>OY735249.1:43492977-44857226 GCA_963457695.1 Neria commutata
CTTTTACTATTCATTATTCATTTTGACTTTTATCAGAAAATCGTATTAGCAAAAAACTGATTAGATTTGTTTGTTTTTACTTTCAAATAATAATAACTTGGAATATGATAATAACTGAACATTGCGCCACATCTACCAAGCCAGGCTAAGTACATAAAAAAAAATTAAGTTTTCCAAGCGGAATCCTTTGGAAGAACTATCGCTCCGATCCCAGAATCCTATTGTGGATTTGGTAGAATTGATTTTCCTGCTTTTTTTTCTTTCATATAAAAAATCAGATTTTCAATATACATACGTAGCACTAGTTTTGTATTGATATAGCCGAACGAGTGGAATAGGTGAAGGAGGGGGTGGAATAGTAGTTAACCGCTTGCATGCTTAAGATACCATAACCGCACATTGTATATTTATGTATGTACATATGTACATACGTGCTCTAACGAGATGCGAACGCGCTAAGAAGCAGTCAAGTATCTGTAACTGAGTGCCTGAGCGTCTGTGAAGTGCGCGCATGCGCGTGGCATCTTACGCGCCAATAAATAAATCTGTTCAATTTCAGCGAACAAGAAAGCCAAGCTGCTCAATGGCGGAGGCGCGAGCAGTCAGGCAGCTGCTGTTGCTGGTGCGCTCAGCGACGACAGCCACAACGAGGGCGGCGGCAGCGGCAACCAATACCAGGTGCAGCAGCAGCAACAGAACGGCAACTACAACAACCGAAATACTTGCAGTTCTCAGCAGAAAGGCGCTAACCGCAACGCGCACTACCAGCAGCTGCACTACCAGAGCAGCCAACAGGTCTACCAGCAGCAGCAGACGATCTACGGCTCCTCCGCCGAGGACCACTACGAACTGCAAGCGGCCCAGTACGGCTACAGCAATCCGAACGCGCCCAACGGGCAGGCCTCCCGTCCAGGCGGCCCCAACCTGGTGAACAAGCAGCTCGTTCTGCCCTTCGTGCCGCCCAGCTTCCCCAACAACTCGCAAGATGGCGTCACGCATCTGATCAAGCCGTCCGAGTATCTGAAGAGCATCAGCGACAAGCGATCTTGTCCATCGTCGGCGAGGTAAGTGCCAGCAGAGGGGATTTGCGTTGCGTTTGAAGAGGCCTTTGGTTTCTGGAGCACAAACACTTTATCGCACTCGGTCGTGCTCTGTTTCATGGCACGCTGTGTTGCCGTGGCGCCGTGGTGCCTCGGTGCTATGTGCGCTTCTGTTGTGATGTGCAGGCGAGCAATTAGCGCAATGTAGATCCAACACGATCGGACTGGCTAAGCTGCAGTCGCTACTTCTTCATCGCCAGCTTCGCCAAACTTCTGCTTGGCGTCTGCCTTCTTTCTCGTTTGAGCGTGCATGAAATTATGCGTGCTTCAGGAAGGCAGCACGCCACCACGCTCGCTTGCAGCTGTTGCATGTGGCAGCTTCAGCTTTGCCAAAAATCAGCAGAGTTTTCTGTAAAATTTTCGTTCGGCTTTTCAGTTGCAGTTCAGAGCTGTACGCGATGAAACTGCGAACGCGCCACAATCGGAAAAGGTCAGTGGACAAGTCTCTCCACTGTGAATATTACCAGGCGAAACAAAGCGTATTCCTCCTTTATTGAAAGTGCAAAGTTTACGGTCGAAAGCTGCAGAACTTTTCCACACAAGAAGAGAGGTCAAGTTGATCCTTAATAAATAAGAAAAGCTTGGGTCTGTGCGCTCTCTAGCTTGTTTCAAATTTTTCCTTTGTGCGACGCTATCTCTCGTGAAGAATTGACAACTTTCCTAGAAACTTTCTTCGCCTTGACAAAGCGCTACTCAATCCCTTTCAGCTTCAGACACAGCTATAGAAAAAATTTATAGAGCCCCTTAACTTGTTCTTAAAATATAACGTGCACACCCAAGTTAATACGAACAGACTCGGCCTAAGCCTCGTTTTGTTCCAATTATACACATACATATGTATGTATATATGTATATAGCCTCATCGAAATTTAACGCACAATTGCAGATGTTTTAAATCTAGATCTGAAAAGCAAGTATCGACTTTTTTTAGTGCACCCACTCATTCAGACATTATGAGTAGTATTTAAATGCAGGTGGCGCCGCGGTAGCTCAGTGGGCCAAGTGCTTGGTCGCTGATGTGGAGGACCTGGGCTCAACTCCCGGTCCGGTAACATCTAATAAAAAGAAATTTGTTTTCAAATTGTTTCTTTGCGCGGCGCCACTTCTCGCGGTGAATTGGCAAATTCTATGAAAATTTCACTTCCTCCCCGTCTCCTAGGTCTACGGATACCGAGGACTATATGCAAATACAAGTATCCAATCAGCATCCAGTTGGTTTTGAGCCGCCGAAACCGCCACCGCCGCCACCGTTGCCAATTCTGCCGTCCCTGCAGCACAACGAAAAGTTGAACACAACGAAATCGGGGAACTCGGCATATACTTCCAGCAATCCCGACACAGCCACGCGCAAGCAACATCAGCCGCTCTCAGCCATCTCTATACAAGATCTGAACAGTGTGCAGGTGAGTAGTGGCAGAAATGTGCTGCGAAAAGTACCCACATAGAATGAGAGAGTATCCTCTCTATTTTCGTTCCAGTTGCGTCGCACCGACACACAAAAAGTGCCGAAGCCCTATCAAATGCCGGCACGCAGTCTCAGCATGCAGTGCCTCTCTTCTACGTCCGATACTTATCTGAAAACCGACCTTATAGCCGAGCTTAAAATCTCCAAGGACATACCGGGCATTAAGAAACTGAAGGTGGAACAGCAGATGGCCTGTCGCTTCGACTCCGAACACTATTCGGACATCACGAAGCAATTTACAGCCAACAATTATGCGGAGCAGGTTAGGACAAAGACACTTCGCAGCTTGCCAAATGACAGAAACTTCATAAGTTGCGAAAGATATACTTTCAGATACCGGAAAAGGATCAAGCCGGCAACGTAATACCCGACTGGAAGCGACAAATGCTCGCGAAGAAGGCAGCCGAACGCGCCAAGAAAGATTTCGAAGAGCGCATGGCGAAGGAGGCCGAAAGCAGGCGACTCTCGCAGATTCCACAATGGAAACGAGACTTGCTGGCACGCCGCGAAGAAACCGAGAACAAACTTAAGTAAGTTCGGCAATGCGCAGTTATTTTTACAGCTTTTCCGAAACCCCTCCCCCCACGATTCTTCCTTTCGCAGAGCCACTATTTACACGCCCAAAGTGGAGGAGAACAATCGCATGACGGACACCTGGCGTCTGAAAAACCGCGCCCTCTCCATCGACAATATTAGCATGGTGTCATGCGCCACGGAGATCATCAGCTGCGTGAGCAACAATAAGGAGAACAACACACTTGCTCCAATTGGTGGTGCTCCAATTGAAAATGGCAATGAGACTGCCGAAGATGAGATGCAGCAATCAAGTGAAACGAGACCAGAAGAAATTGAAGAAAGCAATGACAATATAATACCGTGGCGTGCGCAGCTAAGAAAGACCAATAGCAGATTGAGTTTGATTTAGAGGAAAAAGCTCTAAGGTGCGCACCCAAAATACGGCAATCTGATCGAGGAAAAACATGCAATGCATTTTTGCTACGTTTGGTTCTCGAGCAATAATCCATGTACTCCTATTTTTTAGTATTTACGAATTTTAATATTAATTTATGTGCGTTTAAGTTAAAGTTATTTTTTGTATAAACAAATATATGATTGCTTCAATTAAATTGGGTTAACCCATGCAAAATTAAAACATTATTCTTTATGCATATTTAAATAATTTTGCTATTACTTGCACTATTTAATTACTACTGATCCTGTCATGTATTTATTTGGAAGGTGCTAGCTTTGATACACATATATTTCGGTTCCATCTGTATCGCGAAATCCGTCGTATCTCCAAATTGTAAGCTCAGGAAATTCCTGAGTGCTATGTCGAAAATTAGATTTTTGATCATTAATGAAACATTACTAAAGTCAATCCGTGACAGATTCCGGAATATTGGTGATGAATAATTTAATATATAAGCTTATTAGTTAAAAGAGGAGATAAGAAATACTTGCATGTTCTAAATTTTAGATGTTGCTACTTATTTTTTATTTTTTTCGATTTCTCAAAATCATATCGACGTGACGTTTATAAATTAACTACAATACATTACAAAAAAAACTGTACTTTATGAAATTACTTCATACTTGTTATTATTGTTATTCATATTTTTATATTTTGAAATAAATTCATATTTATACTCTTTATCAAGGCGGAGGTGTTCTTTTCATAGTTAGCCTTTACATCATGATCGTAATTATGTAGTGGCAGTGGGGGACTTGAACCCCCAGATTTTCGTAGGTAAAATAGGCTTTATTTTGTAGGGTTGAGATCTCATAAACGATTTTTCCTTTGATTGATTTTAGTTTATTTTAGGAGATAATAAGATTAGGATAAGATATTTTTGGTTCAATTCTGATCCCGATAATCCGCAATCAGAAGGTCACGTTTCTATCTTATCGTTCCGGAAACAGTTTTTCGACAGTGAAGTTGAGAAATGCGGCTCCAAATTGTAAGAATTTTTTTAAACCGCCATGTGTGAAATGGGACGAAGATTCTTTCGAATCTGTGATATTTATATAAATATCGGTTTTCTACTTTTAATCGTTATTTCATTTAAAAAATCATATTTTCATATCATTCAAAATTTGTCTAAGGTTTTCGTCCCTATCACCTAATATCCGTTCTGGATACGGAATAACAAAAATATTACAATGTGGTACTACTAACCGTCTCCTTCATTTGTATCTGGTTAATCTTGATACGAAACAGTTTGTTGGTAAAATCATTGTTGTAATGAAACTCAAGGTCAATGTATCTTTATCGTTGAAGAGCAAAAGCACAAGTCCTTGAAACAATGAAACCATCAGCTCTTTTGGACCCTGCCAAAACGAGGTACAAACATAAACATTATTAATAAAAGAAAACTAATATAAAAATGGCACTAATACACACCAGCTAAGCTAAATGTGGTTTTTAGTTGAATGAATTATCCACAAGATCATACCAGAGGCTCCCATTCCTAAAAATAACAAATATCTACCCCTCGATAACAATTCGAAGCATATTCAATTTACGGAGCAGAACCTCTTCGTTTTTATATTATGTATTATGTTGTCTCTGCCCATCTGCGAAATCGGCATGTGGCCGTAATAGAGTAATAGATGTACTTTAGTAAGGTGAATTTTCCGTCAATACAAGAACGGACCTAATTTGTCTTCGTAGCTAGACCCTTAACCATTTATAGTACAATTTACAAAATTCAAATTATTCGATTTTCGTAATCGTAAAACCATCTATTCATATTCGACCATACCACCACACATGAAAACTGTTTTGTTCGTATTCGAAGAAAACTTTCAACAGTTGAACTTTTTTTGTGAACGTTAACAACACTGCCCCGCATTATATCTTTGCTTCTTCTCACTGTAGTATATAATATATAAAATATGTATATGGCTTCAAGAGGTCTTAGTATGAAGTGCTGGTACGTAAAAAAACTGCATATACTCCAATAATTGTTACTCCAAAAATAAAGCGCTTAAGAGGCGCAAAGATTTTAATAGACGTTTACTAAGTCGGGAACTTTTTCATTTTGTTATTAACTGTAGACGCTCGTTGTACGCTGATATTTTAACGAGCCTTCTCGATAAAATTTCATAAGCGGGAAAATAATCTTCACAAACCAAATATTATAACGTGGAGGCATATGCCAGATAACTTATCATTGCAAATGATCACTTCATATAATAATTATAATATTCGCCTTACTATGATTGAGTGGAAATTATATTCGCCTGGGCTATAAAAACCAACGAGCACTGCGAACGCCTCGAACAGTGCACAGATAATAGTCACGATGAAATTTACGGTTTTCGCCTTAATTGCCGGACTCTGTCTGGCCGCCGTATCGGTAAGAAAGCTGTTGACAGGACCATTCCAATAAGCGTATTTCACTTTTCTGCGATCCCGATCATTAATTCAATAATAGGCCACCGCACCAGAGGCTCCCGTCGATGTCGACACGCACAGCTTTTTCGGAGGATTGTATGACGTCTTGAAATTTACGCTGCACACTCTCAAGGGCATCAACTGTGCCCTTAAGCGTGTCGTGGATCTTCGAAATGCCGCTCAGGATTTCGTCGACGGCATTGAAGACTGCGGCATACAGGCCTCCAGACAAGTGCAGGAAGTGGTCAGAGCCTGCCAGGAGATCATCACCTCTTGCAACGAGATCCTTCACTTTAAACAGGAGCTATGCACTGCTGAAAACGAGGAAAGTGTTGTGACTAAGGACACGCCCTGGAAATGCTTCCAGGAAGTCTTGGTTGGACTTCTAGAACTGACTTATAAAACCGAGCACACCGTAAAATTGATACAAAATGTGCCCGAAATCGCCACCGATGCCACCAGCTGCGTCAGCACTGCTTGCGTAACTCTGGAGACCAAATTCACCGATTTTCCTTCCTACATTAAGGAATGTTCCAAATTGAAAAGCGACTAGAAAAAGGAAATAAAGAATTTTTAAGATTTATGGATAAAATTTATTATTTAAGAGTTTTTCTTAAATGATTTTTTGATGATTGTGAATATTCCACGGACGTTGTCCGCCCACTATGTAGGCGGGAAACGGAAAATCCTCATAACTTCCATAAAACATAAACTAGAGCATCCATATTTGGTAACTTAATTGCTGGTAAGAATACCTTCGAATTTTGTGGAAATGGGCGTGGCCCGCCCACCACAAATGTGGTTAATTAAATATACCAATAATTTCTGTCGTAAATCCACCATAATATCAATATTTGGCTTATATACATACATAGTCCTATTTGAAATATCTTGTTGCTTGTGAAAATCGGGCAAAATGCCCATTATTCAGGCGAAAATTAAATGCACCCTTAATTTAATTTCTTTCAGTGGGTTATCATACTACTCGGTTACTTGGTGTAGGGTATCACTTTGTCGGTAAAACCCGACTAATGGTTCCTTGCTTGTTGGTATTGTAACACTACTTCTACTTCTTCTTTAGCCCTGAAGCGTATGAGCGTAAAGACGTAACAGGGGACAAGTCGAGTAAGCGTCGCTCGGGCAGTGTTGGACGAAACTGGATTTAAGTTATGACCACAGCGATTTTAGCTTTAGCTACCTTAAAGAACATTCCGCGTTATGATTAAAACACATGCTCTATTTTACACAAAATATACGCTCTCTTGTATTCATTAACAGATTGCACAGTTCAATTAGCTTTACTCCTATAGTATAATCATTATAAATCATGTTTTACGTTAAACTTTTAGCACTAAAATAAAAATATTTATATACAACAGCACAGTTTTGCGTATTTAATTAGAATTGTACATTCTTCACATGTACTTGCGAAGGATTCACGTTCAAATAGACTCCAATTATGAATTGCGCTTCTTCTTCTAAATTGCATGTCACAATCAAATGTAAATAGTAATCCTAGCGCTTCTTCTTCTAAATTGCATGTCACAATCAAATGTAAATAGGCTTTACGACAGGGGAAATTGGATCGTATCCATTAAACCCAAAAACCACTCCCGGAAACAAAGTTATATTACCCAATGGTAGGTGTAGGGTATAAAAATATATTTCAAAAGTTGTACATATACGCTTTTACAAAAACATAAAGGCAGAGAAGAAAATGATTGATAAAATATTGAATACACATTTGTATGTTTAATTATGCATTTGCAGTGACCACATTTGACATTATAAATAAACAAATAATTGTGCATGACAATATTTTTATTACAAATTATGTATATGCATTTGAAATAATTGCGCCAAAAAGCGCACAACTTTGTATTCAGATCTACTGCATATAGCAGAATTTTCACATAAAATAAAAGGCACATACATAAAATATAGATAAATAGCTTCACGTCCCCGAAATTGATCGCATGACACTTTCGGATTGTATAAGTATTCGAAAACGTACCATTTCGTACCAGATAGAAAAATTTTCGCGGCACGAGATTTTGTTTTTCGAATATGTACAAGATTCCTGTATGAAACTCTAGTTGTTTCTGTTTAGCATAGGAATAGTCATGGTTCCAAATATCTTATCTCTTTTTCTCTAACGTGAAATGGTAGCTCTCCCGCTCGTCTGTTGACTTCTCACTTTTTTTGGAAGCTAAAGTGGAATGAATGAAAGTGTAGGGTTGTATTGAGCGGGCGAAAAATGTAGTAGGTACTTAAGATTGAATAATCGATTGACAATATTATTCAGTGACAATGGTTGCTGTAATCGTGTTCTTCGTCTGGTACAGTACCAACTTCTTTTGGGTGTAGCCTAAAACCAGAGTAGGAGAACTTTTTTTTTGCTCATCAAACGGCGGAATGCTTTTTATTCTCAAGATACTAAATTTATAGAAAAGGTACGTTTTTATTTTTGCCCAGCTCAACCCTGTCTTCTCTAAAAACAGCCGAGGAGACATTTTTCTTGCATTCGGAATTCGGGACTCGCAAAGAGAGCAGGACGGTGCAGAAAAGCGGACAGAAGTAAAAACAAAGCACATAAAGCAACATTTTCACAAATCAACAGAAATTATAGAAGGTGAGTGCGAAAGTGTGAATTTATTATAATTTAAAGTTTAAGGAGTGTTTAAGAGTTGGTATTGGCAAGTGTAAGTTACTATTGTGAAATAGTAAAATTAGTCAACTTTGATAGGGTGCTCCGCTAATCGGGGCTCCGGTGGCCGCGCCACTGCGCTGGATACACACAAAAATCTACGTGCAAAATGCATGGCATGAAATTTTATAGATTTTTCAAAATGGCGGCCCTTACAGGCAAAAAGTGGAAACTTTTCTAACATATGTATGTATAATTTCGGTAGTGAAAACAGCTGAATTTCCATAAAATCTATTTTGCCGTCGCAGCGATTGGAAAATGCACGTTTAGTGAGTGTGAAGTGAACAATTCAAGCGTTTATTTTGTTTTTGAAATTAATCGCGATTTTATAATTGGGGATTTTAGTTAACTATTCCTTTTCGCTTTTGTCTTCTTCGTCATTTACTCATCGGTCTGCACAGCATCGATGTGTGTATACGTGTATGCACACTCGCGCAATCGCGCGCGCAACTGTAGATTGCTCGTTCTTTATTTTGTTTTTCGCTTCGCGGCCACAGGGTTGCTTTATCTTAATTCATATGTTTAATGAAACGACACAGGCCCAGCATATTATAACTAATATAACTATAATTATCTTGCTTTCTGATTAAAGAACATATTTAATTCTCAACGATATTTAATCTGTGGCATTTTACCATATAGAATGAAAAGGGGTTTTTCAGACCTTTTTTTCTTACTTTTCAACTGAATTGCATCATGTGTTGCAATAGATCTGATCTGATTCTTTGTTTAGGTCATGTAACAGCACAATCGAAATTTTAAAAAAATTACCAATACATACATGCAGAGCTCTGCCTTCGTAAGCTCCCTCAGGCAGCAATCTTATTTTTTTTTCGGTCATCTCTTGGAAAACGTGCTCAGACGTCTCCAAACTAAGAAGTATTGCGAATTATAACGAAATTTCTCGTAGGTACTATTGCGCATTTAATTGGTTATGATAAAAGCTAAATAAGTGTGGATAACAATACAACCCTAAATTGAGAATGTGCAAAAGAGGTTAGAATCTTGTTTTCGCTCTTTTTTTCCAATTGAAGTCAAAACAAACGAGTAAATAATCGTGTATGGTGTAGTTCATTTGTTTGCCGCCAAAATTTCAACGTTATTATATGTACATAGTTGGTTTAAGAAATTAACATCTTTTACATGTTTTTCTTAAACTATATTGTTTTGTAGGGAGAAAAAGTTCAGTATTGCTAGATTTCGTGAGTAATTTTAGCATTACCTCAAATAGAATGGATTTATTAAATTATCAGACTAATTTACCGCGTTGAGGGTGATTGAACCTACGTTTGTCGTTTACCCAACCGTTTCATAGAATCGGTTACATTTGCAAAATCTTTAAAGTATAGCTGATAAAAAAATATATTGGAATTCTTTGGCAATAGCTTTAGCGTTCCCAAATTTATTATCAAATATTCTCTTTTTTTTTCAAAATGGATATGAAGTCTGAATGTATGCATGTATGTGGGAAACCAATATATCTAATCGTTGCAACGGATCTGGGGCAAGGATGAAAATATTCTACGTCTTCCTAAACCAATGAAATTTCAGATTGTGTTTCCTTCCGCCTCAGTGAGTCTTTTAAATGCGCCGAGATATTCGCAGCATGTGTCCCTTTCAAGGTTCTTATAGTTGCATAGATTTAATAGTTTTTGTCTTGCTCACCGAACAAAGCCCTCTATTGTTTCAAAAGTGGTGGTTGTCTGCTTTCACAGCAACGAAATCCAGCTGCTGTTTTTTTTTTGTCGTAACGCTAATGTCATTTTTAAAGGCACTGTCGAAAAATGGCACAATTTTATCAACCAGTATGGATATACTTTTCGCTTAGTATGCCGAACTCTAATTAAGGACGATAAATATAAAATGAGTGTATTTTTTAATCTTTCAGTAAACAATGGCTCGTACTAAGCAGACCGCTCGTAAATCAACTGGTGGAAAGGCGCCACGCAAACAGCTCGCCACGAAAGCCGCTCGTAAGTCGGCACCCTCTACCGGTGGTGTGAAGAAGCCCCATCGCTACCGTCCCGGTACAGTGGCTCTTCGTGAAATTCGTCGTTACCAGAAATCGACGGAATTGCTCATCCGTAAATTGCCATTCCAACGTTTGGTGCGTGAAATCGCTCAGGACTTCAAGACCGATTTGCGCTTCCAGTCGGCAGCTATTGGTGCTTTACAGGTGAGTCTTCGTTAGCGTTTAAATGTTTTATCAGAATTGATTTGATTTGGGGAATACTTTACAATCATTCGCAGGAAGCTTCTGAGGCCTACTTGGTCGGCCTCTTTGAAGACACCAACTTGTGCGCTATCCACGCCAAGCGTGTCACCATAATGCCGAAAGATATTCAGTTGGCACGCCGAATCCGTGGCGAACGTGCTTAAGTTCGCAGTTTTCTTGATTACAAAAATTTACATACATTTTCTTTCTTTATTTACTTACTATATATACATACATGATAAAATAACATATACATATGTAATAATTATACACGTAAGATTTTCCCCCAAAATGGATAAAGGACATTTACTGTAACCCATCCATCTATTCACAAACACGCAACCCTTACCTTAATTAACGTTCAAACCAACTGAAATATTAAACAAAAGGGTTCGTATTCATTTAGCGCTGGGTGAAAGCATATGTCCCTCGTCCGAAAAGGCGCCCAGCATAATGTGTGAACTGTTTCGCATTTAAAGGGTATTAGACCCACCACCAGTTGGATGCATACTTAGATAAGGAGGCAATCCAAATGTGAAACGAACACAATCTCCCACATTAAGGTTAAATTTATTTTTACACTTTTGTTTTGTAATCATTTTTCTATATGCGTATATTTTAATTAAATATAACTAATTATTTTAAGGTAGACTATGTTCAAACTCCCCCGTCCAGCCAAGAATGTGGCGTGTGATGACAGAGCACGCGGCACATTCGCAACCTCCACCACTTGTTGGCCGACGCGGGAGGAACAGTAAAAATATGCATAAACAGAGCTGACAACTTCGATTCTTTGATTTTCTTCGTATATACTATTAAATCATATTCTTCATATATTAAAATAATTAAAAGCTAATAATTTAATTGTAATTGCGACTATAAGAAACTACAATAGAATGCGCAATGAATATAAAAAATCAATTAATATTTTATGTAGTTCTAGAAGTTAAAATATTACTACTCTCAATTACTTTTCAATGGATTTTATTTACAGCACGAAAATAATACAACCCAAGTATAGCTAGGATGGATTTTATTCAAGTTAGTCTAATATGCATATAGGAATGCAAACGCAAAGAAAATTTGAGGGATATTTAAAGAATGGAAAATAAAGATATGGTAGCTCAGAATATTAAGGCAGTCGAAAGTAATTTTTAGGGTTATTGGAAAAAAAAAATCATAATTGTGTTAAATATGATACATATGTGTATGTATAATTTGAGATAAATTATTGTAATTTTTCGACCAAAATCCCGAATTTTGGTGCTTCAATATCGCTCAACAATTCTGCATGTTTGGATTTGTTTATGAATAGTTTACTACTTGAAAAAAAATCCACCCGGTCAACGCCACAGCACAAAGCTGCAAGAACATAATCAATCGATTTCATGTATTGTAGTTTGCAAAAAAGCCACAAATAAGTAAAAAATAAAAAAAATTATGGTTTTTTAAATATTAAAAAGCCAACAAAAGCTTTGTTCTTTTTCTTTATTTGATGCAAAAGTACGAAGAATCGAATTAAGGTTTTGCAACGTTCATACGTGTGCATACTTCACGTTTTACTTCAATCTATTGTTTCTATTAAAAAGCCAACAAAAGCTTTGTTCTTTTTCTTTATTTGATGCAAAAGTACGAAGAATCGAATTAAGGTTTTGCAACGTTCATACGTGTGCATACTTCACGTTTTACTTCAATCTATTGTTTCTAACACCAACAAAAGTACAGTTGCGTTAAAAGGTTTCACCGGCAAGCGAGATTTCCAGCGTGACACGAATCCCACCGCTCTGCCTCACCTATTCCGCACTCGCTAGGTACGGGGGCCAGCCAGACTTGAAGGTAAGTGATTCACATGCGAGGTACACGCACTTGTCATTGCGCCATTTCATATGATTGCCTTAGTGACGTCAACGTTAAGCTGCTTTGTTAAAAGTTCACATGCAGATTAAAGCGTGCCTGGGTGTTGAGGTATTCATCTTAATCATGCCACAATTGTGTGTGTTTATTTAGCACAGATTAAAAGGATCTAGTTTCAAATCAATATTTAGAAAAAACATCTATACATTTTATCTTTATTGAGCAGAAATAAAACTATTAAGCAATAAGCTTTGTTAGATCAGTAGGGAGAGAGAAGCTTTTAACTGCTATTCTGGCGATAAGAATTTTCTTATTTGAAAGGTGTTTGTAAGAATTGCACAAACTTAAAGATCACGAGGTAAGTCAGCTAGATTTATGAGGTCTAATTCGGAACGGGTCTATGATCTAGGTTCCCTTTTAAACATTTGCAAAGCCACAATCATGCAAGCAAAAAGTCCAGAAAAAAGTCTGTATATCATATAATAAGTACGTGAAAGAAAAACCTTATGAAAAAATATAAGATAATAATTGTTCTACAATTTTAAACTGTATTTTTGTTGAATATGAAACACTCATACAAGATTATTACAGGTAGTATTTTTAGGAATCTGTCTGAATGACGCATTTTGTTCTATCTGACTCTTTTATGAGTCAATATTGTTTCAAGAGTACGAATTGATAACATTCAGGTTTTGTTCTTGGAACATTAATCTTATTTCCGGTTAAAAAATAAATGAAAACATCCTAGAGTATTACGATCCTGGTCAATCAATCGAATTAATGTATGATGAAAACACAAAGTCTGTATTGAAGCCTTTCAAAATAGTTCAAAAATTTTGCCAAGCCTTCAATATTTTTTTCGAAATTAACGCAACTCAATAAAACACCTTTTTTAACAATTTCAGTTCGAGCCGAGAAAGCTCCAAATGGTCGTGAGCTTTCTATGCAAAGCCGTAGGTGGAGCGCCTAATCGAAATGAAGAGGGGAAAACGGAAAAGTTGCCGATGCGCTTGTTGCTTCTCAGTCAGTTGAGGCAACTCGAGTAAAACAGCCGGTGACTTGATAAACCGTCGGCGAAATGTATGCGGATTTAGCAAATAAGACGATACTCGTAACTGGAGCCGGAAAGGGTAAATATTCGCCACCCAAAAAGCATAATATTTCTACGTGTACATTTCAACGAAGATGGAATGCATTTACGCAAAAACTGCATCTGTAATTTCGAGCCGTTTCTATAACTAAATACGGACTAAATACGCTTGCATTTGAGCTGGTTAATGAAAGTTACGAAATTATCATTCAGCTTCTAGTTTACAAGCGGCGATAAGCAAAACGACTAATCTTAGATTTGCATTTTCTAATCGAAAAAGCTAAAAATTTCCACTTATTCTTTCCTCGTCGAAGGCATTGGAAATGCGCTGGTTAAGCAATTGGTGGCGGCCGCAGCAAATGTTATCGCGCTGGCGCGATCAGCTGAGCAACTTGAAGAGTTGAAGGCGGAATGCCCCAGCATACAAACCGTACAAGTCGACTTGCGGAACTGGAACCAGACGCGCGACCGCTTGGCCAGCGTGCCCCAGCTGGATGGTCTGGTGAATAATGCTGGCGTTGCAATCATTAAACCATTCCATGAGCTCACCGAGCAGGACTTTGATGAGTACGTCAGCAAGGCAGGGACCGGGGAGAGAGTTACTCCGCAGCAACCATTATTCACTTTGCATTCATCTTTCTTGCAGGACATTCGATGTGAACATCAAGGCCGTCTTCAATGTCACACAGACACTTAGTCCAAAGCTGAAGGAGGGCGCCAGCATTGTGATGCTTTCCTCATTAGCTGCTTCACGTTCGTTTGCCGGCCACACGGCATACAGTGCCACGAAGGCGGCCGTGGACTCATTGACGCGCTCCCTAGCTTTGGAGCTAAGCCCGCGTAAAATTCGCGTCAACTCGGTTAATCCAACCGTCGTACTCACCAAAATGGGCGCCGATAATTGGAGCGATCCGCAGAAAGCAGGTCCACTTTTGGATCGCATTCCCTTGCAACGCTTCGGTGAAGTGCCCGAAATTGTGGACGGTATCGTTTACCTGTTGAGCAACAGGTCCAGCTTCGTCAATGGACACCATCTTAACCTGGAAGGCGGCTACTCCGTCCACTAAATACATGTTTCGCATTACTTCTCGATCAATAAAGTCAAGCCATGCAATTTTTTTTTTTCAAATGTTAAGTTTTCTGGTTTATTTCTTTATTAGATGAAACTGCAATGCAAATCACTGAAGAGGCTATTCTGTGATGCTATTATTGAGAGCTTTAAAGAAAATAGGTTTTAGGAAGAATATTGAGACTGCATTTATTGCTTTGTGAATGCTTTTTTGCAACATTAGTTGCAAGTTACTTACATTTTATGACAATAAACCATAATTTGTTTGCATCATTCTCAATTCATTAAAATAGAAAGAAAAGAAATTTTTCTTTTTAAATATTTCTACTATCGTAATGTATGTATTTCAAAGAAGCAAATTAGAAAGTAATTCTAGAGTTTAAAGAAATTAAGTGTAGTTGCAATAAATCTGGTTTTCACTTGTAATACATTTCTCAGAAGAAATGTATTATTTTTAAAACCTGCGAGCACATAATCCTAGAGCAAATAATAGATAGTAGATTGTTTATAACTTTAAAGAAATTGTGAGTTTATAATTCAAAAGAAATTGAGAGTTTATAATAAAAACGAATTAGAGGTAATTGTAGGAAAATGTTAGTGATTGCAATTACGTGTAAAATTTTGTGAAATCGTAATTAAACATTCATATTTTGAGTACTGAGAAATCGTAATTTTATTAATAACAAATGTATTTTTTTTTGTAATCGTAATTACAAACAGAAACAATTCTTTAAAAGACGGTAACTTTACAGTTCTCAGTGCAAGTATCCTACAAGATTGCTGCCTTAAGTCTATTTCTACACGCAACTAAAAGCTAATTCCACGCTTATTTCCAATTGACCCTTAAGATCCAATCTTGACTTGCTGCTGGCTTTGCAAATGCTGCTTCTTTTCTCGTTCGCGCCGCCTCAGCTTCTTACGCCGTCGATCGATGCTGGCCAGTTCTCCCTTAATCGTATTGTAAGCTTTACGCAGATCCTGAATTTGCTTCAGTAGTATCGCTATACACTGATCCGGACTAAGAGAGGGATCTACAAATAAAATATAGATCACAAACTGTATTCAAGTGCATAAACGCATTTATTTGCAAAATGTTACCAAATTCGAAAGCAATTCAATTCGGTTATAATAACGATTCTACTAAATGCTTACCCAATTGCACTAAAAAGTTGTACGGGCATGGTCGCATGCCGACTGCGGCCTGTTGTTGCTGCAGCTGTTGTTGTTGCTGTGTCTGCTGGTGCTGGTGATGATGCTGCTGCCGGACCGAAGTTGTGCTCCGCTGCGATATATTATCCGAGTTGTCATCAGTATCAGAACCCGCTGTAACGATGCAAAACAGAAGATGAATAATGGCCATTCTACAGCAACAACAAAAAACGCGTACCTGTGTTTCTCTTAGCACTTGTTAAGGCTCGGCGCCGTTTCGTCGGATGGCTGTCGGCCAAGGCGGCCATCTCCGATTGCTTGCGTGTTCGCCTGCGTTTACGCGGTGAAATGTCACTTTCGATATCAAGATTTTTTTTAATGTCTTCGCTGCTTTCATCCTGGCTCGTCGAATCAGTGGGCGAGCTATTTGTCGTGGGCGGCAACACCGTCGTCATTGTGCCCGGCATATCGACTGCAGACGACGTGCCCAACACATCTTTGCCCATGCCGAAATCTACTTTGGCGTCACCTTCGCTGGCCTGTCCACCGGCACGTTGCAGTGGTAGCAGGGGCGGCTCTTCTTTTCCACCAAACGCCGGCGCAGGACTGCCAGGAATAGTCTCCTCGCAAAGCAAGTAAATGGAGTCATTGTGTGCATCTGCGCTTGCAGCCAACTTATCTTCAGGACGCACATCTATCGTGCCCAAATCTTTCACAGCACCAACCGCAAGCGGGCGTGGCGAATCCACAAGTGGTCGCACACCATCCTCTGGTCGCAAATCTGTGCGTGAGGTCAGATAATAACCGGAACTGGTGGTTGCAATGACGGAGGCGTTCGGGCTAAACAACCCCGCTGGTTGCGGCAAAGGAGCTGGTGCGGCAGCAGGAGAGACGTCAGCGACTGACTTGCTATTCGTCGTCACGGGTTCGGCGCTGGGGACAGTGGCGTCGTAGGACTTCAGCACAGTGTGGCTGCCCGCGAAGGAAGTCATCGTGACCACGGACGCCGGTTTGACACACACTGTCTGCGTGAGTGGCTGTTTTAGCTTCTGGCTGGAAGTAGATTTGGGGTTTTGTAGGGCAGCGGCCGCCGCTTGCGCCGCCGCCATAACGGAGGGCACGGCACTGGAGGCGACAACAACCGATGCGGGAATGTCTGGCACCACAATCGGCACGACAGTAGCGGCGTGTTGCGGCTGTAGTTGTAACTTCGACGCAACCACCTTCACCAGCGTGCTTTGCGCTTCCGGATGTGCCTGTGGTAATGTCTGAGGCTGCGCCCTAGGATGTGTATTAAGATTTCTGCATATTTCCTCTTTCTTCTGAGCTTCCACTACGCCAGACACGCTATCGAGCAATTGACCTGGCAATGTCGGGCCCTGCACAATGGATGTGTGCTGGATCATGTGTTGCTGTTGTTGTTGAAGTGGACTCTTGGCAGTGGCGAATGTCTGCGCGGGTACGGATGTTTTGGTGGTTAGTAGCACAGCGCCATGTGCCTGCAACTTCCCAATCAGATTCGTTGAAATCGTAGCCGCGGCGGCAGTGCCCACTAGCGTCTGCGGTTTGCCAACACCGCAAACAGAGGAAGCCGGTGTCAGCACTTTCAGCGGAATGGGAGCTACCACCCCCACTGGTGATGATGCCAACAAACAATCAGCAGATATAGTTTTGGTAGCAGTTCCAGCGTCTATATTTACGGGCTTAGTGTCCAAACCCGTTGGCTGCGGCACAACTGGACTCTTCTGCGAGGCGGCCTCGGCGGGCTCATCCGCCACATCCTCAATAACAAGACGACGCTCGGAGTCCGTACTATCCGTTGAGTCATCGGAGAAAGCGCCTGGCGCAATGGTGGAGGTCACACTCTGCGTGGATGTGCTCGTCTGCATGGTCAGGCCCGATACCGGAGTCTTTCTTAGTATGGCGCACTCAAGTTTTTGTATAGTTTCGCTGAGGTCGTTATTTTTTACCGCAATCGATTCGAGTATACTCAGTTTCGGCTCGGGACTTGTCAGTGGTGTGCGTTTGGCCAAGACCGGATTAGGCAATGATTTGCTCAAACCCGACAGGGTGTCTTTTTTGCCAGCACTAAGCAACGCATTCGAAGTGCTTGGCAGTTCCGTGTTTATGTTCAAGGGCTCAGTTAATAGACTATCCGACGATGAACTCACCGACTGACCGACATCGAAGGTCATCTTCACACCTGCTGATATAGGTGTAAAAGACTCTGATAGCTGCTTTGTCCCGCTGTTCTCGTTTTTATGTATTGCTGTTCTCGTCGCTTCCTGCGCTTTTTTATCCTTAGCCAAATCACTTTCTTTTTTGCTTTCCTTGTTTTTGTTCTCAACCTCTTCTTTCTTCTGATTTATTGCCTTCAAGACTTTATCTGCAATAGAGGGCTTATGCTCAAATTTTGCCGGCTCGAGATCGAAAGCGCCCGCTGAGGCTGAAAGCAATATCTTTGCATTTTCCAGTTCAAATTTATTATCCTTCGACTCACTATTCGAACTGGATCCCTCACTGAAAGCAAGCTCGAAGACATTGCTGAGATCCTTGCGCGTCTCTATGAACGGACTACCGACAGCGGGCTTATTCGCAGAGGGTGGGTTTGGTGGAGTAACAGCCTTTGGAGATTCTTTCGCACTCTTTGCAGCCGTTGGACTGCCAGAGCTATCGCATTTACTGGGTGTTGTTTCGCCGACCGGGGGCGTGGCCGGAGTTTGCAGCGCATCGGTGAGCGCACGTGTGGTTTCTTGCACCGTTTGCGCCAGCTCCTCGTTCAATGCATTAATATTAAGGTTGAAATTCTGTCCGAAACAACGCAGTGGGGTATGAGTAGCGCTCACCTCCACTTTCTGTGGCGTCAACTGAATAGTTGTAGTCGGTGTCGGTGGGGCTAACATTACAGCATGGGAACCAACGATATTAGTCGCAAAGCCCGTCGTACCTGGTTTGTTTTGTGTCTGAGGGGATGTTTTTGCAACACTTGAGGCGGCACTCGACGGAGCACTCGAGGTAATGGCGACAGTGTAGTGCGATAATTTCGCTTCTGCGACTATAGATGAGCCTGTTTTTTCTTCCAATTTTAATTGCTTCGATTTCTCCACCGATGCTTCTTTCATCGGTGATCCGCGCTTTTTCCGGCTCATTAGGGCGGCTAGAGGACTGGATGTGGTTGGGGCGTGGTCCACTGCTGTACATAGTGCCCCACTACCCTTTGGGGTTTGCTTTCGTTGTGTGGATTGGATTCCACCACTATTTGGCGTTGAGGCTGGTGGGTTCACAGCACTGCTGGCGCTTACCATTGGCGATTTGCGAATCTCGAATTCAAATGGTTCAGGATCTTTGAATTCGTAGATATCAGGCGATACTGGTTTGTTTACTGTTGTCGCGAATTTACCGTCCTTGCCTGCGTTAGCAAACAAAGAAGCGGACGAGGCGGAACTAGAAGAGCCACTGATGTCCAGTTTGCTCATGTCCGGCAAAGAACGTGAAGACGTAGAAGTCGAGCTCGACGAGGAAGATGATGATGACGACGAGGACGACGAAGATGGTGAACAGGCAGCGGCTGGTTCAACTCTTATGATTTCCTTATGAGCGGGCTCAATAAATTTTTTAGACTGTGTCGTTGCACCCTCCGTTCCCTTCTTAAGTGCATCCACTTTCTTTGCATGGCTACTATCAGCTTTTTTAACCACGCTTAGTGGTTTCTCAACAATGACGGACGTATATTTACTAGCACCTGCGGCTGTGCTGATACCAGTCCCGAAGCGGGCTGGTGCAATCAAACTAGGTTTCGCGTCACTTCCTGCCAATCCAGACTTTTTATCGTCTTCTTTTACGTCAGCTGTCAGCAGTTTTCGACTCGTTTCTGCCGAGAGTTTGGTAGGTCCAACGGCAGCACTATTGTCACCTTCGCTCTCCACTTCAATTTCCTTTGTCTCTTCTTTCACAGACGGTTTAGCCTTGAGGCTCTCTTGCCGTTTCTCAGCTAACGAATCCTTTATTATTTTCTCCACAATTCGTGTCTTCGATAAGGGCGCCCTTTCAATCATGGTTTTCCCAACTGGCTGCTTTTCCAGCGCACGCTGCTTATCAGCGTGGATTTTTTGTTGGAATTTTTTCGTCATGTTCTCCAGCGTCGTTGTCTTATCCGATGATTGGGAATCATCATCACCAAATGATCCATCCGTCTCCGATGATAGTTCCGTCGACGATGTTTTTGTGGGCTCTTCTTTAGGTTCAGTTTTAAGCTCATCTTTGATGGTTCCTCCACTCAAAATATTAGTGGTTTTCAAGTCAAAGTCATGTTGATTTTTAACCAACGTTGATTCCTTTGTGTCCGTTGATGTGATATCGCCCCCACCAGTCGGCGAGGGTGACTTTAAGCCCTGAAAACCCTTGAGCTCCGAGCGTATTTGATTCAAATCATAATCTCGCCCTTTAGAACTGCCTGCACTACTACCTGTACCGACTATTCTCAAAGTGCCCGTAGGTGTATCGTCGTCATCGTCATCTTCAGTATCAGATTGGCTGTTAGCTGCTGAAACAGAGGCTTTGCCTTTGCCGGTCGATTTACTAATGCCAGCGCTAGTTGACTTGTAAGGTATCTCTTTGGAAATGCGCGTTGGACGCCGCACAGGCTCGTCTGAGTCAGTGTCAGACTCTGTAGGCAAGGAGATATCTGAAACATTAACAGAGGAGCGACGTGCTGCGTTCAGCAGCGTGCGTGTGGGTCGCCTCTTAAAGGTCGAAGTAGCCGGCGATTTTGTACGGCTCGAATTCGATGCTACAGATGATGGTGTGGTGGATCGAGGAGGCAACGAATCACTACGTCCACGTCCACGTTTTCCCGACGTCGTTGCTATTTTCGTCCCACCGCCCCCTGAGCCGGCCAATGTATTTGCGGCAGTAGCTGCCGCCAATGCTGCAGCACTTGGTGGCTTTGGTGGATTCTCTTTCGATTTCTCGCCTTGGCTTGATGAGCCAATGCTCGTCGTTCGTCCCTTCAGCTTTGAGCCCTTTGTCAGATTTTCTGCAATACGCTCGCGTGGCACCCATTCATCATAGCGGTTGTTCCAACCGGTGTAGTGAACCAAATACATTGGTGTGCCCCTCTGGACTGTTATTTCAATCACCTTGGCCTCATAGGTCACCTTCTTTTCATGGTAGTAAACCTTTAACTTATCACCGATTTCTACTATGAAATCGCCCACATCAATTTTCTCCACCATTACTTCATCCTTTCGACGTTTGCTCCGCTTTTCATCGCTTTGCGGTGTTTGCTTTCTTTGATATTTCTCCTTCTTCGCGGAGTTATTTGGTCCTGCAAATTAAAAAGTGAAGTGAGTAAATTCATATTTGAAACGGCATTTTTAATTCTTACACCATTCATGTTAATATCTATAACAGACACAAAAAGATCTGGCAACGAAATATTTCCATAGAAATATGTATGTATGTAGTAAATGTAAATATGTATGTAGTGTCATCATGATTTGGTCCAAATCAGACAACTCCTTCTTTCTCTCCTGCGCGCACGGTCAGGCAGACGGACAGACAAACAGACGGACAAGCGGAAATCAAGACAAAAGGTGATCTGATAATTTCTAAATTCATACATACATACTTATGTCTATACCTAGGACGGCTCCTTTATCACGTTAAAATTTTCGCACTAAGTTATTATACCCTATTACCATAAGTGTATGGTATATAAAAGGGTTGTTCGCCCACTATTTTGGGGCTAAACATTTTTTTTCCTAAAATTGGTCTCTCTAGTTCCCTACATATCGTATGAAAAAATGGACGTTATCATATTACCAAAGCGTTCATATTATTACTTGGTTACTTTGTCCGAGAAACTCGTCCGATGCTCCATTACTACTTAATATCTAAATTATTTCAAACTGTTTACGCCATTCTCTTACAAACTGTAAATTCATTCCGAACATTCTTCAAATAATAACAAAAAGTAGTTTCCATGAGGTTTGAACCTCTAATGTCCGAAGCTCTTTATATGGGTAGCACTTCGTAGCCAAGTACCTTTCTGTAGTTTCCATCTATTATCAAAAAAAACACTATATTAGCTACAGTACGCGAAATCATTACTAATAGGTTAATTACAATTTTTTTTTTAATCTTTAATATGAAAAACTCTTCAAAATGTGTCAGACATATTGTGTTCACTTGTGATGTGAAGCTAACACATATTGTTATGCTGCGAAACTATTAAACATAAGGTACGTTCGTAAATGCAGTAAATTCGTGCAGTGACAGTAGCAGTGCAGCCAACTTCAGTTCCCACTGCCCGATCAGCTGATTTCGTTTGCAGGTTGGCTGCAGAGGTTGCATTAACGAACGCGATTCAGGATGGAATTTTTGGTTAACGCATTAATTGATAGTTGCGAAACTCGATGTGAGAGTCTTTTAATGAATTTCAATAAAGAAAGGGTAAAACGAGTGAAAGAGAGATGTGTCGTAAAAACCTAGCTGAGAAAGAAAAAAAGATCAATCCCGAAAGTAAATAATTACTTTGAAACAATAAAAACCTATCCAGATGATGTACAATGATGATGTCTTTATACAAGATGACACACAAATTTTGATCCATTTATAATAAATTTTCTACGTTTCCATTTCGTGTTTTGCAAACGGCAACAGTAGGATAATGACTGCGAAAATTGCAGAAATTTGTCACTGCGGTGCCAAGCCGTTGCATTAACAAACTCGTTGCACGCAGTAGTATTGCCCCATTTTGCTTTTACGAACGCGTTGCTTTGCAGTGCAACCGCTGGGTTGCATTTACGAACGTACCTGTAATCACCGAATTCAGCTCGCGCAAATGGTAGAAGGTGGCATCATTGGTAGCATTTAGCAAGACCGCGATTTCAATGGTTAGTAGGGATGGGCGATTATCAAAAGTATCGATATCGACTTTTTACAGTGAAAATATGTTAACGATCTGAAGACCTAACATCCTGATAAATTTCAGGTTTCTACGTTGGAAAAAAGGTCTGTTTATGTACACACTTCCGAAAAATGGTGCGCACAGTACTAAAAAAATAAAATAGCCCTAGCTTTCTCTCATTAACTTGTGTGTGCTCGTTCTATAATCGGGGGTTAGTACTAGTTATCCATGTAATGCACACAAGTGTGGTTTTGTACGAAAAATCCGATTTTTCGATTAGGTTACGTGGAAGAACTAGCAGCAGTTATGCCTTCCAACTTCAGATAAAATTACATGATTATTTTTTTTATATAATTCAAACCCCCAAAATATATTTTAAAAAAATTATCAATTGTAATAATATGGGGCTTTTAATTAATGGGCCATTTTAGTATTTGGTTCGCTCATCCCTAATGTTAGGAGATAGCCAATTTCGCATCCGCTTTAAACAGAAGTTTTTGTATAGAATAAAGTGATAATAGAAGCCATCGCGCATTGTAACGCCGAAAAGGGATTTACCTGCGCGCATATTAAAGTAAAATATATAAAGTGGACAGAGAAGGTAAAGTTTCTTTTGCTAATACAGTTGCGGTCCACTTTCGTGTGTGTGTGTGGGTGTACTACTAAGTTTAATTTAAGGTTGTCAACGATACAAATAGGCGTAAACAGCAAAGTAAAATGTGGCCAAGCATAGAAGAACGGAAAACTGACAGTGTTACGACTCCCTCCAGACCATAGAAAACAGCACAATTACTTCTGTTTGTGCTTCAAACAGGGTCAACAGAAAAGGTTAAGAATATAAGGAACAGAAAACAATAATAGTGTGACTATCAATAGCTAGACCTTGAAAAAGATCGTCAATGATCTTCGGTCTTTGCTTATTTATTTTGGAAGCTTGTGTATTCTCGTTCGTTAGCATAGTTAGCACGCATTGCGTTGTCGTTTTATTTCTTTGGCAGATCAATCAGTCCACTTTAAATGAGGGCGCTTATCAGTGCTTTTACATAAGTATGTTCGAATAGTATTTACTGTACACCCTACTCAGAGTGGAAGATACCTTCAAGTGTCTAAATACGTTTGTTGCATGCAGGAAAAGATGTTCCCCTCGCGAGCCATCCGCCTACAACCCCAGCAGGCAAAATTTAGAAGGGGAGAAGCATTAGGTTTCTGCTGATCGATGGTATGGTCGATGGTATCTGCAATACTACTTACTTTCCGATTTTGTCGATAACACTATTGTACATGCCTCCAGACGATCCAAAATGTTAGCGAGCTTGTAACGTTAAACCAAATTCACTCTTGCTGAGACAACTGCTCATTTTCTTGCAAAAGGATGTGCAGCAGTTTCCAAGAACATTCACAAAAAAATCCCTCTCCTAAATTCATGTATTCGATTACTTCGTTCCAGTTCGCACAGCAACATGAGTTTTCTATTGAAAACGGTGCAACGGCTGAGCAAACGTTCCACACCCGTAGCAACCTCACAATTCCTGGTGCTGAAGGTCAAAAGTCAGATTGACGGCTGGCACAGATCCCATTACACATATACCTCCGCATCAACCACGAAATCTCAAATGGCGCTCTATGCACTATTGACATTGGGAGGCGTTGCAACAGGCACTCTTTTCCTAGAATACAACGACTATCTGCAGACTCGAAGAAAGGTGGATTTGCAGGCCAAGTCCCAGAAACAGTTGGAGGAAGAGCAGTCGCGTAAGTGGCATACGACCGAACGCAAAGATTTACCCACATACTCTTTGGACGATGTGCACGCGCACAGCACACCAGAGCAGGGCGTGTGGGTAACGTACGGTATCGGTGTGTACGACATCACAGAATTCATACCGAAGCATCCGGGCAGGGAGAAGATCATGCTTGGCGCTGGCAGTGCCATTGATCCATTCTGGGCCATCTACCAGCAGCACAACAGCAGCGATATTTTGACTCTACTAGAACAATATCGCATCGGAAACATAGCAGCCGAGGATGAGATGAGCACCGATGACATGGGCTCGCCCTGGAGTATGGAACCGAAGCGTCATCGAATTCTCAAGCCAGCATCGGAGCGTCCATTTAATGCGGAGCCACCAATGCACATATTGGGGGAGCATTTTTACACGCCCAATGATTTTTTCTACGTGCGAAATCATTTGCCCGTGCCAGTAATCGACCCCAACACCTATGAACTGGAGGTGGAAGTTGAAACGGACAAGGCAGGTGCCAAGCAACAAATGAAGACACTCAGCTTGAAGGATATTAAGGCTCTTCCCAAGCACTCAGTGACGGCTGCGATAATGTGCGGAGGCAACAGGCGCTCCGAAATGGCTGAAGTCAAATCCATTAAAGGCAAGTGAAGTGGTCTTATAGCAAACTATAAAAATCTACTCATTCCTGCTTGCGATTATAGGTCTTCCCTGGAGTGCTGGTGCAGTTGGCAATGCCAAATGGGAAGGAGCGCGTCTACGGGATGTTCTACTCGCCATGGGCGTACAAACAAACGAGAAACTGCACGTCGTTTTCGAGGGTGCGGACTTGGATCCCACATCTAGTCCCTATGGGGCTTCAATACCACTGACAAAAGCTTTGGATGAGCGAGGCGATGTGATACTCGCATACGAAATGAATGGCCAGTCGCTCAATCGGGATCACGGCTTTCCGATCCGAGTCATTGTGCCAGGTACAGTGGGCTCGCGCAATGTCAAATGGTTGACTCGCATAACCGTGTCCGAAAAGGAGTCCGGCTCGCATTGGCAACAGAATGATTACAAGGGCTTCAGCCCGAGCACTGATTGGGACACAGTAGACTTCTCTAAATCGCCAGCCATACAAGCGATGCCGGTGACTTCGGCCATCTGCGATCCTTCACACGGAGCAAAAGTTAAAGTGGATACGGAGGGACAGATTACGGTGCATGGCTACGCCTGGTCAGGAGGCGGTCAACGCATTGTGCGTGTGGACATCACCGCCGACAAAGGCAAGAGTTGGCATGTTGCACAGATGGAGCAGGAGGATGTAGCCGATGGTCGTCATTATGCCTGGTCTTTATGGACGGTGCGTCTTCCCATAGATATAAAGCTCAAAGGCTCTGATGTGGAAATTTGGGCTAAGGCTGTAGACTCTAACTACAACGTGCAGCCAGAATCATTCGAGTATATCTGGAATTTACGAGGAGTGCTCTCGAATGCCTATCACAAAATCAAAGTGCATTTAACCTAAAGCCAGCTCGAACAAGATGGCAATCTTGAAACGATGCAGATATTGATCTTCGAATTTTTAGAAGTACGGAGTCATCCACCATACAAAGATTATAAGAATTGTGCATGCTCAAAAGCTGACAAACGCTTTTTTGATTCCAGATTTTAAAAAAAATAGAGATAAATTTTAAGCGAGTCGTTTGTTTTCTAAAAGATTCGCTGGTTTGCTAGAACTGCATTTGAATCGAAATTAGCATCCTCTGAAGAAGACTGAGATTTCCGAGATTTCCACTCTCTAAGTTTTTTTACCGAAATCGAAAGTACAAACCGTTTTGAATCCCTAGGCAGCACGAGGGTGTACCTGAATACGACTACATCTTTTATACATTTTCTAGTTTTTCCAGTGTACAAGTGGTAATCGGAGATCAGAATTTGAGAACCTTAAAATTCTAGCTTTCTCTTTGTTTCTTTACTTAATGGAATATAATTTTTACTCACCCGATGGCGATGAATCTCGATTAAACTGTGCGCTGTTAGTTTGAATGTCCTTAGAGACAGTCTCCTTATCTTTTTCTTTCTCCTTTTCCTTTTCTTTGTCCTTTTCCTTTTCTTTGTCCTTTTCCTTTTCTTTGTCCTTTTCTTTCTCTCTTTCCTTCTCTTTCTCCTTTTCCTTTTCTTCGGCACGCGAAGAGGCGGCCGCAGCAGCCTTGATTTTCGAGAGCGGTACATCACCATCATCTTTCACCACTTTTTCTTCGTACTTCTCAACTAAACCTTTAACCTTTCCGCTGCCAACTGAGGTTTTACGTTTGCACTTAGCGAGTTCCAAACTTGATTCACTTGCGTTTTCCGATTCCTCTGTAGCGGATTGCAGCGCAAAAGCTGCAGAAGCGGTGCTGCTAGTAGCTGTTGCAGTCGACGTACAGCTCTGAGTTGCAACGAGAGTGGATAGAGTGGCAACTGCGATTGATTTAATAATATCTCTGCCTGTGTCAACTGGCTTGGGTGAGGCGACTGAATTTGCGCGCACCAAACTGCGTCCTTTACTGCGGTTGGAATTACGTGGTGTCATTAGCATTGAGCAGCCCAATTTCCGATGAAATTCTCCGTAAGGCTGTAGAAATTTTTTAAAGGCCTGTTTAACGAGATTTGTAACGCTTTGTGTAACGGGTGTAAAGCCTAAACGCATCGCTATAGACTTCCATTGATTTTGCGAAGTGACTCGATTGTAACCACCCCGTTTCTGAACAGCCCGGAAGAGACGGTACAGGTCGACATCCCGACTTTGTATAGAGGGCATTTTGTTCAAAGGAGTTCCACGATCATCCATGTATTTGTACAATTGAGCTACAAAGCGATCTTTCTCTTCGCGTGGCTCATCGTCCGAGGAGTCTGAATCCAGTTCACCGTCGTCTTCGCTGGATGAATTGCTAAGACCGAAAAGCGCATCTCGATCCCAATGAGCGGGCAAAACGTCACTATCAAGGTACTCTAAAGCCGCTTGAACAGCGGGGCCGTCTTGTTTGGCTGCAGCATCCCGCGTAAATTCAGTAGCCTCTTTTTTAGGTACCGTATAGTAGCGACCATCCTTGAAGGACCGAACTAAATATTCGTCTTTGACACGTATGCGAACCGTAGCCTGATAAAACATAATATTCAATAGTTGATTTATTAACCAAATATCGATGTATTTAACTCACTTGAGCCGTAGGCGCCACCACCAAACCCGGAAACCATTTCTCTTTGTCCTTCTTTTTTGATTCCGTTTCGATGCAGACCACCTTGCCGATATGTTCCTCCTTCTCATTTACCACTTCTTTTGTGTCACTCTCATCTTCCTCCTCGGAACTGTCATCATTCAGTTGGCCACGTCTGCGTCCACGTCTTCCACCCACTACTGGATTACCGAAGTGCTCCGGATGCGTGAGCGGCAGCTGGTCCAACGTTTCACTCTCATTAAAGTGTCGACCACTCTTTAGACACAGGGCGGTGCGACGCAAAGTAGTTATGTCACCATCATCAAAGACGACTGTGTACTGGGAGCAATCTTGAATTTTCGTGACTGTTGCCTCCACTAACTCCTTGCGGTCAGCATGACGAACTTCAACTGTTGCACCTACTCGCAGCTGCCCGGGGGCCGCCTTGATTGCATCATCCGACACAATACCCGAGCCCAGGCCGTGTTTGTAAGCAACCTTTACTTTGATATTCCGTACAACCTTGCTCACCTTGGCTTCGCAAAAGGCCCCTTTGTACTTGGCGCTCACCTCTGTGCCCACGGACAGAGACGGTGGATCGTCCACTTGCTGTGCGACAAAAGAATAAGATTACAATAAAATTACCAACGGTCAACGCTAGGATTTACACAGACGCCACATCAGTTGAGGTTAGGTGGTTATGTATAAGCGCTGGTACCAATTATTCAATTCTACATATTACTCACCTGCATTTTCTCAAGAAAATATTTCTCAAAACTCAAATTATCGCTTATAATCGCCACTTTTGCGGACAATTATTAAACATTTCCTCAATAAATCAAATTTTCAAGCAATACTTAAGTTTAGAGTTTTGGATGGGGGGTACTTCGTTTTCGATTTGACAGTTGCCAGTTGACAGTTGCCAGCTCATCTGAATCATATGTCTGCAATCAGCTGTTTGTCTTTCGAAACTGAATCTATTACAATCTGAAAAACAATAATATTTACAATTTGAACCATGTGCGTCAAACCTAGTAGAGCCAACTCAAACGTAGTAGAGCCAACTCAAACGTAGTAGAGCCAACTCAAACGTAGTAGAGCCAACTCAAACCAAGTAGAGCCAACTCAAACGCCTTCTTATCAAATTAGGGATGGGCCAACTGATTTTTTTCGGGCAGTGTTGCCATATAATATTTACTCGTTCGCCAGTTCTAATGAGCAACTATGTATAGTATAAAATAAAAGAAATATTATATATTAGTAAAAATTTATTTGTATTTTGTAATTACTGCTGCAAATTTTTTAAGTGTTTACAAAAACAACGTAGAACGGAGGAATTACTAATTTACTTTTCAGTCAAAGAAGTTGCGCTTGCTTTTCCGATTTATGGTAGTTATTTGCAAACAATTTCACAATCCACAGAAGATAATGTTTTCCCCGTTTATTTTGTTTAATATTTGCGCTGCTAGGTTTTTCATAGTTTGCACAGAATATAAATTTGTAAATTTGCACTTCTCACTTTGCTTTCCAATATTAACTCGATCCTTTTTGTTTTTCTCTGAAGCAATGTTGCCAGATTTTTTTTTCAAAAAACTGTGAATTCCCAACAAAAAAACTGTATTTTCAACGAAAGAACAGTAACCTACAAAAACGAAAAGATTTTTTGTGAAATTGCGGGTTTTTTAAATTTTATTAAACAAAAATAACACAAAACAATTCATTTTAAATAAAATAACAAGCTTTAATACGATAGTACTACGATTTAAATCACATTTTCATTTTGTTTTAAAGAAATTCAATTTCATTTTTCGTACATAGTTTGGGTAATTTTACTGTACATTTCAATGAAATTACAACCTAAAATTTAAAAAAAACTGTAATTTATACTAGGAGGTAATTTGAAAGTCTGTAAGCTTGTCGGTAAACCCAAAGAAATTGAATTATAAAGAAGAGCCAGACGTTGTGTTTGCTTTTTTCGCCACGCAGAGATGGAAGAAGAGAAAAAATTAGTCCATAAAATCTGGTTTGGATAATAGGGGAAAAAAATGGAGCAATATTCTCTGGAGTAATGAAACAAAAATAAATTTGTTTGATAACGATGTGGAAAGAAACGTTCATAGCCAGAAAGGCAAAGAATTCCACATAAGGTTCACATAAAAACCAGTGAAGCACGGAGGAGGCGTGCTTTTGCGCTGTTTCCATGTTGCCACCTGAAAATGAAAACATATGTATGAAATTAAGCTATGGCCCTGCGAACAAAAATGTTCACAGGGCCATATGAAATTAAACTATGGCCCTGCGAACAAAAATGTTCACAGGGCCATATGAAATTAAGCCCGAAAATGCGTTTCGCTGACATTCTTTGCCGTCGCGTAGAGCAGAAAAATTCAGAAAATTTCATATATTTTGCGGTAAATTTGCGATTTTCCTGTTTTTCCGCTTACTGCGACACATTTACATTCTTATTCACCAGCTATAGCTTAGGCACGAACCCAATTAAACGGTTAACTTCATGCGAGACACAAACCGCAGGCTTTCTAATCAGCTGTTTCCGACCTGGTCGAAAACCAAGAACAGGTCGAAAGCCGCTACAAAAAAGTCACCAACCAACCAGCAACACTTTGAGCAGCACTGGGCCAGAAGTAGAATATGAAATGTCTTTTATTTTATTTTTAATTGGTTGTCTTTTATAAATGTATAATGGTTACAATAGAAGCGTTATTCTAGCAGAAAAGAATTAAAAAATATTACACAATTCTGGCAATTTTTTGTTTAACGCTGGGCTGTTTTTCGTGGCAAGGTGTAGGTTCCTCCAATTTGCAGTTCTATACGGAATAATTTTGTTAGCAATCCTAAAGGGTAAATTCATGTTTACTAATCTTCTTCGAACAGTACGCCATCATACTACATTTCCAATTTCGCTTGGAATTGTTCTGGATGACTTGAACGAGTCGCGTTAAGCTAATATAACGATATGGAGGTCAGTCACTGATGAAGTTTTTTAGGTGATGCACGCGTTTCAATAAATTTGTCTGCTTTCAAGGCATTTATATTTAAATGTTCAGGCCTTCCCATTAATCTGGCAATGATTTTGTAGGGTTTTCCTTTATCTCGGAGCTGACGAACAAGTCCTTTTTACTCTGCTCTAAAGTGAACTCCATCACCCATCCAATATTATTACTGGCCGGAAGAATCGAAAAAGTAATCAAGAATAATGGCGGACATACAGGGTATTAAATGCGTTCTAACCAATTTAGTCAAAGAAAGGACCATAACTAACAAAATTGCATTATTTATCACGAAGTTTGTTGGGCATATCTATTATTCTGTCCAAGCAAAAATTCGGGTATTTTTATAAATTAATTTTTTTAAAGATGTTTGTTAGATTTTGTTAAGCTTTTTATTTTTTGTTATGACGCTGAAGTATGTCTATTTTGAAACCTATCTTATTTTTTGAGGGATAATAAAAAATAAATTAAGGCGTTGAACCAGGTACCGGAAAAAAGAGGCGCGCCTAGAGAAACCGATGCGTGAGGCCAAAACCTACAATAGGTTGTAATGGCCATACATGGACGTTTCGTTTTAGCCAAAAAAAGCCTCTTGAAAGACGTTCCTGTTTCTGGCTATTCTGTTGTTCTAGAGTTCTGTGAAATATGTATTTCAAAGATGAATTCAAAAGCGGTTTTTCTTTTTTAAATTTATATTTTATTAAACAAATAACGAATAACGCCATGCAGGCTATGTTGATTGGCTATACAGTAAGATAAATGATAATGAAATAAAATTTTGCAGTGTATTTAAGAAATAATCAGTTTGAAAATTACACAACATTTAAATCTACATAGAGCAGTTAAAGGAATGCTCAAAAGTATTTCAGTAGGAAGTATCATCCAGTAAATTCAAGAAGAGATTAATCATAATTTAGAAATCTGCCTTATTCGCCAAACACCGGGAACGCGTTCGAATGTTGAACAAATTTCTATAACTTGCTTTCAAACGAGTAATAGTAATGTATTTTTTCGGTTGAACTGCTACTGCTCCCGCCTTTCATTTTTGGGTTGTAGGTTAACCTTCCACAATTTTACTTCCCCAATTCCGAGCAATCATATAAATAGTATGTTGATTTAGCTTTGGTCCGATAAGTGGATTCATTTGCGCCATATAGCAACACAGCCAAAAGAGCCAGCAAGTAGCTGCTGTGAGCATTAAAATGCAACGTATCAGACTCTGATTCGGACCCTTCGGTGTCATTATGGGTACTCCAATTCCAACACCAGCCCAGAGTGCAGTAAAGAAGAGTACAGGAAGGAACGCAGCGCCCATTTCAATATGTTTTTTATTCGAGTTAAGTTTAAGAATACTCGCGATTAAAATTTTGAGTCTTTCGAATGAGACCTTTTGTAATTATATTTTTTCTCCACAGAAATAGAAACACCAAAATCAATGATGACTAAAAGACAACACAGTTGCCACCTAACGAAAAACCATTCTCAACTTAAAAACGGTACCCAGTGCTGCCGTTTTGAAGGTTTTAAACAAAGTAATTTCCCAAAAAAAATGGAGTGAAATTGTCTGTTCATAAAATTTGGAAAAAGAAACGGCTGTGAAGATTCAAAAATGTTAAAATTTGTTTTGTAATCCTAATAAAATTACTTCTTGAAATCTGAAGGGTTCGGCCTGAAAGACGTTACGCCGTAGTGTTGGCTGTAAAAGTGGAGTTGCAATCTTCGACAAAAGCGCAAGAGACAGTACTGCTTTTGAGAGTTTGCACAGTGGATGTTAACAGAAAAAGTGCAGTTCAAAATTGGAACCTAATCGGCCGAAAAATATTTAATGGGAAGCCATTGAGCGACTCAAGCTTTAAACACAATCAAAACGCGAGGCGGATTTTACGCGGCGAACAATGGCGTTTTGACGGCAGTCGTCGTGGAATTTCGCCCAGTGAAACAGAATCAGAGCGAAATTCGCATCAGTTGATTTGGAAAAAATCATCCCCACAACAAGTACAGAATTTTAAAAAAACCACGGAAACCACGAATTCACGAATTTTCCGAGTTGTAAAACTATAAAAATAGTTTCCGCACAAAAATTTACAATTTCCTTACTTCAATTTATTTATTTTTCACCACTGACAGCTGAGGCGGCAGCGACAAAATTAGAATTTGTTCTATCGCGAGGCGAATCGTCGAGAGGCGAACTACGCTAGCGTCGTTATTGTGGGCAATAGCGGGGTTTAGACGATCCTACTTGTCGTCCAACATGGCTTGACGGCAGGAATAACTGTACACGTGCCGCTGCGTATACACGGTCCCACATGTCGTACAACATCACTTTCTTCAAGTTGGCAAGCGAGACGCACGCATACAGCCAAAGCCTTTTTACCGACGGCAAATGAGGCTTTTGAAAAAGAATGGGCGTTCTCAGCTTTCGTCGATAGCATTCGACTCAATAAGTTTTTTTAAAAGCGCTACGTACACTTTATTTTATGCGTTTCTATTTTTATGAACTCCGCCATTAATTTTCCAATTTTCAGGAAAATTATTTAATTTATCTCTTTTATGCATCTTTTGTGCATAGCATTCATTTTCATAGTGATGCAAAATGAAATGCTATAGCATTAAAATTTTAAAGCCATTTTTATTCATTTTATTTTATACATCCTTAAGTTTTTATAATTAACGTATATTTCAAAGTAAGACCAACTGCAGGCTGCAGTTCAATGAAATTCTTACTGTCCGTGATCATGTTAACAGCACGGACAATTTCTCAAAGTGCCAAAATACACTAGGCTTGACCAACATGTGTTTACACAGGTTGGATGGTTTGACAAGCGAGCAGAAATATCAAAAAATTTTGAAAACCATCCCACATGTGTGACAAGCGGTTGTTTCTTGCGTATACACGATCCAACATCGCGGCTTGTCCTACATGTTGGACGACATGTAGGACCGTCTAAACCCCGCTAATCACATGTACTGCTGTGTGTTTTAATTTTGACAGCGCGCGTTCGCCGCGTAGAATTCGCCCCGCGATTTGATTGTGTTTAAAGCTTGAATTTGCTCGCCCAATAGCGGAGTTTAGACGGTCCTAAATGTCGTCCAACATGTAGGACAAGCCGCGATGTTGGATCGTGTATACCAGGGATGCCCACAGCCTATACCCTCGGTGCTCATTTGTTTTTGTAAATGCCCTTTGGTATAGGCTGCGATTTCTTCGCACAGACACAGCTCTTCGCGCTAAGCAGTACGAAAAACACAAACAACAATGTTATTTTCGTTTCGTCTGCCACTGCCCGAGCGCAAAGCAACAACACTTTCTTCAGCTTTGTTGGTACATGTTGGACGACATATAGACCGTCTAAACCAGTGATGCTCAAAAGTTCCTTATGGAAGAGTGAACACCAATACAAACTTTGTAATGATAAAAAAGAAGAAACAAAATTTGCTCAATATGTACACTGTAAAAAAAGGAATTTCATATTCTGCTTAGTTATATGTAATGAAAAACAAACCAACTTAATAACTCAAAAGTCATATAAATCTCCCACGATCCTTTCAATAAATGATCCAAATCATTTTCCCAGTCAAAAAAATCAATTTCCCAATACTCTTCTGAAGAGATATGATCTTCATTTTCCGAAGTTGGAAGAATTTAAATATCAAACTTAATATGAGCAAAAATTTTTTCAAGTGCTTCCCATTCCACAGCTGCACACTTTTTTGCTCGAAATCATGCGCAAGACAACAACAACGTCTGTGTTGAAGATAACTGTCGCAAAAGTGTACCAACATAGCATATGCGCGCGAGCTGCCAGACGAAATGAAAATAACATTGTTGTTTGTGTTTTTCGTACTGCTTAGCGCGAAGAGCTGTGTCTGTGTGAAGAAATCTCGGCCTATGCCAAGAGTTTTTACAAAAACAAAGGAGCATCGAGAGTATAGGGCTTGAGCACCACTGGTCTAAACCCCGCTAATGACGTTCGCTGGTTGTTTCTTGAGCGAGGGGGTCGTACAGTTATTGAGCTCCGTTTGCTTTGCTCGATTTCTGTTAGCGATCGAAATTAAATCGCCAGGGAAAATGGAAATGCAATCGATGCGATTTTCATACACTCGCTCGATTACTTCCCACTTAATATATTTCAGTCAAATAGGTTCCAATTTTAAACTGCATCTCTACTAATTATGTTCTCAGAATGAACGCCCTAAATGCAACCTTGTGTTCGGGAGTGGTTTGCTTGAAATGACAGTTCTTAAGTTGTTATATTATTACAGGCACTCCCTTATTCATCAATTATTTTCAATATTTTGTTTTTCACGTTAAGTTAAATAACAATGAAGTCATGGAAAGTAACAATATTTATGTTCGCGATATTTTACTTTTGCACACAAGGTATCTTTCAACATAATGTAGTACAATTCGTCACTGGTTTAGAATGCTATGTGTGTTCTAATCAAACTGGAAACACGGAGAAGTGTCTCAATACTATTAAAACGTGTGAGCCGGATGAGGATGTTTGCGGTACAGAGATACGTTGGGGAAGCGAACCATATTTCTCACAAGGTGCACTCAAGCAATACTATGTCTCCAAGCGTTGCATGAACAAGCAAAAATGCCAGCAGAAACGCAAACGCTACATGCCCTACTGCACGCACATCTGGTACGAGGACTGGCAATGCTCCGAATGCTGTCAAGGTGATCGTTGCAACTATTTTGTTATTGTAAGTAATGAATAGGATCCAAGGAAAGCCCCTTAGTTTCAGATATACATAGTATTGCAAATCTTTCTTACATTCACAGAGTACATCTTCGAAAATAAAGGCCAGAATCGGCGATTTAGTACTCCCACTGGCTGCAGCTGTGCTACTTACACGATACACACAGCTTGCCGCAACAGCTCATTAGATAATTTAATTTACAAATACTGCCTTGATTTGAACGAACCGCAATTAATATGATGCACAAAACTGTCGACACAAATTTAAAAAAAAATAGTTGTTAAAAAACACCCCATATAAAAATGTTAATATTTTTCAATACCACAACGATATCAAAACAAAATCGGTATTGTTTTTAAAGATAAGTTATTTCATAGGTATTAATTCTGTGGTCAAACGCAATAACCATTTAATTTGAAAGAATTGAACTAGGAGTGACACCATTGCATTGCATATTTAAAAAAATATTTTAAAAACCCATTCGCTTATGTTTGAGGCAATATGTACGTGTTAATACATACAATACATAATCATTTTTAATCGCTTTTTCTAAAATATTTGTTGAATCAAAATTATTGTAATTACTCTACATGTTTAATATTTCATATAATAGCCAGTAGTGTGTTTCGGTAACTTTTGCAAATTTTATCAAGAATGGATTTCAAACTTTAAAACGTGTTGGCTCGAAATAGGAATTTAAGACTTGAGCGGTCTTTGCTTTTGACCATGCTTTACAACACAAGTACTATTAATCATCAAAATCGAATATATGTATGTTTCTTTAATGCTTTTTATTTTATTTGTGTTTTGAGATCTAAGTATTTTTGATTCTACAGTAACGATTCCGTCCAATTTATACAAAGAACAATTTTTACAACACTTTTTGTAATTTTTAGCAGTAAGTTTAAAACATTTTACAATAAATCCTTCGCATTTGTCCTACAGAATAAAATATAATTTTCTATTTTGAAAATGAACTACAAGAAAAGCACCAAGAAATTAATGCAGTTGATTCAATCTTTGTTCCACCGCATTCCAATTCCGCTTCTGCGCATCTGTCCGACTTTCAAATCACGCACGATCTTTTCCTCTTTTCAACATGAGTAATTATGTGATGTTAATTGACGGACGTGCGAAGTATTTGTAGTACTATGTATTCAAATGTACATATGGATTTGGCCCGGAAAGTACGAGTACATACAAAGCTGCGGCCACCAAAATCATGCCTCGCCTCTCCCTACGAATTCTACAACGGCAACGGAAACTGCGCATGTAAAGCTGCCCTGCTTTTCTAGTTCATGAAGTTAACGTAAGACAAATGTCCAATAAGTTTTAAATGTGTGATTCGTTAGCTCACTCCGATTAACTTTCATTGTATTTTTTTAGAGATTCAACGTGCAGATAAACACAGGTACAATAAGTTGTACATGAAACTGAAAACACGATATGTATTAGAAACTAGCAGTTTAGTTTCGTGGCACATTCAAATGGAAGCGCAACAAAATTACTGTCAAGCAAGAAACGCGGTCGGAGCCGGCCGTATTGGGCCAGTGTCACACAAGTAATTTATAGCAAAAACAGATTGTAGCTTAAATGAAAATATCCTGTTCATTCTTTAGCGTACAGTGTACCACCACAAGCACGGCTGCCAACGGTGACAAAAGATCGAACTGCTGCTACAGTTGTTTAGAGAAGGCGGCTAATGGATTTGTAAAAGTGCTCTATGCTCCGCTCAATACGCGCCTTCTCATGTGAGAGAACGCTTGTCAGGAATGCCAGTTCCTTTTGACGGCAAATCTTTTATAATGGTTAATGTGCAAAGTAATAAATAACATTTACGTTTTCATTTAAACGTTTTCTATTTTTCTTTCGGTGTTTGCTATTACATAAGTTTATAATCTAAGCTAATGCTTAAACTATGCTTGTTAAACGTTTGGAAAATTTGCGAGCATATCGAAAGAAAGCTGACATATCTCTTCGACAGCATCAAAAAGTAATGCGAATGTTATTCACTGGTAATGAACTCTGCAATTGCTGCATACAAATGGGAACAATTTGAAAAGCAAGTAATTCAGTGCCAATGACACTCTAAATGCAGTTAGAAACCTGCACAGCGATTGCATTAAAATAACGCTGCAAGAATCCATTCGTATTTATGTATTTAAGCTATAGGAAAAAGGCCAGCGAGTAAAGGAAATTGTAGATGAGATTTATTTCGTTTCAATTTATTTGCCTGATTATAAAACAGAGGAATAATCGGAGAAATGACATTGAAGATAAACTAGCATGTTCTCTTAATAAACACAGAGTATATATGTACATAAGGAAGGCCGTTATGAAAATAATATCAAAACAAACTCACTGTTTTCGCATAGAAACATAGAAAACAAATATTGATTTTAAAGCGTTTTACTTCGCTATGACAACATAATTTAAGAAATTTCTATATTTAGCGCAATAATATAAGAAAAAAACATTTTAATGATGAAATCAGAAGAATTATTTAAATATTTAGAAAAGAGCAATCGTATTAAGGCATTCATTAATAAATATATATCAAACTGAAGCACATACAAGTGCGGTCAAAACAAAAGCAGTGAATGCACGAGCAATATATGTATAAGTGCAAAACCAAGCTATCAGAACTTATTTTGACCGCACCTGTATATCTAATTCGAAGAGGCAAACTAAAGCTCAAATATACTTATACCGGACTTCGATTGCCTCGAGGTGGCAATTGGTGTGTGTGTTAAGTTGCAGGAAATTTGCACATTACATCGACAGGAAACAACAATTTTAAATAATTTACAGTTCATCCTTATGCAGCAGAGTATAGCGATTCTTCGAAGGACCTAATTTCTTAAAAGTAGACTCTGGTGGCGACGTGCCCTTTCCCGTTTGCAATACAGTCTCCGTTTCCACATCGTTGCTCGAAGAATCTGGTCCATAATGGAATTCCCTGTAAAAAAAATTACGATTAAAAAAACTAAAAGAAAGCACCAAAACTAATTTTCGCACCTGTGCAACTTGCCACTGTGCAAGTCCTTCAGATATTGGCTCAATTTTCCCGGCGTGTACATATCCTTAAAATTTGGGAACAAATACATATGCCTGAAGGAGTCAATTGCAATCAATGGCAGGTCTTCCTCCGATTTTCCCAAATGGTGTAATGGGTGGGCAAAGCGTTTGCCGTCAGCAGTCAAGAAGTTCACATTTTCTATCAAGCAAATTGCAATTCGAATATATCTTTTTAATCAAATAAAGCCACATACGTTTCTCGTCTATCAATTGACTTTCTATTATCGCCTTGTAATCCTTAATTGAGTTAGTATCATCGGGATGATGGAACAAAATCAAAAATGGCAAGCCCTCCTCGGTCAGCTCTTCTGCATTCTCAAAGGTAATCTCACGCACCAGCGGCACGCATTTCTCCTGCACCCAAATTTTCAATTCATCAAAGTTTTTCAAGCTACCAGTATAAGTTTCGTCATTCTCGTGTGACACGGCTACATCGGGTCTGAATACAATTATTGGCGTGCCTATGGAGATTCATACATTTCATACAACCATTATAATATCACAACTGACAAAAAAAACGTACTCATAAAATGCGATTACTTATTTAAAAATACATTAACACTAGCCACTGAAATGTATGTAGATGGAACAAATTGGAGGATTTTTGATTTGTAAGACCATAAAAGGTAGACACAGCGATGGAAAAAAATAATACATAGTAGTAAATGCAAACACGGCTATAGAATGAATGTGTAGGTCTCATTAACTTGTGCGTGGTCCGCCTAGGTGGTAAATTGAATGCCCGTAATTTCTATTGAGATTTTTTTGTAAGTTCCCCAAAAATGGGCGTTTGCTCTCCAGAAGAAACTCCTCTATATATGGCTCCAGCCTGGTTGCTTAGCTTAGGGTACTACTATGTCGGAGAAAGTTAATTGATGCTTTCTTTTTCTTTTTTTAAATTTTCTATATAATTCTATCAGGACAAAATAATTGACTGCGAATTATACAATATAGTCTTATTATTTTCTCCACCACTAGTAGTTTTTCCCAAGCTTGCTATAATTAAAAACAAATGAGAACAGCTTAAAGATTTACAGAATTAAATTGAGCTTTACATTGAGGGATTAAGCATGTTGTGTGTATGAGACTGACGAGAAATGCTAATAGTCTTAGGGAAAAAATTACATATATAAAAAACATCAACAATATGAATAATTACAAATACGCAGTTTTCGCAATGTCATAAAAAAATATATTACCTACGGCCAAATCGATAGTTGAATTACCTATTGCACTGCTATCATCCACAACTTTGAGAGGGTTACGGATTAACGGAAAACAACAAAGAAGTAAGAAGGGAGTTATTAAAAATATGTTAGTATTTAATACAATGCATGCTTGAAACTAAAAGCCCAACTACTTCATATGCTCGACGACTGCTTACCTGGTGGATGCATGGCTTGCGCGGCATCTCCGAAGCCAACATGAAACTGACAGTCCTCCTTTAAGTTAGTTGCCACCTTGCGGAAAATATCATACTCGGGCTGATCGCGACGGTCGAAGTATCCGACAATGATGCGTTTCTTTGAGTCGAGATTCTCTAAGTCCTTGAGTGACTTAAACTCTTTGATGGGATCCTCTAACTGCTTTCGCACAAATTCTAGAAAAGCGTCTGCGGACCGCTGACCACGATATTCTCGCTTGCTTAACTGCCCATTGCGTATCACTTTGAGCGTTGGATATTTCGAAATGTGAAAACGGGATGCTACTGCCGTTTCACGATCACAATCCACTTTACCGAGCACCACCTTCCCAGCCTCTGGGAATGCTTCTTTAATCTAGCAACAAACCAAATGAAAAATTAAACTGGAATCAAGATTTGCAACTTAACAAGATACTTACTTTATCAGCAGCTTCATTAAAGATTGGTGAAAGAATACTGCTGAAACGGCACCACTCGGCATAGAAATTAAGGAATACTAATTCATTGGATGCTGAAAGGCCAACGAAAAATTCGGTCGTAAGTTTCGCTTACAACTTTAGTCATGATTTGAATTGCTTTAGCTGCTGACTCGGATGCCATTCGAGCACCGAACAAATGCAAGCATTTGGTCTCTTTATTAACACATCACACACTTCTGGTCTAGACCAGTTACATATGTTCTTAGTAACTCTTCTTAAGAGTGACTTAACATATGTGTTTTGCCCATGGATATTGTAGACAAATCTGTTGCCTTCAACTGTAGGTATATAATTTATATAACAGAAGGTGAATTTCAAATTCAGAAGAGTTTAGAGACAGGTGTAAGCTTGATTAGAACTTCACAAATCTCTGTTAGAGAAATTCATTGTTTTTAAAGTGTGGGAAGTGTGAAATCTATTCTCCAAATCTTAAGCAAAACTCAAAATTCGCAATTAATGAAGACAATATAAGAAGTTTATGTAGCGAAATAATCAATCATGTTTTCACAATGGTTAACAAAAATACATAAAATAGAGTAAATCAGAAAATATATAACGTCTACAGTTATTTTTGAATCACGGGCTTAAAGAAATATGTTCCCTGGTTTGCTAATTTTTACACATTTCAACAGTTTTTATTTTCAAAGGTATATTTAACAATTTTTGTGCTTATATTTTTTCTGTTTTCATTGCACCAGATACGCGATATAACTTGGCAAAAGTGACACAATTGAAAAATGTGCCTTTATCATTTGACATGACGATACATTATGAAATATTATCGCAACTAACATTTGAGCCCAAAGCAAAACTAGATGTGTACAACAAAAACACAAAATAATATAAACTCGTACAAGATGAAAGATAAATATGAATAGTCGAGACAAGAGTATGTGTTATAGATACACTGATGGCCTTAACTAAGCAACTATAATTATACATTTGTATTATTGCGCCGCGGTGGCTCAGTGGAAAAGTGCTTGGTCGCCTATGCGAGGAGGCCTGGGTCCAGACCGGTCTCAGACTATCTAATAAAAAGAAAATTTGTTTTTCAAATTGTTTCTTTGCGCGGCGCCACTTCTCGCGATGAATTGGCAATTCTCCGAGAAAATTATTTGCCATGAAAAGCTTCACAACCCGTTCGGATTCGGTTAATGTAGGTGCCATTAAGTTTTGAAAAATATAACAAGCACACACAAGTTAACGCGAGAAAGCTAGGCCTAAGCTAACGCGGGCTGTTGCACCTATCAATTATTAATTAATCAATATTATTGCTAGTAATATGTATTGGAAAAATCATAAAAAATACTTTTTTTAACATAGTGTTATGTCATCAGGGGCGTGGTCCGCCGAGATAAAATATCGGCTTTACATGCCATAGAAAAATAATACCCCTATATAGGCGGTAAACGCTCCAAATTTACCAAAAATGGCCGTGGCCCGCCCCCCATGAAGGCGATTAATTAAAATATAATTAGTACACCCACGATTTCATTTCTTTCAGTAGACCCATCGTCCCTTACTAAGTGTAGTGTACTATTCTGTCGGACTAACACGACTGATTCCTAACTTTTTTTTTCTTAATACTGCACAATTGCTGAAATCAGCTATATTGTCACCTTTAAACTACTTTCATTTCGCGTAACGTCCGAACACGACGTTAATAAATAGATAGTTTTAAACCTATCTTTTTTCATAACTATTTTTTTAAATCTTTCATTTGCTTAAAAAAACGTCCGAACGAATTTGTCCATATCTAATTGAGCGCAATTATTGAAAGTTGACATAGACGGTAATAAAAAGCGCTACTGATAATTGATTCTGTTGTATAGTATAGTACAGGGGATATCGAAATTGACACGGTAAGCATAAGACACGTCAGACAAACAACTGAAGCGCAAGGTGCATTTTTTACGATTTATTAATAATGTGGTAAAAAAGAATTATCATTAGAATTCATTTTTGCTTTTCAGTAATGTAGTATTTTGTTGAATGTTGAACAACTCACCTAAAGTCATATCAATGTTTTCACTGGTCATAGAGACCGCGCCACTGTCTGTCGGATTGTAAAAAACGTAAATCACCTAAAACAAAAAATGTAAAGAGCATTGTTTACGATTAGTGTCAAGAAAGTGAATCAAAGTTCCAGAAACTATTCGACCCATTAGCAGCTATCAGAAGCCACGCAATGCTTGCTACCCACAGCGCCAACCACCGGTTAACGTTAGACGTAGCTTACCGTGAACGTAACGAAGTAATAATAATTTCTACTGTTCCAGAACTGCATCTTTGCTTTGTTGTATGCGTGGTGCTTTTTACGGAAAAGATTTTCACGCTTCTCCAATATTAATATTCTTTTCCGATTTCAGCTAATTTTCCTTCTCCCTTGCTTCTTCTTCCAATTTCCAAGTGCCAGCACTTGACAGTTCTGAAATTACCCAGTGCAGGCAACTGTGCCGCAAAGCTTTACAGTGTTGAAAGAGACTTTTACGGAGTCCCACGGTCGCACTTTTTCGTAAAAAATTTCATACTATTTTCTCACTCTAAAGCCTCGTTCACATTCGACTTTTGCTTCGCTTTGCTTCAGAATTTCGCTTTGACAGATAAGTTCAATACATGCTTCTATATGAGGCTTGCTAAATAGAACGCGAGGAAAGCGAAGCGAAACAAAGCGAAGCAAAATGTTGGGCAACTCTCAACTTTTGTGCGCTTTGCCAATCAGCTGTTGAAATTGTTTGTGATATTTTTCATTTTCTCGTGCGCTTGCAGTTGGTTTCATTTTCTCGTGCGTTTGCGTTTTCAATTTAGACCAGTGATGGGCAAAAGTTCCTTATGGAAGAGTAAACACCAATACATACAAACTTTGTTATGATAAAAAAGGAAAACAAAATTTGCTAAATATGTAGGTACACTGTAAAAAAAGGAATTTCATATTCTGCTCAGTTATATGTAATGAAAAACAAACCAACTTAATAACTCAAAAGTCAAATAAATCTCCCATGATCCTTTCAATAAATGATCCAAATCATTTTCCCAGTCAAAAAAATCAATTTCCCACTACTCTTCTGAAGAGATATGATCTTCATTTTCCGAAGTTGGAAGAATTTAATATTTCAAACTTAATATGAGCATAAATGTTTTCAAGTGCTTCCCATTCCACAGCTGTACACTTTTTTGCTCGAAATCATGCGCAAGACAACAACAACGGCTTTGTTGAAGATAACTGTCGCAAAAGTGTACCAACAAAGCATAAGCGTGCGAGCTGGCAGACGAAACGAAAATAACATTGTTGTTTGTGTTTTTCGTACTGCTTAGCGCGAAGAGCTGTGTCTGTGTGAAGAAATCTCGGCCTATGCCAAGAGTTTTTACAAAAACAAAGGAGCACCGAGAGTATAGGGCTTGCCCACCACTGATTTCGACACTCGCGAATTTCAAACATTAGTAGCATAACTACTACTACTTCAATTATATCAGTCAAATCCAAAGTTAAAGCGTTCATTGTAGCAAACCTTCAACTTTTCACGCTTTGTTATTGAATCTCGAACTGTCAAGCAAAGCGAGGAAAGTCGAATGTGAACGAGGATTAAAGGGTATTTCATAAGAAATTTATTTTATAAAAGCTAAGCATAATTATAGTTTTCATTTCAACCTACCTGGCAGCACTTCTTCTGATTAACACGTTTTTTTCCAAATTTGTATTTGGAAATGAAAAGCAAACTTTGAAAATTAGCAATTGTGAGCACACGCTAAAATCTAAAAATGGCAAACAGAATTCAAATCGATAATGGAGATGGTAATGAATATGAACCAACTGATTCAGAGGATTGTTACAGTGATGAGGAAAAAGAAATACTGAAGGAAGTACGCAAAGGTCGGCAGCGTTTCAACCAGAACAGAAATGCGGTGCTAGCATTTGCGGAGGATAGCAGCGACGAGGCGAACGAGAACGACGTTGGTGATAATATAGATGAGCTTATGCAGGACAGCGACATTGAAGGCGCCGATGGCGAGGGAGACGCCGACATTCCAGATTCCAAAGACTGGGGCAGTAAAAGTCGAAATTATTATTACACAGATTTTGTGGATCAAGATTACAGCACATACAATGAACAGGAGGAGGAAATGGCTAAACAGGAGGAAGAGGAGGCAAAAATTATTCAACTACGACTGACAAAACAAATGAAAGAAGAAGATTTCTTGTTGGACGATTCAAAAGTCTTGGAAGAAGAGCTAATAAAAGCTGAAATAGCCACAATTTCAGATAGTACGCGTATAAAGATAGACTTTCCTGGTTTATCAATGCGACAAAGGCAGCAGCTTTTCCAAAAAGATTCACCAGAATTTATCGGTCTTATAAAGGACTTCGAGGAATACATGAATGAAGGTGAAACCCTTCTAACTCCAATTCTTCAGTATGCAAAAGAGAAGAATGTACCGATAATTCCGGCCCTGGAGATGGCACAAGCATACCAGAATATTGTCCTAACGTACTGTTCAAATGTGGCATTTTATTTGCTGCTCAAAGCGAAACGTCGTATACACATAAAAAATCATCCGATAACAAAGCGACTGGTGCAACTAAAGAAGCTGCTCGGCGAGCTGAAAGAAAAGCACGATAATATCATAAGGCCGCAACTAGAGGCGCTGCTCGAACGCATCGTGGATGGTGATGAGTTTGAAGTGCTAGAAGCAAAACCTTCTGCTGCCCCAAAAAGATCCAAAAATCTCTCCATAATCGACCAATACGATACGGTGGAGAAGGAGGGCCATGTGCTTTCTTCATCTGAAGGCGAGGAACAAGATCAAGTCGCTGAATATGACGAGGACGAGCGTCGTGGTATCAATTATCAAATTGCTAAAAATAAAGGGCTTATGCCACATCGCAAAAAGGAGCAGCGCAATCCTCGTGTCAAACATCGCAACAAGTTCCGCAAAGCACTTATTCGGCGCAAAGGCGCTGTACGCACGGTGCGTAAGGAAACCAAACGCTACGGTGGCGAAATATCTGGAATCAAAGCCAGCGTTAATAAAAGTATCAAATTTAAAACATAATAAAAATCATTTATTGCTCGGACATTGTGGAGAAACATATTTTTTTTTACAAAAATAGATCACAAATATTTTGAGTGGGTATTCAGCGAGTTGACTTGATTTCATCTTTTCCTAATTGTGAAATGATTCTGATTACTATATTCTGACTCGGATACAAGAGACACCTTTAATGTCTATTTCTTTATAAAATATTGTTTATGAAAACAAAATATTTATTTTACAAGACATTTACTTCATAAATTTCAATCTCAATTCAAATTTCATGCATTTATGTAAATTACATTTTTTAAAACTATGCACTTAATTTGGGTTCTGTAAAAATTTGCGAAAGTCGGCATTTGTTTTTATGGAGCTTTGACCTGCACCATTTGTGGCTGCTTGTGAGGACAGTGGCGGTAGAGTAAATTTCTTGCGTACCACATTCGGTATAAGGGACATGCGTGGTTTCTGGTTAAGCACTCTACTACTGCGTTTGGTACTAATGCTCAGCAATTTGCTCGAATCGTTGGTAACCTCCGACGCATTTACCTTGGGCGGTGGCGCAGAAATCGCCACAGAAATCTAGATTAGGATGTAAATTTTTTATAACTTTCGAAAAGTTGACGCAAAGCACTTACTGTGTGGCCGCGTAGCTTCATTTGATCGATACCCATGATGGCCTTGCCCGCAGCCGCCTCCTCTTCAAACTCTACATAAGCGATATTTTTAAATTTGCCACTTCTGTAAAAATGCATATAATAATGAAATCTGGTACACGAAAACAGCATATTTAAAGAGCTAACTTGTGGTACACCAAGCGTACATCCTTAAGTGCGCCGAAAGCAGCAAAAATCATCTCCAACTCATCTTTGCTGGCGTCTTGCGGTATCCCTTTAACGAATAATTTTTTCGGTTCAAATCCATCTGTTGCAGAAAGAGTAATGTTAATCTTTAAACTAATATATAAAATTGACCTACCTACCAGAGTATTTAAACTTCTGTCGTTTCTCCTTGTCACGCAACACGCTGGAAACATACAACGGTCGTCCGTGGAATATACGTCGGTCCATAGCCAGAGCTTTTTCGACTTCCGTTGTACTTTTCAGCTCCAGGTAACCGAAACCGCGACTTCGGCCGTTTGCAGAGCGAATAAGATCCACATTAACAATTTCGAGCTCTGGCAGACCGGCGCGAATATCATCCGTAGTCAAGCTACTTACATGAGATATTTAAGAGATCGAAATGGTATATTTTACCTTACTATGATTACCTGTAGTTCAGATTACTAAGAAAAATTCGCAAGTGATCCTTAGCCAAATCTATTTCTTGGTTTGCATGCTCCTTGAATGTGGCTTCAGGTTCTTTCTGCTTAACTGCTATCCTTGCTGAAGGATCGGCTCCCAAATCAACCTCCCTCTTTTTGGTTTTTTTCTCCTTTGGGGCTTCGGTAGTTGCAATGGGCACCTTTCGTTTCGCACCTTTTTCAACTGCGCTTTTTGTATTCACTTTTCTTTCATTGCCAGAGTGCTGTTGCGTTTTCAATGCTGCTAGATATTCTGAGCACGCTTTCGTGCAAAAGCAGAGCGACTTAATGGTGCCATTGCAGCGTTCGAAACGTTCCCATGCGGCGGCGATTAACAACGGATTATCCAGGCCAGGTATTTGGAGGCCTTTATGATATAACCTTAAAGTGAATGAATGCAACTTTTATTATTTCAAGGACAAGTATTCCAAGTGATTTACTTTCTGGTGGCTTCCAAATCACGGCGCATTTCAAGTTGTGCAAATTCTACCCATAGCCCTGACTTAGTTGAATTGTCCGAGCTCTCTGGATGTAGCAAGAAAATTTCATTAAATTTGACGGTTTATTATTTCCATTAACCGAATGTTAATACCCATGGCAGTGGTCCACAATTCCTTGCCCCGTTTTGCATCGTGGAGCGGCCCATATTCGAGTCGACCCCAAAATTGTAGAATCTCACAGCTACAATCGGCCAGCACTCCCCATTGTTGCCCCAGAATTGTCCAGGCCAAGTTAAAATTTTTCCGCAGAATATCACACTATAGAGCAAAAATGTTAGATTCAACGCCACATCAACGTGCGAATTTAAATAGCGTTATGCATTTACCTCGCCCTCGTTCTCCCAGTCGGTGTGTCGTCTCAGGTATGTTAAGTATTCTAACCATATGGCCACAGCCGGCTCGGCGGTCTGAAAGCCAGCAGACATTGAGCTCTCTAAAACTTCCTGAACTTCTTCTCTAGGTTTTTCTTGCTTTTCCAACAGATGGATGCGTTTAATGTAGAGTTTCTCTGACCACGTGCAATTGCGCAACGCCCTGCTACATACATCGATCGCACTCTGTTGAAGCATGGGCAAATCCTGCAACTCTTTTGGACGGCCAAATTCGTCATGATAATCAATAAAATCGATGTAAGTAAGCCAGCAGTCAGCACTGAGGCAGCAATCAGCCACCATGCGCTCGTACACCGTTTGCAGTACATTTTCGTCTAGAAATTTATCCGACTCTCTGATGTAGGTCGCGTATAGTGCAGCACGTTCGCTATAACACTTGGGATCTATATTCTTGAGTTTTTCTTCGAAGGGTAGTATTTTTTGTAAGTGTTCCTTCCCTTTGAAGTAATCTCTGTCAATGACTTCCCAATTGATGTCATGTGCAATCTGTGACTTGTTCTTTTCGCAAAAAACTTTGAACTCGATGTAACTCTCCTCCATATTGTGTAAAGGATATTTTAGTTCACGCAGAAAACTCTGTATATAAGCGTTCTGTTCATCAGCACTGTACAATATGCATAAAAAAAATTGCTCAAGCTTAATGAAAATACGTTCGCTTACTACTTCTTACCCTTCGCTACCATGACTAGATATAAATTGGCGATAACGTTTGAAAAACTCCTGACCTTGCAAACAGTGTAGTCCATAAGTGCCTAATACTTCTTGCCATATGCGCTCAGGCTCCGCGGTACGTGGCGCAAACGCGATGAACTCGAGAGCTATATCAAGGGCTGAATTTACGTTTGAAAAAATTACTATATTTACGATCGGACGGGATACATACAATAATAATCGGCTAAGGCTCGTTTAAACAACAGCTCCACCTTCTGGATTTCTGTGGGCGAAAGAGCTACATTCAATTCGATGTTCAAATATTTTAGCCACAGATCCGGCGACAGAGGATACACCTCGGCAAAGCGGTTATATGCGTTTCGTATGTTGTCCAAATCGTCAGTAGCGCTGTTCAACCATGAAACGAAAATTTGTACAAAATCTTGACAAAAAAGTATTGCCACTTACTGCGATAGCTCGCACAAATGCAAATATTTATCGTATGCATATTGATTCTTTTCAAGCTCTTTAAGTGTATTCTTGAACTCCTGCAGCAACTTATCCTCCGCTTCATCACTATCATCCACCTCATCCTGGTGTTCACCCTCTGTTCCATCATCACTAATGCCTTCTTCCACTTCATCTTGATCTACCAATTGTGCCGCTTCGTCCATCAACGAATCATCGTCGGTGGGAGGTGCTGGCAATTGTAAGTCCGGAAGTCCTGTTTTTCCACGTGCTGCATCGTTTTCATCGTCCGATTTTAGTAATGCTTCCTCCTACAATTGTGTTCCCAGGTAAATAAACAAAAAACACATAATTGCTAAAATTCATTCCACTTCTACTAATCCACTACCTCAGCCTCATCGATGTCTTCGTATGTCGCGCTGCTGCTATTCTTTGCCATTTAAGATTTCTCTCAAATACAATTTTTCTCTAGGTACCACTTTTAAGTTGAAATGTTAATTCTGAGGCACTCAATTCTTTTGATGCGTCTATTTTTCAAGTTTTTTTAAAGTTTTACCATGATACAAACACCGCATTTGACAGCAAAGCTAACAAGAAAGACAGTGTTGGAAACCCACAAAAAAAATGTACACTGAAAAAATTAAGTAAAATAAGATCCGTGCCTATAACATTCGCTCTTTACACCCGTTTAAACCACAAAAAGGACGGTAAAATATGCTATTAGTTTCTTTTATTTTTATTTATTGGCTCTTAAATCAGACATTATATCAAAAAATTAAAATTGAACATTTATATTAACATGACACTGATATAAATACATATTCAAGCACAGCTTTAAATCCTAAGCATACCAGATGCAAATTACAAGACATTATCGTATTTCTTTCAAAACTATAAATATAAAGTACGGAATACAACTCGATCTAGAGGCCGGTTCACACTTTAAGCTTTCGCCATTCTTTTCGCCAGTTTTTCCTCATCAGCGCCAGAGAAGCTACCAACTTTCTTCTTGTTCTTGATGAATACAAATGTTGGCATGCTGGAGACTTTGTACTTGTCAGCAATATCTTCAAATCGGTCCACATTCACCTTCAATACAACGGTTTTGTCAGAATATTTCCTAGAAAGTGCTCTCACTTTGGGGTCAATCTCTTTGCAGGGTCCACACCAAGAGGCGTAAAAGTCTACGACAACCAATTTGCTTCCAGCCTGGCTGAGCTGCTTCTCGAAATCGGCAATGCTTTTAACTGTGTGCAAGACCATATTTTCTTTCTTCTGGACGGATTTTAAAGCTCTTTCACGAGTTAAAACTATGAAGCCTTTACGACAAATACAAAATAACACAAAATCAGACAGAGACTGTTTGCTGCAGCAACGTCGTGAGACAACAAAGGCTCAAACTAAAATGATTTCGATTTGCGAACATAGTTTGCGGGATGGTGCAGCAACGATTTGGTAGCCGTTAGTAAAACATGAACTGAATAGCTGAATTAACAGTACATACTTGAATTGTTATGGCACCAAATATATTTTAGCGCCAAATTGATAAAAACCGGTTTGACTACTTTTCAAAAGTCATCGACACAAATAATCGACCGATTTGTAAACGGTTTCTCAGTTTGAATTTTTGAAATATTTATTCTTTCAATGGATTAAAATTTGTAATTTGTTTCGTTTGTTGTGAAAAATATTCGAGTCAAAATTTTATTTGAAACCAAACTTGATTATTCGGTGTCCCTAATGACCACCCCAACCACTCCAAGCACGAATCAAAACGGAGGACAGCTGGAAAAGAAAATTGAAGAAATTAGTAGCAAAGACGATTTCAATGAGAAACTTATAGCTGCCGGCAGCAAACTCATTCTTGTCCAGTTTCATGCTCCTTGGTGCGGTCCTTGCAAAATGATAGGACCCAAAATTGAGCAATTGGCAAACCTTTTCTTAGACAAAGCCGTCATCATCAAAGTAAACGTCGATGATTTCGAAGATATCGCCATCGAATACAATGTGACCAGCATGCCGACTTTTCTATTCTTGAAAAACAAAAAACAAGTGGATTTTCTTGTAGGTAGCACAAATGAAAAAGAAATTGAGAAAACGTTCACGAAATATTGCGGCGAAGCCCAAAGGGCATCTACACAAAACGCGCTAATAAATGATCCGGAAAAGAAGCAATGAAAATATAATAAATCACATCGTGCTATAGCTTCACTAATATTCATTATTCACCGCGACACTACCAATAATCTACTTTGTAGTTTGCTCTGCTGTTTTTTAAGGCCAACTTAAAATACTTTTATATCAAAATTGAATAACTGTCAAAAATTGTTTAACAAATTTTCAATAGTTTAATAAAAGGAATCCACGCAAAAAATAGAAATGGTTTACGTTATTCAGAGCAAAGAAGATTTAGACCAGAAGATTGCGGAGGCGGGCGAAAAATTAATCGTCATAGATTTTTTTGCCAACTGGTGTGGCCCATGCAAGATCATCAGCCCGAAACTAGAAGGATTGTCGTTGCAATATGCCGATAAGGCCGTTGTGCTTAAAGTGAACGTAGACGACTGCGAAGAAATTGCTTTGGAGTACAACGTGACAAGCATGCCCACTTTCGTGTTTATTAAAAGCAATCAGATAATTGATGTCTTCGTTGGGGGAAACTCGGAAAAGTTAGTAAAAAACATGGAGAAGTTCATCGGAACCGGAGAACCCATACCAGCGGAGAGTGAGTCTGTCGAGGAAAATCCAGAGCAAGAGCTGGCATTGCAGGAGGAACCGATTCTGGACTAAATATAGTATTCAAGAAATTAGATAACACATTCCCGCTTTACATGACTGATTCTTTACACTTATGTTGATAAACCAATTTAAACTTGACGTAATCGCCCGACACTTCCGATAAGTAATCACTAAAATCAAAAACAATAGTTTCGGCGTTTCGACTGTAGTTTACATATAAATCTTTTATTTATTTATAGAGGGTTTCACTTTTTCGAAAATCATGAGCTACGAGTTCTAATACTAAAAAGCAATGCTTTTTAATTTGAACGTCTGCATTGATATAATACAAAGATTTCCGAAATGCATTTGGGGATCTATGTGATATTTACTTCTTAGCAAAAGTAATTTTCATGGCGTGCGACGGTGTAATCTTGAATCCTTGAAGTGCTTCTTTGGCGGCGTTGCTCTGAAGCTCGGTAGAAAACTCGACGAAGGCAATGTCATGACGGTTGGGCACAAGGCGCACTTCCTTAAAACCTGGGAACTGATTGAACAGCATTGACAACATCATCTCATTTGTCTCCTCAGGCAGATTAGTAAGGAATAGAATTTGGTTAGGTGGCTGCTCTGTTTGTGTATTCGGATTTGCATTCTCGGCATTAGAGGTCTTTTTCTTTTTGTCCCTGCAAAATAAAACACCACATATGTATTTAACATTCATATATAACATACTTAAAGCGCATGCGATTACTTACTTCTTTTCTTCTGCACTCTGCGTTGGCTTCGGCAACTTAATCTTCTTAGGACGCTCTTTAAAGGTACCTTTGATCTTCGCCACAACATCACTGTCGGTCTTAGCATACGAGATGCGCATTGGTTTGTCGTAGAAAGGGAAACCTTGCATGGTACGTAGCGCATTAGATGCACTGGCGACTTCCTTGAATATCACAAATGCTTGTCCTCGCATTTTGAGCGTCTTCAGCGCCACAATATCCAAAATCTGACCGAACTGAGAAAAGATGGCGTAGAGCGACTTTTTAAGCTCTTCCTTTTTGATCTTCTCATTCAGGTTGTTGATATAAATTGTGTGATTAGGTCGTAAGTCCATTTCTATGGAAATTTAAGTAATTTAGTTCAGAATTATAGAATCCAACTTTCCGGCACACACTATAAGAGATTTCCAAGCACAAACAATTTGACGTTTGGATCAGGGTTGGGCTGGGCCAAAATAAAAACGTACTCCAAAATAAAAAAAACGGACCTATTCCATAAATTTCGTACCTTGAGAATAAAAATTTTTTATGACGGGGTGAGTTCGTCTTCGAGTTCGGTTTGATCATAGTGTAATAATATCAAGTGTACCAGATAGCAATGACATTCTATTGTCATACCTGATAATTGTCATAAATATTAACCCGTTTTCAGTTCGAGTTTGCGTTTAAAGAAAAAAGTAAAAAGAAATAAATAAAAATGCCCAACTGTTGTTATTTGTGCAAAGGCACTTACGATGAACCGATGTTTTCTGTGCCTAACGATGAAGATTTGCGACGTCAAGAGCCTGCAATACCACTTTTTCTTCCTCAGCGCATGTTTGCGCTAACCATTTTGAGAAGGAAATCTTAAGCCTTGTTCACATTCGACTTTCCTCGCTTTGCTTGACAGTTCGAGATTCAACAACAAAGCGTGAAAAGTATAAGGCTTGCTACAATGAACGCTTTAACTTTGGATTTTACTGATATAATTGCAGTAGTAGTAGTTATGCTACTAATGTTTGAAATTCGCGAGTGTCTTAATTGAAAACGCAAACGCACGAGACAATGAAACCAACTGCAAGCGCACGAGAAAATGAAAAATATCACAAAAAATTTCAACAACTGATTGTCAAAGCGCAAAAAAGTTGAGAGTTGCCCAACATTTTGCTTCGCATTGCTTCGCTTCGCTTTTCTCGTGTTCTATTTAGCAAGCCTCATATAAAAGCATGTATTGAACTTATCTGTCAACGCGAAATTCTGAAGCAAAGCGAAGCAAAAGTCGAATGTGAACGAGGCTTTAGGCAGTAAGAAAAGGAAAGAAACATGTAACACACGTGCGGTTATTAATATTTTCATTACTGAAAATAAAAATTGCTTAGTACGTAGAAATGTTGAGTAACTTTTTTGTACTAATGTCTCGGATGGGTTAAGACATATAACGAAGAAGGAGAAAAGAAAATCAAAATATTTTTTGCCAATTAAAAGGTTTGACAAACTATCTGGTACATAATTCTAAATCGAAAATATTTTCATAAATTTCTCATATGTGCAAATGTCTAACCAAGCCTACTGTTTGGGCCCTACTGAAAAGTTCACGTTGTGTATCCCTGACGGAGTGTGTGCGTGTGATGTTCTTTCATTTATTTTATTATTTTAAAAAGATATTTTGATTTTTACGTGAAAACTAATTAACCTAAAAGAAGCTGTGACTAAATGTGTTGAAAATGTCTAGAAATAAGATAAACTTGGCAGCGAGCGCAGAAACAAATTTTATCGAAGTGAAATCAAAGGTGAACAAGAAAATTAGTGAACCAAAGAAAACTTAAAATTATGAAAAAATACTATGGAAATGTAAAAATTGCAATGGAGTATGTATAATAATTAGACATTACAACTTCCGATTACGTCAAAAAAGCTCTAATTTCTGGAGAGCAGTTTACTTTTTGATCAGTTTCCATGAAATCTGCGACGAGCCAGCCGACTGCACAAAGCCAAAAGTCAGAGTCACCGCCTATAAAGGTGGCCTAAAAACAATCGCGGCCCCTACGTTGGTTTGGCAATGAATGATTCATCAGTAGAACGGTCGTCCAGCTCGAGCGCGAATGAGCCGCTTATGCCAGCGGCTTGGCGGGTATTTTTCCCGACACACAATCAATTAAAATGCATTATAGTGCACGCTTTCATTAGATTTGTCGCGTGAATTGAAGCAACAGTTTTTGTTTTTTTTTTCACCTGTGGCTATAGCTGCTAAGACCATAGGGAAACTAAGTTATTCGCATAAAATATACGGTAAAAAATTTAGGAACGGTCTTTCCATATTCAATCATTAAAATATAAATATGGTAAACGATTTTAAAGTTTGTGGACTTAAACGTGACTGGTATTATTGAAGCACAATAAGAACAATAAGAGCTCGAATGTTTGCAAACACATATAAATATGAACAGAGTAATAAAACGACTTCCTCTCTTTCTTAATTGGCGATTGATTGTCGCTTTATCAGGTTTCATTTTTTCATGTTGATCCTTTTCAGTTTGATGCCGAATTTCGTCGTTGGAGCTTTAAGCGTCATGAGGAACCACAGAACTTTGATAAATTCTCTACTTTAATCGAACAATTGCACAGACTCGCTGACTTACAATTTATCATTCTATACGTGGACCCGCGCGACAACGACCTTTTACCCATAAACAACGATGACAATTTCGGAAGAGCCTTAAAAACCGCAAAGCCTTTGTTGCGAATTATTGTGCAGCGGAAAGGTATTTAGTGTCTCGTCTATTGATTCTTCGTGCATACTTGCTAAAAGCGTATTTTACTTGTCGATAACTTAGATGACCTGGAGGAATTTCCCGGCTTCGGCACAATGAAACCGCGCAACAACATCATCAGCAGTATTCTAGGACAGACACCCGTTAAGACAAAAGCACCTACCATCTCAATACCACACGACTTTCGTCAGGTTTCCGCTATCATCGATGTGGATATAGTGCCGGAGACACATCGTAGAGTGCGGCTGCTGAAACACGGCAGTGACAAACCGCTCGGCTTTTATATAAGGTCTTAGCGACGTCTCTTTTGAATGAATATATCAATGCTATCGAATTATTTTTGCTTGCAGAGATGGCACTTCGGTGCGCGTCACAGCAAACGGACTGGAAAAGCAGCCGGGAATATTTATTTCTCGTTTAGTGCCTGGCGGCCTGGCCGAAAGCACTGGTCTGCTAGCCGTCAACGATGAGGTCATAGAAGTGAACGGTATTGAGGTTGCTGGCAAAACCTTAGACCAGGCAAGAAACGTTTTAAATAACGCGATTTTCAAGTTGGATAGTATTACATCGTTTTCCATTATCTTTATTTCAGGTGACTGACATGATGGTGGCGAATAGTTCAAATTTAATTATCACCGTAAAACCGGCCAATCAACGCACTCTCACCTCACCACGGCGAGGTTCATTTTCGCGCACCAGTCAATTGTCAAGTGGCTCACACCAAACCAATCATACCAACACTTCTGACGAAAACGAACAGGATGATCAAGACGAAATTGTCGATTTGACTGGCGTCACACTCGATGATAACACCGCACACGCGCAGTTGCCGCACCAGCAAACTGCAGTTACAGTTATGGCAGCAGTGGAATCCAAAGATGGTGTTCTCCACTTGTAAATTGCAGTTACTACGACGTTAATTCGTTAAATATTCTGCAAGATTGAAGATTCCAACTAATTGAAAATTTTAAATTAAAACCCGGCTGCATAGGAGGAACGAGCGGGAGAGAGAACAAGCGAGAATGAGCAAGCAAAACCACAACGGTAGAACATTTCACAATCCCTCTTATATATCGGCGTCCCTATTGAAAAAGCGTTTATATCAGTTGTATCTTACTAAATTTTCTGATTTATACTTTTATTTCATGGACTCGTAGAGCCCGCAAAAGAGAAATAAAAAGAAAGCAATTGACATAAACGCTCTTTCGGAGAGGTGTCAATATGTATTTAATTGCCACATGAATAAGTGAATAGTCTACTATCAATAATGATCTTTATTGCTGTTAAAAGTTATTGAAGGAACTTACGTTATTCACTTCTTCATTCTTGTTATTTTTTTTCTTTTGTATCAATTGTATTCCATTATCAAGTATCTTGTTTGCTTGTCTAGCCTGCTTTAAAATATATGTTCTTCATTTTCCCTGTTCTTTTGATAGTTTAGTACATTATGTATCAGTATGTATGTATATTCCTTCGTTTATTGTCGCCTAGCTATCTACATGTCTTCAAATTGTCTCAACTTGTATTTTATAACATGTTCTGTTATTCGTTGAAATGAGCTATCCAAACATTAAATCCCATCATCACTCGTCAAGCGCATATACCTAATTGTAGCCTTTAAATAATTACTTACATTACGAAGATATATATACTTTCGCATCGGAATGCATATACGAAAACAGAACATATACATATTCGTGTATTATTATATTGTAAGCTACTTAATTGTATTCACATTCCATTAATCGATTTGCATTCTCGTTGCTTGTGAAACGAAACAAATTCAATTTGCGTGTGTCTTATTATAAAGCCTTTAATGCTCTCACTCCCTCTATCTCTCCGTGCAGGGACGATATGCGTAGAGAGAAGGATAGAGGGCCTTGAGTCATTATGTAGTATTTTTACAGCAAAATCACTTCCTAGGATAACTCGATAACAATAAAATTATGCGCCTTCTATTATATTTCTGAAATAACACATTTTTTGTAAACGTAATTAAGCAAAATCATGTTTCTTTGTTTTACTGTAAGTCGAAATCGATTTGAGTACGAATCCAAATTCGTCAAACATGTCTAATGAACTAAATAATTTTGACAACTAAGTAAATGCATAGTGGAATAATATCAAGTGAACCGATAGATTGTCATGACAATGAGTAAATGCAATTGCAAATAGGAACTAGCGTTCTTAACCCATCTACAAAAATTATACATGCAATGGAATTTTAAATAAAGTTTTTAGAAAGAAAAAACAAAGTCCGTCATTTGAAGGCGGGGTAATTCAAGCTCATTAGTATTATCATCTGCTGAGGATCTAGAGGCGCACCTTCAATAACATGTCTCATGCACTGAACCCCTATTAACTATGTACGTACAATCAAACACAGTGAATTCGAAATTCGACCTATCGGCTTACAGTCCAGTCATTAAAGCATTTGAGTTAGCTACGACACGGAATACGTATGGAGCAATGACTACATGCAAAGAGTCCGCGTTTTACAAGGCAGCCAAAGACACTCTAGTGGAGTACTTCCAAAAGACCAGCCTCAACGGATTTGGGTTATTGTACTATATACGGCGGCGTAAATACCAGCGGTAATCACACCTCTGCGAGGCCTTTACCAACCAGCCATTAATCAATTACTATCTTCGTGCCATTTTTCGCAGCACGTTCTGGTTCATGTTTATTTTGCTGGGCCTTTGCTTTGCAGCTTATGTGGTACTCTTCACACTGATCAATTTCCTACAGGAGCCCACGCTGACCTCACTTGTTTCGCAGTACCAACCCATTTGGGCAGTGCCGTTTCCAGCGGTGGCCGTTTGCAGTGTGAACAAGTTGAGTCGACGCGCTGTGGAAAGACATATACGAGAAATGTAACCGCCGTAGTATAATGTGACGATATACAACGCTGCACATGATTTTGCCCTTTTTTTGTATAATAGCGCTGGACAAGATGCCGGCGCGCACTGGCTGGAGAGAATGCAGCTGTTTGCGGGCTTCTTCGACATACAGGCTGTAGCTGCTGACAACGGAAGTGCCGAATTCGAAAGCAAGCTGTTTGGCGACGCAGTAAGTGGCAACCTCGATGTTGCCGCTCTGCTTAGAAAGGTACAAGTAAATGACGAGCTGCAAAACTTCCGAATATAAAACTTGTGTTCTGCCCGAAAAAGCTTTCGCCATCCTGCCAGCAGCTCCTAGTACAATGCCATTGGGCTGGCCGACACCAAAAGTGTGCACAACTATTCGATTTACATGCTACAGCAACTGGGTATTGTTGCATATTTAACTGGCAATTCGAAACGGTCGATAAAGGCTAACTTTAAAGTTAAGAATCAAATAAACTTGACTCTTCTCTGCAGACTAGCTCCCTTGCGCTGCATTATCCGAATGGCACCGGCTCCGCAATGGGCCTTACACTTCTGCTCAATGCTTCCACAGATGATTACTTCTATGCCGATCGCAGCGTGGACGGATTTATATTGCGAATATTAGAACCAGGAAATTTTTTAGATGCCAACACGGGCGCTGCACAGGAGTTAGTCTTGTCTTCTGGGGAGCACGTGGAAGTCGAGCTATCTCTCACCACCCTAATTACCACGGCAGAGGCTCGCCAATACGCTTTCAACCAGCGGCGTTGCTACTTTGCCGACGAATATGTCGCACAGCAGCTGGCCATGGGAGGCTATAGTCAGGAAAACTGTCTATCCAAATGTAAAATACAAAGCATTTTCTCATGGTGTGGTTGCGTGCCCTACTATACACCCATCAATAACACAGATTACTTCCAGTCGGATGCAGACGCAGACATCGTATACTGCTCCTTCGCGCATTTTCTATGTCTGCAGAGACATCGTATGCAGATAGAATAAACTTTTCTCGGTCTACCCCTGACTCACTTTTAGACACCTTCTTTTTACAGAGACGTTACTGAATAGCGATTATCTACCATGTGGTGCCAGCTGTCTACCGCTATGTAATTACAATCAATATCACTACCGTAAACGGAAATCCCATTTGCAGTATTCAAATGTTGCACAACCCTCGTATGTTTCAAATGTGTCCAAAATATGTATCGAACTAAATTTAACCTTTATGTTTAGACGTGAAGCGGATATTCGCGGCTACAATTTAAGTCTAGTCACGCTGTATTTCCCCACGCCTCATGCCACAGAATATCGTAAAAATGTGTTGTACAATTGGTATCAAATTCTCTGTATGTTTTTCAACTGATGTCAATCTATCAATATTCATAATGTAACAGATTAATATCGAAATATTTCTTGTTTTAGCTACTATTGGCGGAGTCGTCGGAATCTGCATGGGTTGCTCTTTAATAAGCGGTTTTGAAATTGTGTATTTTCTGGTATTTCGATTTGTTTTACTTTTGTATAAACGACAACATACAGCGTGGGATTTAAAAGAAAGCACACGCTTATACGAGCTCAACTAGCTTTCCATTTTACTTAAAGTAATCACGCAATATACACATACTATACTATATATAATCATAGGTCAAAAATAAATCTTGGTTATGCTTCAAAATTTGCAAGAGATTTTAAGCTGGGAAACGGCACCTACTGTTGCGCCACGGTTTGCCAGATTATCCTGGCCATTGGTCGATCTTCCGACAACTCATTTGTGCATATGTAGAATAGTTCCAGGATGCGATTGTATTCATCACTGAGATCGAAGGCCTGTGGTAGAGGCGGGCGAGTACCACAAGTTATATCTGTTAATTCTACCGAGCTACTTTCCTTGTCTTCTATTGTGTTGTTTGCGTCAGAGTTCTCCGTGTCCTGTGACTCAACACTGACCTCAACACTAAGTGTGTGTGGTGGTGCCAGCGCGATGGTTTCATAAATAATTAGTCCAAAACTGAATATATCTGCTTTGCAGTCGATCACCTCAGATTCGTCAATGATTTCAGGAGCAGACCAGAGGGAGGTGCCTATGAAGAAAGAAACGAATTTTTTAAGCCAGAGACAAAATTATAATAAAATTATATAAAAAAAAACTTTTTAAAAATAAGCTTTAATTTATTTAATGTACTAAAATGTAAAAAATAAATTGTTTCCAAGTCACCTGTATCTTACAAACCATAAAAGCTTGGGGCGCTCACGTGTTCAATATTTGTCAACCAGTTACCACAATATTTTATTAAAATAATTTTTTGCAAATAGATTCTAGTAATGAAAGATATTTTGAATATGGATATTGAGCGCACAAGCTTTTATTAATAGTAAGATACAGGTGACTTGGAAACAATTTATTTTCTACTTTTTAGTACATACATTAAATAAATTAAAGCTTATTTTTAAAAAGTTTTTTTTTATATAATTTTATTTTTTACTTTTTAGTCTTCCATAAATTCAATTTTAGAGCTCTGAAATTTTTCGCAAAAAGAATTTAAAACTTGCAGAGCAGTACACAATATTTAGGGTATTCACAGTATCTTCTATCGTCATATCCTCAATTTAACAAATAATACGGCTGTGATCGACCCTAATATTCGTGGCATATTTGTGGCGCGATGAGTTGTTGTTTTGCTTGCAAGGCGCGGCGAGTAAGTTCCTATCGTTTTTCATTGATGTGTGATGTGTAGTTCTTAAGATATACACGCCCGTAAAATTTATTGATTCATGCATTGTCTTGGTGTTTACGCATGTATGCAAAGTTTCAGATCTCTAAGTAGTCGGGAAGTGGGTGAAAAATTTATTACTAGATTTGACGACAGACATACCGCGGAAAGTGAACCTAATATAAAGCTTATAATATAAAAAGTACGCATGTTTTACTTACCAACATAACACAATTTAGGATATTTCGCAAATTCAATAAGCCCTTCTTTGTTCATTGGCAAACTGACACCGAAATCGCACAACTTGCATATTTCAAATTCACCTTTGACCAAGACATTGTCAGATTTCAAATCGCCATGCAGAATCTGAGCCTCCGTGTGTAGGTAGTCCAGGGCACGCGCAATGTCTTCGATCATCTTGAGAGTGTGCTGTGCTGGCAAAGGTCCCATTTCCTCGTCGTAGCGAGTTTCTAAAATTGAACCCAGCGACGAATTGCAACATTCCAAGGCTATTGAATCTACGCTGCCGTCCTCTGATTTGGCAACGCCGCGGTATCCAACAATATTCGAGTGCGACAGTTTCCTAAGAATTTCGGGAGTAATTAGTTCCGTCTACGAATTGATTTACTCGACCTACCTAAGAATTTCTGCTTCCTGTTGGATACGCTCGCTGAAAACCTCGCCGCCATTCGTGCGTGCCCTTTGCGAGACTCTTTTAACAGCCCACGGTGAACACATTTCGCCGAATAATTTTGGTGGGCGTTCCAGCCGATACACGTTAACACCCGTTCCGTATCCTATTGACTTCATAAAGGGTGACGGCGGAATTTTGAGCGGAGTGCAAAAATCTTCCATATTACGTTTCATTTGACGGGGGGTTTGCATTTCGCAACGACTTCTTCAAGGTACTTTCCAAACTTGACGTATTTTTTATTATTCAAAAGAACGCACGTCTCGTTAAACAGAAATTCACCAAAAATGACGCTCAACTGCAAAAACTGAACAGCACTGTTGAATGTGGAATCGATGTGGTGGTTTTCGCAACCAATCAAAGTGTTGTCACAGATTACTACCAGATATCCAACTCTCACACTAGCGCTAAAAAATCACCACTAAATTCACAAAAATAAGATAGAGTTTATCCATATTTGGTTACGGGTAGCCAGGTTTTCGGTTTTTTTGATATAAGTATTCCATCAGTATTCGTCCAAACTTATATAATTGTAACAATTTGATTCTTATTTCAGTTAGAATATTTGTGCTGATATTTTGCGTGTACATCAATTATTTTATTTTGTTGCTTTTGTCGCGTGGGAACCGAGTACTCGAAGATGTCAGTAGTCGATAGCCGTGTCGTGCAATTTATTTGTATCCCCATAAAATGCCGATCAGCTGTAAAGTAGGTGCAGTCAGCTGTAAAGTAAGCGCTATCCGCTGTGTCGAATTCCCAACCCACTGCGAACAAATTTTTGAGGTTTGACATTTGTTGGTCCGAAATGTAAACAAAGGCATTTTTGTGAATGCAACTCTGTTAGGAATTACAAAAACAAAATACATTGCGAATCACACGTACGCTATCAGTGTGAGGAATTTTTCAAAAAAAATGGAAATTTTTGTTCCCTGGACGAACAGTTGGATATCTGGTTCATCTGTGGTGTTGTTGCGCTTGATTTTGAGGCTAACCAATCAAATTTGGAGATTTTGCGCTTAGTTGCTCTGCCGGCTTTGTTGCCACAGATTACTACCAGATATCCGACTCTCACACTAGCGCAAAAAAATCACCAACACAATCACAAAATACACGATAGACTTTTTCCATATCTGGTTACGGGTACCCAGGTATTCGGCTTTTCTGATATCGGTATCCCATCTGTATTCCACCAAACCTATGTTATTGTAACCATTTGATTGTTATTTCATTTTTAATATATGTCCTGATATTGTTTGTGTACATTAAATATTTTATTTTGTTGCTTTTGTCGCGTGGGAACCAGGTACTCGAAAACATCTGTAGTCGATAGCCGTGTCGTTCAATTTATTTGTATGCCCTATCAATTGTAAGATAGGAGCGTCAAATGCAAGATAAGAGCTATCCGCTGTATCGAATTCCCAACCCACTGCGAACAAATTTTTGAGGTTTGACAGTTGTTGGTCCGAAAAGTAAACAAAGGAATTTTTGTGAATGCAACTCTGTAAGGAATTACAAAAACAAAATGCATTGCGAATCAAACGTACGCTATTTGTGTGAGGATTTAAAAAAAAAACTGGAAATTTTCGTTCCCTGGACGGACAGTTGGATATCTGGTAGTAATCTGTGTTTGTTGCCCTCTGCCAGCAGTTCTTAATCCTACACGGTCAGCACAGATGAACCAGATATCCAACTCCCTCTCTAGCGCTAAAATATCACCAATACAATCACAAAAAAACGATAGACTTTTTCCATATCTGGTTACGGGTACCAGGTATTCGGCTTTTCTGATATCGGTATCCCATCTGTATTCGACCAAACTTATGTTATTGTAACAATTTGATTGTTATTCCAGTTTGAATAGATGTGCTGATATTTTTTGTGTACATTAAATATTTTATTTTGTTGGTTTTGTCGCGAGGGAACCAGGTACTCGAAAACATCTGTAGTCGATAGCCGTGTCGTGCAATTTATTTGTATGCCCTATCAATTGTAAGATAGGAGCGTCAGTCGCAAGATAAGAGCTATCCGCTGTATCGAATTCCCAACCCACTGCGAACAAATATTTGAGGTTTGACAGTTGTTGGTCCGAAATGTAAACAAAGGAATTTTTGTGAATGCAACTCTGAAAGGAATTACAAAAACAAAATACATTGCGAATCACACGTACGCTATCAGTGTGAGGAGGTTTCAAAAAAAATGGAAATTTTTGTTCCGTGGACGGACAGTTGGACGTCTGGATATAGTCTGTGCCACAGAGTCGGAAATTATGTAGATTGAATGGCAATGACTGTTTTGTGTAAGGGCTAAGCATCAGTTTACACGTACACAAGCCTGACAAAGAATGACTGACCGTGTAGAGGCCGCATAAAGCGCCAATCAGTCACCGCGTATCGTATTTAATAGTATCGCAGACAAAACCTGTTTTACCCGAGCGCTCGCTCATGTCGTATTTATTCGGATCGTAACGCAGAAATTCTCATAGAAATTGGTCTCTCTCAGACATTTACGATACGATGCGCGGTGACTGATTGGCGCTTAAGTGTGTGTTAGTAAATCAACATAGGAACTTGATGGTCAAAACCTGATCGTGGTTTTTAGAAGGTTTTTATTTTTTTAATTGGTATAACAGACTGTAAACGAGGGCCAGACTGAGCTCTCGCAGAGCTGTTAATTCTTCACAAGCAATGCACCGCGCGCAAATAAACCAAATCTTTTTTTAGATAGTATGAATCGCCTGGAATTCGATTCAGCGACTCCATGCATCAGCGACCGAGCACTTATCCACTGAGCCTGTATGGAAAAACCAAAACCGAACCACCTCTATCCCGTTTTAAAATTATCTGATCCTTGGATCACAAAACCTTCCGGTTTCCAACGCCCTATCAAACAAACTGTCAAAACTGACGTTTAGCCTGTCTGCTTAGGTCGAATAGCAAAAATAAGGACTTTACGTAATTTTCGGTAAAACGCTTCATTTTAATATAAGATTAAGGGATTTTGTAGACAAATTGGTCAAAGAAAATGGGCAATGCCTATGCACACGCGACAAAGCCCGATGTGGTACCTGGGCCTGATGTGGAGCCATCTTTTGACCCGAAACTTGGTATGCCAAATAGAAAAGAGCGCGTTATGATAGCCACGCGCGAGGAAATGGAGTCTGCTAAAATACCGCTTGGCGATCGGGACTATTGTGCCCACAAGTTGCTCCAGTATCGTTCCTGCCGGGCTGACACCTTCCCCTTTGTTTACAAGTGTCACCACGAGAAGCACGACTACTTGACCTGTGAGTACGAGGATTATGTGCTGCGCATGAAGGAATATGAGCGGGAGCGACGGCTGATGGAACGCCAAAAGCGTATCGAAAAGAGACAAGTGGCTTGAAAAGCGTCAGAAAGTAAACCAACTAATGAACATCGCAAGCGCCGCAAGGAATGATAATATACACGAATGTTTAGTGAAAGCTATACTGATTCGGTTGAAAGCAAATTTTGGATTCTAATAACGTGAAATATAAGCGCCAATTTGTTACAGTAAAACCATAGCGATTATTCATTCGGAACATTTGTATATTGTAATGTGTATTTACAATTATATGGAGGATATATTAATGCCTTCCTAAACTGTAACTAGAACTATATCAAATAATAGCTTTGCCAATGCCTTTCGCCTTTTTGCCAAACTTCATTTTCTTTTTTTTTGGTTGTTGATCCGAACGGTTCATCACCGCCGCCTCAACAGTATTATCCAGACGCTTGACACCACTACAAAGAACCAAAAAAGTTACAAAGTTTAGACCTGGAAATTTTTAGTTACCTTTTGACAGATACAAGTTTGGCTTTTTCATCTTTATTCAATAGTGCTTTTGACCACTCTTCATCAGTGCCTTTAATCGCGAAGTCTTGCAAACTATCCAGTTTTAGTTTTTTCAATTCGTCTTTTTGTTTCTTAGTCAATTGCTGGGCTGTTTCTTCTAATTCGTCATTCAACGATAATGATATTGGAACCAGTTGTTCGCCATGATTTAATTGTTTTTCGTTGGTCATGGAGCTCTCAATGTGACCCTCGATCACACCAAGAAAATATTTTGCAACCTTTTTCAGCATGTCGTAGAATTTTGCCAATATCTGACTTCCTGGCATATTCAGCTCTGCTGCAATTGCGTCCACTGTCTTGCCTTGCACACCGATCGCAAGTAAAATGGCCTGCAGCGAAAAAGAATGGGTAAAATTTAACAATATGAAAAACTCTTAAGACTTCTAACTCCCACCTTTTGCAGTGTGTCAATTTGCAGTCCTTCTATCCTTCCTTGAAAATACAAAAAGCTAACATCCGTGACCAAATCTAAAATCAAGCGATACTCAATTTGGTTCCGCGCATACGACTCCAAGCGCTGCAGGTCGTGTGGTAGGAAGTAAACGTCCAGGATCTGCTTGTCTAATTCTAAAAAGGGACAGTTTTTCACATTACCACACACAGAAAATTTCATCACACAAGACTAACCTTTATGCTCAATCTTAACCCATTTATTGTCAAGTATCGAAAGCGCCAAACTTGTAGAAAACTCTCTGAAGGCTTTGCCCAGTAGTTTGATAATACGCCGCCGAAAATCGTTAAAATACATGCTCAACCACTCGGCGCTGCCCACGTTCTCGTTCACACCATTTGGCTGCAGAGTGTGCAGCATTATGCAAGAGTGTTCTCCCGTTAAATCGTTAGCTTTTTGGCTGAAATATGATGAAATGCCAATAAGGAAAAGTTTGAAGGCAGTAACTAAGTCCACACAACCTTATATAAATGGGCACAAAGCCCATGTTCTTCCAGAATTTTAAAAGATCTTGCGTGAGACCGTAAGACGTTCCCAGATAATCCACATGTTCCGGTCGTCGTTCATTCAAACGTTTTAATAGCGTAGGAATCCTTCGACGCGGGCGTATTTGTTCTTTAAGCAATCCTAGGTCTCCCTCTTCCACTTCCTCGATGCTATTAGATACGTAATCAGCTGCTGGCGCATGCTCATCAAGGTCAGCAAACTTTCCAGCATAGTAATCCCTTAGCAACCTGATGGCACGTTTTCCATAACCCATCTGCATGTTCAAGGAATACATTTTTAAATTGTTTGTTGTACTAGTTTTTAAGAGAATATACTCTTTGATAACTCGGATGCGTTGCGACTCGCACCACTCGCACGCCAGATAATTTAGGAAATTCCCGATCTCCAAATTGCTCAGACACATTCCATGGTATCAGATCGCCACTGGCTTTCATGCCACGACCTAAAGAGTTCGCAACAGTCTTCGATGAAATCTCACCCTCCAGCGCCACTTGAAGAACCACAAGTATTTCTGGCAACTGGTCCTTACGCTGAATAGGACCCAGCAAGCAGAAGAGATGGTGAGCCGGAGCATCGCTCATCATCTGCAAATCATTGGGACTGTTTTTGTAGTGCGAAGAAACATAAATTGACACAACGCGATGCAAGAAAGATTCTGCAGCCTTGTGGTAGGAGAATAGCGCATCACGGTCGATGTAGTAAAGCTCACAAGCATCCGGAGTGGGACAGCCGGAACTAATGTGTGGCACAGCAGTCGCATCTAGGCACAGCAAATTTATTAGCCAAGCCTCAATGTCATCCCCTTCACGGTAACGTATCGACTCCTCGAGCTTGATCTAAAAATGTGTACAAAAATCACAAAACATTTTGGCTTATATGTCAGCAAACTCATTTGCAAACTTTACCGGCGGCGGCGCGTTGTTTTCCTTCTGCAATTGTGAAATTAGTTTCAAGCTCAATGAGCGTCCTGTACCCTCATATCCATTAATGGTGGAGGACATGAATATTAAGTAGGGACCCATCATTTTCTTGACCAACGGCAAAGGAATGGCAGCTGCCTCATCAATCAACAGCAAGTCGGCGGCATTCAGCAGGTGAGTATCGTTCGGTGCAATGTACTGAATGGTTTGCCTGTTATTACGGGAAATATTGATACGTATTATGGCTTTCTTGTAGTCTGGATTGGTGGATCGTATTATAGTGTAATCAGAGTGTTCCTGATAATCTAAAACGTCAAAGCCCTTGAGCACGAACTCGAAGAGCGTGATTAAGTTCTCTGGGTGTGGAGAGGTCACGTAAACGTTAACATAGCCGAATGCAATCGCCGCGCTTATGGCAAGACCCATTGCAGCAGATTTACCACGACCACGTGCTGCTGTCAAAGTAGTGGGTGGCCTGAGAGTAAAAGGGCTTTAGCTTACGAGTATTATACAAAAAATAATGAATTTACTTTAATTGTTTTTCGGCTAATGCCTCAATAAATTGGGCTACTGCCTTCGCTTGGTCATAAGTTTTACAAAGATTCACTAGAGGTCCAGCTGGTGGAGTGTCGCGAAGACTTTCCTTTAGGTCCTGCAACATCTCATCATTTTCCGATTTTCCTACTTCGACCGGCTTATTAGGAAAATTTCAGTATATTAATGGATAAGCAAGTAAAAGAAATAAACAACGTTATCAGCTCACATTAACCGGCACAATAGTTGCTGTTTTTGAACTCAAAGGCAGCACGGTCAAATCGTCGTTGACCACCAAACAGCGCTGACAATCCGCCAAAGAGAGTATCAGGCGTTCGTTAAAGCGACATGTAACTGTCTGATGTGCTTCTGTGCGAAAACGTTTATGTACATCCATGCTCATGGTGTAAAGCTGCTTCAGAGACTGCATCGTTTTTAGCAACAGAATAATAAGGCCACCGCCCTCCACAGTTTCTATGGTGCGTGCGAGAAGGTTTGGGGTTAGTGCCTCAAAATCCTGAAACAAGTATAGAAGTAATGACGAAATCCACAGCAGTCTGCGCGACTCTGACCTGTAATACACAAACGCCATATGTTCGTCCAAGCACCGCATGCGTTTCCGAGTAATACCGTCCATGTATTGTAGTGGACACGCGAAAGGTGTCAAATATACTCTCTTCATTTATATCAATTTTTCCCGCGGCAATTTTCTTCGCACGCTTCTTACCGTGGCTGTAAGGTTATATTGTATGTTTCTGTGACTGTGAAAAGTCTCTCATATTTTATTGAGGTTTAAATTAAAGACTACCTTGAGATGGCCTCGTCCTTGTTTTTGTAGCACCACAATACGGAGGGGCGTGCTTTCACCGTAGACTTCGTTAGAATGTCATATAGTATGGGTACCTATTGACAGCAATATTGAGGAAATAAATTTTCTTATATCCAAATTCTTAAACTATACTCATTACCTGGTCCCTGGCTTTGTCTCCAATTATGATAAACATAGTTCGATGGCCCAGTTTAATACCATTCTCAATCAGTACGCGAATCCGATTATCAATCTTCTTTCTCACCATTTTGCGACAAGTTTCGTGTAAATTCACAAATATATCGAACAATTTTAAATTGATTAGTTTTACAAACACTACAGAACACGCGGACCGTATTCAGTGTTCATGACTTCATGACAGTAACACGTTTTGTTTTGTTCCTTTTTCGCTGAAATAAAAGAACAAGAGAACTTAATAGCACGCATTGAAATCTAATTACGTACGCACAATGTTGCCATATTCACAGTTTTAACTTCAATTTTTAGTTTTTTAGACAAGCTTACAGTTTTTAGAATTACCTCCTAGTACATATTACAGTTTTTTTTTATTTTCAGATTTTTATTTTTTTTAAATTACCAAAAAAATAATTAAATTTTTCCAGCTTTAAAAAAAAATGTCACGGTAACCCTGTGATTACATTGCAGCTCTGCTTCGAAACGGCAATTTGCTTGTCATTTATGACCATAATTTGACAAAAATATTTTCGTTTTTGAAGGTTACAGTTTTTATTTTGGAAATTTAGTTTTTTGAAAAAAAAATCTGGCAACATTATGTACGCAACACATTTTTTTAACGTCACATTCGTTCGGCTTCCCTCTTCGCTCGGGTTGTATAGTTGCAAGAAATTGCAAGTAGTCGGAAACTTATTTCATAAAAGATTAAAAGGTGGTTCGTGTACCGGTTCGCGGTTCGCGTCCTGAGTCCAAGATTGGGTGTACGGGCTGTACTAAGATGGCGCGGCGTTGAATTGTACTAAGATGGCGCGGCGTTGAATTGAGCTGTACTAAGATAGCGCGGCGTTGAATTGTACTATCATCTGGTCAAACTTGCAATTTCTCGGCACAAATTAGAAATAAAGGTAGTTTTGTTCGGAGAAAATTATTTATTTATTAAATAAATAATAACCCTATACAATAATAATAGCCCTATATACCAAAATGGAAATATTCGATTGCGTCCGTGAGAGCGATTTTAATCTGACAGCCAAGTTTAAATGTATGCAATTGTATAAATGAGGATTGCGTTGAACGCAAAAAAAAGTAGCCCAACTTTCAACTTTTGCCGAGACAGCAGTTTAATTTTTCTTATCTCTGAAATTTATATCACTAACAATTACATGGCACTTATTTTATAAATGAATTTCTCTCTAAAAAAAAAATTTAAGTTTAGGCCTGGACTAAGCGTCAAGTTAAACCCCCGGTTAGCAATAGGCTGTATTCCTAAACGTCAGTTGCGCTGCATAAGTACAAAGCAGTATGTTCCTAAACGCAAACATAAAAACTTTGCACGTGCACCCTGTTCCTAAACGCAGGCATCAAGTTGTCGATAAGCATCGAATGCGCAAACAGCTCATCACAAATTTTGTTGATGCTTTGTGATTAGTTAGGTTATGTTTTTTCGGCTGTACTGAAACTTTTAGGAAGAGATTTAATTTCGCCTCCTTTTTCTCAATTTTACAATTAATTTAGAGTTGCTAGGAAGTTATTCGCTACTCAAATGCAAAAATGTTTTGAATAAGTAGTATTTATGTAGTTTTTTACAATTTCCATTTTGCAGAAGCAATGTTGAGCATAAAGTGCGTTCCCAAACTAAAAAGTGCTGCCAACCTAATTTATGCAATGCATCGCAGTAGCATTCAGAAAACAAATCAGTAGAGCATTGGGGGCGCAGCACTGCTTTGCATAAGTACGTTTAGGAATACAGCCATAGTGTCCGACAACACCCATGTACATGTGCAGCATATTTTTTTTACAGGCATCTTCCATAATTGCAAAAGGAGACATGTTCCTCCGATTGGAGTCCAATTTAAAAACAAAACTATATTAAGTGCAGCAAATTTTTATTTAGAGGCATCTTCTATGAATCTATTCTATAGCTGGGTCTATTCTATCGAGAGATGGTGGCATTGTCTGCCATGGATTGACCACTTCTTGCATAACAGACTGGGCCACTCCGGGCTATAATTTTTATTTAATTATAAAAGGCGTCTATTTTTAGTGAAGAACTTTAGTGTAAAAGTTTGTGGGCTTCACTTTTTCCTCTCGTACTTAAAAGCATAAACAGGCGGCGTATCCTTCGTAGCCTTCGTCAGTTTTTTGGGTTTCAGCAGGCGTGGCTGTTGTAAAGCTCGATTCAACTCCAATTTCTGTTGAACAATTCCTAACTCTCGCTCGCGTTCGATACGCTTAGTTAGCTCCTGATAAGATTGTTGTTTCAAAGCATTTGCCTTCCTGATTTCCTGTAAATAGTTAAAAATTAGGTCAGGTGCCGAATAAATACAATAGCGCCATCACCTCCGGAGTCAATTCGGGCAATTCCATTTTATCCAGATCTTTCAATCGTGGCCGGTTTGTTTTTCGCCCCAACAGACTTGGATGTGTTTCCAGGCGCTTAGCCAAATCGAAACCCTTCAGTTCCTGTGGTTTGCCGTCCAGAAAAAAAGTGTGTTTGTTTGGCACCGTGTTCGCATAGTCAATCATATGTAATTGAGCCTGTAAGCGGCGTATCTTCTTCGCTTCTATTGTGCGCTTCATTGTTATATATTTCACATCTTGAGTTTCCATGAGTGCCAATTGTTCTTTGCTGTGTTCATCCGCATCCTTTTTTTCTTCGTGATGCACATCATCCCGCAGTTTTGAGTTGATCATGTGGTGGTAGAATTCATCGGGATTCTTGTCCAAAGCTCGCTGGTGTAGCAACTTCAACGTCTTTTCCTTGTGGTGAGCATTTCGAGCGCGTACTTTGTAATCTTTCTTCTTTTCCAGTAAGCCGAGGTGCTGACGTGCTTCCGGCTGATGGCGCTCACGATGCACTTTCTGGTTGCTTTTTGACGCCTTATTCCACGACGACATCATAAAAATTTTAAAGGCAAATTAAACTCAGCACACGATTTCCTATTTTTCTTCTTTATTAGCACCCAGGGATCGGTGTTGCCAGATGCAGAAAATTAAACCATGGCACTAACACGTGCTAATGAATGAACAATCCATAATCTTGTTTGTAAACCGTTTCACCCGAAAAAGTGTCCGTCTCCAGCTTTAAAGAAAAATTATACATACATTGTTTCTTATTTTGAAATAGTGGTAGCCAAGAAAAATTGATAGCCAATTGTTTAGTTTCAGTTTATAAACACGGCTACTACAATATAGCTACGGAAACGCATTAATACTGAAAGACTTGAAGGTTAACAATTTTCCAGGGAGAAAACCTGCGCCGAACTTCACTTAAGCTATTGCTTCGCTTTTTGTGCGATGTCTGTAAGAACCATAGAAATTCGAGAAAATTTTTAACAGCGCCCTTTTTTAACGTTCCATTTGTTAATGCGAATGACTCGGGAGAGACCGAAAAGGGCGGGGTTTGTAGACACAAAATTTGAATGTAGGGAGAAAAAGGGATTCTTAATAAGTAGAAATATTTTTGAAAACATTTTCTGGCATCAGTGGCTTAGAGTTCAAAGGCAATCTGTTCGGAGTTCGGTAAAGAATTTTGTAAAATCATGCGAATATGGTAAATAACGCTACCGTGTTCTTTACAATTTAATACGGACAATAAAAAGTTGATTGCCTCTTTATTTGTTTCGCAGCATGGTGTCAGACTTTTTCTATCCAAGTATCGGAGGCGTAGAGGAGCACATTTTCAATCTGACACAAATTCTTCTGAATCATTCGCACAAGGTACAAGGTGAGAAACTACATTTAAATCAGTAAATTTGAAACATTTCCTGTGGGTTCCGCAGGTAATTGTTTTGACGCATTCATACGGAAACTGCAAAGGCGTGCGATACCTCAGCAATGGGCTTAAAGTCTACTACTTGCCCATTAAAGTCTGTTACAATCAATGTATATTGCCAACGCTGCTCTGCAATGTTCCCTTGATACGATGTGTCTTGCTGCGGGAATGCATAGAAGTGGTACATGGTCATTCTGCGTTCAGTGCTCTGGCGCACGAGGCCATGACGGTAGCCAAGTTGTTGGGATTAAGGGTAAGCTTACAACTTGCAACAACCATTTAAAAAAAAGCAATTGCCCATTTCAGACAGTTTTCACGGATCATAGTCTTTTCGGGTTTGCGGATCTATCTGCTGTCATCACCAACAAACTGTTGGAAATTGATTTATCTGTGGTTAACCATTGTATTTGTGTATCTCATATAGGTAAGTAATCGTGAGATGTTGCCGGCTATTTATTAAGAACAATCTTTCCAGGCAAAGAAAACACGGTGTTGAGAGCACGAGTAGCGAGAGAAAAAATTTCTGTAATTCCAAATGCTGTCGACACTGCCCTATTTACACCTGACCCCGCCAAAAGGCCTACAGATGGCACAAGTGAGTATTTCATTTAATAATTTTTCTTTCATTTTTCTTGGATATTTGATTGGCCCCGTGTTGCTTTAGAACATATCTGTTTGGCCTCGTGTTGCTAAATATTTTACGCTCTGTTGTATCGCAGCAAAAACATAGAGAATTTCGTCATAAAGTAGAATAGTGGTCAAATTCATAAGAATAATACAAAGAAAGTGCACATCCTGCAAAGCGATGATGAAAGTGCAACACTAATTTCGCAGGAGTAGTGACGAATTTCTTGAATTCGTTACACAATCTTTTTCTCTCACACGTAAAACACGATATAACGTAATTCAGACTATAAAGAGCAGTTAACTGTTACTACACAGTCTGATCATTGGTGTTGATTTATATTGGGCTTCTTCGCATGCTCGAATTAAGAATGTAATGTTACTATCTCCATCGCGGTAAAGACTCGTGGAATCGCAATTCCGCTATTGGATATGCGTGCGAGGTAGTGTAGCTTTCTTTCTGTTCGCGTAAACAAAAACCTCAGAGCGTAGTGAACAATATACATACATATATAACGTACGTCTGTTTATCGAGCTCTTCTCATTACTGTCGTAACTAATTTACGTTATTCATTTATTTTGTAGTAAATATCATCGTGGCATCCAGATTGGTATATCGAAAAGGAATTGATCTACTCGCTGGCGTCATACCGCGTTTCCGGCATACACCGAATGTTCGCTTTATCATCGTGGGTGACGGGCCAAAGCGTGATCTGCTTGAGGAGATACGTGAAAAGGCGAATATGCAAGAACGTGTTGAGATTATGGGAGCCGTGGAACACTCTCGAGTGCGAGACATACTCGTTCGTGGGCACATATTTGTGAATACCTCGCTCACCGAAGCCTACTGCATGGCAATAGTTGAGGCTGCTTCGTGTGGACTACAGGTGGTTTCTACGCGTGTGGGCGGCATACCTGAAGTATTGCCATCAAATTTAATCATTCTCACTGAACCAGACATTGACTCGATTTATCAGGGCGTCGTGAAGGCGGTTTCCAGATACACACGCCTACATAGTAAGATAAAAACGGATGAAAGCAACTGGCAAATTAGTTTCCCACAATCTGCGGAAGATGGTCATCTGAAACATTGTCATCTGGCTGCGAGTCGTGGCAATAAAGGTAGAAAAACTATCAATCGGAACCACAAACGCGAAAAACTTAAATCGAATGGAACAAATTGTTATAACTGTTCCTCGAATAGGTTTGTCAACAGTTTTAATGTACCAACTCTGAACAGAACGACTTCTGAAGATAGCAGAGACAGCGATGGCGACGAAGCCGTGCTTTGTCCGTACAAATGCAATGAAATCGTGGCTTCCCTGTACAACTGGGAGAACGTAACTCAAAGAACGGAGAAAGTATACGCACGCGTCCTATCAGAGCCACCAAGCAAGTTGGGAGAACTCCTTTACACCTATTTGCGGAGTGGCGTCTGGCCATTTTTGCTAATGATCTCCGTATGCCATCTGCTACTACAATTCATGGAATTCCTGAGACCGCAACGATACATGGAAAAGAGCAGAGAACTGCCTCATCTGCATCGAAAGGAAAGTCACTCGTTGCGGTTACCAGAAAATACCTCTATTTTAGACTAATTAAACATATTTGCTAAGTGGTTCCTTTTTAAAGCCCCGTCTGTTATAACATTTTATTTGTATGTACTACTTATATAAGACGTTTTTAAAAATAACTATCGCTTTTATATGTGTATATGAAATAATAATAAACCACCAACTCGCATAAGAAATAATGTTTGTGTAGTAAAGATGTTCGAATATTTGTGTTTGAGTATTCGATGCTACTCGTTTTCGTACCGGAAACTTCAGAAGAAATAATATTTATATATTGATTTAATAACATTAGAATTAATTCTAACAGTTTCACTAATTACTTTGTTTAATGTAAAAATTTTAATATTTTGATTATTGTTTCAAATATTGTCAGCGTGTTTACGCATGCATGCAAAGTTTCAGATCTCTAAGTAGTCGGGAAGTGGGTGAAAAATTGATTACTAGATTTGACTACAAACTGACGAAGAAACGTGAAGCCAAGTTAATATAAAGCTTATAATTATAAAAAGGAATACAATAAAATCGCTTCATCAAAATGGAACAGAGTTTAAACACGTATGACCTACATACATAAAAATCGACGAGTATAATTCCCATAAAATCGCGTAAATTGGGACTAATCGAGTATATATTGTACTTTTCCAAGTTCAACCGGAAAATTCGAAAGAAGTTCGGTCTATTTAATGACCCCAACGGCCATTTATCCTCGATATATATATGTATATTATATCAGTAAAGATAATATATTTCTGTTAGAATACAATTTTTCAGGAGGGTGAAGAAGCAATTGGTAATCTAAAATTATTACTCAGTCGAATTATGAACTATAATATTATTTAAAATATATGCGCCGCGGTGGCTCAGTTGGCTAAGTGCTTGTCGCTGACGCGGAGTACCTGGGTTCGGTAACATCTAATAAAAAGAAAATTTGTTTACAAATTGTTTCTTTGCGCGGCGCCACTTCTCGCGGTGAATTGGCAATTCTCTGAGAATAATCTTTGCCATGAAAAGCTTCTCAAACCCGTTCGGATACGGTAAAGTAGGTCCCGTTGATTTGTGAAAAATATGACAAGCACACACAAATTAATGCGAGAAAGCTGGGCCTAAGCCCACACGGGCTGTTGCGCCAATAAATTATTAAAATTAATTAATATTATTTAAAAAGGAAAATATTATCATAGATAACAGTTACTTTAGTACAAGCCTTCAATATATGTATATTATTTCCGCAATTACAAAATTTTCTCCTTTTGTCGCCGAGGTAAAGGCAAATTTTGAAGTGATTATTTCAAATAGTAAATTTTTAAAAAGTTTTAAATTATTTTAGATTATTTATTATCCTAATTAATATATTATTTTCAGACATGGAAAGCAAACGACACAATCTATTTCCTGGCTATACGCTGATCAAAGTTACGAAATATGACTTTATAATTTTCGAAATTATTCATACCAATACGGAATCCGTGCAACTCTGCTCCTATTTGTCGTTTCCGAAACAGAAACAGCTGTCAAATTGCAAATAAAAAAACATCTCCAGACTGGGCAGCAGACAGACAGACAGACGACGAGAAATCCTGGAATCGGAAACAAATTGGCCGCCGATATGGACTTGCTTAACTCAATACTTAATTCAATGGAAAAGCCGCCAATAAATGAGCAACAAAAAAAGATACAGAAGCGACAGCGAGAGATGGCTGAGCGAATGAAGAACAGACAGAAAGAAGAGCTGCTGCGATTTCGTAAGTATGTAGAAGAACGAATCGGTCGATTTGCCAAAGACGATCGTCCGCATATAGAGTTTCAGCCGCTGGACAAAGTGCACCGAGCCGTCATACATGAGGTCGCGGAGTTTGGCGGTTTTATTGCCATGAGCTTCGGACGCGAGGATATCGATCGCTATTCGGTTATTTATAAGAAGGAAAATGCGCCATCGGAAGACGAGGTAGCTGCGCGTCGCAATGGCGATGGCTGGAATGAGGAGGTCGCCAAAGAGTACGCTGAACGTAGGAAACACCATCGCGAACTGGAGAACGAACAGAAGAGACTTGCACGTGCTACCGCTCATGCAGCTATAGCAACCTCAGCATCAAGCAACAGCAATACCACAGAGCCTGAAATCAAGCCAACCAGCAACTACAAAGATAAATACGTACACCTGATCGGGCAAGAGGCCGCTTTGGAGGCTGCACGTAAAACAGAAACCAACATAAGTTACGGGTTTGTGCCGAGCAAGAACAAAAAGGACATGCGCTCTATCGAACAGACACTGGCTGATATTCAAGCTAAAAAGAAACTTAAACTACAACAGCAGCAGCAACAGCTAGAAGCGCCGCTCAATGTGGGGGAGACAGCCGCTGCCACGATTTTGGTACCCGATCCAAAAACTCCATTGTCAGTTACAGTGCAGCAAATAGCCCAACCGGCAGCAATACCAGTAGAACCGCAGCAGATTCGTTGACTTCTCCGCGCGCTCATCACTGTTTTGGAGCCAACACCAATTTGCAATAAATTGCAATATTTTTACATATTAACATTACACAAATTTCATTAAAAATTGTTTTCTGATGCAAATGATCTGCGAATTGTTAGAAAAAGCAAGAGGCATAAGCGAAAACGAATTAGAGTAAAGAACATACTTACGTGAAAATTTAAGGAGATTAGTTAAAATAAATCACACGCTGTTAAAAAACCAGCATTTGTTTTCGGTTCGTTTCCAGAAGCTCTGGGCGAGAGCAGTCGCAGCCAAAAACCATACTCGTATCGCTCAATCACTCATGTACAATATCTAAATAAAATTTATTTATTTAAACACGAATACGATTAAGCTTAGGGAATTATTTTAAATTATGAACCAAAGCCAAGGCATTTGCCTTGCCTTGAACCAAAGCATGCGCTTGTGCGATTGTGCCATCATAAAAATAGTTGTTTTTAATTATTATTAACAATAATACGTTTGGATTTTCTAGCTGTGATGCGCGGATGGTAGCGCAGGTAGTAGATGACCATAAAAACAATACCAACGTAATAGAATACAACGGCAATTGCGCAGAGGGGGTAGAAGAGGAACGCCAGTGCCATCAAGTCGTCGGAAGCGAGTAGCATAAAGAGGAGGACGCAAGCGATGTTCTCCGCAGAACAGACTAGATAATAAAGCCAGTACTTGTGTCGTGTGGGTGCATCCCGCACGGCAATGTAGGTAAACAGGTAAACGGTGCCCATTGCAAAGCAAAAGAGTAAGTTGAGGAATGCAGTCGTTGCGAATTTCGGACGGTCCACGATGAAAGTAACGAAGCCTAAGAAAAGAGCATGACACAAGCAAGCCAGTACTGTCCACTGTGGGAAAACGAAGGCCGCGCAGGCGATGCAGAGTGTGCGAGAAACTGGAAGCGAACGACATGTTGAATTAGACAATATACCATTCACAAAATGTTACCTGATATGCAAAAATGCCAACAGAGCTGTGCCACTAAGCCCTGAAAGCCAATATTGTACTTATCCGACTGTGCATGACGTATGCTGCGATGATAAGCAGCCAAACACCAAGTCATGCTGCAAAAATAAGAACAGATGGCCACGATTTGTACAGCTGCAACGAAAGAAAGTGTTAGAAAGGTGTAGCCGAAATCAATTACAAATCGGTTTCTAAATTACTAGTCGCTTTGTCTACTTGTTGCAACAGGATAACCATTTGCAGTATCTTTTGTGGGGCAGTCTCCATAAAGCATTCGAAAAGTCTAATAAAGGCCACATCGCTTTCCTCACGCAGTGTCAGTTTGTAGTATCTGCAAAGCAAGAAAGAAACTACATTGCTCAAACCGTTCGGATAAGTAAGAGCCAAATAGTGTATACTTCAGCTGAGCATCTTTGTTACCCAGCACCTCGGACCGTTTGCACTTTACAGAGTACACCAGCGACATACCATAGCTGCAAATACGAGCAATCAATGAATCATCGCCTTCAATCAATAATCCCTAAATTTCCTGACTATGTACCGAAAGAAGAAAGACGAAAGGAATATCAAGCACAGCGTTTGGAATGTCTTGCGACAGCCTCTGTTAAATTTACCATCCTGGTAGCACCTTAAAGACAAAACAAATGTCACTCTGCACCCGAAAAATACGAAATGAATACTGACATATTTGCGTGTATCAGCGTTGTCACACACATTGGCAACGCAATACAAGCGGTTGTCCAGTAGTAGTATTCCTGCTGTCCTTCCACATGGTAGCTATATGCTAAGCGCACATTGATATACACTGCGACGACGCGCATTACTGCGGAAACGGCGGTAAAAAGGATGTCGATAGTACTAAGGGAGTAACTACTAGATCTCACACCGTCTACTTCTATTCTTCGGTCCAACTGAAGTTGCATCCTGCAGCGCTCATCGTTATCACTTGAAGTGGGTGTGGTTGTTGTTGTTTCGAAGGTGATACGATCGTGATTGCTGGACAGCAGCATCATTGAATTATTTGTTATTGGATTCTGGGCTACACTTCGCCAAACGCTTTTAAATTTCTGGCCATATTATAATATTTAAGTAATACAAAAACTGGAATGTATGAAGAAATTTTAAATGGATCCTAAAAATCAGCTAAGCATTAAACAATGGCGATCAGCTGATCATATTCGGTTTGTAACATGGGAAGTGAAGATCAAACAAATTGAAAATTATCGATAACATAAATTTTAGATCTGTCTAAAAAGTACAATTTTGGATCCAAATAAAGTCGAGATTGTTATCTAGTGCCCAAGCCCTATGCTCTCGGTGTTCATTTGTTTTTGTTAACGCTCTCAGCATAACCTGTGCGTTTAAACACACAGACACATCACTGCTCAAAGCAGTACGACTTTTGACTTTTGGAAATCTTTGAAATAAAATAAATATTCTTTGTTTCACAAAGAAATTTTAAGTTTGCATTCCATGCTTGGACGCACATATATGTACATATTTGTGAAACTGCTTTTCCAACTTTGATATTAATCAAAAGCAAATACAGAAACAGAATAAGGCGTTATTAAAATTGTCAACGTATGACGAAAACATAAATATGAATATTTATTGGAAGGATCATGCAAAATTTAAATGAAATTTGAGTTACTTAGTTAGTTTTCTTTATTACAGATAACTGCGCAGAATATGGAATAAATTTATTTATAGTGTACATATTGAAACTTTTTTTTCCTTTTTTTATCATAACAAAGTTTGTGTGTTTGCTCTTCCATAAGGAACTTTTGGAACCTCTGAGCTAGAGGATGAGCGAGTACATATTCTTCGTTGGTTTGTTGGGACCCTTGACTGACTTTTCGCAATTTCTACTATCCTAATAGGTTTTCAACAGAAGTGCGTATTGTTATTTCAAATAAAACTCATATTTATAATATTTATTTTGGTGTGTTTATTTTTATGCATATCTTAATTTTCACTGTTTTAACTCTAAAATCATAGATAAGGACAATTGTTTATTACAGTTTCAATTTGTCATTTGAAAATACTTTCACACACGGCATTTCTCCTTTATTATAAACTTTTTATTATTTGTAGGTTTTTCTTTTAATTTCTATGCACTAATTTTTATATAGATTTGTTGTTTTTAGTTTAATTTTTGTGTATTATATAGCAATAATAATTAAACTAAATGTATATACGCCTAAATTTAAATATGTATATATGTGTGTGTTTATAGTATACATAATAATGGGGTAATTTTCATTATAGGTTATTTTTATGCAATAATTATAAAATTCAGGGTGGCTTCACGTTGCTGCGCTCGCTCCTTCTTTTAAAAGAGTTTGCTTCTTTTCATGTATTTGAATTAAAACAATGCGCGCTCTCTTATTTTTTTAAAAGTTTAAATTATCAATAAATTATAGTTACTTATTATTAATAATTATTAGTTATAAAAAATCAACGAACAATTTATTTTATTTTCTTTTTAAAAGTTACGCTCAAAAAATGTCGGTTAAAGAAATAAAATGATTGTATCCTTAACTTAGTTTCTTCTCGTAGTTTAACAATACATAATTGAAGCTAAAACTAATTGAAAAAACCAAAATTAAAACAACACTAGAGGGCGGGCTGGCGTAGCAAAATAATCGTCAGAAGGCGTTGGTTTTGTCAGTAAAACAGGCAGACATGTGTGAATACAGAGGAAACATCATAGAAATTGTTGAAAAAGAAAATCATCAAAATTTTTTGTGGAGGTTACTATGTATAGTATATGTATATAAGGGATGTTCTAATGTGAATATTGATATTCAGTTACATTTCTAGTAATATATGTACATACAGTCCCTCGGAAAATTATTCAGACTTCTTACTTTACAGAAAGGAATATTCAAACCGTTTATTAAAATGTATGTGTAGAAAATGCTTCACAAGTTTCCAACTTAACTATGTGCCTCTCCTTTTCTATTGACCAAACTAAGATCAAGCCCGCCGACAATTATTTCCTAGACCTGCTGCCACCGCTAGAGGGATGAAACAGAAGTGATTACATAATTTCAGTTATTTTCGCAAATGTATTTGAAGTAAATTGGTCTTATTATATTAAAGTTTTCTTGCTCATATTATTGTAGGCCATTTCTTGTTGATCGAATTTCTTGATACTGCGTTCTGTGTTAATAATGTGTACAGTTGTTGTTGGTGTTATTTATTGTTTGCTACTACGACTATTAAGCAGAAAAAAATTTAAAGCAATACCTGAGGTGCGCATGCACCTGTCACGACCCTTGACCCCGTAAGGCGCAATCATGGCCACAGCAAGTTGCCTGCTTCGGTCGAGTGCATGCCGTCGGGTTATGGCAAGTTGCCAAGAGGAAAAAAAGTCATGGAACTCAGACATGTGTGCCAGCAGAGACGCCTTCCAGCAAAATAAAGCCGCGCTCTAACGAACGACAAACCAACGACTGCCAGATGGAAGGGGCGCACAGAGGCAGACAAGATACCCATTCATTATATCGTTTTATCTGGGAAATCCCAATATTATGCTACATATCGTGTTCACTTTTCTTCATGCCAAAGTATTGTTCGCCCCTTTTCACCTGTGCACATGTATTATGTATGTATTTATAAAACTACGCCTACTACAATTATTAGTAATCCCTATATATGCACTATTTATTTATGTTCAGCTAATTTTAATAGGAATCTGTCGAGCCTGAAGTGGTTTGCATTTCATTTTTTCAATATTCAATTTTATTCATATTTTCATTTTTACTGTCGCTAATTGTCAAATGGCGGCTGGCTGAATGCGCAAAGTGCAAAGTAAATGATACTAATAAAATAGAATGTTAACGTCAAAATATTCATTGAAAATTTGTATAGTTTGTTGAAAGTGCTCCACACTTCACATTCGATCGAAATTGAAATCGATTGGGGTTGAGATTCAACTAGTACTCAAATCGAGTTCCATCGAAAGTGAAAGATGGCACATTACGTACCCTAAATTTTACCCAAAGTGTCTTCCACATTTCACTTTCGATTGTAATTGCAATTTGATCAGTACTCAAAATATTTTAGGTCGAAGGTGAAATATGGAATATCTTTAAATAACAGAACAACCAATCAAAGTAACTTAGTAACCGAGCCCAAAAGTACAGGTACGTTCGTAAATGCAACCCAGCGGCTGGACTGCAAAGCAACGCGTTCGTAAAAGCAAAATGGCACAACACTACTGCGTGCAACGCGTTCGTTAATGCAACGGCTTGGCACCGCAGTGACAAATTTCTGCAGTTTCCGCAGTCATTATCCTACTGTTGCCGTTTGCAAAACACGAAATGGAAACGTAGAAAATTTATTATAAATGGATAAAAATGTGTTTGTTATCTTGTATAAAGATAGAATACATCATCTGGATAGGTTTTTATTGTTTTAAAGTAATTATTTTTACTTTCGGGATAGATCTTATTTTCTTTTTCAACAAGGTTTGTACCACGACATATCTTTTTTCATTCGTTTTACTCTGTCTTTATTGAAATTCATTAAAAGACTCTCACTTTGAGTTACACAACTATAAATTAATGCGTTAACCAAAATTTCCATCCTAAATCGCGTTCGTTAATGCAACCAAAGGCTGCGCTGCTACTGTCACTGCACGAATTTACTGCATTTACGAACGTACCTTATGCCGTATTGAATTCCGTAGGCTCGCTTAGCAAGTACTTTTCAAATAATTTCATTGCATACATACATACAATTTTCCCGATAAAAAACATAAGCACGTTTTTGTGTTGTTTTGCGCTGAAGCTAAGTACTGAGTCACATTTTCTGCAAACGAAACATTCGCTCACTACATTGCGCAGGCGCATTCGGCCGCGCGCATCATTACAAAATATTGCCGACTTCTTGTTGAAACTATTTTGTGTTGTTGTAAATTGTCTGTGTGTGTTTTTTAACGTGCCAGCGTATTTACATGTACAGCGAGCGGGTTGGTGGATTCTTATTTACATTTTACTTCACACATTCGCAATTCCCCCTCTTTGGAGTACGCTTCGTCACGGTTGCTCACAGCTGAACTCACGGAGGAGCGCGGAGCAGCACATTGGTGTACAGCAAAAGATGCAAAATAAAACAAATTGAATTTTTCGTTTCGTTTTTAGATTTTATGGGGTGAACTAACTTAAAAGTATATTTCACGATAAAATAAGAGTAGTCATAAAAAAATAAGTATAAACTTGTACTTATGCGCAAACGAGTGGGTTTCTTCTTCTTCAGGAGCTTGCTTAACATTCAAACTTTGAACGCAAATGCATATTTTAGAGATAAATGTAACACTTTCATTAAATCCTTACGAATCATTAAATTGAAATGACAAACAAAAACAAAAGTACAAAAGATAATTGTCAATATGTATGGAGGATTTGTGTATGTGTTATTGTTTAAAATTTTAATTTTGTTGTAAAAATGAGTAAACGCTTACGTATTTCAAAGCTTTCGCACATTCTGCGATTACTTGCTTGTGTTTTGCCTGCTATGTCGCTGCGATTCTACATATGTTGTTGTTTTAGCATATTAGCGTATAGCCTAATTCTTATCGTACTTTGTATGTATTGCTGTTTTCTTTACTAAAATAGTTCCTTTTGTTTTTGTTTGTGTTTTGTTTACAAACTGCACTTCATCAAATGTTCAAACATTATTTTACAAAACAAAAATAATGCGTATAAATCTATGCATATTTTCAATTATATTCAAATTTCCATATTGCTACGGCTTTATGTAAATATACTACTACGTTGAGTGGTGTTGTTGTCTGCTACTATGTGTACGTACACGGCTACAGCACTGTTATGAGGAGTTCTGTTCTGAATTATGAGGAGTCTGTTTGTTTTTCTATTTTTTAGTAAAGTATTCTTGATTTCTGAATTTTTTGCTCTCAAAATTCACTTAAAATTACGCACGCGCTCACGCACACTACACAACTGGAAAATTTTGTTGTTGTTGGTGTTTAACTTAAGCCTACTGATTCTCGTCGCCATCTCCGTCGCCGTCATCATCATCGTGTTCATCATGATGCTGCGCCGCGGCGGCTGCCAGTAACGCGGCTTTCTGCGCGGCCTGTGCTTGGGCCTGCATCGAGGGCGCTGACATGGCAATTTTCCCGCTGGTCTTGTACTCGGTCATTTCCTAAAGCACCACATCCAAAAGCACATGAGTTTTTTTTTGCGTCTTAAACTTGGATATTATGAAATACTTACTCTTTCATAGCGTGCCTTATCCTTCTCAGCCATCAATTCGTATTTTTGCTTCACCTCCGGGTCCACATCGGACCACTTGCGGCCGAGCTCTTTAGCAATATCACCCACACCGTATTCGGGATTCAGAGCCTTAACTTTGTTGCGTTCATCATTGCAGAACCAGAAGAATGCAGATCTGCGATAGCACCAGAACAAAAAATAATATTTAGATTTCGTTCGAGGGCGTAAATTGTATTCTCAATGCATGTGAATTTGTATTAAAAAAGTAAATGCTTTCAGTACGAACTCACAATGATCTTTTTGGGGCATTCGGATCTTTAATCATTTTCCTTTTCTTGCCGCGACCCACGACAGTGCCTTTGGGCGGGACATAGTTCTGCATTTCCAGTTCGTATCTCTGCTTGTCCTTCTCGGCCATTTCGTGGAAACGCTTCTTTTCCTTATCGACCATTGTCTGCGAAAGAATACACACAAACACAGAATGAACGAATCTCAATAGATGTAGCCTAAATACTTTTGCGTCAAAAGAACTTCCCAAAACCTGAAACGTCTAATTCACCCTAGGTAAACGCTGACGCTCTTACCCTGTCCGTCTCTCTCGTTATGCTTTAAATTCTTATTCGCTTGTTTTAACGCACTGCCAATGAATTTCATTATAAAAAAACTCTATTTAATTCCAGTCGTCAGCACGTGAATACGTGTCCACGAGCCGGCGCCCAGAAGGGCTGAGCAATAGTTCTACAAAATTTTAAAACTGTACGAAATATTTAAAAAATAAATCTCGGAGAAATCGTATATATTCTGAGATTCTAATTGGCGTAAAATTAATTTACTTGCACCTAAAAGCTTTTCCAGATCAAATCAATTTAGCAGAAAAAGAGCTGTGTTTGCAACGCTGCTCCTACCCATCACATAACTCTCTCTCCTCGCTCTCTGTTGTTCTTCTATATCCCACTTATTCGATAGCTAGGTACACCATCATTTTAAATGCGCACATTTCGTTGATCCGCCAGTCGCCCTCGTTGCCCTTGACCACCCACTCTATCCTACCGTCATTTCGCAGCGAATAGCATTTAGATGTAAACTCTTTGCGTCAACTACATCCCTCTCTTTGCTCCCTCTCTTATGTTTCCAATATAATTTTTGTTTTACGCCTCATTCATTGTCCCATTCCCATCACCTCATACCAAGGCGAGGCAAGTCGAATCAAGTGGGGGGCTTCTCTGATTCTAAATGTGACTCTTCAACTACAAATTTTTTTCGACGAGAATTTACCAGCGCGCACAATTTACCCCTCAGTTAATCGTTACTTCTTCGCTAGTGGGTGTGAACTACGGCACAGGTTAAAGGCCCCCTCGGCAATTGTTTCCATTTGAAACTCAATTTATAGAAAATAACTTATCCCCTTATAGAATTGAACGCAAAAATTTTTACTAGCCAAAGGCAAAATTTGTATAGCTTATTTATTCTGGTGAGTCTGAAGAAGGGATTTAAAAAACGAGCTGTCAAATTGAATGCCTCGATTAAAATTTTGCCTCCAATCTTCACGTAATTCCAGTCCCCACATTCTCCCTGACTCGCAACATCAACTTCTCAGAAAAGGGACATAAGGCAGCAAGGCAACGGGCAATTTCGATATGGACTCGTAAACCCGACACATATACTATTTCATGTGGCGACAGCGCTGAGAGTGGCTGGAAGTGCCCAGGCAGGCCCTATATGCTGCACGAGTGGAAAACATTTTATTCCAAAGCAAAAAAGAGGAGCACGTACAAGTCGTGTGTGAGAGAAAAGGGAGGGTGCGGCGCAATCTCACAAATTTTGCCATTGATTTTTAAGTGAAATAAGCCAGCCTGGCTGCCCAAAACCCCACTCCACCCTTCTCTCCTTCACCAAAGTCGATAGCAAGTCGCTTTCGCCACCAGTAACCACCAACCCCAGTTTACATAGACACATACACACAGCGTTCTGCTCCACCTGCCTTGGTTGCTCGTTTCGTCCCGCTAGAATCACCGAGCCCTTCAAAACCCGCAGCCACCCACCCGCCAGCACAAAATACAACATCTCGTAAATTACTTTTGCACACGACCGGTTTACGAAGGAAAACGATATGTGACCCAACCATAGAGCAGACGGCTAGCGGGGAGCATGCGACAAGCATACCGTGCGGCCAAGGGACATCAGTTGCTGCAAGGGAAGAACTGTGGATTGAGTGAAACATGACGTTGCTGTGCAGACGCACTTCATACGGACTCAGCTGAGCTTCGAACTCGGTTTGGCTGCGTTGGCAGCAAGGCGACCACCGTTTCCTCCCACCTGAACAGCAATTGCTACTCCCTGCAAATGCCAATCTCAAGCTTGCGTTGCTATCCTTTCCCTCACGATTGCTTTACTCCACTAGAGGTAGAAAACAGCAACAACTGCAATGAGCTGCTAAAATGCAAGCGCAGCAACATGGGTTATCCATTTTAAGGGGCAATTGATGCACACGTTCGTTTATTTTCATTAAAACACGAGAAAGACGGGCAGGCAAAGCAAGCTCCACTACTCTCTTCAAACTTGCTGCACGACACGAGCTGACGGATGCAGCCGACAGAAGTAAACGATTTGGCGTTGGCTTATGTCTAAATTGCATTCAACATGTCAAGAGGTTACACTGGCTACTCGAGAAGTCAAGCAGCAGCACTGCGATTTCGTCATTAAATGAGTTCAAGTTCTCTCGTTTCGCTTCTCCTCATTCTTTTGCCTGTTCACTCTCGCAGCACTGCTGCGTCTGTCTACCCGTCACACCCAATGCACTTCCATGTGAGTTTAACCTCAAATATTGTACATTGCCCTTTTCTACGACTACATTTCTACGTTCTGTAGCTCCTTTAGAGTTGCCTATGACGAAAGAATGCCAAGCAAGGACATCCCACTTCGCGCAAACACCGCCGAAGCTAAAGTGAAAAAATTGCTTTTGCTTTTTTCCTTTATGAACCCAGAGCTCGGATTTTAGTGACTTAAAAACTTGTACAGAATGAGTTTGTGCGAGAAAGCTAAGCCATAGGTTACACGGGCTGTTTCATCATAAATCTTTTCTTTTAATTTCACTTATGGTGGCTTTAATAGTGCCTATTTAAGTTGTACATAGTTGATGTTAAATTGACGAGTTTCTGTGGCTTCCTCGCTGTCGGCAATCCCAGGTTTTTTAAGGTCTATAAAAACTATTCGCCCAGTAATACGCTTAATACATATATCAGCCTCCACCAAGAGTACCCACAAAAGAGTAGATTTTAAGAAACTAAATTTAAGGAACTTAACTCACCTTCCACCGCTCGGCGCACTTCCGTGAGAACTCGGCAAAGATGACCGTCTCGTCGGGATGCTTCTTCTTGTGCTCCTCTCGGCATGTTTGTACAAAGTAAGCGTATGCTGTCATTCGGCCTCTGGGCTTCGCATCGGCTTTAGCACCTCGGATCATTGTGCTCTGTTTCTGCAAACGGTGTAGATCAATGAAATGTTCATTGGTTTGGGGGTTATTATTATTGTTGGAGAAGGAGGAAATGGTGACGTCGTCGGTGGTAGTAATGGTCGTTGGTGGAGTTGTAGCGGAAATTGGTATTGTGGCGTTGTTGTTATTATGTTGAAGTTCGTTCGTCTCGTGAGATTGCTCTTGTTGTTGTTCGAGCTCTTGGACATTTGTAAAATTTATTTCTACTGTCGTTGGCTGTTGTTGCTGCAACAAAATTGCGTCTGGCTGTTGATTTGAATGCACTACACTGGCACCGGTGATATCAGTTTGATATAACCGTTCATCTTGTTGTTGTTGTTGCTTTATAGTGGCTACCATACGTGGGGGCGAATTTTTCGGCTGCGGCGATTGGGTTGCAGACTGCATGTTTGGAGTTGTCAATGCAAGACAGTGGACGGCAAGGAACAACAGAACCAAAAGTGGGGGCAGAGCACAAGGTCAGCGAGCATGCGAATTTGCAAAATCAAAATATTAATTAAGAAAAAAATTTTATAATTAACGAATAAGGCATTAAGAAGAAGCAGAAACTGGGTGCGGAATGAGTCGACGAAGTGACTGTCTATGCATGCATGCATGGGTTGTGCTGTTGTGCAAGACAATCGGAGTAATTACGCTGCAGGTGCTGGGGGGCGACGGTCACGACAACAACAACAACAACGAAAGCAATGTGACAAATGATGAATTTGTATGTGCCGCACGCACGGTGCAAGAGATAAGAAGCGGCGCGGCGGTAGAAGATAAATGACACACAGCCTCCACACAAGGGAGAAGTAGCAGCCATGTTGACGGTTTTGCTGCTGCCACTTCGGCCGCAAATGAAGCTGCTCCAACCCAAGAAGGGAAGGGGAGGAAGGTTGTATGCAGACGGGTGGGGATGAGGCGTGTGTGTATGCATTTTAATGGAGCCCTTGCAGACCAGCTCAGCGCCCTCATGTGACCAATGTGCGTTTGGCGGCCGGCACAGCAGTCCGCACTGGGCTCCGTCGCAGAACTGCAGCAATGCATACATACATATATGTATAATGTATTTGCACAGTTACAATTTGTATGCATGATTGTGTGTGTGTGTATTTCGGGGAAATATACATACAATAAAATAGCTTTATACAACGCGTGCACAAATGGCAAAAGTAAATGAAATGAAAATGTACAAAAGGATGAAACGAAATGCAATGAAACTGCAGCCGAGGCAAATTTGTGGCTGCCGGCAGCTCTGAAGATGATGTTTCTGCATGTCGCCAGTGACAGTGAGTGATGAAGAGATGCAACAACAATGCAATGCTAGGGTGGAATATTATGCAACCGTGCACAATGGCAATGCAAATGAGAAGACAGACACCCAACTAGCAGACAGTCAGACTAATAGTGAACGCACATCGTGTTGACTCTGTCTGCCGGACTGACTGCCGGGCGAACTGAAAAGCTGGCGCTAGCATTTATTTATAACATTTGATTCCCACAGCGGCTGATATCGATCGACGATGGCTGCGATTTAATTCGCTGGCTGTAGGAGTGCATGTGTATTCGTATGGTGACTGATTCATTGCCTGTTTTGCTGTTATTACTAGCGCGGCAGTAGCACAAATTGGCTAATGATCTTCAAATTTGCCTCTTCTTTTTCAGCACTTTTCAATCCGTCGAAATTTTTATTCAAGATGCCTTGTCGTAACGGTTCCAACAAGAGCGGTTAACAATCGCACGTTGATCACGCTTTATCAGCAACAACAACAGTCGGTAAAGGTATGTAGAAAATTTCGCTTGAACCGTAAAGTTTAGTTTGTTTCAGTAATTTTCAGTTCAATTTTGTCCGCACATAATTAAGTCTGTCATAATGCATACATAAATCAATATAGTACATAGTGTTATTAATTACAATTGCATGAAAAAGTAAGGAGCCAAAATGGGTTTATAGTATATTCCTTAAAAAGGTAGTTAATAACTAATTAGTAAATCAAAACTAAAAAAGTTAAGCTAATGGCAAAGCTCATACCAATAACGAAAAATTTTGTATATCAGAGCTTTAGAGCAATCTGATCACTGTAGGAATCTGAATTGAAACCGAAAAAAATTTCATCGATTTCATGTCGAAAAAAAATTTGTATTCGTTTTTTGGTGTGACAGAAACAGATTTTATCGGTTTGCTGCTTATCGGACACCGGACATAATAAAAAAAACGAAAATTCTATACTCGTGGATTGTATGAAAACTTATCCAGGCCTTGCGAAGGGATTCACCAATTCACAGTATGTTCAAGGAAATAAAATTAATGGCCAACTACGAAAAAATATACTAACTAATATTCAAGGCACGCGTACATACGCTTTGAATGTCTTATGATTGTATGAGTACATACTAATCACAATATCAGTCAACTTACTAGAAAAGTATGTTCATTTAAATACAAGTGCCCGATTCCTTCAATAAACATTTTTTTTACAAAATCCCAAAACTGCCGAAAATCTCCTTAATTCCAGGGCACCGGAGTTGAAGTAAAATTATCATTAATCCAGCGGAGTTTCCCACTCCATTGAATCAAAAATTACAGCGCGCAAAGCCGAAGTAAAAACGAAAAAACTGACCATCGTTGCCAACGTATCAGCAGATGCACTCCAGAATGGCGCCAAAATTCGTGTTCGGCGCTAGCAGCGAGTGGTGGTTAAAACCAGCAGCTACAACAACAACGACAGCAGCAAACACAAATAGGTGAGTAACAGCAACAAAAATGCACAAACAAGCAGAAGCAACGACAGGGCGGACGGCGTTCCAAGCGCATTTCCAACAACTGTTGCTGTGCCGCATGTTGATAGTTTTGTTTTTATGACTCTGCTCTTGCTATTGTACCAACAGTAGCTCTTTTTGTTGTTGCTGTTTCTGTCAGCCAACACAGACAATCTGGCGCCAAAAGAGCACGCATTAAATCATAGCATGCCCGCCACAAGAGCAAAATACCCAAGCCAACACTAAACCTACCACGAATGACGCAGCGTGTAGAAAAACACACGCACACGCACACACAAACACACTTTCCAAAAAACAAACAAAACAAAATGCGCACACAAAAACATTTGAGCATTTAACAACTGCAAGCGGAGGCAGAGGCAGCGGCAGTGGCAGCAACAAACACCAACATTTTCAGACAGACAGCAGAAGAGACGGAAGCGCAAGCGGACAGGTACAACGCGAGGTATGAGCAACAAAAAAATAGGCAAGCGCCAAATCAAGTATACCACCGGTAGCACAAACACTCCCCGCCCCAACCAACGGGAACAACCAAACAGCGAAGCCAGCAAAACAGGCAAGCCAAAACCAACAAAACGCTCGCTTGTACGCATTTTGGCGCCATAGCAACGCAGCGCAGCGTGTCAACAACAACAAAAACAACACGCCAAGGTGTACCAAGTGAGCGAGCTGCGGCATGGCGGCAAATGCTCTCGCAGCAAATCATTCAATTTTCATTCATAAAAATATGCTCTGTTGCTGCTGCTGCTGCTGACTGTTGACTAATGGATGAATGGGCATGTGAATGAGACACAAGCAAGCGGCGGCAGCAACAAGCGCACACACTCACAGTAGCGGCGAATGGCCAACAACGAACAAAGCAATTTAGTGGAGTCGATGGCAGCGTGAATACGCACACACACACTGGCAAATGTGCATAGGATTGCAATGCAGTACCGGGCGGGCGGGCAGGCAGAAATGTCTTTGTCTTCAAAATTCGAACATGCAAGGAATCACTCGCAGTGGCCGTGAAATTAGCTTTGATTGCGACAGCAAACACAATAACACAACATTGACAATGATCTGAAGTCCTAGCAAAAACGTGAGCGGCAATTCCATCGAACTGCAGGAAGGAGAGGTGTCCCCAGGAGCGACGTTGCAAAAAAAGCCAACCCAAGCACCAGCAGCACGGTTCCTTGCCACTATCGAAAATCGTCTACTTTATAAAAAGCTCAGGAAGACTTCAGTAAAAGGTACAATGGACAAATGCCTGTCTGCGTACTGGTAAGTTTTCTTATTCCCATATATGTATAAATATTCTCATATGATTCTTATATATAAATATATGTATATGCATATTATTTATAAGAGAAGTGTTTATGTTTATGCTATGCTTCATGTTAATAATTTATCAAAAAAAATTTTGCTTTTTAAGCTTTTTTTTATCGGGTTTTGAAAAACGAAAAATTCCATATATGTATGTATTTCTAAATTTAAGTTATTTTTTAATAAAAAAAATTCTTACTTAAGAAAACTGAAAATTGACGAATTTAAGCTGAGAAAACTAAGAAATTATGTTAAAACAAATGTTCCTGGATTATTTTCAGTTTAAGGATTTACCTTTTGCTTCATGTTAATAATTTATCAAAAAAAATTTTGCTTTTTAAGCTTTTTTTTATCGGGTTTTGAAAAACGAAAAATTCCATATATGTATGTATTTCTAAATTTAAGTTATTTTTTAATAAAAAAAATTCTTACTTAAGAAAACTGAAAATTGACGAATTTAAGCTGAGAAAACTAAGAAATTATGTTAAAACAAATGTTCCTGGATTATTTTCAGTTTAAGGATTTACCTTTTTCATATAAGTTTTCAACAAGAATATGAAAACAATTCAATTCCAAAATATTCCCAAACTCCACATTTTGATAATTTTTATTTTCACCCTGAAAGTATGCAATCACGCTGAAAATGCAATAAAAATTCAAAAAATTGGAAGATATATTCATTAATATAACTTTAATTCCAAAACGAAAGAATACCAATCGAAATGGCTAAAACTTGTGAATTTTCCATTATCAAAATCATTTAATACAAAAATTATCTTAAAAAGAAACCCGCTCATGCTGCAGCTATTGCTTATCAAATACGAGCTGGAGTGAATGTGAAACAGCTTACTTAAAGCCAACTACATATTTAGGTTTAGATGCACAAACTACTACATACTACTACTCTAGCATGCGGATTTTTACCGAAATCGTAGTATGTACTCCTTCCAATTGTATGCCATCGTTGTATGGGATCGAATCACTGTACGCCGCCCCGTGCTTCTTGCTTCCGCAAACAAAACATTAAAACATCAATTTATAACAAAGCAACTCAAGAGAGACTCAAAGTAGCAACAGGAGCAGATGGGGGACGAGGTGAAGAGTCCGAGAGACAGCAGTGCGTCAGCAGTGCGTCAGCAGCGTTTAATGTCCATTGATGGTTTATTGTGTGTGAGAAGTTTGCGGCTGATTCGCACGCTTGAATGGTATACATATATGAAAGTGGCAACAGCTAAGGCAGATATCGACTACGCAGCGTCGTTCCATTGAACCTACCTCCAACTAAAGTATGTACAAGCAAAAAAAACACCACACACACACAAAATAACTCATGGGCTACCGATAAAATGTAAACAATGAAGCTAAAGTGTCAATAACAACAACTCGTAAGAATGCTTAGTAAGCTTACAAAAAAAAATGAAAACAAATTTCAACAACAGCAGCAGTATTAAAACAGACGACGCCGCCAGTCAAGCTTCAGCTTAACAAGTGGACGAGAATTTGGAGGAGGACGTTGGGAACGATCAGCGGCAGCAGACACAGTATCAACAGTGACATCACTAAGAGCTAGCGCCTGCACCGCCCTCCAATGTCCCACCCAACCGTCATCTGTTGATACGCGACGACTGCGATTGCAGCTGCCCGTGGTTTAAAAATCGCGTTAGGATTTAGATGGCGGAGGCGATTCAATCGTTATGCTGGCATAACCGCGACAACGGAAGAGCAAGTCAAAATAAATACCTGCATACATACATATAAGAAACTTAACAATCTAGGGAAAAACGGGGCGAAAGATAGTCTGACGCATCAATTTGTGTATGTACATATGTATTAGGGAATCCAATCCCGGGATTCTCCTTCCATTGGGTTGCTTTTGGAAAATTACTGGTGTTGATATTTTTCGCGAAAATCTAAATTCTTCAGGTTTTGTCTTTATATAATTACATGCATTGAAAATATGTTCTAAAGGCAAAGCCTAGTAGATTTAGTTAAAATATTTCCTTCCGTAGAACTAATACCAAATATATAACACAATTTGAGTAAGGCAACAAGCCAAACGGGTCCCGATAGAATTGAGTAAAAAATCTAAAGGCGTCGGAGTCCATAGAATCGGAATATTTGAAAACTATTACATAAAAGGAAATAAAAATCTAAACTGCACTCGTAATCTCAATTTACAATAAAATTACACAAAAATGCATACGCTTTAGGCTGGTCTCAAAAAGCACAAGCTAAAACACACACAAATGCGCTTTCCTGCCCTTGTTATGTACACTGGAAGAGGAAACCCGAAGATGGTAAGGAAAACAAGAATTTGTTTTTTCTTTGCTCGAATCGCTCCACGAATCAAACGCAAAACTCTCGCCTCGCCACAATAACCCGTAAAACAAGAAAAGCAAGTCTTTCAAGACTTTTTTTCCCCACTTAATTTTAAAAAAAAATTTCAGCAAAAGAACATCACTTAAATGTTGATGAGCAACTGCAGAACTAGCAGCAACAGCAACAACAAAGTTGCCAGTCCGTTTCTCCAGTTTCATCGTGGACGAGTGGTCATCAAACCAGCAACGCTGCCGGAGCGCAACACAAAAGGCAGGAATAACAATACCAAGAAGTGGCACTGAAATCAAGCAGAAAAGAAGCCGAAACCGAAGTAGCAGTGTAGAGAAGAAAAGAAACTGGTTCCTTGTCTTAACAAGAAATCTCTGCAAGGAAATATTTTCGTAACGAGCAGTCACAGAAAATCGTGCGGCACGACTGAAAATGAGTATAGCCACCTACGACGGTTAGAGTCGGTATTGCTCAAAATATTCCACGGTTCGTAATTAAAGATCTTATAATTGAATTGAAATATTTCCAAAAGGTGGATGGAAGATGAAAACATTGCTGTTGTTTGGACTCAGTTGGGATTACGCAAAAGTAATAATCAAAAAACAACCAATCGTTTGTTTACTTCCACCATTACACACACAAATAATCATGTTCATTTCAAAGAAATGCTACCGACTCTAACTTAAGCTTTACCCATAAGCGGTTATTTGTATCACTTCGAAACGGTTTTAATGGAAAAAACGCTCAAAACCAGTGAGAAACACAAATAGTTCAATTTTTAATAGGTGGCGCTGCAGATCAAATTATCATCCACTTCAATATTTCTAATTGACTTTAGTTTCTGACTGAACAATAAATTTAAATTCAACATACATAATATTCCATTCGAATCGAAATGTGCATACAAAATTTAGCATTTGTGAAAAAACTTGTATTATTCATAGTTGGACGCTGCTCGTTCAAGCGAAATGTTCATATGAATCCAAGTGTATTCTTTGCATAGTGAAATAATGGCACGGACTATCCATTATCGAAGGTTTCCTTTTCGAATTAAGGCCTATCTTAATAATATAACTTTTGTTTGAAACTTTTGAAATTATTTTGTTTATATGTATGTATTTTAGCACAAGTTAACGAGACCTACAAATATATCCATTTATCCAAATAGGTAAAAAATTGTTGCTATTGAATTATACTGGAGATGTCCGGAGTTTTATACATTTGGTTATTCAATATTATCCAGAAACTTCGTACAAACATACATATATGCGATTCAGGATTCAAAAGAAATTAGCAACACTCCGAGAGGATTCTTTGCCATTAAAATAAAGCTTCTTAATCCCCTTCGGATACGGCAATAGAGTAAGATATGTATGTAGATCCCGTTAACTTGTACAAAAAAAGAACGAGTTTAGGCGAGAAAGCTAGACCTGAGCCTAGGTTACACGGGCCGTTGTGCTAATTATTTGAATTTTTTATTTTAATCCGAATTTGTTGACGATGCGGGTGAGAGGGCAGGCAGCATGGAACCGCTGTACTCCATTGCGTCTAACTGAAAGTGAGGAAAGCAATTGGAACTAAGCTGCAAATTTAATAGCCACCACGTGAGACCGATGAAAACGAAGAAGATACAAATTACGCATACAGAAACACGTGCACACACATTCCTCTGCCGAGTATGACTAATCAGTGGTATGGTGTGGCTTTGGTGGCACCAGCAGCGCATCGCATTTGCTTAGTATGGCATGCTAGATAGCTGGTAACGGACTGGCCGACAAGATTTAGGAGCCGCCACTGTGCTTTTCCTCGTATTGACATTCACCTGCTGGCGCTGGCATATAATCAGAGCCTCTCTGTTGCTGAGACTGTCATGCATTAGAACCACGCAAGACAGCAGCACTGTTGCGGTTGCTCTTGCTTGCTGTTAGTCGTAGTTGTGGACTGCTGCTGCGGCTAGTTTGCCACCGACATGGTTTCTAAGTCACTTGATCAGCAACCGCACCGGTGCTGGGCCAAGCTGCGAGTGTGTCCAGCTCAGGCTCAGGGTTGCACTGCAGCAAAAGTGAATGTGTGATTTAACATTTTCGGTTTCACTTTTGTTGGCGAACGAGTTGATGGTAGCCCCCTGGCTCTCCACGGTGCAGCTACTTGTTCGTTTGCTACCTTGAAAATATGATTGGTTTTTCACTTTCGACCGCTTATGATGCTGAATTCTGTTGTTTTTTCTGTTGTAAAGTATTAGATACTTCTGTCAGTTACTCTTAACTACTTAAACTTGCGAAAGGTCATTGAACATCTCTCAATCTTAATCGGCCGAGATGGATACCAAAGAGTAGCTGTAATTGAACGGCAACTTCGAATTTTTTTTTGCATTGGCAATCTGCCTTGAACCGTACTAGGATAAAAGAGTTTTGTGTCGTTTGGTTCTCTGTGTAAAAAAATCGAGTTAGCACTCGCACGATCGTTAAATAAGGGTCTATGGGAACAAGACGCGCTTTCTTTCTGAAACCATAATAAAAAAATTCGAAAAATTTCGAACATTTTCATCACTTTTTGTTGTTGCCATTTCGCAATCGAAAAGGCCCAAGTTCCAAATTTTAAATTTTTAAAATGATTCTTAACTTATTTTTACGTAAACTTTAGATTAATTTTTTTTCAAGTTTTAACGATTTTGTAATTTTCCTACAAATTTAAATCGGGATCGAGGCGCGATAGTTCGTAAGCGGGTTCCGTTGGGGTGCTCGGAACCGCCAGTTCGGTTCACAAACCAGAACCCTAAAAAATGTATCCAACTCAAATGAAAAGTCGCTTGCCTAAATAAATTCTAATATTTAATCGTGCGAATCTAACCTTTTGCTTTTTATAAAGTGCTTAAAAATAATGGTTCGGATCCCTTTCGCGAAAACTGCAGTTCCTATGACTCAAAACGCTTTGCAACCCCGGTTTTGAAAATGTTGCAGTGCGCTACAGTTTTCAAGCGTCTCGCCATAATCAACGACGCCAGAGTTGAGCCACGTCATTTATCATACGGAAAGGCAAAGCTTTTAATTAAATTGAAGCATTACGCGCAAATCCTTTTAAGAAATTCGTTACGCAAGCATGTCGAAAATAGCGGCGGCATGTAGAGGAATTTCAAGAATCATTTGATTAAAAATCCATTAAAAATTCAAACACGCAGCAGCAATTTCTTGCTGCTCCCCTCGTCTTTCTGTGTTATTTAGTATTAAAGCAACCGCTCACCTCAGCTCCCCTCTCAGACTCAGCCATTTGCTTAGACGCGCGCGTGCACTTCTCTTTTTCGGCGCGGCAGCGTAGCTAGATATAAAGTAATAAAAATTCCAAATTATTTTTTTCCTTTTTTTCTGAGTGAGTTTGAATTTTGAATTTCGTATTGAAGGTTTCATTGCTGCTGCTAGTTGTTGTTGCAATTTGGTCAACGAACTCACAGGCAGGCAAACATCAAGCAATGCAAAGGCGTAGCTTATGCTACTTCTCTACCTGTTTTCTGCTTGAGTAAGCTTAGCTCGGTTCACCGAAAAGCTTAAGTCTAAAGCCCAAGGTTTAAAACAACCACATTCAAACGCAAAAATTCGAAAATATGCTTGGCAAGATTTCCTAGTCAAGCGTTTCAAAACGAAAGATTTAACAAAGAGGAAAAGCTTCGAAAATCGGCGTTAGAAACACTTTTCGTTGTTGTTCTAACAACGACGATAAATAACCAACACAAACAACCATCAACATGCATCACTGGCATTGGTGGCAGTGATGACATCCGTGCATCAATTTGCATTCTTCTTCATTTGCGCCTCAAACCAACAATCCTCTCTAGAGTTGGCTTACGTTGGTGCTGAGCTTTGGCAGTAACTTTGAAGCACCGCAATGAAACTAGTGTCGCATTCCCCATTTTAGTCAATGCTGACATCAATATTTTGAGAGTAATCCAACTAACCGCCCGCCCTCCGCTGTACATGCGCGCGCTGCTTGCTTATCGTAGTGTTGTCCCAATTTCGGCGATTTGCAATTAAATCTGAGAGAGCAGAAAACACGTAATGGCCGCAATCAAGCACGATTTCTGTGCTTGACTCGCAACCGGTTTTCGATTTAACACATTTTCCAGTTATGCTATCTCCTTCCTTCTCCCAGGGCCTCGAATTCCGTCTCAGCATTCGAAAAATGCTTGTGAGATTAAATAAATTATTACGAAGTGAAAGTTTTATAGCCCAGCAACAATAACGACAATACTGTTATTATTAATTTCAAAATACATATTCGCATTAAATAATCACCATTTAAAAAAAATTTTTTTTTACATTAAATACACGCGTGCGTTGAAAAATTTATCCAATTTATCTTGGAAGAGAACAACTTGCAAGCCAAAGAGAAAAGAAATAATTTTGCGCTATTGTTGTTGTTTGCATACTCGTAGCTTCTTATTATAATAAGCAAAAAGCGCGAGAGAAAAGTCGTCGACCTCATTAAAAGTGTGTAGAAAAACATTTAAGGCCCAGGAAGCAGCGAGCGGGGGCAGAGAAAAGCGAGAGGGCTTCGCGCGTTCAATTAACGCTGCGAAACCCCACGGGTTGAAGCCCAAGCTGCTACAAAATAGCAAATATATGGTAGAAAATGGATAACAAAGAAGAAGAAACACGCTTCTTCGCAGCTGTTCCAGTTAAAGGAAATTCCATAAATTATCGTCAGGGCACATCGAATTTATATGCGACGAGTGTATGCAAATTCCTCATTTGTCATTGGTATGAATGCCTTACAAGTTAGTTATATTTATTGCATGTGTGTGAAAAGGTACGCACGGATATCGGATGGAAATAGGCATGTAAAATCGGACAGTTATTAAGAGTGCAGCAAAAATTTTCATTCAAAAAATTCCCACCGAAGGTGGCATAATTTAAGGCCGCTGCTAAGCACTAATATGCAATCCAGTTGTGAAATAAGATAAACTGGAGCCTTTTTAAAGTCAACCATGAGCGATACGGATTCGACGTCTTCAGCAATCTTGTACGTTCTGCTTTCATATAGAGCACGGATCAGTGATAAATATTTCAATTAAGCGGCTCGAGTGAGTGGCAGAAAAATTTGCAGTCACACGATTTGAAGCCTTGAGAATTTACTTTAAGCAAATATACATACATACATATGTATAAGGCGAGTCTATTGAAGTTGGTTTGCAAGTGTTAAAATCGATTCTCTATCAATGCGTTTTAATCACAGACCTTAATCCGCCAAAAACGAAGTTTGTTGTGAAAAGCATACACAATTAATACGCCAATATAGACGCTAATCTGCTGTTCGTAGTTTCGATACACTTATGTATGTAATTCGATATCATCGATATGATTTGATACATTAATTCTAACCCTCGCATAACTCCACTAAACAGATAAAACGAGGCAAAATATGAAAGGCAAAATAACCTTGACTCAAAAACTGCGTCCCCTTTGCGTTGCATGCGGTACTGGATGCCGGAGCATGCCTGAAAAAGGTTAACAATACAAACACGCCGCCAGAAAGTGAGAAGCAATGAAAAAAGAGCATCACGAAAATACTTTTTATGGTTTTGGCATTTTTGTGTGCGAGTGTCTGTGTGGCTAAGTAAATGCAACTTGAGAAATATTGCTGCTCTTCCTGTTGCTGTGATTATTGCTATTGCTTGCAGGGTTTTTAATGTTTGCAATCTTTAAGCCATTGCGACTGTGTGAAGCGCGTCTGAAACATACCGAGGCAGCGAGCATCAGCAGCCAAATGCAGATACCCCAAACGTACGTGTGCGTGCGAAGGTGGGCGGCAAGGTACATGCATCCAGTTCGAATTCAGCCACACGAATCTTCGCCTGCGTTAGCGGCAAGCTTCAGCTATAATGTCGTGGTGCGGAGTAGATGTGCAATACTGAGGCAACGGAGGGTGAGAAGTCCGCTGCCATTCCCGGCGTCTAGCTGGGATTTTACTGTACGCGCTACAATGAGAAGTGTGTGGGTCGGTTTTGTTGGCAAAAACCATAATGGAATACAACGCACTTGGAAAAAAATAGGACGAGCCGATGACGCTGCCGTGTCCAAACAATGTTGTTGTATTAGCTGGTTATTTAAATTGTACGAGTAGTGTATTGAAGTAAATGAATGAACGACTGACTGAATGAATGAATGTTGCCATTGTAAACGAAGATGTTGAAGGCGCCGGCAATGCGGTTATCGAGCTTGGATTTGTCATAGTGGAATAATATACCAATTATTGAGCACATTCTAAAATTCAGAAAAAGTTTCAATTACGCTCATATAATTTGAATTTGTTGTAAAATCGTTGCTGAACATTGCTTGTACATACATGTCTATTAAATTATAAATGGAGACCCCGAGTAATTGTAAATTTGCAATTGACCAAATGAAAATGGTGCCCCCCCATCAAATAGTGGAATAATATCAAGTGAACCAGATAGCAATGACATTCTATTGTCATACCTGATAATTGTCAAAAATATTAACCCGTTTTCAGTTTGAGTTTGAGTTTGCGTTTGAAGAAAAAGTAAAAAGAAAAAATAAAAATGCCCAACTTTTGTTATTTGTGCAAAGGCACTTACGATGAAGAGATGCCGATGTTTTCTGTGCCTAACGATGAAGATTTGCGACGAAAATGGTCAAGAGCCTGCAATATCACCTTTTCTTCCTCAGCGCATTTCTAATTGTAATGATATTGCATTACCAAACAATGTCAAAAAACTGTTTTTTACATGCCGCATGCACTTTCGGATAAAACATTTGAACAGAATTCACAAACGAAATAAACTTAATAACAAACTCAAACGTGATAAAAAAAAATATTAAAAATTGTTTTATAAACACTATTTGTTATGAAAAATGTAACACACGTGCGGTTATTAATACTTTCATTACTGAAAATAAAAATTGTTTGGTACGTAAAAATGTTGAGTAACTTTTTTGTACTAATGTCTCGGATGGGTTAAGACATATAACGAAGAAGGAGAAAAGAAAATCAAAACATTTTTTGACAATTGTAAGGTATGACAATCTATCTGGTTCACTTGATATTATTCCACTATGTATGGGATTTGTGAAATATACACCAATACATACACTTAACTCTGAGTGAAAACAAGAGGAAAAAAATTTTAAAAACTTAAAATATCTTAATTCCGTTATATAGATTTCAAATACGTTGGGGAATACGGGTAAAAGCAAATAGCAACACTGCTGCATCAAGTCGAAGTGTCGCCGTTGTGTTTGTTAATAAAATGTCAGCAACGTGTCCACTATATAGTACATACGACGCTTCTCTGTGCCGTCGTATTTTTATTTTTAGTAAATTTGCGCACATGTTTTGGATTATAAATCGCAGCACCACGTGGCTCACTCTCGCTTTGTCCGGCTTTGTCTCTACCCCGTGCCTTGTCGCCCGCGCCGGCTCTTGAGGCTCTCTGCGCTGTTATTATCAGCAGCGGGGGCACGCGGGGCCAAATAATGAGTTGTACAAAATTGAGAATTAACAACTGAAAATACAGCAACAACACCGATTCTCGAACATGATATTGACGTGGGCTCCGTATACCATATAAGTATGTATGTAAATGGAAAAAGCACATGTTTGCATTTCACAATAACAAAAAATAGAAAAAGAGGGTGGGCATTTATAAAAACTCTATGTGTACATATATATAAAAATACACACGTACATGCACATATTTGTATATAACTGCCAACGCACGAAAGAAGACGCAACAACTGATAAGAAAATATTTCTGCACAACGGAGAGAGGAGCGGCGCAAAGCTGAATACTAAAGTAAGAGCGAAGTTGGGCGGGGTGAAATGCGGCGCAATAAATGTCAGCTTTTATGTGTGGCTTGGCTTGGGCTTAGAGAAAATTTCAAGGTGCGTTTACCCCTTTCCGTTCCGGCTCAGACTGACGTTAGCACTTGCAAATTCGGTCAACCTTAACCATTGGGTTGTTTTCGTGTGGCGGATTGTGTACCGAACATTACCTTCAGCTGCCTGAAGCCCGACTGCGCTTGTTGTTGTTTTTTGGCGCTTTCTGATAGCATGCAGCAAACAGAGAAGAGTATGTACATACATATGTGTAGAAAAATGTAAACACATGGCGGTGCTTGGGTGGTGGATGGGCTGCGATATGGCAGCATCAATTTTTGGCGCCGGCTAAAAAGATGCACAGATGAGACGGCACAGAAATGCAGACAAGACACTAAAGTCTGTTTATACTACGTGTGCATGTGTTCAACGCTTTGTTGTATACCGGTATCGCACCAAAAGTAATGTTACATCGTGCCTATAGTTATTTAATCAGAAAATAGTGGATTAATGTTCCGACTGGTTTCCCAATAAATTTGTGAATTCTTTAGTGTTCGACCGAACCCGTTCTTTATCGAAGTCGGTTTTCAAATCCCGCCGAAACCAAATCGAACTTCTACCAAAATGGGTCGAGCATCACGAAAATATTAAATTTCTTTTCCCCTTTATTTTATTTGTAACTTCTTATCTATACCATTTTGCATATACATATGTACATATAGTAAAGCGCTGAATTTGATTTAAGTGCCCTGGTTGCACATACAAATCTGATAAGGCAAGGATGTTTTCATTACCAGAGTTGTAGAAAATTTTTTCATTTTATGCTTCAGAAATTTTGGCCGTAGCCAAATACATTATTCATTCCGAATAAGCCGAATATCCGATTATAAAAGAATCCAAAGTCGAATATTCGGTTGTACATATTTTAAAAATTTTCACATTTACAATTTACAAGTGTCACACATTTTGTTCAAATATGGATGGAATTTTCCGTAAAATTTTGCAGAGTGCTGATCAAAATTTATTACAAAAGTGTTAATAGTGCGTGCCTCTACCCCATTAAAGATTTCTAGATCCACCTGACTTTTTCGGTGTAATTGAATGTTTGCAGCGACGCACAGGGGATCAGCGATAGTGAAGGAATTGCATTTTTAAAATTATGTACATACATACATACATATGTATATCACATTCTTTTATTTGTGGCGCGGATTTTGGCTCTGCTTATTTCACATTCTTTGCGAATGGTCAAACGCATTTTGCGTGCTAATTCCCACACAACAGTAACAAAAGAAACAGTATAACAACAATTTTTAAAGTAGGTCGATCGATTTTTCTTTCCATATCCAGTGGTGGTTCGATAAATGTTACAATACGATTTTTTCCGTACATCTGCATTTTTAAATTGCATATCAGAATTTTTCGATAACAATCGCTATATATTGCAGCAGTTTATAAGTAAAATGCAAGAGCTTTTCTTAAAAATATAATCGACTTTGTTTAATTATTTTTAACTCAAAAAACAGTGCTCCTGGTAAATTCTAAAAATGTATTGTGTATTTTTAAAGTTTATATTATGTTTAACTTTATTAACGTAGTCTGCAGTTCCGCTGCCTTTCATGTAACCGTCATGAAACCACCGCTGGTAGAATGAATAAAGCGCCTTTCAAATGTGAAAAAAATATTTTAAATTTCTTGCAGGATATGCTGTGTTTGACCACTTTAATCTTAACGGATTTACTACCCGGATTTTAAGTAACCTCGCTAGACAGCCTACCCGAAAGCCTCAAGCTCCACTGCAAACGCGTAGGAAAAAGCAAAACCGAAGATTTATTTTACAAAAGAAAGCAGTGGTGAAGTTGTTAAACTTTTTGGATATCTCTGATAAATATCGGGATTCAATCTAAAATTAGTTTAAACCCATTTTGGCCATCGAAGTGTTGTTTAGTTACATACATATGTATTTGTAAACACAAAGAGGATAAAGGGTGTGAACAATAACAATACAATTTCGTGTTTTATAATGAACGATTATAGTGGGCTTCTTTGTTAGTTGGTTAATTAATTAAAGGGCATATGGGGACGGGATTTATGCCTACTCCACACCACAACATTTGATCCCGTTCGAAAGTTCGCGTTTGTCTTTCTAATAGATAAATCTTTGCTGTTTTATTTTTTTTTCCCCATTAAACCAACACTCAGGGGATGCCCCCTATACACGCAAAGCACTTGTTGGTTTAGAAAGGATCTTTGCTGTTCTATTCTCAAGCTCCGTTTGGGCCTTTGGGGTAGCGGGGTCGTCAAAGCGAATAGTCGTCTTTGGACTTGTTCGATTTTGTAATACTGTATTGGTAATAATTCGACTTCGCGAACTTATCGACTATCGCAGTAAATGTGTAGATCGTATGTACATATGGTGTGGTGTAGAGTACGCAAACTTCATCAACTTAGCGGAAATTACTATTTTTAATATCGTAAAAGAGTGAGTATAAAAACAAGAACTTACCGCTGCTGCATTTGCATTCTGTTGTTGCTGTTGCTGCAATTGTTGCTGTTGTTGCTGCTGCTGTTGTTGTTGTTGCTGCTGCTGTTGTTGTTGATGCTGCTGCTGTTGTTGTTGTTGCTGTTGTTGTTGCTGCTGCTGCTGCTGTTGCTGCAATTGAGCAGCTGTATTAGCATCCAGCTGACCCTGATTGGCAGCCGAATACCACCACTGTGAACCGGGTACGGCCGCGGCCGCTGCCGCTTGCGCCATATTTAGGCGATAGTCGTAGCCAGTGGAACCGGCCGCGTTTGAGGTGGCCACCACCTGAGCCATCGTCGTGGCTGGATTCGGGAAGCTGCTTGCCATTTTGTATGTGAATAACTGTTGGGTGCCAACACCGGAGGTGGTGTTAGCATTGTTCTGGTGTGCTTGTTGCTGATTCTGTTGGACAACAACTTGGTGCTGCTGCTGCTGCAGCTGTTGTTGCTGCACTGCGGCCGCCTGCTGTTGTTGCTGCGCAGCCAACTGCTGCTGATAGTGTTGAATAGTTTGCTGATCAATGGTTTGTTGTTGTTGTTGCTGTTGTGTCGCGGCCGCCGCGAGAGCGCCTGGCCACCAGAGGGCGGCCTCGGCAGCAGTCGCTTGGCGATTGCCCCAAGCGCCATGTTCTGACATTTTGATTTTGCGTTACTCTTGGAATGGGGTGCGGGGGAATTTGTAGTTCGCAAGGGATGTTTGTGTGCGAATGAATATAGTGTTGTGAAATTTCGAAGGGAAAGAACTGCACTAAATCAAATCAATTTAAATTTGGTGTGGGGTGAGAGAGAGTGAGAGAGAGAGGGAAGCTCCTGATATTGTTAACAAATTAATATATTTGAGATATTCTTTATCTCAAAGGGCGCTGTTAGTGGTTTTCTTTTTCTTGCAAGTATGATTGCCGTTGTGCAGTTTGATATTTCGTAACTTATTATTTTTTAAGGCATCTGCGTGGTGCTTTTAACTTAGGCGCATTAACGCATTTTCCACTATGTACTACAATTACAGCAATTGCCGCCAATTCTCACTGACGTTCCACCTCCGGTTTCAATGCTTTGCTCGAGCTTCAAACTTAAAAAAATTTATTTAAGCTTTGCGTTTTGTATTTCACTTTTGTTTTTCACGCTTCACGTATTTTTTCTTGCTTTCCGTTTCCGATACCGAAATAGCACACTCTGCCTAACCTCAACGATCAAACGGAGGGACGAGCACGGGCCCAAACTGCCGTATGTTTGCGGCTAAAATTAGAACACTTTGTTCGTTTTATTATTTTTGATTTTTGCTTATTGTTTTGTTTTAACTCTGGTTTCTTCACAAATTTTTAGAAGTTAAACAATTTGCGATAAAGGAAGGAATCAACTTCATTGCAGGCAGAGAAACCACCAAGCCGAAACCGCCATTAAACAAAAACGAAAATGGGAAAAATGGAGTGGAGCGCGTTCGCGGCGCGATTTTGATGCGTTCGGAAACGTGTTCCATACGTCGTCACCGATTACGTTTACTTCTTTTTCTCTTACTTCCTTTTTGCAGCAGTATCTATGCGCAGACTTTATTGCAATTCGATTGCTGCACACACGCACTCACTTTTCACTGCCGTTCAAATTTTTAAATGCATGCAAATGTCGCACATATTTCGAATTAATTCACACACAACAAAATTTCCTCCTTTTTTCCCTTTGATGATCAATTAAATTCTTTGTTTTGCTCGGCCGCAAAGACATAAAGAAGTTTGCACTTACGATAGAAAAACACACTACGAAAAATCGTAAAAATCACTGCGGCGGGGACACGAACGCACGCTTTTCTCTTATTTTCCTATAACCAACAAAAAAAGGCACAGCGCTTCCTCCAATGGAAAAAATATGCGTTTTTTCTCTATTCAAAAAACATTCTTTCAAAGAAACAAAAGAGACGCTGGCGCGGTAGCACGAATGGCGGCGACGAATGCTTTAAATGGCTTCACAGCGCAGCTATAGCTGTATGGTAAGGTATGGTATGGCGCGGTCGGTATAGCATGGAGTGGAGTAGATACCTCTTTTGCTTCTCGTATTGTCGTCGTGTCGTTTATTGCTTTTACTGCTGCCGCTCCTATGCTATGTTAGCCCTTGGCCACTAAATACGTTTGCCAGTGTACTCGTCCGCTTGCTTATGGTATGCCCTGCTGGCTGCCAGCCTGCCTTCCTCTCCTTCTTCCAGTCCCCCTTCAAACAAACCCATCCCTACACTACACGACATTTCTTCCAACCTTCCATCCATCCACACTTCACGCTTTCATTCCCTTTCTGAACGTTCCTTCCCGCTCAATGAGAGCACCAGCAGCACCAACTCTCAGGCCGACGGCAGTGCTGCCAGATTGTGCGTTTCCTTCCAAATCCACTCGCCATCTCTTCTGTCTCTCCGGCTTTGATATACATATACGTTTTTATACTAAACACTCACACTAAAACTTGATGGCCCAAAAAACCCGCGAATACACGATCCACTTTTGGCCTTCAGTTGTCAAATCCTAGGTGATTTACTAACACACTCTTACGGATTTAGAGCAGAGGGCAACAAAGCCGGCAGAGCAACTAAGCGCAAAATCTCCAAATTTGATTGGTTAGCCTCAAAATCAAGCGCAACAACACTTTGATTGGTTGCGAAATCCACCAGGGCGATTTCATATTCAACACGGTCTTTTCAGTTTTTCGGTCAGTTTTTGGTGACTACTTGTACTAACAGTGACGTGATTCAGATTGCAAGCTAGACATGCCCAATTGGGATAATTTCTGTTCGCTGCCAATTAAAATTAAAACACGACGGTCAGGATTCCGGTCGCTTTAATTTGCGAGGCAGTAATATATTATGTATTAACTTAAACACTATTTCAATCAAAACAATTTAAAGAATCTAACAAATTCGTCTCTATTTTTGGTAAATGATAAATGCAGTGGTTTGCGGAACAAAAAAGAATAGCCACCTGCGGATCATGGTATGTCCCCGGGAAAGTTCGACATTCTCCTATTAGAGAAAAAAATTACAAACTTTCACCGTTATGTTATATACACTGCATAAAGGTGGTTCGCTACGAAGGCTTGAAATTTTTCGAGAAATACATTCTATGATTTTGAAAGCATTTTACATATCCTAAAAACCTAAACTATAAATTTAGCATGGGATATCAAGTTCATGTTCAACCCAATAGTGCTGCCTTAAGCTTTTTGCTGCTTTTCGAATTAAGTGTTTAGGTAATAAAACCATGCACACAATTAAATGTCAGCATTTGGGCATTTAAGAGTAATAATTAAATTTTGTACTGTGAAAATTTTTTGTATTGTCAATAAGAACCTAAATAGGCCCCGTGAAATTGGGCCTGAGTGCATATTCAAAGATTTTTTTTTTTCCAATTATAACTCCCTAGTTTCAAACCACTTGTTTTTCTCTACGTAGTTTTTAAGCAACTTTTTGAAAGTTTTTTAATAAATGATAAATTTACAACTGTAAAATTAACAAGTAGAGAAAAATATATGGCGCTTTAGACTCGAAATTTTTAACCAATTTTCCCCGTTTACAAAAAAAATGGCAGCACTATTTCACGGTTGGTTCGTTCGTTGCTTGGTTCATATACCCGGGTAAATATATTCGTATGTATATGCCGCTCAGTTCGAGTTCGTTTATATGCATAGGTTTATGTGTATGCATTTATATGAAAAGGCATTTAAGAAAGTGTGTGTGTTTGTATATAACCGAGCATATTTCGAAATTGAGCAGGAGGGAGAGCATTGTTATAAATAGAGCCGGAGAGGTTTGGTCGGAAGACGAAAAAGAATCGACCGACTAGCCGACCGTGCAATCGGCGCACTGACAGCGCGGGACAGACAAAACACGACCGGTTTAGCGCAATGAGCAACAAAAAGAACCAAATTGGCGTGTGTTCCCAGAGAATCAGAAATAGAAAGAGGAAAAATGAATTATATTGCAATTGAAACAACATACACAATTCTTTTGAATTTTCTTGCTTTCCTGCATCGCTTATCCATTCGCAGATTCGCAGCGATTGGCGAAATCAAAGCATACAAAAAATAAATTGACGCTTGGTCAACGGATTACGAACGAACAATTGGACAAACCAAGAAAAACAGGTAGACGACAATCAAAATGTCCGTCCTTTTGCGTTAAGCCATAACCTCTGTTCTGAAGCGACGCATGCGGGCTTGGAGGGTTCGTATCACCCACCTGCAACTTCCAGCAACGTCTTTCGTCTTTATAACAAACGTTGGCAGTGATGTGAAGGCGGCAAATTAATTAGGCAGATCTGACGGCCGGCATTATTCTAGGCAATTTCAACCACCCGGAAACAGAGTATAAGATCAATCCGTTCCTCCCGTGTTTGACCTTCAAATACTCTGGTTGACACACCAACACACAATTACTGCGTCACCTGCGCATGTTCATGCTCATTTTTATTTTAACACAAAAACGCATTAAGAAAAAAGTCTGCTGCATTCGAACATCGCAAAACTGCTCACTAATTAACGGCAGGTGTGGGTCTGTGCGTAAAGTATGCGTGCGATTGTGTGCGTCACAATTTGTTTTCTTTTTAGAAACATAAAATAAAGGGTAGTGCTCAAAAGCGCAATGGCACTTTGCCTGCAGTTTTTCTTGTTTTTTTTAATGACCAAACGGGAAACGAAGACAGCAGGGATGCAAAACCCTATAAACTTATACGTTTTAATTCAGGCTTAACTTTCTTGCAATAACTTGTGTAATTAATTAAATAAGTTAACGGGACCTACAAATTTATTATATCATGGCAAAGAATTCTCGCGGAGAGTTTTTGCGAGAGATTGCGCCGCACAAAGAAATAAATTAAAGCAAATTTCATTTTTTTAATTGGCATGACTCTGTTAGGTTTCGAACCAGCGGCCTCTCGCTCCAGAGACCGAGCATTTATCCACTCAGCCACTGCGATGCCTTTTGTTTTTTTTGTTGTTTTGCTAGTACATATTATTTTCAATAATTCAAAACATAAATAATGTCAGTTGATTTTCTTTTCTTTTTCAGTACTTTTATTTCATATATGTATGCACTTATGTAAGTATGTATGCAAATAGATACATATGTATGTATGGTAACCGTAAGCCCTTAGAAAACGAAATTTTCCCTTCAAACTGTAGATTTAATGACAATTATTTCTGATTAATTAGCATTTCAGGCTTAGGAAAATTTGTATGTATGCAAAAATTTGTACCAGCTTTGAATGCATTTTTGCGCAGATAAAAGAAATTGCGAGTATCAGCGTCCTAAAATGTTGATATCACATGGGCTGTATTCCTAAACGTCAGTTGCGCTGCATAAGTACAAAGCAGTATGTTCCTAAACGCAAACATAAAAAGTTTGCATGTGCACCCTGTTCCTAAACGCAGGCATCGAGTTGTCGATAAGCATCGAATGCGCAAACTGCTCATCACAAATTTTGTTGATGCTTTTTGATTAGTTAGGTTATGTTTTTTCGGCTTCACTGAAACTTTTAGGACGCGATTAAATTTCGCCTCCTTTTTGTCAATTTTACAATTAATTTAGAGTTGCTGGGAAGTTATTCGCTACTCATATGCAAAAATGTTTTGAATAAGTAGTAATTATGTAGTTTTTTACAATTTCCATTTTGTGAAAGCAATGTTGAGCATCCAGTGCGTTCCCAAACTAAAAAGTGTTGCCAACCTGATTTATGCAATGCATCGCATTAGCACTCAGAAAATAAATCAGTAGAGCATTGGGGGCGCAGCACTGCTTTGCATAAGTACGTTTAGGAATACAGCCATGTTCACTCTTACGAGGGAGCTCAGCTACGCAATTCGATTTAATTGGTTTTATTTAAGTCAAAGACACTATAATGCCTTGCGGTTTAAAAAAAATTATTAGCTGAATTTTTTTAATTCTGACAGATACATACATACATACGTACTTATATTGTTTCTAGTTTGAAACACGGCCCGAGTTAGTAATTTGAAAATAAGTTCAAGAGAAAAAAAACTTTCTTTTGCATCCCTGGATTTCTACCCCAGTGCGGAAAACCCGACGCAAATAGCATTTATCGCTTCCATAATTCCCAGCGAATTTTCCCTTTCACTGAACAAACAGTTCACCTGGAGTTTTCGTTTCGCCTAATGTCCATGCGTTAAAACAATTAAAACCGTTTATTTACTACTACATGTTCGCAAATGCTACAATCATATCTATGGCTACACCGAGACTTGCAGTTTTCTTTGGCGTTTGCTCGAATCTTGTTGTCTTCGTTTTATCCGTTGCGCTTTATTTTTTTTTTAATCGCATGTGTCATGTTAATATGTTGGCTCCTCGGATGTTACTATATTGGGTCATAGCATAAGGTGAAAGGTTTCAACCCACCAGAAGCGCCCATACTATGAAAGAGGAACGTATACACGGGCCAATCAAATGTACATATGTATGTATGTAGGTACATATCTCTTTAAAATTTTATATTTAATTGATGTGGTCAAAATTTTTAAATAGATTTACTTAAAAAAAAACAACAATAGGGTTATTCCTTATCCGGAGCGAATGCAAATACAGCAAATGAAATCACGGGTAAATATTTAAGGCACCATTTTTTGAAGTACAAAGTGAAATAAAAATTAAAATGATCAGCTGGTCGCTGTTAATACTCGTTGTTGGCAGCTTAGATCACCGATATGTGCGACTTTTCAAGCTGGCAACTATGCCCATATTTTGCATCAAATATTTTCCACTAAACGGAATGGATTTTGGTCTAGGAAAATTGTAATTAATGCAAAAGCAAACCAGTGTGTTTTGTTGTTGTTTATGCAAAAGGTGGAAAAATATTGCACCGGATAGGGAATACCCCTAATATTCCAACGAAATATGCCAACTTCGCTTACAAAAACTCGAGAGAAGCGAACAAAATTAAATTTCGTCTTCCTCCCTCGACAAAATTATTTCCTAAAGAGTTATCTTGTCTGTATACGCGTATATGGGTTGGCTTGACGATAGAACCGGTTTGCTTCTTTGTACCGAAAAATCGAACAAGAGGGGATGCCGTTTTTACACTCTCATGTGCCCTCGGTAAAAAAATTAAAATAAAAAAAATGCATATGCTAGCTAAAAGCACGCAAACGCTCTCGTTCTCTCTCTGTCTCCCTCTCTCTTTATATGCACTAATAAGGGGAAGTTATATATAAATGCAGTCATCCGCATGAAACCTTTGCTTATACAATGTATAATGATTTCGTGAGAGAAAAACGCAAAGAATGAAAATACGTTAAGTTAAGGCCCTCGAATTTAGAAGCATTAATCATTTTTAATTACTTTTACTATTTTTCCTGGTTAACAGATATCACTCAAATTCCAAATAGTGGAAGAGAGAACATGACAAGGATTTAAAACGAGTACATATACAAGTATGAAGAAAACAAATTTCACTGCGAATCACCCTAAATATTTAGGTTACACATAGTTATTAGAGATGTTACGCACTTTCTAACGAGACATTTTAAATCAATTTAACCAAGAAATTGATTTGTATAATTATTTTGTAAATTGATTATCATCAAATGCATCATCCTCAAAATTATTCAAAACACCAATTATTATAAAGCCTTTGTTGGGCACCGCGACCATATTTAGTTAACCCAACAGCGGTAGGCGAAGAAATAAAATTACAGCACCGCTGGTAAATACAATGCACTTTACAATGCTGTATTTTCCACTCTTCTGAGGGATAGAAGATGAAGAGAGGTAGAAAGTAAGCGCGCATTCAACCTTTCAAATGTTTTCTGACATTTCATCTTTTCCCAGTTTTGTTTTCGTTATCATCGTATACTCTTTCTGCCAGAGCGAGTGGAAGGAGGTATAAAAGAAAAGAAGACCCCAGTTGCCGTTTTCAAAATCCAAATTATAATAATCTTGGGCACTTTAAATGTTTACTTCAATCAAATGTTAAAAAAGAGAACACAAGAAGAAGCCGTCTAATTCTAGACGATTAACGCTCGTGAAAAATCGCATTGTGTGTACCCAAGCTTATTCTTTACTCTAAATCAGCTCTCACAAAACGCGAACGCTGCGCAATTCACGCAATCACGAGAAAATGTTCATTCCCCTCAGTTCTCATATTTGTGTGTTTCTGTTAACTGAGAGACTATGCGGGATATTGTTTCTCTTTCTCAGCGTTGCAATTCCTGAACGCAGTATTCATGCATACATAGAAAACAATGTAGCAGAGTTGCTGTGTTCGATTGGCTTGAGTGGTATTCTACTTTTTGACGACTGCTAAAAGTTTCCCGCCATTTTTCAACAGCGCACTAATATAAACAACTCCTACGTCATTCAAAGTCTGTGCGGATTTGCGGACAAATCTTTAAGCAATATATGTATGTAGGTGCATAGAATTCCTTCTTCCATCAAACATTTTTCGGAGTCGTGGGCGTTTGTTATAATGGTGTCTTAGAAATAAAGGCCTTGCTGCTAGAGCATTGCAGGCCTTAAATTTTGAAAGAGAAACTAATTTATGCGATTGAATTTTGTTAGATTCAGTGATTGTGGTTTCAGTTTAGTCTACACGGGCTATGAAAAATTTAGCAATGCCAATATTGTTCATCAAATTACCGGTTGAGACATTAGGGTAATAAACCATACATATAATGTTTGAATATAATGTCCGATGGCATATTATCATCTAATTCACTCTATCGCTTGGTCAGAAACCAATGTAAATATATGCAGCGCTCTATTGCATTTCCATGAGACAATTTTTTTACAATTCTTAGCCCTATTGAAAGCACTCTTTCACTCCACATTGTTTCAGTTATCTAATCAACTTATATTTTGTTTGTGTATTAATTTAAAAAAAAATTTATGTATTTATTATTTTCACCAATGTTTTCTCTCTGTATGAAACTCTCCGCGACGCAACCAAATACAACGCTGGTCATGCAGACAGAGCAGAGGAACAGACGAGCAGCAAATGTAAACGACCGACGGCAACCTTTAAAATAAAATGGTGGCATTACGTTGGCTCGTTCGTCGATTTTCATATGCTCGCCGTGGCTATTCTCTCTGAATCTCGCTCTCAGCCTAATACTCTCTTGTCGTATTGTTTCACTTTACGTTTAAATAATATGCCTTGTATATTAACAATTGTTTATTGGAAAAAAAGGAAGACACAATCAATGCACGTTTTGTTTACTTTAATAATGAGCCTATTCCGTGTTATTGAGTTAAATATGTACATATTTGCAAATTTCAATATTTGGAACACATACAAACACAAACTTCACTGTAAAGATTACGCAATGTAATTTTGTTGGCTTTCGCACACTGCTAAAACTAGCTTAACAAAAAGCCAAAATGAATGGCTGCCAACAAACTTTACTTCGTTTGGGGGTGGGGGAGAGTTTTTGCAATCAAGTATATCTAGATTTTGAGCACTCATTGGTATTTATTAATTGTGAGCTGCCTACGGCACATTTATTACTCCAAATTGCAGGAACGTCAGCAGAGCGGTGGTTTCTGTTAATTGATGACGTTATTTCACGTTTTTCTTTCTGGTTCAATAACGCACTCGACACTCTCTCTCAAAATAAAAGTTGTGTAAAGAACATGGGCAGAGAAGGTAACCAAAATGTCAGGATACGGCGGTCGGGCAGTGGCACCACATTTCACAATTCAAATTTGGAATTTACTTTGTTTCAGTGCATTCGTCGCAGATACTTTTATACAACTTCACCCAATTAAATTTAAAATAATTTTTTAGAATATGCATGATATGGTAAAATTGTCCATTTTTCTCTATGCGTTGCATTTTGTCGCCAAAAGAAATGCACTGTCCGTTTAAAATAAAAACAGTCCAATGTATTGATGCGAATTCACGCGGAGCGGCGTCTCCTAAAAAGCCGCCTTCAATATCTAATAAACCGAGAGACAAGCAACAACAACGTAAACTGCAACCAAGTCGACAGACAACTTCATGAACTAATATTTCTTTTCGTAGCGCGACACAATATTGCTCCGCTTCGCCTCTTCTAATTAGCTGAGCACAACAAAACTTTCCATTGAATCATCGTCGTACAAAACATCGAGCAAAAATTGCAACGAAAACAAAATAAAAATGTGTACTCGCGCTCAATAAATTCTAATTTTAATAATTTGTCGTCCATTTGATTTCTGCGCCATTCAGCACCATTGCTGTTTTTACGACACTGTTCTGCTGCTATTCTCTGCCGACGTCAGCCGCTTTCTTCGGAGCTCGCGTCTCACGCGCCGCTTTATCACGTCACGGCGCGCTCCCATTTCCATCCCATCACGTCACGGTGTCCGTAAAACCATATTAGCAATGATAATTCTCATATTTTCCGTCTGTCCAATAGTCGCCTCAAACCGGTCGTCCGTCCCCCCGCACGCAAATACGTGCTTTTCGCTTTTCCGTACGCACATCATTCCTTCATGTATCCGCTCGTACGTCTGTCCGTTCAGCATTTAGTGCATCGGAATCGTACAATTTCTTCTCGCGACAACAATGAACGATATTTCGCCTCACCGTTTACACGTTAAAATTCGATTGATGGCGATGATGATGACGGTGGGAAAAGTATGTATAAAAGAAACACCCAGACGAACACACCAAAACAAAAAATAAATATAAACTTACCTGAATCTGATGGAAGTGCTCCATGGTTGACTACTGGTACGACGTTGTAGCCTAGAAGCGCAGTGGTACAATTCTTCCTCTGTCTCGCTTTTACTGCGCTGCTTTGGTTTGCCTTTCACTCCTCTACTTCTGCTGGTGCTTGCTCGCTCACTGGGATTATTGTAGACAGCGCCTCTATGCTGCTGTTGCTGCTTGTTAAAGCTTACGCCTGATGCCGATTATATTGGATGACGATGGCGTTGCTGCTGCCGCTGCTTCTCGTCGCGCGCCGTTCGCTAGTGTTATTTGTTAGTGCTGTGCTAATGCACCGCACACAATACAATACCGTACAGTACAATACACAGTACAGCCAGTTGCCAGTATGGAGATTCGCCTAGTATACTGCGCCGTGCTGTTTTGCTGTTGTTGCTGCTGCTGATTCAATTGAGTCCAATACACGCGTTGGCTGCTTTTGCTGGCTGGGCTTCTCGCCGTCGCTACTATATTAAAAACACACAGAGAACGTAAACGTACCAACAACGAATGCTATGGCAATTGCCTTTGCAAATGCTATTGAATTGAATTGATGCCTTGCCTGCTGCCTTGCTTGTTTGCCATGGTGCTACGCTCTTTCGTTCGTGCTCGCCACTCTCTCGCTTACACACTCCCCTCGCTATGCTTATGTGTTCGCTGCGGTAGTAGTTGTTGTTTGCCTGCATACGGGAGAGGATTGTCGGATTTTGTTTTTGTATTTCATTATTTTTCCAACTTCTTTCCCCACTCTGCTTGACAACTTTTCTGAATTCCACTTTTCTTGCATCTCTTTCCCACCAATGTCAGATAACCGACTATATATGTTATGCACCATCTCGTTTCTTCCTTATGTACCGCCGCATCCATATGGCTACCACAGCCATCTATATGCATTTCGCCTGTGAGTGTTAAATTCGCCCGAACGGAAAAAAAGAATCGACAAATGCACAGCGTTGTATAACCGACCGTACCTTTTTTTAAGTACAATTTTTTTTCTAAGAACCTATTCTGCCAATTCGCACTCTCGTTAAGTCAACAATAAGCCGCGTTCACACTATCGATCAAATGACCCTAGTTTACCGCTAATTTTACTCTCATATAACTCTTGCTTGCTCACAGTGTGATTTGATGAATGTGCTCTTTGTGGGTTGGTTTCAACTTCTGCTACCTTTTATACATCTGCTCGTTATGTGCTCATTACCTTTCACTTTTATTTGTACGCACTGCAACCCGAAGAGGCATTCGGGTGACTGACGAAAACGAAGCACAAATAAATTCTCACGTAATGCTCCGTTCGGTGCGCAAATATTTGTACTTTTATTTTACTTGTAAAATAGAAAGTACAGAAATAAAGTTTCTTTTTCCTGATGATTTCAGATTTTAACTTAATTTGAAAAATGCATCGCTCGGGGTAGGTTGGTCGTGAGAGCTTCAGCTTGGAACGAATTTGATTTTCCCATTCAGTGCAATTAAGCACTTGAAATATTTTTAATTTAATGAAAAAAGAAACATTAAATAGCCAGTGTTAAGTGAAAATTTAGGTGGACTTTTAAGAACTTGTAGTTAGTTTCATATTTTTGAGAGCTCGTAAGATCTATCTTTCTTCTGCTGTATGACTGTACTTTGAGTGCGTTTTTTGTTTCTTTTTAAGTTTTTAGTTCACACAAAGAGAAGCGACGAGATACAGATACGTTTTGTGTACATACTTATATTGTATATGGCGGCCTGCTTGGGTTTTCTCGTAAATATATGTATGCATACATATAGATTATGTATGTACATATTTATGTATAAATGATGTATGTATGTACGTACATTAAAGAGTAACAGCAGTTGGGAAAGATGTTAACCGGAGTGTGGAAACCACACTGAGGAGATGGCTTGGAAAATATAAAAGACAAAATTTCCTGAGCTTTTAGTCGAGGTTTTCTGGGACCTGATCATAATGTAGAGATCCTTTCTTAAATTTTTCCTGCAAGGTTCTAAACCAGCCATACTCAAAACTTTTTTTCTTCGGGCCGCATGCATAAGTATGTATGTACATACATATGTATACAATAGAATTCGCTTAGCTGCACATTCGGTTTAGTAGCCTCTAATTTTTGACTTTTTGATACAAATTTCAGCTAAAAAATTCGGTTAAGTGCATTTTTCGCCTGTGCCCAACGTTTCTGGAATTTTATTGAATGCAGCTATTTGTAAAGTAACGCGGGCCGCAGCACTACTGGCATGACGAAAAAAATCATGCACTCCCCTTTTTATACCCTACACCTACATATGTACATACATACATATGGTAATAAGGTATAATAACTTTGGGCGAAAATTGTAACGCATTAAAAGAGCCGTATAGGAATAGACATAAGTATATATATAGAATTGATCAGAATCACTTTCTGGGTTGATTTCCGGTTGTCCGCCTGTCTGTCTGTCCGATAGGAGAGAAAGAAGCAGATGTCCGATTTGAACCAAATTGAATACACAGTAACAGTGAACCTTAACTTAGATTGAGTTCTAAGATGAGCCAAATCGCCCGAAGGAAACGCCTACAATGGGCCTGTAAGTCCCACTACCTCGGACTTTTTTTTTTGGTAAAATGCCTATAATTTGTCTAATTACTCATTGAAAAGAAAAATACATTAGTATTCAAGTTGAGTGAGTGGTTGGTCTTCTATGGCAGTGGTCTTTAACGCATGGTCCGCGGTCAGAGGGGCAAATGGACCGAGAAAAAGGACAGACGGGCAAGGAAAAAACGTTTACCGGTCCGCGGAGACAATAAGGTTGAGGACCACTGTTCTATGGCATACGAAAAAATGGGCGGGGTCCGTCCAATATATAGACGGACATATTTTTCCGGTAAAATGGCTCTAAATTGACTATTTATGTATTTGAACGACTGAAAATACAAGCGGGTTCCGCCCACTATATGGGCGCTAAACGGCAAATCCTCATAACTTCCCTAATATATACACCAGAGCGTCCACATTTTGTCACTTCATTGCGTGTAGGATTAAATTTAAATTCTCTAAAAATGGGCGTGGTCCGCTCACCATGAAGGCGGTAAATTAAATATGTACACCATTAATTACTGTTGTGCACGCTCCAGAGCACTAATATTTGGCATATATAGTCCTATTAGAAATATCCGTCCCCTATAATAATAATAATTGACTGCCGCAACAGCCCGTATGGGCTTGGGCCTAGCTTTCTCGCATTAACTTGTGTGTGCTCGTCTTATTTTTCACAAATTAACGGGATCTACATTAACCGGATCGAAACTGTTTGAGAAGGAAGCTTTTCATGGCAAAAATTTTCTCGGAAAATTGCCAATTCATCGCGAGAAGTGGCGTCGCGCAAAGAAACAGTTTGTAAACAAATTCTCTTTGTATTAGATGTTATGTGCCGGACTGAGAGTTTAATTCATGCCCTCCCGCATCAGTGACCAAGCACTTAGTCCACTGATCTACCGCGGTCCCTAAAAAAATATAGTTTTAAACTAAGAAATAGTTTAATTTTTATTTCTAATTTAATTCAAAAAGAAACTTCACATGGTTCCTGCTTGTGAACAGAAAAATTTAAATTCAGAACAAGGAAAGGAAATAACAACGCGACTTGGGCCGACAGGAGAGAGAATCACTACCATAATATATTTTCTAGTGTGAACACAGCCCTGGGAGTTTGCAAATTGCAACCCTATTTTGGTAAAAAATTTTGTTTCATCAAACGGCCATACTGGCATCGACAATTTTAGTTTTCATTGTGTTGTGGATGTGGTCGGGTATTATTGTCTCTATTTCCAAATAATTCGTGTGTTCAGAAATAAACTGCTGGTATTAGAAATGAATCGACGACATGCAGGAAAGAAGTTTGTAGCCGGTGGAGTTTATGTATGTTATAAAAATTTGTAAAATACAACCAACATTTTGATGCCATTTAGTTTAGGGTAGTTTCCGATTAAATTAAATTGCGTATATATATTTAATTTAAGTATAGGGTGTGTCGCAAAATTTCTTTCCGACATTTGTAAAAATATGCATCATCAAGATACACGCCCCATGCATACATACATATTTGCGTGTGAATTGAAGTAGCAGCGTTGCGTTACCCGGTGCCCTTACTACTAACTTTTCATGCCATGCAATTTATTGCATGTTTGACTGAAACGCCGGGTCATACGTAGTTAGATTTAAAAAATTTTTTTTAAATTTAATTTTTGCAGTTAACATATATTTGGATGAATACGCAAGCGCAAGTATGTATTCGTGATAGTAGGGGTTATTTATACTTCTGGTCTCTTCCGTGGTTTTCATTCCCAAATTGGCAAATGTTGAAGAGAAGTCAGTCGAGCAGCAAAGCCAACTGAAACTTTGAACGCTTTTTCTCAGAACTGTTTTCAAAGCCAGCGACAAAGATTTCTCGGAGCACAAGCTATGTATATCATCATTTTAAAATCATCGTCGTCGCAATTGTCAGGGAGTATTCGTAAATGCGAATATTAACATAAAGGATATATACATATGTATATAAAGGATATTATACGGTCCCTATTCACAGCACAAAAATAGGTTTTAGTGTATGTAAATATGTATGTATGTGCGCATTTTTTTTATATGTATTGGTATGCGCTGTATTGAATTTGACTAAATGCTGTCATTTGATCACTTTTCTAGTTATTAATTTTTTTCTTTTCTATAATTTACAGAAAAAAAGTAAGTTTGTAGAATTAAGAGGAATTTATTTGCTATGGCCTTTGGAACTGATTCGACCAAATGCCACGCAATTGTCATAGTGAAAATCTGAATGTGAGCAGTATGCACAGATTTGCATACGATTTTCAGAAAAGAAAATTCTGGCTGCACCTTTACGACTTTTACCAAGGCAATTGCATACATATTAAACTTGATTTTTTCACTTTCAAAGTTTATCGCAAATTGATCCCTTTACTTGCTTAAATATTAGTTTTGTGTATTATAGTTATGGCCATTTACTTCGCTAAAATCTCAAACGAAGCTGAATAATTACGTTAATATATGTACAGTGAGTCACAGTAATACTGGAAAACTTTTTGATAGAACGACTTCATTTAAAGCGAACTTCGGTTAAAACGAACCGTTTTTTCTGTTTTTTCTAGTCCCATGAAGTTCGTTATAAGCGAAAAGAACTGTAGTTCATTTGCTTAGTATAAAAATACAAAGTAATAAAATCCGAAAAAATTCACAAATATTACTCGCAGTGAAAGTGAGCCACTGAAAATAAAAATAACATAAATAAGATATTAATATTTTTTGGACCAATATTTTTGGAGCAATATTTGTCAGTGGCCGCAGGAGAGAAAGAAAGAGTTGTCCGATTTGAACCAAAATTAGTTCCCAAATTCGAATTTCGCCGCGTGTATAGAAACGATTTTTCTTTTCTGTTCTATGATATGGGTTGGCTGGGATTTAAACCAATGCATCAGCGACCTTATCATTGACAAAGTTTATTGTTTTTTTAAGAGCTTCTTTCCTATTCATTAGCTTGAGATCGTGGTCAAGGACAACGGTCCACTCCTCCACTGCATTATTCCTTCCACAGGATTTATATAAGTGCGATTGGCTCGGCTCAGCCATGATTTATAGTCATTTGGAGATGCTTGCTTCATTTTCTGCTGCTGCACTCTTTCTGCAATCAATATATTCGTTTGGGTATTGGCCGTAGGAATGTTCATAGCTATTCCTAAACTAAGTTTTTGAAAAGGCTCAAAGTAACAATGTGCAGCAATCGTAGCCTGCTTGCCACCACCCCACGGGTTTTCTCGCCCCCTGTACCACACGCTTAAGTGTTACTGGCGATGTGGGGAAGGATTAAGAAAGAGGACGTGCAAAATCTGTAAAGTAACGCAAGCGTAAGATTATATTCAAACTAAATGCTTGTTATGAAGCTATACTGGTGCTTGATGGCCCTCTTTGTTTAATCTGACGATTTTTAATATGTTTTATAATATTCAGAATCCGCAACCGCAAAACACACAATGGCAGCAGAACGATGTCGTTACACCTACAACCACAAATCAACCGCCATCCACCCCTCAGCAACAGCAAAAGCAGCAAGTTGAGAAAGCCCAACCGGAAACTAGTGCACAATGCAAGATTGAAAAGGAAGTGAAGATGGATACTTCTTCCATATCTGTCACTGAAGAAAATCAGGGAGATGTGGGTGAACCAATTGGCGAAGACAGCAAGCCAAAATTTAAAAAGATCTTCTTGACTCGCAAGAAGTCATCCGGTTTGTATTTGTTTTGAATATGGGCGTATAATAAATCTTGAATTGTGATTTGTTTTGTTTAATTTTGTTGCAGTTCGTCTTAAAGAGAAGAAAATACGCCAGAATCGTCAGTTGCGCAAAGCCTTACTGCCAAAGAACGCTCTGATGGCTTTGAATGAGGTGAAGGGCATCATAATAGGCGGTTTTAGTATTAATAGCAATGTGAGCGGTGGATTCTCTGCTGTCGTCACTGTCAACGACAAAGAGTACGAGGGAAAGGGTAGCACAAAGGTGGCAGCTAAGAATCATGCTTGCGAGAGGGCCTTGCGCGACTATGTCATTGCTAAAATGCGACAAAAGCCAAGGTTGCCAAAAAATCAAACTGGTTCCACTGATGTTATGGATACCACAGAGTCTGATGGTAAAATATATTTATTAGGTTTGCATAACGGATTTTACTAATAAAAAATTCTATAAATAATAATTGTAGATGTCGAGCCAAATGACACAAATGACAGCTCTTGTAACGAAGAGGCAGACGATGTGCCAATGATCAACTTAGCTTCGTTTGCTATTTACAAACTATTCACGGAGTGGGAGAACGACGGCTTTGTCATACCCGAATTCCATCCGCCAACGACTCAACCTAAAAATTCTATTGAAACTGATAGCGCTACACCAAAGGAGTCGAAGCGACATGAGCTGCCACCTAATTGGGAGGCAATACATCCAGCCACACTGCTCTGCATGGTATATTGAAAATAAATATATGAATTAAACAATTGAATTCTGAAACCGAAATTGATTTTCACTTTCAGATGCGTCCAGGAATAAGCTACACAAGTATTGACCCCATAGGTGAGAGGCCAAACATTTTGCTGCGTGTCTCAGTAAAGGTCGACGGTCAAGAATATATCGGCAAAGGTCGCTCTAAAAAATCTGCACGACGTAATGCTGCTGTCGATATTTGCAACGCACTCTTTAATACAAATTTCGATCAAGAGCCCTCTGAGATTGCTGAATAAATCTAGCATGACGCGTAGTCTTAATACGATGGTTAGAATGGGCGTTACTACTTATTGTGGCACGATTACGATTTCTCCGGTTTCTAAGTTTGACCGTTGGATAATGGTATATGGGCGAAAAGAAAACGAAAAACTAAAATAACTTTTTTCGATTAGAGCCTTAGTTTAGGAGTTATGACGCTTTGAAGTCACCACGTGGAGGTTGTCTGCATCGGTATTCCTTGGCCCTGAAAAGGGCCGTTTTGTGTGTGTGTGTGAGAGTGTGTGTCTTTCGGCGCGGCGCCGAAACGTCTGCGTGAAATGACGGTTGACGAGGTGATCGACGACGTGTCGGATAGCGACCATGAACAGGAGTAGCGGAACCACACACACACACATACAAACAAACACACACACACAGCAGAGAGGGTTTTGAGTCGTACAAATGCGGGAGTGACGCCCCACAGTTCCTAATCTCTGCTATCAGACACACACTCTCACACACACACACAAAACGGCCCTTTTCAGGGCCAAGGAATACCGATGCAGACAGCCTCCACGTAGTGACTTCAAAGCGTCATAACTCCTAAACTAAGGCTCTAATCGAAAAAAGTTATTTTAGTTTTTCGTTTTCTTTTCGCCCATATACTATTATCCAACGGTCAAACTTAGAAACCGGAGAAATCGTAATCTCCCCCTTATTGTCGTCCAATTAATATACGTACTCGACATGGTAAATAAATCTAAGTTGTTAATTCTGCACTACAATTGTACAAATTTGTAATCACTGTAGACAATTAATCCTATTTAGACTAGACAATGCGGAATAAAATGAAGTATTGTCAATTTACATTGCATTTTATGTTAGACCATTTGCATTAGAAAAGGCCCTGATATTCGTTTTTTTTCGGCCTAAACTTTAGTATCTGGCTTCCGCTTCGGTGTCTTGTTGTATAACTATGCCAAGTTTGTCTTCGGAAAGAGCCAAAACCGATCGGAACCGCAATACCAATGCCATTTTGGTTTCTAACAATAGGGGTATACCCGATCCGGTGCAATTGGTCCTGCAAAAGAGCAAAATCAAAATATTTTTCCACCTTTTGCATACACAACAACAAAACACACTGGTTTGCTTTTGCATTAAAGTCACAATTTTCCTAGACCAAAATCCATTGCGTTTAGTGGAAAATATTTGATGCAAAATATGAGCATAGTTGCCAGCTTGAAAAGTCGCACATATCGGTGATCTAAGCTGCCAACAACGAGTATTAACAGCGACCAGCTGATCATTTTGATTTTTATTTCACTTTTTATTTTAAAAAATGGTGTCTTTAATATTTACGGGTGATTTCATTTGCTGCATTTTCAAAGAAGAAGTCGCAAAATTGTTGTTTTTCGCTGTTTCGTGTCATTTTATTAAACTCTCAAGTAAAACAGCTGTTTGACGAAAGCATTTGAATGGATTTCGCAATCGGTCGTTCCCGATTATAAAAATGCAAAAGCAAAATTTTGCTTTTGCATTCGCTCCGGATCGGGTATACCCCTATTGTATGTGAACAAGTAAAAAAGAAGATATGTATGAATCATAAATATTAGTTTCTATTTCTGGGGCATTTGGGAAATGCAGCCATTCACAATGAAATGAAATCAGCTGATTATGTTGCCGCTTTTGTATTTATTTCTTGAAGTGGCGATTGTGCGCAATTGTTCTCGATGAATTGAGATGTCGAGAATATTAAGCTTATTGAAAAATCCAATTTACCTTTCGTTAACCTTTAGTAAGTTGGTAAATGTGTAAGTAAACAAATAACCTTAAACTTTCGATTGTACAACGGTTGTTTTTGGTAGAAACAGTTCGTTGAGGCGGAATTTTTGTTTCGTTTCCCGAGTGCTGCCCCAAAACCAAAAGTTGTTGCGATATGATTGCGTGCCATCTTTCCAAGCGAGCAGCAAACGCTACATGTTCGTACAGACGCAAGATACGCCGAATCCAGACAGTTTGAAGTTCCTGCCTGGTGTGGAAGTGCTGGGCAAGGGTAATACATACGATTTTCCCAATGGCACGGTTGCGCACTGCAGTCCACTAGGTGAGTATATGTTATGTAAAGTTATCGGAAGCATTGCTACTTCGATGGCATTTCAATTTTCAGCTAAACTGTTGTTCCGTATAGAGGGCGTAAGAGGTGTTTTTTTTGGAAGTGATTTTATCACCATCTCAAAAGAGGAGGAGATGGACTGGAGCGTGGTTAAACCTGAGGTTTTTGCTGTGATCATGGATTTTTTTGCTAGTGGCCTGCCGATTCTTAACGAGGCGAAACCGAACTCGGATACCCAGATCAACGAGGACGACGACGAGACAGTGATGATGATAAAAGAGCTGTTGGATAGCCGCATACGTCCTACGGTGCAAGAGGACGGTGGTGACATTATTTTCATTGGCTACGAGAATGGAGTGGTGAAGCTTAAGATGCAAGGATCCTGTTCGTCATGTCCCAGTTCTATCGTTACGTTAAAAAATGGAGTACAAAACATGTTGCAGTTCTATATACCCGAAGTAGAAACGGTAGAGCAAGTTTTTGATGAGGTAGACAAGATTGTGGACAAGGAATTTGAAAAATTCGAAAAAAATATACAGCGAAAGGAACGAATTAATTCGGTTATCTCGGATGATACAAAAACTTAAATTTTCACGCACACAAGTCAAATGTGAACTTAATGAGAATGTTAATTGTGAAAAGTTAGGGATGCTCTAAATAAAATTGAAACTTAGACAGGTACAGAAACCAACCGGGAAAAAATGGATGGGAGAAAAAAAAACTTCCTTGGTTATTTTTCCACCTCAGTGTATTAGAAAACTAACAATAAAAATGTATACTTGTTTTAGACAATGCGTTAAAAAAAATAGATAAAAAAATAACTTGTATATGTTCGTTCCAAATTTTTCCCAACGGGACTGAAGGCTTGGAAGGCTTAGCTATGTTCGTAAATGCATCACTGCGGTTGCACTGCAACATTAACGAAAGTTCCACCAATTGGAATCAACTTTAAATGGAACAGGAGGAAAGTGCATAGATTGTAGATGCACAGGCATGTTCCATAATAGTAAAAAAAAGTAAGTTACTCCAATTGGAGGCCAATTCAAAATCCAAAAAAAAAACCAAAATTTAACTACAGCATTTTTTGTTACAGGCATCTTGCATAATTAGTGACGATCGTTAAAGCAACATGGCGCAAAACTGCAACAGTTTGGCACTACTGCAGCAAATTTCTACAACCATATAAAAAGCGCCACGACGAATACATTTTTTTTAAATTTTGAAGAACGATATCTATGTAAATTACTAAAGTAGCTTATGAGTTTTCAATTTCGAGTCTTATTTCTAAAAATGTATATTTTAAAGTTCGAAAAAGAAAGGTTTTTGAATTATTATATGATAATTCTTTTTTGTATTACTGCCTTAGCTAAATTCTGTATTATTTATAATCAATCGAAAAAAAATTGGTATGTATATATAAAATGTCTGTAGGTTAAGTGTTAATTTCACAAATATCGTAGAAAAATCAAAACGACTGCCTACTTTATATCGTTCTGAACGCGCTCGTGGAAATATCCCGAGCGCCATTTGCAATAATTTTGCCATCACATGTATGTATTCCTAGTGAAAACGTAGTATGTCTGGTACCATAAAGATTTATATTGGCTTCAAAATTTCCTTTGGTCGAATATTTGTGCTGCAGGAAATAAGACAAAACTAGAAATACTTGATAAAAGGACATATGCAAGATTAGGCGCAAAGCATAATTAAGAATTCTGCTTCACAAGCCATTGTGCCCTAAACTTTTACACCGCGTACATTAGCTAGCTGAAACGTACTGATTGGGAACCCTGGCGTCACAGTTTGGTAATTGCCGTCATAGCACGTCGTTTTCGCTTTTTGCTGCTGCACGTTTTAAATTAAATAAAAATTAGTATTTAACTTTTACTGATTAAAATAAAGTAGCAAATAACGAAAAACGTAAACGTATTTACTTTTTTCGTTAGGAATACGTAGTGAACGAAAAATAACGAAAAATTTTGCTTGAAAAGTAAAATTTTCTTCGACTTCAATACACACACACACACAAAGGCGAGGCGGCGCTGGCGTTTCAAAGGGAAATTCTCAAAGTCTCATCACTTAAAATTTGGCATTTGCTGAAACGCGAAGAAAACTTTCGATTAGAAACGATTCTTTTCCAATTTATTGAATGAAAATTAAATAGAAAGAAAGAAAGCAGCCATAATAAGTTACTGCAAAGTTAGGTAAGTAATCCTTAATATATTTTCCCATTTAACTTGAGGGAGGGTAACAAATCGATTTTTCCATCGTGTCTAGCAGTGTTGCCACTTAATTTTTGAATGAAAAGATTAGTAAAATATGTAGTTATGCATTTCACAATTTGCCTTATTCTTCTATCCTAAAAGCACAAACGACGGCAAGACCAAACTAAGTGCAGAAAACAAAAAAAACTATAAGAAATTGAAGCAAGCAGTTCGAAGGTCAAAATGTACACAGGATTCGCTACGACGGGAGGTGCTGGCCTAAGTGCTAGTGGATATTATGGCGGCGGAGCACCTCGCCATGAACGTCCGCACTACCAGCGCGGCGTGGCGAACGGCGATTCGGCAGGTGCCAGTAATGGTGCTGGCATGCACTATGGTGGGGCAAGTGGTGTGTATGGTGGCTTACAAAACAATGGCTACGGAGGAAACGCTTACCGTGGTAATATGGTGGCTCAAAGTGGTCCTGGATTTTATTGCAATGGCGCTGGATACCAGCCACGTGGGAAAAACCCTAATTATGTGCCCCGGCACCAGAAGCCTGGAGGCTATCAGGGCAATGGCAACTACCACGGTGCTGGTATAAACTTGGCTTCCCTTAGCAAGGAAGAGCGCGCCGAGTTGCAACGTGAGAAGGCCAAGAATCCTGGTCGTAATCTCTCAACTCCACAGTGGGAAAATTTGCAGCCATTCAAAAAGAATTTCTACGCACCTCACCAGAGCGCCCTGAACATGAATGAACAGGCAGTGGTCGAGATGCGCAAAGAATGGCAGATTACAGTGTCTGGCAATAATATTCCACACCCTATTGGCTCATTTGACGAGTGCTCCTTGCCCGAGAACATTATCGATGAGATGAAACGTCAGGGCTTTACAAAGCCCACTGCTATTCAGTCTCAAGGCTGGCCCATTGCGCTCTCAGGTCGTGACTTGGTTGGTATTGCACAAACCGGATCGGGCAAGACCTTGGCTTATATGTTGCCAGCTATTGTACACATTGCCAATCAACCACCACTACAGCGTGGTGAAGGGCCCATTGCTCTGGTGCTGGCGCCCACTCGTGAGCTGGCGCAGCAGATTCAGTCTGTGGTGCGTGATTATGGGCATCTGACCAAACCCGAAATGCGTCACACGTGTATTTTTGGCGGTTCGTCTAAAGTACCACAGGCACGTGACCTGGAGCGTGGTGTCGAAGTCATCATCGCAACACCTGGCCGACTCATTGACTTTCTGGAGAATCGCAATACCAACTTGCAGCGTTGCACCTATTTGGTGCTGGACGAAGCTGATCGCATGCTGGACATGGGCTTTGAGCCACAAATTCGCAAGATTATTGAGCAAATTCGCCCTGATCGCCAGGTTGTGATGTGGTCGGCCACTTGGCCGAAAGAAGTTCAGGCGTTGGCGGGTGATTTCTTGAACGACTACATCCAAATAAATATTGGTTCTATGAATCTGTCAGCGAATCACAATATCCGCCAGATTGTTGACATTTGTCAGGAGAATGAGAAACCGCAGCGCATTGTTAAGCTTCTCCAGGAGATTTCTCCCAACAATGTCAGCAACAATAATAGCAAAATTATAATTTTTGTAGAGACAAAGATCAAGGTAAGTTGCAATCATGCCTCTAGCCTGCTGCTAAAGTTGATGGATGTTGTATTAAAACATTCTTTTGTGTTCCCAATAGGTCGAAGAAATTTTACAAATCATTCGTAACGAGGGCTTTACAGCAACTTCCATTCACGGCGATAAGTCGCAGGGCGAACGTGATTCCGTCTTGAAGGACTTTCGCAATGGTAAGTCAAATATTCTGATTGCCACCGACGTGGCCTCGCGGGGTCTTGATGTAGAGGACTTGCAGTACGTTATCAACTACGACTACCCGAACTCTTCGGAGAATTATGTGCACCGCATCGGACGCACTGGTCGCTGCCAACAACTTGGTACTGCTTATACTTTCTTTACACCGGATAATGCTAAGCAGGCTCGTGAACTGATCTCTGTATTAGAGGAAGCTGGCCAAGCACCACCTCAGAATCTGCTGGAAATGGCTCGTTCTATGGGTGGAGGTGGCGGAGGCCGTAGTGGCAACAACAGACGCTGGCAGCAAGGCCACAGCATGCCACAGCAGCGCAATAATCCGTTAAACTATCAGGCTGGAAATCTCAACAGCAATTATGCTCAGAAACAGCCACATTACCAACAGCAAGTTGGCGCCGCCAACATTTACCAGCAACAGCCACAGCAGCAACAACAACAGCAACAAAATGGCGGTGGAGTTGGTAACTGGAACAATCGTTCTGCTGGTGGGCAATTCACCGGACAGGACGCCAACGGAGGACGCTCTTATCGACCACGCGCTCCATTTAATACCGGTGGTCCCCGCCCCATGATGGGCGGTTACCACGCTCAGCATATGCCTGCTCACATGCAGCCGAACAATGGATATATGCCGCCACAACAACAGTATCGCCCACGTGGCCAATATATGCCCCCGAATGGCAACGTGCCACGTTTCCAGCAGTACCAGAAGCGCGAGTACCAGCCACACTACGAAAAGCAGCAGAACGGCGTCGCTAATGGCAATGACCAGTCACAGAATGGGGTGGCTGCTCAACAACATCAGCAACAAGTCAATGTTGCTGCCAACATTGCCGCTGCAGTAGCTGCTGCCGGTGGACAAGTTGGCGAGTATCCGAGCAATGTGTCGACTCCACCCGCAGCAGCACTTTATGCTGCTCCGGCTCAATCACCGCCGACTGGAGGCGCAGCCGGAAACACAGCTGCTTACATGTATGACGCCAGCGGCATGTTGGCTGCTGCTGCCGCTGCTGCTGCTGCCAACCCATATGGCGGGCAGTTTGCACCGGCGCCACAAGCTGCCTACTATGCACACCCACATCAGTTCGCTCCTGGAGGGGTGGCCGCTGCCACCACAGCTGATGTATTGCAACAGCAACAACAGCAGTAAACGACACAACAATTTTAACTTTTCTCCAATTTTATTCAACTTACCATATTATTACTTAATAATAATCAAAAAAAACATAATTTAACAATTAATTAAATCATTAACCAGAAAAATGTAAAAAACAAAAAGCGATTTCTTTTTCTCCAAACGACGATGATGACGAGCAGCCACCAAACAACAACAATTCTCCATCTACAACGGCAACATTTTGTCAAAAACATGCGGGAACAAATGAAGCTGCTGCTGCCTAAAAATATAGTATTTAACACAACATTACAAAGAAATGATCAAAATGAAAATGTTGAGCACTTCAGAGAAATTCGTAAAGCGACTTTGAAACAAAAGAGGAATGGGCTTAAAACATAAAAATGTTGTTAAATTGGGCGAAACTGTATGCAAACTATAAAACGCGCAATTGTAAACACATTCTTACAATGGACACACGACTGTAATTGTCATTTTATTCGTTGGGTAAACGCGCGTCATGCATTCGCGACGCGACACGACACTGTCACGCATCTTCCCCATTTAGGAAACACTGATAAGCCTATTCAAGTCTAACACTAACGCTAATGATAATAATTATAATTATATAATAGTAATACAACAACAAGAAGCGTACAATATAATTCTTAATTTAAATTATTATCTATTATATGAATGATCTACTTTGTACGAGAGAGAGAGTAATTTTGTAAAAGAAAGACCAAAAAGAAATGCATCGGAAGAAAGAAACCAAACATTTCTTGTTTCACGCTAAATTCGAAGCTAAAATTATATATGCCAAACACATTCATACCCTCACACAAATACACATTTGTAATCATATTTATGTAGAAATTGATTGAAAAAGAAATGCACTTAAAATGTAATTCGTTAAACTTAAGTTTTTTTGCTTTAAAAACAAATTTTCAACTTTACTAAAAGTTATTCTCATTTGATTTGATTTTTTTTGTGGAATTGAAGTATGTTTTGTGTTCTTGGTTTTTTTCTATAAATCATATTAATTAAAATTTTAAGCATTGTTAAATTTCATAAATTATACATATAATGTATACCTATATATTTACAATCAGGGAGGGGGTGCAAACGCCAAAAACAAAAAATCGACACGGGTAGAAACGAACAACGTTTCTGATTATATATTTGAATTAAATTGAATTTTATTGTTGCAGATTTCATGATGCACAAACCATTTTTTCTCTGCTTTGAGTAGTAAGTTAAGATACTCTCAAAAACTAAAGAAACCAACTACAGAAATATTTTAAGAAAACGATAATGAAATTACAGTAGAAAAAAGCAAAAGCCACCGCCACCAAATGCCAAAATATGCCTATTAAAGCCCAAAAGCGTCTTTGAAGGCTGCCGCCAAATGCGCCACATTCATCCATACAAACGAACGTAAACATTCGAGCAGGCATTTCACGCATTGCAGTGGTTGCCGCATGACAGCACCCGCCATGCAACAAAAACTGCAACGCTGAAACGAAACGCCTGTTGACTATACACACACATGCGTAAATACGAATATTAGTTATTGTACAATATTTTAACTTTATCACTGTGTGTTGTTTTAAAGGCGCGCAGCGAAGAAACGAAAGTTAAAAATTTTTTCCCAAATTCGAAATTGGAATTTTTTTATCCATTTAAGTATTTTTGTTTTGTAATTTAAAACAAGAAAAATGATGTTAGTAGTAAAAGTAAATATCGACGACTTTGCTCTTTTTCGCTTGTCACTTTTGGATGACTGCAAAAAAACTAGCGATATTATATTACATAAAATTATATTCGAATTTAATATTGAGAAAACGAACTGAAGCCAAAGCCGAACGAAGCGCGGCCAGGTGGAGCTGCAGCCACAAGCCAGAGGCGGCGCACCGGGGATGCGCGGCGTTTTTATATCCCTTAACGTTGTACGTTATGATAATATTAAAGGAATATTTTTTTTACGTAAACGACGACAACAAATGAAATTGTAGTTGAATATTGCCAAGCAAAGACGGAAATATTAAATTCGTATACTACGCAACAAATAAACAAGGATCTCGTTTTTAAAATTTACACGCAACAAAACTAAACAAAGTAAAATTAGTATTTCCATTGCATATTGAAGCAAAATAAACATTTTCAAATTGTTGCAAATGTTTATTGTACAACAAATGTCGATACGATACGATAAACATAAACATGCTAAAACAACAAGAGACCAAATGCTCTAAATGTTGTTGTTTTATCTCTTTTTTGGAAAAGAACAATATTTAAGCATTTAACAAAGTTAAAAGCAAGCACCTAATACAAAATGTGATGTGATAGACTTACTTGAATATTTTTATGGATGATATGAGGCACATTAATTTCTTGTTCATTTCCTACTTTGCATAAATGATTCGTGTGACACTCTTTTTGTTTTGTATTATTTTTACAAATAACTTAAAATAAGTTAGTTCATTACTACTATTGCTACGACGAGTGCGAGGTGTAAACTGGTGATACGCAATCGCGGCTAGTGTGCTGCTCCTCGCTGGTGTGGGCTGAGCAGGGCGAGCCGCCAAAATAGAACGCAACTATGAAGCTGTCGATTCTTGTTTTAGCAAGACACCTGAAGAAGATGTAGCAGGGAAAGAGGCGATACGATTCCCTAAATTTGTTATTGTGTTTTCCATGTTTTTGCAGTTGAAAATTTGTTTGAGTATGGAAGGTGCGGTGCATACGCAAGTGAGCGGATTTCATTTTGCGAATTACTACAAATGAAAATCCTTTTCAATACTTTCAAAGTTTTTTCTTAACTTTTACTACTACACACTGAGTTTGCGAAAGAAAGGACAAGGCATACACACTACTTAAATTAAATTAAATTGAAATTTATTGTATTTCTAATAGAAACTATATTTCCCTGGTATTGTAATTTGTAAGCATACAAAAAACGAGAGCGATGCGAACTCACTCAAACAAGAGATATTTCTCTTTATTGTACTACATAGTTACATATACACACACACACACACGTAATGTGAGAGGCAGCCGAATGGACTTGAAAAACATTTTTTATATGTTAAATGAATATGGTTATGAATTAATTGAAAATTACTACTTATAAACTTTTTCTTTTACTTGTAATAATTCTGGATTGCAACTTAAGTATCAGTTTTACATGAAACATGCATATTTTGAACATTTCCCATGGCATTTGAATCTTGTGTGACTCTTGTAAAACAAATGACAAAGCACTTGTAATTTTCGCCGTAAAGGTACATTTGTGCAGGACACAAGTAAATTTCCCGAGCAATCGTTGCTTAGGAAAACGTTCATATGTATTTAAAATAAGAACAAACGAAACGACGAAAATGTAGAATTACTCTTGCTCACTCATGGAAATCGTACGAAAGTAAAAGTAAACAACGCATTCATTAATTACGAATTTTTTTAGTTATTATGTACTTTTGTTGGAAAAATTTTCTTATTACATTTCCGAAATATTTTTCATTTAGTTATAATGATATATATGTATGTACTTGAAATACAACATATTATTACAAGATTTCATAAACATTATTCATATACATAGTTTAAAAAAGATATCCTCCAAAAACAAATTGAATTTGTGAAAATTGCATTTGAATAAAACTTAAAAATGGGCACTTTTAAGTGATAGTTGCCTTTTTCTCCCGAATTGTAAGAAAATTGGTATAGCCTTTCCTTAGGACGTCACCCAACATTCCTCACCTGCCCTCTACACTCCTCTCACTCACTCGAAACCGCGTGAAATAATTGAAAAAATAAATTTTGTGTGATACAACTCTGAATAATTCAGAGGGTAAATATTAGAAAGTGGCAAAAATATGACGTGGTAACTGAAATAAACACATATTTTATCAACGAAAAATGTTATTTTTGCTCTTGTTAGGCTTGAAGTAAAATACAACAAACACATACACACACACACACACACACACGCCGACTAGAGCTCTAGAAGACAAAACTCAAACAACAAACTTTTTATAAACATTTTATACTTACATTTAAAAAGTACATATGCATGTATGTATATTATTACTGATCTTATTAATTTTCGGTAGTTGAACAGCAATTGTGATGCCGCAGCCGCAGCACAGATAAACACACATTGTAATAATAAATTGGGCACTCATTTCACGCTTACGAGCAGCAGAGAGAGATAAGAGAGTACGCATTAATATTACTAAAGAATAATTTTTCTTGGTATTTGTACAAAACTGTTCCATAAATGCAAAGAATTGCATTTATGTATGTAAAAATTTGCATTTTATGGAAAAATTAACTCGACTATTTTCGGAAAAATACCTTCAAATGCAATTGAAAACAAAGACAAACACAAAAGTGCAGAACATATTTTTATTCTATTGTATGCGAGAAATACTATTTCAATTATTATTAAATATAATTATTATTATTATAAAGCAGAAAAACTGAAATTTAAAATTTATAGAGAAGAGCACGAGTGACTTCGAATATTCAAGAAATTTGATAAATCATTCAATCAACAAAGGTGCGGACACTTTTGTAAAAATATGTGTGTGCGGACTCGCATACAAAAGTACATTCAATTGTAGTTGAATGATATGACCTTTTTACACATTAAAAACAATTATGTACGTATACAATGATTATAATGAATATTATTAAATTGCGGCAACCAAAAGGATGAAATTTCAGCAATCGAACACTTGTATGCCACCAATAACAAAACATGTGTGTATCTCAAAAGAATATAGTACAGTAACGCATACTGAGGTATTGCAGATGTAAGAAGAAGAATAATGTTTAGCAAACTGAAACTGATAATAAACAGCAGAGAAAGTCAAGAAAAAGAAACCACAAAAAGTAAATTGTTTTATTGCATTTCCGCACGAAAAGGTAATCCGGAGTTCCACTCAGTCACTCCATGCAAACTGGGACGTACATATTTCGTTCATTAATGCTACTTGAATGTTTGTTAAGGCCGGTTTTATTTTTATTAAATTTTTTATATATTTGATTTTGAAAACGACCGGGAAAAAAATCTAAATTACTTAACTGAAATTGTTTTTCTTATAAATCGCCAGTATTATTTAGAATAAAGATGGCTTAGCTATTTACAGTAGGAGATTTCATAGATGTCTTGCTGCTTAAACTATGCTGAAGAAATTCGTATATAAAACTCTCCAAAAATTTACGAAATACATTTCCAAAACTTTTCGTTTGGAAGAAGATTGTGTTCTGTTGACATATTGAATTGGCGGTAGTACTTTACAGCGCACTTGATGGCTTATGTTCTCAATATGGATGAACAACGGTTGCGTACCTAACGGTGTTCCAAATTAATTTTCACTGTGCATAACGTTTTAGGTGAGTCTTTTGACGTTTACTGAGAGTTGATAAAGAGATACGTCATTGTAATTCAAGCGTTTACGTTTAGTGATTTTACTTAACCCTCAAAAATTTGCTAAAAACAAAAGAATCTCGAGCAGTGCTTTCCCATTGAAAAGAGATTTCCTTTTCACAAAAGCTTGTTCCGATTTGTGGAAAAATGTTGGGATATTAAGTTAAAAATTATTTGTGCTTAATTTTGTACCAGAATTAGATCTTTTATGTCAAAATTATACTTCGGGCCCTGACATGTCTTTATTCATAATCAAATGCACTAAAGGATTCAGCAATTAAATTGGTTGGTGTATTTTAAACACCACGATAGGAATATGCAGATGGTTGAGAAATTAATGATTCCGTTAAATTAAATTTGGATGTAAAAATTTTTTTAAATCCGGTTACACAAGAATTTTTAATCTTTTTTAACAGCTGACAAGACTGTTGTGTTCTTATTGATTTTATGTTAATATTCCAATTGAAATAGTATATAAAATTCATTTGGAGAGCATTCAATTCAGCATGATTACGTAATCTTTGCTTTGAGTCTTACTTTACGTGCCATATGAAAACAATTTACAAAAACCCGGATACTAACAAGCACTGATAATAATCGATTTCTTATCGATAGCTTGTCGAAAGCATATTTTCTCTGTTCTTGTGTCATCTCTAGTATGAGTTTTGTCAGTCAAGTGAAAATTCAATGTAGTGAAATTCGAGGGTAGCATATTTTTACAATATTGCATTCCAGAATTTTTACAGAAAATTATATTTTAGCGTTAAGAACACCGTAAAAAGCGTGACAATAAAAAATTAACGGAACATAGTATCACACCGACGACACAGCAAAGAGAATTACCTTCGGCTTCTTTTCTAACAGAAAGCAGCCTCCCAAACCTCAAATAGTGGTACAGCAGGAAAATGGTCAAGCTCTTTGCATTGACTGTGTTCTACAAGGGTGCAACGGAGGGGCGCCTACTAAAGTCCGCCTACGATTTGCAGTCGTTTTCGTTTTTTGAACGAAGGACAGTGCAGGAATTCATGATGTGAGTGCATAATTTTCCAGCATACAACAATTTCGCAAATATGGTAAACTCGCGGTGTTTTGTAGGTTTGCGTCAAAAACTATTGTGGAGCGCACGCAACCAGCTATGCGGCAATCCGTAAAGCAGGAGGCATACATGTGTCACGTCTATGTACGCGCTGACAACCTGGCGGGCGTACTCATTGCAGACCATGAATATCCGCAGCGAGTGGCGCACACACTAATCACAAAAATACTCGATGAATTTACGGCTAAGGTCCCGGTAGAGAAATGGGAGGCAGCCCCAGAATCCAGTATTGATTTCGGTGTGCTACCCTCCTACTTAATCAAATACCAGGACCCCAAAGAGGCAGATGCTCTCACCAAAATGCAAAACGATTTAGACGAAACAAAGATTATCCTAAAGAATACTATCGAGGCAGTGTTAGAGCGTGGGGAGAAGCTGGACGATATGGTTCTGAAATCAGAAAATTTATCACTTCAGAGCAAGGCATTTTATAAAACTGCGAAAAAGACAAATTCGTGTTGTAATTTTAGTTAAGTGCATACTATTATACCCTCCGATATTTCACTTATAAACATTTTAAAACGGATTTGATAAATGCAAAATTATTTGGGCTTGCCATTAAGTGATGGCACATATTGCAATACATGTTGAAGCTTATATGATTTCTTGTATCTTCATAGTATAAGAAGAAATTAACAAAAGAAGTCGTACTGTACCAAACAAACTCGATTTCCCTACAAATTTCGCATAATGTTTTTTAAAGCTTTTTGCTACAAAAAAATTATACTTAAATCAAGTAGCTTTCAAATATTTTCTTTATTCTACTTTTGTTTTAGGCGCCATTTAAGTGAATGTTAAAAAATAATACAAACTAATATTGATACATATTTGTAGATTTTCTGAAAATGTTTAACATCACGTAAATTATTAAATACTTATATGAATGTTAAATTCAACAGTAAATAAATAAATATATGTATACAGGGTTTTTATATATCTCACGTATCGATGTATCGGTTGGATGTAGAAACGGATTTTTCGGATTTTTCGTACAATAATATAAATTGCTTACTTACAAATATCAAAACCAATTCGCTACAATAATGAATTTGACTTTATGGATGGATTTTAAAAAGAAATTTGAGAGGCAAATTCGAGCGGTGCAAACTCTTACGAGACTATAGAAGTATTGTAAAAGCTTGCAAGCTCACTTGAAAAATCAGCTGTTTTGGTCAGCTCAACAAATTATTCTTTATAGAGTTCAACGAGCGTTTTTTTAGTAACGTACTTTTTACGTTAAATACACCTGTTTGTAAGCCACGAAGGAACAAATCTAGAGATGACAATTTTTATCATAAATCTCACGCAGTGTTACATTAAGTGCTGATGACAGGTAAAACGATATTTTGTTAATTTTTTGGTTCAAAATTAGTTATAGATTCACATCATTTGCAGAAGTGGATGCTGATATTGCAAAAGTTAATTTGACGGTTATGGATGTCGATCGTCAAATTAAGTAATGCCTAGGATAACGGATCGGACATGTCTGACACCCCGGTTAAATTTGATACGTGTTTTTGCGAAAGCTAGTAAGGGTATTCATTTAAGCAGATAAATCTGCACATTGCTAAAATTTATCAATTTATCGAGTGTGTTAAATGAACGCGCTTGGCAAAGTGTTTGTGCAAATGGTGTTTGGCTGTCAAAAAGAAAAAACTAAAATGCCGAGAATCAGTGAAAGAGTAAAGATTAATGTCGGTGCTGTTTGGAAAAAATTACTGTAACCCTTTTGCGTTTATTTTGATTGTTCAATACTAAACTTTTATCATAATGTTAGCAGGGTCATAGCTAAGCAGGGTTGCATTCGTTGCCGTCTAAGTTTACAAACATCGTTTGCACAGCGAAATCATTGGGAAAATTTATCACATTTGTGCAAACGAGCTTTGTCCGCTTTTACACGATGCGACTCGGCCCCGGAGACACGGAAGAATGTAGGAAAGAGGGGTGAAACGACAGGGGAACGTGCAAAATCGCTCGGGCAGCGATTGTGCTGCGATTTTCTGATTTTCTGACGTTCCTCTTTATTCGTTTTCGCGCTTCGCGCTGTCGACTGTAAATTAAAACTTGAAATCGAGTGAATACGTATTGCAAATAAACTGAAAAATTTACAGAACTTTACGCATAAAAGTAAATATAAAGAAGAAAATGAGCAAAGAGTGGAATAAGTGCTTTAAATGTTTACAAATTACAGAAATAAAACCAGCTGCAGACTCTAGTGTCAAAATGCTCGACACCAGCGAGTCGCATCGTGTAAAAGCTATGCGCGATTTCAAAGCGGAATGCGAAAAAATCGCCGGGGCCGAGTCGCATCGTGTAAAAGCGGACTTTCATACAAAATTTGACAGTTCGTTTATCAGGTGATAAATTTGTCACGTTATCAGGCATTTGCGCGTTTAATGAATACCCCTATTATATATTGAACTCCTAATTTTCTTAAACGGTTATTTAAATTGTCGCCAAATTGTTGTTTTTTTACTTGGCTTAAGAATTCATCAGACGAAAAGGAGCCGCGGTGGCTCAATGGGTAAGTGCTCGGTCCCTGATATGTGGAGTCCCAGCCGCCCTAGTTGGCAACTCTGAGAGTATTCTTTGCCATGAAAATAAAGCTTCTCAATCCCGTCGGTCACGGCTGTAGAATACATGTGTAGGTACCGTTACTTGTGCAAAAATATCACGAGCATACACAAGTTAATACGAGAAAGCGAGGTGTTAGCCTATGAGCTGCCTCAGCCTTGAGATATGGGCAGCGCTCGAGTTGAATAAACGATAGGTAGACTTCAGGGTGACCATATGTGGCGAGAACTATCAAACTGCGCCAGAATCTTTCGATGGCATACAAGACAAGCTTGGCGTCAAGCTTGTGAACTTTGGCTTTTTGCCGCGTGATAAATATATCAAGACACTGTTGTCCGGGGATATGGTAATCTCTACGGCGGGCCATGAATTCTACGGTGTGGCAATGTAAAAAACATTCTGCATACAGCAGCATTAATGTAAAAGTAATAAACATTAATAATATATTTTTTTAGATTGGAGGGAGGCCACGTACTGCGGTTGCATGCCCATCGCACCCAATAAGCTAGTCTATCCGGAAATCTATCACAAGGATAATTTATACAACACGTCGAATCAACTGATCAAAATGATCTACAACTGGTGCCGCAATCCAGAGGTGTTTCGTAAGCATCGCGATAAGTTTTTTGAGTACTTCACTTTTGATCGCTACTCTGCGCAGCACTTGGTGCCGAAGTTTCTGGAGAAGCTGGGCGACTAATATGCATCGGCGCCTTGTGTTTTGTTCGTAGTGATAGTGCAATAGTTGCTGAATCAAATTCTTCGAATTTAGTTGTTAAACGAGCTGCGTATCACAGAATACCCAACAGAAGTGTAACAGAATCAGCTGATTGAAAATATTGCACTTTTTTTGTTTCACACGTACACTGTCCGTGGAGGGCAAAGCTCTAGCTCGGTGGGCAAAGGTCCAGCTGTTAATGCTAAAAGTACAATATGCAAATTGTAGAATTTATATTTTGAAATATTTGTATAGACAAAAATGTAACAGTGAAACACAAACTTAAATGTAAGTTAACAGGTAAAGAATTATTGACCAATTTATATAGTAACAGAGTATAGCAGCAGCATTGTAAGAGCCTTAAGTGACTAAATAGAAAACTTGATTTAAGACTTGCATTAAGATATCTTAACGTTATATTACTTAAAGCTGTCGCAAGTTGATAGCCATATCTCTCTTGTCTGCGCTGGCACGAGCATTTTCGGCCGTGTAGTGTTTTCCGGTATTGTTTACAGTTTGTTGTTAAATTAAATTAAAATTTATATTTTATAGAATGTTTTCTGTTTTAAACGTAACACACACAAAATAAATACCGTGTAAGGAAAACTAGAAGTGATCTTTGAATTTGGGAGGCGTCGTGTAGGGTACCTTGACATGCGCGCGGTACTCTTCATCGTCGTCGTGGCACTCGCGAAGACACTGCGCACAAAACAGTTCGCCATCACAGCCTTGACAGCGGTACACAGCATCTTCATTGCATTTATTGCACCAGGGCAATTCCTCCAAGTCGGCTGGCTTTGTACCGGGCGGAGGTACTGGTATGCTCGAAACCAGCTCGGTTTCTAGTGCTGTGGGAGCTGCTGGCAACATCGACTCGGCTAAATACTGCGGAAACAATTGTCGATTTCAGGCCAAAAACTTCATTCATAGTTTCATAAAATCAAGTGTTTGCTTTTTCCATTATTCCTTTGAGCATTGTCTCATCGTCCATTTCATTATCGCTGGGAGTGTTGGTGTCGGGTGAGCTGGGCTTTTTCACCTGCACCTCCGCAGGTGCATCTCTGAGTGCTCGCAAACGCCTTTCGATATCTGAAATCGCAACGTTACGCTGTGTTTCCACGCGCTGATCCAACTCAGATTCGCCCATGAACTCCAGCAGATAGTGCATCTTTTGTTGATCGCTTCTTTGGTCTGTGGACAGCAACAGATCCTTCTTGGAATAGTCCTTGTAGGGCATGCTCATGCCATTCAGATTGGCTAGACACGCAAGTCCGTATCTGTGGGCATTTCATCGACAGTTTTCAAATCTTTCAAGCGCTTTGAAATCATGTGGTCCAAGTTATCCTCAATTTTTGGCGTTTTCTACATTTGTGTTTGAAGGTTTATTGGAATATTATATGGAATACATATATCAAAAATACCGAATACCTGGCTACCCGTAACCAAATGTGGATAAACACTATCTTATTTTTGTGAATGTAGTGGTGATTTTTTAGCGCTAGTACGAGAGTTGGATATCTGGTAGTAATCTGTGGTGGAGCTTGGTTGTTGTATGTTCGTTTGGCCATAGTAAAATATATGACGAAACGAACGTTCGTTTGGCCATAGCAAAATAACGAACATTCGTTCGGCCATAGCAAAATATATGGGGAAACAAATGTTCGTTTGGCCATAGTAAAATATACATATGGCGAAACGAACATTCGTTTGGCCATAGCAAAATATATGGCGAAACGAACATTCGTTTGGCCATAGCAAAATTTTTAAAAAATGTATGGCGAAACGAATGTTTGATTGGCCATAACAAAATTTTTTAAAAATATAATAATTATATGTGATATAACATTAGATCACATCAAATACATCAACTAATATTTCGGGGACAGACGGGCAAGGAGAAGCGCTGCTATTCAACCGAAAACAACGAAAATCAAGAAAAGACCAGACGGGCAAGGAAAAGTACTCCCATTAAATTAAATTTATTTCAGCAACAGCCAATTAGAGCTCAACAGGGAAGAAGAAGCACTGCTGTATATAAGGAGCAGCTGTAGCCAGTGTTGCCAGGTCACCGACTTTAAAAATCCCTTTTTTTGTAGGCAAAATTTAAAAAATTCCCGTTTTTGGTTTCGATTTTCCCCGGAATTTTCCCCGTTTTTGTAAAATGATGAAAACAGCAAATTTTTCATTCGAAAAGGGGGTTTATTTAACAAAACAATACAAAATATTTATGTACATACATATAGATATTAGAGTGCATAACTAAACGTTTTTATTTATACATTGTATTTGAGTGAAGCATTAAGCAAACTCTGTCTGCTTCAAAATCAATACATAAATTTTGTTTCAATAAAGTTTTTGTGTGCAGAATGCCGCAAAGAGTTTTTGTTTCAAGACGATTTCTAATTTTGGTTTTATTTAAATTAATGGCTGAAAAGGCTCTTTCAGCAGAAGCACCACTATGTGGTAGACAGAATATAAAATTAACAAGCTTTTTTATGTTTGGAAACATTTCTTTATCGTCCCCAGATTTGATACAACATATTTCTCGCCAAAACTGTTCGACATTCTCACTTGGGATTGTAGAGATATTCATATTTCTCAAGCACCTGTATTCTAAATCCAAATCATTGTAACACGAGCGTGGGAATATGTTTGGAAAATGCATACATAATGTTATTAACGAATTTACAGTTTTGCTTTTTAAAACAACTGGATTTAGAATCCCAAATAACTTGAAAATTTCTCCCTTATTGAAATCAAATCTCTTCAAAATTTCTTCACAAGCAGTGATGAAAAATTGCTGACAATTCATTTTAAATAGTTGAGCTTCATTTAATTCCAAGGACTCTAATTTTTGGCTCAAAGGCCCTATGTATATCTCGTCAATTGGCAAATAATTATCTTCAGTATATAAGTCAATTTCGAATATTACATTCAGTGACTCAATATAATCAGTTTTTAAAAAGCAGTCAGCGAGTGTCTTTAGCGTTAATTGAATTTTTTCATAAAGAATATGAATTTTGACGTCTTGCGATTGCATTTGTAAATTTAATTTTGTAAAAAGAGGTAAAAAGAAATTTAAAAATTCAAAATACAAAAGTGTTGAGGGTTTTTCCAAGATTCGGTAAATTTTTTCAGATTGTATTTTGTTAACATTATCTTCCAGAAACGTTCCAGTAAAATAAAGAAGTAGTGCGGGGAATTGCTCAACAATTCTGTTTACAGTGGCTTGAAGAGATAACCACCTCGTTTGAGCTGGGTGAAGAATTTTATGTGGTTTCAAGTTGCAAAAATCCTGAAATTGTTTTAGAATGTTTTGACGTTTTGCACTGCAGTTGAAGTGCGAAAAAATTTCGCGGCAAACTAATTCTATTTCATCCGGAATTTTTTTGCAAGCGTTGCTAGCAATTATATGAAAAGTATGACAAGTGCAGCGCAAGATGAATAAGTGCGGAATTTCATTTTTCAAAAGCTTTGATACAGAGTTATTTCTGCCTATCATGACATTTGCCCCGTCAGAAGCAAAGCCAATCAAATTTTGTTTGTAGGGTATTTCATTTTGGTTAAAAAAATCCACTACTTTAGTGAACATAATAACAGCAGTTGCTTCTGGAACTTCTATCAGCGTTAGAAAATCTTCCCGCACGTGGCAGCTTGTATCTACATATCGAGCAATAACAACCAAACTTTTTTTGGAATCAATACTGGTAGATTCGTCGATAATGATGGAAAAGTTTTGATTTTGTAGAATTGCAATTAGTTTCGTAAAACTATACCTGCCTGTTACGTTTTTAATAATGGCAGTGGCTTTTGTTCGATTCAGTTTAATATTTTTTGCAGTGTCTGAATCTGTAAACACCGATTTTAGCAAGGCAGTTAAGTGATCGAAAGTTGATATTGCCAAATTATGCTCCGCAGCGAAAGCACACAGCTTTACTTCTGCTCTCTTCACCTTCTGCTCCGTTGAGGAAGATGTAAACGCCGAAATTTTTGGTTGATTTTTGTCGCTCGCCCTTTTCAAACAAGAAAGGTGTTTTTGGGTTTTACCATGTTTCTGCAGCTCCGATTTTTTTGGAAACAGAGCAACTTTACACAGCTTGCAATAAGCCTTGCTTTCATTTTGAGCGAATGATGAGCTGCTAGGCATCTGGTGGTCCTTAAATTCGCAGAGCCATGGCCTAAACTCCGGAAGATCTTCCCATGCTTTTCGATAGAGTACCCTGTATTTCTTTGCTTTTTTTGCTGATACTGCGGAGTCTGAATCAGTGCTGCTCGTTTCATCGTCATCCTCAGGATTTCCTTTAATATTAAATGAACAAACCACGACATTATTTAACACATTACTGTAAATAAATATTTGCAACTTACTCATTTTTCATCAATTATTAGGTTTAAAACGACTGTTTCTTCGTAGTTCGCACTTTCCTATGCTCAAAAATTATCAGCGGACAATGACTTGCAAAATAGTGAAAACCGATACTTTTTGTTAACGGTTACAATGATGTTGCCAGCAGATTTTTTTTTTGTAATGAAAAAAAGTTACCAATGTTTTAAAAACTATTAAATTGCACTATAATATTAAAAAATTTGCTTTTGATGAAAGAATCAATTTTCCCCTTTTTCGCGGACACTTTCCCCGTTTTCCCTTTCGAGCCGATTTTCCCCGGAAAACGGGGAAAATCCCGGAATTTGGCATCGCTGGCTGTAGCAAAAGCGGACAGAACTGTAAGAGCTTCCAAGCAAAGAGGTTATCTGATTTTTACTCTTCCTTGTTTCTTTTGGTTGAATTATAACTAGAGCCCGACCGAACGCTCGGTCTCGGTTACCGAACAGTTCGGCCAAAAGGTTCGGGTTCGGTCTCGGCTAAAAAGGCCGAGTATTTAGCCGAACAGTTGAAGAACAAATTGTATAGTTTTAAACAAAATTTAAATTTTTTAATAATACTTTTTATTGATTTTTCATACATCAGATGCTTAATGTAGGTATTTATACCTCAAAAGAATTGGTTTTTATAATAAAATGTATTTTTTCCTAAAAATGTATAAATTTTTTTAAATTAAAATTCTTCTTCTTTTTTTGGCATATGTATTCGAAAGGTTCGGTCTCGGCCGAACATTAAAAAAAGGCCGAACGCTCGGTCTCTGTCTCGGCCAAAATTTCGGGTTCGGTCGGGCTCTAATTATAACCTTTAAGCATGTATGCACAGTTTCAGATCTCTAGGTAGTGGGGGGCAAAAGAATTTGAATCTTTTTACATTCGAATGGAATTTTCAAAATATTTTTCCCACAATAATGGAAAATAAATTTGCACAAAGCCTACTATTCGATTTTTTTTGTTAAAATTTGAACATAGAACATTGTAATAAACAGCCAATCAGAGAACAGCAGAGGTCGTCGGTCATGATGGCTTTCCTTAATTTAAATTTTCTATTGAACTATTGATATTGGTGTTATATTAAACTTACTATATATATTAACCTCACCCAACCCATCTGTGCCCAAGGTGGATTCAGTTGGTCAAGACACATGAAACATAGAATTCACGGCGTCATAGGGTGTATCGACGGAACGCATGTGCGAATCATTGCTCCTTGTACTACAACAGGAAGGGAGACTACAGTTTAAATGTTTAACGAATACCCGGATTTAAATTCCGCTCAAACACCTTAACCAAGACAGTTTAAAGAAGTAGAGAAACTGTTTCTCGGGCTTGCAAATAAATCTGGTGCACTACGGCCTTCATCGGACTTGCCGACGTCTTGTAGTAATTACATATCACTGCGTCGGTGAATTACCGCCTCTACTCACTTTCCAATTGAAAGAGGCTATCCTCTTAAAAATCAACTTAATTTTTTTTGTGAGTTGAATGCATAAGTTCGAGGAGGGCCGGTACGGAGCAAAAATATAATATTGAAAAATAATAAAAAAAAAATAAAAAAAACCAAGAGAAACAACGAAGAGTAAAATAAAAATCAGATTTAAATCTTCGGTGCATTTAATTTTGATAACACCAAAAATAAATTCTAAAATAAAGTAAATTTATCAGTCCACAGTTTGTTCCGGTCTGGTCACAAACCAAGGAGTTAACTCTCAGCCCAACGTCTTGGGCAGCCGCCAGGTTGTTTAATACTATGCTTTTTAACTCCTCTGATGACAAATCCTTTGGCGTGCAGTAGCGGCTTAGCTACAGCTTTTTGCTAAGTCCTTGCTTGAATTATACGTTAGTTCTGCCAATGCCTTGCACTCGTCGAAAACGAGGACGCACTCGCGCTTCGACTGTGGCCAACTGTCGATTATTGATTTTAAATATCGAACCCATTCGCTACCCTACCGAGGGTAGTTTCGGCTGTTGTCTATCCGAACTGCTGCACGCTTGTTCCGAGCACTGATTCGCCTCCAAGTAAATTTCATCCATGTTGTCGGCTGCCATATTCGCAGCTCTAGACAACGCCGCCGCCTTGCTGGTGGACGGCGTGTCATCATCAAAAGTGGTTCGTCGCTGCTGTAGACCTTGTATCTGCTGCTGTTGCTGCTCTTGGAACGTCTGCTGTTGTTGCTGCTGCTGCTGCCGTCGCTGACTTCTAATTTGCCGCCGCTGCTGCGCCCGATTTTGTTGCTGATCCCTAATTTGAACTAGCTGCAGCTGCTGAATCCTGGTTCGTCGCTGCTGTTTATCTTGAATCGGCTGCTGTTGCTGCTCTTGAATCTCAATCGGATTCGCTGTAGTGGTAGTAAGTGGTAATTATGTTTTTCGTTAGAAAGAATAGTTTTTATTCGGACTGTCTTGCCAAAGAGCAATGTCCAATGCCCGTTCAATTTTCCGAGTTGAAACACGGATATGTAGTAGTAAGTTCGTATCGTGTTTCATTTGATATTACTTTTTTTTTAGGAAGATAGAAGACAAGGAAGTTAAAGGCCTGCGAGGATCGTGCTTTAATAATATTCAAACTTGCCATACCAAATTCATGAGAGATTTGGTCCATTAGTCAGTTAGATTTTTTCAACGGTAGTTTCTGACTCTATCGGGGTCAAATAACAGAAAAAATTGTTTTTTGTAAAAATTTAATCGCTCATTTAGTTCTGAAAAAAAGTTGTACTCATACAACATGGTGCATTAACCAAGGAAAAAACGTTTCATATAAAATATTTTCGAAGAGACTCGGCTCAGAAGCATGAGCCTAGCGTCAGTTTGGTGTGAGTCTAGTTCAACATAATGAAGAGAAGCAAGGTGAACGGAGATTTAAAATCTGAAGATTGGAAAAAATGTTGCAGTCCTTCTCACACTTTAGAAGGTGCGGGTGGAGTGCAGTTCAAGCAAAAACGTGCTCAGACTGCATTCCGATTTGCTTCTGGGTGACTCGTTGCAGATCTCTGATTTGCATATTCATATGAGCATTGGATTTTTATCGGAAATTACAGAAACTCGTTTGCTTACTAGCTGCTTTGTTGTTGCTTTGGATATGTAGAGAAGAGCACTAGTAGAGAGGCTTTATAACTTTGGCAATACTTTTATATATATAAATTAAGGCTGTAGTGGTTGTGTGTAATCTACAAATTTTATACAAAAATTTGATAATAGGGTGTAGATGATATTTTAATATCTGATTACATTCGCTTATATAACCTTTCTCTATTTTAAAATGTGTTCTATATTTGATACAAACGAATTATTATCGTATAAAAAAAAATAAATACCAACCATGAATTACGAGCTCATGTAAACTGACCTTAATTTTATAAATCAACTCAACACAGCTTTTGTCAATGAATAAAAACATTGTAAAAATTGTGGAATTCAGTCTTTGCTTATCAGGATCAAATGCTTCTACAGAAAGGGGTTTCTCTCTTATGAACAACATTTGGACTGCGGGAAAATCGCAAATGAATATTAACACAATTAAATCTATGTTAATTAAAAAATGCAATTATGAACTTTCTTGCTTGGAATTTAAGAAGTATTTAGAGGAAAACCACAATTTTATAAAAAAAAATTCATTCCACAGAATAATATCAAAGCAATTAGAGCTTAAACGTTTTTTATGTTATGTTATATTTACTGGGTAAACTGTTTTTTTTTAAATTTTAATTATAAGTTATTTTGCAACATGTCTCATATGTTTGAATAAAAAACACATTTTTAAAACGGACATTTGCCATTTTTAAATTTTTAGCAAAAAAAAAAAGGTATGTTGGTGGGTGTGTTCTCTATTTTCATTTAAAAAATATGGTCACCGTAAATAAAACAGTAGCTAATTTCGCAGTGTGCGCTGCTCATCGCTTTCAGCTCTTATCCAAGCCGTTGGGCGTGACGCGAGCGCCGTCCAATATTTTTCAGTTTTAGCGGCATTTTTTCAAATTTATAAAATTTTTTGACACTACCCAACTTTTTTTTCAAATTTATGAAATTTATTTAAACTTTATCAGACTTTTTTTCCAAAGCTACTTGATATTTAAAATTTGAATTGTATGGGAATTAAGAATTAACATGGGAGGTGCCACGCCCCCTCAATATTTCAGAACCTAACCATGCTACGAACCATCCTTGAACCAAAGTAGTTTGCGAGTCTATAGCGCATACACGAACAGCAAACCATTTTTATATATATAGAAGATTACAACTACATATACAAAAATATAAGCAAAAATATACATATGTGCTTTATATGTTTAAGCTACAAAAATTCTACTAAATATGTATATAAAATATGAGTAAATGTTTTTAATGTGTATGCATATTTAGGTGGAATGTTCCAATTTACAAATCCGTTGAATAATAATTCGTTAGAAAATTAATAATCGCAAATAAATGAAAACACAAAGTTATTTACGCACTTAAATTAAATCTAGTTTCGAAAAGGGCACAAGCAACATGTAAAACTGCAAGCAATGGAGCCACCCACCCCATGTGGAGAGACGACGAGAAGTGAGAGATCCACTCACAATAGGAAATGTCAAAAACAGCTGTTTTGGTATCCACAATCTGAGATGGGGAGTTGGTGCTCTGCGCGCAGCAGACTATGAGTGCTACCGCCAGTGTCACAATTCCGAACTTACATACTCCCAAGGCATTTAGTATGCATTGCAAGCGTCTCAATTGGCGTTGTGTCGAGTGTTCTTGCACTTTTTTATTGTTTCGGTTAATTTAGTTGTGTGCCAAATATACTGAAATTTCGGTTAAAAGGTAATCGTTAATTTTTATTTGACTTTATATTTAAAACAAAACTTGTTTATGTTTCTAACTTATAATGAATAAAAATGACGACTCAACAAATGAAGCAGATAGATTTATGTTGATTGTAATCACTCAATGCAAAATCCGCATTTAGAATTGCAAGATGTTGGAGTTTGTCGAGTATACGGAGCCGGAATGGCGTGGTCTTAATATGCGCGAGTTAAAGGTGGACGAGGCTTATCTGATTCTGACGTCCCTCTACGACCGAGGCATCACCTATCTCTACTCACTTTCCGACGAGTGCTATACGGTAAGAAGCAGGTTAAATTTGGAATATGAATTAGTTTATGATCTAGAAGTATGTAAACAAAAACTGGACTACTTCGATAATGCGAAATATGCAAAATTATGAGCCAAAACGTGTTTGAATTTTATGGGGGGCTAACGGCTAGTCATCGACCGCTTTTAAAATTGTTCACTGAATAAAAATAAGAAAACGTTAAGTAGAGCCCTTATCAAATGTTTACACTACGCAACAATGTTTTCGTTTCTCATTGTAAATTGAAAAGGAACGTTCTCTCTCTCAATGGAAACAAAACAACAATGACCAGTTGATACACTATGTAAACACGAGATTAATTCGCTCCATTTTAACCGTTGTGTCAACAGCTGTTGGGTTTTATCCACATCGACAGTAGATGTACCCGGGTACTTCATACGTTTTGTATGGCAGATAGTTGCTTTTGATATACAAATATTAACTACTACCTGGATTCTTGTAATTTTCTGGTTTTTTTTATTTTTTATTTCTTGGAAATATTGTCTAGTTAACAAAACTTTTATCATAATTTGGGAAAAAAAAAATTTGGTACCTAAATAATCCATTTTTACCAAAAATGGGAATTGCCAAAATCCATAAAAATTTAACAATTTCCAAATTCTTTTTTAATCCTTGTAATTTGATCCCTTTTTACCAAGAAAAATAATTAACATTGAATTTTCATTCGCAAAATTCCGTTATATTTGAACTGAAAATCAACCCCTCTTGCTCATAGTGCTATTTTTAGTACCTGGTGCGAATAATTATAACTCATAAAATATTTGTTCAATGTAAAAATTTTTTTTTTGGAATGTGTAGGAAAACACGTCTACTAACAGGAACAAAAGGGTATTTGGGAATATCTTGCCTACCTACCCTTGCACAACCAGTTTGTACATCAGCTTGTACATTTTCTAGTAACTGGGTTATATTTTCCAAACGGTTGGTCCAATTGACCTGAAATTTCACACCAATATCAATTACATATTTCCAAGCTATGATACGAAGTTTCATCAAGATTGGACCAGCCGCTTGGAAGATATAGCAATATAAAGTGAACTTTGCCATATATATTTGTCATATATATTTGTATGAATTTTCATACAAGTACCCGGGTACATCAGCAGTCGACGCCATTCCACTAACTTGAATTTGGGCTGTATCGACTGAACTGCTGCTCCAATCTTGATGAAACTTTTCCACATGATGCAAAAGTGTATGGTTGAGGATATCATGAAATTTCAGGTCAATCGGACTAACCGTTTGGAAGATACAGGAAAATTAAAGTTGCAAATGTACCCGTGGGCTCTACGATCGACACAACGGTTAAACAATGGATGCAAATATACAAACAAAGTTTTCATGTTATGTTTTTCCCTGCATTCTAAAATGACAGCTTGTAAATTAGAAATTTCTTGCGATTGAAGAGACCTAGCATTTCTTTGAGATAAAAGCATTTCTCTCAATTTATCAGATATTAGCAACTTAAAAATCGCATATGTAACTTCCATTATTGCGTGCTGTCCATTTTCAGCGATGTATTTATCAGGGAAATATTGTAGTTTACTTTATGAAGATAGCACTGTATCACCTTTTTCCTTTTTAGTGTCCCTACACTCGAGTGAAAGCGTTGCCGTCAGCGGGGCAGATCGATGAACTGAAAGCCATCAAATTGAACGTGGCGCATGCGCTGAAGTTCAAATTATTCGACAGCGACGTCGGTCGTTATGCCTTCGATAATGAGTTCGTATTATAAGCGCCTTTTTTTACGATAATTTCATTTTGTTGGTTTATTTATTGAAAATCGAAAATATCTTATGCAGAACAGCGCTGTGTGAAGTTGATTGCGCCAACTTACAGGAATTTGGTGTGTACAATTTTACCGTTAATGCGAATGGTAGCTGCGCATGGACAACGGATAAGCAGGGCGTCAACGTAAATCTTTGTGAGTGCACCGCTTGACAGGGCTTTAGCAAATGAAGAAACTTCTGCAGATGTTTACTAATACAATTCCGGCTTCAGCGCTGCTGTCGGTGCTTGTGCTGGTAGGGCTGCTGTTGGCCGTCGTAAAGATTTCTGCGTACGCTTGGAGAGTATATCGTTATGATGAACAGGCAACTGTCGCTGTGTCTGCAATGGACGTGGATGCAGCACCGATTCCGAATGTGACGCCTGCGCCGCAGCGCTGTCGCATGCGTAGCTTGGACGCCTTCAGGGGGTATTGGGCTTAAATTTTGCAAGTTTGACGATGTACAAAAACCATCGTAATCGCTGTCGCTCTTTCAACAGTATGGCGATCGTGCTGATGATTTTTGTCAATAGCGGCGGCGGTCATTATTGGTGGATAGAGCACTCCGCTTGGAATGGTTTGCACTTGGCGGATATAGTATTCCCCTCGTTCCTATGGATTATGGGCGTCTGTATACCAATCTCGGTGAAATCACAACTTCGGCAGGGTGCCACCAAGATGAAAATAGGCCGCCGTATACTCTGGGTAAGTAGCTTCTAAAAACCCCGAGCAACATGAGATCCTCTGCGGATGGCTCCAGTCTTAATTAATTTTTCTGTTTTAGCGTTCGTTGAAATTATTTGCTATTGGTCTGTGTCTAAATTCGATCAACGGTCCCCAATTGGAGAATCTCCGCATTATGGGCGTGCTGCAGCGTTTCGGCATTGCATACTTCGTGTGCGGTTCAGTACACACAGTTTTCGCGAGACAAGAACTCATCATTCCGCAGGTACATAATAGAATTTAGTAGAAATGCATCCGAAGCTTATCTTATCGATATCTCTTCTTTGCAGGTGCTCTGGAAACGCTCCATTTTCGACCTTATCATACTGAGAGATGAATTCCTCGTTATGTTGTCATTGGTAGGCACCCATTTGGCAATAGTTTTCGGTCTCAGTGTACCTGATTGTCCTAAGTAGATACACACACAATCTAACGTAAAAATGTTTTAATTCTTAACGTCTTTTTTTCCAGAGGATATTTGGGTCCTGGTGGCAAACACGCATACGCCGTGTACGCCAACTGTATTGGCGGCGCCACTGGCTACATTGATCTTCAAATTCTGGGCAACAATCACATCTATCAGCATCCAACGGCTAAGTATGTTTACGACTCGAAAGCCTTTGATCCTGAAGGAGTTTTCGGTGAGGTGCAACTGCATGCGCTGCATTATCCGGTTTTACATTTCCTGCTTGTCCACAGGCTGCTTGCTAACGATAGTGCAGGTTTTCTTTGGTTTGCTCGCCGGGGTCATCATATTAGTGCACACAGAGTGGCGTGCGCGCGTCCTACGCTGGATCTGTTGGTTCTTCGCTCTTGCAGTTATTGGCGGCGCACTGTGTACATTCACTTGGGAGGGCGGTCCGATACCCTTAAACAAGAACCTGTGGTGAGTGCGCGTTCCTAGCGATACATTTTAGACGTGCAAACTTACACGATGCTTATTTCTTGTAGGTCTCTGTCCTTCGTGTTTGTCACATCCAGCTTATCATTTTTCGTGCTGAGCGTGTTGTACGTTGTTATTGATGTGCAGCGCTGGTGGCGTGGCTCGCCTTTTGTTGAGTCGGGCATGAATGCCATCATCATGTATGTGGGCCACACCGTCATGCACAAGATGCTGCCGTGGCATTGGCGCATCGGCGCAATGAACACGCATTTTGTTTTACTGATAGAATCCACGTGGAACACTTTTTTGTGGATTGCCATCGCGTTGTACTTGGATAGCTTAAAGTTTTATTACAACCTCTAGGTAATCGAAATAGACGTTTTCACATCGCAAATAAATTAAAACTTTGCATTTAGACACAGAAATTAAAGTTTATTACAGAGAGAGTTTTGTAATCTGGTAATTCTTTTGTTGTATTTGTAATATGTAGCCGCTACTAGCTTACTGCGAAAAAAAAAAAACTTATTTCAAAGCTAACAAATTTGTATTTTATTCATATACAAAGTTGAAAAAAAAGTATTTGCGGTCAAGCTGAAATTTTTCGATATAGAAAACAAGCTTCGCTACATTTTACGCGTGCACGCATAAAAATACGTGCCTTAGTAGAAGTACTAAATCACTATTGTAAAATATCAGGAATATCTTGTGTTAACAGTTGGCAACTCCGTTCAAGTAAGTATGTACATATATCCGTACAAATAGCTTAATTTAATTCTTAATACTTTAAAGAGTATCAAACTATTTCAAATTGGAGGGAGAGATTCGTTAAATTTTTGATTGTTTGCTTTCCCAAGAACACGTTCTCAAGATTTGGACATCTTTCGTTTTCCTCTTTTGTTACTAGTGCTAGTATATAAATAAGTGTTAGCGTACATATGTATATAACCCGCCCTGGCAGCTCGCATGCGTTGACCGTTTCATGCCGAATACTTTGCTTCCCCCGTCTCCTACGGCACATCGCAACATTTAAGAGATTGTACAGTCGCAGCACATGAGCGTGTAGTAGAGACACTTCACTACCTTCTCATCGTCGTCCGTAGGGGTCTCAGTGGCGTTCGACTTGTTCGGCACGCCGTCAAGCTGATCCAGCTTCTTGACCACGGCTTCCTCCGGCTTATTCTTCATCTTTCTCTTATACTTGCGCTCCATCAGATCGTCTATCCAATCAACGTCGAGATCGATTACTTTCGCATGATCGGATATGCTCTCGATTGAGTTTACATCGCCCTAAAAACAGAAACAAAATTTGGTAGTTAACAAGTATAGCCATCGGATAACAATCAAAGGACCCCGCAGCTTTGCGATAGTTTCCAGAACAAAATATATCACGAATTACAAAAACCGATAGAGTTGAGTTGGCCGTATACAGTGAGTGTGTCCTTAATAAGTAAAACAACATGTTTGGTTTCAGCAACTATGAGACTGACCCGCTAACACTGATAATATCGAAATTTTAGCATAAGAAACCCAGAAGATCTAGGGAAACGGTGTTTTTTCGTGGAAATTTAGCTACATCTTTATAACCGATTCCCGAACAGTTTTGAAAGATTTATTTGCAATCCTAGTAGTCTTTCCAATGATACAAAAAGCAAAAATTTAAATTTAAAAATATTCCCATATCGAAGAGAAACTAATATAAAATACGATTTCATAGTTTTGTTGCTTGGAGCACGCGATTTGTAAATGTAATTTTATATTTGAAAAACATGTCTAAGAATGAGATTGAATTTACAGATTGACGCTATAGTAACTATTAGCTGAGTTCGGTTCGATAAAATTCGAATCACAATAAAAACACACTTACTTGACGATTATTATTGTTGTTGTTTTGCTGAAGTTTCTTCTTGGTTGGTGTTGCGATGACGTTCTTTTTGGCCTTGTCACCACTTCGTGGTGAATTAGCTGGCGATGGTGTCAGTGTCGTCGCTGCAGAATTTGTCGTGTCAGCCGATGTATTCAACAATGATTCACGCGCATTCAGGTCATCGCGCGGCGGTTCGGGCAAATCGGAAATATCGAACTCATCAGATACGCCTTTGGCCAAAATGGCAAATCGATTCTCCTGCTCGATAGAGGAACATGTTAATACAACCGCCTACAGACCCGCCTGTGGCGTGACACTTACTTCGATTATCTCGGCTGTGGCAGTGGTGGTTATGATCACAGGCATCGCCGTCTTAGCGGGCATGGCTTCGGCTGTGGTGTCGATGGCAACGGGCTCAGGGCTGTTCGGCGGAGAAACCAACGGCGCGGTTGAAGTGGTGCTGTCCGGCGTCAGGGGAGTGGTAGCTGCCGTGTCCCCGGTGGTGGAGGCAACTGCTTTTGTTGGCTCGCCGATCTCAACCACCGTTGCGCATTGCGCCACACCAAGAGCGCCGACTGTGCAAGTGAGGGGTCGTAAGCCAGATACGGATGGTCCGTCCAGAAGTGCAGTATCCGATTCGCTGTAATCAACAATTCAATAATTTCTTAATAGAAGAGAGCATAACTGCGCTGAAAAAGTGTCGTGGAAATGCGTATTAAAGGCGGAGTGTGCCTGGAATATTCGTGCTGTGTGTTAAATGAGCGCGTGAATGAGTGCCGTTTAGTAGCGTGACTGTCTTGTTTGGGCATGCTCCCAGTGGATGATGTCACGTAAAAAGAAAATTATAAACTTTACTAATTTCGATTTTAATCTGATTTCGCGAGAGTATTTATAATTCGCGTTTATTTGAGAAATTCACAGTGCTAAATGCCGTAGAAACGTAGAGAACTCTGCCACGGCAGAGGCAACTGAAAATCGAAGTTGTAGTCAAATGCGATCAGCACAGTAAGTGAATAAGCCACGGCAACTAAACAGATCGGAACTACCTTTGGAAAGCGAGTGAGGTAGCAATGAACAAATGCCAGCAGAGGCAAATGAAATGAGCGAAGTACTCCTCAATGAATCCGAACATTTTTGCCAATAACGAAACTGACGCCGAGATTTGCACAATGTGTTAAATGAATGTGAGATGTGCCGCCTCCAAGTAGTTGATTAGCTTTTTTCGAACTAATTCTATGTATGTATGTGTGGGCTGTAGGGTGCTGCCTTCATGCAAATGTCCACACACACGCCGCCGGGGGAAAATTAAATAAAACAGTTTGTTTATTGTTTGAGGCGACAAGTGATATTCGCGAATGTAAACAAATTGAATCGAGAGCTCAGAGCGTATGAGATCGGAGTTCAGCCACAGCGAGAAACATAAACAGCCTTATTCTGGCAAGCATTTTATTTTGATACTGATTTTGAATCGCTAGTTTTTACAGAAAACAAAATTACTGACATTGCTCTTTTTACACAAGTAAACATTTAATTTTTATAACAAAGCAATCAGTCTATCTGTCTATAAGACAGGTCGCTGATTCGATCCTATGTATGTATATTTTACTGAAAACCAAAATCAGTCCCGAAAATATATTTCTGGCGACTGTCATGCACCTGAAGTGCATGCAAAGAAATGGAAAACTGAACGCTGAACTGAAATAAAATAAATTAATAAATTTCTGCTCGTGGGCGAAAATATAGCAGACGTGGCTGAAAAAAAGGCCCATGAGTGAAAAAACCGGTGGATGGTGAAAATAATGAGTTTGGTTAGGCTTGTGAGCTAGAGCGAAATAAATTTGCGCCCATAAGCATCAATATTTTTTTAACGCTCTGGCACATGAGCGTGGGCAACGTTTGGAAATCCCTGGCCACAACCAAAATATATTTGTGAGCTAGAAATCGAGTGCAAAAGCTTGTGTGTTTGTATGTGGTGGGCTGACGTTGGTGGCGGCGCGCAGGGTTTTGTTTAATTGCCGCTGTTCTCGCACTGACTTACGCTTTAATTAGATCATTTTGCGCCTTGCTACCGCCAAGCGACCACACTTCACTTTTCTTCTGGCGGCTCAAGTGCGAAACTTGCTTGTTAGTCGCGTCAAAGCGTCCTTTCGGATGACCTTTGCGTCCGCCTGGTATCCAGAGTATGCGTAATCCTGACGATTTACCTTTGCTGCTACGTGAGGTGGCCATCTGAGCTTCAATTGTGACAAAAATGTATGTTTTAATTGATAAAAGCTTTGGAGAAAGTATCAAATATAGCGCCCCGAATTGCGGCAGCTCTGTTTAATACTGCACAGGAATTTGTGATGCGCCACTGATAAATTGTTAGTAATATTCAAGAGGAAAGGAGACGTCGCATATTGTCCAACAACAAGCGGAGACGGGCATCTGAAGGACCAAACCAGTCATTGCAAACAGGCGCATGGCCAAATAACTCGGAGAACAGCTTACAGTATACAGTTAGGCTGGATCGATGCCATCGATCTTTGCGCTTTGTGCAAACGTAATATCAATAGTTGAACGTCTTCTATGGGTCATAAAATGTTTGCAGAAGATGAGGCCGGGAGGCTACATGAGTTCGGCTGTCTGTCTGTGCAACTGCGGAAAACTCGTTTGGTTTAAGCAACACAATATAAAATGTAAGCCGCGACTTATATTTATAGAGAAACGATAGTTCAGCAGAGAACGAGAGGCTGCACCGTATTAGGGGAAGAAGCTGACTGGTGTTATACATTGCATACATCCATAACACAAATCCACAAGTCAAGGTTGGTCTTTGGGTGAGTACGCTGCTTTATACGAGACCCGGTATCTATTACTTAGAAATGTCAAAAATTGTGCATTAAGAAGTCGTTACTTGCCCATGTACAGTGAGCCAAAAAAAGTTGTATATCAATTCGGTTAAAGTGAAATTAAAAAAAGTTCTAAATATCGTATCGTTAGTGAAGAAATGTCCTAAAATTTTTTCAATCTGGGTATTGCCTTTAGATACATTTCTTCTAAAAAATGGAGTGTGCAATATTCGAAAATAACGGAATTACAAGTATTTGTTTCAATTTTTATTACGTTTTTACCTTTCTGTCTCTAAAATATGAAAGCCATTCTATATTCAGGTAACGATATGTGATTTCAAAAAACCCGGAATTTTTGAAAAACCAAAAAAGACCCCATCTTACAAAAGTAAACAAAAATCTGCATACTTACACGTAAGTAAAACGAAACTAATAAACCGTAAAATTTTTAAATTCTTTTTGAAACGGAGCAATTTTTATGTCACATCTGAAATATGCTCTCTTAGATCTTTTTCACACTGGGTTGCCGCTCACGCAATTTGTTCTTAATGTGGATCCACAGTTACCGAATTCAAGCCTGGGCCCTAGGTGGATGCGGAGCACTATATAAAAACGATCGTTTAGCTCCAATAGCGAGTGTTTTGAATCGGTGCCTTAAACAAGATAATAACGGTCTAAATTTCACTTTTGTAGTTCTGGAATTTGATTTAAGTAATCAATTTTAATTCCATTTTAACTTTAAAATTTTTTCCTTCCTCATAGGAGTGGGAGGGTTCTTGTGAAACTACGCGATACTGCTGGTATTGAAATAAAATGCTGGATTTGCTGTCTTTGCTAAATGAATATTAATAGAAATAATTTACATCGATCATACCGGATCGCGCAACATATTTATTGGTTCGCTAGATATAATTATGTCATGATTAAAGGAGCTGTAAGTAATTATCAATCTCGCATACCTTCATGTTCATAATTACATAATTGAGTTTAAGCACGTTGCCTCGCAATATTTCTGTGGTCAAAAGCAATAACGACTTAAGTCGACTTAAGACGAAATTGAGTTGACGTTACCACTGTATTCCTGACGTTGATGCGCATATTTTGTTCAAACCCCGGTATCTGTACCCATCTCAGAAAAAAAGTTATTTAAAAAAAACACATGCACTTATGTGCATTTCAAATTTCGAATTGCATTTTCTCGAAACAGTTGTTTTCGACTTAAGTCGTTATTGCATATGACAACAGATTTGTTGGTATGAATGTTTTATTGCTATTTTAAGTACGTTGCATAGAGAAAACGCCATATCTAGCCTTATAATAAGGCGCTATTTTGATTTCGTAGAGCGCAATTGTGCGTTTTAATTAAGGTCACAAAAAAGTGCCAACAACGCGTACCGTCAAATACAGTGTTTGAAATGTTCGAGTGAACCGAGTAAGATTTGTTTGAAATTTGAGGCCGTAGCTTATGTAAAGATATAAAAAATATGTAACCGCAGCACTACACAAGGTTAACGAGATAATGTGACGTCGTCATCGGAGACGCTTTCTTGACAGATGCTGCGCCGTGAAGCGACGTATTCTACATGAACGAAATTGCATTCAAAGAAAATATTCTATCAAAACCGTGATTTGAAATATGGTGCCGGAACAAAACGACATCTGTATATTTCTTAAGTTCATTCAAGAGCCCGCTTCCCATTGTCATTTGAACAGAGCGGAGCTGCGACGAGCAACACATTCCAACATTAGGCCAGATTCCGCACAGCAGACAAGTGGGAAACTCCAAAAGAGAGCAGCAATTTCTAAAATGATGTTATAACAAGGAGAATGCTTTGGCGACTCACCTTTGATTCGAAAATATTTTCGAGGAATTGCCAAATTTATGAAATAACGTTAACATCAATAAAGCACAGCACAAACACGTTAAAAAAGCAGCAGCACCAGTTACAATGAAGGAGAAAAAATGACTCAAAAAACCAGTCGAGCCACTCTTCTGTTGAGCACTGACTTACGCCAACCTCTTGCTTTGCGGGCGGCGGCGACAAGCTGGTCAGTTTACGAATTTCTTTTTCTTATACGACTCGCTTGGGCTTTTGCTGTTGTTGCTGTAGTATTTGCATGAAGACGCCAAATATTTATTGCTCTTGGTATTGCTGTGTAAGCAGTTGATATTCATTCAATTTATTTGTCATTTAAAACGTGACATTTAACTTTTCACTTTATTTGCACACGTTGTTGTTGCTTGTCGTAGCGCGGTTCTGGTTGAAAAGTTGCATTTCTCATTCACATTTCTGATTTCATAACGTTTCGTTTTATTGTTCGGATTTCATTCAATAAGTAGAATTAATATTACTTGATTCGATTTAAAATCCAAGTGCCGCACGAAAACGTCTTCGTTGCACTCGCAAAATCAAATTCAATTTGACATAGTGCTGCCACATAGTTCAAAATCGCGCTGAATGTTTAAAAATTCCGAGCACGAAACATTTTCGTAAAGTAAGAATTATGTATTTAAATTCAAATAAATATTAATTCTTATTTCCGAGATGGTTGTTTTTTTGATCAGTAAAATGTAGATAACTTATTTTCCAGCATTAGCTGCGAACCTTCTTTAATTGACAGAAATTCTGTAACTGATACTGTTCATCCTCAGACACATATAATCTATTCTCTTAATCATTCTTTTCCACATATGACCAACAAATGCTAAGGGTTTGATGAGTTTTAAAAACAGTTTCTTTCTTATGGAATAATAATTACAAAAATTAGATGACCAAAACTAGAACAGAAATAATTTTACCTTATTGGCAAGAAATCGTCCAGATTGGCAGCACTGTTTAACCTGAACAAGGCAATTGACTGAAAAGTTGTACTAAAGCAGATCATAAACGGTTCAATAAAGGTACGTTCGTAAATGCAACCCAGCGGCTGCTCTGCAAGGCACCGCGATCGTAAAAGCGAAATGGCGCAACGCTGCCGCATGCATTGCGTTCGTTAATGCAACGGCTTGGCACCGCAGTGGGAGATTTCTGCAACCTTTGCAGTAATTAGCCCTGTTGCCGGTTGCAGAACACGAAATGGAAACGTAGAAAATTTATTATAAATAGATACAAATTTGTTTGTTATCATGTATAAAGATGGAATACATCATCTGGATAAGCTTTTATTTTTTCAAAGTACATATGTATATAATTATTTACTTTCGGGGTCGATCTCTTTTTATTTCTCCTTTTCAACAAGGTTTTTATCACGACAGATCTCTTTTTCACTCGTTTTACTCTTTCTTAATTGAAATTTATTAAAAGACTCTCACTTCGAGTTTCGCAACTATCAATTAATGCGTTAACTAAAATTTCCATCCTGAATCGCGTTCGGTAATGCAACATAAGTTTCTGCAGCCAATCTGCAGTCGAAATCAGCTGATCGGGCAGCGGTAACTAAAGTTGGCTGCACTGTAATTCCCAAAACACGGTATGCTGACTTTCGTGCAACATTGAAGCAGTGTTGTCAATTGATGTTGCCACTGCGCAATCAGCTGTTGTAGCAGCACCAGAGGTACGTTCGTAAATGCAGTAAATTCGTGCAGTGACAGTAGTAGTGCAGCCAACTTCAGTTGTCACTGCCCGATCAGCTGATTTCGTTTGCAGGTTGGTTGCAGAAACTTTTGTTGCATTAGCGAACGCGATTCAGGATGGAAATTTTGGTTAAGGCATTAATTGATAATTGCGAAACTCGAAGTGAGAGTCTTTTAATGAATTTCAATAAAGAAAGAGTAAAACGAGTGAAAGAGAGATGTGTCGTGGTAAAAACCTTGTTGAAAAAGAAAATAAGATCCATCCCGAAAGTAAATAATTACTTTAAAACAATAAAAACCTATCCAGATAATGTATTCCATCTTTATACAAGATGACAAACAAATTTTGATCCATTTATAATAAATTTTCTACGTTTCCATTTCGTGTTTTGCAAACGGCAACAGTAGGATAATGACTGCGAAAACTGCAGAAATTTGTCACTGCGGTGCCAAGCCGTTGCATTAACGAACGCGTTGCACGCAGTAGTATTGCGCCATTTTGCTTTTACGAACGCGTTGCTTTGCAGTGCAACCGCTGGGTTGCATTTACGAACATTCCTCAGCTGTTGCTACTGCAACATTAGAACAAGTATTTCGCTGGTTCCAGACATTTTCTGTAGTAAAACCAAACCGCTGCTGCATTAATCAACGCTTGACGCAAAGCTGTTTTGCGCTTTGTTGCTTTCGTCAATGTTGCAGTGCAACCGAAGTGCTGCATTTACAACCGTACTTATTTTTCAGAAAATCGGGTAAGTTCTGACCATCCTCTGGCAGCACTGGCTTACGCTTGTAGTCAACACAATGAAGCGTACGGGCGTACGGCATACTTACATACCCATTTACACAGTGTATAAGTTCTATTCGTTTTAAGATGCGTTAAAATAATATGTAAGCAAATGCTCAAATAAAAAAGTTCAGCAACCAAATTAAAACAGCACTTGCGCTGCAGCATACATACGGAAAAGAGTAGTCAGCGTGCGCTCACACTCAAATCGCATGTATTTTAATACAACTCCGTCTTTGGCAGCGTTTATGCGTTGCGCGCTTTTATTATGTTATACAATACAATTCAAATATGGTTGTTCACGCTGCAACACAACTTTCACGAGTTTTATTGAACTGCAGCAAACATGCACAGGCATGTTTCATAATTGTAAAAAAAAGCAAGTGTGGATAGTTTCCGCAAGTAAAAGCAGTCTTATAAAGGACTCCAACTCGATGTTGCGCAGTCCTACTCTTATCAAAATGATTGCATACTGTAGGCTTTTACGTATAATATCCACACTATGCAAGCAGCTTTTACAACAACCATAAGTACGCTTGCCTCTACTTTACCATGCATCTCCTATCAAATATATGTATATATATTTTATTAAAAGAACTAAAGATACTAGTCTATTCAAAAAAGCAATACATACATTTCAGTTAAGCATTGCTCTTCAGTTGGCGTGCCTCGAAGCAGCAATTAAATGGTCACAGGGACATTAGACCAACGATACTCAACCGACAAGCTTTTATGTGCGGTCCTAAACACATTTATTATTGCAATTTTTAAAATCTTAAAAATGTTTTGTAAAAAGGGGAGGAGCTTTCATGATTTTTTTTCGCCATATCATATAAAAGGTTAATAGACCATGAGCAGAATCTCGATGGGGGGAGGGAGTAGGTATTAAAAACTGGTCGCAAATCTATTAATGGACGAACGAGTCTAGACCCTGCGGGGGAGAATTATTGATATACATATAGCGTATATTATAACTTACATTACTCAAAAATTTTTATTTATTTGTATGTATATAGTAAAGTTTAACGATTCTAGGCTAACTTCCAGATTGGTGCAATTCTTGCTTAATTTTATTTACAAAACTATTACTGAAAGAAAAAAAGGCGCATCGGATATACATATTCTGTTTACCTTCACTCGGAACCCTATACTAGGAATCTTATACTAGAATTAAATACACACACATCAAGGATAAGAAAAACAATTGGAACCTCGATAATGCCTTCCAGGTGATTTTTTGGTGTATGTAGGGAGCACAAAAGTTAGATTGTATGTGCGTGTGGAGCGTTAACGTTATCAGTCTGTCGGTCACGTAATGCGGTCTTATATGGTAGGGGTACTGATTATATAGTAAAATAAAGGTAACGAAATACAGAATACGAAATCAATAGTTCTCAGTAAAACTAAAAATACGAACAATTGGGATAATTTGTCCTGCCCCCTGGGGCATGTCGCTATTTACGCCTTGGTGAGCTGATGAGCTGATGAGGTGAGTGCGAAAGAAAGCAAGAATGGGCATGGATGTTTCCTAATTTAACTAAATTATCTATAATTTAAGCTTTCGTCTAAATATAATTTACAATATTTCCAAAGCAGAAAATAACAACATCCATACCCAAAGCGAACTACCCACCACACGCTTAACCGAGCCACCACTGGACCGTCAGCAGCAGACGGATGACAGTGATGGCTGGTCACCGCAGCTCAAAAATGCCTTAGTTCCATAACAGTAATTGTTAGCTTGTCGCTGCCTGTAGTTGTTGTTGCTTTTGATCCCACCACTCTTGTATGCTGTTCACCATTTGCTTCCGGCGGAAGCGCAGCGACTCGCTGATGCACATTTGTATGAAGGTCGATTTCATATCATAGTCGCCCTTAACCAGATTCAGATGATCCAACAATTGTGAGTAGTTTCGACCAGGACGCCGTATGTCGCGAAATACTTGAGCACGTATTTCGAGATTGTGCTGGCGTGCTACTTCACGCTGTTCGTCTGTGAGTGGTTGTGGCATAGCCGTGGTTGCTGTAAGTGAATTCCGCTGATTGTGATGATTACTGTTGTTGTTGGTAGCGCTGCTGTGATTGAAATCATGGTTGGGCAAATGGTTGGAAGAATTATGGTGTAATCCCGGATGTGTTGCCCCTATCGTAGATTCACGCTTCAGAGAGTCGAAACTATTTGAAAGTGCCATTGCGGCAATGTTGGATGTAACGACAATAGATGGCGGCATTAAAGCTGCTTCAGGCTCCACTTTTATTTCTGCAGTGGCGGGTTCAAAGTTGGAAGTTGAGCTGGAAACAGCAATGCTTGAGTTTCCATTGTGACACTGCTGCAGAATACGCGATATCTCCTGCGCATCGTTAATGTCGTTATGGTGATGGAACACAGGCGCAGGAGAGGATACGACAGCAACTGGGACAGAAGACGCAGCTGCAGGATGCTGCACCGAATTACCGAAGGCGTTGCCGTTGATTTGGTGTGTGGTGAAGACGCCGGTTACCGCCGCGACTGGCGATGAAATCGAGTCGACCTCCACCATAACTGGTTGTCCATAGTTGTTGCTTACATACGGGTGTGGATGTAGTGACGCCGCTGAATGTATGGGCGTCGCTGTTAAGCTGCCGCCGTTTATAGCAGATATCACAGGCATCCCCGAAGGGTTGACTAAGCCACCAGGTGGAAGCATGCTTTCACCACCGGTATTTGCTGTACTCACACTTAAGGAAGGAGCATCGCTCATTTCGGAATCACAGCTGCTTTCATCGTTGATGCCGTTGATGAAATTTCGCACATATCCATTCAATGGAAAATCTTGATCGGAGGGTTCCTCTTCGTTAAAGTCGAACGACACGACCAAGCGGTCAGGGTCGCCATCTTCGGAGATGTCAGATGAGAAGGATGTCGAAGAAATGTCCGAGGCCGTGTCGTCTTCGAAGTCTGAAAGGGAAGCCACCGAGGAACCCGCTGTCGATGTGTTTGAACTGACCGTGCTAGGCCGCACGTCGCTCGAGGTGCGTCGGAACACGAAATCTTTGTGTATGGGGCCAGCCTTGCGTTTTCGAACTCGTGAAGCGTCTATTTTCTTCGGAACATTGCCGATGCCGAGCACCCCGGGCGAGCCAGGGGGAACACCACCAGTACCATTATTGGACTTCATTGGAGCGACATCGCTGAGATCGGCTTCGTCCACCATAACCATGTGCTTATCTTTTTTGTACGGGTTGCCGAACATGTGCTGCCGCACATTTGTGGGCTCAATTTCACGCAGCGGATTATCTTTGTTCTTAAGGTATTCTTGGTAGTTGCCCATTTCGGCAATGGGCAAGCAATGCCCCGAATCCTTTGCTACCAGGCTGGTGGGTGTGGGCCGGAGGAAGGTTTCGCGCATACGAGCGATTTCCTCAATGAGATCACGACGCGGTATATCGAAGGGATTGCGGTACGATTTTGCCGAAGCCTGGCGCGTGAGCTGCGGAACCACGATCGTGTAGTTTTCAATGGGCTCGATTTCGGCATGTAATTTAGCAAAAGTGTCACGCAGCAGCGGATGTCTTACAAGATCGCGACGCAGTGGCACTCCAGGATTTAGCTTCGCGGTTTCCACTTGTCGATAGGGTGGCTTCGGTTGCTTCAGCTGCTTATACACCTTCATACAGAGATTCTCCTGGTCCTGCTTAGCGGTGTTCTTGATGTGTTTCAGCTGGTTTGCTATGTTGGGCGATAAATAATTGTCTACATTCTCAGGCAGCAGGAACTGCAGCAGTTGATATGGCACGCTTATGTTGACCAATGCTTTGCGCAAGAAGGGGCAATAGTAGGGCGGTATGGATCGCACGTAGGCGTTGAATTTGTACATTAGATCGTTGGGGGGATTCATGTTGTACTTGTGTATAAGGTCGTGCAGCAGCGGCAGCAACGCCGGGTAATTGTAAGCTAAAACATACAGATGCACCTGTGTGAAATTGGGCGCAGCCCTCAAATATCCGAAGGGTAACTCGAATCCGTGCATACCGTTCGATATGATCACTTGCCAGCATTTATTGATTTCACGTTTCTGTAAAATCTGCAGTGTAAGCGGACTAGCTTCGATTTCGTACTTGTCGACAGGAAAATTGCGCACCATTTGCGGCTCATCAACGGCAGGAGTGACGATTTTCAGCTTGGGATGTGCATCTCGCGGCGGAAGTGTTACCGCCTTCGGATCAGGCCAATATGGCTCGGGTAAGGGCCAATATCCAAGGGGAAATGTCTTCTGCGAAATATGCTTCTGCACGTATATCATCTTCTTTGCAGGCTGGAACACGACATCTTGCACAGCTTCATTGTTGTCTTTGGGAAGCATAGGTTCAAATTGCAGCACGACTCCCGGCTGTACCTTTTGCACTAGACTCTCGATGCACTGATTTAGTACGTAGTGCGAGCGCACGCGGTACGATCTACCGCCGGTAACCTCGCACATGCGCTCGATGGGTGAGTCGTCATATGGTACTTTGCCCTCCACGCGTTCATCAATTCTATTTCCCGACATGCGGAGCACGAGCGAGAACAGACGCTGGTCCCAACGAAAAGGCTCCTTGGTGAATTTTGTTCCGGGGATTTGTGTGTTCAGAGGCAGTATGATTTCCTGGTGCACGCCATTACGAAAGGAGTAACGGCCGCCGTCTGTAATCACAATAATCACGGAGGGCTCCAAGTAGAAGGGGCATCTGCCCTGCCCGTAAGTGTCAATGCCCGATTGCATGCGATTTAGATTGAGCAAGTCGAACGCGTTTTTTAGAGATTCGCCCATCGAGGTGAGTCCTGTACTCTGCAGGTTTTTCAACTCATTCATAAACGTGGCATGATTCTCCTTCCAACCCGCTTTCACATTTGCCGGCGGCTCCTCGAATGTAAGAAGCATATATCGATCTCCAAGACAATCCTGCGTTCGCTGTCGATACTTCAGGAAGGTTTCCACTGCTCCCTTGGCTATGTCTAGGTAAGATTTTTGTACGCCATTTACGTAAGCCCTCTGGCACATGGACGACGAAGTGTCGACCAGAAAAAGTATAATTGTCATTGCTTCCGATCGCACTAGACCGATGGAAGTTAGATTAAGCGAAGCGGATTTTGTAGTCCGATTTCTTTAATATTATTCTATGGTTAAAGTTTAAGTTATCTCTGTTGTCATCGGAAAAAATAATTTTTCAAGAAAAATCTGTAAGTAAAACGAAAACAAATTTTAAGTGATCAATCCAGCTGCCGAGAAAGAGATTCAATTAGAAAAAAAAATTAGTTTTGCAAAGTCAGGTACATGGAAACTTTTGGCGAAGTAATTTCAAGTTTTTACATTTTCCGCAACTTTTGTTGTTGAAATCCTTGGAAAAAGTTCAATTGTATTGGGAATGAATCAAACCGCGCACATTACTTCACTTCCATCGAAACGAACCATCAACCGGAGATATTTTTCTTTAAAATTATTGCGGTTTAACAAAAACAAAACAGTAAAATAATTATCTACAAAACTTTTTAGAATTAAGACTGCACAATTGTCCTTTTTGAATAATTCGAATAAATTTATCAGAATCCAACCCGCTTGGTACCAATGAGATACTTATTGTGAACCGGAGCTTAAACCGGACCAATAAACTTATATACATATGTATGTATTAAAAAAGGATGAAGTCGAAAATGTACAGCACTTCTTAGGAATATGCCCAATACTGAAGGAGCTAAGAGTTCTCCACCTGGGGAATAGTAAAATTTCTATAGAAAACATAGCAGACATAGTAAATGGGCCAAAGTGGCTACAGTTAGCTTTCTATGTAAGAGAGGCACTAAAGTATAGGTAAAAAATTTTGAATGAAAGCTTTTAAGAATAAGTTTCTTATATAAATGAAACTAATGCGCATTGTTTATAAATATACTATTTAGTTATACTTATATATGGCTGACGGCTTAAGCCATTGCTATATGTTAACCAACTTTTAATTGTAATGTAATAATTTGGAAAATAAAACTACTACTACTACTACTATAAAAAAAGGAAAAAAAAAAATAAATAACTGGCACAACCGCCCGCGAACGAGGCTTAGGCCTAGCTTTCTCACATTAACTTGTGTGTGCTTGTAATATTTTTGCACAAGTTAACGGGACCTACTTTACCGAATCCGAACGGGTGGGTTTGAAAAGTTTTTCATGGCAAAGATTATTCTCGGAGAATTGCCACAAGGTAAATAGTATGTACTAATATGGGGAACAGTAGTTTTTTTAGTGCGAAAAACTACAACCGAAAAACTGCAAACCGCCGAAAGAGAGATACGACAACTCTATCATAAAAAGTTAAGAGTAGGATTCAGCGCGTTCCAGTGCTGCAATTCCGCAAGACCCCCGCTAGATCCTGTTTAGTCACTCGAACGGCGCTTAGCCCAATCAGCTGACACGCAAAGTCTATAAAACATCCGACTTGAGCCCGCTCGAGACGGAGCCATTTATCGGTCGACCTATTGAAGAAGCTGTCGAAGCTGCTTGCAAATAAGTTGATAAGACAAGTTTTTCAACCGGTTGAGCGACTTCGACAAACCACTCGCCAAGTTCAAAACAAACCAAAATGGTTTGATTTTTCGACACTTTTATCAACCGGTTCTTTCGTCTGTAGGCAAATTGACAAACCTACCAAGCAACTAAAATTTAAAAAAAATTATTTTTCCAGGCTTTTTAAAGAAAAATTTGTCAGCAAAATTTAATAAATATGGCATTGGTTACATGATATATAATGTTTGGACGTCATGTAAACACCCTGATTTAAAATCATTCAACGAAGTTGCAGCGTGCTGAGAATGCTGTCAATAAGTTTTCCAACAGTTTCAGCAATAATTCGCTCCGTCTGTAACGGCTTTAATTGTGCCATGACAGAAGCTCATATATTTCGTCAATTTTGCCATTTTAAAAATTTATGACCATTCTGTAGGACCTTTAGAGAGCAAAATCTGCGGGAGCATATTTTATTTATATTTTGGAAGTTACGAAATTGTCCACTACATATTACGACGTTCACTTCAATTTAGTTCTTAGCGGTTATTCACTATAGTTGGCATTATTGCACAAAAAGAAAGACAATGGGCGCGTTTCGCAGACGCAAGCATTTTGAAATCGCTAGACGAAAAATTGGTTTATACATAATCACTAAACGTGTTCTGGAACAACATGGTTAGTTTGGCCAAAACATCGAAATTACAGATATATTGAATTTGAAGTAGGGATTCAGTCTTTTATGCATATTGTAAATCGTATAGAAGAAAATAACAACCAGTAATTTTTTAAAGACTACATGTCTTTGATCCAGGTCTCAAGAAGCGATTTTATATAAAAAACTCAAAGTAGGTAATGTTCAAGTATTATTATTGTTCTCAAGAAATCTTTTACGCATTTAAACTCTTTGTCAGATATTTTATGGATGTTTGCTAAGTGGTAATTCTCGACTAACCAGATCATAAATCAGAAACGAATTAATATAGCGTACAAATAGACAACTGATTCCCTAACCCCAACAACCTTGTACTATAATACCCACAAATAATGAAATGGCGGTTCACCACATCTTGTAATGTAAGCGAGAATTGGGTATTCAGACAACGCTTTGCTTTTTTTTGATTTACCGCAGAGTAAAAAATAACGACAGGCGATTGCTTTGCGCCGTTGCTTAAACTTAGGCTAGGCTGACTGTAATATATCAAACCGCTTCGCAAACAGAAAAAACAACTAAATGATCAACCACTAAACATGTTGGAGATCGGCTGGGTCTGCAAAACGCGACCAATGAAAGCAAAGCGTTTCGGTAGTAGGGGCGAAAATGCATGGTGATAAATTAAGTTCCGACACCAGCGCAAAATCGCTATATAAGCTCCGCTTACAGATAAGCTAGCCGTCAGCATTAACAGCTAAAACTTCGGATTTTTGTGACACCTCTAAGCACCAAAAATGTGCACTTGATTGCATCAAGAAATGACCACAAATTCATCCTCCATATATTCACTATTTTCAACGTGCCACTCGTGATTTGTAAACAAATGCTGTGGCTTCGACAGGTGGGTCGACCGCCGTGGTGGGTGGTGGTGTCACCGACGCCAATGTTTACCAGAATTGACAGCGAAGTGCAATCCAAAGGATAAATCGTTTCTCACCGTTTTAGTTTTTATTCGTCGCTTCCTCTTTTTGTAAATAACAACGCGTATTTTACGACGTTTCTCCGTCCTTCCGACCGGCCGACAGTTTGCTCCCAGCGAATCTGAATCTGTTCCTCAGTGCCGTCTATTACCTGCTCCAAATAACACTTCTCAGTTGCTGCTGGCCGCTGCTTTCTGTTGCCTAAAGAGGCGTCGTTAAGCGTTTGTGTTCTTCGGTGCGAGAGCAAGCGTGTGGCACCGATTGCGCACTGCCAGGTGCGGTGGGGGATTGCCGCTGCTACTCCAACAACAACATTTTAACTATCCAACAACGCACAAAGGCAAAGAAGAGGAAAAAACGCCAACGAGAGAGCAAGTATTATTGTTGTTGTATTTTGCTTCTTGATTGACTCTTCTTCCTCTACTTTTCTGCTTTGCTTACAACAAAAATTTATCACCACCGCGAGCGCAGGCACTACTTATTTTGTTTGTTCCCGACTCTTTCCTTCTCATTTACTTATGCCTTTTCGCTGTCGCACTTTTTTAATTACCAATCACCACGTCTTTCCAATCCAAACACAAGAAACGAACTGACTTGTTCACGAAAATTGGATTGGCCCAACTCCTTGTGCAGATGGCGCTGTCATCTGTCAAAAGCGAGATGTGTTAAATGAGCCATGTGCGATGGATTTGGCGGAGAAATGTGTATGTATTTGGTTGGCGCGGAAATTTAAAACATTTTCCAAACCCCGTTGTAACGCTGTTTTTGTTTGATAATCTATTTTTCGTTATTACAAAATTATACAAATTAATTTCCGTATGAAAACAAGTGGTATGACCCATTCAGGTGATATGCTGTAGCACGCCCTGCCGCACGAGGGTTTCCACTTGGGAGCGCGGCAAGTAATGTTGACTGTTCTTTTTCAGGTATATCACTTCCCCATTGTCGAGCTCCAATTTGCCGTAATCTTCGACGCAGCGAACCTCAATATAGAGCGATTTAGGTGGCCGTAAATCACCGGTCAGATCAATACCCTGGCCGTCGCCAATAGAACGCATATAAGCTGCCAATGACTTGGAGTACGTGTTAAAGAAGTTGATTTCGGGTTCACAGAGAGCATCTTTGATGTCAGAGGGTATAATGGGTCCGAACTCCCAACGTAGCGCTTTGATGCGTTGCAAACGTTGGTAAAGGTACGTGAGTAGGCAACGTTTATTGCGTTGCAAAGCGGCATGTCGAAAATTCAACAGTGGCCAAAGCGTTCGGTCTCCGGAAGTAGAGTAATTGGCGCTGACAAGGGAAGAAGCGTAAAGTAAGCCGATAGTAAAACAGATTTTGCATACCTACGCTTGTGCACAATTTTCATCGAATATTGCTTTGATCTCCTCTAGCACCTGGCGCACTCCATCATCCTTATGAAAGAAACAATGATATTTGTAGGGGTTTTTAAATGAAGTATATGTACTCACGTCAAATGGTGGAATAGTTTGCGAGGACCGCTCCAGCTCTTTGATAAGCTCGAACGCTTTGTCCGCAAACATTTTATTGCTTTTGCTCATTTTCGAATATGTTATAAAATTCTGCGGCAAATTATTTCGGCGCAATGTATTTTTATTATCTCTTCTTCTTAAAAGTAACGTTGTTGTTTCCCTTCAATTGGTCCCATTTAAAACAGATGATAGTCACAGGGTGGACGTTACGCACTGCATTTTTGATAACTCAAATTGCTGCCAGTATGCACAGATTGGGCCAAAGAAAGAAATGACGTGCTGAAAAGCAATAGCCCCTTAATTCGATTTAATCGGTTATTGCGTTTTACCAGAGAAATTCTATAACAAATGTGTATTGAGCGACTGTGCTATTGTGCTAATTGGGTAGTGAAAGATTCAAAGATCAGGGATTTTGATTTTAACACAAGCCCCATTTGTATCGGTCCAAGCAAGTAATTTGTGTCGATTTTTATTGCAAACATTTGTTGCATTATTCAAAACGAAAACAGTTTAATTCAGCACTCAATATTCTCCCCGCAATCAAATTAGGTAAATAAGAATATCCGCGTATGTGGAACACCCAGCATTAGCTATCAATTTGTTGCTAAGTAAAAGCTAACGAGATATAAACTGGTGAAGCACAAATGTATACAAACTTTTGGCGGCATTTTGCAGGAGTGTGCTGCAGATAGATATAATAAATAGAAAAAATGCCTGTATTTACAATTTCTGAAGTTCCCGTAAATTTTCCTTACGATCCATACGACGTGCAAATAGCATATATGGAAAAGGTGATCGCGTGTCTGAGAGATGGCAGCAATGGTGTTTTGGAATCGCCCACTGGTACTGGCAAAACACTGAGCCTGCTGTGTTCCACCCTGGCGTGGATCTTGTCGCGAAAGGCAGATGTGAGAGCACAACTGCAAACCGACCATACCGCTCAACCTCCAGCTAATTCGATTAATGTCTCGGATCCGACAACGACCAAGGCGAATGTTGTGAACGCTAGCAGAAGGAATAATTGGGGCGTGCCTAAGGTGATATACGCATCTCGCACTCACTCGCAGCTAACACAGGCAATGCAGGAGCTAAAGAGGACCGCCTACTCATTTATGCGGGCAGTAGTGTTGGGCTCTCGCGACCAACTCTGCATACATCCAGAAGTGATGCGTGAAAAGGGAAATTCCAATAAAATCTCAATGTGTAAGCTGCGGGTTCAAACGAAAACGTGCTCCTTTCATTCGCGTGTGGAGTCGCGTAAAGATCATCCCGATTTCCGCGGACCCACAGTAATGGATATTGAAGATTTGGTTAAAGTGGGACAGAAGTTGAAAATGTGTCCATACTTTGCTTCCAAAGAGTTGGTGGCCGACGCAGATATCACATTCATGCCTTACAATTACCTACTTGATCCAAAAGCTAGAAAGGCAAATAAAGTGGAGTTGAACAATACCATTATTATTTTGGACGAAGGGCATAATATTGAGAAGATTTGCGAGGAGTCGGCATCGGTGCAAATAAAATCTTCCGACGTTGCTGTGGCAATTGAGGATGTGACTCACATCATGAAGGACTTCAGTGGAGGCGATGCACAGGATTTTGGCAGCGATGAATCTAAAGACTTCAGTATGGAGGACTTGGCATTGCTCAAAGAGATGTTGCTGGATTTGGAGAAAACAATTGATGACATTGTCGTGGATAACAAGGCTGACGGTGCCACATTTCCAGCGGGATATATGTTTGAATTGCTTTCCAAAGCGAATGTGAGTGTTGTGTCCCAATGTGCATACGAATAATAAAAGTGTACTTCAGTTTACGCACAGCACGGCAGCACCTACAATAGTTCTGTTGGACAAACTGGTGCAGTTTCTAATGGTTGGCTCACAGAACTCAATGTTTCGTAAGGGTCGCAGTTTCGAGGTGTTGTCCGATTTGCTTGCTATAGTTTTCGTGAACAAAGAGGAAAGCTTTGGAAAAGTTTTCAAGAGCTTCAAGCTGCATGTACAGATCGAAGATACGAAACAGCAACATTCCCGCGATGCTACCATTGGTAAAGGTGGTTGGCTGTCAAAAGCTTCTTCGGCCACCTCAAGCATTAAATCTGCGAAAATCCTAAATTACTGGTGCTTTAATCCAGGCTTCGGGTATGTCCCTCAAATCAAATTTATACTGTAAGGTTTGAACAATTCGTGATACTTATCCCTACATAGCATGGAGCAACTCCTGAATAAAAATGTCAGAAGTATCATTCTCACGAGCGGCACTTTAGCCCCGTTGAAACCACTAACTGCTGAGCTTGGCATACCTGTGGCACATTTTTTGGAAAATCCACATATTGTGAGCAAGTCGCAGGTTTTTGTGAAGATTATTGCATCTGGCCCTGATCGTGAACAGCTCATTTCGAACTATGCGAATCGGTAGCGAAGCGGAATTCATTTAATAATTACAGACACTTATGTATTAAAATGGGATTGTATTCTTTCGTAGCGATAACCCGAAATACATCAGCTCCCTTGGACAAACTGTACTCAATGTTGCTCGCATTGTGCCCGATGGCTTGTTGGTGTTTTTCCCGTCATACCCCGTGCTAAATAAATGCACTGACTCGTGGCAGGCTAGTGGCCTGTGGGCGGATATAAGTCGGCACAAACCTATCTACGTGGAGCCGCAGAGTAAGGACGAGTTCACTTCCACCATGGAGGAGTTTTATCAAAGCATTCGTGACTCCAAAGGAGCGTGCTTTATAGCTGTCTGCCGCGGAAAAGTCTCGGAAGGCCTTGACTTTGCGGACCGCAATGGACGTGCCGTAATTATAACCGGATTACCATTTCCACCTTTGAAGGACCCTAAAATCATTTTAAAAAAACGTTATTTGGAGGACAATCGAACGAAGGAAAACGAGGTATTTCTATCTACTTGTACATATTTATAACTTGTCGCTATTTTTATAAACGTTTATTTAACTTTACTTTATGCTTTGTGGGATTTTGGAATTTTTAGCTTCTTAGTGGGCAAGCGTGGTACGGGCTGGAGGCGACCCGCGCCGTGAACCAGGCCATTGGACGTGTAATACGGCATCGCAACGACTACGGTGCCATATTGCTATGCGATGTACGTTTCCAACAGCCGACGCAGGTGAACCAATTGTCCAAATGGATACGTGGCCATTTGGACTCCTCATCAAAAACATCATCCTTTGGTGCAGTTGTGCGGGACTTGCGAGAGTTCTTTAAGCAAGCCGAGCAAAATGTAGGAAGGATTTGCGATTGAAGTCATTTCCAGAACAATAAAACAATAAAACGTTGTGGTTTTTCAGATGCCTAAACCGAAAGAACGCTCAGTGGAGTCTTTAGTTCGCGAATCATGCGACGAAGCCGGTATTGTTCGAAGCAAATATTTCAGTGACCCTCAGCAAGTTTTAAAATCAAAGCAAAAATTCGAAGCAGAGGCGGCATTGTGAGTTGTGTTTATATAATACATTTGGCGATGTCATAAAGCAGTGTTTCGCGGTACATTTCCAGTAAAGTCGAGAAGACAAATTCCGTAGCAAGTTGGTCGCCTGACGATTATACGGCAGCTGCTGGACAGCTACGTAGTGGAAAGGCACCAAGCGCAATGGACTTCATGAGTCGCTTGGACTCAAATGTTTCGGTAAATGACAATGCAGAAAGTCAAAATGATGTGATTGCATATTTAATTCCTAGACTATAGACTTTAACAACGGCGCCAGTCCTAGTTGCAGTAGTTCAAGAAATAGTGATGGTCTAGTTGGCATACACAAACGAGAACGAGCCTGCAATGCGGAGCCCACCATTCGCCAAAAACGCTATAAATTGATTGAGAATCCTAGCATCGTAGATCTGACAAACTCTTCTAAAACGTCTGCTGCAATAAGTAAACAAGTGCCTGAAGACCGAGTTGAATTGTTGCGTTTGGTAAGCGCGATTCCTTCCTTTCAAGATCCTGCTGTTTCATATGATGGCGTGTCTTTACTTACTATTTTAGTTGCGAAGCATTTTGTCGAAAGATAAATTTGCTGCATTTACTACCGCCATAATAGAATACAAACGGGATGAAGCTTTCGAGGCCTTGATGCGTGTGCTGCTGGATATTTTTGGTCAACCGCAACTGCACTACCTTCTGTTGGGGATGCGCCGTTTTTTGAAAACCAACCACAAAGAGGAGTTTGATGTGCGCGTTGCTAGTCTCATGTAGTTGCGTGCCTGTATTATGCACCACATGAAGCATTCCCTGGTTTTCTCGATAATATACCGTCACCTCGTCCTGCTTCGGCATAACTAAAAAAATATTGGTTTTTGGACTATTACGTAGGATAATTTGTATTATGTTTTAAGATTTCTCAGAAACGACATATATATATTTTTATCCTATGTTATTTGGTTGTTGACTGAAAACTTGCAAGGTATTTTCTAAAAAATGAATTCTGTCCAGTTATGGCATTTTCTTAAACGACAACTTTTTGTTATACATATTTCATATAGTAACATTGTTTTCAACATCATTGTTATGAGCGTCGGAAATGTAACATGTTCGAAACAGAATTCTAGCGCCTCAAAGATTCCTCAGTATTTCAGTATCACTTTCGTTTAGGTCAAAAGGCACGATATCAACTCTGCATGCTGAGAATGTGAACGAGGGGAAGATTGTGGTTACATTAGTTTGGAACAGTAGCACGTCAGTTTCGGCAATGTCAAAATAACTTAGTCACACCATCGCAGCCCAAAACGCTCCTCAAAGCTATTGCGATTATACACGCCTATATCGGCCAACTGTTGGGAGTCGGTGTAGTATGCGAAGCGTCGTATCTCGGCCATCGCCGCGTCGAACATCTGCTTCCAACTTGTTAAATCCGTGACGCTCATATGAATGGGTAGTTGTGGGTCTGGTATGTCAATGGCAGCTTGGAGGCGATCAAAAGCCTCTGCTATGGGGCCAACAGAAAGGTTCACCCAGTATTCCTCCGGGAAACGCTTATTCTCACAGAAAGGCGCTCGCTTGCGCATTATGAATATTAGCATTAGTATCTCGTAGCGTTCAGCCGATTCGTAGAAGCGTTTTGTACGTGTTTTCTCCACAAAATCAATAAGCAGTATGAGTGGGGTGTAGTTCTGCAAGTGCATGAGCAGCTCGCGATCGGTCCACACGTACCGAGTCATATTGCCCTGCATATTTGAATGGGCCATGTTAATCAACGAAGCGCCCGTCTGCCTGAGACAACCGCCCTCTTCGACCATGGCAGCGAGTCGTTATAATCTGGTACAAAGGTAAAAATGCAGGGGTAACGCGGATGCTAGGTCAAGGCTATGCGCATATGTGTGCGCGTGTGGCGCATTCAATACTGCAACAGAAAATGTATTCACTTTTAACTATTTAATAAACAAAATATTGGTGTTCATACCTACACTTTTAAGTCTTCTTTTATTCGAAAATTGATTTTTGTTTAGATTTTACTATGTAAATAGTTCCAATTTATTTGCTGCTAACAACAAACACTCTGTGCTGGAATAAATCAATTCCGACACACATGAAGTGCTTAAGAGAAGGGGGAAGGCTGGGGCTAGGTGGCACGTGCTTTTATGCTTAGCAGTTTTGTGCAACGGTCACAAAGTTCTTGGGATTTTGCATTCTGAATTTATAGTTTTGAATTCACAAATGTATTTTTTTTATTTAAAGTAATATTCATAGGTACAAATGAATCATACATACAAAAGTTGTATTATATTTTATAAAGACTTCTTTTTTGCATTATTGAAAATGCCTAAATATTTTCCACGCGTCATCTCTTTGGCTTCGCTTACGCCCAATTGATAAGCTTCGTCGTATATCTTTCGGATCTCCATTATAAGACTATTGGCGGGCAAGGCGCTGAGTTCTGAAAATTCCCCGAAAATACATGGCTTATGCGGGAGATAGCGCAGAAAGAAAGCTACTTACGTAGCATGGCTGTAACATCTTCCTGTGAAAGTCCACGTGACCATTCTGGAGCTGGAGTGCGAATAGGTGTATCACTCATCGCAATGAAATCGGTCAGGCCAGGAACTGAAATGAAATCAACGAGTAAATTCAAATAAATAGCGGTAGTCGCATGAGAAAATTCATTTCGAAAAATAGTAAAAAATATATACAATGTAAATAAGCTGGGAAATTTTAAAATTACGTGAAGCCGTTGAAAAATTGTTTAAAGTTCAACCCAAAATCAAACACAACTGTTGCCAAATCTATTTCGAAGCAAGTGCTGCCAAAGCGTAAGGTAAAACTGGTAAACTTATTAAACAATATGATTCTTCAATTGCTCTCTTCCGTCTCTCCGGCTTCGATATGCATATACGTTTTTTACTAACCCACTCACACTAGAACTTGACTTGATGGCCCAAAAAAACGGCGATGCTACTTATAAAAACAATGTGTGGACAACTTTCAACTCACTCTTTTCGGGCCATAGGTCAGGAGAGGCGCGGTCCAACTTTTCCAAAGACAGGAGGCCATCATCGTTATGTAAATCCTCCTTCATAAGCGAATCTACAAGAAAATGACTTGTATTTAATTTGATGGAACTGGGCGGATGGATTTTAGCTACTTTTTAGCGCTCCGTCGTTTGGCATATTGGACAAAACAATGCGAACTACGAAAGAATGTAAAATGTCAAACAATTAACTGCAGTCTGCGCGACGTTGCCATCCGTGTAGAATGTTTCGGCAATAGCAATAGGTGCGTTCGATGAAGAAAACTTGTACATACCAGAGAAATTATATAACAATATGTGCATTTCTTGTAATTTATAGGGAAAAGGAAAAAGTTATAAAACACATGTGAAATGATTGTGTGTAGTAATTGATTAAGTTTTTCAGATTTATAACTTTTTGACAGAAATTCCCTGAATTTTTTATTTTCTGAAATATTTCTTTGATAAAAAAATGCCTAATGTACCTAGACGAACGAAATGCTTTTCTGTTTATCCCGAAACTCACCAACACCACAGAAGAACACGAAATTTCTCATCAACGTTTCTTCGAGAAACTTTGCAACGCGCGGAAAACAGAAAACAGCTGAAAACAGACGATGGCTTACCATAATTAGCGAACGCAGCACCGCATTACTTAACTCGCCAATTTTTCTTCATTCCACTTTCGTAAGATATTGTGCATTGTGTGGAAATACTGCTATTACACTAAGCTTTAATTATTCTTATTTTTTATTAATTGTTTAAGTTAGACGGCTCCACTTAGATTTGAATTGCAAAGTTTGGCATTTAAAGGTTTGAGATATATATTACGAAAGCAAGAAACTCATGGCAGAAGGAGGAGGTATAAATCAGAAGACCAAGTCCATATCTTCCGCTCCTTTTGCTGCAGTTGAAGGCATCAAGGCGTTATTCTTCGATTTGGACAACACGCTTATTCCCACGCGCTATGGGGACTTCAAAGCGACTCGAAAGGTGAGTGAGTGAAAGCGGACTCAAAATTTTCCATTGAAAACGTATGTACGGGAGTGGGGTGAAGAAGAAGTAGTGCTGAGATGCAGTTTTGTTACGACAATAGTAGAAAGAGATGAGAAGTGGCAATTGAATACCTAATGACAAAACAATTTAAATAAGCATTTCCGGGTAATCGAATTCGCATAAACATTGCTGGGGCACCCGCATTTTTATGCTCCGTATTCGTGCTTAGAAAATTTCTGCAACTGGTTCCTATTATTTTTTACTGTTTTGCTTGATGAGGGTTTAAATAAATGAAATAATCGTTTCAAAAGAATAATTTTGTATTTTTGCCCGCTTCCGCAACCGTAAAATTGAAACCCACAATAAAGCAGTTATCGATTTAATGTAGAAATAAAGTCAGACTAAAATTCGTGTATACTTTGTTTTCGCTTAAGCTTGCTGATGTACTTGAGAATCAATTTGCTTTCACCAAAGAGGAGTCCGCAGCATCTACACAGTCCTTTCTAAAGTCGTTTCGTCGCTGTCCGGATAATTCGCAAACATCGCTGGAATCGTGGCGTACGTACCTGTGGCGCGAAGCTTTGCCAAAGCGTTTCAAGTATCTGGCCGAGCAAATATATCCAAAGTGGTCACAGTTGCGTTATCGCTACCTGGCGCTGCAGCCGGAGTACGTGCAAATGTTACGACGTTTTCGTGAGGTTGGCTACTCTTTGGGGCTTATCACGAACGGTCCATCAAATTCACAGTGGGAAAAAATCAACAAACTGCATGTGAGCCAGTATTTCGACTGTGTTTTAGTTTCGTCGGATCTGCCTTGGGAGAAACCCAGCCCCCACATCTTTCATGCGGCGTGCAATTTTCTGGGTGTCAAACCTACCGCATGCGTGATGATCGGCGATAAATTAGAGTCAGACATTAAGGTATGTAACGATTGAGCTGTTTGAATTTAAAATTTTTGATGTTGCTGACTTTTCCAGGGTGGCCGGTTGGCTGGATTAGGCGCCACTTTTTGGCTTCCATTAAACACGACAGAGATCGATCTGAGCGATGTTGTGCATCCGCCCGACATTATACTGAGACAGCTTTTGGATTTATATAAATATTTTTCTGCCTTAAGTAACAATATTACTTCAAATATTGCAAAATCAAAAAACACTACTTCTGTTCCTATCGCAGTTAGGAAAACACATTCACAATCTACACGTAGAGTTAGCCAGCTTAGCTTTAGCTTTTGCGATAGTAGTAGTGGAAATCCAACAAGTACCTGGGAATGTGACCTTGAGTCGCCTTATCAACAACAATATCAAAAACAACAACAGCGCAATCAACAGCACAGTAGAGGCTGTAATAATTATCGCCGTGGGGGTTCCTTGCCCATGGCCATGGAGTGCTTCAGCAGCGAAGCAGAGAATAGCTCAGATAGTTTATTTAGTTAAGATGTAAAGAAATTGCCGATTAGGAGAGGCATAGCCTCACATTCATTGTTTTAAATTTAAGATTTAAAATTTTGATTAGAAGCATCCGAAATTTGCCCTTGAGAATTGAATGATCAGATTGTTGTTGGTGATGGGTTACTTGAGGTAAAAACGAATATTGTGACGGCTAAAGGAGGCATTAAGATCTGTGAACTAAAACTTGCGAAAGTACAATGCATGAGAACTGGTTTTTACCATGAATATTTCTTAAATATTGATGTAATTTTTGAAAATTTTTTTTTCTAAGAACGGAAATTAATAGTTGCTATTTTTGTGAATAGGAGTTAAGGACGGGAATTGAATGCAATAAATTAAATTGAACTGACAGCTAAGGCGTATTAAATTCGGGGTGGCAACGCCGTGAAGTACGTGTTGCGATACCGCCTAGTACTCGATTCCAGTACTCAAAAAAAGCATTATTAAAAAGTATCGATGCCAAAAAAATATCGAGCTCATATCGAGCAAAAGTAGCTTCGAGCAAGGCACATTAACAAGGTATGCCAACTAGGGAGAGCCATAGTGTAATAAATATCAAGTGAACCAGATAGATTGTCATACCTTACAATTGTCAAAAAATATTTTGATTTTCTTTTCTCCTTCTTCGTTATATGTCTTAACCCATCCGAGACATTAGTACAAAAAAGTTACTCAACATTTTTACGTACCAAGCAATTTTTATTTTCCAGCACGTGTGTTATATTTTTTATAACAAATTGTGTTTATAAAACAATTTTTAATATTTTTTTATCACGTTTGAGTTTGTTATTAAGTTTATTTCGTTTGTGAATTCTGTTCAAATGTTTTATCCGAAAGTGCATGCGGCATGTAAAAAACAGGTTTTTGACATGCGCTGAGGAAGAAAAGGTGATATTGTAGGCTCTTGACCATTTTCGTCGCAAATCTTCATCGTTAGGCACAGAAAACATCGGCATCTCTTCATCGTAAGTGCCTTTGCACAAATAACAACAGTTGGGCATTTTTCTTTTTTTCTTTTTACTTTTTTCTTCAAACGCAAACTCAAACTGAAAACGGGTTAATATTTTTGACAATTATCAGGTATGACAATAGAATGTCATTGCTATCTGGTTCACTTGATATTATTCCACTATGTCCGCTTTTACACGATGCGACTCGGCCCCGGAGACACGGAAGAATGTAGGAAAGAGGGGTGAAACGACAGGGGAACGCGCAAAATCGCTCGGGCAGCGATTGTGCTGCGATTTTCTGATTTTCTGACGTTCCTCTTTATTCGTTTTCGCGCTTCGCGCTGTCGACTGTAAATTAAAACTTGAAATCGAGTGAATACGTATTGCAAATAAACTGAAAAATTTACAGAACTTTACGCATAAAAGTAAATATAAAGAAAAAAATGAGCAAAGAGTGGAATAAGTGCTTTAAATGTTTACAAATTGCAGAAATAAAACCAGCTGCAGACTCTAGTGTCAATATGTGGAGTGGAGCGAGTCGCATCGTGTAAAAGCTATGCGCGATTTCAAAGCGGAATGCGAAAAAATCGCCGGGGCCGAGTCGCATCGTGTAAAAGCGGACTATGGAATAAACATTGAAAATACCTAGCAATCAAAAATATGTATGTATATGATTGACGACATTGCACAATTTTGCTTTAATAGATAAGAGTTTCCACACTTAATTTTTTAGTAGTAAATTGGAGGCATAACTTAGGGTAAGTAAAAAATTTTTTACGCAAGGCAACATTGTAACGCTTTTGCAAAAAAGTTTTGTCAACACATGCTCCGTTCCGATACCTACCTAAAGTACTCGATATCCGTACTCGTACTTGAATAAAAGCATCGAGTCCAAAAAGTAAAGTACTCAAGCATCGAGAGGAGTACTCGAGTACCTACTCATACTCATTAGTATCGGAACAACACTAGTTCCAGCGTGAATTCAAATACAATTTCGCGCTGGTGTCTCAGACTGGGATTTGATTGTCCGGAGAGAGAACTCGTTGAAAAGTTTCAAGCAATTTTCAATAACGTTTTCGAAAGCGAGAATATTTGTAAATAATGGAAAGCCACCTCAAAAGGAAGCGGTCAAAAGCAGCATCAATATCAGTTCACAGTGCGGTAACGGGAACGCATACATCTCTTCGGCCTGTGGATTGCATGACTTCGCGGGACTTCCAGCTGGACGTGTCTGCTCACATTGAGGTAGCAGCGCAGCGTTTGAAGGACCAGGCCAACATAAGCACGTTTGCTGAGGTCATTCTGCATAATAGGCATCTGTTTCGCGGTCGTACGGTATTGGATGTGGGCTGCGGTCTGGGCATACTTTCCCTCTTCGCTGCCAAAGCCGGCGCAGCACGCGTGTACGCGGTGGACTGTTCCAATGTTGTTGATTACACAAGGCGCATCGTGGTGGATAATGGTTACGAGGACGTGATCCAAGTGATTAAGGGGGATATTGAGAATGTAGAGTTGCCGAAGGGCGCGGACGTGGTAGATATTATTATCTGCGACTGGATGGGCTATTCGCTGTTTTTCCAGTCGGCTTGTGATGCAGTGATATATGCGCGCGACAAGTGGCTGCGCAAGGATGGCAAAGGCTTGATTTTTCCGGATATGGCGAAGCTGTTTATGGCCGCGCTGGAAGATAACTTGCACAAAAATGAACGCGTGGAGTGGTGGCGTGATGTGTACGGCTTCGATATGAAGTGCTTGCGGGACTGTGCCTTGATGGAACCTAGCTTTCAAGAGGTGCTGCCACAGCAGGTAACTATTAATTCTTAGCTATCACAAAACGTCGTTCATAGTTCTTTATTTGCAGATTGTAAGTACGCAGTACGGCATCAAACATATTAATCTGTACACCGCGACAGTTCGGGACCTTCAATTTCGCAGCAAGTATATAATAGAAACGGTACGTGCCGGACACATGGATGGCATAGTGACATACTTTAACGTGTACTTTTCCAAGTCGCACACTCCGAAACGTTTTGGGACAGGTCCTACTTCTTGTACAACGCGTTGGATGCAATCCGTATTTTTTTTTGATAAGCCTATAAACATCAACGGCAAGCAGCGATTTTATGGAGGCATCGAGATGTATTCAAAAGCCGAGAACAGCAAATGTGACTTGGGCAATATGGAAGTGGGCTTTGAAATGTTCAGTGGAGACTCATCCCTATTGAATCTAGAGGTGGAAATGTGCTGGAAGCTGAAACCGCGTGCGACTACGCAGAACTGCGCCACAGCGTCGTCGACCAGTGTGATCACGTCAACGACTGTGCCAAGTTCCAATGCAATAAACGATGCCCAAAACGTGTCAGAACAGAACAAAAAACCTGAACCGAAGATAGGCAGAAAACTTAGAGCAAAAGTGTCAGATGCGACGATCGTAATTCATGAATCTCCGAAAAAGTCTTTACCTTTCACCCGCTTTGTAATTGGCAAAGAGCAGTATCCTTGCTTAGCTATGAGAAATAGCCGTAAGAAAGGCAAACACACCGCGAAAGGTTGATACTGCTCCTGCGGATTGTTTAGCACATTCACCTGTGTCTCTTCTTATTTCTTCTCCACAAAAGCCAATTGTTGAAGTTCGTTTTTAATTATTTTAAGCAATGATATCAATTATCAAACGAATTTGATATTAAAATGTCAGACACGTAGTTTTCTATTGATCGTGCGTTGAATTAACAACCTTGAATTGGAATATGGATTATTTTGAATTATTTGGATTATTCTTTGGGAAAGTAGGGCGATTTCTTTCGATGTAAGTTGAAATAGTTTTTACAAATAAAATTTAGTTTTTGAGACACGGATTTTATAAACTTTTTATTCAAGTATTAACAACTAGAGCTAAAATACTTTATGATTGGCTGGTAAGACATCCGGTAAACGATATTAAATTGGGTTCAGCTAAAGTTTGGAATAGGATTTCACTTGGGCGTGCGGGGAACGTGCCTCCTTTGCTAGCCTTGAGCGATATTTAATTTTCTCAATAATAGGACGGCAAATTCTCAAAATTATTAAAACAGAAAAGTTTTCCTGCAACGTTAACTTTTTTCAATTATTGTAGTTGGCACTGTTGGCATTTACAAAGAAAATCAACATTCTTTAGAATTAAAAAAAAATAAATCAAAAATTGGATCAAATTGTTTACCTAATTTTAACCTCAAAGCTAAATTTAAAGATATGTACATATGTACATACGTGTTTGCTGAAAGGAAAATATTTAATTTAAAATCAACATTTCCGAGTAGTCTACTTAACCGTTAATTGGTAGAAAATAAATAAAACTTCGACTCGATATTCAAGAATTTCCTAAAATTTTGTTTGATCAAATGGCTGGTTTTTTAAAGTTGTATGCACCACTTCTTTTGTTTTTTAAAATTAAACGTTGATAACTTCAATATTTTGAATAATATATACTTTTCGAAAAAGTTGACTTTTATTTTGCTTATATTTGAAATAGTTTTGTTCTATTAGTAAGCCTGTAAAATTATAAAAAAACACAGACTTTTAATTAGGAAACTTTTGCCCACACAGCAGAAAATGCTGTAAATGTCCATGCAATCGTAGCTGTTAAATAACGAATTATCTTAAATCCAATACTTGTTGTAATGTAATTGAAAAAATGCATTATACATTCTTCTTTAAATTTGAGCAAGAGTAATGCGGTCTCCATTCATTTTTTAAGATCTCATGAAGCTACAAAATATAGCATTTATTTACATCAAATATAATGAATGCATTAAATGAGCTTAACATGACCGAGGAATACAGCAATTTGCTATAAAATAAAAATTAATGGAGAACGGTATTTATTTAATTGACGTCGCACATGGCTTTGGACAAAATGTATGCATCAATTCACAGCTCGAATGAATACACCTGCATATTGTTGCATTAATTTAGAAAACATAGCTAATAAACATTTTTTGAATTTTATAATAAAACCAAAAAAATGAAGGAAAAACATGCTTACGGTCATTGGATTCGCATGATTAAACATTATGCAGTAATCAGAGCTTCTCAAATCTTTGACTTGGCTGTGTAAAAATAAAGAATAACATGTAAAAAATTAAGTATACATGTATGTTCGTTTAGGCATGATGATTTACAGCAAAGAAGCGTATGAGAAGTTTTTTTTGCTCCCTTCCTCCTTCCTTCCTGTTTAAAAGCACAAACCACCTTAATTAATTATGTTAACATTTTAGTTAGAATTGAAGTCGCTTCGTGCATTTCCCTTCATGTAAATGTTTACTTATTTCATTTCCTTTGTGCAGCGATTTCTTCTAACTTTTTTCGCCGCTTACTAAGAAGCGAATTGTTTGATTTTTCCAGCGCCTTGATGTTAATCTGAAAATTAGTGTAAATTAGTAATAAAATCTGCCTGCACTTCGCAGCCTCACTAGCTTAGCCACCTGATCATAGTCTACGCGCATGGTGGCTAGGGAGCGCGTCATCTCCTCTTGCACCTCCGGCCATGTCTCCTCCCCCTCCTTAAGCATGCGGCCAGTGCACAGTGGAGTCTGTGGAACTTCAGTGTATTGTGCGACCCACCGGTTGCGCATCACCTCCTCGATAGTCAACCTCTTGCTGGGGTCCACATTCAGCATGCCTCGTATTAAGTCCTTGGCCGCTTGGCTAACGTCCTTCCACTCGGGGTTGGGAAAGTCGTATTGGCCAGTTCGAATGCGCTTCTTCATGCCTGGCGAAATGGCCAGACCATTGTTGCTGTAGAAGGGAGGAAAACCGCAGAGTAGAATGTACATGATCACACCTAGTGACCAAATGTCGCAGCACTTGTCGTACTTCTCTGGTCCGAGCACTTCAGGAGCTGGCGTTGGGGGAAAAATAGAAGTTATTTAGGAACTGCCTCAACTATGCGATGACGGCCATTTTACTTACCCACATAGTACGGTGTGTAGCATGGCGTCTGCAGTGTGTCTTTTATTAGGGTCTCCTTTGCGAAGCCGAAATCTGTCAGCTTGAGCACAGCATTCGATCCTGGTGTAGTGTAGAGCAAGTTTTCGGGTTTCAGATCCCGATGAGCAATATTCTGGCTGTGCAGATAGTGCACGGCCACGCAGATCTCGTGCATGATGTGTGCCGCCTCTGCGCGAAGAGAAAAGAGAATATTCAATGTTAGTTCCGTGGATTAGAAAGGAAGGGCAGATAAAAAAAATACCTCGCTCAGTGAATGCGCCTTCGGGGTTATCTTGAATACGCTGGAAAAGCTCACCGCCCTCCATGCTAGATTAAGAAAATAAAACAAAAATCTAATTATTGTCGCAGGACATCGGCCAGATTCTAAGAGTTGCCTCACCATTCCATCACAACCAAGAGACATTTGCTGCCGCTCAACGTATTCTCGTACACATCGACTATGCGAACGATATGGCGGCAGCCGGCGCTGACGTGCCAATGCAGGTCCACCTCTCGCCGGGCTTTTGGGTTTTCAAGCAGCACCTGCACCATAAAAGGAATAACATTCATTACACAAGTACACACAGCTCGAGCTGGACGCACTCACCTTCAGAGCGTATTTTTGCTTCGTCTTGCGATTGGTACATTGCACCACTTTGCCATTGATGCCCAGACCCAGAACCGTGTTGGATTTCTCGTAGTCGTCACTTAAAGGCGTGGTCTTATACTGTCGTTGCGGTTGCTGTGTCATATCCGGTTGTAATAAAATCCTATTTGGAAAGAGTTGTAAGAACGACACATTAGAACGAATGAAGAGTTCGTAGTCTGCCTATTGGTTGCAAAGTGTTGAGCCGAGGGGAACCGTTAAATGTGCTGATAATTCAAACAGATGTTGGCGTGATATATGTATGTATGTAAATAGTTATAGACCGTTTTCGATCACGGCTTCCTCGCACCATCGAACCATCAAGCTTAAACAAACGTTGACGGAGCTCCAGGCGAGTTCGGCTCGAACGTATATTTTGTGAAATTAGGTAGTTGCTCCCTATTGATTTCTTTGTTGAAATCTGTCGAATGCTGATGTAAGTATTTTGAAATTTTTACCGGACGAGAGGCTAGGTGGAACGAGTTTTCGTTATGGAGTGTTTGAATATTTAGAAATCTGCATTCCACGCCTGCTCGCACAACGTATTGGCGAGCCAGAATGAACAATGACGTCACGCGCACTGCGGTTGTCTGCGAGTCCCACTAGGCGTATCTGTATCTACCGTGCAACAACTTGTTACCTATTCGTTATAAGCATTTGGTTGTTTATCTTAACTAAAATTTTCGACGTCTGATAACAACGCGTAACCACACCAGGGCGGCGACAGCAGCAGAACTAATTACATATCACAAAATGTAGGAAACTCGATTTTTTTTTAAATATGTATTAGGTAATTTCGAATTAAAGCAGCAACAGTTTGCCCGACTATCTGTCTCACGCTTTGTTTATACAGAGCGTTTGACTGTTTCTCAATTTCTTTTGCTTTCGTAAAAAGCACCTCAAAATGCAGCGTCATTTCCATTTAAAATTGCGTTCAAACACTACCTGGCTGTTTCTGCAAGTCCTCGCCATTTGCTTGCATTTTGTGCGGGTTGTCCTTCTGCTATAATTACTTGATTGTCGTTGGATCTTGTGGACTTACATTGTTGCGCAGGGGGAGGGGCTCACAATTTAAATATGTATTTGCAATTAAAAAATTCAATAACCTTTAAGGTCTCTCCTCATTCTCGGATTAAGGTGCTCTGCTATGAAACCTTGAGCGAGAATTCGCGACATTATTGCATCTCTGAGATACATTTACGCTTATTGATAGTTATGCGGTTATGCGTCATATTCGAGCCAAAGTGAAATTACTCAATTTTCAAGCTGTAGTACTGTCGCTCAACAAAGCTGTAACACGGGAATTCTCAGCAATTGACGTACCTGCAGAAATCTAAATTCTTGTTTTACAGAAATGAAAAGAAATTTCAAGAACACCTCGTTTCGCGAAAGGAAAACATAAAAGCGACCAATTCACTCGCGTACTTTGTGAGATACAAGATACTAATGAAATCAATCTGTCTCCACCAGGGATGCCAAGCATTTTTTTCAGATTTCCCATGACAAATTCTCTCAACTCACTTTTCAGTTTATTGTTCTTACAAAATTAAAATTTTGTTTGGTTTTAGCAAGAATTTTTCTCATTGAATAAAAAAATCTGTTTGTTTGTTTAGTTGGTCAGAACAATCCGCTACCGGGCTACGACATGACGTACGGCATGTAGTATAGATACTACAAATTCTGAAAAGTATTATATAATAGTATTGAATGAAATGATTAATGAAGCTGCAGGGTGTTGCTTAAAGTTCTCAAATGTGATGGAAGAGCGTTATCCAAGCGGTTCTCTAAATGGATTTTTGCATTTCTCAATAATACAGATTTTTTCATTTAAAGGGATCTTTGAGGGACTGTAACTCTTCCACATCATTTTGGCATAGGCAATTCAAAGGTAAGCCAGACAGATCACCTATAAACCTACACGGTCTCAAGTATACTCTGAAATATCCACACTCTTCAAAACAAAGGAAGCCTTAATAGATTTCTGACTCAGCGCTTCCCTAACATTTTTTTAAACTGCCCAGAAGCGGAGTAGCCAGATGGACGACGCGGTCGTCATTTGGATGATTTTAGGGTCTAAATGACGATGGATGATTTCAAAGGCAGAAATGACGATATATAAAACTTTGTAATGATAAAAAATTCAATTTCAAATTCAAGACATCTTAAATCCATCTATTACTCTACTTTTTTGTGTTGTTCCCAATTATTCAGGAACGAGCAATGCACGATGACTGCCTTTTCTACCTTGGAATTCCTTGTACAATCGATTGCTCGATTTCATGCAAATTGAAGCGTATTTTTCTACTTCAGATTAATTTCCATGAAAATTTGTGCATAGCATGACCTTCTGGCACATTTCTAACTCGGTTGAAAAAATTGTGGAAGCAATAATCGAATTTTCACTCCCACGCGTGGAAAAGAAGCCGATATAACTTCGGTGATTGTCTTAAAAAACCTATCTGTTATCAGTCCGCAGAAAATTATAAAAAATGAAATTACTTCTTCAGAACTCATACTTCGTGATTTTCGAGACCTAATTGAAAACAGTACCGCTCAAGCGATTGACAACGAGTTTAGGGAGCCAACAATTCCGATTTTCGAAATGTATTTCACAAAACTGAGGAAATAATACCAGAAGCTTTTTGGAAAACTTTAGGTACGTTCGTAAATGCAACCCAGCGGTTGCACTGCAAAGCAACGCGTTCGTAAAAGCAAAATTGCGCAATACTGTTGCGTGCAACGCGTTCGTTAATGCAACGGCTTGGCACCGCAGTGACAAATTTCTGCATTTTTCGCAGTCATTATCCTACTGTTGCGGGTTGCAGAAAACGAAATGGAAACGTAGAAAATGTATTATAAATGGATAAAAATTTGTTTGTTATCTTGTATAAAGATAGAATACATCATCTGGATAGGTTTTTATTGTTTTAAAGTAATTATTTACTTTTGGGATAGATCTTATTTTCTTTTTCAACAAGGTTTTTACCACGATATATCTTTTTTTCACTCGTTTTACTCTTTCTTTATTGAAATTCATTAAAAGACTCTCACTTCGAGTTTCGCAATTATCAATTAATGCCTTAACTAAAATTTCCATCCTGAATCGCGTTCGCTAATGCAACAAAAGTTTCTGCAACCAACCTGCAAACGAAATCAGCTGATCGGGCAGTGACAACTGAAGTTGGCTGCACTGCTACTGTCACTGCACGAATTTACTGCATTTACGAACGTACCTTATAACTGATCTTACACTGATTCTTCTTTTGTTTTCCCAACGCTTAAAAATTTTTTTTTCACTTATGTATGTGTCTACCTAACTCAAAAGTTAATTTGAATAAAGCTAAATATAGAAGTCGTCTAAATACTGAAGCTCTACAGGAAATTTTATTTTCTTCAATGTACTTACACTAGTATGATGCTGTTTTATTTATATTGATCTCAAATGTTTGTGAATTTCTTGTGAATAATACATATAATACAATGTTTGTATCTTGATCTGAACTTTTATATACACATACATAGTTGGTCAGAACAGTTACAACCTGACCTGCGGCTTTTCTCCAGGCGTTCCTGCCATGATGCGACTTATAGCCAGTCTTTCGTTCACATAGGTGAACCTGGAGACAAGGTGGCGTAGCCTCCGGCTGACCACGAATTCATATCCGAATTCGCGCCTCCCCACATGGCAGCTGTAGTAGATGTCGCAGGTTGCTTGTTTTGAGCATCCTTGCCCTCTCCATCGCATTTCCTGGATGGCAGTGATGTCAGCCTTGTATTTATTTTCGAGGGCATTCACCAGTTGGATAGAGGCACCTTCCCTATTATGGGACAGGACATTCCAGGTGCATATCCTTAAATCATGGTCCTTAGTACGTTTGCGGGGGTAGTCATCAGTTTAAGGGGCCATTTTATCCGAGGCTTTCGATGTTTTCATTGGGCATTTTATAAATGTGGCTGGGACCCAAACCCTGCCCACACTTTCGCTGCACGCATTAGCTCACCGCTCAATGGATGTCAAGCAGACAGCAGGCGCCACGTAAAGGCTGTGTGCCAACTTGGTTATGGAATAACAAGGATCGCTCTGGCTAACCCCAATCGGAAAGCGATCTGAAGCTTTACCCTGCACTTCCAAACCCATGCCTGCTTGAGCTTTTATATAATTTTTCTTAATCACAAATAAAATATACGAGTATTTTTTAACTTTTCATTTAAATGACGACGATTTTTAAAAATATTTTGACGATTTGGGATTTTTTTTCTGGCAATACTGCCCAGAAGCCTGAAGTTTCGCCAACTTGGTAATTGTGACTTCCAAAACTCTTCCAGCATTGCCAGACAAAAGATATTGTAGAAATAGCTGTTCTTGTGTACTCAATAGCAAAAAACTAGGCGCAGTGCAGTTGGAAAGCTCTAAATCTTCCTCTTTTTTTTGCACCTTCATAGCTGTCACTTCAGCCCTTCCTCTTTCACTAAAGTTTTAAATGATTTGTTTATTAGGTCTCCAAAAGCAAAAATGTACACAAAACATTGAAAATTTAAATTTATTTTTAGACGTGTGGTTTTCAAGGAGAAATAAAACGCATATAATTTAATGTCATGGCCAAGAATTTAGCTTTATTATAAAGATATGGGTTTGCCATTATGTTTTTTGCAAATGATTTCGGGCAAGTGGCCGCCGCGGCCGGCTGGAATTCGACCAATTTTCGACCACTTTTTCCAGCAATTTGGGTTGTATGTCAGCAATAACGCGCCGAATATTCTCTTCCAAGGCGTCAATCGTCTCGGGCTTATCTGCGTAGACATAAAGCATAAATCAAGTGACAGCTGTCAGAAAGACCGACTCCGAAAAAAGTATTGCTTGATTGAAAACCACACGTCTAAAAAAACACCCTTCATTTTTTTCGGGGTCAAAATTAAACGTGTCAAGGCGCGAACCGTAACATATGATTTATGGCAAAGCGAGTTTAAAATTGAGCGATACCTATCTATATTTCAGAAAATATATATAAGTAACATAAAAAATTCATAAAATATGCAAAAAAGTAACAAGTAATATAATTACATATTTAGCCATGCTCCACATTTTACTTTCGATCGAAAGTCCATGGCAATATTGGTGCAAAAAAGTTTAAAACGCAAAATAAACAAATCAAACTTTGCCGCACCGATTTGATGAAGCCTTTTTCTGACGCTTGTTGGGAATGCTTCGTGGGATATTACTCAAGCATTTATGTACATAAACATGTTTCTGTAGATCAATTTCCATAAATAGATTTTAAAATGTCAACATCTCATTTCGTTGGAACAGGAGCAGCTCCCTGAATATTCCACAATCTTGATATTTGCGTATTTGTTTGTTTCACTTTGTTTGCGCCGCGATTTCTTCTAACTTTTTTCGCCGCTTACTAAGAAGCGAATTGTTTGATTTTTCCAGCGCCTTGATGTTAATCTGAAAATTTGTGTAAATTAGTAATAAAATCTGCCTGCACTTCGCAGCCTCACTAGCATAGCCACCTGATCATAGTCTACGCGCATGGTGGCTAGGGAGCGCGTCATCTCCTCTTGCACCTCCGGCCATGTCTCCTCCCCCTCCTTAAGCATGCGGCCAGTGCACAGTGGAGTCTGTGGAACTTCAGTGTATTGTGCGACCCACCGGTTGCGCATCACCTCCTCGATAGTCAACCTCTTGCTGGGGTCCACATTCAGCATGCCTCGTATTAAGTCCTTGGCCGCTTGGCTAACGTCCTTCCACTCGGGGTTGGGAAAGTCGTATTGGCCAGTTCGAATGCGCTTCTTCATGCCTGGCGAAATGGCCAGACCATTGTTGCTGTAGAAGGGAGGAAAACCGCAGAGCAGAATGTACATGATCACACCTAGTGACCAAATGTCGCAGCACTTGTCGTACTTCTCTGGTCCGAGCACTTCAGGAGCTGGCGTTGGGGGAAAAATAGAAGTTATTTAGGAACTGCCTCAACTATGCGATGACGGCCATTTTACTTACCCACATAGTACGGTGTGTAGCATGGCGTCTGCAGTGTGTCTTTTATTAGGGTCTCCTTTGCGAAGCCGAAATCTGTCAGCTTGAGCACAGCATTCGATCCTGGTGTAGTGTAGAGCAAGTTTTCGGGTTTCAGATCCCGATGAGCAATATTCTGGCTGTGCAGATAGTGCACGGCCACGCAGATCTCGTGCATGATGTGTGCCGCCTCTGCGCGAAGAGAAAAGAGAATATTCAATGTTAGTTCCGTGGATTAGAAAGGAAGGGCAGATAAAAAAAATACCTCGCTCGGTGAATGCGCCTTCGGGGTTATCTTGAATACGCTGGAAAAGCTCACCGCCCTCCATGCTAGATTAAGAAAATAAAACAAAAATCTAATTATTGTCGCAGGACATCGGCCAGATTCTAAGAGTTGCCTCACCATTCCATCACAACCAAGAGACATTTATTGCCACTGCACGTATTCTCGTACACATCGACTATGCGAACGATATGGCGGCAGCCGGCGCTGACGTGCCAATGCAGGTCCACCTCTCGCCGGGCTTTTGGGTTTTCAAGCAGCACCTGCACCATAAAAGGAACAACATTCATTACACAAGCACACACAACTCGAGCTGGACGCACTCACCTTCAGAGCGTATTTCTGCTTCGTCTTGCGATTGGTACATTGCACCACTTTGCCGTTGATGCCCAGACCCAGAACCGTGTTGGAGATTTCATAGTCGTCAACCAAAGGCGTTGTTTTATATTGTCGGGCGTGAGGTTGCTGCGTCATACCAAATATATTCCGGAATCCTTAAAACAAATATAAACTTGAAGATTAAAAACCAAAAATATTAATGTCCGCTGAAGTAGACGACGAGCGGTGTTCGTTACACTGAGTATGTATATGGCATGTAATTTTAATAAAAAACGAAATGTATTTCTTGTGCCTAATAAAATTTTGGAGCATGGCAATAAGATGCGAGTTGAAGCGAAGAAAGAGTATCGCCATAGGGTGCTAATTGGAATTTCACGTTGGAAGCTAAGGTACTATGACGCACAGAGAGTGTTTTATATAGGGGCAGTCAGTCCACCATGCCATTCTCGAGTTGAATCAACTTGAATTTTCACACATTCATCGCTCAATAGCCAATTTTCGTTCCATCCAAAAACATTACCTAACTTCATCTCGGCTGTCCGTCCGTGCCTTCGATATTTGCTCAGGCCTGATGAAATTCGTTTTTACCAATTGCTTAATCTCTGGCGAAACTTGGAACTTAGTTGTATGCAACGGAACTTAAAAATTTGCACTTGCTGGTTTTTGACGTCTTGCCACGAAACGAAAACTTTAAAGTGAAGTCCCGACCCTTTTCTACATATCTCTGAGATAAAGTTATGCGATTATTATGTGTCATATTCGAGCTATTATAAAACTGCCAAATTTTCCCGGTGTCGCACTATGACCCCGCCATGCTGCAACCCCGCGATGCTCAGCAATTAACGTACCTACAAAATGCAAACGCCAGCCTTACAGGAATGAAAAGAAATTTTTAAAATACTTTGTTTTGCAAATGGAAAACATGAAAACAATATTATACACTCGCGTAATCTGTGAGATACAAGATACATTTTCAGTGCTGCCACTTTTGAAATAATTCGTCAAAACGTGAGGGAATTTTTCTGCCTTAGGAATTTTTTTGGAATAAATATTTTTAGCTATACCTCGTTCAAATACTCGCTAATAATGATTTTATTACAAAAACACTGCATACCGGAGTGTTTTGTCATACCATGCGATCGGCGAGAGGGGTTCATCGTTGTGGAATAGTTTTTCTGTGGAATTTCTCCCACGTAGTGACAAATTTCGCTGTGGATTGAACCAGCGACCTCTCGCATTAGAAACCTAGTCACTGTGCATGTTATATGTATACGGTTCGACAGAACCTTAAAAAGCTGAATGTTCGGCATAGGCTAAGCACAAAATGATTTTATTTTTAGTAATTTGATATTTCCATTTAAATAAAAATATGTGGAATTTTGTGTCGAAAAATTTCTATAAAAATAATATTTATAAAACATATAAAACAAATATTATAAAACAAAGAAATTTATTTATAAATTAGTTTGGCAGTTTTAGTTGTATATCACATTTTTAGGGGATTTTCGTATCTTCTTGTGGCAATCAATCGGTTTCAGTGATGCTATTTAAGCCTTTTTTTCCTCTTATCTAGCCGTTTTTAGAGTGGCACACAGTGCATCGACGACATATAAATGGTGAACAAAAATTTAAAGAAAATGTTGATAATTTTTTTAAACCAAAATTTGCACATACAGACTTTTGTAATATTAAAATAAAAGCAAGAGGTAATAGAAAATAATTTTTGTTGTTTTCAGGAAAAAATACATCTGCAAATTGTGTATATATTTAATTATATTATGCACCAAAATAGGCTCTCAGTTGCTAATGCTTTTCTTCTCCTCTATTGAAATGATGTATGTATGTAAAACGTCAAGAACTTACGTTTTAAATAAATCTGACGTTGGTCACTGATGGGTTGAAGTTGAAGCTTGAAGAGGTTTTTATAGCCAGTCCTTGGAACTCCCTCGAAAATTACAATTAACACAAGCAAATAGCTCAGTCTAGGTGCATAGATTCATTAATTGAATAACTATCTTATATACTTACATATGTATGTGGCTACTACAGCCCGTTGCACGTGCCGCCCTCACACAGCAGGTCTTTCCAGACCTTGTTCCAAGCTTTGAAAGGACCTTTTTCACATTATCGCTTCATCGGAGATGCGATCTCCCTCTTCTACCCTCTACATTCGTTTCGTACACTTTATTTACTTGGGAATTGTCGTTCATTTGCTCGGCATACCCACGTCAGTGGACCCGTTTGGCAACGTCCTTGGTTGCGTACAGCTCATATAGCTAGTGGTTGATTCGAATTCGATAGTTGTCGCTTCTTTCGAACACTTCAAGAGCTGCTTCATCGGCATCAATCTATTATTCTAGAAGGGCCACTTATTGATGACAGCCTTCAAATCGTACAATACTCTTATAATTGAAATGTAAACCATTTTAAAGGTCAGCACAATATCAAGCAACACATACCATATAATGTGGTGTTGAGGCAAGGCTAAAATGCTGCTTGGGTAGCATGAGTTTGTTGTTGTTAAGGTTGAGAAATATCAATAAAAATTGATATGCAAAGTGGACATTTATTTGTTTGAATGCCGGCCGGCCGGAACGCAGCAACGCGCACAATCTGTTGCCGGAACACGAAATGCACTGGGCATTGTTTGGTTGGTATCTCATCCCACAGCGCTGCGCCTCGGCCCGTGCGGGTATCAGTCAGGACATGCAGGCAGGAATATATACATGTACATTTATTGCAGGTGTGACCATTCCGACGCTGCTGGAAAAAAATGCTTAATGAATTAAGACTGCGAGGCGGCAATGTCGGCTGGTATCCTGCGCGCTGCGGTCAGAGGCGTGAGCGGCGGAAACCGGATGTGAGGTGTGTGCGCTTTGTTGCCTGCCGGTGGGCGCTGCAGTGCGGCGCCAATAGCCAGCTAAACGCCGACACATCCGTACTTGTGTGGTGTGTTGCACGCGCATGTTTGCGGCTACTCCAAGCAAGTGCGGCCGCTGCAGCGCCCTTGATAAATGCGCCGGCCATGAATTATTATCAATTTAAGCGTTTCCCTGCTGCTAGCCGTGCCAGCCGCAGAGCGTTAATTTTAAAATGATGTAATATTGCGGGAGCGCGGGCAAATACAAAATGCAAAGCGATTTTCATGTGCAAACATTTTTGGAATATTCCTGAATTGCGCGATGAAAAATGGTTGCGGCGTTATCGCGTGCGGCAGCTGATGCTGATGCTGCTGATATGGTGCTTGCCCCAATTGGGTGCGTGTGTCCGTGGTGGTGTGCGCATGGGTGTGGAAATTCCCCTGCATTTGGCGCAAATGCCTCCGTTTTGCGGTTGCCGGAAATGCACAGTCGTGGCATGGGCACACGCAAAATTTCATTTAGGGACGAAGCCAACCAATCGTATAAAAATGTCGACATAATTTAATATTTTTTTTATTCTCGGACAAATTTCCGTGAATGTCAAAGTTATATATTTTCCTTATAATTCGAGTTTACTTTACTGACTCTTTTTAAACAATTTAAGAGCTGCGTAAAGATTGGCAGAGCGTCTTTTAACAACAAAGAAAAACAACGCGATGGTTTACCTGTACAGTAATTAATTTTATTGGTTAATATTAATTCCATTTCTTAGTTTATGTAAGGTTGTGTAATTAAAAACTGCAGTGTGATGTCACATGGCTATTATTTGATTGCTTCTTAAACTTCTCCTCCTGCCATAATTTTGCATGTGTCGAGTTTGTTTATAAAAAAACAACAGGCCACAAAGCAGATCTTTATTCTTCCCTCTTCTTCTTCCCCTCTCTCACACTCTCTCTTAGAACACAAAAAGCTTAAATAAAAACTATTAGAAATCTAAATAACGCGTATAACATTCAGACTTGACATTAATGTTAAAATTTTATGTTATTATTATTGTATTATTACACTGAGCGACAATTGTCCTTTCAATATAGACATGAAATTAGAGGTCAAATATAGTGCACCATTTCAAAGTTTTAAAAGTGAAATCGATTTTAATTAAATAATTCCAAACGTCCCTGTATAATATTATGGGTATCGACAAAAGCATAATGATTTATGCTACTTTTGGAATAATAGAGTGTTTGTATGAAATATCTATGATATAAATGTGTGACTATATAAGACTAATATTACACTACAAGTCACAATTTTGTATTTTGTATTATATTGCTTAATATTTTGGACTTGGATTTAATTCTATGACAAAAATGTTTGAAGAATTTATAAGAATTTAAAAAAAGGGTTAACAGAATTTTTCAAATTTTTTAAAAATATTCAAAAATAGCATAAATTATTATCTTTTATTTCATGAGTGTAAAATTATACTGCGACTATATTATACACACTTAGTTCTTGAGGTCCTGCCAGAAAGCAACCCGCAGAGATCAGAAAAACAAAGATATACTAGTATATTTGACCTCTACTTTGATGTCTATACAGATTTTCCCATTCCCACAAAAACTGATTTATGTTATGGTGTTATGAAATTGAAACATTTTTGTTTTACGACATTTTACTACATATTTCCAAATACTCATGCGAATTGTTTCCTTTGCATTTTTCGCAATTATTTTAATATTATGCGTTGCCGTTTCTCTCTCTCTCCCTTTGTTTGTTTCTATCTTCTTTTATTTTGCTTGATTTTACGTTTAATTGTTGTTAAAGTTGTTGCTATTTTATTTGGTAGTTAGAATGCGGCTTGGAACAGGCGGTCGACCATATGTCAATCATAGATAAGTACACATACATAAATAATACGGCCTTAAATAGTAGATTCAACTGACAAAATTGAACGAAGTAAAATAATATTAGCTTGCTAAAAATACTCTCTTACACAACTACGGGGCAAAAAGCGAGCGCACTAATTTACAAGTAGGTTTCGGAAACGCAAAGCAGCGCCGGAAGTTCAGCAAATTGATGCGGTTTAGTGGCTCTGGGCGAGCGAACATGACGACGAAACTGCTCCGTGACTCCATTGCGCTTCCGCATAAACCTCAAACTAAGACGACTTTAAAGTTAAACACATACAAATAGGGTTTCCGATACCGGTGCATATCTACGAGAACGGGCAGAGTGAAGTTCAAAAATCCTTTTGAAAAAATATGCAAAAATATCAGTTTGAAACTTTATGAAAGAAAATTAAATAAAATTTGTGAAATAAATCAAATATATGTATGTCTAACAAATGTTGGTATTTCTATCCGCCACTTAGTGCATTGATGATTCTTGGGGGATGGAAATATTAATCAATTACTAAACCTTTCGAGTACAGGTATTTCGGTGTTGGACTTAGGATTTTGGAGCGGCATGGTGTCGGTAATAACGGCATCGAAAACCCTACATACAATACAATAGATTGCTGATGGTAAGTTTTGCTACAACTACGAAACGAAGGGGGACTGTGGGGCGAGCGAGGCTTTACTCGCAGGTGCGCGCTCGCCGCTGGAAACGTTTCATGCGCCGATACCACTCGTCCTTCCACTCGATGACAATAGAGCGTGGCCCGATGCCCAAGTAGCCCGGCGGCGCCTCCGAGTCTTTGCCCAAAATCAAATACGACCTAAAATGAAATGGAGCGTTAATAAACGCGCCTGCAGTTGACTCTGCGTGCCGCTGATCGATCATACCTATTCATTTTGACCTTGGGACATCGGCACTCGAGGTTCTTAGACGGTATGATCCAGGTCATAGGACCGCGTTTTAGGATTGTATTCGTTGTTGCGTACTCGGGCGGGTTGCGCTTGAAGATCGCCTGAATTTGGATGTCGTACTTGACCGTGGCCTCGTCGTCGCGCTGCTGCTGTTGGCTCTCTTTGGTGTTGTACTGTTCGCTGCTGGTTACCTCTGTGCTCGTTTCGCGTCCAGTCACTTTGGCCATTATTGCTGTAAACGACAAAAATGCAAGAAAAATCAGAACATCGAAAAAGATGAACAAGACAGTTCGAGGAAAAAAATTGTGCGTTTGAGAGTGTCAAATCCAAATGATCCACTATCAAAATTATATCAGCTTCTTGCGTACATATAATATCTGGAAAATACGGTATGTTTAGTTCTTTAGTATATATACTTTTTCGATAACAGTCTGAAGTATCGAAAAGGGAAACTTTAAAGTGGTTTAGTATTTCAACGTATTTTGGAACTGATTCTTAATTTTGTTATAATCTCAGCCCTGGTTTTATTACTCCCTTGTTCAGCTAACAATACTTACCGTAATCTCTTTTGCAGAATTTGTTGAGGTTTAACCTTTTTGTGCTTATTTTGCATTTTTCGCATTCTGTAAGGAAAATTCAAGAAATTAATTATTTTGCATTTTTACCAAATCTAAATCAATAACAAAAAACTGCAATAACAACAAATTAATAGTTCCAAAAAAATAAATTTTTAAACGCTAAAACGAGCTTGCCACTAGTATGACGATTTGGTACGAACGGTGTGTCGAGTAAGGGTTTCCTTCAAATTCGGTAGTTGTGGCTATATATTCATTCATTCGGATTGCTCGCGAATTCTTCAAAATTTTTTTTTGTCGTTCCATTAACACGCGAGTACAGTTCGACTCCATTTAAACGAATTGCTCGTACATCAATCATTCGGAATTGAGCCGTCGCCGAGACCTTTCTCCGTTGCTGTGCTGCGAGGTTGTGGCGGGGAAGTGGCAGTGGCTGCGATTCTACTTGATTCAAATTTAAATGCAATTCAATTACCAATGCCAACAATTAGCCGCGTTAGCTGCCGTGCGGCAATGATCGTGCCGGCGCGTGGTCTTGTTGCTTTGTTTGGATTCGAAAAGAGAAGAGGGTCAATACGAACTGACAGGAACTATATTTGGCCGTTGTTTGGCAGAAAACGAAAAAAAGATTGGATGAGTGCGTTCGCTACACCAGCTGGGCTCGGACGGAGACGGTTTCTTCCGCGGGTTTTCAACGATTTACATTTATTTCTTTATTCCGTCGGGCGGCGACGGAACAGGGTTGCATCTAAGAAATTAACTGATTCTCAAAAACTTATTGGACGGATTTTCAGTCGCCATTTTTTCGATTCTTAAGAGCTGTTCTTATTTATTAAAGAGCGGATCGTTATCATGAGGGAGAGTAGTGTAGAAGTCTGGAGAGCGGGCCGCCATTAAAATTTCGTTTGTATGAGTTGCGCCTTCTTATCGTTGTATATTCTTTGGCAGCATTCAACTCCTTACAACTTGCCATTTCGTATAAGGAATTTGATCGTTACAGAAGCGAAACTCTCACTTCAAGCATTTAGGCGGCCCTTAGCTGCCTCAACTGCGCCTTCGAGAATCTGTGACTGCTCCGTGGAGCCTCCCGCTGGCGTGCCCATCAACACGCCGCTCCAAATCGCCTGCTACCTTACAAATTGAACTCATTACGCATTTGAATTCCACCGAGGCGCGTCTATTTTTAACCTTCCGCGAGTGCGCTTGTTCATCTCAGTCCAAAGCGACGCCGATCGACTCGCATCGGCTCAAAAGCGTCAGCGATCCGTCGATTGTTTGGGCGTTCATTAACGGCACTTTTCAATGCAGTCTGTAGCCGCGGAGTGCATCGGCGATGTACGCATGTAATGGCCTTTGTATATGAGGCGTTCGTGTGTTTGCGAGGCTGTTCAATTAGGCAAGTATTTATTCAAATTGCAGCTGCGCAACCGAAGTTATTCAAATGAGCCATTTTCGAATTTCGACGCACCAAACTGAGCAATTCTGAAGTGAGTTACCTAGGCAAATTAAAGCATTTCCCGCCCGACGTCACATGCCAAAGTGGAAAAGTGCATCTCCGCCCCGAAAATTGTTGCATTTGAAAAGAGCAAGAGCTAGGGCGATGTTCGGTTTTCTGTTTGAAATTCTTTTCGTTTCATGCAAGCTAATACAATAAATATGACAATTTATTGTTGTAATTGGAAATTTTGAAAAACGGCCCAAAGCGGCCTGCCACCGTCAGCGGGCGACTGTGAACACCGCTAAAAGTGTACATAAATAAAAGCCTTTGTCACGAAAGTCACAATTTACGATACCGATTCGGTATAGTTTGTGCTTTACGAGATTCGAAAAATAATCGTCATTTATAAAACATTAAGCTTTGATAAAACTTCTAAGCGTTTACTTTTTTCTAAAAAAAAATACCATTCCCATATAAATTAAAAATTTTTTTAACAAAAAAGTCAGATTTAAAGTGTTATTGTTGTTGTTATTTGCATAAAAATATAATTATGTTATGCTTAATAATTAAAGGCAATAATTTGCCGTGATTTTATTCACGATTTTTATGATAAAATTATGAATAAAATGATTTCATAAATCAAAAATAAAAATCAATAGTTGGTCGCCAAAAAGAAGAAGTATATTTTTTTCTTTAAGAACTCAGTTAAACTAATGAATTTTATTGTAAAGCGAGAGTATTAATTATGAGTAATCAGCAACACAACAAATTTGTATAACCTAATTTTTGATTTTGGTTTTTGATCGAAAATATACCGATCAATGATTTATTTTTTTATGTTCGAAAAAAGAAAGATACAAAATTAGCGATCAATGATAATCCTGTTTCGTCGATAGCGTAACGATTAAGAATAATGGTTCTGAATTAATTTTTATTATAAAAATTGGAATTAGTTGGACTTTTTTTGGCATATCAGCCCAGCTTCAAAAGAAAGATTCCATGCAGAAGCGAACCAGAAGGAGACGCATCCAAAGGATTGCGAATAGACCCATGGATACTGTTGCTACTCTGTTGGCTCCTTTATATGTATCAAAAGCTCCTTTCGCTTGAGATATGTATTTAAAGAAGCATGCGTTGCTCGTTCGTCCGTTTGTTCTGTGTTACAGCGGTGGGTGGCGGGGGATATACATAAGTGAATTACTTGACACAATATTTGCGAGGATAAAGTTTTCCTTTGCCAAGTGCTCAGTTTCATTGTCTGTGCTGAACTTTTCCATCTTCAGCTTTCAGCGTTGCAGCTGCGTTGCGTTGGCTGCGTTTCGTGAGTAGTTGCCACTGTTGAAGGATGTTGAAACAGTTACACCAATTAGTGAGATTATACAGAATTTGCTTGCTTTCCCTTGAAAGTAATAAAACTCTTGCATATTTTTGTGATTGTTTCAAAAGTTTTGCGCTTTTTATCGCATTTCGACGGGGCAGCTGGACGTAACGGTATTATATAAATGTATAAATCACCGCGTGCTGCTAATTCTTGCGTCGAGCGGCGGTTACTTGTCACTGACTCGAGGTCTTTCAATGGCGATTCAGCTGATAAAATAATTATATGTACATACTGTTGACTCTACGCCTTTCAGGGAAGGCGGTTATCCTGCCACTCCATCTACAAGGAAAATGTTCATGCAAAGGAAATTCCAGAAATAAGTTGCCTGCAATGGAATTAGATGATGCCGTTCAAAGCTGAACAAGGGAGAAATAGACAGAGCTCCACCACTTTATTCTGCACTCCTCCCTCCTTATAGTTTGCCACATGATATTTTCCATTCACAGGCTCGCCTGCCGCCCCATCACTTAAAAGAGGCGTCATCAATGTGGCAACATTCAAAAGTGTTGGTCCCTCACATGCGCCACCTTTATTTACGCTCTACGTCTACTTCCGCAACTTGGTGTGTGCTATCAAACTGCCGTTAGAGCATATTAAGGCGCTGATTAACAAGCGATTATCCTTTATGTTGCACTCCCTTCATTTGCTGCCGCCAGTGCAGGCGTCTGCCTGTGCGGTCCTTGACGGCTGCGCTCGCTGCAATTTCAAAGAAAAAAAAAAGCGCGCGACACCCACGTTTAGGCCGCCAGCACTGTTTGCTTTATTTCAGTAAACATATCCTTTTGCTTTGCTGCACTGTTTACAGCTCAACACTTGCTGGCTACGGGTATCGGCGTGAGCAGGCAAGCGGGGCGCTGTAAGTTTACTTTAGAATTTGAGCGCGGCTGCTTCGCGTTGGCATCTACTGCAAGTACGTGTGAGTATGCAGGATAATTCGTTTATGTGGTTCGTCCTTTTTTGCAGAAATATTTAATTAATGTCGCATTTGGCTGGATACGAGGGCGGAGCAGGCTGCTCGCTGCCAGGCTTCTCTACCGACACAAGTATCCTGCGAGCTGTGATAACCTTTGAAACTCGATGGCGGAGAGAGTCACGCTTTTAAAAGAGTGCAACAGCTTTGAAGGCGCGTCGAAAGCAACTTCAATCCCGAGTCGATGATTGCCGGCAGAGCGTTCAGGTTGGATGTCTGCCTCCAGCGCAAGTGCTTACTGCTATCAGCGTCACAGCTTCAACTCGCTCAAGGCGCGCGGCGCGAGTTTAACGTACGCTTAAGCGTCGCCATAAAAGTAAATTAAAATGCTTACACATACACACACACATGCATGCAAGAACGACAGCTAAAATTAGATACACAGTCGCAAATAATAGTAATAATTAACGTTTACCCGCGCAGCTTGAGTTGGCTCTTACGCAATTCAAAAACGAAAGGAAGAAGAAGCAACACTTACTTACCCCTCCCACCTTCAGTGCGATAAGGTGCATTGGGATCGTGTGGGTGCGGCTCGGGGGCGGTGTTCTGGGTGTCCAACATGTTTGCCGAGCGTGCGGGAATTTCTGTGAAAATTGTAAAGTCAAAATTAGTCAAAGGATCTATTCACACGGCTGCAAATACAGTTACAGCTGCAAGCACAGTTACAGACACAATCACACAAGCACACACTCGCAGCAAAGACACAAGTATACTCACTGATGCAGGGCGCGATGGGGGAGCGGCTCTGTTGGTAGCCCCTCGCACAGCGGTTGCAGGTGAGTCCCGTTACGCCGTCCTTGCACGGACATTGACCGGAAGTGTGATTGCACGTTTTGCCGGATGAGCCTATGGGATGGCAATCGCAAGCTGCAACGACAAGAAGAAGGAAGGCGAATTAGTTATCGAATCGCAAGCAAATATCTTCTAGACACGCATCGCATAGATACGCGCATATAGATAAAGTAATGGCAATCTAAATGCCTGCTCTATGCAGAAAGCAGAAGGCGATTCGTCGTACTACAGAGGCAACTTCAAAGCCCAGCAGCAGCGATTAATATCGGCAATCAGCAGCGAGCATCAGTCAGCGGCACCGACGCAGGCCACTCGAGAGCTATTGGCAAGACGCATACAAATGCATGCAACAATAAATAATAACGGCATCAAAAGGCAACCCTCCTCCGCTGTTGCTGCGTTTCCTGGGCAAACCTTTCGCCAGCGGAAAACGCAACGCAGAACACAATTTGGCAACGAGGAGCTGCTGACTGTGAAGAGTTGCACATGTGAAGCCGCGGCTCTGCTGTCGCCAAGCTGCTCGTGGCGATTGCTGCTGCCATCATCGGGTAATTGGCTAATTGGGAATGCAAGTGTGAACGCGTTCCTGTTCGGCTGACTGCCGATCGTCTGAGCTTTTAGCCTTTTTGGCTTGTGATTTGGTGGTCAGGCAGAGGACGGACTGCCCGCTGACAAAGGCGCGAGGAGAAGAAGTTATTATGAGCAAGAAATGTCTTTAGCTTTTAGGTCATTCAACTTTCCACAAATTTCGCTTATTTTCGATAAAAATCAGGGCTGTACCCTACGGAAAAAAGTTCAGGTCCACAAAGATTCGTTCCACAGATTATATATTTAAAAAAAGTGCCAAAACCAATGAAATTGGATGTCATTTTAAAGAGAAGAAAGCAAACAAAAAAATGTTGGCAAATATAAATAAGCTTTTCCACAAAAAAGGTGGAAGTGCCGATTATGGCTTATGGAAAATAAGTGTCCGTAATTTTTATAAAATTTAGTAGGTACATTCCTTAATCGGAATACTAAAAAATATTCTTCTATATGATCTGATCTCAGTAATTAAGTCAATGTGAAAATTCATTCAAATACGCTTTTCGACAAAAATTGCTATTTTCAGCCTAAAGTTAAAAAAACCGAAATGTGGTTTGTTTAATATAACTTCCATATTCCAGAACTAAAGGAGTCCGGAGTCCAATAAAAATTATAGAACGCTTTGAAATTTCGAAAATTGACATGTTTTTATAAAAAGCAATAAGCTTCGAGTTTATTGTCAGGTCACCTTTCTTTGGCAGAGGACAGAACACACCAAGATTCCAATCAAGAAAGTACAAGCAGAGGCGCTGGGCGGCCTAGCTCTGCTGCTCATTCAACGCTCGTAGTCCAGCTTCCGTGCTGGCTGAAGATGGAATCAGACAATTGTATGCACTTAATAAATCTTCAAGGCTTAAGCGTGCCGCGGCGCCTGCCAAGTGGGCGTTTTGTACATGAAAATAGTTTAACCCTTAAAACATGAAAGTGTCCCTAAGCATTCTAACATATCGTTAACTTTATGTAGAGAGGCTTTAACCAGGAGCGCAGCCAGAAGCTTAAAACTATTTTTTTAAATATTTATCCAAAAGTAGTATAATTATGCATAAAAATTGGTAGGGGGTTAAAAAAAGTACCTCTGAAAAAACTTATATTGTGAGGGTTAAGAGAGGCATCGCCCTCAATCAGCGAGCGGGACCAGTGAAGCGATTTAGATGATCAGACGACTGCCAAAAGTAGCCAAAGTGCAATAACTTCGCGCTTATGTGTCCGCGTGTCCGCAGCGGGAACAGCGATAGCAATGGAGTCACATTTCTTTCGTTGACAGTTGCAAAATGGCATTTAGGAGCTGCAGCATGCGCTTTGTTGTCTGCCTTTGTTGGCTGCTTGCCTCGGCTGCGGCATGAGATGCTTATCTAAGCGTTTTGTGTGCGTTGCATTAAGAGAGAAATGCAAATAAATAACGCAACGCCACTGTAGAGGTTAGGGGGGGGGGGGTGGGGTGACATGCCGGCGTTGTGCTAGCAGCATTTCTATGTGCGTCTGTCAATGGGAGCGTGCAGTGGTGCAGTGGGTGGATTTGTCCGCACGCTTTAAGCCGCTTTCAGTTGCGACGCGCTCACTGCAACACTTCCAAGCCGACATTCGATACGGCGTCTGCTGGCACCTCCTACCCGCCAAAATACGAGAACTGCGACAACTCTTTTTCATTGTTTCGCTGAGCGTTCAGATTCTCCACTACTTTCGGGCTATTTAATTACAGCTGCATCGAGCGCCTTGGACACTTCCAAATCTGCACGGGACTTCGCCGGCATTTCAGCGCTTGAGCACTGCGGCCTGTTGGCTGCGCCGCCACTGCTGCGACAGTTGATACGAGTGGAACGTGCAGCGGACATGACACGCCGTGGCGCGCTCGCCCAGCTTTGTTGCTCGCCAGTGCGCGTGTGCAGCCACACGCCGGATGTGCTTGCATATAAATCGTCGCCTTTAATTTATTGTAAACCGGATTAAATTACGACGCTGCAAAGAGACGTACGTTCACGCGTCAGCGATGCGTTCCCGCTGGCGGTGCTCTGCATTTCAGTGGAGTAAAAGGCAAGCAGGAACGCGACACAGATACCGAGCACTTTCCTGGCCAGAACCGGCAAGCGTCCGAGGGAGCACAGGCAAGGCGCTCGACAGGCCGAGACTATCAGCCTAAATCGCCAAAATAGCTGCCTGGGTAATAATGATAGCATTGGCAATGGAATACCACCACCATTCCGATTACAAGGTATAGTAATTCGTAATACAGCTTTTTCAATTCCTAACAAAAAGTAATTAGAAGTTTAATAAATTCTAGTTCCATTACCAAAAGATTTAATCGTAAATTAAAATTTTCAATTCCTCGTTAATAAGTTTGAAAAATAGTTTTCCTTCATGTAATGGAATCGGTAATTGAATTTTGTATCTATAAACATTTCAATTACTTTATTCACATAAAATGTATGAAAAAAGAAGTATTTTTTTGAACTAATCTCGTGAAATGAAATATCAATTTGTTTGGAATGGTTTCTAGCAAGTAATTGAATTATTCCTTGCAAATTAAAATAACCCTAATTTCTTTGGAAAATATTTAAAATTTCCCAAATTGATTTTAAATTTTTCAAATTTCATTGAAACACTTTCAACTGCTTAACGAAGGAATTTTACGAAAAATATACGAATTGACAATTCTGTGTAATCGGAATTCTCTGCTTGCTATGGCCTTCCAAACAAATTTTAAAATATCCTTGTTCCTTCAAGATACACGAAAAGTGGTCTGTTGCCTGCTCCGTGTTGGAGCACTTTCGCGCGCATTTAGTGCAGCTGTAAAATCGTTAAGTGCACTTCATACAAAATTTACCAATGAAAATGTGAAACCAAAAAAGGATGCAGTATCTGCGAACGAGTGGCGCTGTGGTAAGCTTGAAGTGGTGTCCTCACGGCCGGCTGCTCCAACTTGCAACAGGCCAATTTACAATAAATGTGAGGTTGCCAGCAGCGTTTTTGTGACGCCGGCCACTTACCACATTATAAATTCCGTTACCACATATACACGTGCACACACACACTCACACACCCATACACACAGACTTGCATTTCTGCAATCTCCCAGCAAAATCCAAATTAACAAATGCTTTGCATTTTCAATGACTTGCACAGGGCGCCATCGACCAGAGCTCTCAGAGCCAACCGACCTCGACCTACCAGCCAGCAGAGACACATGTTGCTAGTGAAGTGCCTCCCAGGCGTGGTGTCCCGTGTGATTCGGTCCCAGCTGCCACCGTCGCGCTGTGGTGGAGCGTAATTTAGAATTAGTGCCTTTCAACTAGTTGCTAAAGGTCCACTTTTTCATTAATGTTCACCCCCTGTTGTTGCCACTTCACCAACCCACACACACACAGACACACACACATAGGAAATAGTGCAAATGTGAAAATGTTGTCCGTGGTCTCTGCCGCCGCTCCTGTTGCTCTCAAGTACAAGTACTATAGTTCTAATTGCCGCCTGCTTGTGCCAAGGCTCCACGCCGTGTTTTCGAAGCTCCGGAGTTTTGGAGCTTTGATGCTACATACATACATACCTACTTTGAGTAATGAGCGGACAAACGCAGGAGCAGATAATTTGAAAACAGCAGTGGTTGTGGCAACAGTGGCTTGCAACGGACGTGCCTGGCTTTTATATATGTACATTCGAACTGACTTCATAGTGCCAATTTGTGAATGGTGGGAACAGCAGTAAACTAGTGGCGGATTCTGAGCGACGGTATGAGGGCTATACGTACTACGTCCCGATTGCTTGTCACAGATATGCAAAAAAACTTGCATTTTGTCCAGTGAACCACAAAATTGTGCGGTGGATGTATGCTCGGTGTTTATTGTCATTGATCGCAGGTTCATCAGGTTCAGGGGTCTGCCACTCACAAGAAAATAAATTTGTTTCAAGTTGCATCTCTAGCTATGCCTTGACAACTCACCGAGTCTTCTTTGCCTTGTCTGACTTCTAAAACCCTTCCGGAGTAAGCTATAGAATAAATATGTAGGTTCCGTTAGCTTGTGCTGAAAAATAATGTCCAACCAATGCCTGTTTTTCGGCTGAAACCTAACCGAAGCTTACATTTTAAGACCATTTCGGCTTCCCTACAAAATTCGGTATTCGGCTGTGGTCATTAAAGAAACTATCGATATTTGGTCGGTCTCTTTATATTTAATTTTAAAGCAAAATAGCGAACGTCAACTTCGACTTCCATTGCGAGCACATGTGGCGAGTTTAGGCTAGCTTCATCAGCTTGACTCAGCGGCAGTCAGCCTCTACATTGACTGAAGGGGAAATAGAACGGGGGCTTAGGAGAAGTTGACTGCCGTTTCTTGTTTCTCTCTAGGGCGTCCCAGAGAGTGCCTGTGAGTGTGGGTTAATCCCTTGCGCGTATGCAAGTGACGCGCTGTTGGGATGCAGCTGAAGGCGGATTTTAAATAATTTACATACGCAGTTGCCAGTCAGCGGCAGGGGCGAAGGGGCTCGCAATTAATAACAGCACTGTTGGGCGCACGGCTGGTGGCAACATTTGGGAGCAGTTTTATTTTCATTACATTTCGGAACTAATAATTTGCCGCAATCGCCGTTGGAGTGTGTGCGGCTGACCGGCTTCTCGCCAGTAGCCACCGTCACTGTCGTTTGCGTGTGCTACTCCCAAATGAACATGACTTATGGGCTGCCGCCGTCTCGTGTGTGTTGTCTAGGCAAGCTGTTCCTTCTGCGCCGTTCATTTTCATGTTCCGACGTTCTGACATGCTGACATTGGCTCCTCACCCTGCCTCTCCCTCTTTCACCAAGGGCAAAAATGCTGCACTGCCCAAATGTGAGCCTCTCTTCGGAGTCTCCCCGTTGCGTCTGCGCCAATGCGCTCGCTGCGTAGCTTCTGTGTGCTGCAAAGCTAGGAGCATTTCAATTCTTCTGCGCTGCTGCCGGCAGTTGCTGAATTTTCATAATTGAGATTCGAAGGTAGCGGTCGTAGTGCGTGCGGCTGGGTCAAAGCGCCTGCCTGTTGAACGAAGGGGGTCGTTGTGGGGGGGGGGGGGGGGGGGGGGGCTTGTGCGCCTTTTGTGTAAAAGTTTGAAAATTTTAACGCGTGAATTTGATGGCGAATCACGTTTTGGACACACGACAGCGCGGCATCATAATTTGTGCTTAGGCGTCCACTGCGGGGAGGTGTGGGGCCGTGGGGCCGTGGGGCCGCAGCGGCGCATCCGATGATTTACGATCCATCTGCAGCTGCAATCGTGTATCTGCATGTCATTTCGGGCGAGTTCTCCATTTCTCTATATGGAAAATGTTGCAATGACCGGAAAATGATTATTTATTATGCTGTCGTCGACACTCGAGCGGAGGCAGCAGATCCATTGGTTTGTTGTTGCAGCTGTCTGTCCGTAGATATTTGTTGCCGAGTGTTAAATTTACAATTTGAAGATGTGGTATTGCTTTCTCCTTTTGCTTGGCTGGCAGCAGTGCGATTGCGTGCGTCTGGAGGGATGGAAGGAGAAGGGGGAAGGTAAATAAGGGGAGTACCCTGCAATTTATTTGCAATTACCGTGCGTGCCTGATGGTGCATGCTTCTGACTGATTCGCATTTGCGGCAAGACTCGCTCAATTGCAATTTTATTTTGATATTAAATTAGGCGCAATCACTTGAAGTTTACTTGCAGCGAGACTTCGAAATGTTGTGTGGTGGTGGGGGGAGGAATTCGATGAAAGACGCCATCGTGATTAAAACTGACATATCAAATGCTTTCGTGTATATGAGCCCGTGTAACCTTGCCTTAGCTTGCTTGTGTTCCTTCTATTTTCAGCACAAGTTAATGGGACTCACAAATTTATTCTATAGACGTTTCCTAGCAGAATTCGAAAGCTTTATTTTCCTGGCAAAGCATGCTCTCGGAGAGGTTTGGCGAGAGATGGCGTCGCGCAAAGAAACAATTTTACAACAAATTCTCTCTTTTTAAGATGGTACGAGTCGACCAAGGATCGAACAACAGCGACCTTTTGCATCAGGGAGCGAGCACATATACACTGAGCCACTGAGTTTTCGTAGTGAATTAATTTAAACCTTAATGTAGAAAATACAAATTTTATGTACCTCGTGTTTAAGCATTGATACGATTTTTCTTCTTCCTTTAAGAAAACTAAAGATAGGATCTTCCTAAATTAAGGTAACGATATTTATAATTGGAGCAATAGCTTTTTAAATGTGCTTAGGCCGAGCTTAAAATTTCACGTTTTATTTTTAGCACAGGTTAACGGGATCTAAAAATATATTATATAGCCAAGTCCGAAAGAGTTTGAGAAGCTTAATCAAAGTTCCATAGTAAGGCGGTCACGAGGGTTGTTGGGGAGAGGGGGTGGGCGGCGGGAGGGGAGCGGTAGCATAAGTAAAATGCTTTCCGTAACGAAATGCGACAAATTAAAAGCCATAAAATCGGCAAGTCACGTGCAAAGCATGCTGCCAGCACGACAACAACAACAACAGTAACAGCCACAGCAAGACCATCGACCGGCAATGCCACAGCTGCTGTGGCAAGCAGGCAGCAGCGTCGACTGTGGCAGCTTGGCGGTTGGCAGCACATTAACATAATCCAGTGGAGCGCTCAATGTGGGAGACACCTCAAGACGCAAGTCGACTGACTTGGCTGTAATATCAATTAAATTTAATAGATACACACACACACGCACGCACAAGCCATGTGTAGATGACATTGCAGGAAACGGAAGTGTTGCATGTTATGGCGCGAAAGTGGCAATGGCAAGGACGCCGAACAGAAGGCAGAAGGCCAGGTTAGTGGGGGGAGCGAAACTCTTCTCGGTCGGACTTAATTGAATTTAGGAAAAGCGCATTCATCACTCGGAAAAGACAACATCCACGCGTACAGACTTGCAGCAGCAGCGGCAGCTCAAGGAACGCTTGCAACTTCCAGACATTTCCAGGCGTCTTGACATTTTGCTCGCCCGGGCGGCATGCGAAGCTACCCTCAAGCAGAAGCGCTGCCAAGCAATGCCAATTCGAAGTTGTTCCGCGCAAGATAAATGTCTGCAGCGACAGTGGCAGGCCACAATGCGTCACGCACTCCTCGCCCCAGCATAAATGCAAGAGCATAGACAGCCACCCACCAGTCGAGGACACCGAATGCAGCTCATTTGTTCTGCATGCTCCGTCGGGGCAGATTCTATAAATTCGCTTTGAAGCATGAATTACGACGCGGTGAAGTTTTACGGCAACTTTCGCTGCGAGTTGGCCTTTTATTAGTTCTGCCACTGCCACTCCTGCCACTCCCGCCTCTGCACCCTCAATCTGGCCAATAATCCTGCAAGTTTAAGTCAATAATTCCCGATTTGCAAGCTGCTTGCACGCCTCACTAATTTCTGTCAAGCGCTGGCAGAGTGTCGGGGGGCGGGAGGGGGTGCTGTTCGTTGTAAGTATTTTCGGCTGCTGACTTATGACACTCGCCTTGATCCTCGAGCTTTAAAATTGTTGAAACGTAAAATTGCTTATGCTGTGTAGCCCGTTGCGAGTCGGAGTCGTCCGTACCTCTCGCTATGCAAGCTTCGTCCTTCGTCCTGCGCCACTTTCCGCCCTACGCACTCGTCTCGGGGTTTCAGTTTTCAATTTGTCGCAGTTTTTCTGTTGGCTTCTCTGCGGCCGCTCCATGCTCAGAGGCAGGAGCATGTGTGGCTTTGGCTATTGCGGGGCGGCAGCGTACTCACCCCCGCTTCCCTGCAAAAAACAATAAGCTGCGGCTCAAGCATAAATTATGTAGTATATTTTGTGCGCCTTGCCTTTTTTGCAGGATTTGCGTGACGTGCGCGTATGATTAATCAATTTTAAAGTCCTGTGCAGCCAAGTCTGTGTGTGTGTGCGGCCCGTGGCAGGCGTGGGCATGGCTGTTATGTGTGGTACGTGCGCTGTATGGCTAAGCCGGAGTCATTATTCAAAAGGGCAAGGGCACTGACTGAAGTGCGTCCGATTCGTTGCTTCCCATTCGATTTTCATCCTCTGCTTCGGGCTCTTCCTTGCCTTCACTGGCGAATTTCTCATTTTCCGAGCGATTTGCGTTTATAGTTTTTTGCTATCCTGCGAGAATCTATTAATTTTCCCGCCTCCACTTAACTGCTGCTGCCGCTGTTTGTTGCCGCTGCTAAGTCTAGTGTGTTGACAGAAGCTTTCCAAAACACGCGTTGCTGCCATTTGAACAACAACAACAACATGCATTTGAGGAAGCGATTAACAGCATCGGATCGGAGGCGACTGTTTCATCTCACCTTAACGCGCATTCTCAGTTGCAGGTTGCTTGTGGCGTGCTGGCAGCAAAACACAGCAACTTCACTTCATCACATAATTTTGATTCAACAGATTTTGCCGACAAAGCGTCATTTCCAGTTGCAAGGCGCTCCAACTTAAGACGCTGCTCAGCGCCACCAGCAGTGCAAGTGCAGCAAGCGTTGCCACCTTTTCATTTGTTACAATATAGCGCCAAAAATGCCTCGCGCGGAAGTGAAATCAAGGGAAATAGTGAGGGAAAACCAACTAAAATCACAAAGCAGCGATCTACAGACCACAACATTTCTCTTGACATGTGAGTCGGGAACGCAAGAACCCTTTGGCCGGAAACATTTATAGATCTGCTGCATAGTTTTAGGCTTATACGCTACTAATACCGTGGTAAATTGAAAGGTCACCTTTTATATTTAAAGGTGGCAACGCTGAATGCAATATTAAAATTTTGTATACACAAGGTTTACGCAAAAATGTTAGCAAGGAGAGAATGGGCATATTCACTTGTCTGCGGCTGAGCGGGACAAGGGGGCGTGCGTGAGTGAGGGCATGTGGTAGTGGGCAAAGCTTTGACTGATGTGCCTCAGCATGGACAGTGCTAACGGCTGCAACTTGCCATTTCCGATCAAAGAAGAGGAGCGCATGTTGTGTCGCTGCTGCTGCACTCCGCCTGAGTTTCAGTTGAGTTGCCGGGAGTTCGGTTCGGTTTGTTTGGCTACTCAAGTCAAATATGGGCGGCCATGCATGCGGACTGCGCCTTCGAAGGCATACAACAACCTGGCTGTGTCCCCCGCTCATTTGTGAGGGGCGGCCGTGCGTGTGGCCCGCTGGCCAATTGATTTATTGACTGCAGCGCTAATTGGCCGCTAATTAATGAATGCGTCAGCAGAGCGCAAAGTGCCGGCCTCTGACTTTGTCTTGACGGTCGGAGGTGTTGCCCGCCAGCAGCTTCCCCGGCGGCGCGTAAGTGTTAACTGCGTTTATAGCACAATGATTCACGCGAAGATCAGCATTGGCGTTTTCACGGCGAATTGATGGCAAACATTCGCTTTATACTCTTGTGTAAATAAATTCCCGATTTCGCGCATTTTTCTCGCGCCAATTCTTCAAAGCGTATGCAATTCCTCTCCGCTATTTTTATAAATTATGAATATTTTCGCAATTGTGCTATAAACACGAGCATTTTACATAAAAACCATTGAACCGAAGAAGTTTCATTTTAGCGAATTGTTTATTGCTCGGAAAGTGAAGCGTGGTGGCCTCAAAATACTCAAAATTTGTTTTCCCAAATTATTCACTCATTTTGCGATGTATTTCGGCCAAATGTGGGCCGTCGCGAACAAAGGTTATACAAATTTAATACAAGCGGGCTTTACATATTTATCTTTGTTTATTTTATGTATCTCTCTGTCTCTCTCTTAGAAGAAAAGCAGAAGCAGAAGTATAACAGCAACTACGAACGTGATCACTTATGATCTTGCCATAGTATAGGAAACTTGGTAATTTCCTAGGGAATTCGATCACGAGAGCTTTACATTTGATCGTGGCAGCTCTTTTTACACTGCACACAGGAATAAAAATTACGGTCAATTTAAAAAAACATTGAGAAAAAATTAAGTGTACAATGTTCAATTTAATGATGCTTTAATTTTAAAGAAAGTTTGTCTTACTATTTAAGTGATGAACTGTTATATTAAGCTGACTAATTTTTCACAATGAAAAAAAAGACGAAAAAAATTAATAACAATGTAGGTACAACGTAAATAAATTAAATATGTTATTAATTCCAATAAAAATCATCTCTTTTAATTGTTTAATTCAATGAGTATTTTTGAATTGAATCAATATTTTTTGCCAATTTATTATTTTCTAACAATATGCTGTTAATTTCGAAGCAAGAAATATCCTGGCTTTTCGAGGAAGAACAAGAAGAAGGACTATACTAGGATGATTGCTCATTTTAGTTATATTGATAATATCCATATTAAATTAGCTGCAAAGGTTATTAAATTTACATAAAAGTTGTATTGGTTTTTTTCACATTGACGAAGATTTCTTTGATCGTAGGCTGATCAGCGTTTTATCAAATCAACCTGGATTTTTATCAAAAAGTTGATTTTTTTTGTGTGCATTACTTTCGGTATTCTACTCGTAAAGACAACTTAATCGATTTTGTTTGGTCCACTGCCAAATTGACGGCTTCCTTGCTCGCACTTGGTGGCTTGCCTTCCGCTCGTGCATGCTTCATTGGCTGCTGCTACTGCTGCTCAGTGCCGCCTTACATCGCGCGATTGCTTGTGGCAAGTCGCCGACAAATGTTGACATTTCGCAGCGCTGCACAACAAAGCAAATTGTTGTCTTGTTAGTTAAATGCCATTTGTTGTTGTTGCTTTTTCGTGGGTGTCAGCGCGTGGAATGTGGCCGCTTCAAATGTTTGCTTTTGTGATTGTGCGGGCTCGTGTGGAATTCGAGGCATTTTCGGTTAACAAGTGCCGGAGTTGTTGTTGGGCCGTGAACAGCGCACTACGCACCCTGCCTCACAGCAGTGCTCCAGTGCTCCGCTCCAATTGAACGGAATCGACAGCAAATTGACTTTGCCGCTTCAATGTCAAGCGGCTCCATTGTGGGCCAAAAGCGCGTCAAGGTGGCGGGCCACACTCGAGATAAGCTTGACAAAATTACATTAAAACGAAATAATAAGCAGGCCGGCTCATGGCGCTTTTCTAATTGCCAAATCAATTTTCGTAGCAACAACAACATTTTCTATGCAACACGGCAAAGTTTCAAGTCAATGGTCAATAAAAATTTAATTGCTTTCAATAAAATTAATAAATGGAAAAAATTTGTAATGCAACAAGTTATAAAATCGCGCTTTAAATGGCCAATAAAACGCTTCAACGCAACAGCGACTAAATTTAGAGCGAGTTAACGACTCAGCTCGGCTGCTCGGAATGAAATTAATTAAGGATCGATAAGATTTGGAATGCTGCATTAAATATGCGCAAAAGCGAGCGCCATATTTTAAAAGATTAACGCCGCGTCGCGCGTCTTTGTGAATTTACGATCGTAATGGAAATGATTGGTATGATGAGGGACAAAGCAGCTGAGCGGTGAGTCATGAAAGGAAGCAGGGTCGCGTTATAACGGTAAGACAGTGCCTGAAGTATGAGACACCGCCAAAGGGTGACCTTGTTGCGCACTGGAACTGCGAATTACCTTGAATGTTCCCTGAACACATAAGAATTTTTTTCAACAAAAGTATAATAAAAGAATTTCGCCACGGTCACTGAAATTCGCCAGAAATGCACACTTCCAGGCAATCGCTGTCAAAAGTACAACTTTTGGCAAAAATTTTGGAAATGGCTTTGTTTAAAATATGGCGTGTTGTTTATGCGCTTCTTGAAATTCGAATATTTTCGGATAATTGCCATCGACGCGGATCTGAGCTTGGAGAATTTCTATTTTCGCACAGCCTCTGCTTTGGTCTCCACTCCTCACCGCTGCCCTCTCGCCTACTCATAAACTTGTTAAAATCGCTGCCGCGTGTGTTTATACTAGGTAGAGAGCTGGAGGCGGGGTGCCGGGGGTGCCGGGGGTGCCGGGGGTGCCGGGGGTGCTGTAGGTGTACAATTTATTATTCTAAGTTTTGTGCATGCACACACACACACACACACGCCGACATAAGCTAACACACATTCGCGTGTGTGCCGTGAGGTGGAAATACTTAAATTGATTGTTTTTAATGCCTTTCTGCAGTGCTTCCTTAATTTGTTTATGCCTCGTTTCCTACAAATACGAGCACTTTATTTACAGTGTAAACAAGTTTATGAGCTTTTAGTACATATTATTTTTACGAAACATTTTAAAATTAGACAGCGCCTGACGTATGGCTCGGGTAAACAGCAGCAAGACGCTTTTCCCAAAACTGCATTTTCGCAATTGCGAGAAGCCGCTTTCGAAACACTCCACATTTTTGGTTTATCAATGGCGGCGTCGAAATGGACTTGGAAGCGATTGGAGCCGCTACTGGCGGATTTGCATATTATCTGGGCGAGCATCTTAAAGCAAATTCGCCCCACAGCAGCGCGCATACTGCTCGTCCAGCTGAGATGCCATAATCAGTTGGCATGAATATTCAGCTGCAGCTACAAAATGCAGTCGAGCCGGCACGCGATGGCACCTCCCAAACAAAGAGTCAACTTGCGTCAAAGCCCCCGTGATTTGCATTCGAATTATGCCTAAATATTAATTAATCGATTGAGACTTATTTGACGGTTGACTACCAAGTCGGACTTGTCTTAGCCATGTATCCGATGAACGCCCTCTTCTTTGGATGGCATACTTAAAGTTGACGTGCTTTGTAATATAATTCAGCATCACTTCCTAGGTGAGTGCTTACGAGTAATGCAATTAGTAAGTAGTTTCTTAGTGAACGGAGTTGTTAAAAGGCCAACTTGTTTATTCGTTACGAAGCGTAGGTCATTAATAATTGCAGGATATTCTCCACACTCTGGCCACACCTAGAGATTGGTACCAAACAGCTTCTAAAGTTCAATGGTTCAAATGGTCCAAAGCCAACACACCGACTACTGTAGAAGCTGTGATAACGAAGAAGAAGTGGAAACACTACCAAATCTTCCCTGCGCAGGTCCTGACTAAGACACCGTCACAATTATCTTGAAGCATAATTTTTTACCAGCATAATTTTTTACTAGTATGCTTGTAAAGCGTCCCCTTGGAGAATCTGAAGGCTCTCATTATTAAAACAGAACTCACGTGACCTAAACTTAAGAAGCTTTAAACTTTTTCTCAAAACACAATGAACCAACTTAGCATCCGAGTGACCTTGCCATAAGCAAGCAGCATGGACGAACAGAAGATGGCAACTTTTAAGACAGTTAGTTTGCTGCTATGATATAAAGGCAAAACATTTGAGTCAAGAGCGAAAAGTGCGTCCGGGTACTTACGCTTGCAGACGCGGCGATGATTGAGCGGCTTTGAGGGATCGCGGTAGAAGCCCTCCTTGCAGTAGTGGCAATGGCGTCCTGTCGTAGAGTGGCGGCAGTTCTGGCATACGCCGCCGGAAACGCGCCCGGACAGCTTGAAGAGTTCCATGTTGAAGCGGCACTGGCGCGCGTGATTGTTGCAGTTGCACACTGAAAGTGGAGAGGAGAAGTCACATTAAAGCTTTTATTTACAACAATTGATATGGGTCTAGACGGCATTCGGCAGCGAATTCCGCAGCGTGGCTGGTGAAGGGCAATCAAAACGGCATTAATAACCCTGAGAAATAAGCTGCGCCGCGGGTGCGCGCCGCGCTCACATTACACGCTGCCTCCGCCGACTTTTGGGATTATTATGAACGGCTGCCGATACAAGACGTTCCGATACGATACGATGCGATATGGTGTGTCTTGGTGGCAGTTGGCGCTGCCTGCCTGCCTGCCTGCCTGCCGAGGCGATATTTCATGTGGCTGCCGTTAATTTCCCTCGAGAGTAATGCAAAATGCCAGTCGACAGAGGCCCGTGATGAATGCGGCTACGGCGTTTCCACTGGCCTCCCTCCCAGCGATTCTCTCAACCCAGAGTCATTTGTATTACGCCGCTGCTATGCTGGTTGGCGGTTCTATGCACTGTTCCAGCTTATGAATTTATCTTCTTTTCCTGGCTTGTGGGCTCCAAGTGGGTCTATTCGGGGCTACCAAGCCTATTTATCTTATGCAAATTATTGCTTGTTGTATTGACAAATAATAAATACGGCTTGTATCGAGAAACCCATCTTGTAGCAGGCAGATACGGGCAGCGGGAGCACGCACTGAGTGAGCTAGAGGAGCAAAGCGCAGACAGAGGCAGCGGACGGGACGGGTGCACTGGTGCACTGCTCTTGTTTATTGATCTTTGAGAGAGCGTTTTGCAGGCATTCGCGAATCGTTTCAGCATACGCACCATTTCTCACTCTGATGCTGAATGGGTTTGTGCAACATGGCGGATTACACTTGCCGCACGCGAAGTTAATTTGTCTCAGTGTTGGCATTCGTATGTACGGGCAGAGAGCCGGGGAAGAAGGGTGCGGGTGTGCACAAAATTAACAAATTTGAATTTGAGTAAGGATTTCTGGTAGCTGTGTGAGCTCTAGGCTCAGCAAGTGACATATCACATTGTGTGAATGAAGTGAGGAAGGGGGAGGGGGTTTGCCAGAGCCCCAGACTCAGAGGCAGTCTTGCATTATCTGTGGGCAAACGTGAAAAGTGACAACTGCCGTACGCAAACACGCCGTAATTACATTTCACACCCGAGTTTGCCGGCGGCTCGCTGGCTGCCTGGGATTGCGTCCGCCACTGCAGCCGCGCCGCCGTTGACAATTCCGCTGTCACCACACCGCGCCGCGCCGCATCGCGTTAAATATTTGTGTTCAAGTCTGTTAGAATTCACAGCAGCTAAATAAATATTTGACAACGCTCAGTAAAGCTGAAATTTTGAAAGCCACCAGAGACGCTGCTGCCGTGTGCGCGGCTGTGGCAGCAGACGCACAAAAGCAACTTCAGCTGCATAGAGGTAATTAATTTTAATGCGTTAATAAAGATGGCCATAACAAAATAATCCACAAAAATGCAGAATCGGTTCGCTCAGACCGCCCCGCACTCACGCCACAGACGCCACTCATGGCTGACTGCATTTCGGTTTCACCGACCATTGAGCGCGTCAGCCGGCTTCAGTGTGTGGACTTGAAGCTGCAGCTTGGCAGCAGCGGCAGGGGCAGCGGCAGTGAAGAAAACGTCAATAAATCTTCATTAATGTCTGGATTTGGATTCGAGGTGGGATTATCTCAAATTTATGCAGTTAACACTTTGCATGTGCGTGTAGCCGCGGCATTTGCATGTGGCTAGCCGCGGGCTGCTGGCGCTCGGTGCGCCCACTGAGCCGCCTAGCTCGGTGAGAGCAATCCGTCGGGAGGCAGGCGCGCTTTTATGGCGCACTGACAGCGGCCGACGTGCGCTCGGAGCCGAGCAATTAAAACGGTTTAATTGGAAAATCAATTAATCTAAACTGCGCGAAGCCACAAATTCGTCGGTGCAGCAGCAACTTTTAATGTGCGTCCACTGGGCGCTCACAGCTGAAGACTCTGTCTATTGGGTCAAGCAGCGAATTGGAGCATTGGAGCAACCTGCAAGCCACACGCCGCAGCGGCAGCGGCAGCTGTGATTAATGGGCCGCATTCCGCTCGAGCCGCGTTTAATTGAAATGTCAACTGCAAAACTACAAAACGAGAAATCGAGAAAACTTCAAGCGGCCACATAATTCCGACTCAAATCAATGCCAACTTAAGCCGCGCATCAGCTTGCCGCTGCTCCTCTTGATGGATGTGCATGGCGCGCTCAGCGGCAGCAGCAACAGTTGCCGCCGGCTGCAATGCTTTCAACTGCGTAACAGGTTTTTCTTTTGTCAATTGCGTGTGGGGCCACATCATCGCCGGTAGGCGGGTGGGCGGGTGGGCGGTCGGTTGGTCAGTGCAGCAGCAATGCCACTGTCAGTGTCATCGCAGCGACATTGACAAATTGTCAGTTCGGCCGCCCGGTTTTATGCACTTCGCCATTGCTTTCGGAATTTCGGTGCGTTACGATTTATGATTGATTGCATTTGAAGTTGGCGGGGAAGTATGGGGGAATATGCTACTCGCAGACGAGGCCGCCTTCCAATAAAGCTGCCACTGTCGAAATTTGGCAGAAAACTTAGCATGAGCGGTGAAGTTTCTACACACACGCGCGCCCTCAGCCGGGCCGTAATTGATTTCTTTCCCTCTGCTCGCGTCGAGCGAGAAAAGTCGCAACTATCAACGCTGGACACGGTTCGAGATCCGAGATCCGGCCAAAGAAAGTGAAAACAGCTGCCGCTGCTGAACTTGCCCCAATGTGAATTAATGTCGGATTGATTGGAATCGTGACAATTGACTGTGATGAATGATGACACGGCGAGCTGCGGCGGCGAGGAAGCAGGGCGACGGAGAGCAGACCTAAATTAGGCCGAAGCAAATAAATATGAATGTAATTAATGCCGACAGCGAAAGCTGACGAGGCTTGTCGTTGTCGTCGTCGCCGTCGCATTTCCTGCATTGGTATGCATGCCAAAATGTTGATGAAATTTTCGATAAAAAATTTCCCCTTTCGTGCGCTTTTAAAATGCAACTCTGTGTGTTGCTGTCACAAACATTTGATATAACAGTTCGACTGACAGGGGGGCGGTTGACGTGCTACCGCTCGCCGGCATGTTCACCTGTCAGACAACGTTACTTGTCAGTGTGTGTGTGTGAGTGTCTGTTGAATTGATATCTTCGCTGCTGTCGCTGCTAAATTTCGCCTGCGCTCTCTGGAAGCCGCCTTCTGATTGACGCTTGTCGGCCGCCAGCGAGGCGCTCGACGCTTTAATAGTATTACTCTGTGATCTTGCGCCTTAATGAAATGCATTTTATAATTATTGATATTTCAATATGCGATTCACGCGCCGCTTTTGCGGCAGACCTCACAAGCAATTCTGCCTCAATTTTTTTGAATTCTCGGGAATTGTGAAAAATATAATTGAGAGAAGCTGCAAATGGCAAAAATAAATAATAAAAATGCAATTAGGCTTTGGGCTTAATGACTTTGCCGCCGCCACAAATCCCTGGTCTGGGGCAGAGGCTGCTGGCAGCAGGCAGCAGCAGACCATGGCAACAACTTTTAAGACCTTCAGACGCCGCGTAGAGTAGCGCTGCTGCTGCTGCATGCGGCGGCGATTAAGCAAAGTAGTCACGGGATTGTAGCAATTGCGGCGTTGCTGCAGTGGCGCACGTGGAGAGCAGATTTGGTGGCCATTAGCCGCAGTCGTCTGCTGTCGAAATCAGCGACTTGATTTTTTGTGCGGATAGTCAGAGAGTCAAAAAGTTAATGCATTTCTTTTGTAAGTGCGGATGTTTTTGGCTGGCATGTGTCGAAAAAGCAGCACGGCCCAAAAAGGCTGCGGCGAAATAAAGCGCGCCTCGTCGCAATTACGAGATTTTGCGGGGGGAAAAAGCCAAACCGCCAAAAAGACGCAGCCGCATTCAAAAGTGAAATGCTGCACACCGAAGCGGCCAAAAATAATGCAAAGCAATCAGCACGCGGCAGTGGCAGCATGTCGCATACGCATTCCTACATGCCGCAGCTGCAACATTTCAGAATTAAAAGCGGCCGTGCAGCAAACAAAACTGCGCTGGCGAAAATCGCCGAAATAAATGCAAAAATTTTAAAATAACAAAAATTACTCTCTCGCTTAGGAAGTGTGAAGCTGCACGCGACAAACACGTTTACTGACCACCAGGGGTGCATCCAGAAAAAAATTGGATAAAGGAAAATTGTAAAATAGGACCTTTAAACGCAGTAAAAATCCCGTTTTTGCTTAAAAAAAATGGAAAAATCGTATTCACACGAACAAATCGACTTTTTCGTTCAGCAAAGGAAAAAATTCATTTTCAAATATAAAAATGATTTCGTTAATAAAAGGTATTACTCAGTAATAGATTGAAGGAATTAGCTAAAAAATAAAAGTTTTACTAAATATAAAAATACAAATTATTTCGTTAATAAAAGGTATTACACAGTAATAGATTGAAGGAATTTGCTAAATATAAATTTTTCACAAAATGGCCGCTTTTCAAAAAAAAATAAATTTTTTTATGAAAATTTTGTTTATAAACTTGAAAATACATATTTATCAGCAGGAAAGATTCAATCAATTACTAAAATTATATTGATCTTGGTCACCGACAGTTTACAGTTTTGAAAAAAACGCGTTCAAAGTTTCAGTGGGCTTTGCTGCTTCGATGGACTTCTCTTCTACATTTGTCCAAACTGCCATTAAATCTGTTTTAGATTGATATGAAATTTTCGGTGCATATATTTAAATATATGTATTACTTACAAGATTTTAATACAATTTTTTCAAATTCCAACTGCGAATAACCCTTTCAAAATTTTTTGTGAATCCCAATCTACGAACGATGTTCCAAAACTCGGTCCAATATGATTTATTGGCTATCGATTTTTTTGTGTAAGCGAAAAAGTCGACTTTTTGTGTGCTGATTGCGGGTTTTCTACAGTTTTGACATGTGCTTGGAACTGATTTTTGCTTCTCTTGGCAACTGAGTCAGTAGCACGAGCCTTTCTAAAATCTTTTGCTGGGTGCGCCCCTGCTGCCCACTAACGCTGCTCGAGAAGTACCCCTCCCGCGTTGATCTATTTTAGTTTTCGTTGCGCACTCCAAAAATTGTACTCTTGGTTTGCCATTTAATTTCGCTTGCCGCGCGCAGAGTACTACACGCTCCCGCCTTCGTCCCGCTCCACCGCTCCCACATTTTTTTTAAATGGGTCACTTTATAGAGTAATTGTTTGAAATAATTGTCAAATTAATTTTGTGGCTAAATGCTTGAACGACGTCGAGGCTTGTTGTGAGTCAGAGACGCGACATCTCGGACACCTCTCCGCCTCTGCTTGGGCTGGCTGGCGAGCGTGAATCATGTCGGCAGCTCTTGCACATATTTAGCAGAGATATGAGCATATAAATCACTTTGTTTTTTAATGTTGCCGCAACAATTAAATCGAAATTATGTTGCCAAAAACAAAACAGGCAGTGGAAGGCACTCGAAGGTGCCGAACGATCAAAGACAATTGTCAGATTTTAGCTGAAAATCATGCAAATTGACGCAACTCATTTAACAGATTTTTATAAAATTAAATGGTAGATATTTAAGTGCGTGGTCTTTGAAGTGAAAGACGTAATGTTCGAGCCTCGGTAGAAAAGAGGCGCCATTGGAATTTCTCGTTCGAAATCTACTATAGAAAAACTTGCCTAAAAGCAGATACCGTTAATAAAGACAAATATACATATGTACATAATTCCCTTGAGATTAGAGTATGGAACGATAGGGCCTTTGAAAAAAACATTTAAAGAACTGTTGCACAGTTCCATCTTTCAGTTTCAGATTAATAGATTCTTAGTGGCTGTATGATTTGCTGACGAATGGACTGGCGGATAGACGGACGGACGGACGGACGCAGTTAAGCGAATGAATGAATGAACGAACACTTGGACAAGTAATAAAGAACATTTTATTTAATGACTTTTTGTGCTCCACTCCACTCTGTAACACTTCATCTTACTCTAACGACGGAGTGCCTGCGAAAGTACGCGCATTGCCCGACATCACAGAAAGTTTCAACGAAGCGGCCAGTTGTCACGGCGGACACTTGACAAATGCTCAAATTGCGGTATTCTTGTGAGAGCGGAGGGGGTCAACTTAATGGCTCAATTAAATTCCAATTTCGATGGTTTCGCACAGGGCTGCAAGAGAATTCGAGAAGTGAGACTGACCTAGTTCAGTTGCTTAAATGTGCTCTGAACTACCTACACTCTTTCAAGAACGTATTCATCAGATTGCTCAACTGCTAATTTGTTTTGTCATTGAGGTTGAGATTCTATTTCAAATGTTCGATAATGGTTTGCAAAAAAATGCATACACATACTTTCATACTTCAGTTCATACAAACACTTTGGCTTCTAGACTTTTAGTTGAGCAAAATTTGGCTTCAATCATTGGAAAAAAGTTTGGCTCATGAGTTGGTTCTACAGCAAAATACGTTAAATAGTTTCGGTTAGGCGCCGCTAAAATTTCGGCTGATTCTTTTAAAAATAGGTTAGAAGCCCTGGTTTCGATGTTTGGAATGGTGGTCAGCATGAAGAGAATCGCTTTGTGGTAGTTCCCCCCTTTTTCCTAATGCTTATTGCATTTTAATTGTAAGCTTCTGCTTCGAGTTAGTTATCTCAGCAGCACCGACACTGAACACTTCAGACCAAATACTTAAACGCCACGATTGGGAAGTTTCGAAAATTCAAACTGCGAAGAATTCGAAAAGCTACTGCACGTCTTTCGCGCACATAAATCGTATCATAGATGGCGTATTTTTGGATATTGCGGGCGATGCATGCCACAGCAGCAGCAGCAGCGGCAGCAACAGCTGCTGCCAATAATGCCATTGCTGCCCTCCAGGCAGTCAAGACCACTGACAGCAGTTGCAGCCAATGAAGCGAGCAACATAAACATGGCAGCTATAGCGAGCTAAATATAATTGTCGGAGCGGGGCGAGGAAGAAAATGCAGCAGTTTGAAAATTACAAGCTGCTAATTTGATAGCAGCGGAAATTAGCAGCAATTGCTGCAGTCTAACTGGGAATATTGCCATGAGCGGAGCATGTTGTTGCTGCGGCTGTCGTACATAAATATGCTGCATTAGATGCTGCTGCTGCTCGAGCTGCTGCTGCAGTCTAACGCAATTACAGATAAATAAATAAAATGAAAAGTGTTTACTTTGGCGCTGGCTTGCAGTTGATTATCGCTGAGATACGTCTAAGTGGCAGCATCCGCATGGTTGCTCGTTGCTGCTGTTGTTGTTGCCAATGGCAACTGCATTAATGTGCGTCCAGTTGTCAATATGGCGCGCGATAAGGCGACGCGTCGCCCTCAGTTCGCGCAACGGTTTTTAATGGAGCGCTGCTGTTGTTGCTGCTGTCGCCGACAATGTTGCTGCAGTCAGCGGACGACATGTTACATTTCATTTTATTGCATTTCGTATTGATTTTACAAAAGTCGTCGTTGTATAAAAAGGAAAATAAAAAGCGACTTTGCGTTTTTATTCATTTTCAGAGACAAGAAAATCGATTTCTTTCTGTGAAATTGTCCGTGTGTCATTTTGGCAACTTGTCGCTGTTGCTGCTGCTCGCCTCGAGTCCGCGGGCGGTGTTGTTCGATCGAGTTTTATACGTTTTAAGCGCTTGTTTTCATGTTTTCGTCTCTTTACAAGCGCTTTTATTTATTTATTTGTTTTCTAATTTTATGTCGTGTCCGCGTCCGTCCGCATGGAGGTGCCAACATTGAACTTGTTAAGTTGTCAGCTTGTTAAAGCGCTGAAAGCGCAGTGTAAAATTGTTTATGGACCCGCATTAAATTTATTGCTTTAAAATGGGTTATTGGCAATTTGCGCAGGCGTAGACGCGGGTGCAGGCACGGGCAAGAGACCCAATTGCATGTGTACAGTGACGACAGAATAAAATTAAATCAAATAAAAGGTATTTAATTCAAACAAAAACAGCTATTGTAGTTGTAAAGTTTTGAAAGATTAAATGCGAAAATATTCAAAATAAATATGTAAAAGATGAAATTATTTGCTTCTCCTCTAGCCTAACAACGAGCAACATTTATCCAGTAGCCACTTCAAGGGTCGATAGTGTAAATCATATGGGACTTGCAAGCTTTTAAAGTGCCAAACGAAAAACAGCAGTCAGAGTCAGTCACGCAAAGCAAGTGCAAGTCAGAACTCTGAATAAAACAACCGGTACTCGTACTTGAAGTGCTCTCACAATAAGCTCAGCGGCTCAGAGTAGCTTCACCATATGCACCAGTACTGCCACGCCCACTGAAGAATGAAGCATAACTGAGCAAATAAATTCAAAGTATAAAAGAAAATAACCTACTACAAATCATTGTATCGATTTTAAAGCGAGTGCCAGGGTGTGAAGTATACTACAAACACTGAGATTCACTGACATTTTACCAAATTTCAATAAGTACGGCTGAATAGCAGAAAAGAAAAATAAATATCGATGCGAGCACAATCTACTTATTACTGCCCACTGCAGATCTGTGGCATGCCTCCGGAATTCGCATTCCATAAAAATTTTAATATATGCAAATTCAGTTTTTGTATGAGAAAAATATTTTGTATATAGAAAAGAATTTGAATGGAATATTTAGCTAAATGTAGGAAAACTGAAAAGACAAAAAATGGAAACTTCGTGCAGGCTGTAGGCGCTACCAGCTGCCCAGAGCCGAGCTCCAAGCTCACAAACTTATTTCTCCTGTGCACAGTTGACTCGGAAAGAATGATTCGCCGCTCTACTGCTGGGAAACGCGAAAGTTGCGCCATAAATATCCACGAAGCTTCCAGGAATGCATAAAAGTCGGAAAAGAACGCAGAACTGAGCGTGCGTAATCAATTTCGAGCAACAAACAAAGCTGCTAATGAAAACAGCCACAAAAGTGGGCAGCAGTTAATAAAAACAACGCCGGCAAAAGTGGCCATAATATATGGAAAAGGCCACTTTTGGTTCAGACGAAAGGAAGAAAAACAATAAGAAATATTACGAAAATAAACAAATAAGACTGGCGAAGAAGGAAGCGGGAAAACTAAACTCAATAAAATGAGCGGGTCTGCAATGCGTTTGGGCTTCGACCCGGCCGAAAAACCGTGCATACGGTACAAAAACAACAACAACAACAAACACACATATTAAACGAAGAATGCAGTTTCCTAATTAAGTCTTTCAGCTCGAGCAGCTACGAGAAGCTGCCCAAAAGCGGAGTGAATCGAACCGCATCGCATCGCATCGCATCGCATCGAAGGAAACAAGTAGAAAATATTGTGTTGCATTGTATCTGCAAGATAAACAGCACGGCACGGCAGCGCACGGTAGCCAAATGCGTCGATCGCCCGCTGCGAGCGCGTCTACTCGAGGCGGTGTGCGCGGCGGATCGCTGACTCCACCGGCAATGAGTTTGTTGTTGTGATCTTTGTTTTGATTGGGCTCATTTGGAAATGAACCGCTGCACTCCCGCTTGCTGCCGGTCGCCTCTTACGGCTACAAGCAGTGCGTGTGTGTGCGTGGAAATGTTTGTCTTTTCCTTGGCTGTTATTTTCCTGCTGCTGCTGCACTTGAGATCTCAGCCGCGCCAGCAACAACAAACGTTTTCCCGCTCTGTCATTGTGGGGTGTTGAAATGTCAAGCGTTGCACATGGCCTCGCCACATCGATATATCGCTGCAGTTGTGTGTGGGTGTGTGTGTATGTGTCGGCGGCGGCGTTTTGGGTTCATCGCGGGTCGCGCCCGCTTTACGATTTGAGTAATTAAGGTGTTAATAACTCTCGGCGGCTAACGGAAGCAACCGCGGCATGTAAATATGTATTTGTTTATTAGAGTGCATGCTAAGGGCGGCACGATCGGGACGGAGCAGGGCGTATTTCGCCAGCCGCCTGCGGCTCTGACCTGCGCTTTGTCATCATCGGAAAACAGCCTTCCGTATGCCTAACCTAACGCAATTCCAACAGCAATGAAGAGCTCTTCTCCAGGCAACAATCTCATTCAATCCGTTCCTTGCTTATCTCTTGGCTGTTTGGCTTCCTTGTCGTAAATTGAGCCGGGCCATAAAATTGTGTATCTTACAGATATTGCTTATCGTGTGCGTATGTGCGTGTGTGTGAGCGATTGAAGTACAGCAGCAGATATTATCGCAGTTAATGAAGAATTAAAGCGTATACAAATCTGCCGCATCAAAAGGGATAAAACGCCACTGCAGGATGCTCTGCGCTTAAATGGGTTTTTTATGAAAAGTGTTCTTGAAACTGAGGCTCGGGCTCAGCAGAGACGAGCCGCATCGAGCCAACGTATCTAGATATGCACGAGCATACCCTATAGGGTCACACAAAACTGTTGTCGCCTTTAATTGCCGCGCGTCGTTAGTGGCAGTTCACTTTAACGCGTTCTCTATGAAGAATGATTATGCGCGAGGCTCCGATGATCTGCAGCCAAAGCGAGGATCCTGCGCTTGAGTTGTTGGCGGGTGATCTGCCGCCGATTAACGTCAGAGCCGGGTGCAGCGGACGCTGTTCAGCGCTCTCGACGATGACCGTCTGCAGTCCAATTGGGCGTTCGTTGGTCTCTCCGCCCGTCTTTCCGTCTGTCCATTTGCCGCGCGTATCTCGGTCTGGCCTTCCTGCGTAAATTATGAAATTTGCTGTTGTTGGCTCCGCTTGAACTTTGCTTGATTTAACAACTTTATCGAGTGCCTGCTTGGGTTGCTGCTGCCGCTGATTATCGTCATTGCCGATGGAATTGCTAAAGTTGTTGACACGCCACAGACAACAACTGAGAGCGGTCGGTGTGCGCAATCAGCGCGGCAATAAATCACCATAATTTGTAATTTATCAGACGACTTTATAAATTGTGTATTAAAAAATCATTAATTTGAGTTCCGTTGCCTGCGAACAGCGGCGCACCCTGCAACATTTTTTGGGGGGAGGATTTCATTTTTTGAGAAATTTGGTGCACTAATTCTATACCCAAGAGTACTAGAAGAGAGGAAACCTGCAGGAGGAACCCAGAAACATCTGATTAAGAGGTGATTTTTTTCTAAGAATATATTTCATATAGTCCTTGTAAACGATTACTTTATTGCAAATATCTCATAACATTGAGATTCACCGCTCCCCATTTAGTGCGCCCCTTTTTGTGAAGTATAATAGCCCTCTTCCCCTATGACAATTGTAGCCACTGCTGGAAGCAAGAACTTTTAGTAGACATCAGTGGCAAGTGCTGCGCTCCGGCAAATTTCTTGCGGATTACAGATAATGTCAGATTAATCGCGCCGCCCGGCAGCAGTCGCCGTCGATTTATGGTGCCACAAATTACGCTATTCAAAATGTGAAATTAATCATGCGCTGGTTAATTTTTCACACCAGTAGCTGCATACGCTTGGCGTGTCTTGCGCCAGGCCGCTGTCCCAGAGTCCGAACGCATTGCTCTAGCTCGCGCAGCCGTCGCGATCGTTGGCATCTTTTGTCTAAAACTAGAGGGAAGCCTCACTGAACATATTTCGCCATTTCTTGCACAAAGGCACTTTCCACTTGACACTTCTGCCCGCTGCGGGCTGCCACTTGCCACTTGCCACTGCACTGAACAAATACAAACATTTGCCACTGCTGCTGCCAGTCATAAATAAATGTGCCACTTCGATATGTTTCACACGTTCCTGAAAATGCGGAGCGATCGCCGCAGAGTCGCACTCGAATGTAGCCGTGGGCAATCGGAGACGTGGAATCGCCGAGGCGCACAAAGCACCAACATTTTTGAATAGATCGCTGTGGCGAGATAAAAGGACACTAAATACTTTGTGCAGCAATCAGCAGAGATTAGATCCACCACAGCAGAGCAGCGTGGCAGAGGGGCAGGGAACACGCATTGACATTGGCACTTTTGTGCGCCCGACAGCGCTGCAATGCCATTCGTCATGGTCACACTTGCCACAGCCACAGGCACACAGTTGCAACATTCGCAATAACAGCAAACACAACAACAACAATACAGGCAGGTAGACTGCCAGCTGTGCGGCCCCGAGGCACGTCAACAAAGGCGGGAAATTGAGATCCTTTGTGCAAGCGATTTGAACAAATTAGTGCCTTCGCAAGCGTCTCTGCTCCGCATCCTCCTCTTTTTCTTTTCCATTGCGAGCATGATTTGCAGAAATGGAATTTGCTCGGCCTTTGAACCGCTGCTGCTGCAATGAATGAATTCAACGGATGTACACGCACAGCTGCCACATTTCTCGCCCATTATTTGAATTTGTCGAAAATGCCTGCCGTCGTCCCGGCAGAGCTACAGGCAGCAAAGGCTCTATCAGAGAGCTGCTGCAATACAACCGAAGACCGTCCGCATTCTCCTTGCAATTGTATTTGCATTTGTGGCTGCGTATAATGCCGGCTTAAATTGAATTTCTACATATTTATTTATGGCCAGTGATCAGGCGGCCGTAGAGAATCCTGCGTCGAGCGCGATCTTCAGTCCAGCAGACTCCTTCACCTTTTATCGCATGGATTTGCGAATCGAAAGACAATTTAAAAGCAAAGAAGAGGCCATCTTTTCGGCAAGCCTGCCGTGGCTTTCCTCTGCCAAATTTCATGCCCCCAGGAAAGCGCTTAAAATGTAGTCAAGCTGACAGATTCGAATCTGCTGAAAGATCACGGGCAAAGGTCACATGGCTAGAATGCTGCTGCTGCCTCGTACGAGTATCTCGCATCGCCTATCTCGTGACGCAGAAGCTATTGTTATTGCTCGAAGAGCTGCTGCCTATCTGCGGTTCGGGCTGCCGTGGCATCTGCCCGCCCCTGTCGCCGAATACGCCGAAAACAATAAAAATTTTTAGTATGCAAATTTGCTGAGCAAACATTTAAATAAAATTGCAGTTTTTATGAGAGCAACAGCAGAAATTAAGCGGACACGTCTAGGGCGCCAAGCGGCAGCCGATGAGCTCTTGTGACCACTGGCAGCTACCACTTTGACCTCGCGCATATCATTTCAGAGCAGAATGTCCCATGCTACTTTGCAGGATCAGCGCCGCAGCAGGCCGACGGGGCAGCAATGCGGAACGTTGTTATTGTGCGGCTGCAGCAGCGGGGCATGCAACAAATGCATGGGTACCATGAGTGCAGCAGTGGCAGACTTCTGGGAATTGTGGCTTTCACAGGCACCGCACTTGCCTCTGTGTGTGCCCGTGTGTGTGTGTGGCTCCATATTGATTTTGCTTTAATACTTTTGCGCGCAAGCGTAACGTGCCACATGCAACTCATTTTCCGTTGGGCTCTGCACTGCTGCAACGCTCCCTCCGCTCATTATGCGGCCCGACATGCGCTGCCTTCTTTGTTCTTCGCAAAATGCTGCCATTTGCTGTGGCTGGCGAGCAAAAGCGGCTTAGTGCTTAAGCGCAGCAGCAGCAGCAGTTGCAAGTTGCAGGAAAAGCAGCAGCGGCATATTTGCACAGGCGCCATTTGTGCCTGCAACATTTTATATAATGTGCGCTTATGGAAGCTTTCTGTTGTCACAAACATAACAAAAGCAACAACAACAACAAAAATTGCAACTTGCAACAAATGCGCGACTCTTGTTATTTGCATTTCTTCCGCCGTTGCACTTTTTACAGTTCATTGTTTTGCTTTGTTGTGTTTGGTTGCAGTCGTAATAATTTACTTAATGCCATCGTGCAGCATGTGGCATGCAGCAGAAGGCAGTTCGCAGAACTTGGGCAGTGAACGACAAAGCCGCCTAACGCCGCTGCGCAGCGCGCATATTTGCATTTGCTTGCTGGCTGGCGACATTGCCACAAATCGATTTCGTCCTGGGAAAATGTGGCAAGTTGTTGCATTTGTAGCAAATAGTTGCTTCGCACCGCGCCGCCTTCGCTGCAATCACTGCGCCTCCGCCTCCGCATTCAAAAGATTCGGCCTGTGATTTTCAATTTAGCACGCAGCAGCTCAGCTTCGCGCTGCCGCCTCTCATCGCTCATCTTTCGGCGCAGCTGCAATCCACAAAATTGTAATTGGCCACATAAAGGCATATAATTTTCGCAATCAACAAATTACAAGTCATCGAAGAGCAGCAGCAGCAGAAGAAGAAGACAAATACAAGATGGGAAAATTTGAAGTAAACGCAACAACAAAAACTGGGAACGGCAAAAATGCGCAAAAATGAAGCGCGTGTGGCACGCAGCGCAGCTTGCCACTTGCAACGCACTCGAGAGCCTTTCACATTGACACGGTTTTTGTTGCAAGCGTTTTTTGTCTAAAATGCAAAAATATGAAAAGAGAAATTGAGCGCTTAAAAATTGCGATTGCAGCGGCTGACAAGACGGCAGCAGCTAGCAAACGTAAGAGAAAGGAAAGCACCCGAGAACTGCATTTCACTCTTCGAAATTTATTAGGCATCCGGAAGCATCCTAAGCGGAAGATGATTGTGGAAGGAGCGCCGCAGATAAGGTGGCGCTCGCGCTGCTGCTAGCCTCAAAATTAATTGCTGTCTTTTTGGTCTCTTCGTGAAAAATTACGAGCATATCAAGGCATAGCAAGGCGAACGGGTGGACGGGCGGGCGGGCAGCGCAGTTGCCGATAAGACACTCATAATTGCCGCCATTAAAAGCTGCCGTATGGGCAGCTGCTAATCTCGCCGTCGAGCCGCTTGGCCGCACATTGCCGCTCATAATTCCGGCACTGACTTCGGCACAGTGACAAAAGGCGGTACGAGTGACAACAACAATAACAGGCAAAGGAGCTGGAGAAATCCAATTAAAAGGATACACAAAGTGGCAGGCCGCAACAGCACCTTCACAGCTGTGCTATCAGGCCGAACACTACACTACACTCCCGTCCCCTGCCCCTCGCTCCACGCTCCTCATCCCTCTGTTCAGTGCTGGTGAATTTACCAGCAAAATTCTCATAATAATAATGTTTTCGCTTTAGTTCTTTTGTTTGTGTTTTCGCTTTGTTGCTGCTGATGTTGTTCTTGTTCTTACACTTACTCTTGTTGTTGTTGTTTGTTTTTGTTGAAGTTTCGCACTAAAAGTAACACGAAAAGTACCAAAAAGGTAAACAATAACAGCAAAAACTGCTGCTGCTTTCTCAATAAACACATACACACAGAGGCGCTCACGTACATGCCATGTCCTGTGCGTGTGGCGAACGCAGCGAAGGATTCTCTGGGGTTCGGCAACACATCATGTCCATTCGAGACTAGAATTTGCTTGGATACAGCGAGCAGTGCGGTTGCTTTTGTTTCTTGGCAGAGCCGCCCCTTCCTTCTCTGCTCAGCTGCTGCTTTTCGTTTTTGTCAGAGCAAGTGGTCCTTTGTGTCCTTTTTGGTTTGTCTTAGAATTGAATTCGCTTTGTGTGTTTCGGTGCGTTGGAATGAATCTTATCTTTGGCTTTTGGCAAAAGGTCTACGGCATTGTCTCGCTTCTCTTTCGCTGGAAGTGCTGCGATTTCGAATCGGGAACTGGACCCCAAGGCATAAGTAACGGTCAAGCAAAAGAGTGTTCGCCTTGCTTGTCGCTTATCCGTGTGCTAAGTGCGCTCGCCACTTGGCAGTGGCGCATTCCTTTGTTGCTTTTAATTGCCACAATTAATTCGCCGGGGCAGCTGTAAGAGCCCCGCTGTCGGGGGAAGCGCGCGTTGGCTCCTTGAGATAGTTTTGTTGCAGTTGTGGCAGTCCATTACGCTAACGGCACATATTTGCAGTTAGGAGCTGTGCGCTGCTTCTGCGGCCCGCTCGGCCTTCTGCAGCAGGTAGCTTCTTCTGGCGATTTTAATAAAAATTGCTGAGTAGAAGCAAAAAGGGCTGCTAAGCCTCTTGATAACTTCAAAAGGAAAAGCGTCCACTGGAAATAAGCTGCCTTGCATTAGGCACAACTCCCATAAGTGCTTTGTTGCTTGCTGTCCCTGCAGCAGCAACAACAACAACAAGAAGAAGGCAAGGGCGAACCTGCAGTTCCACATTCACTTTTGCTCGGAATATCTTTTTTTTCCCCGACTTTGAGACTTTTTCTGTTCAAGATATTTGCGTTTGCAATGAGGGCTTTGAATTTTGTATGCTTCCATGCTGCCATAGTTTGTTGTGAAAATTTGTTTGTGTGTGTGTGTGTGTGCGTGTGTCTATGCGGAGCCGGATTACGATCGGCCCTAGAGCATTTCAATTTTGACGCCCTTTTGAGCAAAACTTCTTTGATTAAGCTGAAGATCGTTTACAAAAACTTAGTGTGAATTTAACAAATTAATATGAAACTAAGTTAATACGAATAAGCATCTAACGTGTTTCACTCTTCGATCCACTTCAGCAGTTCGTCATTTTGCCAACTAATTGCGCCGTTTTTCATTCCATTGCCTATGAGAAGTAAAGAATTTAGTGCTCTGTAAACATGGCGCGGGACACTAGTGCTCCATCAGGGTCGAAAGGGCTTAACCTTTATTGTGGCGCAACATTTTTTACCAAACTATAAAGTGCAATAAATATTTTATTAGTGGAAGTCTTTTATTGGATTCGTCGGTTGATTTTCTTGTATTATTTCAGATTCCGAAAGAGCGTATTTGCTCTCTTTTGTGCTTTTTTAAGTGTGATTCCTCTTTTGTGTTTCAAATATAATGAATCATGAGTATATACTACAGTAACATTTTTCTAAATAAGAAATTAATAAACATTTTAAGGAGTATTATAAAATGATTTTGTCTTCTGCAATATTATGGGATTAGATTTCTATTTTTATTACATCTTTCTCTAAATGACAAAAGGTAACACATGATTTATGTGAAAAGCGTTTTAAAAAACTATATCTTTTGAAGCCAATTAGGACTTTTAAAAGTTGCTATTTAAACAGAATGAATTAAGGGATAAGCAAAGTGACAAAAAGTAGGAACAAATATCAAGTCTGGCAGACTAACAATAAGAATACTATTTCTTTTATAATATAGACACATTTTTCCGCGTCGCGCCTAAAACGATGGCGCCCCTAGTCAGCTGCCTTCCCCGCGTTCATGAAAAATCCGCCCGTGTATTTGTGTATGTGTGTGTGCGGAAAGCGAAAGTGCAGCGCTTTTGTCTGTGTGTATGTGCGCTGGATTTTGCTCCAGTTCCTTTGAGCGGCTGAAGAAGTGAAATGTAAATACGGCTAACAAGTCGAAAGCAAACACTTTGAGTTGCGAGCTGAAATTTGTTTTAATGTGCGGGTTAATTGCCACATATGCGTGGAGTGGTGGGGGTGGGAGCGGGGCAGAGCTGAGTCTAGGCCATGTTAAATAAATAAAAGCAAGCAAAAGAGAAATGCTTCTCGTGACTGAGCTGAGTGCTTCCGAACTGCAGTCGCACTGCTTTCAACTCAAGGGAATCGGCTTATCCTGGCAGCGATCGACACAGCAAGGACGCTTGACGTATGTGGCGCGATTCGCTATCGTGCGATTTGATTAATGCAGCATTTTTGTGGCGCTCACAATTCCTGGTTCATGTACGGCGACCCAAGGAGGCGCCCCTTGCCGCGTGGGTCCATTCTGCTTTGATGTATTTGCGCTGCTGGCACACACACTCACACACAAACGCGTTCATGCTGCGCCACAAACACTTTCGTTGGAGCTGTTCTATCTGCAATCAGCTGCAGCGACAATGGTCGCAGTCGCAGCGGCAACAATTGCGGCGCGCCGCTGGATATCGCGCAGCGGTTTTGATGATGTATGGCAGCGCTTAAACGCTTTGGCAAGCAACAACATAACAACAGCAACAACAACAGCAACAACAAACATATCAGAGACACCCTTTGGATTTTTAGAATGTGGGTCAAGCGTGTTTAAGACAAAGAGCAAGCAAGCAAAGCAGCATAAAAACCGTGTAGGAAAATAATAATAATCGTCAAAGAAGCGAAAGGCAGGCAGCTGGAAGGGAGCGAGTGCAGTGCGGCGAAGGGGCGCAGTGCAACGCCATGTGAGTGCTTTAACTCCAAAAAGAGTTAACAGCTTCAGAGTGCAGTGAACGGCGGACTCGAGCAGGCGGCACTGATACGCGATCATTAAAATGACATTTGCTCGCTGACGGCGTGGCAGCAAGCGCAGTAGCAGCGGCGGCCGGGGCGGCAAGGAGTTGTTGTGATGCTGCGACAGGTTTGCGGCTGCAGCGATCCGCCGGCCGCTGTGTAGGAGGCTGCATTGTGCGAAACATTTGATTAATGACGAGTGCGCGCCACAAAAAGGTTTCCATTTCAATGGCATAGCACAACAACAAAAACAACGTTGAAGCCGAACAAAAACGCTGAGTAGAAAAAACGTGCAAATATTTTCAAAGTGAAGCGTCGTTAACGTGTCGAAATACTGAAATAATTAATTTATTGCGTTTTAATGGGAAATCGCTGGGTCGACGCCGAGAGCAGCACTAATTTTCGAATGACGCTAATTAGCGGCTTGGCTGATTCCATGGAGAGAGGGGGCATCTATTTTGAGCTGTGATTTATGGTTTGCTGGCAGACCGCTGCAGAGCTTTCGACCGGCGGCGGCCGCTCAAGCCAATTCAACATTCCGCTCTGAAGCTGAGCTGAGCTTGGAGCCCCAAAGCCGAAATCACTTCCCGCATGCTGTCGGCCTTTGTTGCTATTTACATCTACTTAAAATGTCGTTTAAACACTTCTGAGCCGACATCGCTGTCGAGATAACCCGATCGAGTCATGTCGGTGCCACCGACCCTGCGTCCCATGTCTTAATCAGGCTGAGCCACAAGAACAAGCTTTAAATCTTCTACTTTAATTGCCGCAACATGCCTGCCACGACACAGTGTCTCGCACGACCGTATCTCTAGCTGCAACTCTTTATCTGTATCTGCATCTGTGTTCCCATTGTTTCCATTCGCAGCGATATCTCTCCGTCTACCAGGAATCACACTTGTATCGCAGCTTCTCTGCGTTGCATGTACACGCCCAAATCCGACGCCGCCATTGCAGTCATGTGAGCCCTGCCTGGAACTATACGGCCGTGCTCTCGTTTCCCCCGCCATTTGCATTTGATTAAGTTCCCAACGCATTTCTGTTTGATAAACTTGTAAAGCGTTTCTATCGCGGCATTTTATTGTTTTCCCACTCATATTAATTTATATCGTTAATCCGTCGCTTGCTCCCCTCCTGCCCACACTTCGCTTTGTGTTTCTGTTTAAATATTTTCGGTTAAGCTTTTGATAAAGTTGCCTCGTAGACTGACTGCATCTCTTTTGCTGCCTTAAGCACTGAAATTGATTTTCAAGCATTTTGGGATTTCATTGTTTGCTCGATATAATGCTTAATCGATATATCGAATTGGTCTCATAATCAATTTATATACATACATACAAGCTCATATCGATGACGCCGTTTTCGAGGAAGCCAATTTTTAGTTCTTTTATAAAGTTGAGTCCAAAAATTATATTGCTGTGTAATTTTCTCTGTATCCGTGCACCTGATCCAAAGTGATGCACTTCGCTTGCACAGTGGTAATATTAGCGACCGACATTCTCTAAGCAGTGCAACTGGTCTGGCGGATGAGCAAAGGTGCACTGTGATATGTAGTTAAGTCAGCGAACGCCCTTTGATTGTATATTTGCCATTAATCTTTAGTGAATTCTCTCTTATTTGATGTATTGGTAGAAAATTTGTTCAACTGATTTCTAGTTTTTTTTAAAATAAATTTCATGCTCCTTTAAGAGCACACGCTTCTTGAAAGTGCCAAGCATAAACGCACAAAAATTATGTGAATATTATATAGAAAATGAATATAATAAATTAATGCAGTATCAAGGCGACGTGTGGCCAAGATACCAAAGGAATCACGATCAAAACCTGTCCGCCTAAATTCAATGTCTATTTCAACTAACTGTTTATTATTCTAAGACAAAACTGAATTAAATTTTCAAAAGGTTAGCAGTTATCTACATTTTTATACGTGCTCTATTTAAACTAAATTTGTTGTAGTATGTCTAACATATATATACATAAGACTTGTAGTCCAAAAATATCTTTGCGTATAAAGATAGACTCACAGTTGAAGGGGCGCCCTTCAAGTTGCATAATATTGCACACTTCAACTATTAAACTAATTGCATGCGGGACACGGAGGTAAAAGCTCACACATACACACACGCTTTCGGTGAAAAATTCACACGCTTAATTTTCAGTCTGCCTACTGCCGCCTGCCACATGCCACTTGCCACATGCTGACAGCTGAGGCTGGTGAATGGCGGTCGATGAATTTGACACCTCCGCTGCGATTGGCATAAATTAGTCACTAAGCAGCTGCAGCGGCGGAGAGGAGGAGGCAGCGTTGGCGGCTAGTTGCATTGCTGCATAATGGATGCACGATGGTGTCAATGTGGTGGGTGCTGGGTTCCAACGAGGTGAGGCATCGCATGCAAACGTGGCCGGCCAGAAAGAGTGTTAAAGTTGTTCAGTTGCAGCGAAACAGGCCATTAATCACGTCGAGCATGCTCGGAAGATATTTGGAACAAGACAAGGGAACAGACACATTTACATATGCTTTGGTGGAGCGGGGCGGAATGGCAACACAGCGAAGTGATGTAACGCAATTCGGCGCTGTCAGCAATGCAGAGCTATAATTTGGGAATTCTTCAGCAATTTTCAGCAATCTTCCACACTTCGTCCGCACTCGACGCCATTAATGAGCATTTAAAGCGGCGTTGTAAACAGTGATTATGTGCTTGCGAGCTGCGGCCGGAGGCTGGCACTTCAAAGCGCGCTGCTCATTATAATCTGCTACAGCCGTGCATGCCTCCGGCGGCTGCAACAACAAGTGACCTTTCCGACGATGGACACGCACAAGCGGCAATAATGCCGTAACAATCCGTTTCCGGTAATGAGTAGGTGTATACGTACAACGGTCAACATTGGCTATCGCTCCGAATGGCATTACCATTTTGACATTTTCTGCCAGAAGACGAGGCCCCGCTGCGTGCGGCCTAAGACAGCGAAAAATCTAAGCAAATAAAATTGAAATTTTCTGAAAATAAGTCATCGAGCCGCAAAAAGGGTTAATAGCGACCGAAAACATTGGCCCACTCCAACCCCTGCCCCTCTGTAATACGCACAGCAAAGAAAGCCAGTGAAAGTCAAACAGGCAAACAAAGGCAGAAAAAGTGGAAACACCCAAAGGCAAAAGCATCTGTAAACAAGCAATAAGAGCCACCCTAAACAAACACGGCGGGTCCATCCAGCCAGCCAGCCAGCCACCCGAATACAGCAGCCCAATAGAACTCTATGAAAATGCAAAAATTTACACAAGGAAATATTTTGAAGCCGCTGCACGAGCGCTGCCTGCCCAGCCCAGCCCAGCCCAGTCTTCCTCTTCCTCATCGCTCAGCCCCAAACAACAATGCCGAGTAAATAAAATAAATATTTTTGTCATTTTGTCGCTTCAATGGTTTAATCTGGCTGTGCGCAATCGTGAAGCCATTTCGAAGGACTCGCGCGCCATTTGAAGGGTGCGGGAACCCCTCCCGCAGGCGCACCATCAAGTGCAAGGCACCGCAGACCGAGTTCGGCACTTATTTTCACGTTTCTCTGCACAATTTGCCCGATGAAATTGCGTGGCAAGCCTCTGCCAAGGTGGCAGACGCGCAGAGGCGGCAGCGCCTTGGTTGGGGGTGACTTATCTGGCAGGCGCATATTCTTACGCTCGGCGCACTTTTCCATTTCGTGGCTTTAAATGAAATTAAAGAATATTTTATGATGATCATAAAAAGGAATATTTTGAAAATGATTATTGCTGGCATGTAGTTCCGTCCGCTGCACCGGCAGAGCGAAAGGGATATAAGGGATGCATGTGCCTATGCGGGGTCAATTCAGAAACACCTTAAAAGGTGCTGTTGTTTGTTCAGATACCGCACACACACGCACGCACGCAAACTCAAAAGAATCAATTGAAGCGGCATTTAAGCAACAATTTCCTAATGAGCTAGTGCTGTGTGTGTGGGGGAGTGGAAGGGAGCGCTCGTTGTAGTGACAAAGGGGTGTCTTTGAACTTTGTACCTTTTTTAGTTGTCCTTGTGAGGGTTGAATTCCGTAAATAACGAACGAGTCCGTAACAAAATCAAAATTAAAAGCAAATCACTCAAGCCTAAAAACAATTTTTAATAAATTCGCTACGCACGCACGCCAGTGTTGCCACCCCACCGTCCCCCTTTGTAAAATCCACAAAGAGCGATTAGGAATTTTCTGCAGTCACTTGAAGTTTTTATTTCATTATGCGCGAAGGAGAGAAATGCACCTCTGTATATTTGCATAAAATTCGAAACTATTTCTGGAGTTGTGAAGACTGCTAAAAAGTTGCTCAATTTATTTATTTATTCTTTGCGAAATTTAAGAAGAGGTCGCCTATCTTACTTTTAGATTTTTAAGAATCAAATAATGCAAAATATTGTTACCTTTCCAGTAAAGTAACATCCGCATTATTTTTTAAACTAAGCTTGCATTTTTCAACAAAATTTTGTATTTTAATTTCATGCAATTTCAGTAAAAGTTGTTTTTGATAAAACAGAGTCTTTTCGAATCATCAAAAGTGTCAGCAAAGTAAAAGTAAAGTGTAATAACGAGGAAACTTCGCCTATATTTATTGGACTACTCCGACATGAACACACGAACACACACACACACTCGGGCGAAGTGAATGCCTGGCAGCTTGAGAATGATTAGCGCTGAAATGTTTGCACACACACTTAACCATTGCCACTGTTGAACCTACAATTAACTTGCAACCGTGTTCTTGCACGCCCACATGCCACCCGCCCCGCCCTTCACATCTATGCAAGCAAACACACACACTCGAAATTGTTTACTTGTATTGAAGTGATTTGGCACTTTGGCGCACTCATATTAACACAGGTGTTTTGTTTGAAGTGAAGAGGAGCGAGTGTGTGCGTGCGCTGTCAATTAGGCGATCATCACGCCTCCCACACACGCACACGCACGCAGAAGCCGCTCTCAAATTGAAGTTGCGCTGAAGTTCGACTTTTCGCAATTTCGATTTTGAAATTATTTTTGAGTGCGATTTGCGGCAATTCTTCTTGAGATTGTTTTAGCTCGTCTATGGCGGAGCACTTAAAGCGTTTCATTGAAGTGCAGCTTGCAGCATATCGCTCACAGCCACGCGCAAGCCCGCTACAATTACGCCGGCCGACGCAACTTCGTTAATTGCATTTGAGGGGAAAGCACGGCGGCGGCGACGGGCGGCAGCTGGACTGCTGTCGAGTCTACAAGCCGGAAGCTCCATTCAAAATCATGTTCACTCCAAAACTTTTATTAACAAAGCGAAAAAAGAAACAACAACAACAGAAAGAAGAAGCGCACACAAAGGGCCGCGCTTCCGTCGCCGAGTCGAGTGGTGGTAGCTGCCAGTGCCTCCGCCGCAGCCGTCGTACTTCCAAAATCTCAAAAGCAGACTGAAAGCAGCAGCAACAACAGCCACAGCAGCCGAAAACGTCAACAATGACTCTTGAACCTGACTTTTATTTTTACCTGCCGCACAAAAGTGAAAAGGAAAAAGAAATTGAAAGTCAAACAACAAAAACAACAACAAAGAAAAGAAAAGATAAAAAAATAATAATTTTGAATGTTTTGAATTTGAGCTGGCGGCGAGCGGGCGATTGCGTCGCATTTCAAGGAGCGCTACCGTTTGTTGGTTCGGAGGACCTCTGCAGGACGATTGGCGAGCGTTAATTGTTCGCGCGCATTGCCTGGCTGGTAGGAGAATAGGGGAGGGCACAAAGTTAAATACAGCTATGGATAACAATGGCAGGAGAAGCGGGAGGGGCGGAAGGCGCGACGGGAAATTGTAGGACATGTTTCAGAATGTAGTTGAAAGTGAAGCCAGCAGTGGCAAGTGAGCAGGAAAGGAGGGAGGAGAAGAGGAAAAAGTAGACAGAAGCATCGAGAAATAGCAGCAAAGGACGCAGCCGGCTTCGGCGTTGGGCCAAGTCTGATGCCGGCTCCAGCGACTCTCCGCGAGTTTGTTGACATCTGCCTGACGCGCTGCAATGGTGTGGCCCTGTCCGGCCTGGCAATCATCATAATTTTAATTGTTATTAAGCGCCGGCAGCTTTAATGACAAACGCCGGGAATGTGCGAGGCGTGGCAAGCGCCATAACTGCAAATGACTGCGCGCTAAAGTTACATGTGTGTGTGTGCATGTGTGTGGAGGTATGCCTGCCTGCTCCATGGCGGTTTATTTAAGCTTTAATAGACGTCATCAGCACGAAAGTTGCCGGCTGCGACCGCGGCTGCAAGAGCTCGCAGGCTGGAGCAGCAATTTTCGTGGCATGTGAGTTGGCACAAAGCAGGGGAGTCAAGGACCAAAAATATGCAAATACATGCTTACTCGTATCTCTGCCCCGCGCTCAGCGAACAGTGCTCTCGATTGTTTACGTACAGCGCCACTTGAGATTTATTTTTGGCAACTATAAAATTGTGTGTGTGCGCATATTTATATACAACGATTTAGTCCAAAAGATATCTGAGTATTTTTCTGAGAATTTTTATCTGCTGCCTTGCTGTCGATTGAAGTGGATAAATTGAACGGCATAAAGGCCGACGGACGAAACCACGCAAGAAGCGCGGCAGTTTTCTTTAAATCTGCTCGCACCCTCCGAAATCTCAGAGCTGATCTAAAGATTTCAGTGAATATTGTAAATGTTTATCTGGCAGCTGGCTTCTGAGGGTAATAACTGTTGAGTCATGCAGATTGATTTCGCTTATGGAGAGATCCGCGGCGGCAAGTTGTTATATTTTGAAATGAAGCACCAATTTCGGGGACAAATTGGATGGCAGTGGGGTCATTCGATTCGTGCTCGGTCTCTGATGTGAGAGGCAGCTGATATTAACTTGTATGAGCTCCTTCTATTTTAGCAAAAGCTAATGGGACCTACAAATTTGTTCTATAGACATCACGGACGCTTTTATTATGAGAAGCTTTTTATCATGGCAAAGTATAATCTGAGAGAGTTGCCAACTAGCTCGTAAGAGACAGCCATGGCAGCGTCTGCAAGTTATACCATATGAAAAAAAGAGAATTTGCTTTTAAAGTTCTTTCTTTCGCGAAGAATTGTCAACTCTCAGAGAGTATTTCTTGCCATACAAATAAAGTTAAGAAGCTTTCGGATAAGGCTATAGCACCAATTTGTTGCCCAGTCCTTGCTTTATCTTCCAGTGTGTGCAGATTGTTTATAATTTAAGCATTTTGCGACGTTAGACGCTCCATAAAAATATATTATCGACCACTCTCTACAACTGTCAAATGTCAATTGACAAATGCCATGCAAACTAAAATGGCGGCCAAACAAAATCGACTTGAAACATAAAACGCACTTTTTATTTTTAATCAATTCTATCGCTTAACAATTTCGTTAGTTTTATAGAGTTCGTAAAAAATATAACTTCTTTTTAAATTTTTTTTGTCGAAAAAATAAGGATGCAAAAATAGTTTCTATGAAATGATTTTAATGAAGAAATCTCACTTGCTTCTTATCAAAAACAGTTCTTCCCGCTTGTAACAAGCTAAAAGCTGCCTTTCCCGTTGTTGTTGCCCCCTTCTCCGTCCACCCAACAAAATCCTCTGTGTATCTTTATCTGCAGTTGCCAAGCAGGTGCAACTTGGTGTGAAATACAAACTTCTACAATTTATTGTGGCTTCTGCAGTTCGTACGAATTATTTACACTCGCGGCTCTGCTGCCATGTGCCCGTAATTTGTAGGCGTAGCTACAGCTGCGTCTGAGGCGGTGGAGGTTACGCTGCCGCATCTCTCTCACAATTCGCTCTGCTGTCGCTGCTGCTGCTTACGCAGAATTCGAATGGGTACGCGCCTCGGCGCTGGCTAATTGGGTCGGCGGCATGCAGCGCGCGGCTCGCGTTATTTTCGGTAGCTGCATTCGCCATGTTCCCGGGTGTTTTGTATTTTATTATGCGGCGGCGATGTGTTTATTTTCTGTTCGGCCGACAAGTGGCCCGCTGTTCCGCTGTGCGTCAATTGGCCATCTTTGAAGTAGTTGTTGTCAGTTTGCTCTACAAGTGGTGGACGCCATCTCGGCGCGTACTCATTCAAATTGGACCTCTACCTTTCCTATGTATGTACTGTCATTTTCGGCCAAGCGAGGTTAATTGACCGCTTAGAAATATTATCGATCGAGAACGTTTGCCGGCATTTTCCGGCAGCTGCTGCAGCAGCCTCATTCACGGCGGCCATTAACTAAATTAAACATTTCTTTATTGATTTTGCGCGGCTGCCTCCATTCTCAATTCTTGCCGCACGCTAATATTTTTCCTGTTGCGTGTTTTTGTTTTGCACACGTGCCCACATCAAGTTTTCGCATGTTTGTTGCTGTTGTTGTTGTTGTTCGCATTTGAAGTTGTTTGCGGCGCTGAAATGCAACGAAGCAAATTTTATAATTTTCAGCGGGGGCAGGCTGCTTTCGTATTTACTTGTTATTGTTGTTGTTGTTGCTGAGTGTTTCATTTGTTTTCGGAGCAAAATTGTTCCACTCGAAGTATTCAGGGTCGTTGGGCGTCTGTTTTGCTAGTTTCGCTGTGCTCCTTGAGCTGCTTTCAATTGCGTCTGGCCGCAGGCAAGGCTGAGAGCCGGCAGTGGAGCAGTGAGAAGGGTGATATCCGCCCCATCCAACCCTCTGTCATTCAAGAGCTGCAGCTGCACTCCTTTCCATTCGCTTACCCCCTCTAAACGACGACTCTGCTCTGCTGGGATCCGTGCTTTTGGAAATGCTCCACGTGCACGGAACTGCAATTATGCCGCGCTCTCGACTACGAACTCCGAACTCTGACTTGAACTTCAGTTCCGCCATTTTGTGGCGCTTTAGTCTTGCGTCCTGCAACCGCCGAGTTTGACTTAGTTCTGAACTTAGTCTAAAATGGACTGCAGTTGAGTTTTACCTGAAGTTGGTTTGTTTTCTTCCTGTCGCAATTTCAGTGCGAAGAAGAACTGCCTCCCGTTCGAGTTTAAAGATCTTTGCTCTCCTTTAGGATTTTCTATGTAGTATATGTACATATAAGGATTGTTGCATGAATTGTTGTTTCAAAGCATCTGGTTTCTTCTGATCTGAAGCTGTGGGAAAACCTTGGACCTGGTTTTGTTCTCCTTGCGTCTGGAATGGACCAAAGAGTGGGTGAGCTAGCGTCAACTACCCCTTCTCACTTTTAACGCCGAGCAAGCAGCAACAAATTATTATGTATTACTTTTTATAGCTGCTCATTTATGCTAATTTTCTTAACCGTTAGACGCCGCGAAATGTTTGTTGTGAATATATACTCTGTTTACAGTGTGTGTGCGGCATCTGTTTGTGTGTGTTTGTGCTTGTATTCTGTGGCGATTTAAATAAAATAAATTAAATCAAGAAAAGCGGTCGCTCCCGACAAAAAGCAAATACACGGCATCTTCCTGCCAATTTTAAATATGCTCACTTGTGCGTCCGCTGCCCTCGCCACTTGCAACTGGCAACTGGCAGCGGCAAGTGTGAAGTATTTGCATTTTGTTGCTGATGCTTGTTGCATGTCGCCGATTACAAAGATTGTTGCTTTTGTGCCGTTTCCACTTTGGGCTCACATCTGAAGCGGCCACTCGAATTGAACGGCCCGGCCCGACCCGGTCGGCTGCGGTAGCCGTGCACACCTTTGGCGGCTTCGTTTCAACACTTTCGATGGGTCTTGTCGCGGCGTTGTTGCTGTTGTTGTTGATGGCGCAGCAACTTCAATGGAAATCCGTACTCCAAAACTAAACTCGCATGTCGCAACAACACTTCGACGCTATACTGCCGCGCTTAGATGAGGGGTGAGGCGGGGCGGGCGTTACGGGAGGTGAGGGAGCAACAGCAGCTGCTGCAGAAGTTGTTGTGTCTGTTCCTGCAATTCATAAATCCGCTGCGCCTGGCAGCAAACGAAGCCTATTGCGATTTATTTGCTGTGGTGCATGTTGTTGTTGTTGTTCTGCTGTTGCTGCTGCTGGTGCTGCTGTTGTTTAATGCTTATTTACATTTCGTTTAGCGGCACTTAAGCCAGGCCGAGGATGAACATTTGCATACAGACACTTTGGTTGCGCATGAGCACAACAACAACAACAACAACAACAGCTACAGTAACAGCAACAAATTGCGAAAGAACAACACACACGAGCAGCAGCAGCAGCAGCAGCAATTCAAAGAACAAGTTGCAAAACAGTTTGATGCAAAACAGACGCGGCTATCGGCCGCATTTAAATGCGGCATCTGCTGCTGCTGCAGCGGAGCCTTTATCGGCTGTTATTAGCCGTCGTTATTGCGATTGGCTGTGCTATCGTCCAGCTTGGTTTCTCTGCGGTAGCGAAAGTGTCGCTGCTGATGACGACTTGGCGGATCGGCGTCCGTCCAAATCGGAGCTGCGCGATCGGCTGCCGCAGAACAATTTCTATGGCGTCCACTTTCATGGACTCCGAATTGCAGCAGACGTCTGCGCGGTAAAGCGAGGCAGGCCGCGCAAATATTTGCCGTGTGCGCAGCAACTGCGGGAGTTTATTAGAAACGCTGAGCAAACAAACAATAAAATTCGCAGTGTGGATTCTACGGCGCATCGAAGAGAGTAGAACGGAGAGCGGCAGCAGGGAGCGGGGAGCGGGACGCAAGCAATCACATTACACAAAAATTCGAGGAAAACAAATAACGAGCGTGGAATGGAATGGAATAGACTAGACGAGAGCGCAGCAGCTTGGCCGTTTTTTTAGCGGCAGCGGCCCTCTTGGGGCACTACTGGCGAAGGACTTGCGCAACGCTCGCAACATGCCAAATGAGACTGATGCAATTAACTGCTTACAGCTAAGTAAACAGCGCCGAGCAAACAAACAGTCGCTGCAGCAATAACAAACAGCAACAACAACAACAAAGGCACGGATCAAGCGACGCCCTCAAAGAATTGATATAACAAATGCAACATTGCTGATAAAACAAGCACACTCACACACACACACTCATGCACTCTCCTGAGCATTTGTTCACACACACACACACACACGCACAAACGTTCCATGTATGGCGAGCGTGTGTCCACTCCATGCGCTTGTGTGTGTGTGCTTGCTGTCATTTTATAACGCTTTGAGCGGCAATTATATAATCTCTTGCAAAGACATATCCTTGTCGTTGTGTGCAGTGCGACCCGAAGGACTTGCCGCCTGGCAGCGGAAGGGCAGCCGCCTTTGTTTGCCGGTGAGCCACTTTCGGGGGGTAGGAAATGCATGCAAAATAATCATAATCACTTGAAAGCCAAGCGAAAGCGCCAAAAGGACAACAGACAAACAGGCAAATCCTTTGACAGTGGTTCGGCTGCTGCGGGGTAGCGGGCGCACATAATACGAAAGGATCTTGTATGGCAGACCAAACGAGGGACAAGTGCATCTTCATACTTGTTGGCGTTGTTGTTATTGTTATTTTTGTCACTCTATTCAGACAAACAAAAGCGAAAAAGCACATGAATGCGCAGCTCGGAAGTGGATTGAGAGTTGAAAGGATAGCAAGGACAAACATGCCGGAATGGCATAAGTCAAATTGGCATAAGCAAGAAATTGTGTTAGCCGCTAATTTGCGCCAGAGAATGAAATTTTAAAAATTTTGACGCAAAGGACATAAAGGATGTCAAGCACGTGCATGCAAGTCCGTTGAGTATTTAAAATGCAAAAAATGCTAGCTTGAAAAGCAATCACAGTCACTCGGTAGGAAGAGAGAGCGTGTGCATGCTGCACTGACGCCTCCGAGAGGGAGCGCAGGATAACGGCGACTGCTCGTCAAAGGCATTGAAAAAATCAAAACAGAACGAATGAACAGCGAAACAATGGAAAATGCAATCTGCTCATAAAGACGCAAAGCGGAAAAGCCAGCAGCAGTCACACGGGGAAGAGTCCTTGCGCTGGGCGATGAAAAAGGCGCACATTAAGGGCCGACAGGCGGGGTGCGCGGTTCAAGTGTACATTTGACAACTGCGACAAACAACAATTAAAATGACAGAAACTCAAACAATTGACGAAAAACGCAACACACGGCGGCAAGGCTAGGGAGGCCGGCAGTTGAGCCGTGCTGCGAAATTATAGCCACAGGACAATGGACAAAGGTAAATACGTGGCAGGCGGAGCGAATGAGCCAACCAACGAATGAACGAATTTTCCAACGGGACAGCGGCCCGAATGGGATGCGCTCGGCTTTGTGTGCACGCAAGTGCCCGCAGGACATTTTTGGCAATAAGGTCGCATGAGAAGTGTACAAAAAACGCGTCAAAACACAGCAGAGAAATTTTATAAAAATGATGTCGGACTGAAGGACACGGCAGGGCAGGATGGCGGGATGACGCAACGGCAGGGTGGAAGATGTGTGATGATACGCCCTCCTCAAGAGCGCGCTCTTGAGACAATGTTTTGTAGATTTCTTCAAGTTCATTGTTGCCTTTCTTCGCAAATATTTGCTTTTATTGCGTTTTATTAAATTCCTTGGCTCTGGTGCAGAAGTTTGGGATATGAAAAAATTTTTAATATTTAAAAACCCATATCAATTTTTATTCGGAATATACAGAAAAATCTGACATGATGAGGAATCAGGCAGTTTCACTGTATTTATTTTTGTAAATATAAAATCTTTTTCCGAAATTGAGAAAGATAACAACTAAATGGAAATCTCCGAAAATATGGCAAAGCATATGAAAATGTAGGCTTAAAATAATCCTAGGCTTTCCAAGGAAGATTATTAATTCGTTTCTCTGTCGTCACCTTTTCAAAATTTATATTTTTTGGAGTACTTTAGTAAGGCACTGTATGTGATTCCTCTAGATATCCTTTGGACTTCAACTTTTAGGCTGGGATGAAAGGAACGCTTTGCGAACCCTTTGGGTCAAATACAGAAATTGAAACGGATTATCATTGAATAACGAAACGAAGTGTATGTTCTTGAAGTTCGGAATGAACAAAGAAACGCATCCGACATGTAAAGACAGGTTGGCCTATTCTTAAGCGTAGCCATCGATAGGCAATAAAATTGAATTGAATTTCCGAATCGAATGCATTTTAAGAAGCGATATACCTACAACAGCTCTTTAGTGCACTTTAGTGCGGATCCGTCGTTTAGTGTCTCTCTGTTTCAGGAACTTAATTGCTAATTTCATGTTAACCCACTCAAGAACTTCCAACATCATTCCAGCACGCGAGCCTAATTGGTAGTTTGACATGATCTTTTATCTACATCTAAATGAAATATTAAAATTAATTATTGCTAGTTTTATCAACGGCATGAAAAGATTCATAAACATTTCAACGAATTGTCTAAATAAAACCGCCCCGGGGAAAAGCGCCAAAGATTTATGAAAATAAATGAATTGTCTTTTGCTTTTGCAAATCGACAGCCCACGCAATCAGCGAGCAGCGATCAGTGATCAGCGCGTTCGGAGAGTCGCCGGCCAAATGGAAACGCTTTCAACGACCCACATAATTTTTTGTCGCTGTTTATGCCACTTCAAACAAAGAATCACGGCGTCATAAAATGCTTTTAATTTGGCGGCGATTCCCTTCAGTGCTCAAGAGCAGCGCTAATGTCTACAACAACACAACAACATAAAGTGCAGCATTGAAGTTGAATCACAGGGCTTCTTCCACAGCTCTGTGAGATTGCACGGGGTTAGATGATGTGCGCGGCATGTGCGCTGTCGGTGACTCTTTTCTGAAAGCTCTTCGTCACTTTTCTAAAAAAGTGGAAATTTTCGAAATTTGGCAAAGTTTTCGCCGCAAACTTTGCTTTCAAATGCAAAGTGGAAAATCTGTGGGACGCCATTAAAAGTGGCTGCGGTCTCATAAAGACTATTTCCGCAGTGAGTTGCGCAATTCGATTCTATTTGCGTGCCTTCGAGCATGTAAAAAAAACAGAGATCTGTCTTTTCGCTTTCGCTGCACGAAATCGTTTTATGGAATTGCGCAAATGACTGCGGCAATCAGCCCAGTCCGCGCAGTGATTGGTCAAAAAAGCAGCTCCAAAAATTCATAATCCGATAAGCAAAACGTTTGCTATCATTTTGAAGCGAATATTTCAACTAAGAAACTTACCAAAAATCATACTACAATACCTTTCGACCTTGGAATATTTATAAAGCATTTAAAAAAAAGCTCTAAACACGTTTTTTTTGACAAAATTTCTATTTCCGGTTAAAAAGGTTTGCAATCAATCAGACAGAAAACTGTGAAATTAGTGAAAGGAGTCAGGAGATATATAGATATACATTTGTACGATCATAAGTAACGCTTTCATAATAAAACTAAAGAATTCAAATGCTTGTACTTTTTCTTTGAAATCAAACCGTTCTTTTTTCTGCTATAGCTTGCAAAATATAACGAAAAATTTAACTTAAAGCTTGACTTGAAACTAAAGCAACTAAATTAATTCGAAGTAAGAGCTCACAGTAGCTCTAGTTTTTTCCGATCATTACATGGGCTCCACCCACTGTGCAGCGGTCACTCGGTCAATCAGTCAGCCAGCCAGTGAGCGAGTCAGTCAGTCGATCTTCCGCTGGGCACATGTTTATTCGGCGTTTGTGTTGAATGATTTTTGTTTAGTGTTTTTCCAGCAAAAGTTGCCGCAAATAATTCGCCAATGTCGGCCGGCCCACGCCTTCAATTAATAATTTTCGCCTGAATTATGGCGCACATGCGAAACTAATTGAATTTTCCCAAAAGATTTTCTGCAAATTAAACGAATTTCCGAGGCGCACATATGCAGCGCGCCCAGCGAAGTCATGCATATGAAATACAGCATCCGCATCCGCTCACACACACGCATACACGGACAAATACTTTATGCGCACGTACGCATGTTTATCACACTAATACACACTAATAACAAGAGCGACACTAATAACCGTTATTACAGCTCATAAAGTGGGAAAAACATACACGCAATACACAGCCTCATTTCACGCCCGCACTAACAAACACACACACACACACACACACACACACATCAGAACAGTCAGACGCACAGCTGCACGCACAAATAACCAAGGGTGAAAATGGGAAAATTATGCACAATTTTCATGCAATGAGCGAAATTCGTATTTTTGCCCTTGGAAATTAGTTTCAGAAATGCCGCGCACAAATTGCAAACTGCAGCACAAATTGTCACACACACATGCAGGAAAAAAGGACATGCCGCACCGAGGGACGGAACGACCAAAAATTTCAAATATTATTCACTTTTCTTTTGAATCTCAGAGATAATCTCATGAAAACAAAACACAAGTAAACAAAAAACATTTTCCAAAATAATTTTGGTTTTTCGGAAAAAAAATAATAAAAAAATATTTCGCTGTCGATCGAAATTAAAACCGGTCGCAGTGGAAAATGAGTTTGTGGAATGTGGAACATGGCAGATTGCAATTGCTGATCAATTTACGTGAATCATATGTGAAATGGAAGCATAGAATGTCTCTACTGACATTCAACTAGTGTTGCAAATATTTAACTTATAAGGCAAATTAAGTAAACATCTTTAAATTAATTGAAAGAAATTGTAAAATGCGTACTGGAACAAAACTTTCAAATTTTCTAAATTATTGCAAAGAGCAAAACTTCTTTTGAATTTGAGCGCGATTTGTGCCAACTCGGCTCACTGTATGTTGCGACATGTGAGGGGACTGCGCGCAAACATGCAACATATGCGCGCAGTTACCCTTAATAAACCCACACACACACACACACACACATACGGAGAATATGCATGCCATTGTCGGCGTGATTTATGCACTCGAATTGTCCGAAAAGGACTTTTCCACAATTGACTCAGCCGCAGCGGCTGGCAAACTGACAGACGGACGGAGGGATGGAGGGACGGTAGGAGGGCGTGCTGGCAGCCAGTAAGCAGCATGTGTGTGCAACATGCAACATTTGCACTTCACCATCATGCAGCGCATTCAACAATGCTGCTAAAAGCCATACAAAGCCGCGCATCCTTTTTCGGTTTGCACGGAAGTGGCATTATCTTTGCCCGTTCGTTGCCGTAAATGTGTGTGCCGTGAAATCAAGCTCAAGGACTTGCGTGTCCTTTTTGCCGTGCGCTCATTCTCTGATGACGGCTTCAGAGCCGCTGTGTTTTCCGTTGCTCGTTCCCATCTTGTTGTTGTTATTGTTCATGGGCTGCCAATATTTTGGCATATTGTGGCCATGAGGCTGAGTTCTGCGTTGATCTGCCCCCTCCCCTGTCGCTGCCCCTCGAAACAAACGCAATGAATTCATAATTCCGGAACGCAAATCAAGGCATTTGCTAGATTCCTGCTTCGAAGCCTTGTTGCGCCCATTTGCGTTGTTGTTGCTATGAACAACAAGCAATAAGGGCAGCTTAAGCGTGCATTGTTGTTGCATCAGCGTACGCCTGCTGCGCCGCGTCGTTCAGGATATGCTTATCGAATTAATTTCTGACAAACTCTTTTTCAGTGCCTGCTTTTTGATGTTGTTGTTTTTGTTGTTGGCAATGTTTTTATTATTTGCTGTTGTTGTTGTGGTGGTGCAGTTTTTAATAATTGAGGGCAGAACATGAAGGGCCAACTTGCCCCTTTGCATCAAGAGAAGGGCAGAAGTACTCGGAATTATGAAGACATTGAATTGTGCTTCATTTTGGGCAATAGGCTCACGGGCGAGGGGAAGTGCGAGTGGGCAAGGCAGCCACGACACTCAAATCTTCCTCACCACTTGCGTTTTCGATGCATGCCGCCGTTAAGACCCCCACCCCCAGCGGGAGATGCCATCTATCAGACAGCTTAAAAGCGTCGGTCCATTTAGCAGCGTTTTTAATCCGTCCGACAAATAGCAGTGATTCATTAAAACCCATTTACACGCTGCGCACCAAGCAATCCAAGCTGACTCCAGGCTGTGCCTTCGTCCCTGCTCCTGCCGCTGCTGCGCCGCCAGCAAATGCCAGAATTCAAACGACTGGCGAAGCCGGCCAAAGTCGGTAATATTTGCGGCTGCTGCGCAAACACGCCATTACGTCAAAGGAGTACACACACACACATGCACGGGTGCATGCACGCATACACACGCAGACGTGAACAGCTTAAGTAGCAGCGAAACTGGTAATCAGCGCGACGTCATAAAGTTCGCTTTATTTGCATTTGGCCGGTGTCGATGCCGGGCTGGGCTGGGCAGGAGCGTGTGTGCGCTGCCAGAGGGCGTGCGCGCGTTAGATTAAGAGCTGCAAATTGATTAAAACCGGTATTCGGCCGGAGTTGGCGTTTGGTTGCTGGCGCGTACGAACAGACGGACGGACGGACGAAGGGATCGATGGTTGGAGGGATCGATGTGTGGAATGACGAAAGGCGGCTGCTGGCTGGACGGCTTAGAGCTGCTGCAGCTTTACGAACGGGAATAAGCGCAAGTTTATGGCGTGCTAAGGTGCGCTGCTAACAGAGGAGCGTGGGTGGGAGGGGGATGTAAGCTTGTTTTCACAGAACACGTGTCTAATGTTGCTCAATGACGGATAAGCCTAATCCCTTGCGCAAACATTATGAAAGGCAAGAAGTGCGGCGCGGTACGCCGAACGGAAAGCACAGCACGGCCTTGCCCGGTAAGGGGTGAAACTAGGGCGGCTGCTGTTAGTGGCAGTGACTTTTGGGTCCGCTTTGCCCACCTTCAGGTCCGCTTCAACGGCTTTTGCCGCCCTGCTCAGTCCCGAGAATATTCAGATATATAACTTTAAATTCTGCAGAAAGAAAGTTTTCTAAATATCAATTTATACTTTCTTAAGTCGATTTCATGCTTTATGAAATTTTATTCATATTTTCTGAATTTTAATTTCTGAAATCGGTGCTCTCTGAACTTAAAGTTGAGTCAAAAATTTTATAAAGGTTTTCCTAAACTGAGCTAAAATATAAAGCTTATAAAAAGATGCGTCATTTTATGCACTTGAGGCAACTGCGAATTTTGACATTCGTAAAAAATATTCGTGTGAAAACAGATAATCGCATTTGCAATATTCGTCTGATACGAGTAAACATGTGTGCATTCATATAGTACAATAATGTACACATACATATATATGTATAATCGGTGTTTACATTGGAAGATCTGGGTTATTTTTCTGTTTTATTACGTGCGCATGTTCAAGGAATTCAAGTTGATTTTTTGCCTTTTGCAACTGATTTTTTTGATTTGCAATATTTTCATTGCCAGCGCCGGTGTTTTTAGGCAATCTTGAAAATATACACGAAAGGCTTGACCACCTTCTGGTAATTTTCAATAGAGCATAAACCTATGAAAGTCCACTTGTTATACTTGATCAACAAATCAAATATTTTGTAATCAACATGATTTATAATTTCCCTCTTCAAGCACCCACTTTTTTCCTGAATCATCAGCTGTTTGCCTGCCATGCTCCATAATTCACATTTGATCGAAATGAATTTCTTTCGATACGAATTGAACTTTAATTACGATCGATTCAGTTTCAATCGGAAGTAAGTGATATGTGGAACATATTCACACACTGAACAAACTGTTTTTGGCTCCTTAAGCTCAGCCGCGCCTATCATCGAGACTTTTTGGCCACGTACTTTGTGAACCCTAGTTGACGAACGCGAACGAATTGAATTGATCAAGGTCGTGTCTACTCACTTTTGCATTCGTTGGCGTCGCGTGCCGTGGCGCGTCCCCACGGACGGTCGAAGTAGAAGGGCTTGCAGCGCTCGCAGTCCCGTCCGGCGGTGTTGTGGCGGCACTCGCACGCCAGCAGGCCGTTGTGGTCGGACGAGCACTTGGAGGCGTGGCCGTTGCACTTGCAGCGGCCGCCGACTGCGAAGTCGGAGACGGCGTAGTGCAGTCCGCTGGCAGTGGCGGGCACCAGTGCGGCGCTGGCCGGCGCTCCGTCGCCGATGTTGATGACGGGCGACTGGTCGATGGCGTTCGAGCCGAGTTGTTGTATGAGCAGCGAGTGGCCGTCCGCTTCGCTGTACTTGCCCGTCTTCGCGTCGGACGAGGGTTCCAGCGCGATCAGCGCGTTCGGGTCGGGCATCTGCAGGCGGTGGAAAACAACGCGCACGTCGGTGGCGGTCACCCAGTCCTGCAGCACTGGCGAGGCGTCGAGATCGCGTGCCGAGGGCCGCCCCTCGAGAGTGCTGAAGGCGATGCGCGAGCCTTGCAGCGCCATGCCGTCGCCGGCGTGGCGATGCGAGTCGGTGCAGCGAGCCTCTTGCTCGTTGTGCTTGGTAATGCTGACGCGGTTGGCACGGCCGTAGACGCGGCGGCACTGCGAGCTGTAGTACTGGAAGGCCTGCCAGGTCTTGCCGTAGTCGGAGCTCTTGAAAATGGCGATCGAGTCGGGCTTGAGCGCCTTCGGGCAGAACTGCAGGCTCACATAGGTCAGCTCGTACTTCTTGCCCAGCGACAGGGTGAGCGTGACATTGTCCGGCGGCGCATTGACGCTTGTGACCGGCGCGATGGGCTCCGAGCGCCAGCAGGTCACGTTATTCGAGTTGTTCAGGTCCGTGAGGGCGGAGGCGGTAAACCGGCGCTGCGTGTGGTCGCAGATGTGGCAGGACATGTCCTGCGGCTTCGCGGAGGCGCCAACGGACGACTGCTCGCAGTAACGCTGCGGCTTGTGCTGGCCACAGCTGCTGGACGCAACGACGGGCGCACCGTACGCTGCGTTCACAAAGTCCGGTATGCACTTGTGCGCCTTGTCGTCGTCGTAGCAGGGGTCGCTGGGCGCCTGAGCGGCGAACATTTTCAAGTACACGTCGTTGGGTATGGCGCGCGCCAGTTGGACAGCGGCCAGCAGCAGCAGCAGCGGGATGAGCGCCAGCTTGGCCATTTGCACAGTGGAGCAGCAAAGTCGATAGCAGTTGAAATTGGTTTGAAGGGAGGCCGAGCTTGGAGCTGGGTTTAGTGGCCGTAGTGGCAAGACATTCTTTTTCTTGGAAGGGAGGGAGGCCAAATCACTGCACTTTTACACAAACGCCGAACCAGAATTATTCATTAATTTTTGCACACAAGAAGGACAAATGTCGAAGCACACGTTTTCTCTTTAACAATTTCCGAAATAAAAATTAATTTTTTGTTTGTTTTTTTTTAAATTTACTTTATCAAAACACACAAATTTTCGCCTAGTAACTCGAATGCGTTGAAATTTCGCACGCGGCGTTTGCTTAATTCTCGCGCGCACGCGACCGAAGCAGAATCTTCGAATGCGCTGGCAGTACGTCTTTCGATGTTCGAAAAAGCGCAGTACTGAGATTTGGGCCGTGTGCGTCCGTACACCGCGTCTGCACGCGTCGATTCAAGCTGCCTGTTCACAGTCAACTGAAAATTGGCCAACGACGAAGAAGCGATACAGGCACACCGCAGCACGGCACGGCACGGCCGACGCACACCGCATTCACCGTTGACGTTTGCCGTTTGCTGCCAGCGCGCCCGCCCCTGCCACCGCTCCGCAATCAGCATCGCTGATGATGACGAAGAATTTTCCAAGCGTTTAAATTTACGAAAGTATCTTTTATAGCGGCGCAGCGCAACGCGCACGCACGCCGAGGAGTTGCGATCGAACCAAACACAACCGGCGGCCAACGTGTTGCAACTTGCAGGTCGTGTGCCGCCGCTGGGCTGCGCTCGACGCACGGACGGACACGTGCATTTTACCTTTGCTGGCGCCTTGTCGGTTTGTCGCTTCGGGTGGCTGCTGGCGGTGAAGAGCGCCTTGGTTGGTTGCAGTCTCGGCTGCGCTCACAGCTTCCACAACTACACAGCTGAGAAACTCACCACCGAGAGATGCGACTGTGGCTGCTCGGCTGCTCTCTGTAGCTGCGCAGCTGCCGGCTTTCGTTTGCGATTTCAGCAGGTGGCTCTGCTCTCGCTCCGGCGCTCGGAACTGTTGTTGCTGTTGTTGTCGTTTGCATCTACGCAAATGGCGATGCATGTTGCAAATTGCAACATCGCGGCAATTGTTGCAGGAAGGCGGACTTCTGGCGTAAAAAGGTTTGAAGGCAAGAAACACGCGCCATTGAACGAAGACGCAGCAACATTTGGTGAAGCTGTTTATGCGCGGCCGCGCATCCATAAAGCTGGCACGTCGTCAGCCGCGAGTGTGAGAAACTGTTCAATTAAGTCGCATTCACACGGCCGCCCGAAGCACATCAAGAAAACCGAAGGCAAATAAACAAATCGCGGAAACTAATTAACTGCAGCGCCCTGCCAGAGCCGCCCGAATGCCGCTACCATGCACTGCAGCATCGACTCGAGGCTCGACTCCAGCCGCTGCCTCACATTTCGAATGCAGAAATTTAATCAAGCCTCATAATTGCCGAAATTGATGAAGTTTCATTAGCGGCAGTCCCAATAGCAGCAGGTGTGGGAGCAGCGGGCGCGGGCGAAGGTGCAGCCGATTGTTATCACTGCGCATAGCGGCGGCAAGGCTGTAGGCCCGAAAGCGCAGCTCCGCCTTTAATGCAAGGGCCGCTGAAAGGGGGAAGCGGTGGGTGCAGTTTATTTATTTTGATAGCTGCAGTGCAAACAAACAAGCGAGGAGCAAGCGAAGCGGGTTAACGCAAAATGAACGCTTATCTTAATTGCCAATACTGCCGCGCGGGTCCACGGACGCGGACGCGGGCGCAGCTGCTGGAGCAGGAGTGAACACAAAAGAACTGCCAACGCATGCTGCGACGTGCCCTTGTGCGATTCGTGGGTGCGGGCAGGGACGAGTGGCTGGTAGAGTTTGGCAGCATTCAAACGATGATGACGGCTTTGATGGCATTTGCTGATGTTCTTGTTGCTGCTGCTGCTGCCTCAGCTCTGGACGATGACTTGTGGCTGCGTTACCGATTTTTATGTAATCAGTCCGTGCTCCCAGCACATATGCTCTTCGTATCTGTGTGTTCATATGCACATATGTCTATGTGAATGTGTATCATGGATTTTTGGTTCTAAAAGGCGCACTGCCGCCATTTGGGGGATTTAGTAGTATTTTTATGGCTAAAAGCACAAACCTATGAAAAAATGTGACTTGAAATGTGCAACAAAACAGGATACAACAAAATAATACTTACGGATTAAGTCCCTTTACCACGCCTTCACGTGCAATTTATTGCAAATTCGCAAGAGATGGAGATCACTTTTTTCAACCGCGTAAATTTTATTTCATAAAATATTCATGACATCTAAATTTAAAAGTTTTACTCTCTTTGTTCGGATAGTACGGGCGTATTGCATGAAGGGGATAATTAAAGTTAGTACAGAAAAATTTGTGGATTGTATTTTTCTGCAGAAGAGTTAGACCGAATCTCTGGTAGAGGGACAAAGTGAAAGAAGCCCTATGACATTTTTATTGAAATTTGTGATAAATTTTTGTAAAATCCCCGACTTCAGGCATGTTAAAATGCTTCTCGGAATTCGCACAAGCGTAATTTAGATTTCTGTTGTAGCTTCGGAAGAAATTCCGATGTCCGTAATTCCAAATGTGCCGGATTTTTATCGACTATAACCGTCTCCCGGCTCGTCACATTGGTGGATTGTTTTCGTGGCACCACCAATTGAGGCATTTCCTCGTGTGTGCAGTCATCGACGGTGATATTTGCGCTTTATGTTATCTGCACGATGACATCTCACAGATAAATCCGTAGCTGCGAGCAGTTTAGCGAAATCCATACAAAAGAATCGTTATTTGGCTGTAAATGTGGCAGTAAGTGTGTGTGTGCGTGTGCGTCGTTTGCTTGCGCACGTAGTTTTGTGTCTTTAGTTCTCGGTCAGACTCTTCGATGATGCTTTGTGGTTTTGACAGAAACGGCTGCAGCTCCCCGCACCTCCACGCAGACCCATCAACCCACAACAACAAGGCACGACAGAACAACTCGACTTGTCTACCGTACAATTACAACCAGTCCGACCGTTCTGCTTCTGCCCAGCCGTTTGTATCTCTGTGTTTGTTTGTATCTGTGTGTGCGTGCTTTTGTTTGAGTTTGTTTGTTTTAGGCTTAAACGCATTTATTTATACTTTTGCTTTATTACCTCCGCCCCGAATGGCGGAAAATTGCTGAGCGAGCCCAGTTGAGCGAGAAGCCAAGCACAGGCCGGGCTGGCTACTCCGCCAGGCTGCCTGACTGCCCGCCGGCTACTGCGTGCCTGGGTGTGTGTGAGTGAGTTGCTGGCCAGCACAACTTCAAAGCCACATCAATAAATGCGGTTTTTGGGGCAGGGCGCTCGGTGCGTTGGTGCAGCATTTGTCTATTCGTGCGGTCTGGCAGCATCCTCAGGCACATGCTCGAAGCTCGGAGAAGTGGCAATGACAGTGGGAATGCGAGTTCTGCGTGCGGTTTGGCGATTGGAATTCTGAAATTAAACTCGTTGGCAGGAGCCCACGCTGAGTGGGTGTGAGTCGCAAGGTTCCTGGCATATCTCACGATGGCCTCATTCCGGCCACTGGCGATACTATCGTGAATCGCTGCACTGCTTCCTCGTTTCTTCCATTTTGTTTGCTGATTTTTATTTATTGTCGCAGATTGGAATCTTGTCATGCCGCAGACCGAGAGCCGGAGCGCGCCGCAACACGTGGCTGCCACACAATGCAACTGGCGGCTTCAGCTTGGTGGAAACCCCGTTCTCATACGGCCATATGGCGTGCACTGGCGCCCCTACATCGCTCTCCTCAACCGCGCAAATCGCGCGTTTATTAAAAGCCCGATTCGAGCGACATCATTCGCTGCCAGTTTCGCTGTCCCTGCCGATAAATTTGCGTCCCGGCCCGTACAAATTGTTGCTTTTTATTTACAGCACAATCGGTGTAAGTGAGCGAGTGTTCGTGTGTTTGCCGGCGCGCGAAGCTTATCTGTGGGAACAAGTTGCTCTGCCGGCTATCGTTGCCGCCTCCACCTCCGCCCTTGCCCCTCGATGTGCTCCGTATGGCACGCCATAAGCCGCTGTTTACAATCGCACTTTATGACGCGCGGCGTTGTTGGCCTCGGAGGCGTCGCAGGCATCGGCCAGCCGCACTCTGGGTCAGTGTTATTCGGCAACAGGCAACAGCGCATTTTTTGCTGTGCCTCCGCCCGGGTTCGCGAATGGGCTCTTTTTTAAATGCTTGCATGCTGGCGATTTATGGTCGGATTTGTGGCTTATTTCCTGACGCTGCATGTTCTCCTCTACTCTTTTTTGCTGCTGCAGGAAGGTGTCTGTGCATGCAACAGTTTGAGACAGGCAACGCTACTCGGTTTTCTGTATTCTCAGCACACTCTCCCAGCTATATGCCATTTCACATTGGGAAGACCTCCCCCTATCCAAAAATAAAGCCACTTTCGCAATTTCTTCAGCAGGATTTTTCTACAGGCCACTCTTGTCGCCACCTCCCATGCTCCGAATTATCGCCTCATCAGCGAACGACCCACTCGACCGTGCGCCAATTGCCAACTACTTAGGAACTGTTTGGGAAACACGTGCTCCATTGCGGTCGCAATGAAATTGCCAATTGCCGAGGAGACGCCGGAGCTCTTGAATTAATAACGAATTAGGCAAAAAGGTCACGTACGCCGGCAGTAATCGCCGCCGTCGCATTTGCGTTCGCATTTGGGCCGAAATTTAATCTAATTAGAGGAGCCAACGCCGACGACACTTGGCTCTCATGAAATTGCCGTAGCCTATTACGGCGCCCATTCAACGCACCTATGATACGCCGCTGCAATTACCACAGCAGCCGCAGGAAGCCGACGTCGCAGCGGCGCAATGTAACTGGAGTTTGAGCCTCGTTCACACACACACACACACATTCCTGCGGCGTACCAAAATAATTCCGCAGATACAAAAAGTTCGCAGCAGCGTAGCTGTGCTTTCTTCTTCTTCCTTCAACCGTTCCTACGTCAAAACTGCCAAAGCAGGGTCAGCGCGTTCAAAGGCAGGCAGATTACCACACACACACACACACACACGCTGCTGTCGACGAGGGTCCTTGCTGGGCGGCGCTGCTGCGAGATTATGTCTCGTCGCTTGTTTTTGCATAATCAACGCAAATTCGCTTAATCCTTTGAATTTTTTAAATGATTTCCGCAAGTTGCGCCACCAAAGTTTTCATTAAATGTGCCTGCCTTGCTGTCTTCCTGCCACGCTGTGCGTCCTTGTGGCGGTAACGGCAAACGAATTTGCGGCACTTGCAGCCAACTTCAACTACACACATCGCCCTGCTCCTCCGTCCGCAGCATCACAGCGTGCCGGCCTGTGTTGTGCGCCATTGTGTGGTCTCTGCTCCTTCTCCGGCTGGGTTGGGTGGGTTGATGGGTTTGGTGCGTTAGGCTGGGAGCAGCGTAATTCCTGCCACTAATTTGTGTATGATAAATCATTTACGGCGAGACGACTTGCAAGACTCGAAGCGAGCAGCAACTTTAATGGCTGCGTTGGCTTTTATGGCTCTCAGCTTGGCAGCACACACACACACACTCACCCGCAATCACTCACACATCCGCACGTTCCGGCGAAGTGGCAAACTTTTGCACATAACCTCGGCGTATCCTTTCTGCGTGTTTGCGGCAGAGTTTGATGCCTTGCTCGGCTGCACTTCGATTGCTGTTGCTGCGACGGTTTCGCACCGGAGGACGTTCTCCTTCTTCTGAGGTCGTTGGGCAGACTTCTTAAGCAGTTTCAGGGCACTCACAGTAGAGCAAATTGGGAGACTGTCACCGACTCTTTGCTCTTTAATACCAGCATCTGTAATTAGATACTGTTCTGTGCAGGTCCTTTGAAAAAATAGTAGATAAGACCTCAACAAAATGTGTAAGTCTACATGCATGTTTGTGTGTATTTTGGGTGGGTAAGGTGGAGGGGAAGGCATGCACTCGTGTTGAAAAAACGACAAGAACGTTGATTTCTTTCTACTTTTTAAAATTTTTGACTTTTTTAAATTTATTTTCCATAAAAGCCACTTTCAATAAAAAAGAAGATATCCATGACGATGATGCGATTGAACGAATTCCCGGATCAGTCTCGATTCTTCTTGTAAGCTTATGATAAGCTTTTGATCATTTCTATAGCATTTTTGATAGGAAAGTTATAAATTCTAGAAATTTCAGAAATACTACCGTGAGGGCGATAGACATCACACTTTAAAAAATTAACATATTTTTGCATTTATATTTTTACACAATAGGGGTATTCCCGATCCGGTGCAATTGGTCATGCAAAAGAGCGAATGCAAAATATTTTTCCACTTTCGCATACACAACAACAAAACACACTGGTTTGCTTTTGCATTAAAGTCACAATTTTCCTAGACCAGAACCCATTGCGTTTAGTGGAAAATATTTGATGCAAAATATGAGCATAGTTGCCAGCTTGAAAAGTCCCACTTATCGGTGACCTAAGTTGCCAACAACGAGTATTAACAGCGACCAGCTGATCATTTTGATTTTTATTTCACTTTTTATTTACAAAAATGGTGTCTTTAATATTTACGGGTGATTTCATTTGCTGCATTTTCAAATAAGGAGTCGCAAAATTGTTGTTTTTCGCTGTTTCGTGTCATTTTATTAAACTCTCAAGTAAAACAGCTGTTTGACAAAAGCATTGCAATGGATTTCGCAAATCGGTCGTTCCCGATTATAAAAATGCAAAAGGAAAATTTTGCTTTTGCTTTTGCATTCGCTCCGGATCGGGAATACCCCTAATGTCATTTTTGATTTTTCTACGCCGTTAGAATATCAAAAATGTTTTCTACGTGTAAATTGTTTGCAGGGTCGTTTCTTAATATTTGAAAAAGCGGAAGTAAGTTGTTATTATGAAAGTTTGCCCTTTATAAAGGACATACAAATATATGTCTGCAATGTGTGTGGGTGTGTGAGTGCTTTTCCTTTCTCCACTGCACATGTTTCAAAGTCAATAAATTTTAAATATGCACTCGACTTATCGGAAGACATATTTGCCAATCGCACCGGCCAAGTACCGCCGCCGCACGAACCACGACTCAACGTCGAAGCGTTGCCAATTGATGCCTTCTGCCCCCGCGGGCATCAGCCGTTATAGTTGCCAACACAACGAGGCGCAACATGTGTATTTGTATTCATGGGCGTACTCAGAATGGACTCGTGGGAAAGGGGAGGTACTCATATGGTACTTATATTAAACGATGTAATTATATATTAGAGTAGAAAGAAAAACTTCAAAGCACTAATCTGATTTTTATATATGTTTGAGTACATCTTTCTAAGTGAGCAGTAGCCTCTGAGGATTTGTGGCAAGTCTGCCCAAAAATCCATTTTCTAAGTTAGACTGATTTTTAACCACGTACCACGTAAGGATCGGTTAGCATACTATAGCATATAATCCTTATCAAATTTGCGATGTAAAATAAATAATATAAAAACTTAAATTAAAAAAAAAAATCATAAAATTTGACGCTTAAGTGATCAATGCTCATTGCATGAGAATCCGAATTCAAAAGGACCCCTCTGTAAACACGCCCCTGTATGAATAATGCAAATACGCACACATTATACGGCAGAAGTGGCTTTTGAAGTCGGTATTGGACCGAGTTTGGTGACTTATGTAGATGCCCGCCACTCACACAGCCAGACACACACACACACACAGGCGGAATGCTTTGAGGAATTATTAATTTTTTAACAATAGTAAGTAGCAATAGATTTGAGCATGACTGCACCCGACAATTATCTGTGTGTGCGTCTGCGGTGTCTTATGTGTGTGTGTGTGTGTTTGTTCGGATATTAAATAATATGAAACTTCGAACTCTGTATCAAAAACCTCTGCAAATTACTTTGATTGCTTAAGAGCATAGTTTTAGGCGCCGATACTAGACAACGCGCAGTCGAGGAGAAATATGAAACGTGCTTGCGGACTAGTACGGACTGGCAGTATCCTTGAAGACCTCATACTTCTTCAAATCGAAACAAACAAAATGTCCTTCGTGAAATGAAACATGAGGAAGCGCCTTCTTATACTCAAGTCTCTTTGTAATGCCGCTAGTGCTTTGAGGAGTGCTTGCCTAATTGCTCCACAAGGCGACCAACTGAATTCAGTTTACTTTAAAATGGATTGACGTCCGTGTGTGCGTGTTTGTGCGTGTTTGTATGCGTAATGTTTATTATTATTGAATGTGTGTGTTTTGTTATTAAAATGCCAAGGCTAAGCCGTTTTCGTCTATTACCTCGATGCACACACACACTCGCACTCTCTACACACACTGACACTTTCACTGCGGCAGCTCTCAAAGGATTAGACCTGTTTTACATTTCGCAATGCCCATCTGCAGCACGGCCCGCCTCGATGCCGCCCTCGATTGTGGCAGCGACACATGTTGACAGTTGTTTACATGCCACCAAAGGAATAAAATATGTGCTCATGTCTGCTATTGTGTGCGAGTGTGCGTCCTCTATTTCGGTGGGAATATTCTGAGCCGGTCCTGCCCACCCCCTCCCGGCACGGCATTTGCATTTCAGCGTTTTGTGCGGCACTTTAGCCGCCTCTTAAATGTTTTGCGGGCGATTGAGTGTTTTGTGGCAGCTGATTTAAGCCGATTTGCCGAACGGGGCTGGGGTAAGTGTCGCTCGGCCGGATTACGCCTCGATAAAGCCACTCAGCGAAAACATATCATGGAGCGCAGCAGAGCGAGTACGACGATGAGCACTGCCCTCCCCTACCCTCCGCTCGGCAGCAGAAGTGTATGCTTTAAGTTGCCGATTATGGGGCACAGCTGACTTTTGTTTCTCTCTCTGCTGTTTTTTCTCGTTTGCTGTCTCTCTTTTTTGGCGGACGCTACCGCTCGAGAGTCTCGGTTCGCTCGTAAAGATAGCAATTGTTGTTATTAATTGGCCACAATAAATTGCCACAGCAACAGCAGCAACAATGAAAAGTTGCAACAACTTGAAGTTGTCCGCCGCGTGATGTACCGCACTCACCCACTTGCCACTTGCCACACGCCGCCTGCCGCTGGACTGGCAGCTTCGCAGTCGTTGTGCTGCGCCGAAAATTGTGAGATACAAAAGTTTTATCAGATTGGCAGCACGACGCAAATGACACAACTTAATTCACTGCCTGGACGCGCGCAGAGCAGCCGCCAGGGGCAGGAAGCTGCCGCTAGTGGCGTTAATCAAGAGCGGCACTAAATTTAAATAATTCAGGAGGACATTTATTAGCGCGTGGCAATGGCAATGTAGCGCGCGTGGGCGGAGTCGGTGAGGCGTGGCACGTGGCACCCGCGAAATCTCACGTCCTGTCCTTACAGCCCGCCCAAATTAATGAGTTTAATTGAAATGAGCGCGCGCGTTAATGCGTCGAGGAGAGTGGTCCAAGGGCCAAGTGGCCCAAATCGAGTTATCCTTTAGCGGCAATGAATGAGTATGATTATAATTAAATTGCGCTGAGTAGGCCCCAACGCGAATGATCCCTTTTTGCGTGTGCCGCAAATGGAGCGTAAGTATGCCGCGCCTGCTGCCAACACCAACTGCGCGCTTTTTTGCGACGCCGCGTCATTAATTCGTAATTTCTTTACAATTAATCTGGCTGCAAGCCGAGAGAAAGCGCTGAGAAAATAATTTATTTTGCATGAAGAGAAGAGGGTTGCGGGGAGCTCTCAAACACAAATCGAAAAAACGCTAAAAAATAACTTAATGACTCTTTTATCTGGCTCCGCCTTTGTGTACGCGTCCCTCGCAACCCCTTGCCCTCCGGTGACGTTCAGCAACTTCATCACGCCGATTTGAAAGCTCGAATCGAATGGAAAGCATGGCGCAGAAGCATGAGAATGCAGCGGAAACAGCACAGCGCACCGCTCCAACACTTTGCCACAAAGCGGCAGCGGAAGGATCGGAGGAGGAGCACTGGCAACACTGTAAAGTGCTCGTTTTACAAATTGCTTGGCAGCAGTGCGCGAGTAGTGCGGAGAAGGGAAGCGGGCTCTTAAAAGAACTGCAACGTTTTTATTTTGGCCAATTTTAGTTCATTTTTGGAAATTCTCTTTCGGAGCGGTTGCTTTAGTTTATTCGGGCGCGTAGCAAAGCGCTTGAAAGCATTTTCGCTGCTCCGCCGCTTTCATTTCGCTGTTTGCTTTTCATCGAATGTGGCAGCAGTTGCGGTCAGTTCCACAAATGTAAAGCGTTCTTTAAGGCAGAAGTGTGAAGAGCTTAGGCACTCACTCAAATTTGATAACATTTAAATTGGGGCAATTTTTAAGTGACTCCAGTTTGGATTTGGTTAAAAAAGATTCACAATGCCTTGATGGATGGAATTCCCAAAAAGTTCAAAACTTCTAAACAGAAATTTGTTTCCAAAAAGAAAGGAATGCTGCCAAGTTACCAACCACAACTCGGGTGGCCTCTGATGACGCTTACGTCATTTATGGCTGCTGGCATTAGCAAGATCTTGCCAACTGTTAGTATTAGTATCATACACATTAATATGCGCTGGTCTGTGTTTGTTGCACTTGTAATCGTTTACGATGTTGATAACTAATTGCAATGCAAATAAATTACAGCGCCTTCGCACGCACAGCTCACGCGTCCCTCCCGCTCAGCCTTAATCCTTGCCGTTAAGCAGGAAGCTGCCTGTGAATTCGTCCTACTGCTTGCAATTCCTTGTGGATTTTTCTAACACTGCTGTCGTCTGCGTGCAGACTGACTGCGGCTGCAGCTGTGGCAGCCTAGAGCCGTTTGTGGCGCCTCGGTGTGTTCCGTTGCTGTCGGAAGTGTTTGCGTTGCAAGCCTGCCTCGGCTGACGTTGTTGTTGCTGCCTGGCATCACATCAGCTTTTGTGACTTCCAAATAGTTTCGACTCGAGTTGCGCTTGCTGTTTACACATACAAACACAAACACATACTCATTCTCACCCACACACACACACACACACACATACATACATGCCTGATATTTAACGTCTTGGTCCTAAATTTATTATCACATTAAAACTTGCTTTTACAAAATACTTGTGCATAGTTTTTGGCGCTTAGCTGCTGTTATGCGAGCTGCAGCTGGAGTTGTTGGAGCCGTAGCTGGTGCGCTTGCAGCCATGGTCGTAGACAGCATCCCATAAAGGGGAATGCTTGCCATTGAAATTGTAATCGATGGCTAATTTATTCGGACTCAAATCGATTTAGATCGAATGTGAGAACATGACATTATTTGACTAAATAAGCATGGTTCAGATAAAAACCTTTCGGGCAGCTTTCACGTGATCAGTCTCTACAGAAAAGTGGGCGCTCTTAAATCTTCTAAACCTCTTTGAAACAGCTCTCGAAAATGGCTCATTTCGGCATTCATGTTAAATTTGCACACGTTTGAGTTGCCGCCGAAATCTGACCTACAATTTAGCTATTTTGCGTTTTCTTGTTTTCATTATCGCCGATCTTCCTGAAATTATGCACAGAACTTTGTTGGATTACAGCAAATCTTGTTAAATTTTGGAAATTTTCAAGACTAATGGAAAATGGCAAACTTATGTCGATTCCCGAATATCCCATTGAAAACGAATTCTCTTATCTCAGCTCTCTGATGAGTTCAGTAGAGAATATTGCGAATTTGTATTGACAATCTCAAAGGCTTTTTAACCTTTTTTGTAATGCGATAGAAAATTTGTTTCATGAGCAGTGTCATCAATTGTATCAGTCAAAATGAACCCGGTCAACAATGTAAAATATTGCTTATGAGAGTAATAAATATTAATGTGGATTACGGTGCGCATGTGGATGTGGCAATACATTTTTAAAGGTTGAATATTTTTTTGAATACATTTTTCTTGTAAATAGTTAGCGATGCTCAGGGAGATAAGTGGCCACTACGCCCATGCTTGGCGATTGCTGGGGAGCAGATGGTGTGATGTGGTTAGCATGGGCAATTGTGATTTAAATGCTTGTGTTGCAGCCTCGGCTGAGTGCGGCTTAGACGTGTTCTCAGTTTTGCAGCTATTAAGGGCCGTTAGTGATGTGGCAATGCGGATCTCTTTGCTGCAACGCGAGCAAAGGAGCGGTTCTAGCCGTAGAAGAACGAGCTGCATATCGAGAAAAGGAAAGTCGAGTTGCTGAATACAATCTGGGAGCTGCCATGGAGCCATCAGTTTAGTTTGTTAAAGATTTCAGCGCAGTTCCGGCCTCGCCTCCGCTGCATGCGTGATCCGGTTGCCCAGTCAAAGTTATCTGCTGCACGCAACACCGACGCGGCCGGAACCGAGTGCTCGGGCAGCGCCGACACTATTAAAAGTTAAAGCCCACTTCAAAGACAACGAACAGGACACTCGAGTGCATTGTTGCACAGACACACACACGCACACACACACGCTCACGTATACACATACAGCAGAGTGATGCAAGTTTGCCGCCACAGCTGCAGCCGCAGAGACTACAATGCACATCGCAGTCAGCTGAGGGGCAGCGCGGCAGGGCAGAAGCAAGCCGAGCACTCAGCGGAGGTGGAGTAGGTGCTTCGCTGCAGTTTAAGTGCAGTCAACGTGGAAAAGCTCTCGAGCGTTGAAAGTGGCAAGTGTAACTATTTTCTGTGGATGAGGTGTGCACGTGTGTATGTGCGATGATATCCGGATGCAGGATGTGTGGCAGGAAATGTTGAGTTTGGCGCCCACTGGACAACAATGGCTGCCGGCTGCTGGCTGCTGGCTCCTGGCTGAGTGCGCTACTCAGTTGTAATAATGCTTGTAATATGAGAAGATTTTTGTCATTGTTGTTGTTGCGTGATGCTTGATGCAAGTGCGCTCACACACATGCACACTTGTGTGTGAGATGAGGCGCGTGTATTAGCGGCCGCCGTTCTCTCGTAATCGTTAGCATTTGTCTTGGACTTGCTTGCCTCGCGCAAGCGGCAGAAGCTTTTAAGGCGAATGCGAAGGAGCGGCACTGCCACAAATTAGCGTCACTTGAAGAGCCATTAAAGTGCAGTTAATGCAACATTGCTGCGGCTTCTCTTTCATTTGGTGCTCGTGTTTGTGGTGGCAACGGTTTCTGATTTCACTCTTCTTCGGCTGTCAAGATTTATGGCACTCTGCCGCAAGACGTGCCTTTGACATTGCCCCTTAGATTTGTGCCACTGCCGTACTCCTTCTTCAATCTTTGGCTTTGATTTTGTTCGTGGGATTTGCTTGAAAATATGCATTTGCATTTTGCCAGTTGGAAATTCATTTCGTGAAATTGCACAATGCAACATGATGTTGCACGTTCATTGTTTATGCATAACCATTTGGAAGCATTCAATTTGTTACGCACGAGCACTTTGCCAATTACACTCACACTCATGTACACACTCACAATTACGACAACTCTAAGCAGTGCTGAGCAGAGATAGAATGGGCTTGCCTTTGTGAGGATTTGGCTTGGGTCGATAAGTTCGACAATAAAAGGATTAGAGCTAAAAAACTGTCTTTAAGAGATTTGGTTAAGTCGAGGTTGGAATCGCTGCTTTTATAGACTTTTTCCGTCACATCAAAAATTTCATAAAAAATTATTTAATTTTCAATATTTTTTTAAAACCAAAATTTATAACAACATTTTTCTAACTTAAATAATACCAAGTGCCCTTTAAAGGCGAATGTAATTAAAGTCACTTTTAAATTTATTGTATACACATATTTAGTAAAAATTAATACAAATGTCTACATAGAGAAAATATTTTGACTTTCGCAGAGAGAAAATTGTTAAAATTAGTTCTTGTACCTACTTGTTGAGAAATTGTAAAAAATTTATAAGAATAAAATTAAAAGAAATCTTTATCAATTGTTTATATCTTCTTAAGTGATGAAAATCTTTAATTGGCGCTAAATTCGGTAACCTCGATTGTCGAACAGTGCTGCTGTTGTCATGATGTGCATTGGTATTACCCAGAATTGGTCATGTTGATAGCTGCTCATACGAAGTGGATTGCATCTTCAATATGCAGAAAGGTGGGAACAACAACGGCACCTGCCTCAAAACTCACGCTGCAACTGTTTGCAATTCCAATGCGCAAACTTTTAAATGCACCGCTTCCAATGCTGCTACGTGCTACTGCATTTCGCTGCGCTCCCTCGCGGACGGCGGCTGCCACTTCGGCATCGCAAATGAGCTGAAATTTTCAAACAGAACCTGAAGAACGGCAGTTAAAGCAGTTTGAAAGGCGACAGCGCTGCTTTTGGTGGCACCGGAAGCTCAGCACACTGTGCCATGGCCGCGGCCGGCGTCGCTGCTGGCGGCCATTGTGTTGTGTCGACTCATTCAATTATTTTCGTGTGCGGAGCTGCGCGGCTTTTAATGAAATTTTAATTTGTTGCGGATATGCGCAGTCAGGTTGCTTGAAAACTTGCAGCGCTACTTTTCTTTACCGTTATTGTTGTGCGCGCGTGCTTCCGGCGCACACGAAAGAGCACACATGCCGTCAGCGCGGCACAAAGTGAAGCTGAAGTTTTCGCTTAAGAAACGAGATTTCTCCACTTCAGTTCGGAACTCGACTCTACTTATTAATATTATTAAGTGCGCTGGAATCGCTTTAAGTTTTGAGCGAGATTTTGTTGCGCAACAATTTCAAAGTATTTGTTGGCTCTGTCTTGAAATTTTATATACATACATATGTATGTATGTATTATTAGATTAGATGGTCTTACGAGTTTTAGCCGAATACCGTGACATATGCTAACCTGTACTATGCCGTCCCTATACTAGCATTGTAAGGAATCTAACTTAGATTATCTCAATGCTTCCAAATGCCAAATCGATTAACTCCAATTTCTGAATTTGATTAAATTTTAATGTCAAAGCACTTTATTGACAGCGGAGTACTCAATCAAGTTGTATGCAGGAGTTGCTCTGTGGCATCATAATGGGTGTAATTTCGCCAAGTGGCATCCATTTTCACTTAAACCAAAAATTTTGCTCTTTTCTTTTACAGAAATCTATAAATAGTTTTGCTGCCGAAGTAGCATTTTATTGAATATCCTCGCCAATAACTATATTTCCATTATTATTATCAAAATCCTGTTCAGTCAGCAAAAAATACTTGGAATTCTTTTGTGGTATGAAGGCAATTTTTGCGGTTGCTTCGTATTCTCTGCCTGGATACGCACACATGCACATCGACTGCCCAGCCAAGATGCATATGAAGGAACTCCCCTAAAGCAGCGCGTTTCCATAGTTACAGCACTTTCCTGCATTTGCTTGTGCTCCCTCGCAAGCCTCGTCACTTCAAAGCCGCCACTCACGTTTCTTTCATCCCTTCTGAGCTCACTTCACATTACGAAAATATTATTGAATCAATTTATAAACATGAATTGTTGCATTTAGACAGCAGGCAAGTGAAAGGAAACAGCAGCAGGAAATTCATAAATCCCACATGTAGCGAATGCCCGCCGCCGCCACCACACCCAAACGCTTCGTCGATAAGGAGCGTCAAACTTTGATCCTTGCGTCAGTCATTCCTTTTGAAATGTTTTCATATTTTTAAGAAATCTCAAATGTTGCTTTGTTTGTGTGGCATTCATCAAATCGAATTTTGCATGGCCGAAACCTCAAAGGGTCTTTGAAGTGCGGCTGATTTTGCAATTTGGAATTTCGTTGGTGTGTGTGACGTGCCTCAAGAAAAATCGAGAGGATTTGCCGAAGGCCACAAATACCTTGTAGACTGGGAATATTTTCGCGTGCCTCACTCTCTGCAGTGCGGCTGCAACTCACCACAAATGAAGCACCACGTTGGAAGCACTTGCAATCTGTCAGTGTGTCGGCTTGCTGCCGCCCCGCAACTAACCGCAGCCTCACCTGGCCCGACGTGATGCGACGTGACTGCGCCTTATGGCGGATGACGAGCTTTTTATTTCACTTTTATTATGATTAAATGCAAACAGTTCTTGCCTATTCATCACTCGCCCAAAAATGCCATCGAACACAACAGGCGCACACCACCCTGCCGCGCTCCCGCTCGCAGGCACACCAAATCCCAAAGAAAAATAAAATAATTTTTTCCAAAACGCTGAAGAATGACTGCGCGCTGCTGCGATTTATCATTTTAATTTGCGAGATATCACAACTGCAAATAACACTCGCAGTAGCACTCATGCTGCCGCTCGCCCCCGCTCCATGCCGGCCCATAGCTTGGCCCTTCCTGCTTGCACGCAAGTCAAATGTGAATGTCTCCGGGGATTCGTACAAAATAAATGATATTTAAAAGAAGAAAACGGCGCACGCTGGTGTGGTTGGGTGAGGGGGGTGGAGCGGGGTGGCGGGGTGGCGGGCAGCAGATAAGGTAACGCGACGTGTGCTGCTGCGAGCGCGGGGGAGTGGGCGAGTCGTTGTGATTGCAGCGAGTGGCTGAGAAGCAGGCAGCAGCAGCAGCGACAGCGCGAAGTCGAGTGGAAAAATGTCCTTGCTCATTGCCTGCAAAAAGACTTGGCTCCCCTGGCTGCGGCGCTGAAATATATCCCCTCATAAATTGTCCAAAAGAGAGTACAAAAATTTGCCGTTGTTTCTTTTCGCTTTGTGCGCAAATATTGAAACAACATTGAGCGAACACAGCCGCCGGCACGAGGGAGCAGTACATCTGCGGTGTGGCAGGTGGGGTGCAGGGGGACAGTGCAGTGTATATTTCATAGACCATTGGCCAGAATTCCGTTTTCCCCCTCTTCTTCTTGCAACCATTCAGACCTTGCATGATCCGGCCGCACTGAATGACACTTCCACAAGCAGGACAAGGAAACGACAAACACACACACACACATACATACACACACATACACACACATACACTCACTCTCAAAAGCATCCGCAGGCTTTTCGATTTTTCAGATATCTTTAAATAAGACGCTGAATAGTTTTTCTTTAAATATTGTTGTTGCTTGTATTAATAACAAAATTAATTTTACACAACTAGAACTTTATTGCAAAAAAATTTTCAAGCTTTCATTTAAAAGCACTTTCAACAAGCGCACGTATGACTTTTTGATGAAGCTGTAACAAGAACCTTACTACTACATATGTATGCATATATATTTCCATTGACCTGAAGTCCTTTCCACTTCTTAAGAATATTAAAGAAAATATTGGAAAATCGAAGAGGTACGAATACTTTTGTGAGCGACTGTATGTGTATGGCTATGTGTGTGAGAGCGCATCATATTTCTCCACGTGAAAATGATTGCTTTTGCAATTAATTCCTCGAATGCACGCACATGTCCTTTCCGGCATGCCTTTGGTGCCAGCGAAGGGGATAAAGGCAAGTGCGGCTTTCCGGCTGCCGTTTTGTAGCTTGTTTTTATTTATTGTTCTGCGAAATGGGCTGACGCACTTTTATGCGTCCATAAATCGGCATTAATCGAAGTTAATTGGCCACGATTATTCCGCATAATTTGCGGCGGCGGCATTAATTAGCCAATTCCGTGCGCTCATGCCGGCATGGCTTACCCCCCGCAACTCCATTCAATTTGTCATGCTGGAGATGCCCTAACGGGGTGGGGAGGGAGTGGGAGAAGGAGTGGCACTGCAGCAAAATCAAACAAATAAAGTCCAACGCGGAGAAGCGGCTTCCTTCAATGGCCGCTGCAACTGTCACTGCCAGCACTCAGCAAGTCTTGGAACTTGGCCAACTTGCAGGCAGTTTTACGACGGCACTCTGCTCGCACACACACACACACATTCACATGCAAGCGCATTTGGGATGGCCAAACAGACGCAATAAGCAAAATAAAATCTCAGCAAGTTTCCTTCACAAACCGGCAGCCAGTTTGTTTGTGCTTTTGTGTCCGGGTGCTCCGCAATTGCTCCTGCAGCAACCTGTGGCAGCAACAGCCGCTGCTACAATCTTTCTGTGAACAGCTCCGCATTTTCCGTCATGTCTCTGCGCTGATGAACTTTTCATTTTTCCTATGCAGATGGCTCCACAGGTTACATCCTGCTGCTGCTGGCCGCACTTTATGTCAAGCGTCTTCGCCGGCAACTGGCAGCAGAAAGCACAAGGGCGAGGCCAAGTCAGACTTAATAGTTTTTAACTCTGCCCCTTGCGGGTCAGCTCATGCTGTTTGTGCGCTCACGGAGTACGAAACTTGAAGCTGCTTCTCTGACACCTGTTCCAGTTTGTATGCCATTATTTTGCAGCACGAGAAAAAAGTTTCTTGTTATTCCAGCAATTTTTTCCTCATTTTGAGTGGCCATTTTGTGCTGCTGCTGCTGCAGTCTGCTTTCAGTTTGGCGAATGGAGCTAAGACATTTTGTTGAAGTCATAATTTAAAATTGCTTTTGCCTGTGAAGGAGCGGCCGAACTGGAAGAAGAAGTAGAAGAGCAGCAGCCAAATTAGTTTTCAGGACGAATGAAATAGGGAAGCACATCCTGTCTTGGCACAGGCATGACAAGTGACTTGCAAGTGAGCAAAGGAGTGGGGTGGCAGTTAATTTCTGGCATTTGATCTGCTGACTTTTCCTCGGCGCTGTTGGCCACATTTGACTCTTCGAAATTGGGATTTTCGACAGCGGCGCGTGCTGGAACCTCTTCATGTTCCATCAGCAGACGGCCTAAAGTGCAAGACGTGTGCTATCAAGCTCTCAGCTCACTGATCGCTCGGAAGTGTGGCTGCTTCAGCGAAAGTTGCTCCAGATTAGCTCAAAGCGCGACTCTCAGCGCAGCAGCCCCGATTTTCGGAACGTGTAACGGTGCTAACGGTCTATATCGGGCAATCGCTCCATTAGCAACTTCGCGCTCAAGCAGAACGCCTGCGCCGCATGTAATCCACTTGCTGAAGTGTGCCTCAGGACGCTTGCTACAAGTCCTTCTACAAACACAAGTCCTTCGAATCGAGTTCGTGTGTTTGTTCAGTCGGAGTTGAAGTGTTGCACTCTTGCGTACGTGACTTACATACGACGTATTGCGGAGTACGGAGCCGAGAGAATTGGCTGAAAGTAAATTGTAAACAGTAGCAAGAAGAGCAGACAGACAGACGCACAAAAAATCCGGCACAAAAAGGACCTCGCAGTTCATTAAGAATGTATGCATTCGAGTTGGCGTGACCTTTCGACGCCGCAGTTGCCGCAGTTGCCGCAGTTGCCGCCGCAGACGCAGAGAATGAAGGGGAGCATTCATAATTTCACACTTTGCCGCTCACACCTCAGGCTGACAAGGAGCGCCAGCACGTAGCGGCGTAGCAGACAGCCGCTGAGCTCGTTGGCTGCCACAAATCAATTTTTTAGCAGCGTGGCTGTAAATCGTGCGCCTATTAATGGCATCGCACCTAATTAGCCGCTGCCAGACGCCGACCGAGCGCAGCAGAAGGGACATGTCTAGGGCATTGATACTAGAATCTTGCATTTCTGGCCTAGGGTTTTCAATTTGAATGCGATTAACCGGTTTATCTTTACTACGCTGTTTGAGAAGTTATTCAAAATTGTCGAATTCGAATAGTATTCGATAACCGGTTAACGAAATAGTTGGACTTTTCGAAATGGACTTATTCAAAATTTATATTCCTTAAAATATCTGCAAGCAATTTTCTGTTTCTTTTTTGAGCTTCTGCTGCCTCATTTGATACTCATTTTGAGCACCAGGAAAATATCATGTTTGCATTTCAAACCATTTTATATTAATTTCAAAAACCGTTTATTAAATTTTGTCGAATAGAAACACCAGCAAGTAACCGATTACTTGAGAAGGTCGAATAATTAAAAACTCTCGACTTGCCATAATTGCTGATCGTGCCGTGTGAAGAGGGGCGACACGGCGGAAACCGTTCGGAACGAAGGAAGCTGGAGTGCGTGGGGCATGCGGCCGCATAAATTAGCCGACTTGCAGCGCGGCACGAAACGCCTAAATGATGGATTACGCAGCGCTGAAAAGAACAGATCAAACAGAACAAATTAGTGCGTGGGTCAAGACACGGATCAGCGCTGGCGGAGGGAGCAGCAGCAGAAGAAGTGGGAAACTGAGAAAGGCGTCTGTTAGTTTTCCTTTGAGTTATTTGTTGTGGCAAGCGGCGTGAGCTGGTGGCACAAAGTTCAATCAGAGTTCATTTCTCCTTCGGTTATTGAGTGCCACAGAAGTTTTCTGGTCTTAGTTAAATGTTTACACAACTTGGAACGGCAGTTCGTGGAGTATGCTGCAGCCAGTTCCGCGTGCAACGTGCCGCAAGACAGGCAGCGAACAGCGCGCGCACTTTTAAAAAGTACTAACACGTTCCGTTACGAAATTCCGCAAATGAAATCCATTGCCTGCCACTTCAAGGGTGCCGTAGCAACTTCTGTGGCCGCGGCCCATGGCCACTTCCACTCGCCACCACACGCGGCAGTGCTGCTCTGGGCGCACGTACGTTGCCGCTGACGCGTTTGCGAAGCGACCTCCCTGCTGCTGTGGCTGCTCCAGCTTCATTACAACAGTTGAAAATTCAATTTGAGCGAAAATTTTGTCAAAGTTTCACCTCGATCCGCCTTGGCTCTTCCTCTTCCTCAAAAGCATTTTTGCACGACAAAATATTTTCGCTGCTCCACAAAAATGAAAAAAAAGTAAAATTTCTCCACCAAAAAATCCTTTCTCTTTGCGACCACTGCTGCCTCTTCTCTTTTCTCCCTGCTTCCCTCTCTGTGTAATTTTAATTTTGTGCTTTCAGCGCGTGTACGTGCCGCCGGCAACTTTTTTACTTTACGAATTTCTGCTGCGCCACAGCAGCGCCGCTCCGCGTGCCTCGTCGCCCAGTCTTTGTGTGGCTGACGCAGTTGCAATTACGTCACGTACAACTCTCGCGCAAATTCGGCGGTGCTGGCGGTAATTAAATTAGCCGCTGCTTGTGGCCGCCAGGCTGCTTATTAATTGCACGTGAACTCGGGAGCCGCAGCCGCCCAACGCGCTCAAGGCCACGCCTTCTGCATGCGAGTCTCCTGCGGTGAAGCGCCCAAACTGTTGTTCAAGGTCTCAATCGGCGGCAAACCCGCAGAAGAAAAGCGTCTTCAGTGCAGCAATCGAATTGGCATTGACGGCTGCTGCCATCGGCAGCAAGAGGGCGCCTGGATGAGCTCAAGCGCAATGAATCACAGTCAAAGAGAGCACGGCAAAGAAAGGAGATGGCACTCGAACATTGATGCTTCGCAGCAGAAGTGCCCGAGGAGCTGCTGCGCTGCAGTAATGTCAGCGTCGAGTCGACAAGGCGGGCTGAGGGGCGAGCGCGGCTGCCAAGTGCCTCAAATGCAGCGCTCAACTGAACCTCAACTGAGGCGCATTGCAGTCGGTTGCAAAGTGTTTCGCAAGCATTTCGGCAAATTCTCCCTCTTGTCTCCTTGTCTGCTCGGCTGCTTCGTCCCTACTCACATTTCTGCTGTGAGCGCGTCGCAAAAAGCGCAAAAGAATTGCATTTAAATACCGTAAACTCTTGTCAGCAGGCAGTGGCAACAGCAGCAGCAGCAATGCTGCCGGTTTCTGGGTATCTGGCAGTGCCTCCGAGTTGGTGCACATGTCAGTCAAGGCAGTGAATTTATTAGAGACGCGCCATGCGCCTTGGTGCATGAAATATAGATGAGCGGTGTCTTAGAGCGGCCGCATATGAAATGTGCCCTCCTGCTCCACTGCCGCTGCTCCACTGCCGCTGCTCCACGGCGGCTGCTCATTCCGTCACATGCGATCTCAAGCCTGCGGCGACGACATGAGCGATATTTGGCGATGTTGCAGCAAAGTTCACGACCGTTACGTGCGACATTGCTGCAGCTTCCTAAAAAGCAACAACGCAGCAGCGACATGCCGTTCTCACAAGTGCTTCGGCGATGCGATCGCGGCGCAGATTGCTGTTGGCTTTAAAAGGCGCGCGTTCCCGTGAAAGCAATAAAAATCGCAAAAAAATGAATTAAGCCTGAACAATGACAATCAAGCAATAAACAAAGAAGGCGCAGGACCGGAATGGCCGCACTCAGCAGCAAGCAGCGCACAGTGGCCCAAAGCATGCTGACAGCGTGACTCAATTCAAAAAGTTCAATTTAAATTTTCAGGAAATAAAATATTTTCTGAATAAAATAAAATATTGAGTTTTATAAACTTTTGATGAAGGAATAACAACTAGTACAGATCATTTAAATCAGCTGACTGAAATTATTGCACTTTATTACCGGTAAAACTTTGATTTTCAAAGCAAACCAACAACAAAATCGCTGTCTGTGAGAAAATGATGGACAAAGCGTTTGATGTGTTGGTGATTATTTATGAGACATCGACTTCTGCTCTCTTCTGTGGTTTTAACATGGTTCGTTACCGTATTTTTCGCACTAATCCTGTCAAACAAGAAAAATGCGGAGCTTGCTTAAGTTTTTAATCAATTTGACATACTTACAATCGTGCTTTCGACCACTGTGCAGCGGCAACAGGGAATGCGTCTGGCTTGATTGAAGTGCGGCAGGCGCGCAGTGAGCAAAGGGGACGAGAGGGATGCGGAAGTGCTGAAAAACTGCTCCGCTGTGTTGCAGGATCGACCGAAAATCGGATTTTGTGGTGTTCGAAACTGCGCTGCTGGGACATGTTCCTGTGCCACCCCCGTCGCTCGATTTGACCAACCGTTTAGGTACGCGCCGTACATTCTTCATCGAAGCTGCACATCAACCGCAGCATCTTCATATCGTTCGATTATGGCAACTGCAACAACAAAGCGCAACAGGCAACGGCACGGCAGTGGCAAGACAGCAGCGGCTACAAATTCCCAAGCTGCCCGGCAATAAAAATGCAGTCCGCATGTGACAACGATTTGTACTTTGGCTCCTTTTATGGCATGTGGGGAGGCCGCCGCGTACGCTGGCTAACATACGCGCTCCTTCGCGCCGCGCCTCGCTGCCTCTGGCCGGAGTGGCCATTTCGCCAATGCGTTATGTGCCGCAACGGCAGCCACGCAGCCACCGTATTAACAGATAAAATATCTTATGGATACGTCTTGCTCGGTCCTCTTGCTCTTTTTGGCATTGTTGATGTCGATGTCGCTGTTGGTTTGTTGTGGCTCTGCTGTCGCTGGATTTCTGTATTTATTGAAATGTGTCCGGACTGCGGAGTTCGCATTGAAATGCATTACAATAAATGCAACTGAATTTTTGCTGTTGTTGTTTTTGTTGTCATGACCATTTTCGGTAACATGCTTTTTATTGATGTTGATTTATGTGCATTGTGTATATGTATGTATGTATATTTTTCGTGCAAAATGTTCGCGAATTTCGATTGCGATTCTCGCAAAACTTCAATATTTTATTTCTGGATGTATTTCCAAGCATTTCTCAGCAGTAAATTTAATATTTTCACTTTCTTCCTTTTGGCAATAATTTTGCAATTCAAACTACAGAATTTTATTACTTTTTATTAAAGTTTTCATATTTACGAACACAGGAGCGTTAATATCTCAGTATTTCGGCGCAGTATCTATGAAACCTCAAGGTCCTATTTGCTAGTTGAGAGCCGCTACCAATATGAGTTTGCCAACCTTCAGCCATGCTATTCTAGGCTGGAACCCTAATTTTAGACGATCTGCAAATCGTACAATACTAAGTACCTAAGATGCTATTCAAAGTTCTCGACTAGAATCTCCAAGCAAAAATATCAGATTTAATAATGGTTCGAACATTTCAATCTATTCAATTGTTCCAATCTATTGATATTTTGCTTTTCTATTTATGCTATTCTCCAGCTTTCCATTACCATTTATAAAACTCAGTGCCAAGCGTTCTCAGGAATTTGACCTTTCTTTTAAGTAAATTAGTTTTGTAGTTTGGCGCGTGGATAAGCTTATGTGAAGCTAGAATTTTTACAATAAAAAATATGATTTTATTTTTAGTCGGTTTTTTCAAATGAAGGAAATATTTTTCCAATTCAATTGTCTTTCAAAATTATAGTAAAATTTAAAAGCCAAACCATGGCAATTAGCACGGCATTATTTCACATGTGCGCACATGCAACCACAAAAAGGGAAATAATTATGGAAACAAATTAAATTAACTACATGAAAAATCGAAAGAATGAATTGTGCATTTACATTCTTTGTTCAAAGAACACAAATTATTTCTATGCTTTATTTTCAAAATGAAGATATACTTGCAAATCTGCGTATCGACTGAGTCTGGTGTTGAGCATAGAGAGGATGTAGTGCATTTAAAACACTTGTTAAAAATTCTTAATGTTTAGAAGCAGCTCCTTTTCACTGCGCACTGCCACACCTTCAATTTCCATGAGAATTCATTCCTTTGGCCTTGTTGGTTGACTTCTTTTACCTTGGGACTTTGGCCATTTTTCCGCATGTCAACAAAAACGAACGAGCGACGCGGAGCATACAACTAACGGCACGTCAAAGCGCGCGGCTCCGTTTATTGGCGCGCGCATTTTCAGTTTCAGCAAATTGTCGCAGCAACTGCCAAGTGCCGTACGCCGCATTGCAACTCCAGGCAGTCGGCAGCATTGCAACACTGCTGCATGCAACGACGGCGGCTTCGAGTCTGCATGTGTTTGTGTGTGCAGTCACGCTCCAGCGCACCGCAAACCGCCAATGCACTCGCAACACCTTAGCATACTTTGTGGGGCGCAAGCGGCAAATCAGCGCTTATGTGGCTGAGTTCAGTGCGGGGGCAAAGGCAAAGGAAAACCGCAACTCAATCGCGCGAGTTGTGCGCGTTTACACGGCAGAAGCTTTCTCTTTAGTAATCGGAGCCGGGGCTTCAATGCGAGCTCACGCCACTCTCGAGCGCCGTGCTTTATATTAATTTGAGCAATTTACGAAAATCGCTGATAAGAAAACACCAATCGCGTAGAAACACAGCTCGCTCACAGTTAACCAGGCTCTCCCCCTGCCGGCGAGCTGCTGTTATGAGGGGCTTGTATCAGTGGAATTCGCGTGTGACGACTTTCTGAATTGATTCGATAACGAACTGAGTAAATTGATTACGCGAACGCGACTTTAGGGTGACCAGCTGCACATTTGGTAGTGTTCGTCGAAATTTTTAGTATATTTTTTGTGGTTGTGAGCGGTTACTGGCAACTACAGCATATCTTATACCTACACTTACCAACCCCGTTCTATAGGATAAACAGCTCTATTCCTTCGACCGTCTCAATACTAATTTCGTCTCAATAGAGCATTTCGGCACAATTTCTACTTTTCCTTATTCAGAAGAGAAATCAAAAGCTCGAATTGTATCAATTGAGATATTCATTGTGACTGTCGAATTAGGAGGTAACAAGCGAAAACAGCTATTGAAAAACGTCAATTTTGAAGCAAAAAAGCAAAAATTTGTTTATTGCAGCAATTTAAAGGAAGTTACACAATTTTAAAAACACAACACATGTATGGCCTGCTGCTAAAACTCCTTTATATCGGGAGTTCGAGGTCCTCTGCCACTGCTCCCACAAATTTTACACTGCTCGCAGCGCTATCGGGCTGTTTTCCCGGCTTGCTGCTCTGGGTGCTGTTTGCAACTTTGAATGAAATGCTGCAGCTGCTCCTACGTCCTCCTGTTAAATATACGATGTCTAGAAATTAAAAGAAATAAGATAAAACACCAAATTAATGAAAATTTCCAAAAAATACTCACTTTTCTGCAGTTTTTGTTTCCATTTTTCGTTTTTTGTGAGCAAGAAGAAGCACCAACAGCTGTTTTCACAGCAAAGAGCTTTAAATGAAACGCCAAAGCTTTTTTCGTGATACGATTGGTAAAGAATAGGGTTGTAGAAAGCCCGGCACAAGAAAGCGGATCAATTGATACTCTCAATCAATTGTGCCGGGAGCGAGCGAATAGGGCTGAAAGTATTGTTCTGTGTTTGAGGATTTGTTTCGGTATAAATGATTTTTTATTACGAAACATATATACATAAATGTCAGTTCTTAAAAGTGAATTAAACACGAACCAATCTTTTAGGAAACAGCAAAAAAAATATATATAAATCGGATCCTGAGTAGCTCAACGAACTAAACTTATCCTCTGACAATGAATCAAGCAGTTTTGTTCTAAAATTGGAAAGGAGTACTCTCAGCTTATTCGATTTTTTTGTTCACAATTAATTTAAATGTTTTCGTAAGTATGCAAATATGTATGTATAATAATGATTGGAGCTGGTCAGCTTGACACCTCTGCACTTTTGTTGTGACTAAGGCGAATCGCTTCAAAGTCCGACTTCTGTATCGCATTAAATAGCGAAACGACAGAAGGGAGGGCGTAGACTTGTTTGTGTGTAGATAAAAGCGCCGGACTAGTTGTAAGCGAGGCTCGCCGCACGTTCCGCAGTCACAACAAAACTGTTCAGCGTCGCGGACGAGGCACAGCAACCTGAAGAACGAAGTCAAACGGGTTGGAATGTTTTCTAAGACTCTCAGAACTTTAACGGCGGCGCATAGCAACTCGCCCAAGTGGGCAGTTCTGCGGCGGCAGCTCACCGCTTACGTGGAACAAGGGCGTTACGTGGTGGTGCAGGCACAGGAGGCGAACGAGCAGCCCATGAAGTTCCCTAGCTTGTGGTTGCGGGACAACTGCTGCTGTGCGGATTGCTTTCATCAGAGTTCGCGGTCACGCCGCATCGACTGGGACAAGTTTGACACGGGCGTGGAAGTGAAGGAGCTGAAGGTACTGTGAGTGCACGCGCACAGCTTGAATTGCTAGTAATCCAAGTCCATGGCTTATAGACAGACGCACACGCCAAGCAGCTGCACATCAAGTGGAGCGACCAGCATCAGTCCTCATACGAGCTGAGTTGGCTTAGGGAGCGCGACTTCAGCGCTGATCGCCGGCAGAAGTATTTGGGGAGCTTCTATCGGCCCAAGCCTGTGCACTGGAGCGGCGCCGAGTTCGAGCACATCGTGCAAGTGTTCGATTACAAGGATGTGCTGAACGAGGATGCGGGTGAGCTTCTACTTTGTGTGTAGCAGACGCTGTACTCACTTTCGCCAAAGTATGTGCAATATTTAGAATGATCATCTCTCAGAAACGACATCCTCCAACGTTTAGACCTTCTATCATACTTCCCACCCGTGCCATGGATAACATTTCAGTTCAAACTCAGTTCAGCTCAGACGCACATTTTTGTTGTTGTATATTCTTCTACTCTTTCAGTTTTGCAGAAGTGGCTGGAGGCTCTGGCCGTGCATGGCGTGGCGCTGATCAAGAGCGCGCCCATCGACAAGACCGTCGTGCGTCAATTGGCCAACCGTGTTGGCTTCATACGCAGAACGACTTATGGGTGAGTGGCCTATTGCTCAATCTTCCATTCTAGCAACTAAAATATGTACTTATTCCTTTTCTTTCCTTAGGGAGGAATTCATTGTGCAAGCCAAGCCGGGCGCCAAGAACTACGCCTATCTCTCAGATCCGCTGCCGCTGCACACCGACCTGCCGTACTACGAGTACAAGCCCAGCGCAAACATCCTGCACTGCATGGTGCAGTCCAAGTCGCGCGGCGGCAGCAACTTGCTGGTGGACGCCTTCCACATTGCGGACCGCCTGCGAGACGAGCAGCCCGAGCACTACAGAGTGCTCACAGAGACGCTGGTGGACTGGAACGACATCGGCAGCGAGGAGGGCAAGAGCTTCCACAACATCTGGCGTGCGCCCGTCATATGGTAAGCGGCTACCGTCTGGCGGCGTGTCTCGGGCACATCTGCCGGCCCGTCTAGCATTTCAATGCCTTCCCCGGAAGTGCCGCAGAATCGATTTTCAATTTCGCACATTTAACGGTTTCGATTTTCTATTTCTTGCGGCACCTCATTTGCACACCTCCACCCGACCCGCCTGACCCATCGCCACATGCACTATTGCAGCCTGGACTCGGAGGGAGGTTGCGCGCGCATAAATCACAGCATACCGCAACGCGACAGCCACTTCTCGGTGCCGCTGGAGCAGGTGCTGCCCTGGTACGAGGCGTATGCAAAGTTCGTGCGGCTGGCGCGCGGAGACGCTCATGCATTTAAAACGAAGCCCGGCGACGTACTGACTTTCAACAACATCCGCCTGCTGCACGGCCGCACCGGGTACGATGACACCGAGCAGAACGTGCGCTACATCGTGGGCGCCTACCTCGACTGGGACATCATTTACTCCCGGCTGCGCGTACTGAAGATGGCGGCACAGGCCGACGCCAGCAAGTGAGTGAGGCAGACTGGCTGCCTATCTGCCGGCAGCAAGTCGCCTCCACTGGGAGTGCAATCCACCAGTTATGTTTGTATTGATTTTTACTAGAGCTGAAAGGACGCTCAGTCTACGATTCTGAATGTATGCAAATTTCGAAAGTGGGAGAAGAATATCTAGGCATCTTCCAAGCCAAGCAGCCGATGCGAACTAAATATTTATACTGCGTCCTTATTAAACTCTATTCGAAAAGGATTGTTTGGCTTTGAATTTGGCATCGTTTGAGGTTGTATTTTTAAAGTTGTCTTTGAGACAGTGGAAAATAAGGTTCCCATGTAATGACATTTTTTACATTAACGCAATCGAAAGAAAGTTAACTTTTTCATTGGATTACAAAGGATTTTTGCTTGATCGAATTCGTCTATCCTTAATCTCTACATTACATTCTCATTTGAATTCCTTTTGCACAAATCAACGCAGAAAGTGCCTCTGTGTGAGGCTCATTGAATTCAAATTAACGGCCATTTTATAAACAGCACTCGAGCCCAATCGCATGGCGTCTGTATCGCTTCACAAGGATCATTTCGAGCTCGTTTGCGAAAGTTTTGACATTTCTTCTATAACACTTTTAAATGTGTCCGGGGAACGCTTAAGCATGCACCAATAAAAAAAACTTTCCCTGCACAATAACAATTCCCAGAGCGACGTTTATTCGCCAGCATTCTCGTCAGCGGAAGAGAAACGAGAAATAAAAAAATGCCAAAAAAACTTTTGCCTAAAAAGTTGTCGGTGGCAGCAAAAGGGAACCATCGAAATAAAAATGTAATACGCAGGTGAAAAGTCACAGCGAAAACCTCATGCTCCTGCCCACCGCACTCACAGCCTCACCGCAATCGTCAAGTGTCATAGAGAACGCGTCGAAGCCATCGCAGGAGCTGAGGCTGCTGTCAACTTGAGCCAATTTTGGGACACGAAAAGCGGAAAGTCGGAGCATTTTTTCTGCTGTGCCGGATGATGTGCAGAGGGGGCGCAGGGCGGTGGAAGTTTTATGTCAATCATTTTCACAAGCGATTTATCACATTAAGTCGCACAATAAATACGCAAATAAGCTTTTGCATTTTCGTTGCGATAATTCGGGATAATATTTTTTCGCATAATAACAATTTGCTTATACAGATTTCTTGGGCATGGCAACAACGAGCGTGGTTGTTGTTGTTGTAGTTGTTGTCTGAAAAATGTATTTTTCACTAAATTTGCCATTTTGCCTCGCGTCGGCAGGATAAGAGGCCGCCACGGCAGGTTGCTAACGTGCCTGGCAGTGGGCGGCGTCGGTGAGGGGCGGTTATTGTTGCCATTTGGATCTGCTCAAATTGGCTGGAAAAATGTGCCACTCTCATTACTCAGCACGTTGCTCGCTTGCTGCCACATTTTCTGACACTTTGCCCACTTTAAGTGACAGAGGCACACGCCGCAGCGCCGTCTTTATCCTGAAGCGCTACATATTTCACAACAACAACAAGAGAAAGTAAATAAAAATAAAAGTTTTTATGGCGGCAGCGGAATTCGTTTCTGGGCGTGCTGCGAGCTGATTTTAATGTAATTTTTGTGTAGGATTTTAGAGTTTTTGCTTTTTTGGTATGTAATTGGCTGGAAAGTTGCTGGCGTAAGAGACCCTTTTTAGCAGCGATACGTGCCTCGAAGAGGACACGTCGTACAGCGTGTCACTTTGAGAAAAAATTTAAACAAATTTTAGAGCAATCTTTAAATTTCTAAGATTCAAATATCATGATATCAACATAGTTTAAGCTAAACAAAAAAATTTGTCATACATTTTTCTTAAAAGCCAAAAATTTACATATTTAATTCGATCAATCAGGTAAAGAATTTTTTCTTACGCTGAATGGTAAGTCGGTTAAAGAATATACATAGTACATACAAGGGAATACGGTCAGAATGCACATAAATTTTGGAATTTTTCCTTAAATTATTTATGTCTTACCATTCTTTACGTTTTTGTTGCATATGTAGTAGTGTCCTATTCGCGGCTTTGTCCAAATTTATATCGAATGCTGAGAGCAGTTGCTTTTCTGTTAAGTGGACAGCAGCCGAAGATGGCCTTAGCTTTGATTGCACTTTCGACTCATCTGAGCTGCCAGGCTGCCAGAAGCCATCCACTCTACTGCTTCACCTGCAGCTGCGTCGCTGCCAGCCTTCAACCTTTGCACAGCCGTTGGCTTTGCTTAAGTTGCTCCACTCAATGGCAATCGTGGGCGTGCTGGGACGGGGCATGCATATTTTATACGCGCCCATTACGGCTGCTTATGTCTCGTTTAACGCAATAAAATTGTAAAAGCCCACTAAAGCCGACTTCAATTTCGAGAAAGTTTTCTTTTCAAGTATTTCCGCAGCGAATTCCCAACACGGCGACACCGCACGCCCGCACGCTGCCGAGCAGCTCGCAGTGGCAAACTTCTTGCTGGCAAACACGAATGGAACGAAGAAGTCCATAAAAAAGTTTGCTTTTTTAATACCTTCACATTTTGAATAATAAGAAAAGCTTGTAGAATGTGCCCTTTTTATGCGCACTCATACACGTGTGTGTGCGTGCGTGTGTGTGCGTGTGTGTGTGCGTGTTTGCTGGCTGTGTAAGTGCCCCTCTTCGCACTCGAGTGTGTGAGTTTAGGGTTCAGCGAAATTCCGTTATACTTGTCTGCCTACTGAGCAGCGGGCGGCGCGGGCGCCCATCCCGAGCCCGCAGCACGAGTACAGCAACACTTAATGCCGGCGTATCCCTGAGGATATTGCTCTTTGTTGCTGCAGCAAGTGTCTCTGGGGGAAAGGCTTAAGCCTGTTTGCGTTGCCTGCCGGCGGAAGCGTCTGCACCTCGCAGTCCTACGTGCTGCTGCCAGTGCCGGCATCCGCTCCCACAGCCCGCTCCACGTTCTGTGCGTTCCGTCGGCGTGTGGCGCAGACATATTTTTGGTTCCTTGCAGCTCTGCCTCGGCTGCTGCAGATTCCTTGCGGCGTCAAGTGGAAATTCTGCTACGCCTGGCCTGCCTGTGCTGTGTGTGGGCAACACTGGCGGCGAGCTTGTGGGTTTAGAGCAGCGCAAGGCAGGCTCGCTTTGGCAGCTAAGTGCTTTTCTAGCCGCTTGTAGCGTTTGGGGAGGGGAAGGGGCAGAGCTGATGCCGACATGCCCAATGACTTTATCGTCGCAATCTTAAAAAATAGGAAACTGCGTCAGCACCTTGCTTCATGCCAATGCCTTGAAGGCGTTCGACTGACTCACAACATATCCTTTCAAATCCTTTCAATTTTATTGCTCTGCTAAACCTCTTTCCAATTTTTGCTATCAAACTTTAAAATGCTCGAACTTCGATGCTTGCCAAAGTTCTGAGACGGTTGAGCGCCAGCGAGGGGTCAGGTGAATTAATGGAATTCCAACAAATTGCAAACTTTTCACTTTTCATAGACCGAAACGTCAAAACAAGCCTTGCACTTCCTCCGTCACTTCCCCTGCCCCCTTTAGCACGTCATGCACAGCATACGGCAGCAATGCTAAGAGGCAAAGGGGTGGGCTGGTCGGCTTCGGATGTATTAGTGAAGCAAGGGGCTGAGCGAAATACAGAGCAGGAAATCACAATTCCTGTTTTTATGTAAAACAGGCTTCAGGGTTGCCATTGCAGCATAATTGGAAACATAAGTTTGAGAAAAGTTTTGCGTCTGTATTAAATAAAGCAGCGTGCTGCAGGCTGAAAGGGATTACACTTAAGGGATGCCGCGATAGCTGCGTGCCACTGCCAGCATTCCTCGCCGCGCCCTGCTTCTCCCGTTTAGCTTTCAAATAATTGAATTGCAAAAAATTACGAAAACATTTTTACGCAACGCAAATCGTCGACAATATTGGAAATTAATGAGAGCAGTCAAGCGAAAATCGCGTTGAATTGGAAATGTGCGTCTTTATTCCAGCGCAAAAACGGAAGGACGCTTCAAACAACAACAACAACAACCACTTTCAATGTTTAGCTTTAATTGAATTAAAATTCATTCGTTGCGCTTACGAAGCTTTATTTACCGTTGGCCTCTGTTTCGGGACTTGCTTGTGAGTCGTTTCGTCCTTGCGGTCGTCCTTTTTGCGTTGTAAGGCAGCTGGCGAAATTGTTTCATAGGCGCTGAAAGATGCGAACCACAGGCGTTCGTCGCTACGGGCAGCGAAACCGGAGCAGCAGTCGGTTTCCCCTCCTGTGGCCGCGGCAGTTCATTAAAGGAATACCTTCGCTTTTATTTTTTGTGGTTTCTAGGCAATCTGCTCATTCTTCTCCAGAGTTTAAGTGTGCGCTAATAATTTATGGAGCGACGCTTTTGCCTCTCGTTTGCTTTGATAAGGAATTTTACAAAACTTCAAATGGAAATACATATCGAGCGCTTCTATTCAATATCCAAGCAATCATTTCTCAAGCGGCCGAAAACCCAGCAGCTATTTCTGAAAATATTAATCGATTACCCGAATTTATTGAATTCGTTTCTATTCAACAAGCTCAAAGTTATAAACCTAAAGATAACACAGTAGCATTTATTGTGAGCATTAAAGTGGGCTTAAAATTATGCAGTAGTTCTTGGAAGACGTTCCCGAGCCACATGTCAATTTAAACATACCATTTCAAACTCAGGCACTGGCAATATTTTCTTTCTTAAATTAAATTTGCTTTACTTTTATTGCAACTCAACAGCATAAACTATAAAATACAAAAGTATAAGCTCGAAATTGTTCAGCAGTCCTTGAAATGTTTCTCTGAGAAAGGTTATAGCGTTACCGACTCACATTTCAGTGGAATTATGTATGCTGATGATCGCTGTACTACTAAATTATTACTAAATTATATCATAGATGAGAGTTACGCTAGTAGAGAGTCAAAGCCAACTTTCGTAAAAATTTTATATAGAGGGCACTGCTGGCATTTTATTGCCACTCTTGATTTCAACGACTTTAGCAAATTTCAATTGACTGCAAATCGCTCCTTACGTGATTCTTTACTGAAAGCGTTATTTTTTTTAAAGGACTTATGTACATGCGTTCCACCACTTTTGGCACATACTCACATGCATGGCACTGCTTTTGGAGGGGTGCTTTTGGCCAGAAGCAGCTCGAGCTTCCGTCGCTGCTGGAAAGGTGATTTTATCCTTGTTAAATGTCTTAATTAGTACTGCTCACATAAAGTTAATTACGGAGCAGTCAGCTTCGATAATGGTGTTCAGTGTCTAATGACCGGCCGGGCCGGGCCGACCCGCCTCCCACGGAAATCACTGTATTGCTTTGTTTGGCTGTGCCTGTTCGCCTGTGTGGGTGTGCGAATGTGTGGGTGTGAGTTTGTACGTGGACTGCGCTTTGAGTTTTGTTGCTGATGCGGGCGTCGCTTTAATGCCAAGGACCTCCTGCCCACGCGCACAGCGTGCTCGCTTTGCAATGGGGAGAGCAGCTGCGGGAGGCGCTGTCGCGAGGCGTTTAAGCGCCCGCCTGCTGCTGCAACATCGTGTTAATTGTTTCATAAATTACTGCCTGCAAGCTTATTAAATTTTAGCGCTTGATTTATGCAGAACTTCCACAAAGTCGCCGAATGAGCTCATTGAAAGCACAAATAGATATTTTATGCTGTTGGATGTGGCAACACTGTTCAGGGTGTTAGAGAAGAGTTCGGCTTGCGGTCCGGTTGAGGAAGCACAATAAAAAAATTTTAAAAAATATAGAGACCTTTCAGACTTGCAGGATGCTCCAGCACAATGTTTGTCATTATCATTACTGATTTGAAAAATGAAAATACATTATAATAATAATTATACCATTATTGAAGCAGCTGTTTTAATATTGACATTTCTTTGAAAGTTGACAGAGGTTGTTGGGAATCTTGGGCTGAGGAGCAGCTAGAGATGCTTTACTTTCTCTGGCGGTCAACTCCACTGCGACGACAATTGCAATATGCTACTACGCACTACTTACTCCTCTTCCCACTGCGACAAGTAGACTAACTGTAAAAGATGCCAGAGCAGAAAGACACAGAGCTCCCTGCCAGATCCTCCGATTGCAAGCAAATAAAACGCTCAATGTTGACTGTTATATTTCATTATGATTTCTTGCTGATATTGCTCTAATTTATTTCTGCTTTCTTATGCACTCAGTTACACGTTAATTAATGCCGTACGACTATATGCTGAAAGTGTTGCCACTATTATTGCCACTTGGACGGCGGCTCTCCTACGCGCGGCGCTGGCTACTGACACATCCAATTAGCGCACATGCCAATTTAATATCCGCTCTTAGATTATGGCGCCAACGCCTTGACACTTTCACAAATATTTACAAAATACATACAAAAATGAGCACAAAAGCAAATTAAGAGTACAACTGCAAAATACAATACTTTAATTATGATTACAATTAGTGGAGTACAGCTACTTTAAGTACTTTCATGGGAAGGGGTTAATGCGCGGAGGGGCGGAGTATTATTAAGTACTTTCGCTGTTAGGATATGTGCTTTTGCTTTTTGGCGAAATTGCAGTCAATTCGCTTTGTTTCTCTTGAATAAAATTATATTATATTAAATTAAATTAATTTAGTTGTACAACAAAAACATTAAGACTAAAGTAATAAATATCACTTACGAATATATCAGAGAAATTTGGTTACTACTTTCATACGATTAACTTAGTTCTTTACATATAACAGAACAGAATTGTCGGTTATGCTAACGCTAACGGTAACGGTAATTATAATGATAACGGAAACGGAAGTGAATGTCAGTATGGGATTTCAATTCATTTCGCTGCTCATTTGGGCGTGTGTGCTTGCTTTTCGCTAACTGCAGCTGGCGACAAAAAGGCAAATTAAATTTTGAGGCACTTTATTAAGCGCAGTGCATTAGTGTTGTTGTTGTTGCTGGTGCTGGTGCGAGTGCTTAACTCTGCATTCGAGCGGCAAGCGCATTGCATAACGTGGCAACGCGCCACTACGAAATGAAAAAAGTGCATTGACTCTGTCTGTCTGTTTGTTTGTGCATGTGTGTTTGTGTGTGTGTGGGTCGCCGATGCCAATTTATATGTTAATATCAGTTTAATCCACAATGCAGCGAACACACCGCGCAACCGCCCACTAGCCTGAATTTTAACCGCAAAGCCGCAGACACCTTGTAATAAATTTAATTGAAAAAGCGCATGCATGAGATTTTTAACACTCGCACACATACACGTGTGCTAGTGTGTGAGCATGTGTTTTTGACAGCGCAACAGAGTTGCAACGCGCCGTTAATGGAATTGCTAATTGTTGGTTCACTTTTATTCGAGTATGCACTTAATTTAATAGCGGCGGGTAGAGCAGAGCCGGGGGCAGTGCGTTGCTGGGCTGATAACCAGGGCAGATTACAGCGAGATCGATTCGAGAATAAAATGCATTCAAAAGAGATTTGAAATGAGTAGTTAGTAGTCACATGTAGAGTGTACTCCAGTATATACTCGTTTCTTGTTGTGATACCTCTCGCTCTAGAGACGTTGCGATGGCCTGAAGTCGTCTCTCAATCAGATCCATAAATCTGCATATGAGCGTGTAATTTTCAGAGAATTTCTCTTTTACAGTTTTTGTTGTTGTTATATTGCCAGACTAATTCAAGAGATCTTTGCAAAAACATTTCCGCGCCTACCACGAACATTGTTTCTAGAAATACGCGTCCTGGTCTAAATGGCAGCATCACTAATTTTCTTATGTTTTATTAATATCAGTGGGCGTGTGAGTATTGAGCAGTACCGGTGCATGTTGAAAAGCTACTCTGAGCTCATTGTGAGAGCACTTCAAGTAGAAGGGCCGTTGGCGTTATTCAGAGTACTGAGCTGCACTTTGTTTGGCGGGAGTGACTCTAAGTCGCTGCAGAGCTCTGGCATGTGGTCAGCAGCGCGGGCGGTGAATTTTCATTCAAAAGCGTTACAATGCCGCTTCGAGCCAAAATGAGTCATCATTCCTGCTGAATAGCTCGGAATGATTGTCGTGGGTGTATGCCGAAATAATTAGAAGCGATAAATTAAAAATGCCACTGCTCATGTTTTTAGTCAATTTAAGCTTTGTTCGCGGCGCATTTGCGACAGCCGCGTGACAACAACAAAAAGCCACAATTAATGCTTTTCAAACTCAAGCCCACTTCAGCGTTGAATTTAAATCAAAATTTAATTGCATACAAATTTTCCATACACATTTTTCAAGTGGACTTCAGCACGCAAAAAAACGGTAATTTGAAATTTATCAGGCGGCAATTGGAAACTGCTAGTGACATGCGCGACAGTGGACAGCGGGTATGGGGGCGCTGAGACAGATGACAACAGCAACAGTTACGGCCACAACATGCTGGCTGTCAGCAGCAGCAGCAAACCGGCCGAACGACCGACTGACCAACAACACGCCAGCGACGTGATTTACAGCCTCACGGTCACGGCCACACGGCCACGGCCAATTCGTGTGGCACATTCTTTATTTATTTTGTCATCTTAATTCGTTCGCCTCATTTCGTTCCGGCATTTTTTGTGGCATTTGTGGGTTCGGTCATTCGTTCTGTCGTTGTTGTTGCCGTAATTGAAGAGACCCACACATGTTCTGGGGCAACAGCTGCAGCTGCCCCGCTGCCTGCGCTGTGGGTGCGTCGCGTTGCCGTTGTTAACGGGCTTGTCTCGCACAATTTACTAACGCATTTATCAAAGTTGCCAATTTACATGGAACAATGCCAGACTACGGAAAACGTCTGGGGGTCTGTCTATAGTTGGAACAAGGCTTGCCAAATACTGGAGCCTCAAAATCCCAAGCAATTTTTGGTTCTGAAAATCTCTGGAATACTGCTAGAAAATGGCGGGATTTCGTAAATAATAATTTTTTAGCAATAACACAGAAGAGTTTCTAGAATTTTTATGAAATTAGGCGGGTCATCGGAGAAAAAATTTATTAAGAGGCATGATCCTAAATAAAAGATCAAAGGACAACGGGTAAAATAGGAAAAATGACAATCTCGAAAATTGTGGCATCACAAAAATATTTCGGCATAGACAGCCCTAGTTGAGACCAAGCAGATTGGGAAATTTCGGTTGAGTTCGACATTGCTGCTTTGAGCTGGGGAACCCTTCACCGTGTAATGCCGCCCTCATTGCCTTGCCAATAGTAGTTCACATAAATCACTGCACAAGTCTCTCGAACATGCTTGCAACGTCTTCAGCAAGCTTTCTGCTTTTACAACAACACTAAGCACAACATTAGCATCTATGTAACTGATTTGCAATCTGTTTAGAACTTATTTATAAACTTCAGCACGGATTTACAACGGAAAAATGCATGTAAATAAAGAAGAGAGATACAATAATATAGTGTATGGATTTTTGGACCAAATTTTAATTTGCCTCCAGTGTAGCACAAACACACACAGAATCGAGCGAGCCCATTAGAATCAAAATCTTATTAATTAAATACCTTTGCAATTGGTCGCTATATGCTCTTGCTGATATATGTATATAGATTCCATCGCATATGTTATTGTTAGTTGGGGAATATGTTTGTCTATTTTGTTCGGGCTGCCTGCGGAGGCCGGCAGCCGGATGTGAGTTGCGGATTCATAGCATAATACCGAAGAATGTCAAAAACTTGAGTAAACTGTACAATTTATACAAAAATCGATATCGTTCCAAGTGCACGAAATTAAAATCCGTCCTGACATATTCCGTTTCCGGCTCGATTCAACTGCATTTGCGCGCACGTCGCTGGAAGCGCTTCATGCGCAGCGACCACTCGTCCTTCCACTCCAGCACCACCGAACTGGGACCGATGGCCATGTAGCCGGGAGCCGCCTCCGAGTCACGGCCAAGTATGAGATATGATCTGCAAATGAAGGCAGGATTAGAGTGTGGAAGGGTGCGGGGTGGAAAAATATGATTATCATTCGCAGCAGCTGCTCCCACTTTATTGATTGGGCCTTACTTATTCAGCTTGATTTTTGGACACTGGCATTCGAGGTTCTTGCGCGGCACCAGCCACATCATGTGTCCCCGGCCCAGCAGCGAGCTGGTGGTGCCCGACATCGGATTGCGTTTGAATATCGTTTGAATATTTATTTCGTATTTGAAAATTTCGTTCTGGCGTTCGATGGAGAACTTCTCCGTGTTGATGTCCTGCGAGGCGCGTTCGTGGCGTATGACTTTGGCCAAAAGGGCTGCAATTAAAGAGGCGAACAGAAAATAAAAAACAGCGCATTACAAAGCGGTTTTCAATTAAGGGTGCCACCAGATTCCAGAGTGCCAACCTACCATAATCCTCCATGCAGAACTTATTCAAGTTGAGTTTTTTCGGGCTGGCCTTGCACTTGCCGCAATCTGTGGAAAGGACGAAAGTCGATTAGATTTAGCGCAGCTTGTGCTGTGTGGGGGTCTGGTGGTGTGGCACCACTCACATTTCTTCATTTCCTCCGCCTGTGTGGGTTCCCTGTACTCGCTGACGGCGCTCTCCGCTTGTATCATGTTTGCATTCGTGGGCACTTCTGCAAAGGACGAGAGATGGAGTATGGCAGGAGTGTGGCGGAATATAGTATTACGTTGCATGAAGGAGCATTTTGTCGGACTTACTGATGCAGGGTGCCACATGTGAACGCGTCTGCTGATAGCCACGCGCGCAGCGGTTGCAGGTGAGTCCAGTCACGCCCTCCTTGCAGGGACATTGCCCGCTCAGATGGTTGCACGTCTTGCCCGTCGAGCCCACAGGATGGCAATCGCAGCCTGAAAGGGGTACGCGCCAGAAATGTGAACAAATCAAAATGACGATTGGCAGTAAAAGCAGCCATTAACCCATTAAGGGCAAAGCAAATATTTAGAAAATAATTCCGTGGCTGCCAATAAAGCCATTAAAAAGATATTAAGCTGTATTAATTTTAAAAGCATAAAATGTACTCATTTAAAAGTTCATAAACCGAGCGTGTAAATATAAAGCGTCATGTTAAAACCACAACAACAACAACAAGGCAACGCGCCCACACGCGAGATATGAACGGACGGTAATTTCCACTCGATGAAAAACCAATTTATCCGATTTTCGTGAATATGTTTTTGGTCGGCGGGCAAATGCCGCACAGTGCGTCACAATTGGGCAAAAATAAAAAAAAAAACATGTAAACTTAAACATGAAAGTAGAGGTTAAAGATAGTACTCGATTATTTGTGCGATTATGAATAAAAAAGATAATAGTTAATACACAAACATTTCTGAATATTTTATTAAGAATTTTTTCATAAAACAAGATTTTAAAATTTCTTTTAACGAAAAAGGGTCCTTAGTTTTTCTTTTGAATGTCAGACACATACACGATTTTGTAAAAATCTACACCGAATAACAACTTTCTCTATTTTTGTTCAGACTATCTGTCCACGTGACACACTGTGCGTCGCTGCTCAAGACATGGCGAAATCTCTCGGAAAGATCTTAAAACTTTTCAATTTTAAATTTAGCGCATGCAGTAACGGAAAATGCCATGTAAAAACGCTGAGTTGTGCCGCTATTGTGCTGTCGCGTTGATCTGTCGGGGCATTAAGGAAACGCTTCACTGAGCACTTCTCATGCCGCGGCAAAGCGCAGGGGGAAGCCACTTGGGCAACATGCACAAAGCAGAAATTAGTTTCAAACTTTACTGTCGCTGCTTCTCGTGCTTCCTCACGCCCCTGCATACTTCCACTCCCCCCACTTGCCCCAGTTCAAATTCGATTAAGATGGAATTTAGTGAATGTTCTGCACTTTTTGCTCGCTGGATTATTGAATGGAATTCCACTCAAAGCCACCTTAATCGCAGTTGTCGTTATTGTTGTTGTTGTTGCTGTTCCGTTTGCTGGTGTTATTCTTGGCATGACAAAAGTGATGTCTGACAGATTACTTCGCAGCGAGGGACCGGCTGCGCGCTTGCGAGAGGATGCGCGCTTTCAGTTCTGCTCGAGCGTTTTATTTGCGTTTTTATTGATTACCGAAAAATTGATTAACTTTGGTTAAAAGCATTTGCAGCGGCTGGCACTTACGCTTGCACACTTTGCGATGATTCATCGGCTTGGTGGCGTCCCGGTAGTAGCCCTCGCGGCAGTAGTGGCAGTAGCGGCCCGTGGTGTCGTGCTGGCAATTGTAGCAGACGCCGCCCGACACGCGGCCGGACAGCTTGTAGAGCTCCAGGTTGAAGCGGCAGCGGCGCGCGTGTCCATTGCATTGGCACACTGTAACGAGAGGGAGAAGAGGAAGAACGAAATGTTACTCTCACTTCGCATAAATTACACCATTTAACGGCGACAGCAAGAAATAGGCCATAATTTGTATACTCCATAATTTTCCGCTTATTAATTTAACATTTTCCCCCCTATCCCACTTTAAATAGCGACGGCATTTGTTTTGAATAAGTAATGTAAAATCGATATAATATTGGCCTGTACCTAAAACACACACACAAGTGCACATGCTCGGCGCTCAAAGTAACAAGCTCACGCAAAAGCAGTGTTGCCAGATTTAAGGATTTCCCACGTTTTTCAAGCTAGATTGCACTGGGCAACAGCCAATGTAAAACGCTTATCGAGTATGCAAGTATTTATGTATGTGTGTAAAAAAAGGAACAAAACCTTGATTGCATATTTCTCTACATCATCATAATTTCTTTTAAAGTGATTTGAAATATTAATTTTTTATACAAAATCACATGAAATAGCTTGATGATATTGATTTGCCTTTAGAAGCCTATAGCAAAATGTGACGGGGAAACTTAAAATGCAACAGGTTAACACATTCACCTTAATTTTTTGATCAACTTTCTGAGACTGTTTATCAGAGTCTCCTTTAAAAGAGCATTAAATTGTTCAAATGTTTGCTGATATAGCTTGTATCTATAGACTCGCTTTAATTTCCGTTGCGTGCCCCTTTAATTTTGAATTCCTGTCAGGATTACTTCATTCCATACACGCACACACAGACACACACACACTCACACTCACACAACAGCATTGTAGAGGAAAAATGCCATTTATTGTGGAACATGCCAAACAGGCTTTGGCAGCTCCAGAGCTGATTCCCAACACCCACCCTCCTTTATCCCCGTTGCTACCCGAGCTCCACTGACTGCTGCTCGGCGTGTCGCGCCAGTCCTTCACGCGTCCATGTGTTATTTTAGTAAATCGCTTCGAAAATCTGCGAAAATGTGCTCCACTGCTCGGATGCACGCTCCCGCCGGACAGCCACTTGGCCCAGGCGCAAGGGCTGTGCTGCAAAAGTGCCAGAGCGTTGATATCGCCGCATCATCGCAATTTCGGTTATCGGCGAGCAGCATCTCTGGTCGCCGCAAATGCAGTCGCTGCAAATAAGCAGCATCATCGAAGGCGAAAAAGGCGAATGGCGCAGGAAGAGACCGTGTCTCTTGTTGCATATTCAAGCAGCTGCCATAACAGGTCTTCGGCATTTATTTTTTGCACTATCCTCGTAAGCCCGCCACTGCTCTCGAGCGACGCTTTTTAAGCATTGCCCGGTCCGGCGCGACTCGGACACGCTGAATGCGTCCCTGCCTGGCAGTGCTCGGTGTTTGTGGATTGCGAGCAAAATAACACGAAAATGCCATCACATCGCACACTGTTATCCTTTTCGGTGTTCAAGGATTCGCACATTCGAGCATTGCGTTCGCTCCTGCCTCGTTCCTGGGTTTCTCGTCCGATTCGGCCACTCACTTCTCGGCGATGTCGGTTCGAATTTGTCTGCTTAAAGGCCGCACTTAATGCGCAGTGCCCGAGATGGAAAAAAGTGCTACTGGAAACGGAGTATCCACTTCAAACATAAATTGCGGATGCCATGCCGTGTGCGATTGTGTGTGTGTGTGTGTGTGGAAAGGACCAACCTTCAGACAACCCCTTCGATGATGCTTCAACTTCAACAATGTTATTTGAAGATTGAAAAGGGAACGAATTTCGTGTGGAGTGTTTGTCTATTGAACGTGACAACAACAACAACAACAACAGCAACGACAATTCAACAACAGCAGCAGCAACGCCAATAGAAATAAAAACAACAACAACAGTTCGTACATACTTAAAAGCAGCAAAAATAGAAAAACATCGAAACACTGGCCGAGAGTGCCTGGGAATATAGTTTGATAAAAGCTGGCGAGGCCTGCACCGGACGAGACGCGCGCGGGACGATGGCATAGTGAGGAGCTAAATGTGCAGGCAGTGTTGCCAACATTTGGCAGAACGAAGCAAGCAAAAAAGCGGAGTGCACTGGGACGACGCAGGCGAGTCCACAAAGTGGAGCATAAAATAGCTTAACTGCAGCCCAATTGAAATGCGCGCGGTCACACGTCGTCAATGAAATTGTGGCATCGAATGAAACTGTTGGGTGCACAGCAATGGCAACTGGCCGGGTGCAGGGGCGGCAACTGGCGACAACGCGCTGCGCCTTTGTCGGTGCAATTACAGGTGTCCGTAATGTGGCTGCGGCTGCTGCACTGATTGCCGACTGTCGTTGCCACCTTTTTTTGTCAAGCATCAAATTACACACGTTCGAGAGCGGCTGTGTGTATGTGTGTGTCACTAACTCAGAAATTTGTTAGTAATGTTGAACTGAAAAATTGGTTGAAGCAACTATTAAGATACTTAAAAATCAATCGACTAGTTAGGATGACAAATTTCTCTGTCGAATGAAATTTATTAGAAAATTCACACAAAAGGATTCAAAAAGAGGAAATCTGTGTGAGCCTGTAACTGAATTTTTTGCGAGTGTATGCTTTGCCCGTTTGATATGCGAAATCGACACTTGAAACAAACTGATAGACCGGAGTGGAGTGTCTGTTGAGCTGTTGCTGCAAATTGGCAGATTGCATAACTGAAACTGGACACGCGGAGCTGGGGGAACGCTTAGGTTTCAAAGCGAAAATCAATTGCAAACGCTTCGGCACAAAAGCGCTCTCGACCTTTCCCGAACCACTCGATTGCCACTGCTTGCCACAAGGCACCCCTCCCCCGTCCCAGGGAGCAGAGTAGCATATTTTCCATTTGGCAACATTAAAAATGCAAAATGCCTTGGAAAAGTCATCAATTTTCTGGTGCTGTCAGCGGTTCGCTGCTGGTTCACTGGCTCCATTCCCTGCTGCTGCTAGAACATCAACTCCGAAAGGGATGTGTTGCAAGCGACAAGCAAATTATGATTGATGTTGCTCGCTGACAAATTGACTGATTCCGAAAGCGGCGAGTGACTTAAAGTGAGCATAATTTGGGTTGGCTCGAAAAATGGAAAATTGAAATTGCAATGGAAGGGAATGGAATGGAGCAGCACAAAGCCGAAATGACAACTTTCTTTTTCGCAATTCGAAAGGAGTCACTTGCTTTGCCTCGTCACCCCGCCACAAATCAAATTGCCTCAATTTGCGGCAATTTTTGCTAATGGCCAACGCTCATTACTTCCGCTCTAATTGGCAGCTTCACTGCTGCCAGAAAGCCAAGCCTAACAGCAGAACATCGGCTTCATAAACACAAATAATAACGCCTTTCCAAAGCGAATGCTCATAATCCTATTTAAACGTTATTTATGGCATGCTGAGGCCGCACTCGCCGCGCCGCATTTTAGTGTAAATGGCCACAGCAAGTCCTGCGCCCACGCGTAGTCGAAACATCGCCACTACATGGCCGCCTATCGCTGTCCGCGGCGCACAATGGCGCTTTTTGACAAAACTACTGAGAAAAAGAGAGATTTGGAGTGGGTCGGTTAGGCAAAAATATTCAAAGCATCGAATAAAGAAATGTTTTAAACTATGGAAAAAGGACATTTTGACTCACTTGGGTAAATAGTTTGTATCCCTAGAGCTAGCCAAAATTCAGTGATGTGTGAAATTCCTATAGTCTAAGCTTACCAGCAAAATGGTGAGATTATTGACGAAATCACTGGCTATCAGAATAAATCGGAGATGCATTTTTTGAGGGATCAATCTTTACCAGTCAGAGAATTATTGTCTAATATTGATCGAACTTTGAAATTTGTTTCCTTGACTTTTCCCGTCGTTGTTAACTTTATTGAAATGCCCATCCCACTTTTGTCATTAAAAGTATTAAATCTATCTAAAATCTGAAATATTTTAGCTCGATTTGTAAATATATAAAGAAGTGTGTCATTTTTTCTTCCTGCCATCAGCAAAACTTTGGCATCATTAAAGCTAGAGAAATTTTCAGTCAATAGCAAAATAGATGATGTAGATCCAGCTGCAGGCCTCCTTGGCCGCTGGGTACTTAGTATTCAATTTATGCGATCAATAATTCATGTTAAAATTCCTTTAAATAAATAAATAAGCTATTTTCTGCAACGAGAAAAGCCAAAAGCAGCCACTGTGCGGCGGCCGTTCTGCACAGCTCTGCTCTGCTCGATTCGGCTGGTGAGTGGCGTGCGCAATGACATCGTTATCCTTGAGCAGCGCAACAATTTCGCAGCGCAACAATGGCAACATTGGCAACTCAAGAATTTATTGAGTTGAGTTTATGAGACTGTGCCGTCTGTAGCTCCAGAGTCTGGTTGTTGCCCGTCCGTCCGCTCGGCCATCGTCTGCATTCGCGGTTTGTTGGTTCATTGCTGCTGTCATTGCGAATGGTCACATAAAATCGCCATGAATTATTCCGCCGTTTTTCGCAGCCTTCTGTCCAACGATTGACATCTCGGCTGGAACTGCTCCGGCGCTGGCATTTCGCACCACAACGCGTCACTGAAGTTGCTCTGCCCCTCTGCCCTGTCGCTATGTCCCTCAGCATTCACTCATAATTCGCGCTACTGCTGCTGATGGCTTCCTTCGCTACGAGTGCAGGTATTAAGGAGCTTTGTTGCTGCCATTGCTGCTGCTGAAGATATTGCAATAATGATAGCTTGATGGGGCATATTGTCATTTTGATTTGCAATATTGATATTGGCTCTCGCTTCTCGCATTAAATGAGTTTATTTCGCTGCAATGATGGTAAATAGTTCGCCTTTTGAAGGCAATAAATAAATAAATCCGAAAGGACAGCCATAAAGGGAAGGAGTCATGCTGAAGAGCTTTTTAGCAACACTTTGGCGGAGGCGCGTGGATACCTTTAAAGAGAGAGGTAAAGGAAAAGCTCCGCAGGCTGTAGAACCTGGACTGCTGGGCCTTTTGCATCACATGGACGTGGATGGGAAATCTCTCAAGCCGATTTACAGATTGCCACATCTGGCATAAACAACTCTTTCATGGACTTGGAAAATTGTCTGAGCAGCGCGGCACAGCGGGATGTGCAGTTTGCAGCACGAGCCGCCGTAAACAGGCAATAACATGCCAAGCATTTGGCAGGCGGGGTCGGGGCGGCTCTGCAGAATGCAAGAAATGCGATTGCAAACAAAACTGCTGCCACTCGAGCCCCTGCTCGCCGCACAAACGAGAGCAGCCATTGCAAATGAGAAACTGCAACTGTGATTAATATGCTAGCCCGAGACGGCCCTCACCCCTCCCCTTGCGGCGGCCGCTCGCTGCTTGCACCCAACGTGGCGAAATATGCGCGTAATTAAGCGCCGCTGCCTGCCGTAAATTTTCACATCTGCATCTGCACTGCCAGGCTGCGTCCGCCGCCGAAGCAGCCAGACGTTCTGCGAAAAGAGGCGCATTTCCAAATGTGCGCACTGCGGCTCCGCTCGGCGCGGCACTGTGTAAACACGTGTGCTTTACGACTTCGCATTGCTGCCGCGAAATTTGCTGCTGAATTTTTGAAATTTCCAATTAAATTGCTTTCAGCAGTTCCTCTTCAGATTCTAGGCCAAGTGAATTCTTTTTCTGGCGGGGCGGACTGGACGGCAGGGGCCGCTGTCCCGTGACGCGCTTTATTGACTGCCACTGATGTTATTTCGGAAGTATTACAGCCGATGCGCCGTGCCACTGCGTGTGTTGAGGCATGGCCGCCGACGCCGCTTAATTGATTGTTTCCGAGCGCTTGCTGAGGGAAAGAGGCTCATGAATCACGAGTGGGCTGCTTTTCGACACAGATTAGCCGCGCAAGTGATTTGCTATGGCCGCTAACTCGCTGACCCGCGGTTTTGAATGGCTTGAAGTCGCGGCAGCAAAATAACGCTATGCTAGGAGGGGCAATGGGGAGTGTATGGATTCTGGGAAATCGGTGTGCGAAGTACCGTCAGTAGGGCTCCCAGATCGAAAAGTTTAACTTTCCATCAAATTTATTTGATCATATTTTGATTCAGCAGAATATATAAAATTTTTTCCCAGAAGAAAACATTTGTAGGTATAAAAAATAGGTTGCTAGGTTTACTTTTAAAAAACGTACCTTATCTTTCAGAAATTTTGTATTCAAATAATTTGGCATGTTTGTTCTTCGCGCTGCGGGGCACCGAACCTCACACACACACACACACACACACACACACACACACACATACAACTGTAGGGCCATGTGTTCGCGCAAAGCAGGTAAATTCGGTCATATTTCTCTCAAACCGCGTAAATTTATTTGACGGCATGTCTCAATCGCACAGGCAAGACGCCAACGCACGCACGCACTGGATGAAGGCAGACGCGTAGATGCCGCCGAAGACTCACGCGTGCGACCGTGCACTTGCCACAATTTCGGGCGAACATGCCGCTGCGAGCCGCGGGCGCAAACACTTCGAATTTATAAACATGAGAAAATATCGACTGCAGTCACGCACACACGCACACACACACACACATGCCATACGCACAGATATTTTCGCACTGTTGCCATAATTTTCCTTTATTTGCGCCATAAAAGCTGCCACATCGCACCTTCTGCTGCAAATCTGCTCCGATCTGCTTGCCCTATCCGCGCTGCCAATTCTTAACGCTCGAATTGGCAGCGTCTGTTTCAGGCGGGCGGTCTTCGATTCGGCAGGCTTGTAAAATTTTATTCGTTTTATGAGTGTGTGAGTGTGCGCTGGTTTTGTTGCGATTTGAATTTTCAATGAGCTCTGCCATTGGCGCTGATATTTATGAGAGGCGGCTTATCGCTCGCGGCAAGCAGCGCAGAGGGAGTGCCTGCAGTTCGGTAGGGATTCTCGGCTCTCGGCTGCTTAAGCATTCCGCTCTGCTGCGCGGCAATTGCAGAAAAGAAACATTTGCTGCGAGAGTTATGAGGTGCGAAGTTGCGGTCAGGAAGGAGCTGAAGGATCCCCGACTAGTTAATGGTGCTATGGGCGAGCTCAGCTTGTATCTGCTTCCGGATATTGAAACGCTTTCGCAGGCAATTTCGCAAATGAACTCGACGCTTTGAGCGGCAGTAAAAACAAATCAACGAAAATTGTGGCACACATGCCCAAAATGTGGCATGGAAATGGAGTAGAATTTGCATATCGCACTGAACGAGTCCATTAACCCTCAAAAGCAAGATATTTGCTGCTTAAACTAACAAATCTTTGTCAGCTAATTTGGCGTCATTTCAACGATTTGGGGTTTCAGCTTCCCGGAAGACTTCGATATTTTCAAAAGGTGCAACATAGTGAAAAATAGAGAGAAATTGCAACGGTATTATAAAAATGCTTAAGTGTGTGTGTATGTTTATATATGTGGAATGCTTAAAGGCATGCATTGGAGGGTTAAAGTGCAACGTTGGCAAGTTCAACAACGACAACACAGCAACATATCGTCGCTACACATGCCGCAACGACAAGCTTGCAAATGTGCGACAACATGTCAAGCATTCCCCTCCCCATGCTCTGCTGTCGGGGGAATTGCGCAGGCAGACGCGAGCGACAATGTCAAAATACGCAAATTATTGTTAGCAGCGGCGGCGGCAGGGGGACGCCTTGTTGCTCCTTTTTGCGTGCAAATGCAGCGCTTCGAGGGCCGCGTTGCGTTGTAGTTGCGCTTTTTGACAAGTGTCGTTGACAGCAGCAGCAGCAGTTGCTGGGATGTGGCAGCAGCAGGGGGAGGCGCTGCGGTACGGCAGAAGTTGCATGCACGCCATCATTGCGAAATGATGAATGGCACGCGTCGTGGATATATTTTTAGCAGCCAGCCACAAAAAGGAAGGGCAAATTGAGATGAGCAAAAATAATGGCAGCTCGTTGCAGAGTACAGTAAAGTACAGTGAGGCCTGTCGATTGCAACATTCCGTGGCAACAAAGAGAAACTGCTTTGTTTGATAGCTCAAAATTATTATTGAAAGTGCGATTTAACAAAAGAAAGATTAAGTACACTTTCAAAAAAGTGCCATTTTGCAGGCATCACTGTAGTCTGCCTTGCTATCGCATCGAAAGAGGCAGCGAGCGGAGCGGAATTCATTTCCTGCGCCAGGTGAGACTTCTTAGCCTAATCCCGACAGCCAACAACAACAACAACCTTATACTTACACCGCTCACAAACTCAGTCAATAAATGTTGCTACATTAATCAATCTTGCGTTTGCCGCACCTGCACCCCTTTTCCGCAGTTGAAGCTGACAGTTTCGAGTGTGTTTTACAAATTTGCTTACAAATTGCACAAATCTGCAGCTTCATTGCGCCAAAAGTGGAACACGAAAGGCAAAGCAATGCACAAAGAGGAAAGCAAAGCAAAAAGGCAACGTGCAACTTGTAACTTGCAACACATTACAGAGCAGCACTTCCCTCCAAGGCAAGTGCATGTGGGCTCTGTGGCGTGCCGCATAGTAAGAGCGGCAAGCAGGTTGAGGGGGGCGAAGTTGGGAACGGGAACACTCGTTTCTGCGCCTCGGCGGCTTTATTTGCTTTACAGCTCTTAATTTGCTGCCGCCGGGACGAGTGGTGGGCGCAAAGTGCTCACTTGGAAACATTACATACGTCGATGATATCGCGCCTGATCATCGTCGACTTGTATGGGCTGCAAGGCCTTGCTGGCAGATCAGGCATGTACCTACATCGATCTTTTCGGAAACAGCAATCTCCAGTGTTGGAAGAGGCGTTCGTTCGCGTCACAGCGAGCAAAGTACAGTTCGAAGGTTGGTACTATTCAGAAATAATATCGATCTATCAACAGAGTTGTCATATATGTATGTGACAGATCGATAAGTTAAGATCGTTTCTACATCGAGGATCGCCAATGGCCCAACGAAGTCCATGAGTGGCTTAGTTACAAGTCTACCAGTCACGAGCATATGAGAATTTCTATCAAAAGAAGATACCCGATATTACATCGCTTCGATATAGTATATATTGGTTAAAATCGAAGGAATTCTCTTTTACTCTCTATCTTCTCTCACTTCTCCCTATATTTTTTCTCTCTATTTCTATGTTGAACCAGATTATTTCATTATGTGCAGTCTACGTTTGGAAGTAAGGAATCGCGGTTTGTCAAACAGAACAAAAGATAGTATTATTTTCTTATGAATAGCACCGCACAATCAATATATACATATATGCTTCTATATTTTTTCTACTTTACCGTTCTTTATAGACAAAAAAGAAGTAGTAGAAGAAGTATTTCATGGCAAAATCGAATTATCGTGGTTTTGTCATTAATTACTTCGTTGATGCCACTCTCAGCGATGTTGTGCTTGCGAACTGGATGAACACACATGTACACCATACACAGACACACACACACACACACACACACACATGCACGAGCCACTGTAAAAAGTGCGCCTCTGCAATGAGCTGAGAAATGCAACAACACATTTGCTGTCCATTATTGGAATTGCAGCTTGTGGCAGCGCCACATCGGCTGAATAATTTATTAGCTGCGATGGAAGAGGCTGGCGGCGTGCGGCGCATGATGCCATTTGAGAGCCAGCGGCGAACGCGAGTTGCCGGCGGAAGTGGCAGATTTGTGGAAACGATTGGAAGAAGAAGAGGAGGAAGAAGAAGAAGAGCTCGTTAATGAGTTGAGCAGAATCGCTTGCATTGCTGCAGCGGCCTGTGGCCCGTGGCCGAGTTATTGCTGCCCGAGATGCGGCGCGATATTCACACATCATTAGCTGTCAGTCGTCGCTCCTACTAAAGCACCATTAATGGCACATTCCGTCCACGTTGATGTGTTTCCAAGGCGTTACTGCCAAGCAGCAGCGAGAGCGTGTGGAAAGCGAGTGAATTTGGAAGAGGCGACGCGTGCGTCTTTAGTAACATTTTTCGGCGTGGCTGCGCAGCACACAAAAGCGGCCGGCGCTCATTGGAAAGGCATAAATTAGCAAACTACGCATTCCACTAAAGCGTCAGCCAAATGATATGTGCGCCACGGGCAACTGCTGGTGTGTTGTGGCAACAACAAGAGTAACAACGACCGCTACGACGGAGATAACAAATCATCAAACTTGAACCACACAGAAAAGCCCCGTAATCTGCAAGAGAAATAAATCTCCACGTTTCACATGCAATACTGCCCCTCCCACTTTCCCACTCTTTCACCTATAGCCCCTTTCGCTGCAAGCTCCCGCCCATTTGCCTTGCTTGCGGATTTCAGCTGCAGCTTTGAGCGCGCGCTGCCACGAGAAACTCGAACGCCTAATTTGGCCCGGCATATTAGACGCTGCCTGCGCTTCCCCTTCTCCTCCTTTTCCTACGTCGCTGCATGTTGTGTGCAGTGCTGTTGTTTTTGTTGTTGTCGTAGTTGTAAATTGCAGCATTTTCATGGCTCATAAATTTCGCGATTTGTGGCAGCCTCTTCTCAGTCCGCCATTCGTCGCAGCCTTTGGCTGCCTCGACGGGAAATTCGCAACGGCGCGACTTGCCAGCTTTTCTAATTAGAAAACATGCGCGTCACTTTTGCGTCGGCCTGCGCAGCGCGCACCTTTGACAGTTCGCGGCCTTAGCTTCATCAGCGACGGCGGCTGTGACGCCCCTTTTTTTGGCTGCCGCCTACATTTGCATCCAGGCATGAATGAGTGCGCTCGTGTGTATGTGTGTGTGTCATTGTGTTTGGGCTGTAGTTCAGCGCCGAATGTGGGCTGCACATGAAATCGCAACAACTTCCGTGCCACGCCCACGGGCGTAAGCAGTACCAGTTTGATTTTGCTTTCCGGGCTGGCCAAATTTGATGTTTTTCACTTAAAAAGAGGTTATCAACAGTCAGTGACGTTACAAGGAATTTATTGTGAAGCGGGCTGCAGTGGACCATTCTTAGTAAAAAACATATATTCAAATCTAAGAAATAAAGTCATTTATATTAAAAAGTAACTATAAATCGAAAATGAAAAACAATTTTATATTAAATATGCTGAAAAAGTGGTATCTTTTTGTAACGTTTCACCAGAATATTAACTCCTGTTTTCGAGTTAAATAAACACTGCAAAATTGTAATTCTCCTTTTTTTATATATGTAAATGTAGTTTTTCATTAAACTCTTGGAATCAGTTTTATACAAAATGCATTTACATGATAAATGTATCACTAAATATTATAAAATTTTTTTTTATATTAAAGAACATTTTAACTCTCTAGAAAGGTAAACTACCATCGACTTTCTTTTAAAATTTTTGGTGGGGAAAAAATTGGAAAAAATTTGAATGCTTTCCAAATTGAGTAACATTTGTTAGGGTCTTCAAACAAAGAATATGATGCTATCGAGGCAATTTGTTGCGCTGATGTGTGCACTGGCATATAGAAAAAAATTTATATTTTGACAGTCATATTTTTATTATGTATCTTAAAGAAAGTCTAAATTTAAAGTAAGGATTTACATATTTCAATAGTCAGCTCGGAGCTTCAAGGGGGCAGCTGCAGGGCATCGGCCCTAGCTGCGTACGCACATGCGCACACCCACGGCAAAATGTTGGTACAACCGCTTTCAATTGCATGCAGACTGTTATTTCAAAAAGAGAAATCGCACGCGAATTTGTTGCACAACCGCAAAATGCTTGCAACGTGCCACCTCATTTGTGCAACCTACCAACTATTTCTGTATTATATTTTGTAGTTTATAGTCTTTTTCCATTTGCGAAAAACAAAAGCAGCTGCCGGCTGCGAGCAGAGCAAGTTCCTTTATGCTGCCACACACACAAACACACACACTCACACGTTGAAGATAATACGCACTCGACACTCGCATTCGCAGTTCTTAACCTAGAAACATAAATATTTAAATTTATTATGCGCAACGGATGCACACTTGCAACTTTATGGACCGGTGTGCGTGTGTGTGTGTGTGTGTGTGCTTCACGTGCGCATCTTAATATATGTAAGTGCACGTCGCGCTGAGTAAGTAAATGAAAAGTGTTAAAATCAGAGTTGGGCGAGCTTCCGTGGATTCCTACATTCAACGCCTAGAATATGTAAAATATATGTAGGCAAAGTAAAAAAACTATAAAAACAGGTTGATAAGATACTTTACAAAAGTTTAATATTCCTTGATTGTTTACAAAGATCGGTAAATTGTTGCAAAAAGTATAGTTTAATCATCAACATTGGTTTTTGCAACTCTTTCGTATGAATAGAATTATATTTCATCAAGAGCTGAAGTATAGAGTGGGTTCTCTCTTTTGTAAAATATGAAATAGTGTAATTTTTGCATAGTGCTTGTAAATTAGAGAAGAGTTTCCTTTATAAAGAATTTAACGGAATTTTATAGAAAATTTTCCTGAGCCATAATAAAGAATTTAATCCCATTCTGGAAACTAAGAGCAGATGAAGAATGTAAAAAAAAACAATCTATCGTTCTGTGTGAATTAGAAGATATTTTATCAACATGTGTAAATTTTAAAATTTCTACAATGTCTACATAAAGCGTTCAAAGCGTTTGTAGACAACTCAGCACAACACTGTTTAAAATGCGAGCGAGCATCACGTACTGAAGTAAAGCTTCCGTGGAGCTGCTATCGGTGGAAGCATGGCTGGCGGGGCAGACGAGTGTACAATTATGCTGCAGTGTCGAAAGTGCTAGTTTGGCACTCTCGAAAATATAAAGCACTTAAGTAGCACGTGTAATCCCCCCATAAGTTGCAAGGGGGTAACAAATAGCTTTGGCAGTTATTCGATTTAAGTTCAGCTTCTACGAGCGCTGGAGCATGTGGCAACTTTTCAGCACGACAACACTTAGAAATGACTTTCAAAATTTGGCGTCATTCCAACGTTTGCCGATTCCAGGCTCAAACAATCCCCAAAATTGCATTGCTTTGGGAGCCTCTTTCTACAGTGCTCATGGAGCTCTGCTCCAGGGAATTCAGTTCTTTTGATAGCGCGAATAATTCAGCAATTCATTGGGGCAGGCCAAGTGCACTGCTGCCGGTGCAGTCATGGCCAAGCGTCAGCTTAGTTGCAATACATGCGCACTTCACGCACTGTGGCGCCTCTCACCCCCCAGAGGATCAAGCAAGGGAATTCCAATTTTCGGATTGAATTCAAAAGCTACAAAAGCTACTCTAAATTCGCCGCTTGGCATCAGCTTAGCTGCCCATCAGTTCCGCCCACCTTCTCCGTTGCTCTCCGGGCCGCTCTTTGTCCGCTTAGTGTGCCGAGCCCTTGCCTCGCCGTTGCAGGCGCACCAGCTCATAAAATTTAATTAAAAGACCAGCCTCATGCATGCAATTCACATAATGGCAATAAATTTCAGCACACGGCGTTGCACCTCCCACGTGGCACGCAGCACGCTGCACAGAGCAGCAGGCAAGGCATCTCCGGCAACAGCAACATTGAAATTTATTGCCAGCTCAGATGAGCGAATGCGCAAATTGCTGCGACCCTACGGCAATAACGACAACAAGCAACAACAGCAATAACAGCAACAACGTGCATAAGAGCAAAGGTACCGTGCCTCACGTTGTGGCATTAAATGCGAGGCAACAGAAAGGTTCATTGAATTAAATAAACTACGAGCGCCACGCTATCAAATTGCGCGCATGTGTGTGTGTGTGTGTGTGGGCGCTTGTAGTAAATTTAATTTGATATTTATCGGCACTTTCGCCACTTGTTACGATTTGATGGGGCATTCAGCAGTGGCAGCACTTCCCCTCCCGCCGTTGTCGCCAGTCGCCGGTTGCCGCAGCAATCACAGATCTCTGACATATTGAGGCACTTGCAGGTTCATTGATGTAATGACTGACTTTAATTTTTGACTAATTAAAATAAATGGCACATGTGCTTGCCGCTTCTCTTCCCCTGTCTGGCCCACAAACAGAAGCGACCCATTTGCTGCTATCAAAGGCGCCGATCTGCTTTTATTTAGCGTGAATGGCAGCTTGCTCGCTTTTATCACACATCAGCATCATATGCTCGCATTAATTATGCCTCCCTCCTCTCCCCTCCTATGCCTACTTTTACACACCGACGGGTTTAGGCGTGCCATAAAAGCAGAGCGGCAGCCTAATTCATCATCATTTCGAAATTTTATGCTTCCTTGCGTCGGTGACGGCTTTTGCTGCTGCTGCTGCCTAAATTTAGCTTCCGCTTCCGGCTTGTGCTGTGCCTGCACTCTCAGGAATTTAGGCCTGTGGATTAATGCGTGAGCCTGTGCCGAGAGTTTGTAGTGATACAAGCAGACAGGCAGGAAGACAGACGGAGATTCGCATTCCAAGTTCCTAAAACAACAACAAAGCAAACCAGAAGTGACACTGATTAGTTTGAGCAGCAAATATCCGCACATATCCGGTTCGAAAGCATACGAAACAACAACAACAACAACCAACAAGGACGCTCTTATGCGACATCAATCAGCTTCTTAGCGCTTAAGTTCCATGCCGAAGCGTCGCGTACCGCTTGTACTCTCTGCATCGCCTTCCTTCCTTCTTTCCTTGAATCGCACAAAGCTTGTTTTGGTGATGAAGTGGGGAGCTGTGCTGACCCGCATGCTTGCTTGCCACTTGATTTGTTGTTGGCTGTCATTGGCTTTGTTTATGCTGTAATTTCGGCTTGGTTGTTCGATTTCGTCTGCTGCTGTTTTGGTTGCTGTAGCTGTTGTTGTAGCTGTTGTTGTTATTGTAATCAGTCTTGTCGTATTTAGTCTTTTACACATGTTTACATACGACCTGCGACTGCCGACATATTCCAAGCCAGACACACTGCCTCGGAATGGTGCGTTGGAGCGTATGAGCAACAGAGAAAAGCAGAGGCGAGTGCCCAACCACGCCCAAAAACGAGTCGACCCTTTTAATTTGTAAAATAAATACGAGAAGCAGTGTTTCAGAGTTCAGCTTCTCTCCCCTCCCTCCTCTAGGGCATGTCGCTCGCACAGCTGAAATGATTTTGCCAAAAGCACTCATACGTCGTGTTGCACGCATTTTAAATGTCATGCCGCAGAACTTTCAACGAGCTCGATGATAAATCAAAACTGCCGAGCAAATCCCTTTAAGCTATGCAAATGTAAGCAAAAAGTTTTAACTAATTTTCCAAGCAGAGCTCAGGCAACATCACCAACAGCAGCAACAACAACAACAAGAATAAATATTAAACTAATCTCATGCAAATTGCTGAATATAAATTATTTTAATATGCGGCAGAAGTGAAAGCCGAAGCAGGGCGAAGGCAGTCGAAGGCACTGAAGAAATTAACAAAATTGCTAAAAGCACTCACTCACACGCGCGCACACACACACACACACACACACACACACACACACATAGCAGCGCATAACTCAAACACAATGATTGATTATGAAACATGCAACATGACAGTTACACCTTTCTGTTCGTCAGCTTGCGTAATTGCATACGTGAATGTGTGTGTGTGTGTGCGTGTGTGTGAGTGGCATATGCTACGTACGCACCTTCGCCTGTTATCCGTATGCTGTGCAAATACAGCTCCGAATGAAAAGTCAGCATTTGTGTATGTGTGAGTGGCTCCGTGCGTGTGTATTTGGTTTCGGCAATGTTTGCTCGTATGTGTGTGCGCATGAATATTTATTAAGTTATTAACATTCGCACATACATTAACATACGCAAATGCATACATAAGCCCATGAATGCTCAAGTTTATGATTACTGCACCTGTGGCAGCTCCAGCTCCAGTTACAGATCCAGGCAAAGTCACCCTGGCAGAGCTGAGCATTTGAGACGAGCGAGAATTTGATTCTGAGAAATGCGTTTCATTTCATTAGACAAATGGAAAGTGGCATGTGGCAGGCTGTTGAAAATGTCTGCAAATTGTGTGCTCAAAAGAAGTCACCTTTGGATAATAAAAGAGTTTTTGTAAAATTATAACAATTTTTCGTATGTATGCATGTCATATAGACAGGTAGGCGTGGCTAGTTGTGAATATTCAAAATGTTCTTAAAAAATTTAAAATATTCTTAATTAAGCTTCAAGATACTTAAGTGGAGAAGTTTCAATGCTCTACCTTTTTGTCCGCCATTCGTGCCAAGTCGTTCCACTGTGCGTATTGTTGTCGCGGTGTTGCGTGGCGTATGAGTGCCATTAATTTAACATACAACTGCGTCTTCGCGCTTCATTCTTGCGGCGCAAAACTTTATAGAATATGCTGTCAAGTTTAGTTTGAGCAGCTAATATTCGACGCTGGAGAAGGTTAAGTGAGTACATCTTCATTCATTCGCTGCCTTTAAATTTGTTTCCACCGCACATTTCCACACATTTTGCATCACACATGCCATAAAAACACACACACACACTCCCACAGGCAATCGCATAAAGATTTCCAACTTCCTGCGCATCGAAACTAAAAAAGAGGCAGGCTGGCGCATGCAGTGGCATGTGCCTTCGCGCTGCACTTAGCTGCCAACAATATGAAAATTCATTGCCCATAAAAAGCACCTTTGCCACATGCATTTAATCCCAGCTGCCGCCAACCCCGACCCCGCTTCAGAACGTACTTTGTTGTTGAAGTTCTTGTGCCTCTGGCCGCGCGCAAGCTTCAGCCCCTTCAGCTACACAACCAGAATTGCTACAATGTTGTTGCCGTCTGCTGCTGCCACCCGCGCTCCGACGCTGCAGTTGCAACATCAACGGCAACTGCGTCATCGTCTCTGCACTTCGATTAAACTTTATTTCTTCTGCCTCGGCAACTTCATCCGCAGTTGCGGCTTCGAGCAGCGGCGGAGCAACAACCAGAACTTGAGGCATACCACAAGAAGTAGAACTTGCAAGCGCAAGAAGCAAAAGGGGAAGGGAAGGGAAGGCACTAAGCAGAGCTGCGCATTTTCTACGGAACTGCACACGAGTTGCAAATGTTTCATATTCGCAACTTAAGTCGCAAGCATATTTCATTACCCTAGGCTGCAATTGCGGGCCAACTTGGCGCAGCGCCCGTCTTGCACCCGGCTCGCCGCCATAACGCTTTGATTTATTTCACGTAATATTAGAATATGAATTTAGTGCCTAAGCCGCTTGCACCTTTTTTGCAGAGGCGGCGGAAGCCAGAGGAGCGGCACCTTCAGCGCACCTGCAGGCCAAGACGGCCACGGGCCACGACCGCCGGCAAATTTGAGTCCAGAGGTAAACTGAGAACATGTGTTGCTTGCTGCCAGCGACGTTGTGAAGGGGGAAGAGACGGAAAGAGCCATCACATTAGCAAGTATTAAAGTTTATGAACAGGCGAATAACTTTATGAATGCAAAAATGCGAAAGGAAATGCTTGAAATTTATGGCAATTGTAGGCAGCGGCTTTTGAAGTCACTGAGTGAAATTGAGAGCGGCGACTTAGGCTTTTTCGCTCTTTGGGTAACATTTATTGCTCTCTCAGCTAAGCGAGCTATACTATGAAAGAGCAGTCTAAGCTCATTTCGACTCTTCGAACATTTACTTAGAAAGCTTAAGCGAAAATTTCAAAAATAGCGGACCGAACGCAGAACATATTTTTTTCTTCCTTTTGTATATCTTGCCAGATCGGTTCTCTTTAATCGCTCTAGAACTAGAAATTTACTTGAACTATTCTCCTTGTAAATTGCTTGTCAAGAGCGTATGCCTGCTTATACTTCCCTTTGAAAGCTTATAAACCTTAAAACTTTGCAAATTAGCAGATCTATCTTATCTTTATGCTTTGTTTTTGATATCATTGGTGGTAGTGTCGATTGTCCGTCTCTGTTTGATAGAATTTGTTTCAGTACTCTTAGTAGATTTCTTCAACATTTTGATACTTTTTATGTCAGTTTCATTAAATCTAATTAAGCACCAAATGCTCCCATTTTGAGAGCTTTCATAGAATTTAATAAAATTTTGCATCTTATGGAAATTGATTTCTCTACATCCAAAAATAAATGTTTTTATTTGCTAAATACCAAATTTAATTAATTGTAACTTTAACTTAATTGCTAGCTTTAAAATATTTCTGTATCCATATTTATTAGTCTGCAAGAATATTTTATTCATAGACAAAACAAATAAAAGAAATGAAATAACAATAAATACGAAATAAAATTGGAATGGCCAACTGGTCGACTCAGAGAAGTGGCCGCTCATGGAAGACGATTTCCCCCCGTCGCGTCGGTGGCATTAAATTTCCGCTTTGCAGGTGAAACGCCTTCGACTCAGCTGAATTTCGCTTGAAGCGGGCAATTCAGCATTTAAAATTACTTCCGAGTTTGACAGCTTGCGAAGTCGGCAATTGCCCTGCCCTCGCTCGCGCCCCCGCACTGGCAGTGTATGTAATTTCATTACTGCTACTTACGGAGCTGTCAGCAACAGGCGTAATTTTCTTGTACAATCAGGAAGAAAGCGCAGCAAAGTCGAGCAAAGTCGAGAGCAGGACAAGCAAGCAAGAAGAGCGAAGCGCCGGAAATGAACAATGCGAGCAGCGACTGGCAGGAAGGAAGGAAGCAAGCACTTCTCACTTTGCCATGCTCTGCCCCACTGCACCGCCCGTCCTGCCCTGCAGTAGCTCACGTTTCTGTGCCGCAGCCGAAGACAAAATGAAAAGCCAAACTTTTGCTTATTGTTTTTAGTTTTGCTTTTTGTTGTTGTTGTTGTTTCTGTTTATGCCGTTGCACTCGAGCGATGGCAGCAATGAGTTTTTTCCATTGCAAAACAGCAGCACAGTTGCTGCAACTACCACAGCCGGCGACGCTGCCGCAGGGCAGGTAATTCAATGAGCCTTTGAGACAGTGCCGCTGCGGCATTGCGTTCGCTCGTTTCTTCCAGCTCCACTGCACATGGCCAGTCCGTCTTTCTCGTGCCAAGAAACTTTCCAGTCTGGTTGACACTTTTGTGCTCAGCGACAGCAGCTGCATTTTTATTGTTGTCGCAGCCGTGTTAAAAGCACGCCGCCGAACTCGCCGCCCTCAGAGCGTAATGCTAAGAAGCGGCCGCCAAACTTTTGACTACTTTACGAAGATTGGCTCCTGTCCAATGCAGCGTGGCCATTTCCTACCGGCTGCTACTTCGCCCGCCGCGGCTGCGTGCTTGCTTTTGCATTTAATGAGTTCCAACGCTGCTTGCCGCTAATCACTCGCAGCGAAGGCGACTTGGAAGCGGCCCAGTTCCAGTGGCTGTACATGCTAGTTTTAAATGCGCCCCCGTCCCCTCCCACCAGGCCATGGCTTTGCTGTTTGTTTGATCCCAGCAAACAAATTGCCGGCAAACAAACAAATAAGCAGACAAAACTTTCGCACAACAACAACAACAAAAAGCAAACTTTTGGCGCACGCCTGCGGTGCAGCTCCCTGCAACTGCTCCATTTATTAGCATGCCAACTTGTCAATTTGATCCTTGTGATGGACATGTAAAGCGGCAGCGCGTCGTAGGCGAGGGCGTACGTGCGCCTGCCACAACAAGTAGCGGCCCGGAGTTGCTGCAGCAAGTTCATCATTTTTATTATAGTTGCGATGTGTCGAGGGCGGAGGGCGTTGCTTCGCTGTGGCAAGGCCGAAAGAGCGAACAGGAAGTTGCTGTAAGTTGGCCTCTTAATCAAGTAATTTATGTGCATATTAATTGCGGCTTGGCCCAACTTTTTCGAGTGCTTGGCAGCAGTTGCCAAGTTGTTTTTGTTGTTTTTGCTGTTGCTGTTGCTGCTGCTGACATTTTAAGCAGTTTTGGCTCGCCTAGGAGAAAGTCTTGCCAGCATCCCAACTAACCACGGCCGGGGAATTCAAATTACAACAAGTTTTTTTTCCATATGAGCTATAATAAAAGAAAAAGGTCTCTAATATTGTGCCATATGAGAACTTTATGGAATTTAAAGTTTATCTTCTTCTAATAGAGGTTATTTTGTTGCAACAGCATTGCTCAATAATGGCGGACAGTAGCACATGTTAATTCAGCAGAGGTCCGTAAGGAAATTCTAAATTTAAATTTTTTTTACCCTTAATCGGTCAAGCCATTATTAATATTATTATCTATATGATCGTTTTTCTTATAATGAGCAATTTAAATTAAAAAAAACTTAATGAATAAGTTATACATGTTTCAATTTAGTGGTGCGCTGGGATGTGGCAGTGTCAAAGACAGCAGTGAGGATGAGCAGCAGGGAAGAGGCAAGAGGCATTCTCGTATTTTCTTTTATTACTTAATCTAAAACAACACAACAAACAATTGCAGCAATAAATTCAAAATTGCCGCATGAATTTCAATATCGAATTTATGAATTTTATTATCGAGCTGCTTCGCACACAAAATTTTCTCCTTCAGCCTCACCCTCACCCCCAAATCAGCGCGCTCCCCTTAAGCTACGGCAAAACTTTTACTTGCATTTTTCTTTTGTTTCTTGCTCGTGTTTTCTGTTTGCCCGCGCTCGCTTTATTGGCGGCATCTTCCTGCGACAACTTTTCAGCCACTGCGCCCCGCCCACCATTTTGCAGTCACTTTTGCTGTGCGCCCGCCTCCACGCCGACGCACTCGACTTCAATTTGTTATGGCATAAATTGATGTGACACAAAATACGCTTATCGCCCGCATCGCAGCGGCAAGGCGCAGCGCAGGCTGCTGCAGAAGAGTACCGCACTTTTTGCTTTTAAGTGTCTTTCTTGTGCTTCCTTTTTTTCTGTGTCGTTGCGCCGCAAGCAATTTTCGCAAATATTTCAAAAATGTGTTGCATCAAGTTACGGAATTTTTATGTTTGCCTCAAGCCGTGTCTGCTTACAACTTCATTGCAACAGCAACAGCAGGAAGACGAAGAAGAGGCGGCAGGAGGAGAAGGAGCAAATAAGGCTGCAAAATGAAGACGACCCTGTGTAGCGCAGCAAGTGGCAACTTCGGTCTGCGGAATATAAAAGTTTTTAATGAAATTTGCACTTTGTCAATTTGGCTGCGCACCCCCGCACCCTCGCACCCTCGCACCCTCGCAAATCCAAGCGAACCGCTGGTCCCGCGCCGCTCCTCTAAAATCGATAAGACTTGACCAGCGCCATTTCCAATTTTGCAATTTTGGCAGACGGTAGATGTTGCTTTGGAGCATTCAGTTCCATGCCATGTCGTTCCAGCCGTTTCGTTAGCGACTGTGGCAAGAAGCTTTAAATGCGAAAACAATGCACAGCGGAAATTCCCATTTTCTGCTTATTTACGAGAACAACGCTCACAAGTGGCAAGAGTATTACACACACACACACACACACAAGAAGAAATAAATACAGTAGCTGTTTCGCTTTACTCACTGCTAAAATAAACCTGCTGCGATTTCTTGTGGCATAGTGAAACCAGCAGCAACAATAAACAGCAGTCGCTGAGCAGCTGGCGACAACTGCCGGAAACGCTGCCATTTGTCGTGCCAGTTGTTAAAGATGTTCTGATATTTGCGCATCCGGCGGATTTAACAATTGACAGAGAGAGGCGTGGCATGGCTGCGCACTCACAAAAGTCAAAATTCAAATAAAAATCACAAAATCACGCCAAAAAGTACAAAAATATGCAAATGCGTAACAATCTCTCAAGAGTAGCAGAGGGGAGTGGGGCTGGCATGGCAGGGGCACACAAATGTAAGCAACATCGCTTGTGATTTATTCATGCCACTCAAATCCGTTTCTTATGTTTTACAAATGCCAAATGTGCGAAATGCCTGCCTCCCTCCGCTGGCAGAGCCTACAAGCTCGACGCAGGTGAAACGTTGAACGATGTGCCAAGCAGCAATAGCAACAGCAATAACAGCAGCGCATAATGGCAAAAATAACCAGCTTTTATGATGTGCAAACGACTGCGTGCAATTGGCACAGTTGTGAGACATGAGAGAGGAGGCAGCCTCGTGAGTGAACTGCAGTGGAGCAAATTGCTAAAATGTCAAGCTGCTTTTATTAGACATTCAAAGACAATTTGTATGCATGCGAATTTTTTGAAACCCCTCTTGCAACTGCCCCCCCATGCATGGAATATATTGCAAGTATGCTGTTCGACCCACTGTGCACGCCATGCTTCAAATGGAATCGCTTTTAAGGCATGCACACATAAAATAATGCGAAACTGCAACCACTGCACCCCTCTCCGCCCGCGCTCAGCTGCACAGTGCAACGATATAGCACAAGCTGTGCCCAAAAGCATTAAGAGATCTCTCAAAGTACTGACATGTCATCTAATGAGAGCGATAAAAGCAGGCAACAATCTGCGGGTTTGCTATAAATTTTTTATGGCATGTTGAAAATGTAAGAGATTGAAAATTACGGAGCCACTTTCGCATTATTGCCGAATGAATTCTTCGATTTTTAAGAAAACTGATACGCATAAATAAGGGCAATCATTTATAAGTGACGGATATTTAAAAATTAGTCCAATTAAGAATACGGCGAGAAAAAATATTTTATTCAAATTATTTTTGCAAACTTACACGCATTGTGGAAATGCACTTTTAAAAAAATTTTATATTTTTTATGAGGTTGCAAACTTTTATAATAAAGGCAGTCTGTTAGGCATTTTCGGGACAACAGAAATATCCTTAACGTTTCGAAGTTATAACTTTTGGTTTCTTGAAAATACAAAGAGGTTGACAATGAGAGAAGAAATTGAATAGCATAAGAGTATATATAGTAGTATAAGAGTAATATATAGGAGATTTACTTTGAAAAGAATTTATTTCTTTATTTGTTATGAAAACTAAGGGAAAGGAATGATAGGAATGATAGCTGCCAGGGCTTGCCGACTCGCTGAAAAGTTTTCTTGTATCTAATGCTATGAAAAGGAGCTACATACATTTTTATCGCATGCTATAATTTTTGTAGAAAATCGATCAATTGCTTGCGAGTGTTTCCCTTACATTCTTGTTCATATTTTAATCAAAATGTTGATGCTTCCACAAAAAGAAAGATTATTAATAAAATTTCAAAAATTCTAACTTGGAAATTAACATTTGGAATTTTGATCACATACGTCCCATGGTGAGACGCACAGGTTTACTGGTTTACTACTTCGCAGAAGTTTTCTCATCAAAATTCAGAGCGCCGCCGCCGCGCTGAGGTAGCACACAAAATTCGCTACGCGCAAAACCTTTCATCTTGTCTGCGGCATGTTGCATGCATCTTGTGTAGCGAGAATGGATTTCCAGTGAGCAGCCGCCACATCGCCCTCCCCCCTGCCCGGCAGCCCACTGTATTTAATGTTTTACTTTGCGCTACTATTTTGCGTATTTGCCGAAGCTAAGCGCGTGCCGCTGCCGCAAATGCGGGGGGCGAGTGGGAGCGCTAGCTGCAGGATGAAGAAGGGCATGGCGCTTGGATTGTGCTGGTGGTGGCGGTGGCAGTCGCAATTTGTACTTCTTCCCCGGCGGTGGCAGATTTTGTTTTTCTGGCTTGCCAAAGAAGATTTGGCTGCTCAGTGGAGGGGGGCTGCAGGCCGCACAACGACATGCAAATTAAATTTGAATACTCCTCAATGAGCTTTGAAAAACAGCTTAAAGTATCAGCGTGGCAAATGGAAAATGAATTTTATGCGCAACGCTGCACTTTACGGCATTATCCAGCCGGCTGCCGCACCCACTGTCGTCTCGCAGGTGAACGGGCGTGCGTGCGTGCGGGGGAGTGTGGCACAACGGAAGCGGAAACTTAAAGCGCACGCCGAAATTGGGGCACGCTGAAATTTGAAGTTCATAAAAGCGAGAGCATAATTTAATGTGCATAAAATTGAGAAAAATGTGCTTGCACGAAAGAGCGCGTGTGTGTGTGTGTATGTTTGTGAGGATACTTTCGAGCAAACAACAGAAGCATTTGAAAAGCCTCAAGGCAAAACTTTCCAAAGTAGAGATTGAACAATTCAGCTGCAGGCCAGTAGAAGAGGAAATTGGCAATCAATCCGAAGGGAAAGCCAACCATTTGCATATTTTGGCGGGCGACTGAAAGCCGCTAACGAGAGCGCGGCCGCCAAAGTGCTGTCCTTCCCGCCAGCAGGTGACTCGTTGCCACTCAACGGCGACTGCCTGACACTGCCGTGATAAATGTCGCCAGTGCGCGCGCATCCTGCGGCTCATAACTTCTGCTCGTCCCGTTCCAGCGAGAAACAAGCCGAGGAGCGCATAAAAAGTGCACATAAATTTGCGGCAAATGTGGCGTGATGCAGCACAGTAGCAACGCTGGCCATGTCGGCAACACGGCAGCAGCTGCCGAGCCACTCCGCCAGGCCACTTCACCATTTGCCGTTTTAGCAGCGGTTATTAATGTTAATGTCTTCATTTCAATTCATTTGGCTGCCGGTTCGTGCGCCTCTTCCCGCTCGGAGTTGGAGTGCGAGTGTGCCTGTGCTGCGCTCCTCTGCACGCGGCCAAGCTGCCTGAATTATAGACTCAAATAAATTACGCTAATCACTTGAGCTGCTCGCTGCTCCAATCCGCCGGCGATTAACTTAAAGAGGCGCTGTTACGTGTTGGCAACACTTTTCCGCTGTAATCGCTGTAATTGCAGTAAAAGCGGCAGCGGCAGCGGCAGCAAGTGCTGCTGACAAGACACAAACAAAAGTGTGCCAGGCCAGCTAATGTTGCAGCTTAAATCGTGCAGCAATTAATTACGCGCTTCATTTGGACTCACTGCCGCCGCCACTCGCTGCATTTAAATAAATGAGAGAAAACGTAAATTGCTTTGCGGCGCAGAAGGGGGGTGCGGAGCTAATAGACGGACAGCTTTAAAAAGCGCACAAAATTAATCTTTATTGAAATGCATGGAAGCAATTCATGATTTTCACTGCTGCGAAGCATAGAATCGGCTTCCAGGAGCAGCCCCATTTGATTATTTGATGCTGGGCTGGCAGCTGCTTTTGGAGCGGAGCACCTTCGATAGCAGTTTTAAGCGTATTAAATCGTATTTCCGTGTTCCTGTTCAACCGAATCATCCACTTAAATATTTCTCAGGTTCCAATTCACTTCCGAAAATAATACAAAAAAGCATACCCACATCCTCTATTAAATGCCCGCTCTTAGTTTACTTACTTACATGCAAGAAGGATCAGCATAGCATTTCAAGGACTTACCTGCAAAGAGAGAGAAGAAGAAAATAAGTGTTATAAAAAGTGAAACGGTTTGTCAGCAAAACTTGCTTAGCATATTAGATTAAGAAAAAGGATGCCTTTTAAAATTTCAGCTGCTGGAATATTGCAAATGCTGCAACTGCAAACGCCAAGGAGCAAGCATTTTACATAAACAGGAACCGCACGACACCAGAGCCCCGAGTGGCGAAGCGCAGCATGCCTCAGCGGCGCGCCGCGGCCAAAACTCCCCTGCAACGCATGTGGAAACCGAGGGCCAAGGCAAACGCTCAAGTGCATGCCGCATCCTCGCGGCGTTGCTGCCCCTGGCGTGTGACGCCTCCGCGCTGACGCTTCATCAGCGCTTTCGCCGCTGATATCTTCGCCCGCGGTTCATTATTAATATTTTGTTTGTTCGTCTGTTTATTTATTTACTCTTCTCTCACTTTGCATTTCGCTCCGTGCGTTCCATCCGCCGAGCGGGCGTCTGCGCCGCGGCATGCTGCCTCATTCATTTTATTAAACGCGAAATTTATTGCTGTCCTCCTACTGGCGTGCAACAAAAAACGGCTTGCTTGCCCCTTTCGGCTTGTTGTTGCACTGTTGCTGTTCTTGTTTGTTTTGCGTTGTTCGCGCAGCCAAGCTACATTTTTCATGCAGGACTTGCTGGCTGCTGCTGCTCATTACCATCTGCTGCCGCTCGCTCTTGTCCACAGCTGAGAGCATGCTGTGGCACCTTGAAAGCCTTTTAATAAAAGGTGTGAACTTAGGAACTTTTAAATTTTTGCGATTCCTGACATTTTTCCGCACTCTTTTGTTTTTTTCTCTTATAATTTTTATTAATTTATTTAATTCAAATTTATCGGGTTTCGTTCATATGGAAACCAAATCGCAGATTCCAAAAGTCTTAGGAACTACAAAGTTCGTTAACAATTTCACTAATCTGAGCAGCTTGTTGTTGTTGTGATGCTGCGACAAAATTGCACGTCTAAGAGTGTGCATAGAAAGGGAAAACCCGCCTCTGGGCTGCGCTGATGATATCATGATATCAGCTCTTGCCATAGGCACAGATCAGCTGGCGTGTGAAGCCACTAACACGGCTGATGCGTGCCGCGCGGATAACACTTTCCGTGGCGGCACACGCAATCGCGTGACGGAGGCGCCGCCAAACACGAAAAGGCAACATCAAAATTGTGAAAGCAGTGGGCCACTTGCTTCGCCGCCACTAATTGGGCAAGCCGAACGCTGGCGGCGCCTAACGTCGGACACGCGCATCTGCGTGATACACGTCGTGCCAGAAATTGTCAGCTTACAACTGAGCACTGGAAGCTGCGCATTGAATTCGCCGCTCCGAAATCCGTGTGCGTCAATAGCAATTAATTTCCAATTTCCAATCCGAAAATTAATTAGGGAGTGTTCGCGGCTACACAAATTGCTAATTACAACAAAGCACTACAGGCAATACAAGCAAACAACAACAACAACCACAGCGGCAGCGGCAGCCAAACAGCAAATCTCCATTTTGTATGAAGCTTTTAAAGCGCACTTTTTAATAATTATTTTTCAGAAAAATCAACTGCCAACGAAACGAAATCGAGCTCAAGTGTATGTGTGTGTGTGTGTGTATGTGTGTGTGCAGTGACCGTGTGTGCGTCTGCATGCTGTTGACAGTGATATGACAAGCGGATTGACGTGTGCGTTTAAAGGCAGGCATGCAGATAGGTAGACTAGCACGCACGGACGGACTGGCGGTCGGACGGACGCACGCCATTGATACAGCCAGCCGCCAGTTGGCTACACCTCAAAATTCCGAAATGATGGCAAAAGCTGCAATTGTGCGGAAAACTTGCCGAAAACGTTGAAAAGATGCGAACGAGCGATTTTAATTTATGAAGAGTGCGTCCCTCCCTCCGTCCGTCGGTCCCTCTGTCTGCCAGTCTGAACGCGCTGCTGCGATGCCTGCGTGATGGCTTCACTTTATGTCGGACCACGAATAAAACTTTAATTAATTCAATTAATATTTTGATTAAAACGCGTTGACTGAGCGCGGTGTCGCTTGTGTAATATGCACGCCGTGGAAGCGGAAGACTGGAACTGGAAATGCGTTGCCTTGAAGGTGATATCTCTCGGAACTTTATGCGCATAATAAAGCGTAATAGGCAGCGTTTTGTAGAGGCAGTGCAGTAACTCGCGCTCGGCTCGTCCAACTGGTGGCCACACGCTGCAGTGACAGACCGGCCGCACAACTGGAGCTGAATGTGTGGCCAGATGTGCTCAATAAACCGTGGCGCACTTGACGCAAATGTGGATCACGGCCACGTTGGTGGTCCATTCTAGTGCGGTGGTCCTGTCTGGCCTGGTCTGGTTTGTACTATTCTCATGGCAGACGCTGAGACGATGCGAAGAACACGTTTCGCTTATCTCGCTGACCGAAAATCGTCTCCACGCAAGCTGAAGCCGGAAATTGCCAGACCCACTTGACCCTTCGAATCAAATCACAGCAAATTACACGCCATTTGCGAGTTTGTTCAAGGCAGTAATCAATTTGCGCTGGACAGCCAAACAACCAGGCTACATGACGGGGGCGAAGCTTGGGAATTGTGTTGGCGTGCATCCACAGCGCAAAAAAGGCGCAGTCGCAAAGGCGAAGCCCCGTGCCCAGTTCAGCGCAGCCAGCACAGCAAATCGTTTAAAAAATGCGTGAATAAGTAAAAGGCCCAACCGCAAAAGCAGTTTCGCTGCGCATTTTCAGCTCCTCCCAGTCGGACTCAAATGGCACTCCAGTGCCAACTTGCAACAAGACCGCAGTGCGAGTTCCATAAACCATTCAATTTAATTCAAATTAAGTCGAATTTAATTTCAACACGATCGGTATTTTTGCGCTTGCTGCAGTGCACGAAAGGGAGGGGAGAGTGTGCACTTGAACTGACCCTTGTCAAGATTGAGCGCATTGGGGTTAGGATCGAAACAATTCTGAGCGGCTCGAATATCAGTGAATAAAGCGCATTCCACGCTGAATGCAGAAATACTTCGAAACCAACTCAAAACAGCTCTACGCGAAGGAGGGGGAAGGAGGAGTATGGTGAGAGGATGAAGGCAAAGAAGTTGTGTGCGCAGTCACACTGAATTATTTTAAGTTACCAACGTGAACAAAAACAGCGAATCAGTTTACGAGACTTCAACATACAGAACTTTAATAGATCCATTGTGATAATGAAAAAAGAATTTCCGAATGGGTCAACTATACTAATAATATAATATTGTATATCCTCCTGTCCAAATTTATATGTAGAACTCAAAAATAGATTTTTTTATTAATCTCAATCGCCGCTTTATGCTGCGCTCGTGAAAAACTCTCTCACGTGGCTCAGAAGAGTACAAGGATGAGCAAGGTTTGGTATTTGAACATCATTCTGCTGTACCACTCAATAGCATCTTCATTGCGTGGTATGACGTCATCTTCCAAATACCTCTGGACGTCTACAATTGACCGTGAAGGGCTTGCGCGTAGATAGAAAGAGTTGATTTTAGCACCTCACACTCGAAGCACAGAAAGACAGTGCAGAAAAAGGGGTTAACAATTGATCGCATACTTGAAAAGGTATATATTGCACTGTCTCTTGCACTCTCTCTGTATAATAAGAGTGCGCTATTAGAATAGCTCCGTGATCATATTTAGTAAACGATCTTGCACACGCACACGCACCCATACTGACACTCGCTCACGCAAATGTGAAATGAAAATTTGTGATGTTGAAAAATAAGCCATTGGCTTAGAAAATTATTACTTGTCCAGAATAGAAATGGTTAATATCAAAAGAAAAGTAAAAAAAGAAGAAAAACCGCTGGTTACTTTCGAAGCTCACACTCTCGAGCACTCACACTTGCACTTCACTTGCACTTCATTGTGCTGTTGCTCTCTCCTTTACATATTTAAAGCTTAGTTTATTTGAATGAATAAGCAAAAGAACGAGAAAGAAGTGGTTGCATTAAATCCGATCGCCGTGATTTGTTCAACAGTTTTAAAATATTGCTCATCTCTAGCTGGTTGTTCAAACCACTTGCAGTTCATATAAAAAACTAAGATACAAAAGCTGCCAAGAAATGCAGTGCTGCAGACACTGCACACAAACACACACACCGAACACAGCATAATACAATGAGCAGAGCCTTTACGCAAATAAATAAGAAACGTGGAGGAAGAAGAGCAACGCTTACGCCGAGCTGACCGAGCGAATGGACGGACGGACAGAGCAGCCCATTGCACTGACAATGGCCAGACAGCGGCGACAGCAGCTGCAGCAAAGAAGCACGACGAAGAATTCTAAAAATTGCATCCAAGAAAATCATAAATGGGATTTATTGCTTGCCGCCTTGCTTCTTCTCTCCTGGCAGTGGATTTTATTTTCGGCCGCACTGCAGCCGTTGCCTTCTTCCGCCGCTTGCCGCTGCGCCAGGGCGCAAATATTTGCTCCGGCACTTGGTTCGGCCGGCAGCAGCGGCAAGCATTCTTTGGTATTTTCAGCGCTTCCGCCTGCACGGCGCGCACTTCTTCTGCCCACATTCGCATTTCGTTCATGTAGTTCGAACACGAGCAAATATTATGCCAAGTCCTTTGTTGTGACTGCTCAAGTAATGAGATTAGAAGAGTGCAGTACCAGGAACAGAAGGGAAAACAAGTTCCGTGCAGAGGGGCAGATGCAAGTCTGTTGCACGTTTCTCGGGCCGGGATTATGTTGCCCTTGACTGGTTGAACAAGCCGGCGAAGCCAGCTTCCAATAAACAAGTGCAATTTCCTGCGCCGGTAGTAAACATTGAAGCAGACAGCGTGGCACTCGCCCTTGTCAGCCTTCGGACGATTGGATGAAAATACTTTGGACGAGGCTGCTGCAACTTCCATGAATGCACCTATAAATAGTGCGAGCACTCTGGAATGTTCCAAACGAAGAAGCTGCTCTAAAAATAGACACACACAAAATCAAGGTTGCGCCGCACGGAGAGCTCTCCCAAGTAGTTTCAGCTACCATTAAAAACTTTAACTGCCTCGAAAGTACTTAAATTGTGGCCATTCAACACCGCAGCGGAGCCGCAGTCGCCAGATAAGCCGCCATTGTCAACAGCTTGCATGATAGCATTTAGCAGAAGTATTACTGCTGCTACTACTGCCACTAATAGTGCCGCGTAACACGCCCCCCGACCCAGTGCGAGTGCACACAATCGCCCATTACGCGCTGCACTGGCACTGCCGCTCCCGCGCACTATTCCACCGCGCCCTGGCGAGGCAGCCAAATGCCGGAAGCTCATTAGTGCAACTGTGGCACACAAGAACAAAAACGAAGGGAATATGAGGACTCGCTGCTCCCTGCGGCCGGTTCGCGCCAGCCACTATTTTCTATATTAAATGCTTACAGCCGCCACAAGTTGAAGAGCCAAAGCGATTTCACGCTTAGTGATTTGCGCATGCAACACTGTCTGCGGCAGGCTGGCGGCAGCGGGAGTAAGGCACAGACAGCGTCATCGTCAGGTGGCAGCCGAGTTGACATGTAGTCGCCATTAGCGTTGAGACAGCGCGTTGAAAGCCGAATGCGCGCCACGCCGAGGTGGGCTCTGGGGAACGCAGGCACTGTGCCACAAAAAGGTATCACTCCGAATGTTGGCGGCGGCGGTTGATGGTGCTTCCGCGACGGAGCTGCGCAAAAAGCGCAACAATTTGCAAACACCCTCAGGCGTTCCCAGTTCGCTTTGACGTAGCGGAAAATATTGTTTTCCACTGCTGTGCCACTACTTGCAACGAGCGGGGGCAAGTATCTCCGCAAAGAGTAATAAGTGCGAGGATTTGAGGGTGGATGCTTTTGTAGAGACTTGAAGTGAGCTAAGTTTATTTTTAGATAAGTCTTCGAAAGTAGTGAAAATATAAGGAAGAAGAGAAAAGGCAGTCGGGTTCACTTGAACAGTGTTGCCAACGAACTGATTCAGTGACCCAAAAAATAACTTTAGACGCTGATTGAAGTAGAAAAGAAGGTGAAGAGAAGAACTGAATATTTAGACAGAACAGACAGACACGAACACAGAGGATGGAATATGGAAAGACCAATAGACAGACGATCGAGTGTCAACGCTAATAATAATGGCCTCTCGACGTACAGCACCACGCGAGGAGCATCAATATCTACAAGAGAAGGTTCTGGCGGATTGAAGTTCCGCACTGGCTGAGCTTTTGATGCTCTTTTAATATGAAAAAGGAAAGATATACAGACAGACAGACAGACAGACAGACAAACAGAGACGAAAGCCTGCCACGTACAATAATTCTCAACTTCGACCGTGGTTCTTTCGTGGTTGCGAAGAAGAGCGCAGAGGCAGGAGACCATGGGAAAACAAGATTTTATAATCAACACTGCGAAAGCAGCATGTCGTAGTCGGAGCAATATGCCGCATGTAGTATGCAGCACACAACAGTACTCTGCTGCAAGGCAGGCATATGCAAATGTTGCATGGAGAAGCGCGCGCGGCATGCGGAACTGCAGGAACATGAGCGCCAGCGGCTAAAGGCGCTTGACAGTTGACAGTTGAAGTCTTCATGTTCGCATGAAGTTGGTGCTTCCTCTTCCTTGCGCTGCGGCGTTGAAGTTTGGCCGGACGCTGTGGAAGTTTCGAGCTGCAGATGGGCTTCAGGCGCGATTTGTCAAAGAGGCGTGGTTCTTAATGACGCGTCATACGCCGCTTGAGCAGTGTAAAGCTGTTGGCCCAATGCGAGCTTGATCGGCTTCGACTTTTCGTACTCGGCAGCTTTGATAACTTTGTGAACTTGTCTGGCATTCTAATGGAATGATATATCTAAATATTAAGCCAATACCATTTACTTTCGTCTTTCCACTATTGAAAAAAATTACTTGCAACATCTTAGATAAATTTGAATATTTTTTTCGCAAAATGTGAAAATAATTTGTTAGATACAGATTGTGAAGAGCTATGTATATTTCCTTATGTCAGAGTTAGTAACCAAATCTTCAGCATCTGCTATTAATTGTCGATTAATTCACCTCCGACGTCTCAAAGGATTGAGCATATAACTCGAAATGAAACTGTCAAAGTTCGCACGAAGAGAGAATTGCTCTGTGTCTTAGCTGTCAAAGTTCATGAAAATATAAATACATTCTTTATTCCAAATGGGATTCAGCTGCTAGCACTGGACCTCAACTCATATACTTTCATACATTTCTATTCATATCTCAAGCCAGTGAAGCCGACGAAGCTTGCGTTGTGCCATCAGCTTAATTGTTGCTCTGCTTTTGCTTGGACTATCCTCGAGAAAGTTCACGCGAAGAGTTCGAAAAGTTCGGCATTTAGGTTTGACCAAAATTCTTGGTACTCAGAACTTTAACAGTTCAAATTTATTTAAGAATCTGTGTAATACAAGGTAGCTTCCTTCTTCGAATTTGTGGTCCAGACGACTTTTGTTGACTGCGGGAGGAAACGAGATGCGCCCAGCTAATTAGTCGCCGTATTAGCATTTGTTGAAGGCCCGCACGGAGCCGCTGTCACAGAGCCGTAAAATATTATGTGACAATTCCCAAAAGTGTTGCCACACTCCCCATCCCCTGGCAGCATTCTCGCGCGCCAACTAAAGCCGGACTCAGAATAGAACAGCGCAGACGACAAAGGCGCATAAATCATAATTTGTCAGCGTGAAGCCGGCCTGCATCCCGCTGCTCATTATTTGTTTCTTTATTTTTTCAATTTTGAAATTTTAGTATCTTTCTTCGTGCCGAGGTTCGTGTCGCCGCAGCCGCGTCATTTTTCTTCATTAAATTTGCATATTTTATGCTGCCCGGCCGCCACCTCTGCGCTACGCTTGTGCGCAACGCGCGTGCCTGTCAGCGCAGGGATTGCTTGAGCGTGGCAGCCGCGGCGTCGCATGCGTCACTGCTGCATTTTAATTAGTGGCTGCAGCCAGGTTGCTCATTATGCGCCTTAAGTGGCGCTCTTACAGCTGCTGCCAGCGCCGGCAGCAACTACAAATTAAGGCGATTTCTTTTTATTATTGGAGACATGCCGAAAGGCGTCCGGAAGGAGGACATGCCATCTCTGCTGCCGCAATGAGAGCAGCCGGAATTGTACGATTCAATTTCAGCAACATTTTTCACAATTTCCCCAACTCCTCTCCTCCAGAAGCTCTTTAACGTGCGTTACGCAGCGCAGTACATTTCTATTCCCGCAAGCAAAAATGCTCGCCCTAGGCAATACACCATTATTAAAAGCTGACAGCAGCAACAATAGCACAAAAATCCCAACAACAACAACGGCAACAAAGGTTGGCAGCACAGAAATGGCCATTTTGGCCAAAATTAAAAACTCAATCAATTTGGCTGCAGGGCACAAAAAATGCAAATTTCATTTACTGCAAATTAAATTTGCCATCCACACACTCACTCACACACACGCAGGCAGACACCAACAGTCGTACACAAACACACACACACGGCGGAAGCAGTCATTGTTGCCACTACAATTGTACATGAAAGGACGCTGCTCGTCTCAAGTGTGTGCCCTCGATGCAACAACGAGCCGTGTACCAACTCCCCGACGCTCCGAGGGGGTCTGACATATACACTTACACGCTGCCCGGACACCGCACAGTGGTCGGGTTTTACGCTTTTTATCTTACAATTAGTCAAGGTCAACAATTGTATTTTTTTACTGTATGCAGTGAATTGCAGAAAACTATTTCATCACTAAATAGTGAAATATTTTGCATTTTTTGTTTCATTTTGGAGTGATGCCACTTATTTCGTTTTATCCTCAGATTGAAGTTTGAAATTTTCCACAAGAAATTATAAGTTGAAGGAATCTAATAGCACATGAACGGAGCATTGACCTTTTATCTCAAAAATACTTTTTAAAACTTTTTTATGTATCTTTAACAATCTTCATCACCTGGGATTTTTGCGTTGCACTGTAAATTAGTTTACCTAATTTTTCTATCAGACAATAAAAATGCGAGAACTGACCGGGTCAGTTTCTGATTTCCTTTTGTGCGGGACCCACTGTGCGCCGCATGCACTACAACAAACAGCAACAAACACGGCCACGTTGGATAGGCTGCAATATTGTAACTGTAAATGAAAATAATTCAAATTGAACACAGTCCAACAGCCGACAAGGCAACAACAACGGCAACAATTTGTTGAACAGCAACAATGCATGAAGAATCCTTCGGGCTAATAACACAAACACAATTACGCACACACAGCCGCACAGCCGCACAGCCGCACATCCGCACACCCACATGCATATGTTCAAGCACACACACACACATGGACGAGCAAATGCATATGTATATGGAAGTTGCCCAACGCAATTTGCTGAGTTGTCGAGATTTTTCCACTTTTTTTGCCTTCGCCTTTATGATGGAGTTTGCTGGCCACAGCAAGAGCGTGAATGGATGGAGGGGGTAGGGGTGGGCGTTCGCCTAATAGGCATCACTCGGTGTTGCGGTGAAAGTTCTGTAACAGAAATTAACGCAACGGAAGAGAGAAATTTGCTTACAGCGTGACGGACGAAGGCGAGCAGGCAGCGGTGGGGTAAGGGCAACAGGAAAGTATCGTTTTGTTGGAACAATGCACATCACCCTGAATGCAAACATTTGCAGCAATGCTTGCCAAAGCAGCCAATATTTTCTCATTTCTCGGCAAAACTTCAAAAATTGCTCAACTGCAAAATACCTCAGAGGAAGGAAGGAAGGAAGGAAGAAATGCGCAAATTGCCAGCTTATAATTTGTGAAAAACGCCTTAGTGAAGGACTGAAACTGGACGGCTCTAATACGAGTATCTAAGCAAGGCTCCAGTAGGAACAACCCGTACGGACGAAAGTAGTTTTAAGCGGGCTAAAGTCCTAAAGTCTCGCACGGACTAGGCTTCCGATGCTTTGCTGCTTGCCGATGCTTTTATCGAAAAGTGGCATATGCCGCACCCACCCCCGCTGTGCTCCATCGCCTGCGACGTTCGTGCGCTTTGTTTTAATTAAAATTCAAATGCAATGAATTTGCATCAATTACGCTCAATGCTAAGCCTCCCTCCACTTACCCCACACACACACATGCACATCCGAAGAGGCGCATGCCAACACAAAGAAATTCCGCATGGACACCGCTGCGTCCGCACGTACACGCCCATCATGCATGAGTACATGCGAAAGATGCGAGTTGCTGTGGTGTGTGCGGGTGTGTGCGGGTGTGCGTGGATTTGCGGTGTGCATGTGCGGCGGCGTCTGTCTGTCTGTCCGTCTGTAGGACACAGCGTGTCAACAATTCAATTAACGTGTTGATGATGATTTTGCAGCATGCGGTGCATGCAACCGACTCACGTACACAAGCACACACACACACGCATGCTGAGCAGCAGCGCAGGCATGCGGCGATCGATGAATGCAATTCCATGTTGCGCTTTGTTGTTGCACGATTTTTATGAGAAATTAATTGTGGCATTGCGCCCACATGCACACACCCATACACGCATACACAGAAAGAGGCGCGCGAAATGCAAATTAAAATGTGAATTGCGTTGCATACTTTTGCGCATGGCCCACAAGACGCGTTGTTGCATGCAACATATGCCGCATGGAGCTTTTTTAATAACGATTTCGCGCTAATTAATTGGAATTGCAAAGCGCCGCAGAGTTGCATTTTTGACAGCTTCGCCGCATGTCCCAGCTCTGCGGGCAGCGGCGGCTCCAACCCCAAGCCTATTAGCAGCAATTAAAGTGCGGCGCCTCCTCGCCCTTGCGCCCCTGCGCAGCATGCCTCACTTCGTCGCAGGTGGAAATGTCATCCGAGCCAAACTAAAATTGAATTTTCCCATTTGCGCTAAAAGCCTTTGCTGCCACTGCCGCTCCGCGCAGCTGCCGGCAATCTCTTCGCTTTCACCTTTCGCCGCTTACTTTTATTTCCACTCGAACCAATTTTTCCCTAATTAAATTCAATATTAAATTTAGCAGAATGCAATTAACTGGAAAGACGACTAGGACTTGTCGCCATCCTGCTGCTGCTCCTGCTGCTCCCCTTCCCCTGTCGCTGGCTCAGCCGCGCTCATATCTAATGCAAAACATTGCCGTGATTTCCAGCAACAACAACGCCATCTGTGGCGGACGCACACTCGAGAGTGGGCGTCAATGCTGCATATGGCTACATATGTATGTGTGTGCATGTGTGCGAAGAGCAGCGCTGCCACATTTTTATTTCTTTCCTTGTAGCGAGAAAAGAAATTATTCCTAAAAAAAGCCCAAGCAGTGAAAAGTGAATAGCTACAAAAAAGAAAGAGAGGTTACTCTGTATTACGATCCGAATATAAAATCATTCGGAAAAGGAAAAAGAAAACTACGCTTTTAGGATTATTATTTTCCGAATATCAAATTGACTTTTGGTAATTAGACTTTGCAGTTCTGATTAGAACATATTCAATTCAAAATATACTCGTTTTCAAAACGAAATGCAGTAATTCTTTAAAACGTTTATATAATATTTAACGAAATTATTGAAAAAATTGCTATAAAACCATCTCCAAATATTTCAACTGGCAGTCGAATTTTCTTTCGGAGCCAATTTAAGAAGAGTTACCATTTACTAAACAAGTAGGCAGAATAAAAACATTAAATAAAAAACTATTTCATTAAATTTTGAGGTGGCAGCACTGAAAGAAAAAAGGCGGAATCACCCGCAAGGGCGGCGCAGCAGCATCGACAGGCAAGCGGCAGCAGATGTCGCTTCGGTTCAACATTGCCAAGTATCTGCGTATCTCATAGATAATAATTAACCGTGCTTGCCAGTACACCCGCCCCTCCGTCCGTGCGTCCGTGCGTCCGTTCGTACGGCAATTCGCTCCTCGTGCCAGCAAGCTAGCGTTTTTCCGGCGCCGCACCCCGAACGGAGTTGCTGCTCTTGTTGCTGATGATGTGCCTCGCAGGCACAGCGCCGAACAAGCAGTAACAACAGCAGCAGCAGCAACTTGAAGTTGTTGTTGTTGTTGTCGTTGCTGCTGAAGCACTTTTGCTGCTTGTACCTACAAAATAAAATAACAAAATAATGTCTGCTAATGATTTGTACAACAACAGCAACAACAACAACAACATGTCATGATAACACACATACGCTCGCATGCATGTGTGTGTGTGTGTGTGTGTTCTTGTATGCTCGTGCTGCTGGGCTAGATGCCTCATTTGCTTTGACAGCTCCCATGCCTGCCCAAGATGCCGCATGCCACCAACGTCGTCCCCGCGCTGGTGGTGGCGTGGTGGTTTCTATGCTACAAGACATGCGCTTGCATAATGCATGAGGCATATGTGTGTGTGTGTTTGTTGTTGTTGTGCCAACATAGAACAACAATTGCTAATGCGGCATTAATAAATTCAAGCGAAGCTGCGAGTGCAGAGGTCTTCCAGTGCTCCTCTTCTACACCGGCAGCGGAAAGACGACTTGGCTAATGAGGCCGAGCATTCCGGCGGATTCCAGCGCTGAACTGCGTATTTGAATTTTCCGGAGTGGAAGCTGTCGCACGCTCATTTCAAGGATGCCCAGAATTGGCACAATTGGCACTTGCAACGTCTCTGCCGCCACAAGAGAGATCTCTTTCTTGCCACTGCCCACGCTCAGCTGTTTCGCAACGGGCCAAGAAGAATGCATCCGTCCTGTAATGCTGAATTAAATTGTAATTTCCGTAAAAGCGTTGAAAGTGCAGCGACTTGAACGAAATGTTGCTGCTGCTGCTGCGCACAATTCCCACAATTACTCGCAGCTGCAACAAATGACGTCTGCTGTTCGATGCCGTGTTGGGTGATTGGGGAAAGGGGGTCAGGGGAACTGAATTAAACAAGGTATTTTGGCTTGCGGCAAAGTATCAAATGCTGAAGCTGCAGTTGCCACACACACACACACATGCAGGCGCATTGGCAGACTTCCAGGGAAGATATTCAAGCCACAGCAACTGAAATCAAGCAGCTGTGGCTGGCGGCTGCAGGCAGCTGGATTGCTGCGGGACGAAGGCGGACTGCATGTGATTGTGATAGCATTTTAGCTGCAGGTTAATTTAAATTATGAAATGCTTGTGCAGCTTTTGCTAGGGATGAGTAGTCGGAACCCCTGGAATCCAAAGCATTCTATTAGTCGTTAATTTTACAAAAGTTGTGCTTTCGCGCTTTTTGCCGTATTTTCCTAAAAAATATTTTAAATTACACATATCTAAAAAAGTTAATATTTTGTAAAGCAAAAAAACATATCTTCAATCAAAATAGAATTTTTATGGCATAAGCTCAATATATTTTATTATAAACCTAGGAAAAATTTACTCCTTGCTCCACGAAAGTTAAATATTGCCTTTCAAAGATAATCGAAAGTCGACTATAAAATTTGACTTTTCAATAAGTAAGTATAGAATAAATATAAAATATTTATTGTTAAATTCACATTTTTTGCATTGCCTGTAGTTTCTAAATTTTCCAGCATTCAAAAAGCAACACTAAAATATTTGAAAGATAATTTGTTTTTGGAAAACAAGTTGTTATAATGTTTGCTTTAAATTGAAAAATCATAATACATATTCAGATTTTTTAAATCGTTCCTGTCCATTAGGCAGTGCAAGAAGAACGAATTCGACACAAATAGTTATAGGTCTAAAACTCGTATTTCTTAGAAGGGACTTCGTAGGGTTGAAGAAAAAAATTCCGATACATCGACCGCTCCATTTTAAAACGTACTTTCAACGCATTGACTGGAAATATACTCAAGTTGGTGAATGAACTACATGCGTAAAATTTTACGCAGGTCGAGAAGTCGACTTCTTATTAACTTAACAAAAGAGAAATAGCAGACAAAAGTCGACCAGTCGCTTGGAACACCCATCCCTACTTAGAGCCCGGCTAGCAGAAATGGGCCGTGAGGTGAGATGGGCAGCAACGACGCGCCTTCTGCTGCAAAGAATCGCAGGTAGCGACGCATTGTTGCAGGAAAAAAATAATGAAGTGCAGCTGAAGAAGCAGCAACAACATGGAGGCCGCTGCCAAGCTGCTGAAGCAGCTAAGAGCAACTGCAGCGAGAGGAAAGCACGGAAAGAACACATACACACAGCCTGGTAAGCCTCATGTAAATCCGATAGTGAAGCGGCGGAGAGGAATATTAAATAAACACGAAAGCAAAAAAAAACGAACTCAAAGACAGAAAGATGCTGCTGCGGCAGCGGTGGTGAAGGAGGCGACTGCCGCTCAGGCACGGACCGGGAAACCACGAAACGGGCGCATGCCTTTGCAATTGAGGCAGTGCAACAGCAACAGCAATGGCAACAACAACAACGAAAGCAACACGAATGAACACTTGTAAAAGCGAGCGCTGCCATGTGCAACTAAAAGATACTCAGATACATTTCTGCTACCTTAGGCAAAAACAAAAGACACAAAAGCAGCGAAGCAGAATAGCAAAAAAACAAGCAAAAAGGTTAAAACTGCAAATCCTTTTACAATTTGACATTTGCGAATTGAAGGCGCACAGCAACAACAGCAGCAGCAGCATCGACAGCAACAACAGCAACAACAGCCACAGCACCAACAACGACATAAGTCAAAATGCGGCTGCTTGTAATGAATGAACGTATCTGTATCTGTGCTTGTACATCTGTGCCGCTGCCGCAGTTGTCTATCTTTTAGCAACTACCTTTGTTGTTGCTGTTGCTGCTGCTGTTGCTGTCTCCGCGTCTGCAGCTTCTTCGGTTACAGCGTCATTGCAGCACCACCACAGCTCCGCTCCCCCACCAGCGGCGACCCAGCTCACTATGCGGTCTCGCACGGCTGCTGTCATTTGGCGTGTAATAAATACGTCGACGTCATCTTGCGCCGCCGCTCCGAGCTGCCAGGCAGCCAGTCTGCCAGCGAGTCAAGTACGTTGCACGCTCGAGTATCATTTGCACGTACTCGTTAGGCACGCAGGCGGAGTTGTTGTTGTGGCTGCTGCACTTACAATTGCCGCAGTTGTACAATCGCACACACGCACACGTGCATAGCTTATTGGGTAGATATCGTATCTGCTGGTTGCGTTTTGTTTATAGAATTTTGTCTAAAACTTTCAACTTTAAATCATTTATTTGTGTGTTTATTTTGTTGCTGTTGTGCTGTTGTGTTGTTGTTGTTGTGTTGCTGCGGTTTGCACTGTATGTTGACATTGGGATTTATACACGGCAATTTTCGAATCGTCGAATTCGTGATTGTTTTTTGAATCTCTAGTGTTGAAAATGTTTCCGTGAGTTCCAGACAAAGTCACAGGAAAGCATTCTTCCTATTTTCATGCTACTCTTTCTATGTTTCATTTACATAACTCTGGATACATTTAACCCGTGCACTTGCATATTTTTTATATGTAAAGGTCATGCTTCGTTGAATCGATTGCGGTTCTATTTCAAATTGGCCATACATATAGACGCGCTATGCACTAACAACTTCGAAAGCCTATTGTTAGCAATTATTTAGTTCTGTTATCATAAGAAAAATAACAACGGACACTTTTTACCGGCTCTGTACGAAAAGCGATTCGATGAAGCTAGTGAATACTTTCAGCGCTAAGGGGGCTTACGAGTTTTTGGCATGGTTTTTGCTCATTTAAAAAAAATGTTTTTTTACATTTCTAAGAAAATTACAATAATTTTTACTGAAACAAAATGTCTTCTCTTAACCTCTTCCCCAATTTATTGGTAGTAAACCGTGGACGATGATACTTAAGTTGCAGTTTACAGGATTTCTAAATGTTCGAACATTTTTGGTAGAACGTGATTTAACTTCCTCAATAGTTCGAATTTCTTCAATCTGCTTCGAATAGGAAAAAATCTTTTTTTTAAGACGAAAAACTCATCTCGCCTAAATCTAGCAAAAATCATTAACACTAGGACTATTTATACTTTAGTGATAGCCCTCGATAAGCGGCTGCTTCTTGTGATATAGTTTTAAATACATAGCAGCTTATTTTACATCATAGACCTTCAATGGCTTTGTGAGACCGAACTCTACTTAACGCCATTTTCAGCGGTCAGCAATTTTCTTATGATGTAGACATACTCTGTTCAATAAAAAATATATAGCAGATTTAAAGCATCGCTTTGATATCACCTAAAATGTCCTTCGAGTTGTATTGTTTAGAATGGAACTTTAAAATGATTTACTGCATTTCTCGCGGGCAAAAAATCAATAAAATCCCTAAATTCCAGCGCAGATTCCCCCTCCCACCAACTCGCTCTATCCGGTCCGCAGCGTTTGTCCCACACTGTAAAAGTTCCCATATAATTTTGCTGCGTTTGAAACCAATTTCGGTGGTAACACCTTCGGGCGATTCCATGCCACTGCCGCTCTGCGCCGCCACGGCTCCATTCCCATGGCCAAAACATGAAAATTCCAATTTAGCCAAAAATTTCCGGCTTTTCACATTTTGAACACATTTCACAAATGAGCAGAGCGGCGAGAGTGCAGCAGCGGCGGGCTCCCTTCAAACGGGCCAAAATTAAAAATGCGCCAAATTGTTTTACTTTTCTGACATTGCGCCGCACTTTCATTGTTTACTTTCATTGCGGGTTCGGGCTCCGGCTCCATGGCGGTTCCATTTCAGTGCGTTTCCGTTTGCGTTACGAGTACCTCGTCTCCTTCGCCATCTCCGTCGTCTTTGTTTCGGAAGACGCCAGTGCGGAGCAGCGTGGTGTATACAATTGCTCCATTTTTCATATACTCCCCTTCGGAGGGGCTCGGGATACTCGGGGCGCTGTTGGTGAATTGCTTTTTTGTGGTATTTGACTGCGTAGCTTTGCATAAAATTAATAATTTCTCATTTGCATAATGCGGGGGAGGGGTGCTGCCTGCCCGCCTGCCGTACGCTCTGGCTGTCGCGTGCAATTTGTACCACTGTGCACGCTTAATCCGCCACTTTGCTTCACATTCATTAACTCAAATTGGATTTTTCGCTTTGTTTTGCTTTATTTCGTTTCGTTGCGCTTTTACGCCGCCGCCGTTCGGGCCCGTGACGCCCCGACCCACCCCGCCCCTGGAAGTCGCGCATAAAACAAAATTTCATTATTAATTTTAATAAATGTTTACTTTTTGCCATATTGGCCACTCTTAGCCCCGCACGCCACCCCCTTCAAACAAGCCAAAATACAAACAAAGCGAATTGGAGCAGCGCAGCTTTGGCCATGCATTAACCATAACAGGGAGCCCCCTCGACCCCGGCATCACTCTTTGCCAGCTTATTTAAAGCTCTTTATTTGATTTCGCGTCCATCATGAATTTTTAGTGTCTTTAGGGCCGCATTTTATTATGCATTTGCTCGAAAGCGAATTCGCCCGACATTCTGCGCGGCTTCTTGCGTTGCCGCTGCTGGCGTTTATTTCGCTTTGACGCTGCTCATTTGCATTTGCTGGCTGAGCACCGTAAAAGTGCCAATTGTCACATGAATTGTCGCCCATAAAGAGCATTTAATCCGCCCGCGCCCAACGCCGGTGGCAGCAGCGACGGCGGCAGTGGCGGCACACCCGCCTTTATACTCACTTTTGCCTGTAATTTGTCAATTTCAATTCAAATAAATCAGTTATGAAGGCGGCGGCGACGATGGCGGCGGCCAGTTGTTTGCATTTCGGCCATTTCAATGCTGCTGTTGTTGTTGTTGTTGCTTTGATTTGCTCATGAATATGCGCAATTAAAACCGTTAATTATTTGCGAATTTACATGGCAATCAAAATTAGCATAAATTGATGCGTAGTATTAAAAATTTCGAACCCCGCAACCTCTCCTCCCCACGCTGCAACCTAACCTGGCAATTAAAATGTCGAGCGTTAATGGCTGCTCGTTTAAGCGTTGTGATTTAACTTTAATCGCTGCCCAGGCACTCAACAAAAATCCTACGTAGTCCAATGAGGAAATTTGCATTGATTTTTATACCCTACACCTATGGTAATAGGGTATAATAACTTTGTGCCAAAATTGTAACGCATTAAAGGAGCCTTCCTAGGTATAGACATAAGTATATAGAAATGATCAGAAACACTTTCTCTTTTCATTTCCGGTTGTCCGTCTGTCCGTCTGTCCGTCCGTCTGTCTGTCTGTCTGCGTGTACGCAAAAAAAAGAAAGAAGGAGTTGTCCGATTTGGACCAAATTTGGGACACAATTACAGTGAACCTCGGGTTAGGTAAAGTGTTAAAATTATTCAAATTACCCGAAGGACACGCCCACAACGGGTCTGTAAGTCCCACTACCTCGGATTTTTTTCGGTAAAATGGCTATAATTTGTGTAATTACTCATGGAAAAGAATAATACTTGGTATTCAAGTTAAGAGGTAGGTCTTCTATATCTCAGGAAAAAATGGCCGTGGTCCGCCCACTATATAGCCGGCAAAAATTTTTCGGTAAAATGGCTCCCAATTGACTAGTTACGAATATAAATGAATGAAATTCGGTTCCCAAGTTGATATATAGGTCTTAGATGCCACGCAAGAAAATGGGCGTGGTCCGCCCACTATATAGGCGATAAACAAAAAATCCTCTTAACTTCCATAATATATACACCAGAGAGTCCAGATTTGGTTACTTCGTTCCTGGTAGGAATATCTTTTAATTCTCCAGAAATGGGCGTGGTCCGCCCACCATGGGGGCAGTAAAATAAATATGCCGATAACATCTGGTGTACACCTGTCAGAGCATTAATATTTGGCATGTATAGTCCTATTAGGTATATCTTGTAGTCTGCCAAAAATGGGCGTGGTCCGCCCACTATGTAGGTTGTAAATCAAATACGCCCACAATTTCAGTGAATTATCACCCTACTTGGGAACATGGTGTAGGGTATTACTCTGTCGGTGAAACCCGACTGATTGCTTCCTTACTTGTTTTTATTTACATTACGCATTGGCTCAATGAAATTATTACATAAAACCGTGAAAACTGAAAATATTTCTTCATTGACTTTGAATTTTGATTATCTCTGAGAACAAAAATCTTTCAAACTGTCATAACCTCAATATCTTTTTTCATTGACTGCCAGCCTTTCATTGATTCAATAACAAATTCTGCATTGGATCAATAAATCAATAAAAAAATTTTTCTATTTCATTGTTTCAATGTACATAATTTTTTTGTCCGTCCATTGCGGCCCTCTCTATACCCAGTTCGACTTGCAATGCATCTTTTGCCAGCCGAAACAAAGTTGAGCCATAAAATGCAACAGTTTCAGTCGCACCTTTTCCTCCGGCTGTTCGTCAGAGGTTCAAACTGCGCCATTCCGAAATCACTGCATGTACCAATGACCGGTTGGCTTCCAGTTCCCACGGCTCTCAACGCACGCGCTCGGCCATAATCCGCAATAATGACATTTTAAGTTCGATTTGCATAGATTTACGATAAAATAAAACATGAAATTTTAGCATTCACAAAACTGCGCAGCGTCGCTTTCAGTTTTCCAAAAAATTTACTCAGCAATAAAAAAAGTATAAAATAACACAACGGTTTCAGGTGTGCCACCGTGCGAGACGAACTCTTCCACAAAAGTGCATATGCAACATGGCAACCGCCACACCGACTGACTGACTGACTGACTGACTGACTGACTGACTGACTGACTGACTGACTGAGCAAGTGACGGCTTGACATCTGATAAATATTGAATTGGAAACATTTCATAACATAAATTCGAAACGGCACAATGAAGAGCCATAAATGGCAGTCCGCCGCCGCCCGCCAGCCCCCGCCGCCTTTGCATGCGAACGTATGCAAATGAAACGAGCACATTTGAAAGCAATCATTTCCACTGGAAACAATTCGAATTTGAATGCTGGCGAGCAATAAAATTTATTGCATAATTGGCCGCACAGATGCGACACTCACCCACACACACACACTCACACACAGAAACATATGAAAATAGAATTCGGTATCATCATCATCATTATCATCAGCAATATTATCGTAATCAGCGTCATCAGGTGCAGCAGCAGCAGCAACAACAACAAACTGCTGTGCATTTTACCGCTTGGCAATTGTTGCTGCGGCTTAAGCAAAACTGCAGGCGCAAAAAAAAGTTTTTGCGCTTTTTTTCCACAAATCGCTTGTATAATCGCTGAGTTGCATGCCGCTTTTGAATATTTCAACAAAATATGTGCGATTTTTGCGAATTTAATTAATTGTCGGTCGCTTAATTAAATCTGTTGCCCAGCTGTGATTTATTACAAAGTGTTTTATTGCTGCTGTTGCTGCTGCTTTCATATGGCATTTGAACTGCGCAGTCGAGCCGAGTTATTAGCGGCGTGTTCATTTTGATCTGTCGGTGCTGCCGCCGCCCAGCAATTTAAATGCTGCTGTAAAAAGCCTTAAATTGGCTGTGCTAATATGTGAATGTGAGCAGCAGCAGAAGCTGCCGCAGCAGTGCCGCCTTCCAAGCGTCTGGGCCGCCCTTTGACAGCACAGTGAGGCGCAATTGCTGTGGCGTGTGCCGCCCTCTAACCTAGCCTTCGCTGAAACATTGACCGCCAGATGTCGCTCCATCCCTCGATGCCATTTCTGAGCTCAGCATTTCACACAGCGTCGATTGACAGTGGCCTCTACTGTCGCTTCTCACCTGCCGCCCCACTCCGCCCACAATCATCCCACAGTTAGCCGCCCAATGCCGCCTCCTTGTCTCCGCCCGCTCTGCCAACAACTCAAGTGGCTTCAAGCATGCTCCGCTGCTCTTCGATCTCCACTTGAATTGTAGCAGTTTCTCTGTTTTACATCCGTGTATCTTTTGAGTGCATCTCGCCCATCTCTTCCCTTCGTCCAACTTCGCCATCCGTTCTGCAGCGCTTGTAATTCTATCCATTGAAAGTGTCGGATGTTGCACAATGAACTTTCGATTGCGCTCTTTATCTCGATTGCTTTAGCCTCTTGTGTTGGAGCCTTGCGCCTTCCAAAGGTAATCGAATCCCCTCATTTTCGCACCTCTCTGCTCGGCCTCTTCAGCGACGTTTGGTTTCGTTTTATTCTCTTTTGCGCCGTGTTGCTTGGAGCTCAGTGGCCCCCTTTTCGCTTGCCGCATTTCAATTTGTATAATCCCTTTTTTGCATTTTCGTTTTCTGCCGTGTTTTTCATGTCAATTCCAATCCGAACTGATTTAATTACACAATTACGTGGTCTTGTTGGATTCATCCGTCCATTGCAGTGGTAGCCGCGATTGCTCTCAAGTGAAGTGCTCAGTTATGTGGCCTATTGCAAGCGTGTGTAGGTTTGTTCTCGGAAAGCTGCTCTCTTAGTGCAACTCGCACTCTCTACTCAGACTTCACAGTCTGTGTGTCTGCCCTGATATTTAGACGCTATCTGATAGTTTATGAAGTAAGTGAGTAACGTTGGAATACCAGTGACGGTGTGAAAATACTGCAGACAGACCAAGAAATGTCTCGATTTGCCAGCAGGGAGAAGAGGTTTTAGGAATATAGCACATCGGAAAAATTTCAGATTGCTTGTATAACTTACTACGGGACATGCCAGCATCGGATATCATTTTCGAAAGAGGGGAGTGTTAATAGATAGATAATAAAGTGTGCATTGGAGAGGTAGAAATGGCAATGCACAGGAGGGGAAGAGTGAGCGTAACAGCGGGCCATCAAGAGTATAACTACAAATCATTCAAATGTATTTTATTATAGGCATCGGCGAGGTATCGGGAATCGATCGGACTCACCAACAAATCCCACAAAATTGCGCAAATCATCTTCAGTTGTTACTTTAAAAGCCAAAACAAATCTACAAATTATTTTCCCTTACTTTTTTAACTTTACACACATAATTTTCCGCACTTTTCTTACTTTGAAGCACTTATAAATTTGCACATGCTTGATTACAATTGCACATTAGTGCCTCGACCTCCGCCACACCACACCACACCTCTCCTCTCCTCTCCTCTCACCCTCTCCCAAAACCATACAAATTCCACCATGCGCCACGCTCTTCGTAACAATAAAAAGAAGTCATTAAAACTTGCCTTATTTGCCGCACATGATCAACAGACAAACAGACAGACAAACAGACAGACTGTCAGACAGTAGCGATGACTCTACCACTGCCAGCCTCCGGCAGCGGCTCCTTCTCCCTCTCCTTCTGCTCCTTTACCCTTTCGAGCATATGTGAGCAACTTTTTCGAGTTTTTGTTTTTATTGCTTTTATCGTTGTTGTTGTTGTTGCCCTACACTTCATTAACTACGAGTGAAAACAGTTTTTTAATAGTTCCTCAATGATTTATGAAAATTCGAGGTCTAAGAGTGTGCTTGCTAGCGACGAAATGGTGTTAGTGTTTGTGTGCGTGTGTGTGCGCGTGCTTACACACATGCACTTAAGGAAATCAATTTGGAAGCTCGAATTAGGGCCGTAAAATTAAGAGGCCAATTGCTGCCACAATATTTTCCTATTAATAGTTGGCAAGACAAATGAGAGACTGTATGTGTGTGTGTGTGTGTATCTAAGGTGTATGTGCGCTGAGCTGTTAAGCAGCATTTTTTGAGGGGGCCCATAAATTATTGAGCATTATGAGCGAACTTGCACATTAAATTTGTGGAAATCCTTATGCAAAGCACCGACAAGATACGAAAAGCGAGTTGCAAGCGCAAGACACATTTGCTTTATTTGTACTGTTCCATCGCCTCTGCCGTTGTGGTCGGTTATACGGTTGCAACTTGGAGCAAGGATAAAACGAGAATTCCAAATCCTAAGCTAAGCCAGTCTCGACGAAGCTCAAAGCCATTGCAAATAGATGCAGACGCAGACCCGAGCGAACGAACATAAGTCAACACTAATTGCAATTTACAACACATGCGCAAACACACACACACACTCACAAATACACTCAGCCATAGCCATTTGGCATAGCGAAAGGATGCATTTGCAATTTAATTTGCAAGAACTGCGAATGCAAAGGCAAAAAATTTGAAACGCAAATAAAAAAGGTTCTAAACCTCACAACAACAAAGAAGGAACGGCAGGAAATGAAAGAAAGCGGCAAATCTCTCTGAGTGGAATGGACAAGTGGTGAGCATGCACAAAAGAGGATTACGCCATTGCATATGGACAGGGAAGCGTTCGTTGTCATGCCGGCTGAAGCTGCAGAAGATCGGCGAGGCAGCGCGCCAAGCCGAGTCCACGGAGTGTCGAGTTTTAATTAATGGCAACTGTTGTTGTTGCCGCTGTACAATGTCTGTCCGAATGTAAGTCGAAAGCAGCAAGTCAAAGCAAAAATCCCCCTAACACAAACACAAACAGAAACACACAACTATAAACAAGCATATGAAGTACACAAAAATTCGGCAATGATAGCATGTTCAACTTGATACGAATAACCGGATAACCGGTTATAGAAATATCTCGAACATTATTCGTATTCGATAATCGAGCAAAATCGACTTTTCGAAAAATCCAAATTCATTTTTAGAATTTTATTAAATGATAAGAATAATTGCTAGGCATTTGGCAAGTAGCAATTATTCTTCGCCTTTATGAATATTGCTGAAATTTTTCTTAGCTTCAGCTATATTTCACGATGGGAGAGGAGTTTCTTCATTTTTACTCTTCCTAAAAATTGTTGTGTTGTTTCGGCAACAAAATCGCACATGCATTTTCCATACAATCCTAATATTTTATTAGTTTTTATATCTTATTTGTTGATGCATAGCTGTGATATACAATATTATTTTAAAACAATGAAGTATTTGTAAGTACCTTGCTTTAAATTGTCTTTATATTTAAGATATTTTATAAATTTCGATTTTATCAATTTGAAAATATCATCAATGTGTTGTTGCTTTTTTCTGAAAATGATAGTTTGCGATTCTTAAGCGGATAGTTATTGGTTATTTGAGTTAAAGAATGGCAGCACGCTTCGGTAGTCGGTTATTTCAGGAAAAAGTATAACAGTTCAAGGCCCTACAGTCTAGGGCCTAGACAACCAGCAGTTGCGTTGCCAACGCGAGATTTGGGGTGCATGAAACGAAAAGTCGCCACAGTGTGCCGGACGCAAGGGCAAAATTGAAGCATTCGCAAATGTGTGCAGTTTGCAGCACTCGTAAGCGGATTGCGGCGACGCTGGCGGCAGCGGCGCATAAAAACGACGAGGCAGCGAGGAGAAAATCGAAAGTATTTCGTTTAGAATTTAAAACAAGCGCAGCAGCTGCCAGCGTGGCCCGCTTAACGCCCATAAGGAAGCGTTGTTGCAGGCGCCAGTGCTCATTAGAAGCAGCCGCACTCACACACAAACACAAACACACACGTACACGCATGCCAACAATCGACAAGTCAATTTTTGCTGTGGCCATCAACACGCTTCAAGCTGAAAACGGCTGCCGGCGTTGATGAGCTTGTTCGCACAAATTAAGTGCGGCATCCTCTCCAGCTGCCCCCCACTGCACTGTTCCAAACGTTAGAGAAAATTAAAGATTTTCATTGATATTTGATTTTAAGTGTGATTCTTAAAGCATTCTCAAGTTACGAATAAATAAATGATGCCTACAACTTAATTTTCCGGAATTTTAATATCCCTATTTTGTAAACCCTATTCACAAAACGTGAAAGTAGAAAATTTGTGAATGTATTTTGTGCAGAAAGCAGACAATGGTTTTCATAGAATCATTTCTCTCAGATTAATATACTTCACAGTGGACTGACGCCAAAGTCGGATGCAAAATTTTAATGCCTGAGCATAGGAGCTAACCTATTGAATTTTAAGCTAAATATGAAACTCCTCAACCCCTTAATATTGCGTTCTATTTAAAACTGCTTCGATTTGATATCGAATGTTAATTAGGGTTCGATATCGATTTGAGAAATAACGACGTTTTTAAGTTGAAATCGAATTGCCCTTCTGGTTGAAAAAGCTTAAATTCTCAAATCGACATTAAAATGAGTTAAATTGTTTAAGAATAGGGCTCGATCTCAACCCTTTTTCAAATATTTAAATATATATATTTAAGATAAATGCTTACTGGGTGATGTTCGCCTGTGTGTGTGTGTGATGATAATAACAATGGCTTTTTTTGCGCCTCTGCGGTTTGCTGACAGAAACTAGCTTCAGCTCCCGAAGTGGCATGTTACGCGCTTGCAACTGCGTGCAATTGCGGGTAATGGCATTGGTAATTGGCGAGAAAGGATTCCAGCCGAGTGTGCAGTGTACGTGGGTCAAAGTCGACTGCATCAAAGCAAGCGAGATCTGCTGCTGCACTCGATTAATAGAGCCGCATGAGCTGCCGTACAGCTGTCCAAATTTGCCGGATTTGCGCAGCAATAGAATAATTCATTGTCGCATTAACTTCAGTTTGCCGCAGTGAGCCAGTGCCAGTGCGAGTGCCTCAACCACCACCAACCCCGCACGGCGAGCGGACAAGGCATCTGAATGAGGCACCAAGTGCAATCATCATCGCCGGCAGTGACATTGAAACCGAAATTGGATTCGAAGCACCAACAGATGCCGCATATTAGTGCACAGCGGCGGCAACAACAAATCGCTGTCGAATAGGGCACATCTAAATATTAATGGTCGAGCCAATGAATTGGAAATGAACGCGACGAGGGTTACGGGCAGCAGGCAGGCAGGAAGACAGACAGACAGAGAGCCCGATGGACGGATGGACGCACGAACGCACACAGACAGGCAGGCAAGGACTGCGCCAAATTGTGGCAAGAGCAATAAATGTAAAAATGTTAATACAAACAGCAGGAGCAGGGGCGAAAAGAGTGGCCGTCGACAATGCCGCAGCAAATCGAATATGGCAGAGTGAAAATTAGACGAGCGCCCACTGTCGCCCCCGAACGAGGGATCGCCCATAAATCTTGCGAGCGAACATTCGCCACCCTTAAAGAGCGGCGCCGCGGCTACCTCAGCTGCCCCGGTGCGGCACGGCCGTGCGGAATTTCGCTCAACGTAAATATTTTCGCTACTTCCGCACTTCGCCTGCCGCACACCGACTGCAAACTGTAAAAGCGGACATTTCCCAATAGACTTCATTTCATTGCGCTGCGATGTGCGGCAGTGCGGAGTGGCAGTGGGACGCCGTGCGCTATAAAAATGGCAATTTTCGGAAGGCGCTTCAATTATATGAAGTCGCTGCGACTTTGGTATTTGCGACACTTCGAGAGTGCCACATCCCGTTTCCCTCTACATTTTTCCTACATGTATTTCAAAGGTTTTGTTATAGGAATTTGCGCTTTTGTTGCCGTTGCTGTTGCCGTTGTTGGTGTTTTCTGGCTGCTGCCGCTTGTGGCTTACGGCTGCCATGCCAAAATGTTTACCTCATGTTGCTTCCTTTTGTGTGGCGTTGCTGTTTGTGCGCTGCGGTTGTTGGCCTTTGATGGCAACATTTTGTCGTTTATGAGGATTTTGGCACACGCCCTTCTCACAGCGCAGTGCCGGCATGGGGTCGCACCTCCTGTGGGAGCTGACGACCTTCAAATTTGGCAGAGTTGACAATTTTGTGTGTGTGGAGCGGGGAGCGGAGCAGGGCAGAGTGTGTATCGTGTTTCTTTGATTAATTCCCAACGACTTTAAGCGCAAAGTTAATCGCTGCTGATTTATTATTGTAAAATGAGTGCCTTCATTGTTGTTGTTGTTAATATTATTTATGGAAAAGTGAGAAAAGTTAATGTGGCAGCACTATGCCACAGTTCAATAATCAGCCACCCATGCTAGTTGAGTCCTCAGCAATCTGTTGAAAGCACACATTCACGAAGCCACTCTAATCACCTCGAAAGCCGTAGCCGGCTTCCGGTGTCAAGCCACCAAACGACCGCCACAGAATGGCCTCAACTGCAGCGACATTTTCCCATCATAAATTTCTTTCGATTGCTCTCAATTTGAGGCTGCTCCTCATTCCCAACTTCATTCATATTCTCCAACTTGCACATAGCAGCACACCGCCGCACCAAACAATATCACATGCACACACACACACAAATGTACAGAGATTCCACTTACTTTTGCATTCATTGGCGTCGGTGTCCGTGGCACGACCCCACGGTCGATCGAAGTAGAAGGGCTTGCAGCGCTCACATTCCGGTCCGGCTGTGTTGTGCTTGCAAGCGCATGTCATTGTCAATTTTGCATTGATGGCCATTGCCGAGGCACCAGCACCAGCACCGACAACGGCACCAGCATTTGCACTGCCAGCGGGCCCGGCGGAGCTGCGTCCGAAATTGCCGATATCATCGTCGCCATTGTCGCCATCGTCGATGTAGGGCAGAGTGGCTTCGTTGGATGACGCCGCGGCAACACACTCCGAAGCATGGCCATTGCACTTGCAACGCCCCCCAACAGCAAAGTCCGATACGGCGTAGTGCTGCGATGTGGCCAGTAAATCTTTGGCGGTTGGCGTCGCTGTTGGTTTAGCCTCTGCCGCTTGTTTTGAGGCGGCAGTTGCCGTCGTCTTTGTCGTTGCTGTGGCTGCGGTCAGTTGCGACTTGCCCAGGAAGTGCTTCTCGTAGGCGCTGCTTTTGTGTTTGCTGCTGCGCTTGGCGACCTCCGGCACAGAGCCGTCATTGGCATAGTCCATGTCCAAGTTGTCGTCCAGCTCAAGATGCTTCTTGGGCTCCTCGTAGTCGCCCTCGTCGTACTCGCTGTCGTTCTCTTGCAGACTGTAGTCGTACTCCTCTTGGCTGCCGCCCATCTCGTCGCTGAAGCGGTTGGCGTCCGGCTTGGACGCATCCTTGTCGCTGGTGGCGATCAGATCGCGTGGCAGCTCCAGACGATGGAAAACCACACGTATGTCGGTGGCTGTCACCCAGTCCTGCAGCACCAGCGAAGCGTCCAGGTCGTTGGCCGACGGACGGCCCTCCAGCGTATTGAAGGCGAAGCGTTGCGTGTTGCCGTCGCGATGCGAGTCTATGCATCTGGCCTCCTGCTCGTTGTACTTGCTGATCTTGGCGCGATCCGGTCGGCCGTAGAACTTCTGGCACTGCGAGCTGTAGAACTGAAAGGGCTGCCAGGTTTGGCCGAAGTCGGAGCTCTTGTAGATGGCCAGCGAGTCGGGACGCGGCGCTTTGGGGCAGAACGACAGACTGACATAGGTCAGCTCGTACTTCTTGCCCAGCGACAGTGTCAGCGTGACGTTGTCCGGCGGCGCGGTGTCCATGTCGAGCGGCACATGCACGCTGGCCGAGCGCCAGCAGGTCACATTGTTGGGATTATTTAGGTCGGTCAGTGCGTTGGGCGCGAAGCGGAACTCCGGCGAGGCGTTGTCGCACATGCGGCACTCGCCAACGCTGCCATCGCGATTTAGCTCGCAGAAGCGCTCGGGCTGATGCGCGCCGCAGATGCTGGACGCCTGCACGGGATTGCCGTACGCGCCGTTGACGAAGCTGGGCAAGCACTTCCGCGGCTTGCCGTCGTAGTAGCAGGGATCATTCGAGCTGGAGGCACTGGCCGCAGAGGCTGCGCCGATGAGCAGCAGGCAGCAGATAAGCGGCAGCCACTGCAGACTGGACGCCCGGCAATAACTCATCCTGAGCGCACGGTCTATAAATAACTCGCCTGCCTGCGCCTATTTTTCTATTCTTACGGCTCTTCTCGGTGCGGCTCGATTTCGTATGCAAGTCACTCGCGCGCTCTTAACACTCTGTACGGCCGTCGCGTCGACCAGTCACCATTCACGTACAGCAACAACACCAACAACACAAGCGACACTGGCAACACGTGCGGCATGCAACGCTACGGCGTGCCCTCTTGCGGTGATTTGTATTCTAATGGAATTCTTGTTTTTAATTAAACGACGACACGTCAGCGCGCTAATTGCACCACTGCAGCAGAGTCTGGCGGTCTGACAGTCTGCGGCGGCGGCCTGTCTCTCGGTTGTGAAAAGCCGGAGCAGCGCGTACTTTTCCTTCACACCTTCGCAGAGGGCGAACACACAACCGAAGCGGCTCGCGACGCGGGATAACCGGCAATTTTCAATGTCCCTCCGAGAGAGACGAAGACCGACCGGGCGTGCAAAGCACGCGAGTCCGACGATCACGGCGTCACTCAGTCTGCGCGTGCGAAACGGACGCGAGCCTCAGCCAAGTGGCGGTAACACTCAAACGCGATCCAATGGGAGGCTCGTTTGCATGGCGCTGCTGGCTGAACTTTCCAGCAGCTGCGATCGGGGCGACCCGCACTGGATGCCACTACGCGGCGCTCACTCGTTCACTGAACAATGTCACACCGATTTCAATTGGCCAATTGGGGTCTGGGCGCTGTGCTGCGCGCATGCATCCGCGTCAAGTTCCAACGCGCTCAGCTGCTGGCGTTATTCTGCTGCGATTCGCAAACGCGGCGGATGTTATATCACGGAAGCGACGACACAAAGCGCCTCGAGGTGAGTTAAGGACTGCGCGACAATTCACCACCTTGCCGTGAAACCGAACACTTCCGCTTCCGTTAGTTCCGATTGCGTATGGCTGTGTGTCTGCGAGAACGAAGCGACGCAATTCCGTTGCGTTGTGCACAGGCCGAGAGCTCGTCGAATACTGAAGCGCTCAGCGGCGCAGTTGCTGCCTCGCTGGCTCGGCTGAAGTTGTGGAACGTGTGAGTGTGTGTGTGCGTGGATGGATGCAACCGAAGAGCAGATTTCGCTCGCAGCATCAGGCTCACACACACGCACACATGCACGTGCTTGGGATGCTGAGCAACATTTGATGCCTGGGAATGTTTAGAAACATTCTGATAGCGCTTCATTGGTGGAGCTTCATTGGCCGTATGCTGCTCTGGCCTCTCGCAGAAACTGAAATTTTGAATAACTACTTTTTAGTGCCCTAAAATTCGGCAGAAGCCGCATTAAGCCGCAGACGCACATGCGTGAGCACACTCCGAGAAGAGTTGGGAAGACGCTTCTTTGAAGCAACATGAACTTTATTGCCGCGGCGGCCGGAGTGCGCACGCATTTGTGGCACGGCAATCGCCCCCATTAATGAATGCGCCCTCGACGAAAGTGGACAGCTTCAGCCGAAAAGAGTCGTCTCTAACAGCAGCTCGGAAACTAAGGCGGTCACTGCATGCTGCCGGGCAGCTCACCGGAGCACCGACGCTCCGCCAAGCCCCCTTGTCACATTCATAGGCCAGCGTAATCCCTCGGCGTCTGTTTCTGCACGGCCGCAGTTTCAGCTCCGCTCCGCTCACCTCGAGCATTCAGTTTCCATGCTTGACCGCATTTCATTGCCTTGAATTGAAATGGGTTTCGGCAGCGAGCGGATTTCTTGCTCGTCTCAATTTCTGTGAAATCGCTTAAAATTTGTTTTTAAATTGCCGCTGTTGTTGTGTTTGTTATTGTTGCATTGCGCCTCGGAAGCAGCCTCGCCAATGATCTCCCAAGGCGCGCGCGCGGAGCTTGCTGCCGTCCATTTGTAATGCGTTCGCATACATTTCCATGCTTGGGGACGCATGCACACGAGCGCACACTTCTCAGCGCCGCTGGCCGCTAGCCGTTGCTCGGGCCTGGGTCCACCAGCGCTGGGACACATTTGGCCGCTGATTTATTGCTTCTGACATTTTCAGGTTATTCCGCGTCGCTGAGTCTTCGGGATGCGTGCGGCGTGCGTTATGTGGCTTGTAGTGGGCAACAGGGCAAGGTGGCCAAGGTGGCGAAGAAGCGGCAGGCGGCTGGGGCAAGCCTGGCGAATTTACGTATTGTTGTTGCTGGGCTGGTTTACAATCTTTGTTTATAAATTTTAATGTTTGTGTGCTCTGCCAAGTTCAGCGTTGGCCGCTGCCCCGGAATTGAGTTGGTGCTGCAAAGTGCTGCAAGTAATGGAATGTCAAGTTAATCTGTTGTTGGACGCCGTCCCAAAGCAGCAAAAGTGGCAACTGCCGCGAGCTGTTCCCAAATTCGAGCGTTTTTTTTTTGCCAATTGGAATGCGCTCTTCTGCTGTGGGTCAGCAGCAGTGCTGTCGTTTGGAATTTTTTAAAAGTAGTTCATGTTTTGAACAAGCGAAGTAGGCCGTTATCTTTATTTCGCTACAAATGCGACAAAAATATAGTTTTATAGACATATTATAAACTTCTTTACCAATATATTTTTGTATTTCATTTAGGATTTTAATGGGTTCGTCTTCTAAATCCTCCCACCTGGTTCTTATTTAAATTTTCAATGTAAACAATTTTTAAATTTTCTTCAGCTGTAATAATACATATTTCTATATAGGAATAAGTAAACTTTATATCATTTGTAACTCTCTTCTCCTCATCTGTAAATTGCTCTATGTATGTATGTACATATGTAGATAATTACTTATCTCTATTTTCATCAAGAATCGCTTTTTCACAGTTTCAAATTTCGATATTTCCCTGTTTGCTGGGAATATATTCGTACATTATCTCCGAATTTTGATTTTGTTAACGTAGAAAAATACTCCGATCGGAGTAGGTGCTTCCAACAGCACTGCTCCCAAGTGACTCTACCACTTTGCCCAGCGCTCTCTTGCTTGTTGTGTGTGAGCGTTTGTGTGTGAGGCTCCGAGCAGTTCGCACAGTCACACAAACAATGACGGAATCGCAAATGATTTCAATCTGTATGAAGGATGCCACATCAGCCGCGCTGCTGTGCGGCAAACGGACTAACCGCCAACGAAGCCGCCACTTGTCGGTTTCAGCTGTCCGCAGCCATTGAAGTTCGGCAGCAGCCTGCGGAATACAGAAGCCGCCAAGGCTGGTTTGCCTAATATACCCAAAAGAGCACATGCAAATGCGCGAGCCTCCTGCGGCTCGACAGGCTGCACCACCGATAGCATCAGCACAATTGCGGGGTATAATAAACGAGCGCGCGCACACAGCCACGAAGCGCACATAACCGTAATTGAAATGTAAAATCGTATTCCGTGTGAATTTGGCGTTATTTCTGAATGGCCTGAAGGACTCAATGAGCCTGGATGAGGAGGCGCTCTATGCCAGGGCTGAAAGGACAGATATAACAATGCGCGTTAATTTTCACAGGTATTTTCCACCTCATTAAAAGCGAATGGCAACGCGGAGCAAATCGGCGGGTGGTGGCAAATAATGCAACCGTGCAGCAATCGCAGTGGAAGAGCGAGCTGTCCGATGGGCGGCCATGGCCATCACTAGCGACAACAACAACGGCTTCGATTGAAATGATGGTCCACAAGAATAACAGCGAGAGCAGCGCACAGCGCGCAATTAGAAGCAACAGTTGCTGGGGGCGCTGCTGCCGCCGTTGCATCCTGCTGTGCGTGGAGCTGCTGATTAAGCTGCGATAGTTCCGCAACAAAAGGCAAATGGAGCGACCGACGCGCCTGTCGCCAGTTAAGATCGACACCAGAGGAGCCAAATTACAGCAGCGGCAGCGGCACTGACCACCATCCGCCAAGTGCTGCGCAGTCAGCAAATTCAAGCCAGCTGCCAAGCACTCTTCGTCCCCCTAATTCGCAGTTGCTCGCATTCACCTGCTGTTTTCGCTTCCAGTGTGGACGGAAGACGGAATTTGCCGCATTCAGCACAAAATAAAGTCGTCGCCTTCGCTGCCTGGACCCAGCCTGGAGCGCACACACGAACAGCGCAAATCCAATTCGGTCGAAAGTGTTGAATTGGAGTGGCACACACACACACACACACACACACACACATAGAGAGAACAGCATATAATATCTGCTTATGTCGCTTTGCTGCGAGGCTGCTCGCCCACCACAAACATTGGCCAACCTCCTTCAACTTCATCTTCCACTGCTGCTTCTGTTGCTCTTTCTTTGGCTGCTACTGGTGTCTTCTCTGCTGTGGCTGCGGCTGCTTCTGCTTCTGCTGCTGCCGCCTCTGTGCTGGCACGAAGCCTTTGGCACTGATTTGAGGCTGGCGATAAATTGAAGGTGGTGATTTTTCGGTCGAGTCGGTGTATTCGGCGGCCGGGGTTAACGCTGGTAGCTGCCACTTTACGCCAAATGATGCTTTAATTTCTGCCGTCTGTAGCGGCGGCTACTTCAGATGCCGCAGATATGAAGTTGAAATGTTCGTGCGGAGCACAGTGGTTGAGCTTCGCAATAAAAGTGCACAAAAAATAACAGCAATCGTTAAAGCCAAATTTGTATACACTGTGCCTATGGTAACAGTATATATTAACTTTGTGCGAAAATTGTAACGCATTAAAGAAGCCGTCCTAGGTGTAGAGATATGTAAATATATAAAAAATATCAGAATCAGAATGTCGTGGTTTCCGGCTGCCCGTCTGTCCTTCTGTTTAACTACTTGTGGCCGCAGGATTCACATTTTAATGAATTTTGGTACATTTCCGAGATTAACAAATCTGTTGAAGGACACCGCCATAATGGGCCTATAAATACACCTATCTCGGAAGTTTATCGGAAAAATTGCTTAAATTTGTCTAAATTTGGCTGACAGCAGTTCAAGTGAATAAACCAATGGTCCAACCAATTATTATTTAAATTTTCATATTACCAAGTTTTGTAATATATAATGGCATGTTTATCTACATACATGTATGTATAAAATAGTCGGAACTCGTGTATAAAATGATTCTTGCGCGTTTGAGCCATTGTGCGCCGCTGCGACGGCTTTTAGCAGTTGGATTGATTTATGCTGCCGGAGTATCTCATGCACGCGTTGAATAGCGGGAGAGGTTGTGGCACTATTGAACCGTTTTTGCGTGATTTATTGTGACGAAGGTCAGGGAAGTCCATGCCGAAAATTTCTCTTTTTGTGTTTCAATTTAAATGGTTGTATGTATCTCTCTTCCTGCTGGAGGTGCTCTTGACGTAAATCGGAGAGGCGTTGTGGCGTTATGGAATTTGCAGTTGGCTGCTCTGACATGCTCTGGATAACGGACAGGACAACGTCGCATGCGGGTTAAAGGGGCTGCATTTTCTCTTGTATTTCGCTTTAGATCGATGCAGACGCACACACACTCGCTCACCACTCGCACGGCCAGTTGCGGATGTGGCTGCTTGGAGTAAGAAAATATGCCTGCAGCAAGGATTAGTTCTCTACCGAGCCGAGAAATGCCGAATTATCGAATTATGAGAATGCAAGCAACAAAAACAGAGCAGCAAAGACGCCGGCAGGCCAGAAGCAGCTGAGCTGCGCGGAGGGGCGAATGGACGGAGGTATCGGGCAGTGCATCAGACTAAATTGGCAAGCGACAGAGAATGCGCCATTAACTGCAGCCTGCAGGACAACAGCATCCCTGCGACTGTAGAGATTGAGCGAGATTACGGCAAGTGTTGGGTGTGGAAATGATTGAACGGCATGTGGCAGTGCGTATGTCTGGCTTGCCGCAAGCTGTCAAGGCATACTTGCAGCGCATTAACGGATTTGCATTTCGGAGAGCGCAGCTAATGCAGCCGATGACGCCGTCGATGCACAAACCAGACTGACGACAGCTTCAGGCCGGAATCGAGTAGAGTCGAGCCACCACCCAAGAGCAAGCCGAGGTGGCCAGAGTGTGGCGGCAAGGCAAAGGCAAGCATCTTTTCCACGGCCACTTGAGAGCGCCGCCTAATTCGAAGGTGCCATGGATGTGTGCGTGCATCCGTGGGATACACAACACTTAATGCTGAGCGGCTAAGCCGAATTTGTTGTGCTTCCCCGTTGAAGCACAACGTTGCTGCAGCAGCAAATATTGACTTTACGTGCCTATTTCACTTTTCACTTCTTTCGCTTCGTTAGGGTTCGCGTTGTTGTTATACTAATTCAAATGCTGCTGTTGTTGTTGTTGTTGTTACTATTGTCGGTGGGCCCCACTTGAATTGCGTCGTTTGGTTGCCATTGCTGCATGCCTCCTAGTTGCAGGTTTGCTTGCTTGAGTGGCAAGCCTTCCGGTCTTTAAGAAGTTGTTGTTGTTCTTGGTGTTGTTATTGTTTTTAGCATTGGCTGATATTCTTATATTTATAAAGTAAATGCCTTCAAATATGTAAGCACATGTTTTGAATTTTTTAGGGTATGTGTGTGTATGTGTGAATGTGTCAGCGGGGGGTAATCCTCGAATGAGTTCCATTTGTGCATTTCTGCATTCTCATTTTTTTTCGGGAAATTGCCTTTGATTTTCCGCTTAACTAACGTCCGAGTGTACAACTACCTTAAATACCTTAAATCTGCTTGCAGTCGCCCACTTCTCCTGCTCCGCCTCTTCCCACTCATCAATGTCTGTGCACCTGCCCGCGTCTCATCTGAGTTGATGAGTTTTGTTAAGGCCACATTCTGATGAATGCATACGTATGTATGTGTGTGTATGAGTGTGCATTTGTATTTGTGCAATTGGCTTGCAGTTGCTTTCGCATTTCAAACGATTTTAAGTAAATCCACCACCAATCTCCCCTCCTCCTTCTCCAACGAAAGTTTGCGTGCCTTAATGTGTAGCTAAATATTTTGTGCTGGTGTGTGTGTTCGTTTGAAAAGGTATTTCAATTGCCGAATTTGACCCCTCCGTCTTCACCCTTGCTCTGCGCAGCCAGTCTTCCTTTTGTTTATTCTGTTTGTTGTTTATGTTGTTGTTGTCATTATTTTCGTTTAAATTATTTTCCTTCTAGTTTCATCTCCTTTTCTTCAATTCCTATTGTTGTTGCTGATATTGCATTTGTTGTTTTTGCTGTTGTGACTGATGCACTTACTCTAGCACTCAGTCAATCAATAAAGTGCAATATTTACCTTTAATACTTTTTGCTATTGCCCTTGCAACGGCATGGATGTGTGTGTGCCTGTGTAGGTGCCTGTGTATGTGAGTACGTTCGAATGCGTTTATTGTTTCTTGTATTACGTGCTTTCATAGAAAAACATTTAATTAAGTTGAGTTTCGGAACAATTGAGACGAGTGCAGCATACGTGTAAATAAACGAATGGCATATCCTTGCAATGTACCGCCTGCCCTCTCGCCCCCTTCCCCCCTTCCAAATACAATGCCGCATTTTGTTGTTGTTCAAATCGGCAGATCAAATTTCACACTTCGTTGAGGATCGAGCAAAATCATTCCGAAAGCAAAACCAAATGCTTGTAAATCATTTGAATAGCCTGAAAAAAACACAAACTCGCACTTACACACTCGCATTCGCACACACACACACACGCACACTCTTCCACGCGCCAAAGCAAGCATGCTCACATGCAATTACAATAAAAAATGACCAAAGGACATAAAAGCAATTTTCTTTGTTATGGCATGAAGTAGAGGAAAGGGACGGAAAACCGAAGATCGAATCAGATGAAGAAATGCCGTGGAGAAGGGGCGGGAAGGAGGGAGGAGGAGAGAGTTGATATGTGCACAAATGGCACATTTGGGTCATATCGTAATGAGCAGGAATTTGTAATGATTAAATGACAAACAGGCACACTCCACACACACACAATTAAATGAACTGTTGAATTGAAGGCACGCAGTCGCACACACATACACATCCACTGATATTATGACTGAATTGAATAGAAAATCTGGACCCGAGCACACAATCCCAAGCTAGGACGAAACGAGCGAACGCAGCCACACAAGCAAACAACTCATTTATCAGCTACACGGATAAGGCAGCAGCGCACGCAGCGGGCGGCGGGTGGTGGGCTGACGGAACCAGTCAATGGGCGCACTGTTAGCACCAGTCACGGGCACAGGCAGGCCCTTCGCTTGGGTGGCTTAACGGGCAAATGATGATGATGACATGCAGGGAAGTGGTCGGAGGGAGAGCTTGCTCTTGGCAAAGCCCGAAAAAGTGCCTCGGTATAGACTGCGACTGTGCAGGTTAATATGTGCCGTTTGACCTCTACTGGTCTGCTGGGGAGACGCCAGCAGCTGAATTGGAGCTGGAGCTGGAGCCGCACAGGATATGAGAAAACATTTTGCGGCTAATGCCTTCTGCTCGCCGTACACCCTGTTTCTCTGTATGCCCGCACTCTTATGAGTAACGGAAATCTTGGTGTTCGCTCAGCATGCAAAACCCCCCTTCTTGGCTCCCTAACTCACAAAGTACATATGTACATGTGTATATAGTATGCGTTTTGCAGCCGGATGAAAGCAAAAAACAAATTTCCGCTGTTTATATAAAAATGAGCGGAAGCGGAAATAAACTCGCTTGTAAGCGGTTCAAATGCAAACTAAGAGAGAGAGCGCTACTTTCGACCTTATAGACGCTAAATTATTTGCTCTCTGCAACAATCAAGGCACTCAGTTTGGATCTATATATTGGCAGTTCAACTTTGCTGGTCGGCTCCGCAGGTTCGAGCCGGCTCGTCGGAAAAGCTATTTTTATATCTTATTTGACCATGCTAAAGTTTTGCCAACGGTATGAGTATAAATATATCTCGACATGAGCTCGATATCTCTCAAAAAGATCTACCGATTGATCTTCCTTAAATAGATTCTGTTATTCAACAAAAGTATTTATACTTTATTCTAAAACCAACAAATTATTATTGCGAATTTAAAAAACTTTGTGGAAAAGATCCAAAATCATATTCGACTTTAATAAGACCGACTTGGCAACAAAGTTGCAATAACAAAGTTGCCAACACGATTTTGGATACTCGTGCTGCTCATTTCAAGCGAGCTCTTTCCCATGGAATTTTTCGGTGCTCTCATTTTCAACGCAAGCGACTTTGTGGAAGGAAATGCGAGACAATATTTCCCTACCATTTTATTATTCTTTTGTTTTCAATACCTATTTATATTTCCACAATATAATGGAGTTGTCTAAATAAGTTGGAGCTTTAAATATTTCGTTAAATGTAACGGGATGAGCCACCTGTATAATTTAACCCTGGCTTTTAACCGAGATTTTCCTACACGCATCTCTTCACTTCCCCAGCGCAGTCTTCCTTAGCTTAGTCTTCCTTTAATTCTGGCCGCTCCTTATCAGCGCATCGAAATCAGCAATTTCCAAATTAATTTCGAAATTTTTAGCGATTGCACTTTGTTTCTCGCACAAGTCTCACTCGTGAGCTTGCCCCGTTCCCTCGGCGTGCACAGCCTCCCTGCGCGCATGCAACGCTGCACCGAAGTAAAAGCAATTGCGGCAGGGGCGTTTCTTTTGGCGGGCGTTGCTGCGCGCTTTAATGGAAAAATCGCCAACGATGCCTAACAAACTCGCTACAGTGCAGCGCTACCCCGCGCGCTTCCGCGCTGCTATGAGTGCGCGGCAGCTGACGAGGATGTGTGCTGCAGCGCGCCAGCCAACGAGTAAACAAGCGGCGGCTTAAGCGCCAATTATCGGTCGCTCAACTCAATCGCCGAGTTAAATACAGGTTGCCTCGTTAGATGCAGATAGGCTATCTGCGTATCTGTCGAATGCTGTTGGCTGCGTGCGGCAGAGCTGACACGGCCACCGATTGAGCCATTTGCTTTGACGTCAAATGCTGGCGAGCCGCGGCCTTGAGGCACTTTAATTAAATACAATACTTTATTTAAAAATTAAAAATAAGGGGGGAGGGGTTGCTTACACTTGTACACAAATACTCGCTACTAAACACAACAACAATTTGCTTCTAAAATTAAAAAATTTGAAAAGGAATACTACTTAAATTCTTGGAATTGCTAGAAATGCGTTTGATGCGACTCGGCGGCCGCGACAGCCGCGTCGGATTCGAACGCCTTATTGTCGACGCCGCCCTTTTCGCATTCGGTGCTCGCCCCGTGCTCCAGCGTCTCGTGTATCACATTCGTAACTATGCCGTTCATCTTGCCCTTCGCCTCGCTGGCCATTACCATAGCCTCGATGGTGTTGATGTTGCCGTTGGTGTCCTTGCCGCTGTCTGCTTCGGGGCACTCGCTATTGCTTCGTTGCTTTTTGCGGTTGTCGCGACGCTGGAAGTTGTACATCCAACTGCGCAAGGATTTACAAAAGTATTAGATCAGTTAAATGGTTGTAGCGAGAGAACTGGTGCGCTAACTCACAGGAATATCAGCACGGCTGGCACGGTCAGAGCGGCGCCCAACAGAAAGAAGGCGCCCGGCAGTACCTTCAGCGTGGCCGCGTACATGGTGGTGTACATGGGCGCAAACACCATGGGCACCAGCGCCTCCGCCACTCCGAAGAGCGAGTTCACCTTGCCGAGCTCGTTCTTGCACACCAGCTTCGTGGCGATGGAACGCATCGCAATGAAGGCCGTGCCGTTGAAGGTCTCCACCAGGCCACCGACGTACATGTGCCATGGCACTGTGGCGAACGCATACACGAAGCCAGACAGAATCTTCGACATGCTAGAGAGCACACCCACCAGAGCGTCGTCGATCTTGAGTTTGTGCGAGAGCACGCCGACGCAGAAGAGCACGCCTGTGAGAATAAGAGAGGAGATCGAAATGAAATGTGAAGGAAACAGCAGGACGCGACAGGAGTGCTCACCAACCAAGCCCGTCAGCATGGCGTAGGTGGAGAAGACACTGAACTCCACCTCGCTCCAGTTGAAGCGGTACCGAGTAAACAGATAGGTCACCGACATTTCGCCTAAAAATTTGAAGACCAGTGACGTCAGCGCAGACCTACAATTGGGACAGCCGCGTACTCACCATGCATCGGTCCCACGACCACCATCACCACAATCATGAGCAGAATAACGCGCTGCCGCCGCTTGTTCTCGCCCTTTTTAAAGGCCACCTTGAATGTCTCCACGACGTGCTCCTTGTCGAAGAAGTCCCTGAGCAGACTCTTGTGCTCCGGCTGCTTCTCGGGCTTGGCACGAGACTCCTTCAGAAAGAACAAGCCGTAGAAGAATGCTATCAAATAGAGCACGGCCGACGTGGAGAAGACCCCATAGAATCCGATGCGCCTGCGGAAGCAAAGATAGTGAAATATTCAGTGGGCTCAACTGCTCACACTCACTTCAGCAGCACGCCACTGAAGGCCATGCCGATCGGCACGCCGATGGAGAAGCACACATTCAAGATACCCACGCGCAGCGTACGCTCCTCCTCGGTGGTGATGTCGGCTATGTAGCTGAACACGCCCATCAGCATGGTGAACCAGCCGCCGCTGAGCGAGGGAAAAATGGCCTCAGTCAGGCCGTTGACTTCCATCGGCAGCTGCTTGAAGTACACGCACATTATTTGGCCCACGGTGCCCAGGAACTCGCCCACAATCGGTATGAGTATGCAGGGTTTCCGGCGGTGATGGCGGTCGCTCCACGAGCCCCAGAACAGAATCAGCAGGCAGGGGAACATCGATTGAATCACAGTTTTCCAGGTGGCCATGTGCGCCACCATTTGTTGCACCGTCTGCTCCTCGCTGTCGTGCAAAGAAGTCAGTTGACTGTATTTTTGGGAGCTACCCATCCCTCGACCCGCCCACCCACTTACAGCGTGTAGTTCTGCGTGTCTCTGCGCGTCAAGGCGTCGCAGACCTCGTCGCCATAGGCCATGTTCACACGGCACGCCTTCTCCAGGCTGAGATTCTGCGTGGCGAGGTTCGAGAGCACGCTCGGCATGATGTAGGCGGCCAGTATCGGCTCCACGGTGATGTTGCTCGTCACCTTGCGCAGCTTCTCGCGCCAGCTGAGCGGAGGGTGCTTCGGCGCCGTCTTCGGCTTGTCCGACGACATTCTCGTGTCGCCTTTGACGACCATTATCAAGAATCTGAGCGAACAGAGAGAAGAGCTTGGCTGTGAGCGGGAATGCTCTCGCTGAGCATTTGAGTTTCGAGTGCGCTGCTTGCTGGCAGTGTTGCCAACATGTTTATTTTAAATTGCACACAAATTCATTTACACTATTGCGCTCAATACTTTTTTATGATATTTGTGGAAAAACATAGTAATGCTTAGAAAAAAGATATGAATGTATGTCTTTCTGCTTGAAAAAAGCTACTTTTCAAAAAGCGCACAATTTAACGGAAAAGCGCTCAGGTGGCAACGCTGCCGGCAGCGTCTTGCTGCTCATGCTGCTGACTGAGCGGCTGCAATCTGAACTTGAGCGGGGTTCATCGCTTTCTGTTTACGCTTCATTTTCGAAGTCGGCGTCTGGCGAGCGGCGCAACGACGGAACGACGCAGTTGACGGATGGGCGGATGTGTGTGTGTGTCTATGCGAGTGTGGGTGTGTGCGCACAAGTGGCAAGCGCGACTTGCGCGATAGTCAAAATGATTAACAAAACAAATAAGCGCGATCATTTGATAAACGAGCAAATAAAGCGCGTTTTATGCGAATTCGTGGTCTCGCGGCGGTCTCGCACCTTCTACGACGCTGATCCACTTTTCCTTGCCGCTGGCGAAGCTTGCGTCTTATTTTCGATTCGAAATCAGAGAATCGCATTCGAGCGAAAGTGTGCGATCGATTGGAGTAGTAGTAAGGAATAGTGGCGGCAGCAGCGGCGACGGCGGGGGCGTATGAGGCACATGGCATAGACGCTGCAGGAAAAGAGCACTCATACGCGGCACTGACCTGGCTGGCAGTTGCAAGCAAAATAATACAACATCTTCATTTTCGCATTTATCGCTTTGTTGTTGTTGTCAATTGAAATGCAAACGCTGCAAATTGTTGCCGCAAGCGTGCTCGCTTTTTGTGAACGCAGCTGTTTTGCGATTTCACAGCTTATAAAAACATATTCGCGTATGTTTGAGTTAATCAAACAGCAACAACAACAACAACAATCTCACAGCAAGAGCAACAACCAAAAGAGCGACAGCTGCAATTTCAAGTGCGCGACGCAAAATTTCACGTTGCTGCAGCAGTTGTACGTGCTTTGCGTGGCGCGAAATGGAGGTGTGGGAGGGGGAAGTTGCAGCTAATTCGGGCGGTAAAAATTGCATTTATTATTGCTGAAAATTTGTCAAGTAATTTTTATGACGAAAATGAAAAGCTATGCAGCAATTAAATGACAGCGCTTGATGTTGTCGTTGCTGTTGCTGACATCGCTGACAGTTGCCACGAAACAGCGCAATTGCGCCTTTCTTTCTTTTTCGAGCAGCTTGTCTCAATTGAGCGGAAGGCGGGGGCGGGCCAGCTGCAACGCTTCTGAGTGCAGCGCAGCTGTGAAATAGGAAACTCTTTAGCGGTTCAGAGCTCATTTACGAATTTGCGAGTTCTTGCGTAGTTGGGCTGCCAAAGCACGTGAAAGCGTAAAACGAGCGGGAGCGGGAGCGGGAGCGGAAGCCGTACGCGAATGCAACGAATTAAAAATAATGGCGCATGTTTGTTAGTTCCGGTATTTGCGGCGCGTTTGTGGGCGTTTCAATTGACAGCAAAAAAAATTATTGCAATTTGCTAATTTACAGAATTTAGAAATTCTTTGAATGCGAATTACGAAAGTCCTACATTCAAACATTCAAAACTTACACAGTCCAACACAAAAGAGTATGACAAGGCTCTGACTTTTGCATATTGTAAAGGATAAAAAATTATATTGCATGTGTATGACCTTTTGAAATTTATCCTATACAGTGGCTCAAACAAAGTTTTCATATTTAAAGTAACTATTCCTACTCCATTTGTCCTAACCCAATAATTTTAATTATAGTGTGCAACAGATGGGGCGATATTGTTGCATGTTTTGCTGCGTCGTCAGGTAGCGTGTTACCAGATATTCGGCTTGGACTCAAATGAGTGGCAATGCTTTGATTATGAAATGAATGTATGCTCGTAGTTCTGATGAAAGAGAGTGTAGTTGTGTCGGTTTTCATGACACGTTTTCGATAGCACATATTTTATTCAATTTTATTGTACAATTCAAATTTTTCTTAGAAATCCATTTCAAAGGTAAATAAAGGAAAAATTACTGCAGCTATACAAAAAAGAGAGAGAAAAGAGAGTACGAAATATTATAGAGTTATTATTTGGTACAACTCGCAGCAATTCATATTAAGATATTAGCCAGAAACTGTCTGAAAAGGTGTATATTTTTCAAATAAAACTACTTTTATGCCGCACTGAAAAATTTAGTGAATAAAATGTGACGTCATACACAGATTTGAAGCGTTAATGAGGCGCTAATATAAAAAATATACACACGGTTTTTATTTTCCTATTTCTCGGCACGAGGCGAGTCGCTGCATTTTTTGCCGCTGCCGCAACGAACAATGGCTTGATCTTTGGGACAGTTCGATGGCTCTCAGTTGACAAGGTTGGTTGCATTCTCTTAATTGTGGCGGAATTTACTTGCTAAATGAAATAGCAAAATAGTCTCTATATACATATGGATTAGTTTGAAACGGAGCGAGCGTTCGATGTATGGGAATTTTCTGTCCACCCGCATCAATTTCCGCTCATGTGCGAAATTTGCTCCCAAAAAATACGATTTTAGCTCTTTCAATGTTTTTGTAAAAATCCCTCAGTGGCATTCTGGTTAGTATATTTGCCTAGCAATCCATGGGCTCAGTGTTCGAATCTGGTGTCCTACTCCGAACAATCCGGGGTTTAAAATTATCAGAAATCACATTAGAATGTCACTGATGATTTCCGCAAAAAACTATATAGCTAGCTGACTCTGTCCATAAAAGAAAATACATGTTGTACACTGTTGTTGTCTATTTTTTTATACAGTTTCTGTCTCTTCTACGCCTGAGTAAGTCCAAAGAAATTCATCTACAATTTTTGTTGTTTATCACGGCTTTTCCAAATTTATTTCTCCCTGCTTCACTAATTTTTTCCTGCTTTCGAATTTGTTTACACTGACTAATCCAAAATCAGCACAGTCTGGCAATTTAATTCTGGCTCTATAAGCTCTACTGCCTCTTCGGCAGTGACCGCCTTGACTATGATGCTCGAAGCTTGCACTCCTCGCAAAAATTAGTTAATAATTACACAACACTCTAGCCCACCAAGCTGTAATGGCGATTAAAGTCAGAATGCAGGGAAGCGAAAAGGATAATTTTCAAGAAAGTTAAAGCAAAAAGCTTAAATAATAATCTTTACAAGGAAGGAGCGCGATCGGGTTGCCAACGAAGACTAGAATTGGAGTGAATCGATGATTGCACTGTTGAACAGGCAAGCCCTCAGCACTCAAGCTGTAAAGCTCATTGCACTTCCTCCCCAACGAAGGTTACGTAAAAAGAGGAACCTTTTTAATACAAGCTCATGATCAGCTGTAGCGAGTACGAGCAGCGTGGAAAGTACGCGGACACACTTGAGCCTCCACCGAATTTCAGTTGCGTTCCCAACGTTTCTAAGCTCGGTTCCGTAAGCAAGTTCGTGTGTGGGCTGGGTAAATATACATGCATGCAACGGGTTATGCAACCCATATCGGTGGCATCGGACGCGGCCAATTTCAGGCATGCAAACGTTTCTCACCGGCATGACAGGGAAGTTTGCATTTCGCTTATTGATCTCGCGTGATTCGGAGTTTCCACGAACCCCGCTTGAGGGGAAGCGCGCACTACACTTTCGGCCACTGGCACGCCAAGCGTTGCCCGCGAAATTGACAGCAAATCGCTAGCGACAACAGCAAAAAGCCAGATCAGAGTTAACAAAAAGGGAAATGATTAAAAGCCCAGAATGCAATAAAAACGGGAATTAACTCAAATTATAGGAAATGAAAATGACATTAGTCGATGCTCGCGTACTGGCGGAATGGCGGGATGGCGGAATGGTGCAATGCTCCAACAACAGCGGCAAAACTCAAATTAAATTGTCTAAAATGCGCCGAGCAGCGGAACGTGCAACAATGCGAACTGCCGCGCGGGGGAGCACCTGCTTCGAAGCGTACTAATTGCAAATTGCTCGCAAAAATGCAAATAATTGCCGGCAATAATTGCTCGCAATTGTGGCTCGCAAACGAAACAACGAATTTGTGTTTCTTTCGAGTTCTTTTGCGCAACATTTCGAAGGCCACGATGCACAGTGCAGCGACTGAGCCAAAAGTGCAAGTTTTCGAATTTTGCGACCTTAAATGAGGAAATTTCAAGGTCTATTCTTAACATTCGAAAAAGTAAACATGTAATCAAAAAGGGCATCATTTATTCATTTAAGCCCTTCATCAATGTGAGCCAAGATTTGTTAACAACACATTAACGAAAAGAAATCAAATTACAATACATCTAAATACTGTGTTATTATACTAAGTATATCTGCATTCAACACTTGTCCATTTTGTACAACTCAATGCAGTATTTATTAATCTTTTATTGTTAATTCCGTAAGTGTGTTGATATAAATGTTATATGAATTTTGTAAGATTAATAATTATAATAATAATAATAATAGTATAGCGTGATATAATTAAAAAAAAATATATATTTTTCTTGCATGAACAAAAAGTGAAGATTTTTCTTTAAATTTTTTTCCGCTGACTTACTTTCAAATTGAATATGTAAGCAAATTTTACAGTTTGAGGCGACCTTTATTCAGGCATCTTGAATTAATCAATAGTTACGTCTGGCAACAACAAATCTTGGTTTTCTGTTAAGACATTAAGCCCTCACATGAAAGACTGCCCAAAACAAAAGCCACACAAATTTGCATGTAACATTAGAATGCTATAATTAAAAAACATGATTTTGGTCCACTGATTTTCCGCATATTTTATAGTGAAGGGTATGAGTATTTCAAGGAAACCAAAAATTAGTTGCATGCAGCCGCAGATGTGTGCGTGGCCTTATTTTTTACAGTTGTGCCCCAAACACAGATAATGTAGCAATATTTTCAGGCTTTCTGCCATGCTGCATAATTCGTGCTCGATCGAAATCGATTTGAGCATTAATTTGATTAAAATTCGATTAAGTACAAATTCGATTGAAAGTAAATTGTGGAACATGGCTGCAAAGCGACAAACATCAAGCTAATGCTACTTTAAAAGCTGTTAAATAGTTTGAAACCGAAATTTCAAGAATTGCATGGCATTTTAGCAAAAGTCAAAATAATTTTTGAAAATGTCAGAAACATCATTTTAAGAACGATTTTTTGCAAATTTGGCAAAGACTTCACTGCAAATCGAATTTTGCGCACAAAGTTCGGCGTCTTTTAATTTGTTTGTTTTATATAATTTCTTAAAATCTGGTTAAAATAGCAGCTATCCAATAGTTGTCCAATTCGCAATTTGAGCTTTTATTCACTTGTAAATATTGAGGTGGGAAAGAAGAAGGTTTGACAACTACTTAAATTTTTGAGCGCGCTTCATATGTAGATTAGGCACTGTGCGACGGCATGCAAACGAATGGAGCGCGATTTTCCCAAAGGATACAAGCTACTAAGTTCAAAATCCAAACGTCTCTCTCTCGCTCTCTCTACTGGCATTGCCACGCTTAAATGGCATTTTTGTTGTTAATTAATTTTAAATTGCTTCAACTAAATTCGGGTACTTTTCTCATACGCCTACACTCGGTTTAATTGCAACGAGGCATGCGAACACAAAATCTGTGCAAATTTCGGAACGATTCCCATTTCCTGACATTTCCAAAGTGCCACTTTCGAGGCGGATCGGATTGGATTTTCTCTTTTTTGCTTTGATTGACCGTGTTTTTAAACGTAAATGCAATTAGTTTGATTAAATTTGCGTGCACTTCTGCACCCGCGTGCCCGTCCGCCCGTCCGCCCGTCCGCCCGCCCGCACACACATACACACACACACACATACATAAAACTCGCGTACGCGCACACTCGAAACTCAAAACTTAGACGATCCTCGTCATTAATTCCACTGCGGTGCTTTACTATTTTACGGAATGTTTAATCCAGCAGCGGCGGCTCTACCTCAGCGACTGAATTTCGAATTGTGCGCGAGCTTCTGTAGACGTGAAGCCAAGTGCAGAAGCAAACGCGACGAAAATATAGACTGAAGCTGAAACTGAAGCTGCCAGCGGCTCTAACGACAGCGACGATTGCCAGTCGCCCGCTGCCGCTGGGTCTGCCTACGAATGCGGCAGCGCGCCAGCGGCTGTTCAGCAATTAGCCCTCCCTCCCTCCCCCTATCATTGAGTTCGTCTAACAGATTTTGATTTTCATGTTTGAGTTTGGCTTTGTTGAGCTTAGTTTGCATTGCGACGCGATCGTTGCTTCAGCCGCCCGCGCGGCCCGCCGCCCACAGCCCACTGGGCACAGCTGGCGGCAGCAGTCGAGGACCATCGAAAGTGCAAACAAAGCGGAAATTTTGAAAATCATACAAACCGTCACATTATCGCTTTCATTCGATTGTATTGACAATTGGTGGGTGGTGGGTGGTGGGGTGAGGTTGTTTAATGCCGCTTTAACGCAGCTCAATCGTAGGCATGCATTTCAGCGGTATGGAATTGTTACAGTTTCCTCCATTTCTTGCAATAAGTGCCTTTCCGCTGCTTTCGATGTGCTCTCTGGGGTCCCTCATGGAATACGCCTAAAACGGCCTTAAGGCTCGCCAACATTATGTCGTTTGAGCATTGAAATGATATTGTGCCTTTGCAATCAAGTTTTATTGTACTTTTTTTGGAAAAAATGGAAATCAAGTTTTAATAGAATAACCTTTTCAGAATGCTGATTGTAGGGTGAGCCTTAAGCACGACCTATATAAGATATACATATATAGATATATATATAATATATATATATATAGAAAAAAATTCTATATTGTCCGGAGAATAAAAGCCAATCGTTTAAAGTGGAATCAATTAGAGCGAATTTGAGTGTGCGCTGCCACTTCTTCTTTGACAGAGCCTGCTGAAAACCTGTTCTTGGATAGTCACGAGACTTGCGCGTTATTTGAATATTTTATATACATACCAACAAAAACATATAAAGCCAAATGTACAAAGACTGAATACTAATTCCACGGATGAGTGCGAAATCGTCAGACTAACAGCCGGAAATAATTTGTAGCAAAACGCGCTTTTAGCTCGGAAACACAGGCGCAGAATTAACACATTATGGCCAGCGGCAAAAAGTAACAACAAAATTAATCAAATTTACTACTTAGCTAAACTATGAAGTATGTTTGTACATGAAAACAAATTAAAGTGCATTAACAACAACAAAACTAAGTAGCACTTAAAATGCTAAGCATTCGCTACTTTACAGCTGAATAGGAGCGAAGTCCCTGAAGTGCAGGCGAACGTGCTGAAATCGAATGGAAAAATAAAGTATGCAGAGGTAATGATCATGAAGAAGAAGAAGAAGATATGAATATAAATTTAATTATAGTTAAAATTATTGAAATGCAAAGCTGTAATAGAAATCGTTCGAAGGTTGGTCAGAACCACAAACTGACAATGGTCAATAAAGCTAAGAGCAAAAACAAAACTCGTAAATATAAAAACCCAATTGCTACTGCAACTCCAATTGGAAATCGATGCAAAGGCGAGGAAGGCGCCAGGGGAAAATGAGGTGAAAATGTTAACGACCGACGCGACCATGCAGCGCCGCAGCGGCAGCAGCAGCAGCGGCTGAGCAGCTCAATTGCATTGCCTTTACCTCTGCATTCACAATCACGAGCACTCGCAAGCGCATGCACACTCACACTTACACGCTCGCGGTGTGCAGTAATGGATCTGTTGACTTTTATGATAAAATTTGTCTATCAAAATATTAAAATTTCAAAATTTGCGTGGCGCAAAGGCCGCAAAGGGTATTGACTTGCAATCTACGCTGAACGCCAGCGGCGAAGGTGGCTAAGCGTTCGATACAGGGTTGGGAATTGATTTCCATGAAATTGAAACTTTTCACATAAAAAGGGCATTTTATACTAAAATCTTAAAATTTTGATGTCTTACCCGAACAAACTAGTTTGATTTCGTACTAACTAAATTTAGTTGATGATCATTATTTGGCATCTTCAATGTCAATCAATGGCTTATTATCCACATTCACATAAATCGTAACATCGCTTTTGGCAAGTTTTCGCATTTTCTTTCTTTTGTAATAAATTTAAACGGTTCCAATTTGTGATTAATTGTCAAATTTTGTTTTCATTCAGTTTTGCGTTAAAAGCACTCGTTAAATGTATATTAACTAAAGTGTGTGAGAGGAGAAAGGAGTCGGTAGCAGAGCTAATCTCACTGTGCGGCCCTTTTAAGCGCAAGCGGAAGAACTTGGGTTACCCCTTTCCACAGCAAGCTAGATTTCCTCAAATATATCAAAATGGAGAGTAACGGCTCTCTCGCCTAACTCCAGATCCCTACCTGCGATAAATTCATTGCAATTTCGGGCTAATAAAATTCCAATAATAATCCCTAGTGTGAGCGCGGCATGTTCATTGTTCGCCGTCTCACTCCCTTCTTAGCAAGATCCGCTGGCGCACGGGCCACGTAAGCTGCGACTCACGCGCATGCGCCACTCTTATGGCTCGTCTTCAACATGGACCGCGGGAATCCCGCGGGAGCGTTTCAACTATTTTGCACGAACAAATCGGAGCTTCGTGATTGATCAATCGCCGTGCGATAAAGCGATAATCCGATATGCGGCGCAGATAAGACCGCCGCTATGCATGCATGAGTATGCAAATTAAGTGCTAGAGTGGCCATATGCACCTGACACGACTTGAATAAACCAAGGAAGCAAATTTAAAACTTCTTGTTGTCACAGACTTGAAATCCGGTCTGTGGTTTTTTCCAGGGTTGATTCCGACAGGTAAATATATATGTATATTTAATTTAAATTTTTGGACTCAAATTTATTTAGACAAACTAATTTTGCTGAGCGACATTGTATGAGAGCAAAACCATCACAACATCAGCATTACTCGAAACTACACTCAAAAAATTGCATAGTCAAATCAATCTAACCAAAATTGTGGATTGGAATTGAATCGAACGATGAACCCTAGATAATGGTAATCTTCTTCGATTCTACAAACAATATTTGCATTTCACAAACATTTCTCTTTGAGTGTAATTTGCTTGGTTAAAAGTGCAAAATTATATACTTAATGCAGAAACGATTCCTGTAATTTTCGGGCTACAATCTCAAAAGCGCGAGGCAAGATTCTGGAATTGGTTACCTTCTCTATCAATTCATAGAATATATACATATAAGGCATTACCATAGTTAGCGCTGGAAGTTCTGTAGCTAATTGACTAATCATTGAAGCGATAGTAACAATACCATTCCGGAGATCGTTAGCAGCCAATTCTGATCACTTTTGAGCAGCAGCAGTTTGGGGCTACCGCTAATATCAAAGCTCAAATAACCAGTATTATTATCGGCCAGCTCCCCCGCGCTAAACACACACGCCGCCAATTATGCCACATTTTAGCATCATTAGCAAAAATTAAATTTCTCTAAATTTGCACAAAAGTAAACAAAAACAAACCAAACAATAATAAAAACAAGTAAGGAAGCATAAGTCGACAGATTAATGCCCTACACCAAGTGTTCGATTTGGCGTCATTCATAGAAGGCGAGGTAGGCGGATCATGTTCATCATTGTTAGAAGGTTATAAGATAGAGAGAGAGAGAGAGAGAGAGAGAGAGAGAGAGAGCAATTTGGATTACAGTATAAGCCTAATATTGATATTTTGATGTGTATACTACAGAAATGATGGACATATTGGAGTTGTGGGTACAGCACGTCCATTGATTAACACATACTGATACTCCTTATCGGAGTATACCCACAAATTATTAATGCGCTAGTTGGCATCATTAAGGATATTGAGAACATGGCCGTTTTTGGGTTCCGTTCCCTTAAAAATTTTTAGAAATATTTTTTAATTTGTAACCCAACCCCTTGGGTTGGCCAAAAGGAAATATTTTATCGTATCATTAATTCATGCTTATCAAAAGATTGTGGGAGTGTCCTTCGTCCGATATGATCATGATTTAAATGTTGTAGTTTGAGCTGGAAGAAGGTTCCATGCCACTAAGTACAAAATTTTTCTTTATTTATCATTACTTCGTCTTAAATTTTTGCTCGCGAATCGCTGCGTAAATCTGCCGTCAGCTGTAATCGCTTCGGTCGCACTTAAAATTCGCCAATTTTTCCTGCTTCTGCAGTCCACAGCACAGCATCTCTTGTTTACCTATGCTGCTGGAAGTCGTCTGTTGTCCGTAATGAAGCCGCGTTGGACAATGATAACCTTCGATCTGCAGCCGATTTATCATTTCTTGATTAATTCGCCGCTTGCGCATGGCTCAGCGTGCACTGTCCGCTTTTTACCGATTTCTGTGAATTATGTTTGCTAACAACAACAACAACACCAATAAACACGATAACAACAAAGACGACAACGACGACAACGACAGCAAAAGCAAAAACAAGTTTTGGGTGTTAATTGCTTGATGCGGTAAAAGCCAGACGCGCTGCCTGGCACCGTTTCATTGCTAACGGGCTGACGGAGACTTCTCGCTTTGCTCCTTGCGTCTGCGCCCGCGTCTGCGGAGCACTCAGCGGGCGAATAATTTCTTTGGGAGAATGCGCAGAAGCTTAATGGTATCCCCTGGCACCTGTCGCAGCTCCAACTTGCAAAGTGGCAGAACGCGGCCGCCACGGAACGGTAGGGCGGTAGGGCGGTAGGGCGGCAGGGCGGTATTCCGCCGGATTGGCTGCGATATCCCTTAGTGCGTATGTGGGTGTGAAGGTTTTTTGAAGTAAAACTTCTATACGGAGGGGTAAACATTTTTTAATGCAACGGAACCGGAAGTTTGTAATGTAGCGGAAGCTGTTACGAAGTTCCCCAAAAGTATGCAACGTAAATCATGACAAGGGAGGTGAAGAGTAGAGTTTGACGATTAAAACAAAAAAACAAAAAATTGTACGTACATCGAAGTGCGTACTAGTGCCGGTGGCATGCGTCGTCCCGTCTATTGCACTTTCCGTAATGAAAGTTTGTTTATCCTGCGGTGGCGGCTACCACTTTGCCGGCTATACTCAATGCGTCTTCTCCGCTTGTGCCTTTTACAGAGGGCTTTCGCAAATGCCTCATGCAATCGCATTAGTTTTCACTATTGCCAACGTCAACGCCAAAATCCGCAAAACTTTTGCTAGTTTTTTGCGCGGGATATATTGTGTATACGCTTAGGCAATTGTATAATATTTACTAAATTATTTATATAAACAAAACGCGTATGTCACTAGAAAAGAATTTACACAATCAGTAAAGGCAAAACGTCAAAGCGTTTGCTATTTGCTGCACAGTTGCATTTCTATGGGAGTATATATTTGTTTCAGTGTTGGTAAGTGACGATATTATCTTGATGAATAGAAATGAAGGGTTTTTTGCTGTTAAGTCCCCTTTTCCACTAGCAAATATTTATTTGCGAAGTCTTGACTTTGTAGGCAAGGGGGAGAGAGGAAGAGAAACAAAAATTTGTGAGAACAGTGTTTGCCGTTCTCGCAAATTCTGCTTTGTTCTCTTCGCTTAAACAAATTCTGTTGACATTTTCTTTTAAACTCCTTCAAGTTTGTTGACACAGTTCGTTTGTTTAGACAAAGAGAAATTTAAACATTTAAATAATTTAAAAAATGTATTTTAAATGGACTCGCGACGTGATAGAGAGCTTAATCGTTCTAATTCAGCAACACGAATGTATATATAATAAAATTTGGCAAATAAAAATTTGCTAGTGGAAAAGCATTCGAAAATTTCAAAAGAGAAAAATAAAAATTTGCCAAAGAAATATTTGCTAGTGGAAAAGGGGACTAAGAGGCATAAATAGCCATGAGTGCTGGAACTCATGGCCGATGTGTTAAAACCCTTTTGTTATACGGTATAACATAACACAACATAACACAACACAACATATAACACAACACATAACACAACACATCACATAAAACAACACATAGCACAACATATAACACAACACATAAAACATCACATAACGCAACACATAACACAACACATAACACATCACACAACACATAACACAACATATAACACAACACATAAAACATACATATTTGCCGGTGTTCTTATTTCGTTTTGCTCTCATTCGCAGTTTTTAAATCGACGTCGGCGGCAAGCAAAATAACAAGAACTCAATAGCAAGAAGAAGACAATACTTGTTCAGTTACTTGCTCAGTTACTTGATGTGTGTAAACTTAAAAGCAAGTTCAAAGGAGAATTGAGAAGAACTTGCGCAAGTATATTTTCCGTGTTCGAATGAGGACTAACACAACACATAACACATCACATAATACAACACATAACACAACATTTTTCAACAAATTAAAAAATTCCATAAAAATATCTCGCATATTATATCGTCACTTACCAACACTGAAACAAATATATACTCCCATAGAAATGCAACTGTGCAGCATGAACCACTTCGCCACCGCCGACGATAAAAACTCATCGACTCAGACGAGTGTTTTTCTTTTTGCAATATTGAAGTGTAAGTTAACATAATAAAGTGAATATAATAAACTATGGCAGGAAGTGACTCAGACTCTGCTACAGAAAATAATCCAAGTGCTAGTGAATCGGAAGAAAATCAAATTACTGCAGTTTCTTTAAAAAACCAACCTAAAACTACAGTTCAGCGAATGCGCGAATATCGGATGATACAAAAAAGGTAAATATGAATTTATTTCCTAAATGTATTGCATTCAAGGCTTCTAATATTTCGTTTGCATTTTCTTACTAAGAGCAAAGCAAAGACTGCTGCAGCAACAAATTCATGACCAGTCATCAATTGGTGATATATGTGCTGCTCACTGTGATTTGGACGATGGAACAAACATCATAATGGTAGTTGTTTACATTTCGCCCAATAACACAGTCAATAACATTATAAAGTTTATATATAAAAGACTTATGATTTACGGTCTAGTAGGCTCTGAAGAATTAGGAGAAAATTATCATACGTTGCCACTCATTTTAGCAGGAGATTTCAATGTTAATTTCGCATCCGAAGATGGACAACTCTTCATAAACTTTCTTCGAGATAAATTAGAACTTGAAATCAATAATAACCGAAATGAGCCTACCACACGACATGGAACAACAATCGATGCAGTTTTCTCTAGATTTCTTTCTAATTTTCATTCGAAAACATATGTATCATATTTTTCATACCATAAGCCTATTGTCTCAGTCTTACAATCAACCACAGTAACTACTCATGTATCCGATAATGAAAATAATATAAATAATGATTAAAAATAATAAAACAAATAATAAATAAAAATTCAACTCAAATATGTTTATTTATCAATGGAAACGGAATTTAAATTTAAACATTTGTAGAAAATTATTATATGTCTGTATACATTATACATATAGACATATACAAACATATATATAAACATGTAGATGGAGCTAAAGAAGTTTTACTTCAGTTGTGTGGTCTTAAAGCACACTCTCTTTTTTTTTTTTTTTTTAGTAGGTGGAAAGCGCTCAAAAACCACATGAAGTGCGGGGCCCGAACCCGCTAAAACCACCTCGTGTCCGGACGGATGTGCGCTCCCGGGACCACCGTTAAGTATTACGTCGGGAGGCCGTCAGAGCATTGCTGCTCAAGCGTCTGTTTAGTATGTCTACGTTTTCTGGCCGGTGATGGCATGGTGCTTTAATATAAACTGTTAAATTCAGTATTTTATCGAAAGAAAAACGGAAGGCAACATACAAAATGGATAGATGTGACGTTCTCTTTCGAGAGCTGTAAAGTCGATTCCACTCCATAAAAAGATTTCATGGTTCCTTAAAAAAAATATTATAAAAAAGATAGAAACCGATTCTGACAATCCACATAAAAATATTTTACAACTACATATTTTTTCCAAATTGTCGATATTTACTCGATTTGTAAGGGGAATCGGCAGCTCATTTCGAAGTCCTTGCATACGTTTCCGTTGCTTCTTTGCATTTGCTTTCAAACGAACTTTTTATTGTTGCACAGAAATACTCGCACGAAATCTGCGCCTTTATATTCCCCCTGTCACTCCGCGCTTATTTGTTTGCCTTGCAATATTTCGCTTTGTGTCTCGTCAGCTCGTCGGCTCGTCAGCTGCTTCCAGGCGCGTCTTTGCTTTCCATTTACAGCTGCACTCAACAAAATTAAACCCCGCGGCCATTTTGGATTGTGTGCGCGGAAACGGAAGCTGCGAGTGCGCTGAACGGGCGGCGCGACTGCAGCATGCGGCTTTACCTCGCGAGCTGTCCCAGAATGTGGCATGTACACGCATTTAAATTAAGGCGAAATACCTGCGCTCTCACGCGCGACACCAGCGCCGAAGCAAATCGATCAACTTGACACGCCCCGCGACCGCAGCCGCCGCCACGTCAGCTGCGATTCAACGTCAATGCGACCGGCTTTAATCAAGTGCACTCATAAAGCTGTCATCGCCGCTAATTGCAGGCCAACGCGAGTGAGAGCGCGAGCGCCGGCCGCCAGAATGATGTCGCGACGATGGACGCACGTGTGGCAGCTTCAGCGCCGTTGCATTTGCATGTCGGCTTCCTCGGGCCTCTCTGCACCAATTGGCCGTATGCCAGCTGCCGCCGCTGCTGCTACTGTTGCTGAAAGTGCGAAACGCGCCACATTGCGGCAGCATTTGAAACTGCCGCCAGCGAGCAAGTACATCATGAGGCACAATACTCCCGCTGAAATGTAGAAGCGCCTTTGGAAGTGCGATACACTTCATTTGTCGCAGCGGACGCGTGTGTGGCATGTTCGGATACGGCTGAGTGGCACTCGCCTCGATGGAAATAACTGCCTCAACTTTAAAATTTAAGGGCGGGGATGGAAAGCGCAATCGATTTCAGCATTATTTTAGTCAAAACAAAACCGGAATGAGCCGTCTGTCTGCCGTATTCTGAGCATCCTTTCATACGACTGTGTGAACTCCCGGCAGCTCCCACTTGCCTCAATGCATTGATACTTCATTGGCAGCGTAAAATCCAAAGCTATGCAATTTGCTCAGAGCGCTCAGTTACGGTGCCGTGGACTCCGAGTAAATACTCTTTTATTCCATCATTCATCATTTTGTGTGTAAGGCATCGACTACGGAATAACAACAAAGCAATAACCATAGCATTGGTATATGCAACATGTTCGCCTACGATCACCGATATTCCAATTGCAGTGTTGTTGTCTCATGAATGCAATTCGAGTGGCCAATGCTACAACCAGGCTGGAGGACATGTTGCATTTTCTCTCAAGTAGTTTGAAGCGATTGTTGAGTGTCTAGCCAACTTTGCTCACGTGTATACCGCGAACCACTCTCTCCACAGTTTAACCTTAGCCTTTGACGTCAATTTGGAGCTCATTTTATGACCACAAGGAGGACCGCACTCGCCCCTCTGCTCCCTACTCTCTGCTCTCGATGGTAGTTAAGCTAACAATAATGTGCCACTTCACAGTCAAGGCTTGAAAGAAGTGGCGCGCACACACACACACCGCGACGGCACACAGAGCTAGTTTTAAGTATCTGGAAATTCAAACCGGACTCATTATGGGATCCATAATGGGATATATTATCCAATTGCTAGCAGCTTGATATCGATATTCTTTATCGACTTTTATACGTATATATAGTAGTACATAGTTTAAGTAGAAATTTCATTTTAATCCGTTCTTCAAATCTACAAAGCATATGCCTTACATTTGTCAGCTTTTTCAATTTAAAGTTGATGATGGATTCCGTTCTCGACTGCACGCCATAGCAAGCAGAAAAAAGAACAATTTTATTAGGACACCACTAAAGCTCTGTTGCTGGTAAGGACTTCTCACTTCAAAGAAGAGAGAGAATCAAGCATTATTTTTCACTTATACTTTTTACTACGGGGTACTTTTCGGTATGTATGTGTGTATGTACATATGTGTGTATGTATGTGTTCAACTGTGTTATGTTTCTTGTCGCTAATGCATAAACGTATTCAAATAACCTATCCTCAAAGCAATTTTAGCGTGCCAAGCGAAAACTTCATCATTTCGTGGCCAATGAACGGAAGTGAGACTATTGCACACGCTCACACACACGCACACACAGTCAAAGTGCCATAATAACGTTCTTCCTTATGGGCATTTCTTTATTTCCTACACGCCAAATAAAGATAACATTTACGGCCGCAAAATTTATGCAATTCCATTTTTTCATTGTCTTCACACATTGTCCATAAAAGCACTCACGCGGGATCGCAAGCATCACGCCACGCACACACTCATAGCCACGCATAAAAAACGTACTCATGCTTTATTAAAAGGATAAGCATTAATATCTGCTCGCAGCTTGCGTGAGTGCATGTGTGTGTGTGTGCGCGTGTGCTTGTTTGAGTAGTGAGAAATAGTAGTACTTCCCCACAGCAACAAAGAAGAGCAAAAATGGAATGAAGACATGCAGGCATAAGTGTGAGTGCGTGTGTGTGTGTGTGTGGGTGTAGGTGCGGATGTGCGTGTGTTTGCCTTTGGCTCTGGCTGCGCTCGGGGAGTGTCGACATTCTCGTTGACATGTCAAGTGTTCCGTTTTGCCGCCGCAGGCCGAAACAATGCAAAAACTTGCACTTTATCGGAAGAGAGGAACGATTGGTAATCGGTTACTTGGTAATCGTGTGTTCATTTTATACCGGCGCACAATGCTTCGTTCTATAGACTAAATAAAAAAAGCCTAGCTTTAAAACCAAACTAAATTTTGTCATTTTAAAAATATGCCTTTACTGAGATAACTTTCAAAAAAATTTGCTCTTTGGCGGCTTGAGATGGCATTCGGTTCAGAGACTCCATGCAGCAGTGACCAAGCACTTGTCCACTGAGCCTCGGTGGCGCATATCACTAGCTTAAATTTCTTGAAAATCAAAGCACTCATTCCTTCGCTAAAACAACAAAAGTTTGTGACGAAACCAAAACAACTTAATTTGAAACCGACTTCAGACTTGAGTTAACTGGCCAGTGACCGCTTGGCCATGTCGCTCGGCCACTTGTTATGATTGTGCTGCCTCGGTTCTTGTCGAAATTTTCGCGACATGTTTGCACAGGACTCCTTCGCCAAATGCTGCTTATCCTTGTGCAACCAAACAACAAGCAAACAACAACAACATAACAGCAGCATCGACATCGGCTCATATCGAATTTTATGAGCTGCCAGCACGCAGCCTGCTTCGTGTCCTGCTCGTTAGTGCCGGGACATTTTTTATCGCTTGCAATTGCTTGCTTTTGTTTCAGCGCGCGGCTGCTTTGTTTTGTTAACTGAAAGGATGCTGGTCAGGACGCGTTGTTGTGGCTTTTATGATCACTCGTTTTGTGGCTTGTTGATTTAGTCGAGAGCACGCACGCACACGCGCACACACTCCACTCCCGCTCAACGATATCAATTTATGCCGACCATATTTCTCCACTCTATTCCCAAATGTGCCGTTTTGTGGCTGCTCATAAGGACAAGAAAGCTTTTATGAGCATGTCATCGTTATCAGGACTTCTTTTCTTGTCTTCCATAAATTGCGTACGCCTTAAGGGTCTTGTTTATTTGTATTAAGTACTGAAATATTTTCATGTATTTTATATAGGAGGAAGGATAATCTGTAGGAAGGGATTGCTGAAGTTACTCTTTCCGATTTAATGCAAGCAAGACTTTAACAGTTTCAAGAAACCGTAACTTCCAAAGCAGCGGAAGCTCATAACCTGCGGCAGGGCGCTAAGCAGCAAGAAACAAAAGGTGTAAAATTAATTAACACGACACTCACTCACACACACACACTACTTCACAAAAGCGGCATGTGCAGTGCAAAGTGGAAAATGATAAATGAAAGGAGCGCAATGAAAAAGCTTGACGGTCGAGAATTGTACTACATACTTCCAAAGCGGTACAAGCATTCGCCAACCCCCCTTTCCTAGCAAGTCTTTGCCGCTGTTGTTGCTGGCTTGTTGAGTAATAACGGCAATGTCTGCCAAATGACGCCATAATTTAATTTATATTTACTACTTCACTGGCGCAGGCAACGGGGACAAGCCGAGCACCGCGTCAGAAGCTTATCCGCATCACACATGTACAGCGCCCGCACTCACACTCATGCAGCAAGACTCACTCGAAATGTCAGCAACAAGATGGCTTCTAATACATCCGTTTCCTTGCCTTCTTGTCGTTGCCGCAAGCAATGGCGGAGCTGCGATGGCTTCCCAGTGATTTTTGGCGCCTTTGCACCCGAGCTAAGCAGCGGGATTTTAGCTAAATTTCGCCTCTTTAACATTGTCAATGAGGGATCAGCAGGGAGGGTATGGCATGCGTGTGTGTGTGTGTGTAGCTAAGACATGGCGCTACTCATGAGGGATTGCGGTAAAAAGCGCTTGTAATATAAATCATTTGCTTTGATTGAAGTCAAAAGGAAAAAATATTTATGAGTATGCATTTATAGGGTATTTTTTATTTGATGAAATTCCGAAAGCTTGTTCAAAACCCAAGACGATTTTTCACTGCGGATAAACCCTTTCACTTCGCATCGGTTTGATTTATCGAAGCCGTAGCCATACATCGTTTTTTTCAATTTATACTCCTAAATGATAAAAGCGAGCTAGAAAAAATCCTCAAAATTATTAGTAATCATATTCAATCACGAAAGCAAACTTTATACGTTTTTATTGGCATTTTTACGTCCCACAAGCGCAGAAGTTCCTGCAGCTTAAGGAGGGGGCAGCAGGCGTGCCGGTGGTAGGGGCAACTTTTGCGCAATCACGTATTCATAAACTCAGTCAGAGAAGGCACAGACGACTTCATCAGCGACGCACAAAACTGCTTGTTGCAGGAGCACGGCGGCAGTGCCTAAACGTCCCATCATTATCATCAACGTCAGACACACAAGCTCCACACACACTCACAGACACACGCACGGGCAGACAGGCACGCACGCAGCCGCCGCTTGTGCGAGGAGCAAAGCGAAAGACGGGAATTGGAAAAGCAGCATCCTGAAAAGCTCCGAAGGCATTCATCAATATTCCGAGCATGTTTTGTTATCATCACAGAGCTTCATTTTCACGTTGTATGGCGGAATAAAAGGGACACACACGCACACACAGAACAGCGCAAGGAATTTTATCAGCAACACATCCGGGCAATGCGAACAATCAAACGAACTTCGAGACGGGTTGTTACTTTCGAGCTTGCGTTTTAGGTTAGGTTATGCCGAGTTCGGTGGAGATGGGTTGGGGGAGTGGGATAATGCACACATTGTCTGTTGTCGAGGTGACTCCAGTAGAACTGTTTTTCAAAATCACTCACTGGAGAAAATTCCAGCAGGAAAGAAGGAGAACCAAGTCCAAACATGAGCTACTTACTGTCGAAGGGAAAGTCGAATTATGCCACCCTCACGAAATGAAGAGATCCTTTTAGAGTGCTCTTTCGAGTCGAGCCATGTAAGCCCCAACTTTTACAGTACTCTTGCTGGACACTATCAGTGGAAAAGCAGACACGACTGAAGGCTGCCGCACAGTGTGACTAACTCACACTAACGATGTGCAAAAAGAGTTCATACTGATGAAGCTTGGCCTGATTACATTTTACCGAGTTTTTGAAGGTTGTATAAAGAACAAATGTCAAATCGACGAGGGCATGGTCTGAACATATGAATAATGGCTTTTGTAAGGTATTAAATTTAAAAGTAATACAACAGATATATTTCATTCCGTGAACCTTGCTTTATTTAAAGAGTTTTGTTCACAATTCTCGCACTGTGCCAATATCTTCCCGAGCGGCTGTTTTCTTAAGGTAGACCTGTAAATATTTGAGTATGTATACAGATTTTTTTGCCACATTCACTAACTGAAAATCTGCTCAGCTCAGCTTTGATGCGTCGATGAAATTATTAGCTAAACTGAATTTTGAATTTGCCGAATCCCTCCATCTTTCACACACTCGCACATCATTTGGCATTTTATTTAAGCTCATCTCCCAACTCCGCCAGCCTCATGCATCTGCAAATTATTATTCCTTACAAGGCAAACAAGCACAACAACACAGCCGAATACATTTCACAACTGATATCCGTTTCCTGCTGCCGAAAGGGCTTGTGCGGCGGGTGTGCGGGCTCGCATCAGCCAGCCGCTGCTGCCTGAGCGCTACGCCAAATCCCAAGACTTTTGCAACGTTTCTGACTTTTGGCTTTTCGACTTCTCTGGCAGAACTCCTCCGGCGCACGGTTTTTTAACGCCTCTTCTTTGCTGATGCTGCCACCCTGCCACTGCCGCTCACCTTTCGACGCCTTCATAAGCTATTAAAATTCATTTGAATTTCTAGCTGCCGCACATGCTTGCTGACTGCCTGCCTCCAGTCGAAGCCAATTTGTGCGTCGTTTTGCTTCTTCACCGCTCTTCTCCCCTTTCTCGTTTTCAGCTGCTGCTGTCTCTCGGCGTAGTACGTGTGGCGGCATAATTTCGAACGCCGTAAAAATTATTATGATTATTATGTGTCTCGCCAGCTTCTCCGTCTGATTTTTGCCTCTCTGCCGTCACTGGCTCCGGTAAAGCAGCAGACGCAGGCGAAGAAGGCGTAAGAGCGCAAATCGTGTTGCAAAAGTTTAACTTCCGCATCCGTTTTAATAAATCGCTTATGATTGCTTCATAAACGAGCCAAAGTCAAATGCCACTTTTTCCGTTGCTCCAACCTTTTTCTTCCTAATTTTTTCATGCATTTTTTGACTTTACGGCTTTAGCTTAGCTGCGGAATACATATAAAACTAGTGCAGTCCGTAAAGCGTAATCGGAATTTCATTTGGGGAATTTATTATTGAATTCCGCTTTAGCTGTCGGAATTTCGCTCTGGCTTCTGCGCCGGCCAAAGCTTCGCGGGCTGCTTGGAATTTTATTGCATTCATTGCAGAACGCGCTCGAAACTATTCAACTGCATAAAATTCAATAAAATTCTGAATATTATCTGTAGTTAATTCCACGCCACAGTGGCTCATGATCATGAGTATGATCAATCTCTGATGCGAGAAGTCCCCAGCTCAATTCCTGGCAGATTCAAACAATCCAAAACAAGAGAATACTGAGCGAAAAGCATTTAAAATATATTGCATAGTTGTTGCATAGGCTTATTCTTTGAATATACATATGTACGTATGTAAAAATGTAATACTGAAACTATGCAACAGCTTTTTCAGGCTTATACTTTTGAGTCGTCCGTGATTTTTTACGGGGGGTCATAACGAGTATACATACATATATAAAATTCCACGACGCGCTTAGGGGGGTAAGTTAAAAACAAAAGTCATATTAGTGCACGGCGCGCCGCTTCCACATCAACACTCTACCACCAATCCCTCTTATTTGTTGCTACCTTTGGGATGTCGATGTTGACACTTCATGTCGCTACGAAGTGACACATTGGCTACGTGATGTCTGAATTCAGTTTGTTCAGTAAACAAAATAAGCTTCTTGTCAAACTCAAGCGAATGCCGGGCCCGCGGGGATGAACGCTGGAAGGATATGTTTGAAACGTCGGAGGCGGCAACTTTTCAATTGGCTAAAAAATTTGAAAACCTGCAAAGCATTATTCGAATACTAAAAAAATAGTCACTAGTTGAGTACGTTATTAGATTAATACACAATTAAGGTTTTATTCAGCCTATTCTAATGAAGTGGAGATTTAATTTTAGTAGTAAAAAACTACAACTGTTATACTGTCTCGATACTTCGTTGTACGTTCTTTTTTCGATCTACATCGCAAAAACAACGCTGTTAGATTTCCTTTTTGTTTGTTTTATATTGAATCAACAAATGCTTTATATATTTCCGTTTTTTGTGCTGGCAGTGTTTATTACATACTCACTGGGTTTTATACCCACAATCCTTTTATAAGAATTTTGTTTATTTCATTATTAAAAGACTGGCATCACTGCATGGTATACACTTTTACTCCAGTGTTGCTAACATCTAACCAAAAAGCATTACAGCCGCAAAAACTAGCGAGTTTATCATAAACAAATCAGCAAACCGAATCAGTGCAGTTTTAAAGAAAAGAAAATAAAAACGAAGTGTTTCTTCAGAAGGGGGCAAAAACAGGTCGTGACAAAACAAATGATGTGATATTGACTTAAATTCAAGTTTAATCGGCAAAACGAAGGTTTAAGTAGAGGTAAAGTGAAATTAGTGTCCATGTGAAATTGTTTCCTTCTGTGAAACCTCTTTTACGAATTTTGTTGCAGATCGTAAAACATTTCATGAAGCATCTTTCTTCGATTTTCTATGAATTCACATAGAAATTTTTGTATTAATTATAAAAGTCTTAATTTTCGGCTTTAAGGCTCTAATATCTTGTGAGAAGGTATATTTTAATATAAACTATCAGAAACTGTAAAAAACGTGTTTCGGAAAAAATGTTGAGCTCTTGCTTTACCAGCAATATTCTCCTTTTGGTTTAAAAGGTGGGCGTTCGATTAGAGTTGACAACACTGCTCCAACCGCAGTTGTACAAGAAATTCGTGGTGGATTTTGAGCGTGAAAAGGAAAATTCTACAAAGAAAATTAAGAAAGTTAAAATTTATAGTACATAAGGAGCTAAGAAGCAAAGTTTTTCCCGTACTAAGAATGGCGGTTGCTGAGGTTGCGGATTTGACAGCGCTTCTGAAAGAAACGATGGAGGAAGTGCTCAATCGTCATCGTCGGGAACGAAAGGAGTTGCAGGCAAAAATTCAAGTTCTCAAAAAGAACGCACCAAAGTCCGATAAAAAAAAGCGGAAGGAAGCAATGGATGAGGTGTCAAAGATGGAGCACGAGATGGAACACCGGCAAGCGGTGGAAATACAATCAGCTCGAAAACTAGAAGATGTAAAAAACCAGCACAACGAAGATGACGGCTTGGTGGAAGTCACGTCAACACAGACCCAAGAAGATTCCACCGAAGGAGGGAATGACAAAGATGAAGATGCACCACAACGCATTTCCAAGGCGCAGAAGCGCCGTGACAAGAAAGCACGAGAAACGCGACAGCGAGAGGCGGAAATACGCGCCGCAGCCGAAAACGATGATGCCCAGCACGCACCGAAGGCTGTTGAAGCCCGTAAGCTGTTGCCCAAATTGAATGAACGTCAGCTGGCCTTGTACCAAATACCCTCGGATGGAGATTGCCTCTACAATGCAATACGTCACCAGCTAGTCCAGAACGGCATCGGTGCCTATAGTGTTGAGCAGCTGCGCAATGAAACCGCCAATTACATACGTGCCAACAAGGAGAGCTGCATTTGCTACATGACGAACCCACGCACCGGCAACCTGCTAAATGATTCTGAGTTTGAGGAGTACTGCGAGTCGTTGCAATCCACACCAGCCTGGGGCGGTCAAATCGAGCTTAAAGCGCTTTCCTCCGTTCTAAAGACGCCAATTGAAGTGCTGCAAGCGGAGGGCCCACCCACGGTTCAGGGCGCAACTGAGTTCGCTGGTCCCAACTTGGTAATCACATACCATCGACACATGTACAGCCTCGGCGAGCACTACAACTCGACGATGCCGCTGTCCGAGGCACCGAACGAAACAGATAAAGATGGAGTTACGGAGAAACAGGACTAACCAGTAGAAAGAATGCTTGGCATTTTTATTCTGATACTAACAACATGTATGTTAGTGCATAGTTTGTAAAATTTTAAATTCATAAAATGGTTTTCAAAAGAACCCAAACAGACTCAGTTTCTTTCGTGCATATGTTCCTCAACGTGTTTCCCGAGAGAGTAAATCTACTCGTGAGTCCAACCATATACAATATTTTGTGAATTAAAAAATTTCGCTATTTATTTCTACATTTACAATAAATTTGTTACAGCTAAAATGTATGCAATCACATCACCTTCGTTTTCAATTTACAAATGTACATTTAGATTAAAATTACAAATTGGAAGATTTTAATTATTGTCAAATATTACAATATTTGAATTTGTTAGAGAAAGATACTAAGAAGCGTAAGCGCGGCACAGTGGCAGAAAATAACAAATAGCTGCATCGGAAGCAAAAGCATTTTGTGTATTTATTGCAGTAAGCGCTTGGCCTATGATCGTTCTTAGTCGTTCTTTTTACCAATACTGCCTGCAGAGGACTTTGATGTGTTCAGATTCGATCCCTTGTGCTCTGGCGACGCCAACTTAGCGCTAGGCGTGCTCGGATAAATTACAAAGAGCGACAGTTGTATGGAGCTCAGAAAAAGTAGAAACAGATTTTGATACTACAAAAAAGAGATAACAAATGGCATCAAGTTAAAGTCGGAACGTGAAATAGCCCAAAAAACTTACCACCACTACCTGATTCTTTATTGAAAAGCCATACAGTGTCCATGAGGCGGCCACAATAGTACCTGATAAGATGAGAGGGAACGGCAAGCCCTCAGTACTCTTCTTCTCGATGATGTTGCCCAAACTGAGCAACGGCGATCCGACCAAAAACACCAGAATGCCTGTGATCAGCATGCCCAAGCGGAATTCAACCTTGGCAGGGTCCTCAAAGTTCGCGTAGGCTAGGATACCCATTATGATGGCTGCAGTCACGCCGATCTTTGACCAAATTTTTGATTTGAATTCGTTGGAGGCATACCAGTAGAAGATCGACATGAAGACGACGTTTATGACAAAGCCGATTATATTCACTCTTATCATTGCTGCATCACCCATTAAGGCACCAAGCTTCAAACTCAGAGCGGTGCTGCAATAGACGGAAGTACAAGAAAATCAAGTAAGTAGTGTTGCTTTGCTCTCGCGCAGGTGCTCCAATGCAATTTACTATCCGCAAAACTACGAATAAATTGCTAGCTGCTAATATCTTCCCCATTCGGTTGCTATCTTTCGTAATGCATTGTATATGCACTGGTGTGACATTGAGATCAATAAGAGCCGGTCTACATTCATCGAAACTGATTTAACTAGTCGTCGATTTCTTTTGAGAACCGGTTGCGTAGGTACGACAGAGAAGAGAAAGCACAAAAGCGTGTTTCCCATGGAGCAGAACAAAGAGACTTGAATGCATATTTTTGCTTGAAGTATACTACATACGTAAATATATACAATTGTATCAAAATTCGAGCTATCGATATTAGAATAACAAATGCCGGGCAATTTGCCAGGTATCGGGCATTGCTGCAAATTTATAGTCATTATTTTCTGTGCATTCGCGCACATTTGAATTTAATGCTTAATAATCCTGCTAGTAAAATGATCTAATCTTATCGGTGGTAATTGCAGACACACATATAAGCCTCTTCAAAGCCCGAACATGTTTAGATTGCAGGCAGAGATAAAAAGGGATAGGTAAAAACTGGACATAAGTTTGTAATAAACTTCATCATTTGCAAGCAAAATTGTCAACTCATCATGACATAGGAAAATAGAAATTAAGTTGTAGATACCGCCTAGTTATTCGTCGAAGCTCAAGTTTTTATACTTCACCACTCAAGGCCCATGTGATGTAAGCAAAAACCCGTCAGCTTTATCAGCGCCTCAATATGAACACATTCACTGGCGACGAATCCTCACCCCCGGCAAGTGTCAGTACGTCGTCTGTTTGCGTTTTAGCGAGATACTAGAGCAATGAGATGAATGTGACTGTGTGTTCCACTTACAGTATAAAACCACCGAGAAACATCTCGGGCTGGTAGGCATCGCTGCTGCCGCGCTTCCGAATATCGTTCATCAGCGCTATGCCGGAAAGGAATTGCAAGCAAGTGACGCCGCCAGCAAACTTGCCAATGTTCTCGCTGTATGGCTCCAGCAGATCTCCAAGCACGTCAATCATTCCGGCGATTTCCCAATTCAGGTACAATCAAATTGAATCCAATTGATTTTCAAGTGTTCTCCTTTTCCGCAGTCTCGTGAAACTGTGTCAATAGCTGGCAAGTTCAAGAACAACTGCTTCAGCCACCCTTCCGGAATAAATCAGCGAGCAGTCGCAATTTTTTCTCTCTTACTTTTTGAATTTACTTTTGTTTTTTTTTTATATTTTATTCGATATTGTCTCAAATATCGTTTGTAAAATTTATTATTTGTTTAGATTTTGCGATTATTTTGTTCAATTTAGAATTTTCAGTCACTTAGTTTTATGGTGCTAAAGTAAATTTCAAAGTATTGAAGTTGTGCCAAGTGTTCTGTATTTCTCCGCACGTTTGCTTTTATGTATTGTACTTTAATGCAGGAATTAGGAATCGGAATTCAGCTAAAGTGTAAATGCACAAAAATAAAGAGATTGCGCACTATACCAATTGTTCGTGTTGACGCGTGCGAACCACTGAAGCAACTGGCTAGCTTAAATGGTTACATTTGCTCGGTTCGGCACTAGCAAAAAGCTCTCTTGCTAAACGACCTTAACGCAATCCTTCTTTTTATTTTGCTTCGTCAATTCTCAGGTGGTTCGGCATGCATTAATTTATATGGCAGTCAGTCTCCCGCTCCTCGCGACATTTGCGTCTATTCGCTAGTGCAAATTCGAACTAAGGGAATTTATAATGATATGTGAACACCGGCCTTTCATATTGAAAGATAATTTTTCCTAATTTTACACTACTTTCCAAGTGCCCATGGTGCCTGTAGGCGACAAAATATAACAACAAAATGATCAGTATTAAACACTTTTTTTTCCATTTTGAAATAAAAATGAGCAATTTACAAAATACGAAAGTGTATTCGTATGCCAAGCATAATTTTCTATTCTTTAAACAATCTGCTTAACTGTCAAATGAGCCAAATATTCGAAAACCTAAAACAGATTTTAAATTTCTGAACTTTAAGTGGAGGATCTTATCTCGAACTCAAGATCATTCAGAAACTTGGACAGTTGGATTACTCGTACAAGCATTTAAGCCGAGTTATCAGGAAAATAATTTGAATATTCATGTTAATAATCTCAATATTTTTTGTTCTGAAACACTAGTTGCTACGCGAATTTGCGAAAAATAACAAGGCGGCTCAGAATCGAATAAACGAATTTTATTTGATCTTAAATTTACAAAATTATAATGAAGACAAAATGTTTTATAAGTATTTATTAATAGGATTTCTCCGACCTAAAAATCCTTTACACATCCTCCCGCAACACTGGTTTTTTCTTCTCAGATACAAACGGCACCGCACCAGGCTTGGAATGCTTGCGCACATTTGCCTCTTTCTGTTTTTCCTTATCCTTGATAGCATGCATCTTGCGTTGCGAGTTGAGAATGTGTCGTGGTACTTGGCGATGTCGAGCGATACGCTTGATCTGGGGATGGGCGGCATACTTCTCCTTCAGTGCTTCTTGGTAATTGAAGTTGGCACGTTCACGTGGACGCACCACACCCAGTTTCTCAGATGCATTCGCCTTCCACATGCGTATGTTCATCTCATCGGATCCGGAGAAAATGTAGCGATTATCCAAAGACCAGGCTATGCAGACTACATGCTGCATACGCTTCGTGTGGTAAATGTCGCGCGAGTGGCTGTAGTGTACGTTGTAGATTCGTACGGTCTTGTCATAACTGGATGAAACGAACTCCTTCCCAGTAGGTGCGTAGTCTACATCAGTGACAGCTGAGACATGGTCAAAATGAATTTTTAGAGGGTTTTTCAGCTGACGTGTATCGAAGGTATATAAACTAGAGAAAAATATTTACATACAAATATGTATAACAGAAGCAAAAGCATTTGGCATACTTGCAGTCTTCATTGGCTACGGTAAAGTTAAATGCCTCCATAGGATTCCATGCCAGTTTATTACTCTTCATGGTCAACACAATCTTCCGCAGTGGTTGCGCCTCTCGTTGATCATACAGAATGATGCTGCGGTCACTTGCGCAGCACGACAGCACCGAAGTCTCTACCGGGTTAAAGGCGACAGCGTGCAATGTGTCAACGCCCCATTGCAATGTCTTTAGCGGATCGTTACGGCTCTCATCCCAAATAGAGCAAACCTCTCCACAAGTGGCGAAAATCGGATTCTTGCGATGATGCGCAATGCCTGTGACAATAGTACGACTCAATATTGTGTTAACTGGTTCCTCGTCCTCATCAATTTCGGGCGTTTGGGCTTTCCACACCTTCACGGTCTTGTCGTCTCCCACGGTAAAGAAACGCTCACCACCAACAGAGTACACAATTCCACGAACGAATCCATCGTGTGCCACAAAACTACGCAAGCTAGTGCGGTTGGCCAAGTCCCAAACGTGAACCTCTCCGTCGTACGCCCCAGACGCTAGGGTAGAAAGACTTTTCGGGTGTTTACCGAAACAAGCAACGCCGTCTCGATGCCCGCTTAGGTTACCAACAAATGGCTTCGCAAAAACTCTATCCAGCTTTGTTGCATTGAGCGCACGAACGTATTCACGTGCAGTTTCCATGGGATGAAGCGCGGGATCATAGTTTCGCGGCACTGTCGAAAGAGGGGAAGACAAACTTTAATTGTCGTGCATTTCCTTCCATTTATTTCATACTTACTCTTGTGATTTTCTAACTTTGTTTCGCGTACATAGTGGTTCGGATTCCGACTTATCATCTTCACCTTCATTTTGAGGCAGTTTTTCGTATGTTTCACCAAATTTCAATTTCGTCCCCGAGCAAATTCACAAATTCTCAAAATCAACGAAACACAAACAAAACGTGGAGGCTTTGACAGTCGCAGATGGGCTGTGTTTAGTGGGCACCGAAAAATTGGTAGCGCTAAGCCAGCCAACACAGCCGCGGAAGGACAATAAAAGGAAGTGAAAATTTTTCTTGTAAGAAAGAAATTTGAGAAACCTTGCGGCTGCGGATTTTCACATAAACTAATTTCAAATTGGATAGCTTCTTCGCACTATTTTCCAATAAGTTTGCACTTGATTTTTGGGACAACCAATCAAATTTCGCACTTGGATTACCTTGAAAGTGCAATTTTATTGAATCGCTTGAGAAACAGTCAGTTGTGGACCATAGGAGGGGGGTGGCTGGTGGCTCTGCTCAAAAATGAATAATTTGGTAAGTGGAAGTGCTGAAAAAGCGTCAGGATTTTTAACTCTGCGTTTTTTAAAGAAGAACTTCTATCCGGAAAATTACAAATTGGATCTTTCGGAGACCATGAAGGCAGCACTTTCTAAATGTCCTCCGTCTGCCAATTCGAGTGCCGGCGGTGGAGCGACAGGAGCTTCTCACGCTGATGCCATGCAGTCGGGAGGAAATTCAGGTGGCTCTGGCGTTGGGTATGTTACAGAAAAGCTGTACATGCTGCTACAATTGTATCTTCAGAACAAGGGCTGGAATCCTAGTGCTGAATTGTTGCAGTGCTTCACCGATCTCAAAGACAATTCCATGTTGCCGAGCGCGGCCTACCTGCAGTAAGTAATTGAGATTATGTCTCCACTTTTCATGCATTCTTCATATCTCTGTGTTTTTACCTTTAGGGTCCTTGCCAATCGCCTTACTTTGGATACACAAGGTCGTTTGATACTACGCGAAAATGGCAAAATCGTGCTACCCTTCGAGCACTTCGCCAACGCTGTAATGCTGAAACACATGTCTGGTCCACACGGTCTCCACCTTAGTGTCGAGGCAACTGTGCGAGCGGTCATCGAATCGTACACAATAGGCCGTGAGAACTTCGGTATGGAGAAAGAATTTATCATTGAGGTGGTACAGTCTTGTCCCAGTCCGGCCTGTCGTTACTACAAGAATCATCTGGGCATGTCGCCCCTGCCCTTCATGGAGCAACAGTTTCCGGGCGTAAATCCTGCTGAATTCTTGCAGCACTTGCCACATCTGCCACCGCATGCACAACCGCATCAGATGTCGAGCACTGCTACCAGCAGTGGTAGCAGTGGTGGTGGCAGTGGCGGTAGTAGTAGCAGCGGGTCATCTCTTGGCGCCTCCTCGGCAGGCTCAAGCGGCGTTGGTGTCACCAGTGGGGTTGGAGAAATCGACTTAACTAAGACGCCACAATCAGCTCATGTACAACAGAAGATGCCGTCCCAACTACCACACTTGACGAAGCAACAAGCGAACAACATTCAGACGCAACTCTCTCAGCTTAGTGCCGCCGCTGCAAAGCAACAGCAGCAGCAACAGCTCACAGCTGCCCTGATACAACAACAGCAGAACAGAGCACTTGCTCAGCAAAGTCTCGAAAAGTTTAGCAACTTGAGTCCGCTGGAAAAGCAACGGGTTCTGCAGCAATTGGATCCGAAGCACTTTGATCCAATGGCTGTTGCAGCTGCAGCGGCCAATTTGCAAATGCAAGGTCTAATGCAGTCGCAAGCCGCAATGGTTGCCGCTGCCTCTAATAACTCGGCGACCTCATCATCGTCTTCCTCGTCATCCTCGTGTGGTGGTTCACTTTTGACTGGCGCTGGTGGGAATACTATACATCAGTTACCACCGCCGTCGCCGACTGCACACTCAGTCCATTCCCTTTCTTCGGCATCATCTTCCGCACACTCGGTGGAACAACTCGTGCAGAAAAACGTTGAAGCCTTGCGGTAGGAATCCCTTATAACAACCCCTCCTCATTTAATTTTAATTGTTTAAATATTAAACTTAATATGTTTTCAGCTCCAATTTAGAATCATTAGAGTCCAATAAGGACTTGCTGGCACTACACAATGGTGCCTGGGGCGCTCAGGAAATGAGTCGCGATATCATGCCAGTGGGACAGGATAAAATAGTGCGAGTCTTCGCAGAGCTGATGCGGAACATGGCGCGCATGAAGACGTACATAAGGCCTTCTATGTGTAAACCGTACGGCAAGCAGAGCGAGAGTTTGCAGAAAAGTACCTCTTTACCTTTGGCATCTCACAATTCGTTGTCACATTTGTTTTCTGCTTTCAGCACTCTTGGACACCATTCAAATCGTGCAGACCTTGCGCAATTGTCTGCCCGCTCCGCATATACCAGTAACTTCGTGGAAGAGCGAAAGTGAAGGAGGCAATTCGGTACTAACTGGCACTATGCCACTTGCTGGCGGCAGTAATGGTGGCTCCAATGGAGGAAGCGTTGTTGTAGGAGGTACGTTGATAAGTAGAGTGGAAAATTTAGGCAATTAAATTGCGGTGCAATTCTCTTCATGAGCAAAGGAAAAGGCTCGCACTTCACTCTTAAAATCTGTCTGTCTCCCCAGTATTTAATATTCACATTCCAAACGTTTCATTTAAATACTGTGGGCTTGGAACATTTTAAAGTCGCCCATACATAAATTTGCTCGACACCCGATTTAAGTTCGCTCTTGCCACACCACCGCATATAAAAATTCTCCACTCTGCTTTGTATACTACAGGCGAGCTTGTGGTTGCCCTAGTATCACAAGCTCAAATAAAATTCACACAACCTACATTATTAATAGAGTAAGATATTTAAAACACTCGCATTATAAAGATATGCGGAAACGAAGGGTGGTTGGTTTAAAAAACCGTACACTTTGTGCAATTCAACTCAAAAGTTAAAAGTAGTTTAATCCGCGCATTAAGCGCTATTCGTAGGTTAAGTGACAGAAACGCTCAATCAACTAAGAAAATGAGGCCGAAAGAATTGTAACGAGTAGCTGTAATAGTGGAATAGTAGCGATAATCACCGTTACTGGACATTTCCTTTGTTACGCGAATCCGTTTTTCCTATTAGAACTCGGGAGTTCTCTTCCGTGTTTAGTGCCATCTTTTGCGCTCTTGTCCGCAGATTTTTTTAAAGTTTTGCTGCACAAACTTTGACTGATGTGTGAACAGTATTTCTAAGAAAACAAATTTTGCTTCTCTTCGAGACAAAGCAAAATCAACGTTTTCCTGGACCTCTCAGTTTAAGTAACATTTACTTTTTATATTTTACGGCGCACTTGTTTTATTTGACTACAGTAAAATTTGAGATTGGCAAAAAGCTGTGATACGAACAGAAAATAGCGTAAAAATTATCAAGATACAAAATTGTTGCTTATATTTTAGCATAGGTCTTTTGGTGCGTAAAATTTGGAAATTAGTTTCGAAAATTTAATATTATTGGTACTCTACGTTTGTACGTCGTCTTATTTTAAATATATTTTTTTTTACTTTTTTAATAAGAAAAGTATGAGAAACTTAGCTTGGACATATGTATGTATGAAGCATTTTGCGAATTATATCAGTCCAGTTCTAGATTAAGCACATGGCAAGAAGTTCGAGCGGTGGGTGAAATAGGTGAAATTGATTGGGAGAAAATAGGCACACGCAAATACGAAAACGAGTTTTCGGAATAGGGTTTTCGAATCTTAAAGCCAGTATTGATACCGGTATTCATCGCAGCGAAAAAATTCCTTTGAAATAGTATAAAGATTATCAATTTGAATTTGTATTGAAAATAAAATGAAATGCATAAAAAATATCGGCTAAAGAAATTTATGTCAAACTATGCTTAACTCTCAGCCGCTTAACTCTAATAAAGTTTTAGTAATTTTCTCACTTCGAATACAATTTAGACGTTTAATGTTCAAACCTCTTGATTGCTGTTAAACTGTCAATAGGGATCGAAGTATTATTAGATGCACACTTAACCCAGTGAAGAAGAATATTAGAATCGGCTTATTAACTTCTTTCAAGAATATGCTTGTTCACATTTTTAAATTTAAAAATGCAGGTACTGAAAGCTTTGCAATAACGATATGGTATTTCGGAATTGGTTTTAGGACCAGGATACTAGTTTCTGTAATACCGTTATCGATAACCCTATTTCAGAGGATTACTGGTAGCTTGACGGTATGTCTGCGAATTTCCAACCGCACTTGTATTTTTATTCGATATTTATCGCTGGAATGTACTGATATAAATAAAGAAAAAGTATTCTGTATTATCTACATATATAGTTACATAAATACATTAATGCAACATATACAGTATATAGATATATAATCATAGAATCATACATACATACACATTTGCCCACCAACCAAGTCCCCTCAATCTCTGTATATTGGTATAAACCAGCTAGCACATTTTAATAACTGTTATAAACGTAAGCACTAATTTTCAAAGGTTGTATTATCTACAAAGGATTATTGTAATAAGTACAGTACGTTGTTCAAACAAAGTTTTGTTGCCTACATAAAGACTATGAAAATTACTAGCAACTATGGCGTTCAACAAATATTGGCAACATTTCTGTTTTGTGTCATTTTGCAACGAAAACTGCTCGAATGTTTAGTTTGTTTGGTTAGTTTGTAGTTTCGTTTTTGTTTAAACATCATACTAGACTTTTTGAAAGCGCGTTTTGCGTTGTATATCTGTATTATACCCCAGAATGGAAGTGGCATTTCCTAACAGTATTATTATTTAAATTATACGCTCGACATTTAAATTATACTGCATCACAGCAGCTAATACATATACATATGCAATAATAAGATTGCCCGAGATTTTATCCATCCCGGAGTCATATGTAGAACTAGCTGTTATCAACGCAAGTAACAGTAATTATGTATCGCTTACTCATGATAAATAAATAACCGTAAAATAAACTAAATTCCAACGGGTTTTATTGCATCGCCCTTTGTAGGAGAGCTGTAAAGAAGCTTAAAAGCCAACGGCAATTTCCAATTGCTTAGAGCTTACGGCTTTTGATCCGAAATATTGCAACCTTGCCGCGTACAATAGCGCAAGCAGGGCTGCCAGATATTTTTAGACACCATATGGTAATGCCTAAAATTATTTAAACTTGAAAATACTATGTTTTTGGCATCTGCAGACTGCAGCACCAATTAACGGATTATATTTTAGGTTAAAATATCACAATACACTGTTCGAAATGCAAGTAAGATAGATTTAAGATTCTTAATTAAGTAAAAATTGGCTTCCTAAAATGTGCAAGCAAATTTGCAATTTTTTTAAATCAAAATCCCAAATGATCTACAATTACAATCCCCAAGTCTGGCAGCCATGGGAGCAACGAGAATCTGTCAGCTGTTTGTCGTAATGTTTCTCTCCGAAGCTATTCAACACGCGCGGAAACAGCTGAACCGCTGAACCACAGCAAACAGCAATATGTTCTGAGCAATTCAGTAATTTTTCGATTTTGGCGTGCGTACATATTATGGTTTGTTTGCGTTTTGTTATTGTTCGAATGTTAGTGTTGTGTACAGAAGTTAAAAGTAGTGCGAAACTAAAGCGAAAAAGAAGAAATTAAATGCAAATCCCAAAAATGCAATTATGTACATATTCATATTGTGCAAGAAAATGTGAAAGCTGTTGGGGCGTTTCGTATGGTCGAGGCGCTGCAACTGGAAATGGTCGATTTGGCCCGAAAGGAAGAATCTGCTGCGATTAAAATTAAAATAAGTCTGAGCTTTGCCGGGATTGAGTAAAGGAAACGTGTGTATCTGATGCAGGCGTCTCACAACCAGTCGAAGGCTGGATGAAAGTAAACAAAAATTAGAATATTTTGCGAAACAATAACACACCAGGCCGATTTCTAGAATGGCTCCATTTGTAGCGCAGAATTTTAACTTGGTTGGGTGTAAAGATTACCATTTCAGCTTCTCTTCCGCAGTAGTGCGAATTTCCGAAGAATTTCAGCTCTATACATATTTAAAAAAATAGGCTACAGAAGCATGTGAAGGACGTACCTACTCAAATTGTGAGTCGCATTTAGAGGAGAGCAGGCAAAAGCGTTGCGTCGTGAAGATACTAAACTTATTTTTTGCGACGCAATTGTCAAAGGCCTGGGAAAGGTGGCAAGGGAGAGGCGACCCGTCAAACAGCTGCGGGAAGAACTCGGTATTTCGCCAGTGCGTAAACAGTTTTCTGCTATTGTTACCAAATGGGCACAATCCTTCCGTGCCCGCCCGCCACTTCTACACTCGCAACCAACGTGCGCATTTTCATTGGAAAGAAAATCTATCTATCTTCGCACTCCGTGCTGCAAACACTCCCTAAGCAACATTTTTGTTTTCTATTTCTAGCGTCTCTCCTTTGCTTGTACTATCTCTTGTGCTTCCGCGCAGTACGCCCCCATCCGCTTGTTTGTCGGTCTTTGTCCTTTAAGTCCTTCCTCAACAGACATGGCCTCTATTAGCGTTCTTTGACATTTTCTGTATACAAGCGCACACATACATACATATATATACATGCAGTTAAGGTCCTTGCAAGGCTAGCTCTGACGAAAGTCACCGTCATTGGTAGTGTCCTTGTCATTTTACTGACTCTGACTGTTGAGCTTAATCATTTTAGGCCCAATTGAAATGCATAAAAAATGTATATTTTTAATGTATGGCGTTTTAAAATCGACAACATGAAAACAACAACAACCAAATAGCCTATATATTTCTGGCATATTTGGCAATTGCGTTTTTCATATTCACAAGCAGGTACAGATTTCATGATGTGTCACTTGTCCCATGCAATTTTCACGCTGGCATCGTACATAATGGCGCGTCTGGCGTTGAATCAGTCAGGCCGACTGCGGAGGGAGCAACGCGCTGCAGTTTCGAATTAGCCTATGCCAAGTGGGCGACCATTCCAAGTGCATAGCTGTGGGAGCACGGTGGACAATTCGACAGCCCACAGCTAGGGATCTTTCTAGTTCGGTCTATACGGCCGCCACATAACAAAAATACGACTCCGTAGACGATCGTTTCTTTACAAATATTTTTGCTGCTGTGTTGTTTGCGTTTGCTTTAGTTGGGAATTTGCCGCTTTTGCGTTTTAGGTTGAATGCCATAAATAATTCCTTTTGTCCATCCTCGCTGCTTATCATGTTCGCCTTTATGGTGGAAATGGCACAGTCATGAGACTCTCAAGTAGTGCGCAACAGTGGAGGAAACCACGAAATGTTGGGAACTCTGCGGCCACCGCCAACGCCCTTGCCCCTTCACTGGATCTCCACGGCCCCATGGCGAACGATCTGCCAACGCCGGCCGCTCCCCCGGCCCCCTTCACATATGCACAAAAATCACGCTCTTTCCTGTTTTGTTTTTCGTCTTGCTTTTCGCTTCTGTTTCGGTCTCACACAATTCATTCATAATAATTAAAAATTTAGATGCGAAAGTGACTTTGTTCGAATAGCGTGAGATTTCGTTCGCGATAAGAACAGTGTGCGATATAAAATTCAAAGGAACACCGTTTGTGTTTTGTTTACAAATACTGTGTTAAAGTCTACTTGCAACAACGAGGTGCTTCCAAACGAACTGATTGAGAGCTGTTGTTGTGTTGTTGGAACTAAAATAAAACAAAAGAAATATTTCAAATTGCGGATCGGTCTTGAACGATCCATAATAATATAATACTAAAAGGCGCGTGCGGCCAAATACCTCGCTTGCGACTCACTATTAAAACAACACCAGCAACAACCACAACAACAAGAACAACAAGGGTGCTTTACATTTGCAGTCATGCTGAATTGGGCAATGCCGAAGCGTACTGTGCTGCAGTGTGGCGTAGCGGCTGTCGGCTCGATCCTGGTGATATCATGGTAAGTAGCGACTTCGTCGCACAAGCCACCCATTTGGAGAACGGGTCCGATGTCATTTGGCCAAGCACAGTTTTTAGAACCGACCGACTTTACAATGTACATATGTATGCATGTATGTATACAATGGACCGTATCACGGTATATGGGAACAAAATTTCGTGTGTGCCAATTGTTTTTAAGCAAACGCTGAGAAACATTTATACATACATAATTTGTACGATTCTTCAAGGTGTTTAATTTTATGGCAATGAAACGAGATTTGGGTGAAGTTTTTTATGGTTTGGTGTTGTTCCTTGAGCTTGGTTATGGAAGACTTATTTGGCCAGTTGGTGAGTTGGTGGGTGAGTTTTTCAAAAGTTATGCAGTATACTAGTTGAAGGTTACTTCGAACTTGTCCTGAGGAGCACCGAAGTATTACGAGTACACTTTAAAATCGGGCATCGAATAGCCGATAAACAGGATTTCAGCTGTTTTTGCAGGGCGCCTAGGAAAAATATGTTTGCGTCGCTGAAACTTCCTTTAGGTGAGTCACACAGGTTAAATACTCGTTTTTTTTCATGGTACGGCTTTAAAAATAGTATTTAATGTCTCGATTGAAGTATGTCCCGATTTGCATAACCTCTATATATATACCTATTTTTGGACGGATCTACGACATTAATCGCGACGTTATTGCATTTTTTGTGCGCAGCAGCAGTCTCAATAAATTGGCAGTTAAATAATTGGATAATTCTTTCACTGGACGTCTGCAAAAAAGAATAAAATACTACGGGGGTCTTCTCTTTCTTTTTTTCTATTTTTGGACTTTTAAAATGCGTTTTCTTTCGCCAGCCAGCGGCTTGGAACACGAATTATTGAATGTGAGCAACAACGATGACAACCGCAAAAACAACAACAATAACAGTATAAAAATAAACGCTGACACAAATTGTTAAAGAGAAATAAAATGCAGAAATAACAGCAACACGAAAAAGAAACAGCAAGTCGCAATGGCTCCAAAATACACCCACCCCCTTCCATCCTTCATTGAGAAACAGCGCCACAAAACAGCAACAAGGAAATTGTGCAAGTTCTTTCGTTATTGAAAATTTAGGTCAAATTATGTGGAAAAAGGCCAATTCCACATCAAAATTAAAGTAAAAATGTGCGTCGGAGACGCAGACAGTGCCACAAGCGTGTAACGTCCAAGGGTGACAACGGAATTTTAAAGAGAACAACTGAAATACGAAAATAAGCGCGGAATCGCAATTTTGGGATTTGTCGGGCGTGAAATAAACCCAAATGATTCCGTATGTAATTAATTGTCTGCTCAACGGCATCCGATACATCCAAAGTGAGCCTTCGATAATTGTGCTCTTTCTGTTTTGACGCTTCCTTGGCCCGGACATATGAGCAACCAGCCAGAGTCGACCCACATAACATGGTAACAATAACTAAACTGTAACAGTTAATGCTGGCCATGCGATCGGTTGCTGTTAACTGTGGCTGTTTAATTGTTCTGTTGGCAGCATTCATTTTGTTTTCTCATTGTGCACGAAGCACTTGTGCGTGTATTTTAAGCATGTGCCCCACTTCCTTTCTCTGTCTCAACTGTTCTCATCGCACTCGCCGCCGACTTTCGGTGGCCTACAATCGCAAATGCCAGATTTTTAAATATGTAATTTACGTAAAAAAAAATAAACGTTACTGGTAATGCTTCTTTGAGTCAATCCGCAATATTTACACCTTCGTACCCCTCGTGTCTATATTTCTTTGAATGAAATTGATTGGGCCATGTAATTTTCATGAGATACGTTTCAAAAAAGCGAAAAAGTGGTCAGCACCTAAAGTCAAACATCCACTTGCGTCAAAAAAATTCGATTGGATGCCCATATATGTGCATGTGTATGTATAACATGATATATGTATGTAAGAATTTACTCAGTCGGTAACTGAAATTTGTTTAGTCCACTTATGGACTTACCTTATATTCTTCACTTTCGCCACGCTTCATTTTTTTCCGCATACAATTTTTGACAGTGGCTTTCAAATTTAAAAAACCGCTATCACTTGTATTTATTACACTAAGGTCTGGGCTGGAGAAACACATTTTTCTAAATTCATAGTGGTATAAGTCCATTTTTTACAAAAATGTATATAATGGCATTTTTAGATAAAACTTATTATGATCTTTCTATTGGTAAACAATTTAAAGTAAAAAAAATTTAGATTCTTGTATTTGGGAGATGGAAGTTTTAGCTCTTCATATTAGTGACACTGAGAGTGAAATGTAAACATTTAAATATCTCGCAATAACAGAAAGTGGACTTATACCACTTTCAAAATAAACGGCTCAGTTAAGAAAAGATAAATATTTATTTTACTTACAATATTTTAGTCAGCACAGAAATTTCAAACGAATGCATGTTTTATATGGTATTGAAATGTTGTTACTGTTGTTGATATTCTATTGTTTTCGGTCACACTTTCACAAATAACGATATTTCGCAATAACGTTTTGCGATTTCTTGAATAAAAACAAAGCACAACAACAATTTCTGTCGCCTAAAGTTCGCAGTTGTTGGCACTTTCAAATTCACTCTCTAGTGTAGATTATATAAATATATAGAGTACATACGCATAAGCACACATACACGATTACATATATAGTATCTATAGTAAGTACCCAAGCAGCAAACTACACATACATACATATGTGGGCATTTAATCCAACTCTAAGTCGCACCACTTTCAAGTGTAAACGACGCTGCATATTCATTTTTTTATTCTTTGCACATGGCCTTTGTTTGCCTGAAATGCGCAAAATTTTAAATTTATCAGTGGGGTTTTTCTTTTGCCATGGTCCGGCAACACCTCTTGACACCCTGTATGAGGGCAGAATCGAGTAGCTTTATGCAGGCAAAGAATACTCTCGGATAGTTGCCGATTCGTCGCAAGAAATGCCTAGGACACCTGCTTTAAACGATGTAATATTAGCACAAACTTAATATACCCTGTTACCAAAGGTGTAGGGTTTCAAAATCGAGGAAGAATTTGTGAAAAGAGAAATATGAACCTTTTTTTTTATGTTTTGCCTATTGTGAGAGCGTTCAAACTTATTTGACACCCACTGAACTTATCAGCCAAGCGCTGTTCAGCAAGTTGACACGCGATGGACGTGGCCACCAAAGAAAATGAATAAATTGGATAGTCGGCGCTGATTAGACCAACTGCCAACCAAGCTTCAGTGATGAGATTGTTTCCGCTATTAGAACTTGTCTTGCAATCAAATTTTGGAACCGCGGGGAGTGGGGAGCGGTGAGTAGTGAGTTACCTAAGTTTTAGCAATACATATCGATTTTTTAATCTGTCGTTAAAAAAGAACACTACTTGCAGATAGTATTATAAATTGCTAGCCTTCCTTTCGCTCCTTCCGCACTGCTTAACCTCAAGGTCATCACCCATACACGCGCGCTAATCTTGCGTGTTGACGCCCTTTTACAGTTGGGGGCTTGTTTGTTGAGCTAGTAAATGCGCACAACAACAGCAATTTCCAGTTAAACGGACCGGACTGCTCCGGCGATCGCCAATGACGGCAGCGACATGTGATTCCGTCTGTCGTAAGTGTATGCCGTTGTTTTCATTTTGCACCACACGACGAGCAAACAGGTGAACGCTTGCGTGTGTGCGTGTGTGTATGAGTATGTGTGAGTGCGTATCTATGAGTTTGTTTTGTTATTGTTTACTTTTGAAGCGCAGTCATTACGGTGATAGTGAGATTGTAGATTATCGCGGCTTTAGTGATGCTTTGGCGCAAAGAACCCTAGAGGTCAGAGAGATATTGGTGCATCGAAGCAAGCTGCTCGATGTCAATCTGTCTGCGCGGCTACGCACGTTTTTTACCAGCAATCCCGCTTCTAATTCTCCAGCCATGCGCTCTTACTTCTGCGATCCATCTGCTTACAACTACTACGCATTTAAACAGTCCCCCCCTCCCCCTCCAATTAATACTACTAATTAAGTGCTGCTGCGATTCTTACAATTGAAAAACAATACACTATATAAATACACATACCTACATACAAGAATACAAAAAGGTAAATAGTTCCCTGCCTGTTTGTACCAATAAATGGTAAATATGTATGTATGTATATGCTTTCCTCAAAACGAGGATAAAATTGGATAAAAAGAAAAGCTGACATGGCATAAAACGGACCGAGCCGTATTTTCCGATGTCAAACATGTTGAAAAGTCGTGCTTATAGAAGTTACAATACTGGGAGAGAGCTCTTTTTGTATGTGTGCGAGCTTGTGTGTAAGAGGTGTGTGCCAACGCAGACCTTGTTATCGTGAAAAGTGGCACTCCATAGTGCTACAGATACTCGCATTTCGATTTGTTTACTAATAGCAATTTCCTGTCGTCTCGTTTTGCGAACACGATCACTTGTAGGCTAGTAGTAAATAAATTCATCTGGTCCCGATCGACGTACTTGTGCTGGATACCTACCTAATGAAACTGGAATATCTGACAATTTGGTGATAACCAACTTAACATAATACAATGGCAAACAACTGACTTATTACAAACAATTTAAATTTTCATTTGAAAGAGGCAAGGAGAAGGATAACGTCGGAGCCTTTGGATGCTGTGATACCAAACCTTCCCTTTTCGCTGTGTTCTTGTTTAGTCGTCTTCTGTTAGAGTAAAAACTTATAAAAGAGTAGTTTTAATATCTGAAGAAGTCAAGGAACGCCTTTTATTATTAAGAACTTGCAAGTCATACTCGTAAAATCAGCTGTTTTCGCGATCCAATAATTATCATTTTACATGGTGTTTTTTAAGTTTTTCCGCAATTAATCTGCTTATATTTACATGTAAATTTTATATAATGTTGCCAAAAATGGACAATAGGAATTTAACCACTTGTACAAAATTTTAGAAGTCACTAATGAGGTTGTTTGACAAAAACCGGAATAACTACATATGTATGTATATGATGCCCGTGTGAGCAACTAATTCTTATTGTTTTGTTTGATATAGACAATCTCGTTGCTTTAAATACAGAAATAGACAATTCTTTTCTATACTCTGCAAAGAGTCTGTAAACATTTTCAAGCTCTCACTCGAAAAATCAGCTGATTTGATGAGCTGCTGCGCGAGAGCACTCTTACAAGTTTTTGACTCAACGAACGCTTTCCCAGTCAAAGTTTGTACAAGTTTTTTACATTAAACACACCATAGTTCCATTTTCATGGTATATGGCTTTAATGTCAATTAATCAAATTGACTTTAATTATCTGTCAGATCGACTTTTGCATATACTAAATAGAATATCTGCGCTTAGTAGCTGCAAATGAAAACGTGATCATATTATCTCAATTGTTTTCAATTGAACTGAAAATGTTAAATCAGCGATCTCTGTGCCATGTGATGACTAGCTGTGAGAATGATCGACGCGCATATGGTACATACACATGCATGCAGTATGCACAGTATGTATGCATGTACATACATATGTATATGCATTTATTTACTTAATCTCTGAAAGGCGCGGATAGACGAAAAAGCCAAGTTGGCTCGCATACAAACGAGTTATCTAATTTAGTCTTACGATAGCCCAACTTTTATCATATTACGTCAGTTTGTACGAAAACGATTTGTAAATATTTTCTACTTAGAATTTCAAATTACCTATTTAAACATGAAATAACACACTAAATTGCGAATGCTTGGCGGTTTTAACGGTTTCTCAGCGGCCTTATGCCATCTTGTTTGCCAAATAAAAAATCCGGTTCGGACATAGATTGGAGTCTTTTTCATGAAGATGGCTTTTGGTTTGATCTGCACTGCGCCTTAGACCTTCAACTCGTTTGGCCTGTGGCTGAAGGTTTCAGCCGCGTTATTGTGGCCGACGTCTTCGAGCAGCCTGCCTTCTCGAGCGATCTTCGCTATTGGGCAACAGCCCCGTCCCTCGTGCCACGCCAAATAGCTTCCTATGTGCGATTTGTGTGCGCCGTTTTTGTTATTTTATGTTTGGATAATTATTTTTGCAAGATGTTTTCTTGGTTTTCCTGTTGTTCCAGTTCGGTCGAAGTCAAGCATGCTTGCTGCCTCGCAGTTTATAGCACTCGGCGCGGCCGATTCGTCGTCAGTTGTGCGGTGCTTGCTATAACCTTCAGATCACCGTTAATTACCACCTTCCATTGAAGTTGGGACCGTGCTTGTGCGTTCGTCGATCTGATGATTTGAAAAGGCAAATAAGCGGATAGTTTGCGTATATAAAATGTACAATAGAAGCGGATGACTTCATCGAGTCGTGCAAGTCGTGTTCGATTGAATTGTGAGTAAACGAAGGGTTGGATTCGATTGAAAGGGCCGTCTCACAGCTTAGTTGAGGAGGGTATTCGAGGGAGCACAATATAACAAATAACAAAAAAAAACCAGAACTTGGACGTACAGAAACTGCCTGAATCGAACAAGAGGATGGATTTAAAGTTTTCCTGGCTATAAAAAATTAAACAATAACAAATGTAATACGTCGAGACGTCGTTTTTGCACAATACCATAAGAATATCTCTACCTTCTGAATATTAAGGGAAGTGCAGAATTATTTTTTCATATATCTAGATTTTTCTGCAAAAATTCGTAAATTTGAAATCTTCTTATTAATATTTAAATTTAGAATTACTATGCAGCATTTTTTGCTTTTCAATCTTCATAAAAAAAAAATTTAATTGCTTGCTTAAAGCTTATTTTTCAGTTATTTTTGACTCAACGGAAAAGTAAAATCGCATGTTTCAAAATTGTTCGAATTTGAGCTGCTCTTTATTTTTTGTAAAGATTTTCGGTTTGTTTCTTACATTTCAAATTATACAGAATTTTTTCGTTCTGACACTTTGCATCTTTTAATTTTGTCCATGTGAAGTATCACTGTACTGTCATAAATGTGGTAGCGTCTATCTTATCAGCAGTCGAGCAGATAGATGATCGATTCAGGTGCATTGAGGTTGGAACTAGGTGCTCGAACAAGCAATCTGCGACATAGAAAACTTGTTGCTTCAGCATGATGTCGGCGGGAAGGGAGGTGGAAAGTGGATGGGTAGGCCTCCTCCCAACAATAATCACTGCGCAATTTCTGTTTGTAAACACACCATCGCACCCACGCACGTGTGTGTGTGTCTTGTATTTGTAGAGGAGTGTACATGCCGTATAATGCCGATTGTAGTATAGCGTGCCTGCCTCGAGGCAAACACACAAATGCATATTTATATGTATGCATGCATGTGCCTGTGTTGGAGTGGATGTGTGTACAAAATAAATTATGCAAAGGCCTGCTAAGTTAAAGAACTTACATATAAGATGCTTGTTTCACTCATTTTTCATAAAATTGTGAAAAATATTTCATTCGATATAATTTTGCAGAGGAAAGGATCTCCATAAACAACTCCCCTGAAATGTGACTCGAGAGCGCTAGAGCTTTGTAGGCAAAAGCATTCAAACAACTGTTGCGTAGTTTCAGGCCTATACCTACTCCTGTAAATATATACAGATTTCTACTTTTGAGTTTAACTGAATTAAAAGGAAAAATATTTGCGGTGCCTGAGCTCGAGCCCATAATATTCGAAGTCAAATGTTGATATCAAAAATTGGTACGCAAGCGAGCAGCTCAAGTTCCGTCACATCACTGTATTACGTCAATAGAGCCCAACTGCGCAAACATCAACAGATCAAGAGATAAACTTTGGTTGTTGTCTATTTCATTTAATATTAATACCGTAAGTTTGAAATTCGCCTTTTAACTAGCAGAAGCAGCAAACCTATATAGACATGAAATGAATCAAAGAAATCTTTAATATGGTAAGAAATCGCGAATCTCGTCTTGGTTTTTTGTTTTTTTACTATATATGTACATACTATATACATACATATAATATATCTTGACTTTGAACCCAAAAACCGATTTTCACACCTTTCTTACAAACTTCTGCCTTTAACTTCAGCCACTGTCTACCTTTGAGCAGCTATGCAACTATATCGTTCACGCTAGTGGAAGAGTCGGGCCTACTGAACACCCTCCAAATTTAAGATATGGTGTACCTACTAGTTATAGTATCTCATATCAAAATAACGATTCGTTTTAATTCTACTTTTTCGACTTGCAAATTTGTTGCTTTGTTTGTATGCCCAAAAAAGTAAAAATAATAGTTTGTGATGAAAATAAACTTGTAAATGTTTGCCAATTTATTCTATTGGTGTTTGTGTCTTTTCGTTTTGCTGTTCTCGATGCACTCTGCCTGATGTATTTTCGCCACTCACGATTCTGCTTTGTTTCGTATACGAGTGCGAGGAGTACGAAAAGTGGCGAAATGGAATTTGCTCGTTTTTTCATTTGCCTTGGGCTTGTTTTTGCTTTGGTTGGCAACGAAACCTTACTTCCAGTGCTAATAATTTGGCCTTATATTTTCCATTTTCAGGTTACACATACGCCCCATCGGCATATTCTTCCTGGTGCTCTTCTCATTTTGGTTCTACAAGACGCGATGCAATCTGCGCGTCGTTCCGCCGCCTGAACTGCAGAAGAAGCTGCAGCACTTGATGGAGCGCGTGCGCGACTTGCGCCAGAACAATCCAACCATGTTCTGCGCCATCTCCTCGGGCTGCTTGGGCGCCTTGGCTATACTGGGTCATCTAATGTCGGGGTCCACTGTGGTGCTGATGGGATTGGTGCTGGCGGCTATTGTATCCAGCAAGTACAATTTCAAAATCATAAAGCTCGAGCCAAAAGGTAAGCTGGAACCTCTGGTCATTTTCCATTGCTAATGATTGTATACCCCTATTCCTCCCTATTTTCGTAGATTTTGCTTGGTCTGAAAGGCTCGGTCATGGCGAAACTGAGCTCGATGATGAATTTTTGCCCGAAGTAAATGAAACGAATCTGTTTGTCTTGGAGCATGCCAGCAACTCATCCACTATTACCTCACCCACCGAAGATGGCGAGGCGGGTGAAGATGACGAGAAGAGCGATGAGATACCTTCGGAGCTGCTAATTCCTGATTCGTTGCCAGAAGTTGATGAGAACTCAACAGAGGAAGAAGAAGACGATCTGGTGCCGCTAGCCAAGAGAAAACAGATTGCGGAGAGCAGCATTGTCCCCAAGCCTGATGCAACAATTGAGTTTAAGAAAGGCCACTTCAAGCGGGACTCGTCGCTCTCGACAACGTCATCGTCATCAGAGGAAAGCCTATCCAAAGGCTTAAAGTTCCCCGACCACACATCAGTGGATGGAACCGCCTCCCTGCGCAAGCCAACTTCATCAGCGTTGGCGCCCATCAACCAGGAGGCGGATGACGTTGTGGCTCTTGTGGTGAAGTCGCAAACGCAAGCCTTGCTCGCGAATAGCGGCAAGATTTTGCCTAGTCTGGTCTCGGGTATCGTGCAGTGGAGCATGGGCGGTGATGGCAATAGCTCCTCAGCGACAGCGCAACAACGCGTTGTCACAGCTCTGGACTCCTCAGACGAAAGCGACTTTGAGATTTTGGAAAACGATGATTTCAAATAGATCCATCGCAACAGTTGCTGGCACATTTTTGGGATAACGGTTGTAAACAGCTTTGGCAACAGAGAAGAAAGCAGCACCACAATTAATGTATTGTGGGCAAGAAGACCGCTGGATGACTCTTTCTCGCCCCACATGGCCACATGGTGCTGCAGAAATGCCCTTGGTTAAAATCAGCCGAAATATTTCTAATTTTTCTCCCCTAGAATGTACTTTTATGTTGAAGATGCTTTTTCGTATTCATAAGACAAGATTTATTTTCAAATCGATCCCCTCAAAAATGTCCCAAAATTTCCCCCACGAATTACTTTTTAATTAAAAATACTTAATACTAACAAGCAACTATATATTAAGTACTTTAATAATTAAAAAGAGAAAATGTGAATGTGATTTTATATAAAAACTAAAGAAATTAAAATGTTTACAATAAAGCTTAATAGATTTGTAATTCGGTTTTCTGCAGGGACTAGCTGCATTAGGGCCCCAAAAGGGATGAGGCAAACAGAGCACAAATTTCAATATATCCTTTAAAAAATATTAAAAGTTTTCCACAAACGTATCTATGGTAATTATTCAGTTATCTTTAAAAAAAATCTTGGCACTCTGTATATGAATTAAAAGAAAATCAAATTATTTCACACGAAAATGCAATTATTAAAAAGTGATGTATGTAAATTGTAAGTTAAGAGCAAAGCAAACTTAAAATAAAAGCAAAACGATACCAATTCGGCTTTTCATTTTTCTTTAATCTATTCGATCGGCAATTCACATATGTTCTTTATTTCGACAATGGTTGAGCTGTTCTGTACGTTCGATTCTTTTGCACTCATAACTGATTGCCCATCCTCAGTGTTCTCGCACAGAATTCCTTTGTCAAGCTGTAACCGAATGTCCTTAAATTCCGCAATGGTTATAATGTTCTCTGCATTCATGCCAGATTCTTTTGCATTCGCAACTGATTGCCTATCCACAGCTTCTTCGCCCATAGTCCCTTTGTCGAGCTGCTTCGCTTTGGCACCCTTTCGCGACGGCAACGTTCCCAGAATAGCATCGGTCCACGACTTACCTTCCGCCATCCGCACAAGTATTTCGAAAACTACAAAGAGATAAGCGAAGTGTTAGGTTGTCACCAGTGGCCGTCTTGTCTCCTTACCGTGAAAAGTGCTCAGCACCGAACGCGTCTTCATATCTACGTGCTCACTCAGTGGTAGGCGCGCTGTCTGCAGACCGGCCCTTGTGGCACGCTCATGACACAGGCCCTTATGGTGATTGTGATCAACCAGACCACCAATAACATATACTTTGTTCGTCTCCAGCCGCTCCAAGACCGTGTCCGATTCACATGTCAGATATACAAGCTCGCTTTGCGGAAATACATTCGAGTGTGTTTCGTCGAAATGGTATTGAATGTACCAATTCTGCCAGCCGTCATTCTTTTTGAAACCAGCATGAATGCGGCCGTCACTCTTCAGGCCCGTAAAATGCAACTGACACGGACGTAGTGAACGGCGATTAATCGTGTAGATTCTGAGGCACTGCTTCACACATTTGGCCACGTCGCGGTCGTCCATTAAATCATCGTAGTCCAAGTCGATGGCCACCACCCGTTGGGCATCTAAACTGTTTACAGCTGTTTGTCGTTTCTTTAACTCCTTCCGGGATGGTCCATTTCGAGGTATTCCTTGGCGGCGCTTCTGCTTCTCTCGTTCCCGCTCCTTCAGTCGACGAGCTTTTTTAATTTTTTCGTACTCGGCCAATTTCTTCTGCTTCTTTATCTGGTTTTTGCTGAGCGGATTAGACGGTTTAACTTCAGCATTCTCTGGTGGTGTCGTCTGTGTCGTCTCCTGCTCCTCTTGCTGGCTATTGCCTTCCATTTTATGCTCGTTCAAAGTCAATATGTATTTAACACTGCAGAATATTTTAGAATTAAAGAAACATTTTAATAGAATAAAACACAGCCCTAGCTAGTTTTCATTTCATGAAATCCATAGCGGTTCTATTTATAAGAGTTAGAGACCACTTTTTCACTTTCGTAAACTTGCTCCCCAGTTAGGGACTCAAAAATAGTATCGATATTACTCAGTATCGATATTATTGCCTTCGATATGAGTATTTTTCAAGTATCTTTGCAGTACTCGATATTTGATGTTGGGCCTTCGCATGTTAATATGTTGGGTCATGTTAATATGTTGGGCCTTCGCATGTTAATATGTTGGGTCATGTTAATATGTTGGGCCTTCGCATGTTAATATGTTGATCTCACCCAATATCAAAACCAAAATTTTTATCACTAAATTACGCGAAATGGCGCAGAAAAACGCGCGAAACTTATTAAAGCATATTTGCTAGAAGGTGAATTTTAAATGTTTTAAAACAATTTTTATTTGAAAATCAATAAATTGGGAATAGTTCAAAAACATGTATCCATTTTTGTATAAAGTATCGCGGGAATACTTACACATACCCTCAACATCGGCTCCATCCGAAAAACTTTTTCCAAAGCCGGAGCTACCATAAGTAATACATATGCGTAATCGACTCCAATCCATTTGATGGAATAAGGCTATATAATTTTCCATAAGAAGATTTTCACAAGACACAAAAAACAGTCTTTACATTGCATTGAAATATTGCACGTGGAGCAATAAAATCAACAATAGCTGTCAAACTGCATTGTGGTACAACAGTTTGACAATATTCCTTGTCGCCAGTAAATATAAAACTATAGTTTCATAAATTTCCGATATAGTTACGACAAAAGTTAAAAACGCGCGAAATTGCCGATAGGCTCTTAATCGTCGCAAATTTTCGTGTTATTTATCGAAATTACTTTGTAACAGCGAACGTACATCATCATATTATCCCCAGTGTTAGCGCAATCTTGTAAAAAGCTCTATCGAAAGAAGGGAATTGGGAATTAATAATGGGACAAAAAAAAGATACGTTCTCTCGATTTTTGGTCTTACTCGATTTCGTAAGTAAAGAACTCCTTCCGTTTCCCCCTAAAATCGGATACTCGGTTTCGGCTTATTTGAAATTAACTATTCGGCGTGGGTCAAAATTTCTCCTATATAAAATTCAAAACAAGAGGAAACTCTGTTAATGAGAACATCTTTGTTTTAGCAAATATACATTGGTGGCAATTGACCCAATTGACCCTCTGATAATAAGCCTAATATTCCGGTATTCTACTTCGGCGTTGGTAAAAAATTTAAATTTGGCTCGCAAGATCGATGCGCTTTGGTTAAACTTATGGCAAGGAATTTAAACATTATTCAAATGAACATGGAATGGAGGAGGTATGATTGACACTTTTTGATCAGTGATATTGCGTAGTTTGCCGGTTGTAAAATAATTCGTCTCCCCTCCCCCTCCCCCTCTCCAACGTGTAGTAATCGCTCGTTTCAAATGTACATATGTATACTTTTGTATCGTGGCCATGCATGTGCGTTTCGCTTTTGAAAAAAAAACTACTCTTCGCCTTTTGCTGTTTTATTGAAAGACGCAGCCAACTGTTTGTCAATACAGTTAACCTAACAAGATAGATAATAAACTTTCGATTGTAATCGGTAAGTTATTGAGGTACACAATCAAACATGGAGGCGCACGTTAGTGCCATCGAACTGTTCTGTGTGCGCAAGAAATTGTCTCTTGGTTTTCATTTACATTTAGTTTATTTTGGTTTCCAATAAGAAAAATAAAAATATCTTAAACGAAAAGGAATAGCGAGAGAGAGTTTATCTGTGATCTTTTTGGCATAGTAACTGGTGTTTTTCTCCTGATCAGTTTTTAAATACAAAATTCATTACAAAAACTTTCAACAAGATGGCTTATACATGATTTCTTGCCGTTGAACAAGAGATATACAGAGAGTGAGCAGGATCGAGAGAAAACTGTCAGTTTTCAACATATGTAACTACTATTGTGTTGGTTAAATGATTGTATACAATTTTATTGCAGAAGAATTTTCGTTGTTGAATAAGCTAATAATTATTATTTTTCTTCTATAAAATGTACTTTAATTAAATTATTCTTCCTCCTCTTCCTCTTCTTCCTCCTCCTCTTCCTCCTCCTCTTCTTCCTCTTCTTCCTCCTCCTCTTCCTCCTCCTCTTCTTCCTCCTCCTCTTCAACGACTTCCTCTTCCACTTCTTCCTCATCTTCAATAATGTCATCGTCGGCCTTGGCATCCTCCTCACCCTCGGGTGTTTCGGGCTCTCCGGACTTCTTGCCTGGTCGCTCGCCGAACCATTTTGGCAGTTTTGCTGTAATTAATAATGACCATTATTTTCCGCGAATCTACTTATAACGTGATCAATCTTCAGTGCATGCAAACTGGACAAAGAATTACAAAATGTACAAAAATCAAATCAAACACGTAGTCAGCTATATAAGGGTGATCGGGTAAGGAATCGAAGATTCATTCAGATTATACATACATTTTTGACGACCGACATACTGATCCTTTTTCTCATTCCAGATCTTTTCATTTACATCCTTTGTGATCGCATCAAAGCCCTAATGAGCAATGTTATAAGGATGCACGGGAAACATGTAACAGAAAGTAACGTAAACAAAAGAGAAGAGAGATTTGTGTTGTATTGTATCGTATAGTGCAAATGAATATAATATTGTATGCTCTACTGAACTTCCAGTTGTATCTTTTTAGGGACACCTTCAAGAAAGCGCCCACTAGTTCCCACACAGATTTAAACGTACGAACTGACTCACATACGAATCACGCTTAAAAGGCAATAACTTAAAGTGTTAATCTTCGGGAAGCGGTAAGACTCGAGTGATGACTACTCGTGAGTAAAATTAGTAGAATTTAGACGCTTCTTTTCTTTTTATAAAAGACGGTGAGAGACACGTATAGTTAACTATCGGGTGAATTAGGCAAATGCCACGCTCTCAACTAAGATCACTACTTCAAATTCAATCTATTGTGCCAGTAGTTCTGTGCATACGAGTACGAGTGTAATGTAAACTTGTCTGTAAACTGTAAATTAGCCACACTTAACTACAAACGTCAGAAATTAATATAGAGGAAAGGAAAGAGCCTGCTGGTCTTCCACCACAGCTGTGTGTTTGTGTAGAGAAGAACGACATAAAAGGTTAATTAAGAAGATATTTTGGATTCGACATAAAAGAACAAAGTTACGAAATACAAAACTTGCACGGATAGGCGGACTGTTTACGTAAATATTCTTACATCTTGTTCGTTGCATAAACCTTTCCTGTCTTTCCTGCCATTTCTTTTCTGCGTTTTCCGAGTGAACCGTATTGTAACCCTTACAATATTAAATAATGAAAGTTAGTTGCTGTCTTTTCCCCATATTATTATAAATAATATTCTTATATCTGAGATTTGCGACTGTGCATACTTATAGATTGTACTTATCGTACGAATTGCAATACTTACGCCTTCAAAGAGTTTCTTCTTGTCGTCATATGAGCGTGTGTCGACACGTCTTTCATATTTGGAAGCGACTTGAATTTTTGGCTGGAAACGGAATAACATATAATTTCAAAACCGTCTCTGTACTCATTGCATGGCAGAACTTACCGGGTATTTGCCGGTCAAAGCCTCCGGGTCCAGACCCTTCTTTAAGGCTTTGTGCCTGAGCTGTTGCTTTTGTCTCTCTTTCAATTCTTTCAACTATTAAAAATGAAGCAGAAACATAATATTACACCATTTTCCAAATAAGACGATAACAGAACAACGAACTAACATCGTAATCCTGACGTTTTTGCCTTTCTTCCAAGTCATACTTCTCAGTTTCTAATTTGACGATCAGTTCCCACAGTTCTTGAGCCTTTTCGCGCAGTTTTCCCTCGCCCAGACCTTCGATAGTAAGGGGCTTGATGCGGAAAGACAGTGATATTTTTTTCTCTTCCTCCAGTTGTTCCTTGGTTTTGTTACGCTCCATCGCAGCAGACGACAGTCCCAACTATATAATTTTAATGCAATTTTATGAGCAAAGACCAAAATTCGAAGAAAAAGCAAAGTAGGAGAATATATGTATTTAGAGAAGGGCAAGTGCATATGGCAGTCAAGGGAGAGTTGTTCAAAAATGTTGAAGGTGTTGAAATTTGTTTTCGTGTATAGTAACCGAATATGGTGATGTCGTTTAAGGGAAAGAAAAGAGAATGCCATAAGTATGTGGGATTGCATTGGCTTGAAATAATTACCACGCCTGCCTCCTTCTTGGCAATTGTAAAATTGGGGCCCTTTTTGTCTTTGTCCTTCATGGCTTGCAGCATAGCTTGACGCTTCTTCTCGGCCTCCTCCAGACGTTGGCGTTTCTCCTCGATTTCGCGCTGTTTCTTCTCCTCGACCTCCCGCACGCGGCGCTCCTCCTCTTCCTTCTTGCGCTGAGCCATCTTCTGCTCCTCCTCGGCGCGCGAAATCTTACGCTTCGCCTGCTTCTCCTTGAGCTTCTTCAGCTCGTCCTCCTCCTTTGCTCGCTGTTTGCGCCATTCGCTGATGTATTCCTTCAACTGGTCATCGAGATCAGACCGCTTTTGATCCTGTCGCTTAATGAACTCTGGATCGCCCTCACCTCTGTTAGTGGATCGATACAAAATAAAAGGTCGCGTTAGTATAAATGTCTCTTCCGTCAAAGCTCATACTGATTTACAGTTATTGTAGTTATGAAGTAATTTGTATGGAACAGTGAATTAAGTAAGACTTGTTTTATTTGAAGAAGGTGATAACTGTTGGTATGAGAAAAATTCTAACTGAGTTATAGAAGCCAGTAGTGTTAAGTCAAGCTTTTGTTTTCCCGTGTTGAAAATGAGCAGGCAAATACATTTCCAACGACTTTTGCCAACATGACGAACATTTATTGATTACATCAAAGGACATGAGAGGAAATAGTTCATGTTGCAGATTAGAAGACGGCCTCACATATTGACTAACGTGGCGTAACGGCCCTCGGATTAAACAGCAATACTTGTGCCCGCGTTCATGTGGGCACTCGTTTTTCAGTATCTCGGATTCGGATTTTGAAATGTACAATACATATTTAATTAATTCACAGGCAAAAGCGCATATTTTAGTATAGGCTAAATCGCTGAAACGGCTCTTGGAGAGCAGCTCAACGACACTCAACCAGCAATGTACATTAAACATCTGTACGAATACATCCAAACGCACATTCAAGTCATTCAATTTATTCCGAAATACTTACTGTAATTCACTCTCTTTGAGTATCGGGTACAACTCGCTGCTGCGTTTTACTCACACACATAGAATACTCACTTATTTATTGTAGAGGTTTATAGTGTACAACACACTGAGTACACGGGCGTAACCCGAAAATGTGTTCGTCATTTAACATTCCTCGAGATAGACTTGTGGTCAAGCGAGCTTGTGCACTAGTTAGTTCGAAGATCCGAATCATTTGTAGTGAACGACATGCTCATAGCTCTCAGCTTGATAAAAGGAAAGCGAACGATTCATTCGTTTCGTGTTACAGAAACTATTCGGTTCATTGTTCGCTTCGTCTGTTTCTGTTCAGTGCACTCAGCGTAGCCAGTGAATTTTCTTCCAGTTAAACAAATGTATAACGTGAGTCCTTCAAATGAAGAGCGTATGAGCAACCACATATAGTGTGCATTTAAATTTGAGAAAGTGAGTACAGCGAAAATGTTTATATATCCCATTGTAGTCTGACGTGTACACTAAGATATGTAGTGTACTCGTGTACTCAGTGCGTTTCAACGAGTGAATGCATTCTTCCAGACCTTTAATGTGCTCACACACAAAATGTAGCATTCGCACGCAAATTCATACGCATACATATTTACAAACGAGAAACAAAGTGCATAGTTTAATTGGTTATATGCAGGAAGGTAGTCCATAATGTTATACAAAACAAAAATGTTTAGAGGTAAAAGGTCAGGTATCATACATTAAGCAGAAGAATAATAAGGATGATGTCTACAAATGAATTGATTTATTTCTTTGTCGCAAAAATATTTAATATTCAATACCATCGGAAACAATCTCAAGGGTATCGCGTATTTTGGAAAAAAAGCACCACGACATTTTCAAGTCGTTATTTACGTTTTTAGATGCTGTGCGCCAAATGCGTGCACGAGCATTTATTTGTTGTCATCACCATTATTATAATGATTCTTCGAATGATTGATGATGAACAATAAATTCCATCAACGTGGTGTTACTGGTTACAAAATACAATACTTTTGTTATTCAAGGATGATTTTCGGAAATGAGCTTATTTCGCTCGCAACCAGATTATAACAAAATTACGATATTTTATGTATCACTTACTCGGCTGGTGTTTGAGGAGGTTTTCTATTCGTAAGGCATAGCAAACATGAAGGATTTTGTGTGTTCAAAAATCATAATTCCGCACAGATATGTATGTTAACGCAAAAATATATGTTCATTTGTACATATACAACAAAAATATGCATTTGTGGGTAATTGTTTTTCAAAAAAGTCGTCGAAAAGAAAGAGAAAAATATTATTTAGAAAAAATGTTAAACTATTTTGTATGCAGATAAGACTAAGGCTAGATCTAGGCAAAACTTATTTTCATCTAGTTGTCTCGTTTTAGGTACTTCTTTTACTGCCAATTGAGGGAATTGTATGAAGTCGTATGGTATGATGTATTTACATATATACGAATCCAGTGGCCAGCAGTGTTACAAATATTTTCGGCATACATATATCTAGCTAATATTCTTACAGTATGTACGAGTATATTGTATGTCAAGATTCCATAGCACATTTTACACGCTTTGTATATACTACATATACATATGTTTATATTCTAATAGCGATATTATATAATCATACAACCAATTTCCAGTTTGTTGAGGTGCTAAAGAATGTTCTAATGTTATGCCGAAAAACTGGTTGGAATTTTGGGTACGTGTAAAGAACCCGTATTTAAGTTTATAAAGCACTTTTAAATTCGACGGATCATATTGCACCCAAACATGGTGTATATGAATATAGTTACGGTAGATGCTTTTTCATAGCGGTGTAGTGTAAAAAGACGTCGAGTGTAATATTAAAGCTCTTTTCTAACTTCAGCTTGGTTTTTGTTTTTAATTTAAAAGAAAATCATCTGGACTTCCCAGGCAGAAATATGCATATGCAAATACTCTTACAGATATGCTATACATATATGCACATTCTATAAAAACGCTCGAATAGTGCGATTTTTACTTACTTCCTGCAATTAGAAGAAAAAAGAGATTCAATGTGACAAAACTTGAAAACTATAGCCTGCTGCACAGAGACACTGAAGCCAGGATGGGAGAGAGATTTATAGGTGAGCCAATTTGGAGTAGCGAAAGAATTTAGATAACATTTGCAGGTTCAGAATCAGTGCCATGTGGGTGAGTTTGAGCAACACCCACTGAACTGTTTTTTTATTTTCATTTCGTTTGCGTTTTCAGTACTTTTAGTGAATTTTGAAATGTTCAGATTTTGATTTTGTTTCGGAAGAGAGATTTGTTAGGGAAAATTATTAATTGCTATTGTTTTTGTGTGCTACTGTGTGGGCATGTAAAATGTAGACGATATTACTTACGTTTCTTCTCTGGTCTCGACGACCTCCTCCTCCTCCTCCTCGGAACTATATATGTATGAAAACATTTTCATGGGTACACATGATTTCAGGTGAGGGAAGCATTCAAGGATTGGATATACAAGTATGGAAATGGAAGAGAGACAGTTGGACATCATAAAAAATGTTGTATTAACTAGCAAGGACTTAACTTATTTTGGTAGTTCTTGTACAATTCGGTACAATATGACAATTCTTACATTCGAATGGAAACTTTTTCAATGCATACATAGGCTAGGTTTAACGTTCTATTCTAAAACAGACCAGTGCCATTTCAAGAAATAATTTATACATGTGCACGGGTAATTGACAATTTATATATGACGTGTATAATATAATATATTAGGCTCCAGAGGTTACCTTTTTTAAATGAAGGCCCACCAACATTTGTGTAAACGACAGTGATATTAGCAAAATGCTAACAAAAGAACATTGGATTTTAAATAAAAAGTCATTTGGAAATGAGACAGAAAAGAAATATGTATATAAATTTGAGATTCAGTGTTGGAATTGGCATTTTCCAGTGTGTACATATTTGAGTTTAGAGCATTCTTTGAAAAGTTGCCGTGTTTGTTGTTATAATGTGTGCAAAAAAACTTCAAGTCGCTATAAAAATGCTATATAATAGTTAATCGCGGCAGAAGACAAATTCCACTTACGTGTATTCCTCATCATCAGACATGGTTATGGTATGGGATTAAAAGCCTAAAACGAGAGAGTTCAGATCATAAATACGTGTAGGCATGTGTGTATGTATGTATATGTGAAAAATATCGAAATAGTTAAGGTCAATCTAATACCAATTAATTAATGAAAGAATGTAAAATCTGAGGCATCATAACTAAAAATAGACTCATATAGTTTGCTGCTGACCGATTTTGGCATATACACAAGTAAGTACATGTATGTATGTATGTATGTATGTATGTATGTATATGTGTGTACATATGCATGTATATATGTATGCATGCATATATGTACTTATGTATTACAGAATTATGCTACACCCGATCAGATTGTCGGCAGCTAGTTCGGCTGATGGATCGGATTGAACAGGCTACACAATAATTTGGCCAGACATTTTAGCGCACGAATTCAGGCTATTTCTTTTATTTTAATAACAAAATTTGTATGTGTATTGCTGTCATAACTTCGTTTGCAGTAACAGATGTCTCTGCCGCTCTGCTCTCTCTCTTTGTCTCTCTCGCGGGCTGAAGCACTGCAGCAGCAGCCAAAAAGGGATGTGAACGCGATCGTTGCTCTACTGAGAGCATTTAAAAATAGATCGTATTGAATTTCTTTGAAAGCATGCAGCGCTTTCTGCTCGGGATCCCTCGCACGTATGTTGCGGCGTCAGAGCGTCAGAGCTTTTACCTTGGCACTAATGCACTGGTGCCGCCGTGCCCCCGTGCTGCCGTGCCTTATGCTGTGAGAAGCGTAGGCGTGCAAGTTTGGATCCGTATTATGTGTAACGGTATTGCGCATATCTAAGCTATACGCTTTTCAAAAAAGCGGCACAAATGCCAAGAGCATTATGAGGGGCTACCCCACGTTCACGCACAAAAGCTTTTTCATTCCTTAGGTCGAAGCGATCTGGCCAATGTGTGGGTGTGGCTTTGGAGGATTTGTACGCTAGTGGCATATACGTCTCTTGATCGGCAGCGGCCAAGTTAGTTGGCCATGCTGCAGCAGCACCCCCTTTTGACACTGTAAGCGGGCGGTCATCCGCCAATCGTATCGGAGTTATTGCTTGTTCGTGTGCCTGTGTGCAGATTTAGTGTGTAAGTGTTTGTGTATGTGTGTGTGTGTAGATTTTGACTGCCATTTCATGTATGGCGTCGAGGCGCCTCTTACTATCGTGCTTCAATATTGGCATACATCTTTCGATTCTATATACAGCCGTATTGAAATCGATTTCTGATTCACTCACGCACACACACGCACAAAGCACTATGCTGCATATTTGTTGACAGATACTCGCGCACTTTACGCGCATATTCAATCCTTTGCGAAAGCAAAATTGCCATTGCCAAACGCCCAATGCTGAGCTTCATATGCTTGCATTTCAATGGGGTGTATATAATGTATATATTCTATATCTTCGACCGTCGTTGCCGAACAGTTTTCCGAACACGTACACGGGCAGCATTTTCGCGTCTGCAACAGCATACGGCGGACCCTGAGTTGTTTGGTCGCCTCTTCGTTCTTTCTCGTCGGCCATGCTATATCATGTAACACTGAGCTCATGGATATGTATATTTTTAGCTGGCTTTCAAAGTACATATGCACACGCTTTTAAAGAAAAAGTCGAATTTTCTCTTTTAATTTCTATTACTTTTTTTCATAAAATTAAAGTTGATAATTATTATGAACGATTTCAGTTATCCAATAACTCGATTTCTTTCTATTTGAATTGTTGAGTGCCGAAGACTGATCACAGATTATAGCAGCCAGTTATATAATTTTAGCACGGATATTTTGAGCGCTTAATTTTTCGATTGTTTTTTGTACGGAAATAGGCGAAGGAATTTTGTTGGCGTCCGAAGTTTGTGCCTTTGGCAACTATTGAACTTTTGACTTCGCTTTTCAAACACAATTTCCAACTTACTTAGGGAAAGAAACAAATTGAACTCTCTACTGAACTCCGAGCAGCTGACGTCGTAGGAGCGAGTGCTGCGGTTCGACTAAACAGACTGACGATCAGGCAAGAAGCAACACATTCTGTTAAAGAAAATTCGGAAAATAAATTCAAAAATTTTCCCCACCCATACACGCCAATGGCGCACACATGCAAAGCTCGCGAGAGCACGAACACTAACAGACGCACGCAAAATAGCTTTAACCATTTGGGCCACTTGGGCTTCAGCCACTAGGATCGTGATCCCCTGCGGCGGAGCGAGATAGAAACAGCGGATGCTGTGTATATATGCCGAGTTTGTTGCTGTTTCCACCTCAGGTGTGTGAAAAACTGAAAATGAGATAAAACGAACGAATGCTGTCACAAAGATCTCATATGAAATATAAACGTTATAAAAAGAATGCGCCTTATTCTTGGCGCTGTGCGAAAATTTTAGGCCAGACGGCCACACCATTCGGTATATAAATTGAGTGCTCGAGCATATGAATCGAGCGATGCATTGCCGCCAAGTACTCGCATGCAATCTTATAAAGAGGCGAACGAAGCAGGATGGGATTTGATTCAATAAAGTGGCTTTGAGAGTGAGATTATCCTCTTGGCGAAATGCAGCTGGGCTCTGAATCTCCGAAAGCTGGCGGGGGGCAGGTTGCGTTATGTACGCCTTCTTGTGTTATTTGATCGACATTGTTTTGTGGAATATCATAGAAATATGCACACAGAAAATAGAAATTTGGCATGCGATGCTATTTTGGTACTCGCGTAGGCGCTATAAATCTGGTGTTTTTGAAATGCTCTCTTGCGCGCCTGTGTTGGTGCGCTGTATTGATACTGGATGTATGCACACAAGAAATACTGTCGAAGTTCGCTCTTGCCGACGGTATTGCAAATTCACACGGACATTTTCTTATACGCACACATATGAGTACTTCGGTATTAACTGGAATATGCATACATTTCCTCTTGCTTCAGAAAATGAGTGGAAATTCAACCATTGAAGAAATTATTGCAGATACATAAGCGCATTCCCATTAAAATAAACGATAAACAATTGTGCTGACGCTTATCAACACGAAATTTAGCTGCTTATCCAAAACTATTTGGTACCGCCTAGTGATTTAATATTTTTATTTTGTAATCTACTCATAAGCGTTAAGTAAAACAATGAGCATTTAACGTCTAAGGTAGTTGTGGCCAACCAAAATTACCCTGCGGGCCACTTTGGAAATGCATCATAGCTCCGCAGGCCACATGCCATAAATATTTCGACATTTTGACCTACATATATCTTCGAAACCAATCCATCTAAAATTATGAAAAAAATATTTTTGAAATCCACGGACGTAGCCCCCTTTCTAACAATACCCACACGATACGAAATAAAAATATTTTTCTATTTTTGTCCGACCCGAAAATTATCTTTTGTAAAAGTGTGATGAATCTCGTTAGCCACTGCTGATCTAAGGCCACACTGCCAACCTTAGAAAATATGTAAAAAGAATTCTGTCTACAGAAATTGTTGTTTCCAATATTCGCATGAAAATATTTCCGTGGACATTTTTCTTTCCACCCTTTTGTATACTTACTTCACCATTATTAAAATATTTTAATCCCGGGATTAAAGATGGTCCCGGATTCGGGACATGAAAGCATTGCATATATGTATATGTTTTGGAAATATTTATTTAACGCGACATAATTTACTGAACTTTAATAATCATAATAAGCAACAAAATCGTTATTTACATCTTTGTGTATTCAGAATATCGCCTCATATAACCGTAAAACAAATTGATTATCGTAATCGATTGGCTGAAAAACATCTGGACCTAACATGATCTAAAAATATTTAATATGGTGATAATAAATGTGACTATTTTGACATTGGAGTTGGGAACTCAAAAAGAACTGCAAACATGCCAACTTTAAATTAGAAAAATAAGCGAAATAGAGCGTAATTAAAGATTAATTTTGAGTGTGTATTAAAGAGGAATGAGTAGGATGTGTTATGCAGATTGTCAATATACCATAGCCCCACAGCCTATGTGGCCTATGTGTATTGTTGAACTACATTTAAATTGTATATATGTATCTAAAAATATATGTATATACATATGTATGTCATTATTACATAAAATTTTAAGAATATATACATATGTACAAATGTATATTCGAATACATATATATGTACCTACATATGTACATTCTCGAAGGTAGTAAAATACAGATATATCATCCCAATGGATTAACGGGTTTACACGTATAAAGAATATACATTTGTAATAGAAAGTATATTTTGATTAGACCATGCTAACTCATACATTTAGTAATAAGTTTACTAAACGGAAAAGTACAGAAAATAACTAAAAGCGACATACAAATTCAAGAACCTCAAAAGTACACTAAGAAAACATCTAAAGTGATTAAGTTCTGATAATATGGTAGAGCAAGCACTAGCAAGCCAACAAGTTGCAGTAGATTCAAGTCGTTTCATTTCCGATGCCATTCTTTTGATCCAACTTATTTGAATTTGACTTGACCATGTAAACAAAGTAGGTGATAATTTCCTTTTCTTTGATTGGTATCGTCTTGAAGTGTTTCATAATAGTCTAAAAATATTAGAAATCAGATGTTTTGAGCATCATTATTGATTGATATTAAAGTATGTACATACATCTGCCAACTGAGCGCGTTTCATACCAGGCCTTGTCTGGACCTTGTAATGCCGTTTATAGCGTCGTAGTGTATTCACTTGCAGCTGGTAAAGATCAGGAACTTCAGGCAGGTCAGTATCTGTCTCATTGCTATCATCCTCAGAGTCCTTACGGCGCCGTTTTGTGCGCGCTGATTGTATACGGCCCTTGTGGTAATCGCATATATGCATATGTTGCGCCTGCACCAATTAAATCATTATTTAATTTCATTCTATCTGAATAAACTTTATCTTAGGTTGAATGTTTACTATACCGCAGGGTCACTGCTCAGTTTCAGGCGCTTCTGCGACACGGTTTTCTGAATCCGCTTACTGTAAGATGCATAACCAGCTAAATTTTGACAGCGCTCGTTATCATCAATCAAACAGCACAGATCCGTGGGCCCGCAGTCCTCCTCACCCGTGCTGAATCCATTGTTCATTTTCTCTTACAATTTTAGTACAACTACGGTTAACTTCTAATCTTTTATATTATTCGCAAAGTTAAGGTATAATAAATCCCTTGCAACGATAATTCGATAATTCAATCCGGTCAAAAACTTGTAGTTTTTACGTATTCGTCGTATAAGTGCTGCCACCTATATACCTATATGACTGAAAACAACTCTGCAGTAGTGATGTCAGTTTAGCCTTTCCGGCTTTCCGGCAGAATCGAGGAGTAAACAAACGACCAATTTAAAGAAATTTTTCATCTGGTGTACAAAACTTAGAAAGACAAATACAAAAAGTCAGTAAACCATTGTTTCATGGTGAAAAATGTTAAATGGACTTGTATTGATAAATCTTGTATTTATAACCAAAATTGAATTGTTAGTTGTGGAAACTGGCATCACTGCTTTGATCGGCAAAACACCGAAAACAGTGTTGTCCCTTTCAAATCTACAAATGGAGCATTGGAAATTATTAATTTCATATATTAAATTACATGATATTTATTATGACGTAAATTTCATAAGAAGAGGAAATGCCTGTGCCAGAAGTACTTTTCAGTTCAACTTGAATTCATTGCATCTTACATCTTATTCTCTTCTGGAATTGTCTACGGCTAATTTTCTACATTTAAAAAATCAGCGCAGCACTAAGTGGAGCACCAAGATATTCCGTTTCAAGACTTGATTATAGACAGAGTTGCATTTTTTTAATCCATATAACTTTTCTGTTTTCATAATTTCGTGATAGAATTATTAAAAGTTAGCTTTTAAAAAAAATATTTTTTAATGTTGCTACTTTCGATGATTAAGTTGACCACCGATAAGGCGCAAGTTGCAACAGTGTGTAGCAGGGTAGGAAATCCCCGTACTTTCGTACTGATTTGGGTACATTTTTATTTTTTGGGTACGCGTTTTATTGCCCCAGAGTACGTTTTATTTTTTGGGTACGCTTTTCATTTCTCAGGGTACGTTGAGATATCAACACTGTAGGGCGAATGCGAGGAGGCAACGAATCTTGTGAAATGAGCACGCGAACAACGAGACAAAAACAAATAGTGAGGAATACGAAGTGGCGGGTACGAAAATTATTTTGGTACCATCGTACTCGATTTTCCATACAAAACTCCATAGAAAATATGATACAAGAGTACGAAAATTTTGGTACCCGTACTGTTATTGTTTACATTTCAGAATGAGTCAAATATCATTTTTATATGAAAATGAACGATTTTTGTGGAATTTGAAATGCATTTGCATTCAGATGAATAAACCTAATAAAACTGCATAAAGTGTTGCAGATGTCAACTTCTGCCCTTGCATTTCCATCAAATTAAAACCAAAACGAATTTCAAAGTTAAATCTTTATTGATAAAAACACTAAATACACATATCTTTAGTTATACATTTGTAGTGACCACATTTGGCATTATAAATAAGAAAAAAGGTGTGCATGACATTACTTTAATAACAAATTATATGCGCTTGAAATAATTGCGCCAAAAAGAGCACAACTTTGTGTTAATATTTACTGCATATTGCAGAATTTTCGTATAAAATAAAAGGCACACACACAAAATTTAGATATATAACTTCACTTCCCCGGAATTTCATCGCATGACACTTTCGGAGTGTTTAATTATTCGAAAACGTACCACTTCGTACCCGATAGAAAAATTTTAGCTGCGCGCGGCCCGAGATTTTGTTCTTTGACTGCAAGATTCTTCATGAAACACTAGTTGTTTATGTTTAACATATGAATCGTCATGCCTCCAAATATCTTATCTCTTTTCCTCTCACGTGAACATGGTACCCATTTACAATTTTGACAAATTCCAGCTTCTGGAACGGCTGTAATTCAAGGTACTGCCAGCAAAGAAAAATGTGGGAAAGTGGAATGAATGAAAGTGCATGGTTGTATTGAACTGTGATAGTCACTTAAAAATGAGGAAATATGAATAAGTTGTACTGGTTGTTGTTGTTTGTCATAAGTTGTACGTGTGGGAAGCGTTTTTTTTCAGAGGGCCTTTTTTTTTTTTTCTTGCCTTAAGTTCTACGTGTGCGAAGCTTTTTATTCTAGAGCCTTTTTCCTTTTTTTATTCTCAAATGACTTTTTTTTTTTTTTTTTTTTTGCTTTTCACACGGACGAACCTATTGGAATAGAAAATTTTTTTTTATTTTGAAGGTACGACATTTATGGAAATGGTACGTTTTATTTAAAAATGGGGTACGTTTTTATTTTGACCCAATCCAACCCTGGTGTGTAGTGTTGTCTCGTCGGTTATCCGCGGATGTCGTTTAGTCATTGGCTTTTGTTGTACGGGTGCGGTGGATTTCTTTGATAACCAAATGCTTTATTTACTTTGTAAAATACTTTAATTTTTAAAGGCAATAAAACTACACGTTGAATTGCACTGAGAGGATAAACAACAAACAAATTGTTTCGTAAATTGAAACAGGGACAAGCTCAACTCAACCTCCAAGCGAAAGTTAGCAGGACGACGTTCAATAATCGGCATTTTAGAAATTAAAATGGCATCAATAAACAAATTTACCAAAAGTCTTTCTGGCGAGGAAAAAGCCGAAATTCACGAGAAGTTCGCAGAGGTAAGTTCTTGCGTTTGGAATAAAGTGGAATAAATGGAGTTGTTAAATCAATAAATCGTGCTGAAAAGTGAGTCTCTGATGCATAAATTCGAATTCCGTCAGCATGAGTCACAATTTGACTCAGCAAACAAAATTATGGAATAAACTTTATCCAAAGCGGCAATGCGGTGTAAAGTGAAACTTCCGCGAAAAAGAGAACAAAAGAAACAATCAGAGTCCATTTATAAAATCCTCCTCCTCAAAGATTGCTACATATTTAAAAGGGTGGGAAAATGGAATAGGGTGGGTGGTGCTTAATGAAAAAGAAACTCGTTTCTAAGCCTGGTTCAGTTCGAAGTTTAAATTTGGATTAAATATAATAGCGATCAGGGGCGCATCCTCGGGCAAACGTTGAAGGGCAGAAACCCTTCCCCAAAATTTTTAAAAATTACCACAAGATTTAACTAAGATTTTAATAATTAGAGAATTGCAATGGTAGTGTAAAGAATAGTTTAAAGTTCTTTGTAAACAAGTAAATAACATCAATTGTAGTTCACTGATTGGGAAATGGGGAGCGACCTCTAATACGAATTTGCTCTGGTAATAAATATTGATTTTGTGATGGGTATATTATAAACAGTTTAAACTCAGATATTCAATTGTATATCTTGCTCATGTATGCTTCGAAATTTTACTGTTTCTTAAACGTCAGACTCGATTACAATAACTATATGGACAGACATGTCGAGAATGTAGAGATCCGATTTTCGACACTCAGGGCCAGTTTCACAGTGGATGTTTAAACTCTGATTGCAGTTTAAATAGTGAATTTCAGTTTCACAGTGGGAAGTTAAATACAATTTAAATGCCCGGTTGTGGGCATTTAAGTACGGCACAGAGTTGCAATCGAAAACAAATAAACAGCTGATTTCGGATGTGCAGGCAAGCTGCGTCGACAATATTGCAATTTATAAGCGGCCAAATTAAACATACAACTGCATGGTGTAGCACATATAAATGATCCCGTAGTATTATAAATAATATAAACTGTGGATTCTTTGTACAATATCCAATAATTCACTTCTTTCGGCCGACGAAAAATTTTTAGCTCGCGCTGCCTCCATAATTGAACAATTGAACATATGTTTTTGGCAAGTTGTGCTGTGTTCAATTGTCAAATATTCGAAGTTGCCATTCATTATTCCGTATTTAAATAAATGCACTGTGAAACTCAAGAAAAGTTAAACTAGATTTAAACTCAATTCGCAAATTAGATTTAAACATCCACTGAGAAACTGGCCCTCATTGTAACCAATACACAGCAGTTACAAAAGCTGCGGTAGTTGAACATTTAGGGCCAGTTTCTCAGTGGATGTTTAAATCTAATTTGCGAATTGAGTTTAAATCTAGTTTAACTTTTCTTGAGTTTCACAGTGCATTTATTTAAATACGGAATAATGAATGGCAACTTCGAATATTTGACAATTGAACACAGCACAACTTGCCAAAAACATATGTTCAATTGTTCAATTATGGAGGCAGCGCGAGCTAAAAATTTTTCGTCGGCCGAAAGAAGTGAATTATTGGATATTCTTCAAAGAATCCACAGTTTATATTATTTATAATACTACGGGATCATTTATATGTGCTACACCATGCAGTTGTATGTTTAATTTGGCCGCTTATAAATTGCAATATTGTCGACGCAGCTTGCCTGCACATCCGAAATCAGCTGTTTATTTGTTTTCGATTGCAACTCTGTGCCGTACTTAAATGCCCACAACCGGGCATTTAAATTGTATTTAACTTCCCACTGTGAAACTGAAATTCCCTATTTAAAGTGCAATCAGAGTTTAAACATCCACTGTGAAACTGGCCCTTAGAGACAAAAATTTCTTCTAGCGAACATGTGAACATATTCAAATTAAAGTAAATACAAAAATGTTTGTTAAAATCAATAATTTTCCTTTATTCACTATTTAAAATTTTTTGTTTTAAAATAGAACAAATATCGGATTACATTTTAAATGAAATCTGCGATAAATGAGGTTATTTTTTGCACAAGCTGTGCTGACAAATCTTCTATGTAAATAATTAAGGTGTTTCGGTTATCGAGGAGCTGCGTATAGCTTGGGTTGCGTTAAGGAAAGTAGCAGAGTTTTAGTTAAGAAGGAGACTGAATAATATTTTATTATGGAAATCTCCCTACAATAAAGTTCGAGCTATGACCCTGGGTACACATACATATGTATGTATGTATGTACATTTATGCATATATACAATAAAGAAAATCCGTAATTGAGATTTATTTTTTTGTACTGACGTTGACATTATTTATCTGCGGCTTAAAGAACGACATAATGCTTTTGAGTTATTCACACTTCTTCTTCAATTCCAACTTCGCTCATTGAGTTTTCTTTAAATTTGTTTACTCTTAATAATTTCTGTGCGTGCGCAAAGCAATAAAATGTCAGCTATAAAAAATGTGCATTCAAATCAAAATCGACAATTTGCTTGTCATTTTTCAAGTGCTTTAAGAGTGCAGGGCTGTGCATTCGATGAGTTATAGTAGTGATTTCGCAAAAGTATATAAGATATACAAAATTCGAGTAAATTTAAAACAGCTGCTCCTTAATCACGATTCACGCCCAAGCTTCTCTTGGAATACTTCCGATTACTTCAGGCTTGCGCATCACAGAGTTTTTCACTTACGCTACTCCAGTGGGTTTTAGCTGAGCTCGCTTACAGTAACATATTACTCATGTTGCGAGAACCCTGCCTCACCTTATTTAAACTCCTAGCTACTCTTATCGTAACTATTTGTCATAAATAACTGCTTTAGGCTCAACTGGTTTCTTTTTATGTAGTTACTTTGGAATTTCTTTTCTCATTTCAAATGTTTTCGATCTGGCGAATGTATGTTTTTACATTTCTAACTCAAAAACATACGCATACATACATATGTATGTTGTTTTCGTTTCATTGCCCCTTTTTAGGGCTCTAAATCGATAAAACCGAAGCCTTATAAGATCACTCTAAGATCAAGTCAAAGTTTGGCATAATGTTAGACATGTTAGACTGTTGTGTCAAACACTATGAAATATGTATTTTAATGGGGATGAGTTGGGCTTTTATCCGTTTTTTTTTCAAATGGAAAATGGAAAGGAAAACTCACTGCCACAGGTGCCCGAATGTACCAGGCTTATCCTGAAAGTGTGCAATTATCTGACTTTTGAGTCTGTTAACTTTTCTATAATGTTGCCGGTTTGCTCCGTGCTCCGAAAGATGAATTCCACATAACTCAGAATGAGCACGTCAATATCAGGGCACAATTCAAGGAATATTCGGAGCATTCCTATTTTATTAACATACTCGTGTTACTTTTATATTTTGGATATAAAGTCAAAGATTGAAAGTGCAAGTTGTACGTTAATTTCGCTGTTTCTAGTTGGGCTTCCCATACGGCGTTTGTATGTAGTATGTACATATGTTCGAAGGAAATCGAAATCGTTTCCCTATGATATTCGAAATTTCAACTTGTGATTGATACCGCGTACATTCGTGTGGGTAAAAAGATAACGATAGTTGTTTCATTGAACGGCTTTCTGCCGCTATGGGCACAAGAGTTGATTCAGTCGCTTTACGAATTCAGCCTTCGCAACGCCGATCCCACTGAACTGAAGAAACACGCGCGCTTACATTCGACAGTGACGTCCTCCACCTACATAATTCTGCTGAAGTTGTCAACTGACCACAATAGACACCAAAAATGGCCGACATTATGAATCTTGAACACCACAAAATAATGGAGGAATATAAGCAGAGTTTGGAAGAACTAATACCGAATGTACGTGTGCAGGTCTCAAGCAGAACTTTCTGCGACAATTGTCGATAGTGACTAATTCGAATGGCGAGACATCCGCTTGGTTGTTCTGTTAAAAAAATGTACTTAGCTTGTGCGGGCATTTTGTCCATTGGCATTACATATGTATGTACATACATATGTAAAATACTGATAGCTGATTTTGGGTAAATTATGTATTCCTAGATTTATGGTTATTTCAAGCAAAGCACTAAGTTCGTCAAATGGTAAAACGATTGCGGCATTCGACAAATTCCGATGGCAGTGTGCCATTTCTTGAATTAATGTCAGCATTTTCGCAGTATGTACTTTGTTATCTAACTTCGTTTTCGATAAGCGCTTGGGAAGTTCTAATTTCTATAGGTACTCCGGTATTCTAATTGTTCCGTTATCTTATCTCGGCTCGGCTCAGACCGATTGGAAAAGCAAGTCAACGTGTATGTATTTGTATGTGTTATAAGAAATCGATTATAACCATTATATAAATCCAGTTAGGCATATGCCATTCAAGGAATTCGAAACAGGAAGGCAGCTTCGAATGTTACTCATGCATCCGAACTTTGGTTAGGGTGGTGGTTATGATCAAGTGCTCCTAAAAATAGTTTCAGTCTAAAAGCATAAATTTGTATATTCAAATGACATCGTTAGTCGTTTCTAGTTCAAATTTGCATTATATACTGTGGAGTAAGTACATATGTATATATGATATACTCATTGATTAACAGTGAAACGAGTTTCGTTTGTTTGATTTGCATTTGAAAAAAATGTATATGTGCACAGGTGCTGCGTGCGTCCATACATACATACATATATAGTAGTCAAATGAAAACACAAGTGCTGTTAAAATGCTAACCGTTGATGTTCTTTTTATAGATTGATGCCAACAAAGATGGATTCATTGATCTTAGTGAACTTAAGGAGGCCCTTGACCAAGTTGGCTTCAAATTGCCCGGCTACCAGGTGCGTGAGATGATTGCTGAATTCCAAAACAAGCAACGAACATCCAACCAAGGCAAATTAAACCTTGAGGAATTCGAAAATTTGTGTTTGGATTTGAAGTCGAAAGATGTGGCGAGCACTTTTAAGACGGTGGTATCTAAAAAGGAAAATCTGGAGACCTTAGGCGGCATGTCGAGTATCTCGTCTGAGGGCACCACACACTCTGTGCGCCTTGAAGAGCAACTGGCCTTTTCCGACTGGATCAACTCAAATTTGGGCCACGACAAGGACCTGCAGCACTTGTTGCCTATTGACGCCGAGGGCAAACAGCTCTACCAGTCGATCAAAGATGGCATTCTGTTGTGCAAAATTATTAATCACTCGTGTCCCGACACTATAGACGAACGAGCTATCAATAAGAAAAGCCTCACCGTCTATCGCGAATTTGAGAATTTGACATTGGCGCTCGTGTCGTCGCAAGCAATTGGTTGCAACATAGTTAACATCGACGCGCATGACTTGGCTAAAGGCAAGCCGCATTTAGTGCTTGGTTTGCTATGGCAGATCATTCGAATCGGGCTCTTCAGTCATATTACGCTGGACAGCTGCCCGGGTTTGGCGGGATTGTTGTTCGACAATGAGCGCCTGGAAGACCTTATGAAACTGTCTCCGGAAGCGATCTTGCTGCGTTGGGTGAACCACCATTTGGAGCGCGCTGGCATTTCACGGCGATGCACCAACTTCCAATCTGATATTGTGGACTCTGAGATTTACTCGCATTTGCTGCAACAAATTTCGGGCAATGATTCTGGCGTCAACTTGGATGCGTTGAGGCAGTCCGATTTAACGGCGCGTGCAGAAATCATGCTGCAACAGGCAGCGAAATTAAACTGTCGCAGCTTCCTGACGCCGCAGGATGTGGTCAACGGAGTCTACAAATTGAACCTGGCATTTGTCGCAAACTTATTCAACAATCATCCTGGTCTTGACAAACCTGAGCAGATCGAGGGTCTTGAAGCCATTGAAGAAACACGCGAGGAAAAAAGTAAGTAGAGTCTTGTTGATTTGTGGAAAAGAGAACATCCTCGAAATTCTCACTTTTCTTGTGCAGCCTACAGAAACTGGATGAACTCTATGGGCGTTGCGCCGCATGTTAACTGGCTTTATTCAGACTTAGCTGACGGACTGGTTATCTTCCAACTGTTTGATATTATCAAACCGGGCATTGTGAATTGGAATCGTGTGCACAAACGTTTCACTCCATTGCGAAAGTTCATGGAGAAGTTAGAGAATTGTAATTATGCCGTGGATTTGGGTAAACAGCTTAAGTTTTCATTGGTTGGAATTGCTGGTCAGGACTTGAATGATGGCAATGCGACCTTGACGTTAGGTGAGATCTGGAAGTTGACTTTCTGCTAAGCTGTTTTAAATTTTGCTTCATGAATTACAGCTTTGATTTGGCAGCTAATGCGTGCCTACACTTTATCAATTCTGTCCCGCTTGGCCAACTCTGGCAACCCGATAATAGAGAAAGAAATTGTGCAATGGGTCAACAACAAATTGGCTGAAGCAAAGAAGGAGTCATCTCTAAAGAACTTTAATGATCATGTTATTGCTGATGGCAGAATTGTCATCGATTTGATTGATGCCTTAAAGGAAGGCAGCATAAACTATGAATTAGTGCGATCAGGTGGCACGGAAGAAGTAAGCAATACGCTGTTTCATTAGACTAGAATAAAAGCAAAACGCGTTGGATAAATGATAATCGTTATCTCATATTACTCACTTTTCAGGACAATTTGGCCAATGCCAAGTATGCCATTTCAATGGCACGCAAGATTGGCGCTCGCGTGTATGCTCTTCCTGAAGATATCACTGAGGTGAAGCCAAAAATGGTGATGACGGTGTTTGCCTGTATGATGGCGCTCGACTACATACCAAACATGGACAGTGTGCAGAACCAGAATGAAAATCACATCAACAGCAACTGAACGCAATGTCCGGTGTCAGCAGCCGGATAGAAAATGACAATTAAAATACCAAGAGAATGCTGAATACCGCTAAATTAAGCAATATACAATTTGTTTTCACTGCAATGTCGAGTAAAAACTTATGTATTTAATTTATTGTATATGATTTGAAAGGTTTTTACAAGTTTTTTATTATTGAATTTATAAAAGTGAAGAAATTTTATTATTGCTTTGACATGATAAATTTTTAACCTTATTTTATAAATAAAGGTTTAGAAATGCATTATTAAGTTAAATGCCGAAATAAACATTTTTAAATCCATAAATCGCGGATGTGGTAATTTTAAATCAACATTTGTAAATTTACATGTATTTAAATTCAAATTCATTTGGAAAGCTATTATGAATGTGCTAATGTGTCGAAAATGCAAGCTCGTATAAATTAAAGACAATTAAGTTGAAGATTTGGCAATAAATGTGAAGAAAAAATTAATCATTTTACAAATAGGCACTATTGTGGAACGAAGTGTTGATATATTTTATTAAACAGAAATCGTCGAAATCCTGAAATGTGCCATTAAAGCAAGAGAGACAAGATACGAATCGACAACAATTATGGTTTTCTCATATCGACGGCTCCGTTCAAGAGTAGACTAAGTCTGCAAATTGAATTTTTCAGCAGAAAAGTTAAAAGTCGCACCCAACTATGTAAAAAACTAAAAATCGGCCTAAGTCGGCTTAGTCCCTTTTGGAACGGTGCCATTCATTTGTAAAATGTATGAAGTATGCCACGAACACATACATACAAATAATTTATAACAATGTACTCTAACTACTATTCATCCATTTCATAATATGTAATCGCGACGCTTTAGAAAGCATGCGAAAGTAACTGTAAAAGAAATCTTTTATAAAATATAAACTAAAAACTTTTGTGAAGAGTTGATTTCTAGACTTTTTTAGATTTTTGGTAACAAAAAATTTTTTTATATTTATTTATCAGATTTTATTATATCAGACTTAACCCTTGTGTCTACACTAGGGTATAATCGGAACCCTTTCATACTTTGAATGCGGTATTTGATCAGTATAAGTGCCAGCTCATACATACATATGTACGTTATTATAATCAACCATCGTAGAAAAGCTACGAATACGAAAAACTCGGTATCAGCCACAACTCGTCACAGAAAATTCCTACGTTTTGACGTTCCGAATTCTCTGATGGCACTCTACGAATTTCATACTTACCTTCGAGGTCTTTCGAGTTCAGTGAGAGCACTTCTACGAAAATCGAACACTCGATAAATTCAATTTCAATGATAGCTGTGATTTAGAGAGAAGAAGATAATGAATGTTGGAAGAACATTACTACTTTTGCCAAATGCCAAGAAGAATTTAAAAGAGCAAAGAGCGAACTAAACCGTTGAAGCGTTACCCGAAAAGCGTTTTATAGCTTACAACTATGTGTCCATAACCGGATGCAAATCTGATAGCGTTCTTCTGTTCATCTTGGTACTTTAATAAATGGCAAAGGTGCATGTAACAACGTCGTGTAGAAATCCCAAAACGGCTGTTGCACATTTACATACGGCTACTAGCACTATCGCAATGATCAGTTATAGTAACGAAATAAAATGATATATTAATTTTGTTGCAAACACGAGTGCTGCCAACTAACTAATCATTACTATATAATCTCATAAATATTTGTGGATGTGTATGTAGACCTTCAGAGCTTTATAACTGAGGTAAATGTATTTATCTGGGCCATGCTACTTGTTAAACTCCTCGAAACGTGTCAATCTCTTTCATAGCCAGCAAAGATAATTCGATTATTATGACGGTATCAATACTTATGTGTATATTGTTAGTATAAGCACTTACTAAATCTATTGACATCAATATTTTTGCCGTACGTTAGCAGCTGGGCACGTTAGTGCCATTACGATGTACATCGGCTTAACCGCAGTGCGCTCTCCATAAGAAAGTCGAAGAGGGTTGCAGGATAGGTGAGCCTTTCATCGTATCGAAAGGGCAATTCGTATTTTTACGGAGCTTTGTGTGTTGTTCTACGTCAATCGGCAGAGCCTCAGAAGCTTGGCAAGAATACCGAGTGCACGTTTCCAATACACCCGCAAAATCTAGACCATAAATCCTTTGTTTGGAGGTCTCAGCCTCTTTTTGCCTATAACTTCAGTTGTCTAGTTAAAAGTATAAGCATGCAACCTAAAAGCTATAGCATTCCCGACTCACATATCAAAAAGAGTCATTGTTTTTGGTAATAGGCTTTTATTTGTTCATGCGATTTACTAACAAATTAAGTACAAAGTAGTAATGGTTTAACATAATACATAATTAATACATAATTTAAGCATAGTTTTACAAAGATTATTAAATATTGTTCACATACCTACATACATATATATTGTGCATATACATATTTATAGTCACGATGGATGCGGATCCATCCTTTTCATACTGCTGTGCCTCCACACGGCACTAAGCCGGAACGCATTTGCCAAAGACAGCAAAATCGACCATAATTTCCTATCCTACTCGATGAGACTACAATACTTTGGTGGAAATAATTAAAAATTAAGAGAATTTTAATGGGTATGCCTGGCTCAGTTTTTTTCAATTTAGATGAAACGTCCGGCAATAACGAATGCACATGCAAGCGTTAATAATTAATATTCTTCTTTATACTAAAAACTTTAAATTTGAAAAATGTAAAGCCAAAAAAATTTTGAAATGTTCTCCGTGCATCAAAACAGTGCGGCATTCAAATGGAGCTACTAAACTAGGCTACGGTCTAAGATGAACCTCCCTCTGTAAGTATTACGGGAGCGGGTTTGATTTTCTCCCTCGGACGTATTCAATAATGTACTCAATACTCCAAGCAAAGGCGCACAGGAAAATGCAAAAGCTTTGAGCGTGGATGCATATGGGATAGCTGTCAGTCACGTCGCGGATGAGGCCTGCAATCGGGCGATACATGGAATTGTGCATAGAAATGTGGAGCGTGCCGGAAACCAGCGCACTCGACGGCAGGACAACTTACCAATCAAGGGGCCGAAGCACACAACGAACACTGCCTTGCCTACTAGATGCCAGCCAAACGCAGACGGCAGCTTCTCCAGCGAACAGTACTCGGACACGGTCAGTGTGAAATTGCTGAGCGCTGAACCGCGGAAAAATCCGCAAATTGAAAGCCAAACCATGAGCTGTGTCCAATTCGTTTGCTCTGCCATAACTGAAACGAAAATAAAGTTATTTATACATATTTCCAATGGGAAACCGGACCAAACAAAGGCAGACATACTGGAGCGTGTTATCGCGACGAAAATTATAGACACCAGAAATATGCTGCGCTTTTTAATGGTTGTGCGATCGAAGAGTGGAGGCAGTACAATCCGTGCAGCTATATCAGAAATCGCCGTAATTGACAGGCAAAACGCCACATCCTTCTTCTCGTAGCCGAGATCAGCAAAGAAGAACGGCGTCACCATTTTGAAGTTCATCTCGGCTACATAGAAGATGGACAAGCCGAAGAGAATGTTGAGAAACATTTTGTCCTTGAGTAAATCCACATCCATGAGGTCAGCGAAACGACGCCAGAAGCCCGGCTTCACAGCATCCGGTTTCGCTGCGGATTCAGCCTCCTTTTCCTTTTCGCCGTCCAAGGATTTCATTTTGATAAAGGAGTCCCGATGAATATTTGCCATGCCACCAGCAGCGGTGTTCACTCGCTTCAACTCCCGATCGTTCCTTTCGAACTCGTCGTCACCAACGTTCATATGCACTTGCAATATGGACCCGGTAAAGTCCATGTACGAAAGATTCGAGGTGACCGAGTGCTTCCGGCAGCGTAGAGCTGTGTTTACATCCGAATTCGAAGTATATCCGTTGGTGGCGGATTGCACTCCGGCCAGCGACATAATGCGTGGAAAAGTAGGTCGGGTCGGCAAGCCATGGCGGGAGCCATTCATTGTGTTCATGGCGACTTCTGAAAAGTTCTTGCGCATGTTTTGTGGCTGTTTGTGAAAGAGCAAAGGGTTCATTTCCGGCAAGGCGTCCTCTTCGGCGCCATCCTCCTTGATAGCATTAAACTCAGTTGGTTGTGCAGCGACCGCCAGCATTTCTTCGTCCAGCACTTCGTCCTTCATATGCCATTTTGCCGGTTGCAGCAACACTGAGCCGACAGTGGCATTCAGAGCCACGCCCGACAATAGCAAGACAGCGCCTCGGAATCCATAGGCCTCCAGCAGTATACGCACCAATTGCGGCATTATTAACATGCCTGCATTTTGAAATTAAACAGAAGAAAAGCATCTTAATTATTTTGTATCAAGTTTTATCACTCTTCTTTTGTCCTACCCAAGGCGGTTCCTGCCATCGAAAGGCCTACGGCCTGACCTCTTTTATTTTTAAAGTAATAATTGAGCGCGACAAACGCGGCTGACGTGGACAGCCCGACGCCTATGCCGTTGACAACACCATATGTACCCAATATGTGGGCCATACTGGAGGCCGGCGAAGTACACGCCAAGCCGATTGCACAGAGTATCGAGCCGGCAACTGCCACTTTCCGGTAGGAGAACTCTTTCAGCAGTGGCCCCACAAACAAGCCGGAGAAATTCATGCATACATCTAAAGTACTAATAATGACAGCGGCGCCGGTAGTTCCCACGTCCAGATCGCGCAGCAGGTCACCGAAGAGCAGTCCAAATGAAGGCTCTATCGAGCGTGTGGCTAACTGCAAGAAAGCAAAGCAACTTCCATTAGGCATAACTGATAACTAGAAAATGTGTTAGGAAAATAATAATAGGAGTGTTCAACGCTTCCAGGTACTAGGGACTACTAAAAACAAAGCAATGACATTATGCAAAAACAAAAAAAATGGGCAATTCTTAACCTGATCTCCATAGAGATATGTAGAAAATTTTTGTTCTCAGCTGATTGGGCACTATTTGAAGCTCGAATTAAAGGAAAAAAAGTCGGTATAAAATATGTTTGATATTTCAGTCTGCTTTCAGTAGCAAATATTTTTAAAATTTAGTCAAATCCGCTTTAGGATTTAAAACTTAAATATTTAAAAGAAAATCTTATCAAATAGCAAGCACCTTTGAATTGTTCAGATCAAGCAATAGGCGTCGCTTTGTATTCAGTAGGCAATTAAAATGTGGAGCGTTCTCACGATCGACAAAACGTCATTCTCCCCTTGCTCTCTCTACAAAAAACAAATTATTTCCAAGATACGAGTATATGCCAAAATTGGTTTAGGCGATGACTGATGATGATGTATGCGAACGAACCACGAGCTGTTTGAGCTGTTGTACGCCAACATGGACGTTATCAAGCGGGTCCATAACGATTGAACGACAACGTTTCAGTAAAGAAGGTATTCTAGTTGCAGGTTGATAGCCGGTGCAGAATAGGTCATCGATAAAGGACCAAATGAAGTAAGCGGGGCACCTAAAAGTACTGATACTTGCAGCCAAAACCCGCAAGAGACTTTAGTGGCCCTTTAAGTCAGTAAGTAAATAGCTTGGATTGGATTTGAAGCAAGGATCTGGTTTGCTAGTCAGCACGGCCGAAAGACCAATTGTCACAGTTCTGCACGTATTTAAAGTTCCTTGTGGACGCGTAGTTTCAAGAGGAATGAAGCTATTTCCTTTGGGCATCATATAACGCAGTCTGTTCCTTATTCGCCCATCACAATAACAAAGAGAGGAGTAAAGTTAGCCTCAGTTGAAAATTTGTTTTTTATCCTTATCAAAATAAATTTTATTTTAAAGATCGCTGCACTCTATATTATGTATGCGAAAATCGACAGCGAAAAAAGATACATACATATGCAATTGTTTGTGTTGCAGCAATTGAAGTTGTTTTGAATTTATTTAAATCTTCACCATATAATCGTATTCATAATTTTCGCACTTTAGCTGCTGATCGCATGACTTAATGTGCCTTTAAAAGCAGATTTTATTAAATTCATTGCCTGTTACTGTTACTAACAAGAAAATTTAGCTTGTTAATTCGAAAGCAAATAGTATATCGCGTTAGCCCGCATTGTGCTTTATAATAATCGCTGATCGTGTCTTGTTTATTTATCAACAAATATTTTTCCCTACTTCAAAATTTGCACAAAATTTTTTTCGATCAGAATGCTTCAAGCAAGTTAATCGAGCTTTATCTGTTGAGAGAGAGTTGGGAGATTGAGATTCGTTGCTGCTGATAACATGCGATCGATCGATCAATCGGATCGGTCCTATATTTAAACTGGTATTTGCATCGATACACAATGTCTGTGCATACATGCGATTTGTATGTATATACATATGTATACATGTATGTATGTATGTTTGTATGAGAGAGCATGCAGAGCACGCGGATATCGTTTGCTGTGCGTAGACTTTGGCTGCGAAAAGCGTATATCAATTTGAGTCAATTAAAAGATATTCAGAAAATGAAATACAAGCAATTGAATCAATTAACATATTACACTAAAGTGCCAAACATTTCAGTTTCAGTTGAATTCCGCCTGGTGCAGTACTTCGCTTGAGCGTTTACTTTATGCACGCTTGTCATGTGATGTATCCATAAACAGTAAGCTATCCGTAGTAAACACTGGCAAGCGAGTATATCAGGCGCTGAAATTGGATTCGTATGGAAAATCCGTATGGCGATTTCATACATGTATCTACATATGTATATAAATGTGCAAAATTCGCTCATCATGTCTTCACAAACTTCAAATAAATACTCGTATAAAACGAAAGGTGCTTCAATTAAGCGGTGCCAGGCAGGAATATAGAAAGATATTAAAAACAAAAGCTACCTGGTGATAAAAATTAATTAACATCTGCCCACGCGAAGTGTTGATGGCTCTTAAAAATTGAAATGCGACGACTTATTATTGAAGTACCTACTACATGTGTTCTACTTTTACACTGGAGCAAAAGATTATGGAGCCAATGCAAAAAATTATTTGCTCAATGTAAAAATACATTGATTTTAGCCCAATGAAATAAGTTTAATTGAATTGAAAATCAGTGTATGGCAAAATAGCTATATTGAGCCAATGGAAAATATACATTGAGCTAATGTAGAAATTTATAATGACACAATGAAAATTATGCATTGAGCCGATCAAAATTATGCATTAAATGTTGAAAATTTCGCTTTGTGCATTCATTCTTGAAGTGATTAGTTTTGTTGGAAAAGCAAAACCAATGAACTGATAAAATAGAGTAGTTAGAATCTCCGGTGGAGGGTTCAAATGGAAGAAGTCTTAACTAAGCTTGAAACCAGCGACGAAAGAAGCTGTTAGAATGCATTAGTTCAATGTAAATGAAACAATGAAAATTTCCTTATTGTATGAGAGGTATGTATTTTTGTGAAGTGTAGGTGAAAGTGTTTTGGGTAGAGACAACATTGCTCATGTCCTTAAGGCCAACTGTTTTCACAACTGCGTAATCTCGCTTGCTCGTAATCTGCAACTGCCTTTCAGATAAGTAATCGAACTGCCAATTATAATTAGTTAAAATCAGTTCAACAAAACTGAAAGCGAATCACGTGATAAATGTACATATAAGTACCTAATAGAAGAAGAAGCATTTACAAATGATATGCAATTATTGCAAGTCTTAAAAGTGAAGTCTTAACTTTTACTGCTGCTCAAGTGATTTATGCTAATGCATGGCTGTGTGCCTCGGACTCTCAAGCAGTTGGAATATTAGCACGGATGCACACTAATTTCACAGCCAAATAGATGCATATCTGAGTAGGTGGACACAAAACACGTGGATAGCTTTTCTCACTCAGCTTAAGTGACTTCGTTAATTGTTGATCATCAAAACTATAAAGACAAATCGAGTCGTTGTTAATTCACAATTAATTGAGTTGGAATTGGCCACTGCTGCCAGCTGCCGAAATGGCAGAGCGTTTATGGCAAATCTGAATGCTTGCAGATTTTACGTATTGCACCAGGGATCGTGATTGAATGGAGATACAGTCTTCTAGTCACAGCGGCCTGAGACTTGGGAGCCATATATTTACAGATTCTCATGAATTCGCAGCTTTAAGAGGTTCGGGTTACGGACGCGAAACGTTCTGTTTGTGCCACTGCGTCCCTACCCTGATGTTTATCGCAGTCCCGGCAAACAGCGAGGAGCGGATCATATATCGCAAATGTATATATCCATGTGTTTTCGCATTTTCGCCACTATTGATATGTTATTCAGCTGTTGTTCTGATTCTTCATTCAAATGCCAAGTTGAGCCATGCAACAACACTCACTTCAGAAAATATCACGCGCAGTGTGCATGATCGACATCGGAGGCAGGCAGGCGGACGGACAGGCAGACAGGCAGGCAGGCAGGCAGCAGCGTGCCTGGCACATTGGCCGAACTTACAGCCGACAGACTTTGAATAATTTGGTTTTGAGTTGGCTTGACACGATAAGCAGTTCATAACACGCACACAAACACATACACACATACATATATGCACACTCGCACACATACACGATATTGTTGTCTTAAACCTTTTAAATGTAAGTGATGGCCCAAAATAAGCGAAGCACTTACATTGACCAAGCTGACTCCGAAGCAGGCCACCCAGCCCCAGCCCCCATCGGGTGCAACCTTCTTTTGTTGCTTCATGTTGTTGTCGACGAGTTGTTGTTGTTGTTGGGGGCGCAACAGTGCACTTTCACGTGGGTAAGTTTCGATACTAAACGGAAATATCTTTCATTGGTGAAAATTCGTGTGAAGCGATCGCCGAGTTAATGCGAATTTCGAGTCGGGCTGTTGAGTTCACGGGATCGCGGCGGGAGCGACGGCGGCGGCCTTGTAAACGCGAGTGCTCGAGGCGAGCGTGCTGCGATGTGCCAAATTGTCGGCGTTCAGGAAGCGGCAGCGCGACGCGCAGATGATGTCAGCACAGTAAAAGTTGTAGTTTCTTTCGCGATTTTGGCCTGCGATATTGTTTCCCATTTAAAATGCGTTTGATGGCACCGAATCTGTGTGTGGCTAATGCGGCTGCAGCGCTCAAGCGAAAACCACGAATGCAGACGGCGAGCCAAGCGTTCAAAGCTAAAATGCCAACGAATGGTGGCGAACGGTTAGCTGCTGGTTGCTCTCTGTTGCTGTTGCCGTTCTGCTCCCGATTGTGAGTATCTGCAATTGAATGTGGCTGAAACCTTTTCTCCACTGAAGCGTATCTTCCAGCCGAGCTCCATTTATGTACTGTGAGCTATACGTGGAGTGTGCTGCGGCAGACGACAGACGATAGACGCTGGAAGAGCGGGCTCAGTTTCGGCGATCGCTCGGAATGGGGATCGATGTGGAGAGTCAGATGCGGCTGAGAGCAACTTCCGAGCAGCAGTAAATGCCGAGAGGGCACCCTCTTCGAGGATTTGTTGGTATTACCCTCGTTCAAAAAGCACCTACAACACACACACACACAACTGCAGCGACGCCGCACAGAAGACCTCCGTTCTCTAGGTATGAAGGTGCGCAGCTCAGACAAAAGCACCACCAAGACACGTTTCTGCTAGAATTCACGTGCCGCATATGCTAATGTCTTCCATTTAGGTATCTGCTTAAAGTTGTTCCCTTCCTTTCTTTGCTTCTCTAGCAATCACAATGTTTAAATTTTCTCTAGTCGTTCGCTTTTTGCTTTTATCGCGCCCTGGTTCTTGCTGCACCCATTCACGGTCTTTCGACTCGAGCAATATGTAAAGACACACTGAATTTGAAATTAACATTGAAAGCAAAATTGCTCTCCTGGCTGTTTGTAAGTACATGTGTAAGTATACGTATGTATGTATGTCTATATAAGAACATGGGCGTAGCCAGATCAGAAATTCCAACGGAAGAGAGGGAGCGAATTATATATCAGTAGGATTTGTGTGTATTGCTGATGTTTTTACGGTAAAGGTGCCACATAGAAAAATGTTTGGCTTAGATATAAATCTCAAAGTTGGCCACTCCATAATCTGAATCAAAACAAATTATGCGGCTTAGCGAGAATTTTATATGCGAGCACGAAATGCATTCAGAGGCTTTTTAAAGACAAAGACTTCTGGGGAATCCATCATTGTAAGTTGTTAATGATTATCGGAACGGTTATATGCAAAAGTTTGTCTTCCCAGTGTAACAATATTTTTGATCGAAACATGATTTGTTTGTCAAATAGTACAAAAATTGTGTGTTAAACAGAAATATCGTATCACCCTTCAATATGAACTAAATTAGCATCACATTTTTTAAAACTTTTCTGAAATATATTCGTCAGCTGCACCATTTTTGTTTAGTATCTTGTTTTTACGTTTATTTAAACCACGGACTTAATATGTATATGAAATTCAAACCGTAGGAAAAATGTAAATTTGTTGAGTAGTGTTGTTTAAATTTAAAGAAGTAAACAAGTATTTTTTGTATGATCTCTAGGGGGAACGGGGAGTGGCGACAAAAGGCCTTCTACATGGCTACGTTCGTGTGTAAATAGCTTTGTGCGACACTGCGGGAATATAACGCAAACAGCGTGAAAGAGAGGGAGGAGGAACAGGGTATAGGCCAGCCAGCTGTGACAGCCGAGCTCTCTTGCTGATAAAGAATCGATTACACAACAACAAGCGCCAATTGAGTTTTTTATGAGCTCACAATCAGTACGAGTACTTGTGCTCTTTAAGAGTATTAGAGAATTTACAAATGAGAATCGAGCGAACAGAGCAGAGCAGAGCAATCAGCTGCAGCCTGCAGTTTTCGCTTGGAAAGGAATTGCATCAAGTGACACATTTGAATGTTACTAGAAAATGCAATTTAGATATATATTGATGTGACTGCTATACAGACGCATACCTATAAATATGTATTTATACATACATATGTATGTACTATGTTGCAAAAACTCTGTGTGCATGTGATGCATTAATAAGTTTGTATGTGTATGCGCAATGCACTCAAAACCTGTTCTAAGCTGAGCAAAACAGAGAAGAAGAGTATAAGGAGTACATATACCCTTTGGAGTTGTTGCAGTTCCGCGGATGCAGTCGGCTTCCGCAGCTGACAATATGAGCAGTCGCACGATCGCTGGCGCAGCTCTGGGCAATGCGCGCTCGCTGCAGGCCTCAGCATGCTCTTCTTCCGCTTTGCCGTCATTGCCATCTTGCCATCGCCATTGTGCAATCAACAAAGAAACAAACAGATTCGCAACAACAATCTGATGGTCAGTCGAGCATGTGACTGTGAGTCAGCCACTGAAAAGAGTGATTGCCTCCGCCGCACACAAGCGTTCAAGAAGTGCACATTTTTGAGATTTGGAGAGCAATATTTCGGCTGAGAGTAGGGCTGTTGAACCCGAAAGGTCTTGCAATCCCGGAATTTTCGGCATAGGACATTTTCATTCACATAAATCTATTGCCTTCAGAATATCAGTAGAACGAAAATTGCGATTTTAACACAATTTATAACAATGAAATTGTTGAAATTTTAGTCTTGAAGAAGATTTTTCTTGGTGTTTTAGGGCTCTCTCCCAATTGGTTCATTTTACTGTCTAAGGTAAACACCAAATATAAAAGAAAAGGAACTAAATCAAATGCTAAATAAATTCATTTCGGATTACCGGGATTTTTCCTGCAGCAATTTTAGATATTTCGGATCTCATAATGGCCCGGGATTCTGTTTGTCAAGATCCCGGAATTGGCAGACCTAGTTGGTACTGGCAAAGATGTTGTCAATAGTATTTTATTAGGTCTGCGAAAAATGTTGTTATTGGGTATTGTTTATTGACGATAATGTGCAATCATTAAGATATGTCTAATCGCCGTCTATGACTACAGATTTTAGATACGCGCAGCCAATTCAAGTTGTACGCATTTATTACTATCAATCGCATGTATGAGTGTTTTTTTCTCAGTAGGTGGAAAGCGCTCGAAAACCTCGTGTAGTGCGGGGCCCGAACCCGCTAAAACCACCTCATGTCCGTACGGATAGATCCTACCGGAACCACCGTTAAGTATTACGCCGGGAGACCGCCAGAGCATAGCTGCCCAAGCGTCAGTTTCAAGTCTTAGTCGTATTCAGTCTGGTTTATCTCCCATCCCTTCGAGTCACGCTGCTGCGCTGTCTTTCCAGCCTTCTCAGCTCCTGCATTATGGTCGCAACATGTGTTTATGTATGAGTGTGTATGAGAGTATGTGCGCAATGCGCATATTCTTCGCGAATTTTAGAAATGCTTTAGAATGCATTCATTTGTTAAAAGCCCCCTTCATCTATGAAAATGTTGGCTTTTCCCATATTCAGCAGCTTAGGACGAGCGCAGAGATATCTTAATATATAAAAACGTTTGTGCGTATGTATGTCGCAGCATCACGGCTGAACCACAGAAGCGATCGACCTTATACTCACAACATATGTTCGTGTGGTGCTCTGAATGGTTTGTTTTCATGTTAGAACATCCTAAGTGTTGCCACGGTGGCGTTTTTTCGAAAATTCTTATTTATGGACCGATTTGGCTCAGAATCACACCATATAATACTAAAGTTGAAACTGGTCGACAAAATTTGAACCCGATAGCTGTTGTCGAAGTGGAAATATTCACGAAAACGTATTCTTCCTGTGCATAATTTTCATATTTAAAAAAAAATTCCTTCCATAATTGATATACCTTCAAAACAAATCTTAGAATAAAATAATTATTTTAGGCAGAACAACGTTTGCCGGGCGGGTGGGAGGGAGGAGGAGCAGCTAGTTTTTATTATATATTAAATATCTCTGACGAGCGTCTATTGTGTTGTTTTTCTTGGCACAGCCTGGAAGTATGTTGCGATGAAAATGCAGTGTGCACATAACATAAGTCATGTGTTTTTTTTAAATAACTTTTTTTCTGAGATGGGTACAGATACCGGGGTTTGAACAAAATATGCGCATCAACGTCAGGAATACAGGTGGTAACGTCAACTCAATTTCGTCTTAAGTCGACTTAAGTCGTTATTGCAAATGACCACAGAAATTATTCAAATGTGAGCAGGTGGCTATGATTGTATTAATAGAAAATTATGTAAATTATGTGAATTATGCAATTTTAAAATATGCGTAAGCGTGCATACATATAAATGAGGTATTGTTTAATTGATGACAGCGACCTACAATGAAGGAATTAAAAGACTGGCGATCTGTGTTGCTATTGGGCGGCTCAAGTTGGTAGCTGGCATAGGCGTTATTTAACAGCATGACCGACATAAATGTGTTATACACACACATGCCTATATATATGGCCAAGAGTGTATAGGGGGCTCAGCAATTGATAATGAAATCGTTATCATGCGCCGATTAATAGCTTGGTGTGTTTGCTTTCCACTGTTAACACTTTTATGAGCGGCAGCAGTGAAAATTTTTAGTTATAATTGAGAAATTGCACGGGAAAGGTGCGCCCAAAAGCCAAAGAGCTCACAAAAGCGTCGAAATAGTTATTACAATTCATAAAATTAGTTCTGTGTAGCGATATGAAATTAGCTGGGTGGAAAGCTTAAAACAAATGCGAACTGTGTGATTGTGAAGGTATTGAATGTGTGCGGTTATATACAATACTAACATACATATGCAATACATATGTACATGCATATATACATGTTTTGAAAATTTGCAAGATTATCGTTTGAAAAGCAAAAGTCACCACTTTTCAATATTTTAATTAAATTGGTATTAAATATCAGAGCGCAATTTGATGTTGAATTATTTTAACATTATGGAAATGTTTGAATTTGTGAATTGAATAACAGAAATACGTATTCACATATATGTACATACATGTAAAGAGAGTACAAATATGTCAATATGTGTCACTTCAACTATTAACACTTGAATGCGAACAATAACCAAACTTATATTATCTGCATAAAAGTTTTTGAAATCAATCATCGATAAATCAAAGAAATTGCAATGCGACTTTTTTTAGTTCTCCGTCATTTCTATTCCATTTATCAAATTTGTTTTTCATTTGCGAAAAAATTTGCATGTATTTTGTTGGTGAATTTCTACTGAAATTATTTCGACATGAACGATGGCGCTTTTTGTACTCAAAATGTAGTTTTTATTGGTTGTCTGAGCACAGATGGAAAATGATTCTATACCATGTGTAAGCCTATATGTAAAGTAAAGCCTGAAACTTGCAATAAAGTTTCGTAGGCGTTTGTCTTGTTTTAAAGTATACAGCCTTATAGTTAGGCATCATATTTTTATCTAAAGTCTCACACAATATGTGAATCGATATTATTTTGTTGGCTGGGTTACGATACATTGGCCGGAAGGCAGCAATATGACTGAATTGATCTTTTAATTAATTTTACCCAGTTCTGAAGTGGTAAAACGACTCAAACTTTAGGAAGCGATGCTTAGAAGAAATGAAAGAAACTAAACTATGAATTGAATTTGGGTTTTTTATTTGGGCTTAGTATTTCCAACTGGAGAAGGCGCGCGTAGCAGATGCGCCTGGAGAGAAGCCTTACTGCAGGCCTTAGCCTTGTTACTGACTAATTAAGAAAAAGAATAAGAGGAAGAATTTCAATTTATATTTTGAAAGAATATCAGTACTAAAACTGTTAATACTCAGCAAGAGATTCTTTTTCGCGCCGTATTTTGTGACATTTAGAGAAATGCATTTGATTCATTCTTGGCCGTCGAACGAGTTACACCATAAAATTATATTTTTAACAATTGAAACGTGATAAAATCTACTTTTGCTACAATATGGCAAGCAACAACAATAATGCTGTTAGCAACTCGGCTGCTGTCCAGAAAAAAAACAGTAAAAATAATTCACCGGCATTAAAACTGAATGTTTCTGCTGGCCAACCAACAATAATTGTTACATCAGAGCCACATTCGTCTTCGAAGGCGGAGAAAAAACGAAGAGACAAAAGCGACTTGGGTGAGAGTTTCGTAGCTCCTGATGGGGGGTGGGGTTGGTTCGTAGCCGGTGCCAGTGGTGTCAATATTGTAAGTAGAGTCTTTTCCACGTTTATAGCCGCTTTGTAACCACTTCCATATTTTTATAGCTGGTGGCATTCGCGTTGGCTCAACAATTCGGAATCATTTTCCGTGAACACATGCTCAGCTTGGGTATCACCAGCTCGGAGCTGACGTCCATTATCAACATGCAAATCTCAGTTTCAGCTTTTACAGGTATAAAAGCTCATGTCTTTACATAATTCGAATCTATTGAAACTCACAATTCAAATTTGTAGGTCTGCTCAATGGGCCACTCTTCCGCCGATTTAGCTATCGTCAAGTTGCACTTGTGGGCTCTGCCATCACATTTTCCGGGCTCTTTCTCTTAGTGTTCGCAGAATCATTCACGTTCTTTATCTGTTCTTACTCCTGTCTATATGGTGAGTACACATTGTTAGTTCAATGGCTTATGACTAACGCTAAGTGGCGTCTCTTTCGAGTAGGTCTTGGACGTGGTTTGACCATATCGGCGTCTTCCTTGGCAGTAAATACGTATTTTAAGCAAAAGCGTCGTACGGCTACTGCCTATCAATTCGGCGTCGCTGGACTAGGGCCCATCGTCTGCCCCTACCTCGCCACCTATCTGCTGTACTACTTCGGAGTGCAGGGTACCGTACTAATCTTTTCAGGTCTGGCGCTGCACATGATAGCTTGTTCGCTAATTTATCAACCTGTGTTGTGGCATGTGAAGAAAATCGAAGATGCGCAGATGTCTGCAGAAGCCGATGTCGAGGAAGAAATCATGGATAATATATGTGAACCGGAAACGCCGTCATTGCCGCGTGCTAATGATGGTTGGTTTGGATCGCGCACCTCTCTGAATACAGCCATTTTCAGACGTCGACTAAGTACTAGAGAAAACAACGGCGATTTTCGCAATCAAATACAGGAGCTAAAACGCTTGAACAGCAACGAAGGTAGCTACCGATTTCCAGTCTCACATAGCATTGAGGAGGAGCAACCAGTTCTAGCAAAGGATGGCGCAAGTAATTCGGAAAAGGAATACGAAAGCATGTTGGAGAAACTTGAGCTGGAGGAAATTAAACGCGACAAGCTGCCATTTCATCAAAAGGTTGTCATCTTTTTTGACTTGGACCTACTGCGCGATATCACATATGTCAATTTAGCCGTCGGACTGACTCTGATTAATTTCGTGGAAATCAACTTTGCCGTATTAACGCCTTTTATTCTGTCTGATTTCGGATTCAATAACAACCAAATCGCTTTGGCCATGTCTTCTTTGGGTCTCTGCGATCTTGTCATAAGATTCCTGATCCCAATGATTACGGCCAACATGAAGCTGGGCAATAAAGCGCTCTTTGGCATTGGCATCATTGGAATGTGCATTGGTCGTGCTATGCTGGCATATACACGCGATTTCTATATAATGTTTGGAATTTTTATCTGGCTTGGATTGAATAAAGCCTTTCGTACGGTGTTTTGGTGTTTGATTATACCGGGATATGTGCCTTTGAAGCGTTTGCCTGCCGCCTCAGGATTGCAGCTGCTAATGTCCGGCTTTTTCGCGATGATATTTGGCCCCGTAATAGGTAATTTTATTCAATATTCTATGTATAAGTATACACATATTCAGAGCTTGGCAGTAACCACGTTGATTCCTTGTTCCGCTAGAAGTTGCGGAACTACTTTTATAACTTTTTAACCCTACTTCTGAACTCACAAACTGATCTTAATTCTGTTTAAGTATACAAATAGATACTAGCATAAGTAAAACCCTTTTATGAGATATTTTTCCCCAGTAGTTTTCTATTCTATTCTATTAGAAGCATTTGAACGATTGAAAAGAAGCTACCTAACAGCTAAGAAGAAGCTAAGAACAGCCTTTGTTCTTTTTTAAATAGAACACTTCGGTAGTTGTGACTATACAGACTATACAGAAGTAGAGTTAAATCGCAAAGGAACTTCGAGTCAATTCCAACATTACTTTACGAATATTTCTGCCATTTCAACACGTGCCTAGTTTTATATATACATACGTCTTACTATTTCAAAGAACTCTGTATTAATTTGGCACTTTTTTTAGGACTAATTCGCGACAACACCAACTACACTTTCACGCTAAATGTCCTTAATGCGATCTGTATTTTTGCGGTGCTTATGTGGATTTTTGAAGCTATTATTAGGAAATATTTTTTAAAATCACGGTCTAATGATGGAAAAATGCCTGAAAAATGAAGTATGTTATCGTAATGAATGTAATCAAAAGTGATTAAATGAAATGTAATATTATACATATGTACATTTGTAAATAGTATTAAGAAATCATTATGAAAATAACTTCAAACAACTTCTGCAATTGCTTGATGTGGAGTAAAATTTAGGCCAGGTATGCCCACACACTTACGAAAGCAAACAACAACATCAAGGGTGCGGTTGGTTATGAGAGCGCAGAGGAAATATCTATACATACATACATATGTACATATATAAATCGTGTGACAAGGAGCGGGTCATAATCTGTGACAAAGCCAGAAAGTGGGTCGTAATGCTGTCCCATCAGAGACAAATTAGATTTTGTTTGTATTAGATGCGCAATTTTGGTATTTCTCGACACTTGTTTTTTTGATAATTTATCCTTTTAATATTTATACTTTTAAAACTGAACAAATTATCATTATGTGTTTAATCATTTTACTTGTTAACATTACCAATTGTTGAGCTGAAGATGAACAAATATATCAATACACATTGCCTAATTGTAAGTGTTTTTTGAATTCGGTGGTTTTTCTATTGATAAAAAATAAAGAAATGAAAAATTCTAAAATACATTAATAAACGAATGAAATCATCTAAAAAGTTATTGATCAAAAATAAAATCATGTCAAAATGTAGGCATATTTGCTAAAAGCGAAGAATCTGCAAAAGTGATTGCAAATAATGAAAAATGTGCAAAATCCGGCACACTTTCAATTTTGTTTTCTGTGGCTGTCTCTTATTCATTCAGGCATCCGCCACCGCGCCGAAAATCTTTCTATTGAAGTCCTTCAGAAATGTCGAAACAACTCAAAGGAAATCATAGCCAAACAGCCAAAGAGAAAAGTCCCGCTTCCAAGTGTACAAGTCAGTACGAAAAAGTGTTCGGCTCTTTGGCCAACCTTCGATCAAGTGTAACAGCCATTTCAAAGTGGCCCACGCACAATCGCCTTTGGTTAAAATGATCTCATGATAAAGTGCATGGCATACATTTTACGAAACCTGCAATGAATTTCACGCATTGCAAAATTGCACGTGGAGACCTGGAATAAGAATAAATCAACTGACACTCCAGCGATCAAGTATGCAAACAGAACTTAGCAGAGTGCAACGTTATCAACGCGCCGATTAATTACCTGGTGTGCTAACTTTGATGAGCTGCAGCAATGAAAATTGTTAGTTATCATTGAGAAACTGAACAGGAAAGGTGCATCTAATGGGCGAAGACCGCACAAAAGCGTCGAAATAGTTATTACAATTTATAATAATAGTTCTGTGCAGCGATATAAAATCTGGGCGGAAAGCTTAAGCCGAATGCAAACTGTGTGATTGTGAAGGTATTGCAATTTCGATGCTATATGCATGCCCAGTTGGAAATGGTGTGCACCCAGCATCGATGCATTGCATTGCGCCGCTAGCATGACGCGCGTCGATGACCAGCCCGTACAAGTCTTTGATGATATTTTCCCGCAAATTAATAATTCTCATTCATGACACCGTCATCGAATCTCGATTTCCAGCTTCATACATACATACATACATATGTACATGCTCCGAAAATTATTAAATGTCAGAAATTCATTTGAGATGTATAGTTTTTTACATTTTGGCAAATTTTTGAACTGTAAAATGTTGTTGCATTTCGAATAGCAGACACACGTTCGAGTATGCACATATGCATGTATGTAAAGAGATTATGTATATATACCAGCTTGGCACAAAATAGTGAAGAGCAATTCCAGATAAGAAACATGTGTTACATTATTGAAATGCTTTTACAGTTTCCCATGTTTCATTTTAAATGTTTTGCTCCAGTTTACAATCGGTTGCAAATAAAAAGTAAAGTAAAGGAATTGAAAAATCAAATATACTGTGAAAATAATGAGCCCAAGTGATAGCAATCCCTCACAGCTTCTCACGGGAACGATACCCGGAAATATTCTAGTCAGCCTTTGACAAACAAATTCAAAAATATATCAACTTCCGGTGAAAGGGCACATTTTATTGGAGCGCTTACATGGACCGCAGACGCAAGAGTAGTTGGGTTCTTTTCGAAAAAGAAAGTGACATTGTGAACAAGCGTGCGACATCATCGGGAACGGCACTACTGCTACCCAGTGCAGTACCCGTACGTCCATCAATAACGCAAGATAAACTACGGATGGATTTGCATGATTTATGGGGCAGCCTAGTATTGCGCAGAGTGTTACTGCTGTGGGTACTGAACATTTCGCACCTGCCTTTATAATAAAATCACAACAAAGCCGACATATTTTTCTCTCTCCTAAAGGTTGTTTGACATTTCCGGGAAGTTATGTAAATGTCGCTATCACTTGGGTTTATTACACTGTGATATTGTGCTTTGCTGAAAAATAACACAATTTTTGTTGACATTTGTTTCGCCGCCATAATTCCGGCTATAAGTGTTCTGTATCGGATTTCTGACGTCTAAGGTTCAAATCGCGGTAGCATTTACTTATCTATATTATTACATTCACTCCCTCTCATCATGAGAAGCTGCAAGCAATGACTCTGCGTGATTGGCTAGCATTTGCCTTGTCAACATCCCATCCGTTACAATGTCTTAATGTCGTTTCGATAATTTTTTGTAAGCCTTTCAAATCCGTTACGCTGCTTTACAGGCGGAGAAGTTGAGAGTGTATTAAGATAAAAGGCATATCTCGTGTATTTTGTTTTTATGGTCTGATTAATCTAGATTTAGCACATAATAAACTTAACGTAAATACCGTAAGAGCGACGACAACAATTTGATGAATCTTTGATATCAGCTGTTTTTGTATTGACAAATCGTGTGTAAGAATGCTATCAGAGATACCACTTCAATTCACTCAGGAACAATCACTGGTCTCATACAATTCAAAGAATAAATAAATAATGCTTAAATTCTAAAGGTTTTTCTTTTTTTTCTTTTCCATTTTCATAATTTTTTCGATTTTATCTCTCAAAACAAATATAGTGGCAAGTCTGCTTGCTGCAGAGCAATCCGCTCACTCTCTCTTTTGATGTAAGAACTAAACTGTGAAACCTGAAAGCTGAATCATCAAAGTTTTCCAAATTAAGTTACGTCTCGAATGATCACACACCACACCGTATGGCAGGTCGGTTAAGCTGCGGCTGTCATGATTAGCCGGAGCATAACTCTTAGCCACTACTAATTCTCGTGCAGAATGAAATCTTTGTTATTAGTTCTCCATCCCACTAAACTATCATTATCAATCCACCAAGTGCTTTTGCATATTTGTATAGTTGTCTTCCCCTGAGCGTTGGTTGAGTAAAAACACTCTAGGCGTAATCCAGCCGTGTTTTCCAGGGCCACTAAACTACCTCGGCTGGGCCTGTTGATACTGATGAATGGTCCGACTCAAACTTTAAGAAGCGACGCTTAAGAGAAATGAAAAAATTTGAATTAAATTTGCATATTTTATTTAGTATTTTGAGAGAGTATGAGTATGTAAACTGTCAATACTCAGCTAGAGATTGGTTAGTTTTCAAGCCGTATTTTGTGACATTTAGAGAAATGCATTTTGTTTATGCTTGGTGGTCGAACGAGTTACACCATAAAATTGTATTAATAACAATTGAAACGTGATAAAATCGACATTTGCTACAAAATGGCAAGCAACAAAAATTCTGTTAGCAACTTGACTGCTGTTGAGAAAGAAAACAGTAAAAATAATTCACCGGCATCATTAAAACGCATTAAGCCACATTCGTCTTCGAAAGCGGAGAAAAAACGAAGAGACAAAAGCGACTTGGGTGAGAATTTCGTAGCTCCCGATGGTGGGTGGGGTTGGTTGGTTGCCTGTGCCAGTGGTGTCAATATGGTTAGTAAACCGTTTTGCTAGATTAAAACTGCTTTATAACCACTTCCATACCTTTATAGTTGGTGACATTTGCGATGGCTCAACAATTTGGAATCATTTTCCGTGAACACATGCTCAACCTGGGTATAACAAGCTCGGAACTCACCACCATTATTAACAATCATATCTCAGTTTCAGCTTTTACAGGTATAAAGTAAGTAAGTAATTTGAATATATTGAAACTCACAATTCAAATTTGTAGGTCTGCTCAATGGGCCACTCTTCCGCCGATTTAGCTATCGTCAAGTTGCACTTGTGGGCTCTGCCATCACATTTTCCGGGCTCTTTCTCTTAGTGTTCGCAGAATCATTCACGTTCTTTATCTGTTCTTACTCCTGTCTATATGGTGAGTACACATTGTTAGTTCAATGGCTTATGACTAACGCTAAGTGGCGTCTCTTTCGAGTAGGTCTTGGACGTGGTTTGACCATATCGGCGTCTTCCTTGGCAGTAAATACTTATTTCAAGCAAAGGCGTCGCACGGCTTTTTCCTGTAGATTTGGTATCGCTGCACTAGGGCCAATCATCTGCCCCTATCTCGCCACCTACCTGCTGTACTACTTCGGCGTGCAGGGAACTGTTCTAATCTTTTCAGGTCTGGCGCTGCACATGATAGCCTGTTCGCTGATTTATCAACCTGTGTTGTGGCATGTGAAGAAAATCAAAGATGCGCGGTCGTCTGAAGAAGCCGCAGTCAAGGAAGAAATCATGGACAGTCATCGTCATAGTGCTAGATCGATTTCGGTATCACACAGCATCGAGAGGGAAGAACTAGGTTTACCAAAGGATCGCGCGGGTGAATCAAAAAAAGAACACGAACCCATGCTAGAGAAACCTGAGTTGAAGGAAATTAAACGCGACAAGCTGCCATTTTATCAGAAAGTTGTTATCTTTTTCGACTTGGACCTACTGCGCGATATCACATATGTCAATTTAGCCGTTGGACTGACTCTGATTAATTTTGTGGAAATCAACTTTGCCGTATTAACGCCTTTTATACTGTCTGATTTCGGATTCAATAACAACCAAATCGCTTTGGCCATGTCTTCTTTGGGTCTCTGCGATCTTGTCATAAGATTCCTGATTCCAATGATTACGGCCAACATGAAGCTGAGTAATAAGACGTTCTTTATCATTGGCATAATTGGGATGTGCATTGGTCGTGCTATGCTGGCATATACACGCGATTTCTATATAATGTTTGGAATTTTTATCTGGCTTGGATTGAATAAAGCCTTTCGTACGGTGTTTTGGGGCTTGATTATACCCGGATATGTGCCTTTGAAGCGTTTGCCTGCCGCCTCAGGATTGCAGCTGCTAATGTCCGGCGTTTTCGCGATGATATTTGGCCCACTAATAGGTATTTTATTGAATATCTTATGCTACGAATATATCATATCTACTCGTATATTCAGAGCTCAGCAAAACGATAGCGGGTACTTCCGCTCATCAAGCGTATGCATCAATTACGTAACCCTTTTAAATATCACGATACCTATTTATACGAATACGTATTACTATTTAAAGGAATTCTGTATTAATTTGGCACTTTTTATTTCAGGACTAATTCGCGACAAGACCAACTTCGCTTTTACGCTAAAAGTCCTTAATGCGATCTGTATTTTTGCTGTACTTATGTGGATTTTGGAAGCTATTATTAGGAAATATTTTTACAAATTCCGGTCTAGTAATGGAAAAATGCCTGAAAATTGAAATGTCATGTGAAGAATAATTGTATGGAATATTCAAATATAATTATTATATGTGTTGTCTTCCCAATGTCTACTTTCCATAGGTCACGCCTATTTGTTGCATTTCCGTACAATATTTCCAAAGAATATACAACGTATAGAATGCGTATCTAAAGGCTAAGTTAGTGATTACGTATCGTATTTATTCGTACCGTAAACAAAACCTGTTTTACCCGAGCTCTATACATGCGTTCGCTCTTGACGTATTTATTGGGATCGTAACGCAGAAATTCTCATAGTAATACTAGGTCTCTCTCAGACATTTACGATACGAATAAATACGATACGTCATCACTAACTGAGCCTTAAGCTATATAGTCATTGCCCATGGTACGTGCGGGAAGTATTAAAGGGCGCAATATGAGCTCAAGAAGAGGATGGCTCTGAGAGCGTATTCACAAATACATAAATGAACCGTATAATGGAGAACCAGCCGGAAGAGTAACGACAAAGCCATAGAGTGGATCGTAATGTTATGACCCGTCTGGGACATTTTTCGTTTTTGCTTGTATTAGATTCGCATTCTTTGGTATTAATCTACAAATGTTTCTTAATAATATCGCTTATTAAATATTAATGCTTTAAAATAAGCTTACATTCAAATATCAACTGGTAGGGATTGGAATAAACCGTAGAACTGTATTAGCTTGAGTTTAAACTAGCAGTAAAGCTCGTCTTATTTATTTAATAAATCAATTAAAAAGTTAATTACATGGAAAACATTAATATTGCAAAGCATACTATTATATATACACATGCAGTATATATGTACAATAATTCTTATAAAGGATTAAGTACTGTAAAGTACTGTTACTCCTGAAAGTTAGAACATTTGATCTATTTTTCAAGCACAATATATTCAACAATTTCAAATATAACACTTCAAATATACACAATTTGTTGCTATTATTTCTTTCGAAGCCGAAAGCCCCTGTAGCTAGTGCTGCTCCCGTAGTTTTATAATTATTTATAATTGTAATTCTCTTTTAAAATAAATAAAATATTTCTTTCAACACTGTATGCTGTATATATATATGTACATACAGCTGTGCAGAATGTGTTGGCCAACTTTGTATTTACGAATAAGAACAAAAGTGCTTTAATTAAATATATTACAAAATATACAGTATACATATATACAATTGTGTGTACTTCTTATGTCTACTAATATCCGCTGATTATCTTTTGGGAACCGCGCTACATTGCTCTTAGGAACGTTTGTACTTAAGGGGTTAAAAGGGTTTACAATTACAGCACATGTATATGAAGTGCCACAGGAGAATGCTGAACGCGTACAAAGCTCCAGCTAGACCGACACTTGCCTGGAAGGAGAACTTCACCACTATCCAGTGTGCCATACCGCCCCAAACGAGTATGAGAAGGCCGTTCGTGAAGTGTACTGGGAATTGAATGGAGTTCCATTGCGCCCGGGACATACTCTTTTGCAGCACAAAATCTTGCAGGAAGAGTGCGACGGCTTGTCCGAACCCGAGCAACACCGAAGATACACTCAATAGCAGCTTGGATGTGGAAAAACTAATAGCTGTTAGATATAAATAAAAGATATAATGGAGGGTGGGTGATCCATTAGTGTGTCTGGGTATGCTGGGGAGAAAATTAGACGCACCTATCAAAGCAAGTCCCTTGCAAATGCAACCGAGCGTGTACCATTGAAATTTATGCTTGTAGAGACTGTCACCAAAGCGCGGAGTCATCAGAGAGAAACACATCCAGGGGAAAGCAAGCAATGAGAACAGGAATGGGATTTCCGCATTTTTTATCGCATGGTGGCTCATTGCTAATCCGGGCAGCACTGTCAGGCACATTACATAGGAGAAGGTGTCCGTCGAGAGCAGTAAGGTGGTTGAATAGAGCTTCGGCACCAGCAAAGCACTGTGCAAAGGCACCGCTACTTTGTCCAGCACGTTTAGCCACAAGCTAGACGTAAGGTCTCTGAAGAACTGCTGAATTTGGAGCTTTTTACAGAAAAATATATTAGCACAATTTTCAGTGGAAATTTCTTCATTTACCAAGTTGATGCCTGCGTCCTTTGTTTTTTGCAGATTGTCCATGTGGGATTTATGAATCGTTTGAGATGTGCACATGCCGACTTGGCCAAAATGATTGATTGTCGCAGAGCTCGATCGTGCCACTGATACATTTTCGTCTTCTTCAGGTATGATCTCCATGATCTCTACGCCGTTCGGGTTGATGAAAGTCACATCATCGCTGGGCAGTATATAGTTGAACTTAGTATCGGATGCTGGCAACGAACTGGCGTAGGCTGCAGCCACGCTGTGTTCTAGCATGGGATTTTTCCAGGGCCTCTGCAGGTGCGAATCAATGCCATCCATTTGTGCTGTGTAGGATGCAGAAGGAAACCGACCAAGTTGATGGTGCAGCGGCGGAAAAATTGTCTCGGACTTGATCAGGGACATGCGTTTGGTAATAGCTCCGTCACGATGACGCGTTATAATCAGACTGATGGGAATGAGGTTGACAAGCAGTGCCGACATGAGCATGATCGATTGCGCCGTGCCATAGAGTGTGCGCAGGCTGGTGAAAACGAAGGACAGAAAGAGCTGGCAGAAGGCTTCTCCAAACAAGTGTATGGTCTTACGCACGAATTTGTCTTCTCGCGGACGAACAGCTTCCAAGATGACATGCGTTTTCCAGACGAACAAACTCGAGCCGATACCTGTGCATGAGGAAGCATATATGCTCTTACTTATTATATATGTATGTATATATAGTATGCAATTTCAGTAGTTGAGAATGTACCAGCAAAAAATCCGTAGAATATAATGGCAGCAGCTTGCGTCGCTGTCGTAATAGTAACCCAAGCCGATGAGAAGAGTATTCCGCTTATCATTAACGAAGCGCAAGTGATCAGAGTGGCTAGCAAAAAAACCCGTCGATATTGTGCTGTCTCGCGTAATCGTCCCCGGTATTCACGGTCCAAATGTTCCAAAATGGATTGACACAGTTGATTTGTGGCTTGGAACACAATCGCCGGCCAAATGCGTAGTACCAAGTCTTTATCGGACTCCACAACATTGCCGTAGAGATAGGCGGGGGTCGCCAGGAATGCCTTCAAAGAAGAGGAGAGGCCAACACGATTGATTGCATCGGTGAAAATGCGTTAATGGAGAGTATCGTACACTATCTACAAAAGGAGGACAGCTCAAAATCTCAAAATGTTCAGAAGAGGCAAAACATCTGTACTTAAGAAGCTACTCTGATAATACAAGAAGTATCATAACGGTGTTTCTAAAGCGAAAAAGTATAAACAAGAACAACAGATGTTTACAATAATTTTGCATCTCTAATTTTAAAATTTTGACTGTGCCCCTTTCGTAGATAGTGACCGATCTTTAATTATGTTATAAAGTTAGAGAACTAAACTTTTATTGATAAATCGTTAATTTTATTATGATTTCTAATGGATGTTATCAGAATTTGGGATAAAGAAATTGATAGCAAATCCCTTAGTGACAAAATTTACATCCCTGGTATAAATGTCGAAAGAAGAAATCGCTTCTAATGTATCCGTTTTTTATTAAGTCCTTAGATTGATTAAAACTTTTAGAAGTATTTATTATTATTACCGACAATTATGTTTTTGTAGATATAGGCTATTAAATATTGTAAGTTCTCGATATAAATATAAGGCTTGTAAAGTGCAAGTGAGCAACATAGATGAAGACTATAAATGAATGAATAAAGAAACCACTCCATACATGAATTGCAAATCCACAGAGCAGATACTTTTGCTGGATGTGTTTTTTGATTACGCGTCGTCGCTGCAATCCGGCTGTGGCAACTGTGCGGCGGACACCTGGAGCGGCAAGCAACGTTGCTTCGAGGGCGGGTTTGGGCATCGAATTGTTTTCACGATAGTAATTCGCAGAAGAATTTGTTTCCATTTTCTAGTTATATTTTTTTCTTAAATCTGATGAACTACACCAGCCTCAGATTTTTCTATGTACACAATCAACTTATTCACGCTGATAAATATTCTTATCGTGAGATAATATCCACAAGATAAGCAGCCATTTAAGCTCCAAAAACCTTTTTGTGAAAAAAGCTCGAATTATTGAATGAGCGTAACGAAAAAATAGCTGCCAGCAATGAGCAGCGTAATGAGCTAAAATAATCAATCGATTTCAATACGAAGTTATTGGCGAGAGATTTACATAGTATACGAAATATTTGCACTTGTGAGAAAGTCTGCACCTGCTCCTTAGCACTGTACCGCGAACTGCACTGATATCGCTCTTAGTCGAGACTATCTTAGCTACAGCCGACAACTTGATCTAAAAAGAGAGGCGTATAAGATAGATACATTTATCTCATTTCGCCTGAATGAAAGATTTCAATGCTTGACAGAAGACTCAAGTTGTGTGACATCAAATATTTTCTGTATGAATCCATAGACATATGTTTATGCTCTAAAAAATCAGAAGTCTCACCCAACCCCCGAGAGGCGACGAAATTGGCACCCCGGCCATAAACCTTATATCTATCTGACTATTGACTAAAAAATACGAAATTTCATGAATAATTCGAACCTTCGTGGCCTACGATTTTGACATTGTATTATAAGCGGTATCTTCATTTTGAAGAGACGATAGCCATCAGAGCCGTAAATAAAACTAAAATAAATCAAGTACTACTCTCAGATAACATACAATTCATGAAGTGATTAACAGCTCAAATATTTGGCGTAATTAAATTCTTATTATTTACTTTCCATTGCTCGGCCGATATCATTAGGAGGTGATACTAGTTTCGTAAATACGAAACCTATAAAAGAAATGATTAGAAGTCCTACCAATAAGTACGTTAAGTGCCGCAGACAGTAACAGTCTAATCGAAATAGAACCTCGGCGTTCCAGTTAAAAGTGCGAACGAAAATTTTTAAATACGATACATAGCATAAAAAGCAGAATGTTTCGATTACTGCTAATTATGATATTTGTAGCGAGTACAAACGCTTCTGGACGTGCTATAGACGATATTATTTGTACAAAAGAGGGCCTGTTTGCCCTCGTTGATGACACACCTGAATTTTATGGATGTTATCAGAATAGTAATGGCGGATATTCTATGAAATATTTTATGTGTATTGGTGAACTAGTTTTTAGTGCCAGTGAAGGATCTTGTGTTTTGCCAAAAAGTGCTAGTAAAAAATTGAGAAGTAATTTTCATTCAATTGGGGCAAATTTGAACGATGATTCGGACATACAGAATCCAACTGTTCCTCCCGAGCCAACTACCGATTCTGACATTGAAAACCCGACTATACCAGCTACTACTACAACACCTACCAATATGATTGAAACCACTACGGATCCTACTACCACATCTAACGCTCCAACTGAAGCAACGGAAACCACAGACAATTTAGAAACCACAGACACCGGAGAACCAAATACAACAGCGAATCTAAATGAACCACAAACGACAGAAAATCCAGACGATACTGAGACGACAGAGAGTCCAGAAAAGCCGGATACAACTGAACATCCAGAAGAGCCACAAACCACTGAAAATCCAGTTGATTCTGAGACAACAAAAACTCCAGAAAAGCCAAATACCACTGAGCAGCCAGAAGAACCACAAACTACTGAAAAGCCAGGTGGTTCTGAAACAACAGAAATTCCAGAAGAGCCAGAAACTACTGAGCACCCAGAAGATCTACAAACCACTGAAAAGCCCGATGATTCTGAAACGACAGGGATTCCAGAAAATCTGGATACAACTGAACACCCAGAAGAACCACAAACCACTGAAAAACCAGATGATTCTAAGACGACAGAGACCCCAGAAGAGCCAGAAACTACTGAGCACCTAGAAGAACCACAAACCACTGAAAAGCCCGATGATTCTGAGACGACAGAGATTCCAGAAGATCCAGATACAACTGAACACCCAGAAGAACCAAAAACCACTGAAAAACCAGGCGATTCTGACACGACGGAAGCTGCTACCACAACAGAGGAGCCAAACGTTTGCCCCACTACTGGATACTTTCCGGCAAACGGTTCCTGCAATGAATACATTTTATGTATAGAATTTCAAAATGAGTTGATCTATTTCCCTCTGGTTTGCCTTGATGGGCAGCAATTTGATCCGGACTTAGGTTTTTGTTACGCCGATTATGAATGTTAAGTACGGATTACATTTGGAAAGGTTCTTCCAAAATAGTACGTATTTTATGTAATTTAATAAAGCACTAAATCAAAATAGAATATTTTTGAAAATCAGTTGCAATTAATTTATTTGCTCAAACGCTTGCAGAAATGTGCCATGAATATTTGAAATCATATTAATACGAACTCAAAATTAACTAAATTAAATCAATACACATTCTAGTTTTATTTTAAAGAGATTAATTGGTTGAAATTATCAAACGCATGTTTATACTTATCTTTTCAAATGACAAATTGTTCATACCATATTTTATTTTACACTATTTTAAAGCAATAAATTTTGACTGCGGAACAAAAAGGAATAATTATAATTTTTAATCGGGGAAGCATCACACTGCGAGCTTAATTTCTATTGTGCCCTTCTCAAGGGTCTACAGCCGTTTTTGTTTATTCCCAAAATGTTTTTATAATTAAGAATATTCTCAGCAGATTGGCGATAAAATTTGTTAAAAAATTTTGAGGATTTTTTCATAGCAGCAAAAATTGTTTAGTTCGTGCCCGTAAATTTACAGTTTGTCCCTCTATTTGGGAGTATTTTGCTTGTTTGATATGCTTAAAAAATGTCCAGATGAGCTTTTTTCTGAAATGATTTTGTTGCTCTTTACCTCTTCATTTTCCCTAAGATTAGAGCAGTTAATAACCAGTTACTGAGCATACGCACTGTCATATTTCCTATGAATTCCTCAATGGAAGCGATGCTGAAGGACCCCACTCGTTTCTCTAACATGCCTGCAAGCACATGCTAAGGCTTCCAGTGTTAGCCAGCGTAAACAGATCGGATATATTCAAATTTAGTTTCTCTGTAGCCACAGTCGAGCCGCTCTCTTTGCAAGTTACTTTCGCTTGATCGTTGTCTCCAGTCCGCAGCCATTACTGCCACTAGCCGCCAGCCTTGAACGAAGCATACAAATTAGTTTAGATGCAGACTTGCGCTTGTGCAGTTGGTGTCTTATGCCTCGAGTGGCTGCGGTTTGACTTTTCGAGCGTTGGAAAAGCATGTGATTGTGCGGAATCTGTCGTTGGTTCTTTATTGGTGTAAATGGCTATATTTAATATGGTAAAAATATACGAATTCAATATCTAAAATAGCATAAAATGTGAATGTAACAGTGTGCAATTTTTATGAAAATCATAATTTTAACTAAACCGCTCGTGAAAATGGAAATTATGTGCTGCAAATCTATGTACAAATAATGTAAAGTACAAAGCTTGAGAGCTTGAGGGTTTTTCGTAATCAACAGCAACTTCCTCGAACCAGCTCGACTCTACTATAAATAGGACAAGCAGCTGGAAAACCTCAAAGTTTCTGCTTCTGAAGCCATGCATATAAAATACTATATTTTTTCAAAGAAAATTTTTCGGTATATCAAATAATAAAATATAACAGCAGCTATTTTACAACCTGAAATGAATATAAAGAAAAGCTCTTAAATACAATTCATGTGTAAAGAGAGGCAAAAGCAGAACGTTTCTGGAAATGAGGTAGAATCTTCAATTTTAAGTAAAAATCTCCTTTAAAAGATACCTTCCTAGTATAACTCGATTCTCTGCCATTCTCTAAGATCCTGAGCTTTGCAATAGGATCTGGAAGGTTTCAGTCGACGACAATTTACTTATCAGTTCAATACACTTATGCTAAGTATGTTTTTATTTCAATAAACACCAAGGGTTAATTTTTGAAAATTTTTAATTTTGTATTATGTCCGTCAAAAATGCTTTTTTGCAACAGACATTACGACATGTTATATCCAAACAAGGCACTGTTGTTGTTTTTTTTTTGTTGTCATAAACCAACTAACAATAAAATTTATAATTAGTCTAGCTTCAGCAACTATGGCCCTCATGTTCAAAGAAGTCGGCTATTGTTGTTCTTGTGCTCTCGAGTCTTTAACCTGCACTCGGTCTTTCGTGAGTGTGACGAGCCGCACTCATTCGCCATTGGTATATTGAACAGGTTCAGTACTATTGTTAGGGCCAATAGTGGAATTGCGGGGCGGTATTTATCGGGGCAGTGTTTGGTAGCCGGGAAGTGTTATTAAGAACCAAAATTCTTTGCGTGGTGATTTTTCCCAGTAAGTAAAGAAAACATAAACAGCTGAAAATGCAGAGGAAGAGGAAATTATCCAAAGATGACTGCCGCTTCCGCTAAAACATTCTCATATTTGTGTAAACGAGAGTGACGGACGAGCGTAATTTTGCTCAAATCTAACGTCAGAATATGGATATAAACTAATTCGAAGGCTGAAAAAATTGTTAGATGGGCAGAGGAGGTGGGCGGTTCTAAGCAGAAAAAAATATTTGGAAAAGTACAGCGAATTTTAAATGTTCTTGCGATCCAAGACAGGTCTAGACAATCAGTTAGCAAATTTTTAGTGAATTTTTCGGAGTAAATTTTTCTTATAAATTAGAGATGATCATTATATATACATTTTTTTTAAAACTTCTAATTGTAAAGGTCGAATTTTGGCTGTTTATTACATTTCCGGTGCAGGGTCGGAAATTCGGCTGGCAAATCTCATTAAACCGGAACTGATAATGCCTTCGCTTTCAATTATACACTTCACAGTTTGTCGCGTTTGTTCCCTTTGTCCTAGTTGATGCAATGTGTGGATTAATGTAATACATACATACATATATGTTGTTTGTATTGGACGCACGTACTTTGCGCCATTCGGGCTCTCGTTTGGGCATTTCTCGCTTTTGAACACATGTACACATGTACACATACTCGTACATATGTACATATTACTTTCACATTTTTGGCAGCAATGGCGCGCTCGTTATGTCACACTCATGTATTCTACGCACAATATTTGAAAATGCATGTGTGGATTTACAATGAAATTGCAACGAGTGCTTTGCATGTTGAGCGCCTGACGAGCCGCACAAATGCCTTGCCAAATAAAAAGTGTCCATCCTGCATAATTGAGTTTTATGTAAAGGTAATCCTCCGCGACTGCCAGCCGTGCATAATGACCGACTCGCTGTATTGCTCAACAATCAAATATTAATATTGAGCAAGCGTACGCTACAACAAAACACTCGATTTATGAGTATCAGCCATTAGTCCTAGAGTTGTTGTAAAGCAAGTCGATATGTAGCTATGTACATAGTGATCAGCTGAATTCAAATAAGATTCATTGTAAACCCTTCCACTTATACATATGTATGTATGTATGTATGTAGGTATTTCCAATAAATTCTTGGCCAAAAAATGTATTTTATGTACATATTTAGTAAAAAGTGCATTGATTTTGAAAATGAAATAGCATTGAAAAAACTACAATTGTGACAACCTTATTCACAATTAACATTTCGAGCGAGTAGTACTTACTATAAAACCCGTTTCACAAATAATTTATGTCAAGCGTCGAAGTGTTGCCCATCCAGCTTCTGACTAATCAATCTAAGAATCAAACTACGCTTTGAATATTAAAGAGAGTTAGTTTATTGAGACCTAATGAGTTTTGCACGTGTGGCAAGTAGTGCGAATCATGGCGTAAATCAGGTCCTCCAGCGAGTCAACTACAAGCCATGAATGCTCACTGCAGGTCTCTCGTATGATACGCTACTCGAAAGGGCTTTACATGAAATCGATCCGGCAGCTACAACTGCGGTAATTACGTTGATATGTAGAGCTGTAGAGCAGTCGTCTTTGTGCCGCTTCTTGCGTATGCGCCGCAGCCAGTGACCGTTTAATATTGAAGTGACCATTGTTGAATTGTGATGCAACGCGTGTTGCGGTGGCCAACATGCTCCAATACTATCTGACAGTGGCTTTTCCCACTGCCAGATAAGGCTTTTCATAATGTATTACACTTTTAAGCACGTACACCTGTTTGGGGGAGTTGGGCAGATTGATACGATTTTTTTCCATTGGCAACAATAATAACAAATTCTCTTCGCATGTGTACAGTGTTTATTTAAGTAACTTATTTTAAACGAAATTTTGCTCAAATTTTTTACGAAAAGATTTTATGAACTTTTTTATGTCAGCTCGATTTCGTGTTCAACTGCCCCTAACCAAAGGTTGCCTCAATGCACTTTGATTCATCAACCAAAATACGCCGATATTGATTAAAATGTAGGCATATAAAAAAAAGCGTTATAATTCTTTTATTCGCATAAACATTTATTACAGCATTTGCTGAGGTAATTACAAAACAAGAAACGAAGCAAATTTTTGAAACAGAAACGATAACCACGCAAAAGCATAAAACTCAAATGTAGCGTAATAGTTGTTAACATGACCGCGCGTCCGTCCTCCCAACATGACCCAGCAATTAAACTTTTACTTTTAGCTTTTTTCCAGGCAGTGTTATGCTGTAATTAAAATTCGAGCATCTGGCGAGCTCAACGCCTATGGCTGTGCATAAAGAAAGCCGCTGTGCGAATTTGCATTACAAAGAGAGCGAGCGACCATTCTGCCGTGATGTGACGCTCAAATATAATTCAAATTTAATGCAAGCGACGGCGTCAAAGTTTATAATGGGCACAAGTTCAGCGGCGAAGTGCCATTGAGCAACTACAAGCATACCTACATGTGGGACATCCGAGGGGATGTCAAGCTGCAAGGGCGGAAGCGACATGGGCAGAAGGCAGCGCCGCTCAAGGAGGCCCGTGCGAAAAGCGTATATTTCAAACGCAGTCGAATTTTCACTTTTCTCTTGGGTATACCAGACCGCGGATTGTAGACGGCCGCGTGAGACGACGGCTCCGTTATACATTTGGAATGGACAAGCTGCAAGCAAGCAAGCCGCCTCTCCGCCATGCCGCCATGCCGTTAACAAATAAATGTACACGCACACACAAGTGTATATATGTACATATTTAATGTGCAACATACAGATGAACAACTGGAAAATCGCTCCAACAGCGACAGCCAACAGCCAACAGCCACAGCGACAACACAATGACAGCCACCGCAATGGGATTGGGTTACCGGTGCTTAGATTTTCCATCGCTCATCCCGTAGTGTGGGAGTCTGCTTTTTCAGCTGTAGGTACTTGACTTTTCATTGTTGTTGCCGTTGTTGCCTTTGCCCATTGTTCGGCAGAGCGGCTCCCACAAGCGGCTTCAAGTTTAAGAATCCCCGAAATTACTTTTGCATGCATAAATCAGTATAAAAATATGTACTTTGCTATTATCCCGTTAATTTATTTATATGGCGCCAAAGCTGATTTTCAATTGTTTTGGTTTCATTCAGCTGGTAGTAGGGTATACGAAATATATGTAGGTACAACAGGTCCATAGTGCCTTAACTCCTGGCCGCGCCGACTTTGACTCAAAGTATGCAAGTAAAGAGTGTATAGTTTTGAATAAAACATACGAGTTTATTCTTGTATAAATTATGCTCTTAAAGCGTTGCTAAATGGAAAAACGTGTTAAAATTGGAAGTGATTGATTGATTACAATAATTCTTTTAATTATGTGTGTATTGCTGTACTTATATTTCGAAGAGTATAAATATACATACCCTACCGGAACTCAGCTAACTTTTAATGCACTATTAGCTAACTACTTGACTATACGTCGACTACTTTCAATGGAGACAACTGACTTTTTAACATTGCTATGTCCTAAGGCCTAGGCAGTAAGTAGTCAGTCAAGACTCAGCATGACTTTTCAACTAACTTAAAGGCGGTTACTTTGAAGTTAGCTAATAATATAGTACATATGTAGAATCGAGCTTATTTTGAAGTGGGGCACAAAATGATGATGGACTATGTGTGTGTGTACATAGTACAACTGTAAAGAAATTTTGTGAAATTGCCGCACAAAAATGTTTTTTGTTTGGGTTGTATTTTTCAGCTGTGCTAGCACCATATAGAACTCGGTATGACTCTGAAATGGAGTTCTTAAATTAAGGCCAATTATTGTTGGCCTACTCCGCTTGAGCCCAGCTGCATAAACTTATCCTTCTAGGAGTTTCAGAATCATAGAGCCAGTCCTCTTAAGCAGCACCTACATATACATATAAGTAATTTCCTTAGTATTGAGTTATATAAGTTTTAGGCTTAATATATTAACTAGTCTGCAAGGGTAAAGCCCAGTGACTGAAGTATATAAATAAAATTTGCATGAAAGCTGCGAATGTAAAGCGAATCTCTGCGAATCGCTAATTACTATATATGCACTGCTATGGGAATTGCGTATTTGTACATATGTATTTCTACATGGATATGTGATACGCATATAGGCGCTAGCTAATGCTACCTACGTAGGTCTGCGAGTAAGTGTCATAATGATTGATTGCCTTCCGCATCGCATGCATGCGATAAGTGCGTTAATGTGTGTGGTATGCGCAACTGCATGTATGTGTGTGTGTGCACATTACTTGTATGATTTAATGTAATTGCTGCATTCGATGAAGAAAATTATGAAAGTAAAATTCGCATTCCTAATGCAATGTGGTGTATCTATGTATGTATGTATGCGTGTGCCTCGAGTTATGTGAGATTGTGCAATTAGAAGGCAAAAAAGCTAAATTATTTTAAACGTAGCTAATCGCCCTTCAAATACAGTGCATTTCATTTTAAATAATATTGTAGAAATATTCAGCATTCTCGGCATGAATAATGGGATGACGCATGTGATCTGCTCTATCAATAACAGATGCACAAATTCCGATTGATGTTAACACTAGTACTACCGGCCAGTCAAAATGACCGCCGCATATTTAAAAGAAATATATTTTAATTCTTTGAAACTTATTGATCTTATAAATTAATAATTTGATTTTTCAAATTTAATTATTTTGACAATTAAACATCACACCGGTCTTTCTAGGTATAAATGGGTGCATAACAAATGTTGGTATTTTATTCCAAGACGCTGCTGCGCGAGCATATTTGGAGCACAAAGCGTGTGCCCATGTGAATTGACGAATATCGCCGGTGCCAAGCGGCGCTATTGACAGAAACCAGTTTTCATTGCCAATGCCACGGCCAATGTTTCGTGCCCCTCTGTGAACAACTTAAACAAGATGCTAGTTCGCCGCAGGCAGCGGTGATTTCTATGCGTTGCTCGAATCACTGCAGCGCCAACGTAAAGAGGCAGCCAGCCAGGTTCTGCAAGTATGCGCCAGCATGTGAGAGTTGCTCGAAGCCAGACGATTTCGCGGCCATAGTAACTAAAAGTGCTCACATATAATTTTCACTTTGCCCACACATGCGCATTTGACTGTATGCGTGTGCTATATTTCTGTACTGACATATAGTGCGCAATCAAGGAATCAAGGTGCCGATATGAAAGGGGCTTAAATAAAATTGCCCACCTTTTCTCTTTATTTTGACACATTTCGCATGAAAGTGACGTTGTCAATCGCACATATCGATAAACTTCAAAGTTTCAGATTAAAACTTTATTATCACCGAGTTCCAACAAAAACCACTTTGTTATCAGCAACTGAGACATAATTATCTTTCCTCCAATTACACGAGTGAATGCTGTTTCCTGTTCTTTTATATTATATTATTTTTAATAATTATTGTTGCTCAACATTAATAGTTTTTACATACATAAATGAGTGCCTCCGCGATTCTCTCACGCAAAAGAAAATAAAAGTCAGTACTCGTTCTCACAAAGTGGAGAAGCACGGAGTAGCAGTACGAATGCTCAGCACTCACAAGCACACGGACGAATAAAACATTTAAAATCTAAGTAACCTAAAGCAAACAGTTCTACATTTTTTTTCTAAGATACGTGTTGAGTAATCGCATAGACAGAGTTATCGCATGGCAGGTCGCACCAAGTTAAGATAAAACTAACATCTATGACTAACGGTATTATAAATGAAGCATATTTTTCTAATAAAATTTCTCTTGGGAGACGGAGGTACTCAGATTTCAGTGGATTCGTGTGAGTTGTAGTCCAAGGAAAAGGAGTACATATATATGTACTTGGTCCATTTTCATTATAACACATATCCAATGTGGGTCAAAACAGAAACAAAAACAAATATGCAAAGTTTTTTAGAGCTTCCTCTATTTATATATGCACTTCCTCTTGCCGAATTTTATCCCATGTTTGGAAAATTACAAATTCTTTTAAGAGCATAATAATTTGAATGCTATTGACTTGGGTAAAGTAACCACAACCGTTTAACTGCAAATTTTCCTAATGCTGACAATCAAGTAATTTGAAAGAGTTGAAATTACTTTTCCCACAAAGCGAGATCATCAACCACAAGCGGCATAAGCAAATTATACGGTTAGCGTCAGGCCGCCAACTGCCGGCAAGAAGGGTGCAATATATCATACAAAAATATGCGAATGGTTACTTTCACTATTTACGTTGGTTGTTTTGACGAAAATGCGACCTCGACGCAATAGCAATTGCCAGCTAATGATATTGTTGCATATAGTATAGTATTTTAGTATTTACGTTTATTATCAGCTCTTCGTCGTTCGTCTTATTGGAAAATTGCGCGAACACTTAGTAAACAGGTAGTAAAGACTGTGTTGCTTTAAATTCCTTTGCTCACAATTCGCTTATGTCACCAAGATTATTATTATTATTATTGCAGATTTGATCACCACCCTTGAAATTTCTATGGTCACAAATCATAACCGCCTAGGTCTCTTTTTCAATTCGTTCAGGAGAGTAGTTTAAGGTTTCAAATTAAGCTATTAAGTTTTTGACAGATAATTGCCGTCCTAAAAATATACAAACATGGGAAATTTATAGCCGATAGATTTAGACGCACTGAACACGACGGCACTATGTTCAGGCTGTAATGGTTTGTGGCCACTGATTTATGTCGGTGCATTGACTCAGTCATTCATGTAGTATGATTTCTTTGGCGGTATTTTGCAGGTTCCTAGAAAACTGTTGAGTACTTCAGTCAGCATAGCTGTTATTGTAACGATGTCTTGCTTGATCCGCACCTCACTTTGCGCCTCCTCCATACCAGTGGACCACCTCGTACCTCCACCGTTGCCGAATCTGCAGCGATTGCCATATGTTAAAACTTCTGCTTATACTGAATTCAAGCCAGGATTGGAGCCAGCACAAAGAATCCACCCCAATAAGAGCAACGAGAACACAGGGCTCATGACACGCATAGCTCGTTGGTTTGGTTACCCAACGGAACAGCAATTAACAGCAGAGAGTCAGAGACAGGCTTATTACTATTCAAAATCGAATACGCAAGCGGATCAAAGTGACATTTGTTATTTGTGTAACAAGGCTCCCTGGCTGCCTATGATGGCTTCGAGCATTCAATATCCTGTCGGAAACAAACCTCAACAGTATTTCGAGGCAGCGTTGCCAACACAACACACTAATAGTTATGCCGGAAACAATATTTTCTTTGAATCTGTAACTCATCAGCGGCTGCCAAGCGCGCAGCGATCAGTAAAATTTGCATATCCAGCTCCTGCAGCAACAACAGCATCTTCTCACCCTTACCTAACCACAGCGCATTTCCAACCGGCCAAATCACCCGCCTTCATTCAAAGTCCGCCTGTAGCACAACAATATAAGACTGGTTCATTTCATCCTACACACCACCTTCCACCCACTACTGCGGCATTACACACCGCGCAACAATTGCCGTCCACCGAATTCGCTCATTTCACGGAAAATGTAGGAGCACACTCAGAGATACAGTTAAATAGAGTTGTTCCTACACGAATTTCTGACTCAGCGGGCGGAGCAGCTGACAATAGTGTCGAGATAATCAAGAGTCAACAAATCTCCCATTTCGTTTCTTCGGTGGAATATCCCGTTACATTTATACAGGCGCAAACGGTAGATGTTGGCCTCAATGGTCAACAGATGCCAAAAGCCCCAAATGACGCCGGTGCAATAAACACTGTCGAATACCACAATCTCAAACTGATTCCCAACCTAAGCAAATATACGCCAGCCTCCGAAATTCTCACGCAACCCACTGGATTTGCTGATTCTCAGAGTGGCTATCGAGAAGCAGCTGCTTTCCATCAACCTTCCGAATCCTCAACACAGTCCGTTCCGATTGCAGAATATCTGTCAGAAGACAACTTTCCTTCAGCTTCATCACACAATGCAACTGAAATACGTACGACGGACGCTGAGGCCTGGCATATAGAACAAAATGATCTTTACTACACCACGTTGGAGCCACCAAGAGCAGCTGAGGCTCCGCAGGCATCTGTACAGCCGTCTCTTGAAGAGCATACAAGCTTGGCTACGGAAAAGACACCTGAGACGAGTGTGGAGTTTATTCCCTCCTTGGAAATCAAGCTTCCTCACAAAAACACCATTCCTAATACGAATGACCCATTTCGGCAACGACATAGATACCGTGAAACACCTAAAAGGTTGTTAGACTCACCAATTCAGCATGATCAACGATATAATGGCATGGCACGTCCATTCACACTTGATCCTGGAAAACTGAATCTCAGACTAATTGGCATCAACTCCATGCCACAAGAGTTTCATCATTCTAACCATGATTACACGGAGGCGGCTCGGACAAACGATGCACGGCTGGTCACAACAACAACAACGTTGCTGCCAATACCGGAGACTTCAGTTGGACCAACACCAACATCTACCTACGGTGCTATTGATGCGAGTGGGCAATTCGCGGGCATGTCGCCACCCGTTCCTCCCACAGCACAGCAAATATTTATTCCCTACGGTACTCAAAACCACCCAAGACCATTCAAAGCTACCTCCATTGTGCAGACCAAAATTGAAGGATCGCGTTTCCACAACTTCCAACAGCAACAACATACACCATCCGCGGCGCCATCGAAGGTGGTGAGTTCTGCTGCAGCAGCTCCAAAAACGCCATACACCCCAAAATATTTAACCAAGATTTTGGCTTCAAATCTACGAGAATTGCTAAAACACGAACAGGAGCTCAAAAACCGCACCAAGCCGCTTAGCATCGATATCTCAAAGCTGCAGAAGAACATTGACGACTGGACTGAGCAGGAATACTCATCACTTTCGCACCTTCCGAGTACGCCAACAATACGTGGACGATCCAAGCATATCCCATTTGAGTATTTTACGACGGCATCACCTTTTTTCGATCACAAAATGACAAAATCAAACCTGGACGCGTCCGCATTGCCAACATCTATTAATAGTCTGGAATCCGATCTAGTTGCCAAAGATTTGGATAATATCGCATACGCCTCAATAGGCGATAATTCTCTTTTGGGATTTTATGAAGCCAGATTTGCCGAAAAAGAACGCGCACTTGTTACAAAGAGAACAACAACAACCGTGAATCCTTGGAAATCTGCCTCAGAGTCATTCACGCCATATTACATGAGAGCGGTGCCAGCGAAAACCGCAACGGAACTGTGGAATACAGCGAAAGTTGCGATATCACCGCAAACCAAGGAAAAAGTGTATGTGGTGACGCCTCAACCACGATTCTTTCCGCAAAGAATGCCGGTAACGAGCACTGAAGCGCCGCTGCTGGATACTACAAATAGCTTAAATATCAATAAGCCGCCAAGATTTGTTGTAAGGCCAACACCAGGGAATAGTGAGTAGATTTAAATTTTTTTTTAAAAACCTTATTAATATTTTGATTAATTTTTAGGTACTGCTACAACTTCGGCCACTTTCTACACTCCTGAACTTTTCGGCTTAATGGGTCTTTCCGCCTATGTACCTGAGAAACCAATTGAAATCAACGATGGAAACTCCAAGGTAAATTTCTCTTTTCATATAAAATATTTCCCTCTTTCCTCTTCCTTATATGCACAACAGAGATATGCGGTGAGTCGGACTAAGAGTCACTGTACAAAACTACCCCGACCACTACTTAGCTCTCTCACGATGAGCAGATACGCTTCTCAAATGTCTTTAATATGCGATATTAGGATTTAAAAAAATCGATATTAAGATTCAATAGTTAATTCCACGTTATTATAGGTTGCCACAATTGCGACTCCTCCCGACAGTAAATCCAGTGCAACTGAAATGAAAACTCAGCAAAGACAAAGTATGTCACCCCTGCCGAGATAAAGAGCAGAATGCTGGCGACCTCTGACTAATGCTATACCTAAAATGATCCTGCCTCATGCATGTATGTACCTATCTCTTTGAAATAAAGAACACATTGTTTGTAATATATTATTGTTCTTTGAACTAAGTACTTTTACACTCTAAATAAATTCAAGTTGTTATGAGAAATAAGTGTTGACTTAAATTTTTACATTAATACGAGAATGTACTGTAATATGTGAACAAAACATTAGCTACAATTAAAGTGTATATATATATAAATAGTTTAAATATGATTTTAATTTTTAACTGTACTTGTATACATTTCGAAATAAAAGCATTAATTGTTTGAGTTTGCGAAACCAATAAATATAAACGATGCGCTTTTTATTTAGCGGAATTTATAATCATTATCAGCTCAAAGTGATATTCTGGCGAGCTGGCGAGAGTCACGATTTAATAGTTTGAGGCAGTTGACACGTTTTGCTATGAAATAAAAATATTTAAAGTCGAAATCAGTTCTGACTGCAGCTAAGAAATATCGCTATTAGTTATTCGCTAAGGTTACTCTTATTATACAGAAAAATAATTTGTATCATCTCTAAGTAATTTTCATAAATATCAATACATTTCTTAAGTCGTTAAATCTACATATCAAAACATTCCCTAAATACATTGCTCGTACATGCGGCAACCTAAATAAAAACATTTTTATTACTATCTATTACAATAATAAATACAATGTTGCTATTAAAAAATATATTTGAGTAATATGTATTCTCACGCTTTTTATATTATTATAAGCTTTATATTAGGTTCACATCCGGTATGTTTGTATGTATGTCGTCAAATCTAGTAATCAATTTTTCACCCACTTCCCGACTACTTAGAGATCTGAAACTTTGCATACATGCCTAAACACGAGCCCAATACATGAATCAATAAATTTTATGGGATGATTTGTGTATAACTTTAGAACTACACATCACACATCAATGAAACTCGGTAGGAACTTACTACATATCCATATCCTTCTACTCAGAAAATAAGGGGGCACTGGATAAGGGGGCGTGGCACCCCCATACAAACATAATTTTTGATCTCGATTAGCTTTGGAACTAAAGGTCGTGCAGCATTGAAATTTCGTATGCAGTCGCCTCTTGGATGTGTCGTCCCACTGGTAAAATTTTTTGGGCGTAGGATAAGGGGCGTGGCACTTTTTTACCAACTCCAGATTTGTGTATAACTTTAGAACTACACATCACACATCAATAAAACTCGGTAGGAACTTACTACATATCCATATCCTTCTACTGAGAAAATAAGGGGGCACTGGATAAGGGGGCGTGGCACCCCCATACAAACAAAATTTTTGATCTCGATTAGCTTTGGAACTAAAGGTCGTGCAGCATTGAAATTTCGTATGCAGTCGCCTCTTGGATGTGTCGTCCCACTGGTAAAATTTTATGGGCGTAGGATAAGGGGGCGTGGCACCCCCCATACAAACAAAATTTTTGATCTCGATTAGCTTTGGAACTAACGGTCGTGCAGCATTGAAATTTCGTATGCAGTCGCCTCTTGGATGTGTCGTCCCACTGGTAAAATTTTATGGGCGTAGGATAAGGGGCGTGGCACTTTTTTTTATCAACTCCAGATTTGTGTATAACTTTAGAACTACACATCACACATCAATGAAACTCGGTAGGAACTTACTACATATCCATATCATTCTACTGAGAAATTAAGGCGGATACTGGATAAGGGGGCGTGGCACCGCCCAAACAAACAAAATCGTTTATATAGAATAGCTTTGGAACTAAAGGTCGTGCAGCATTGAAATTCCGTATACAGGCCCCTCTTGGATGCTTCGTCCCACTGGTAAAATTTTATGGGCGTAGGACAGGGGGCGTGGCACTTTTCAAGCAACTACATACTTGGGCTTCAGTTTATAATTATAGGTACACCACACATCAATGAAAAACGATAGGAACTTGCCGCGCCTTGCAGGCAAAACAACAACAACTCATCGCGCCACAAATATGCCACGAATATTAGGGTCGATCACAGCCGTATTATTTGTTAAATTGAGGATATGACATATGACAATAGGAAACACTTTGAATACCCTAAATATTGTGTACTGCTCTGCAAGTTTTAAATTCTTTTTGCGAAAAATTCAGAGCTCTAAAATTGAATTTATGGAAGACTAAAAAGTAGAAAATAAAATTATATAAAAAAAAACTTTTTAAAAATAAGCTTTAATTTATTTAATGTACTAAAAAGTAGAAAATAAATTGTTTCCAAGTCACCTGTATCTTACTATTAATAAAAGCTTGTGCGCTCAATATCCATATTCACACTTATCTTTCATTACTAGAATCTATTTGAAAAAAATAATTTAAATAAAATATTGTGTTAACTGGATGACAAATTTTGAACACATGAGCGCCCCAAGCTATTATGGATAGTAAGATACAGGTGACTTGGAAACAATTTATTTTCTACTTTTTAGTACATTAAATAAATTAAAGCTTATTTTTAAAAAGTTTTTTTTTATATAATTTTATTAATTTAAAGAAAACGTATTTTAAAAAGTAAGTTTTTACGTTCCATTCTGTTCCGCACAACACTTTGCAAATGGCTTAGGCAAAGGTTTTTTCAGATTGCCTTTACTATGTTAGCTACACAGTCACTTGTAACTTGAACATATGTACATATATTCACGCTGCTTACAACAACAGCATGCACGTTTACACCCCACGGGATACCTTGCGCTTACAATAGCGTCGTATGAGCACTTCTAAAGTCCACGAAATGGCGGCTAGGAATGTGAGCACATTCAGACAGTGAAGAGTGACAGAGTAATCGTAGCGATCACGAATCAAGCCTGAAGATCGGAGGATAGTAATTGAATAGATATGATATATTTATAAGTTTTCTATTGCAATATACCGTTGCACAGTGGTTCGATTAGTACATGCCAGCTGCACAAAATAATAATGGCTGTTGGTAAGTTTCATTATGAAAAGGTGCTGATATGTTTTTTTAAGGTACTTAAAAATATTTCTCTTGTTATCGAGATCAAAAAATAACTGTAACTTTACACTTAGTTTTGTGCACCCAGCATAGCCCAAAGGATGCACTGTGCAAGCTCTTTATTCATAGTAGAAAAACAATTGTATTATGCGCTCACCTACAAATGGTCCCCCTATCAATGTGAATAAGCCAGATATGAGTAGTTGTAGTCCCGATGCCGCCGGCAGCCGCTTCAATGGTATGTATCCAGGTATGATCAGTGGCCAAAATATAGTGCGCACACCCTTGCACATGCCGATCCAAGCGAAACACGTTAGAATTACGGAAAACGATCTGGTGCATGCTACAACTGTGCGGCCGAGAGCTATTCCCACTACACCTGTTGGAGCATATACAGATATATTGCTTTTGTTTTTGAGAATCATACCAATTTCCTGCACACTTTCCTATGAGAAAAAATACGCGATTGTCCCACGGGATTTTCTCGGTAAAAAACGGCACCATGAAGCGCATTATGATGTCCAAGGACGCCAGCACGGACATTGCCATAGTAATTTGGGACGTGTCGAAGCCGAAGTCGTTGAGAATGAACGGTGTCAGTATGGAAAAGTTCAGTTCTCCAAAGTTGATTATTGTTAAGCCGGCGACTAGATTAACAAAAGTGAAATCACGCAGCAAATCCAAATCGAAGAACTGAATGGCTTTCTGCCAAAAGGAAATGTGCGCTGGCGAAGATGTAAAGTTTTCCTCCTTGGTGTTGTCATCACTTGCATGGTACGGAAGTGGCGCTGAGTCATGCTCCAACAAAATTTCATTGCAGGTGCAGTGTGGGCGGTTGCCAGAGGTTAAATTATAAGACTGCCTTCGCAAATTCGATTTACTATTAGATTGCTTGAGCATTTCATCACGCTCCCGATTGAAATTGTTTGGCTTGAGGAACTCTTCATCTGCGCTGCGCCCTGCCTCGCGCTCCAAAATTGTTTCTCTTAATTTATTCATGCTCTCTACGTCCTTGGAGCTGGATACGCTTCGGAAACGCGCTTTACCGGAAGTAAGCGACTGCTTGGAGCCAAACCAGCCGTCGTTAGCTCGTGCCAGCATAGGCGTGCCCGGGTCAGTTATTTCATACCCGGGGCTTTCGGCGTCGTCATCTTGATACAAGTATTGGCTCGAAAATAAGCCCCTGTTCTGCTTGTGGTACATATCACAATATGGGCTGTGATTGTTTGCATCAATTGCGCCAGTGTCTTCCGGTGCACATTCGTCGGATGTGGGCACGTGGTTGCGCACTGGTTGATAGATTAGTCCGCTCACAAAGGAGTTGAGGGAAAGGCCGGCAAAAATGAGCACGGTGCCTTGCACTCCATACACAGAGAGCAAGAAAGTGACAAGATATGGCAAAACGATTGGACCCAGTCCGGTTATTGTCCAGGAAAAGCCCGCCGCACGTCTGCGTTTGTTCTTGAAGTATGTGTTGATGGCAAGGGACGACGCTGAAACGCTAATGCCCATTCCAAATCCTAGAATATTCAAGGCAAACGATATCAAACTGGTGGGCATATTGCTATTGGAGTGTCCTGTTCGTACCAAATAGTAAGGAGTAGAATATCATGTAGCTCATGAATGAGCTGCAAAACGCCGTGCACATAAGTCCAACAAATATCAATATGGAGCCGGCTAATGCCACTTGACGGAATGTGAAGCGTCGAAACATGGGACCATTCAGCAAGCCTGCGTTTATTAAGTTAGACGGAATTGTTGTAATAATTATTGCATTGTATTATTGAAACTAAGAGCAGCGGCTGGAGTCACCTGTGCATGCGGATATCGCTGGATTGGTGTTGATAATCGTAGTAATTTCCGAACTGGACATTCCCAGTAAATCCAAGCGCTCGCGGAAAATCAAACCAAACTGATGAAGGCATGGATAAATGAAAAGCTGACGGCCAAGTCTTAGTAAATATCAAAATCAATTCAGTTTATATCAGCTCGGACTTACATTCGAAATTCCCGCCGCAATACAAACCAACCAGGCCCACCCGCCATCTGGAGCCACGAAGCTATCACCTAAGTCACTTTTGTCTCGACGCTGTTTTTTATGTTCCTTTTCTGCCGATTTCGTTTTCTTACTGGGCAACGGCGCCTCCGGGCAGTCGCTGGAAATTCGTTCCGTTTTCATAATCGGAAATGCGGATTATTACGCTGTGTATTGACAAGAATTGAATTAATTGTAATATCTGTCATTAGTATACGTTTTTATTAATTTCTGTAATAATATGCATATTAACAGCCCTTATTCTGGGTAAAGTCACAGAAAAGAGAAATCAAAATATTTTTTAAATTGATGCTAAGAAATTGAGAAATAGCAATGGAGGAATAGGTCTGCCTTATAGAGCAGAGCAATCTTCTGATTTTGTGCCGACGCCGTCGTTGAATATGGGATTGAATCACTGTGCCTTTCCTACTTTCCATTCTGGACACGCTCATGCATACAGGTAAATAAAAATTGAGCTCTGTGGTACTGTGCCAATTTTTGGGCGACTATCGTAAACTATTGCTGCGCCTGTTTCTGGAACCCCTTTCGCATAAACATCGAAAAGCATGCACTAGAAAAAAGCGGTGCAGAGCAGAATACGCTTTTCATTATTTACAAATAAAGAAGTGAACCGAGACTGCCGCTGGAGAAGATGGCGCAAAGCGGTGCGATTACGCTGATAGATACCCGTAAGAAAATATCATGCGCAATTGATAAGAAATCGAGCGACCCGCACACACGCTTGAGGTGAATTGCATTGATTGCTGCTGATGTTCAATAAAGAGATCGTCCTCGTGCGCCTTCGTCAGTAACTGGAAGACCTGCCTTTTGGACATACTCCATTGATGTTATTGCTCACTTGTTCTTTCAGAATATGTGTCGCGAAATGCTGGCATATAAACAGACGCTTGCTGCTGAAGCCCAGCTGATTGTCTGAAGGTCGAGGCCGCAAGGGAGAGTTACAGCATGGCAGACGGGCTTTACCAAGTATCTGCATCTACTGTAGCCGTTTTGGAGTCTATACTCAGACGCTTATCACCAATTGTGTGGATTCGCAATTGAGCGCACCTCTCGGGAGAGTTCAACAGTCGAGTGCAACTACGTGAAGTCTTATAATCTCAAACCACTTCAAAGTTTCATCGCGAGCATAATAATCCTTCCAATCGTTTTATCATGTATCGCACTGCATTCGATTCTTGGCAACGAAATTAGCTTGTTGTCGATCACTTTCAACTTGTGATAGCACTAACGCGGATTGTCTGTTGTCTGATCGTATCAGCGGTTTCTCAATCTTATCAATGCTGCTTACACTAAACACTTATTGATAAGTATCGTACGTATTGTAGTTTTAGTAAGTGGCCAGAACAAGTGCAAAAAGCCTTGGCATATATTTCACAACGCGAGCGAATAGTTGCTAGCATGTCCTATGGCGATCGAAGATAAATCTGCAAAAGTTTGCAATTCTTTCACTCACAGTATCCGGTAAAAATGTGTTGAAATTAAATTTGCTACTGTGACAGCTCGATGCACACTCGCAATTTTCAAGGAAAAATCTTATTTAATTTGACGACATTTTTGCACTTGCAGAATGCTCGAAGTGAATGTACATATACACGTTTTATTCGACAAGTGTTTTTGCTAATCGAAACAAGCTTCATTTATGTGCGCATATACCAATTCACTTCTGTATGTACATATATCCGTATGTATATGTATTCCTTATATCACAGCTGCATTTCGCTGCAGTCGAATTAGTTAATATCACTTCCGTCACCTGTCACTTTCTCTCTGCGTGGCTTCTGCAACTATTCTGATTTTGAGCTTCTGTAGCAACGATTGCTATCAGCAGATCGTGCAATTATTCTCTTCAACAGACTGACCAAGTGGTTGAAAATGCTCAATTGATTAGCCGCTGAGAGTAGATCGCTGCGCAAGTCCGAAAATCGCTATTATTTTCTTGCTGATCGCGCAAAATTTATTAAACATTTGTTATCAGCAAGGACGATATGATGTCGCTCTTTCAACTAAAGATGGCTAGCAATTGAAAATTCGATCTTGACACATTAAAGCGTGTGCACGTTAAAAAAAGTTCAGTTTTTACGAAATACCGGCTTCGGCTTCTTGCAGAAAATCCAGCATTCAGCTTCGGGCTTGAAGTAAGTGATTCCCTACGGTTTTGGTCAAATACTTCATATTTTCACCGTCAAAATGTTTGTGCTAATAATATTTTCGAAATTGTATACGAGAGCACCAACTGACGAAAATGAGACGCACAAAAGAGCGAGAAGCAATGTTTCTCAGCCGATACCAGCAGCATGTTGCTGTAAAAGAAATTATCGATAAATACTCGTGAGTTTTTCTCTTCGAGTTGGTTACACTTTGCTATCTTGTTGAAGCGGCAGTTAATGAAGACAGATCTAGGAAAGCGGTAAATTTTACAAACTCTTAGGAGAGAAAAGTGAAAATGTCAACACATTATCCTCCTAGCATTCTACAAACAAATTTTAATCCTCATTAATTTATCAAACCTTTCGTTCAAATGGCGAGATTTTTGAATTTTACTTATTTTTTGTTTATTTTTAATTTGTAAATATTCAATTATTTTTCTCTGAATGATCCTTAAAATTTTTTCAGTATCAAAATTACATTAGCCAATAGTTTAATAAGTACATCTAGAATGTTTTGCTTGTCTTAGTATCTTAAACTTAATAGAGTAGAGTGTAGTGTGTATAAAATATACATTATTTTCAAAAAAAATAACAAAACTATTATGCAACATTTGCCTGTATGTATTTGGACAACTAAGTTTGTAAAAAATTACAGTTGTTTGTACCATTTGTTAAACTTTGAAGTATTGCACTAGTTATATGACTATTACATTTAATAAAATATTTAAGTTACTTAAAATGTATGGAGGAGTATGCAAAATGTGCAAATCTCATAAGTATCTATGTATGTACAATGTATACAGCGAAAATAGAACATACATTTATAAAAACGTGTTTTCATTAACTGTTAATTTTCTTCCATCCTTACTGATTTCTTGCCCAAAATACGACGAATCACAGATTCTCCAAGCCACATTAGAAGAGCCAAACATGTCAAGGTGTTTATGAAGTGAATAGTCACGGTATAGCTGGTGGCATCGGTGATGATTCCTTAAAAATCAAAGCATAATTAATTAAAGAATTTAGTAAAGATTTAAAATATTCACATGTCCTACCTAATATTGGTCCGAATGCAAATGAGAAAATGGTGTTGAATATAAGTTGCAAGCCGGATGCTGCCGGTAGACGTCTCAAGGGCACGTAGCTAGGTATAATCAATGGAGAGAAAATTGTGCGGAAGCCTTTGCCGAAGCCGATAAGTACAAAAAGCGCCAAAATTACGTTATACGAATCTGTTAGCGTGACGATAAAGCGTCCAATGGAAATTGCTATTATTCCGAAAGCGAATAGTACACGATTGTCCAGCTTGACTTTCTCCAAAGCGAAAGGCGCCAGAAATCGCACCGAGATATCCATGCCGCCCAGCAAGGACATGGCCAGCGAAGCCTGTTCGTTGGTGTAGCCATAACTATGAAGAATGAACGGAGTCAATACCGAGAAGTTCATTTCGCCGAACATCATGATTGTCATGCCCAGCGCCAAGTTGACGAATGTGACATCCTTGAGCAGATCCAAATCGAAGAACCTTACAACTTTCTGTTTAAAGCTCATTTTGCTCTTTGCCAATTCGTCGGCTTCCTCTGCAGTTCGTATCTCTTCATCGGAGAGCTGTTGCAGAAGGGCCTTCTCTTCGGCACATGTACAACACTTAGTTCCAGCAGATTTGAGGTTCATGCTGGCCCGGCTGCCGTAATGCTCCAGCTCGTCACGTTCCCTATTAAAGTAGTTGGGCTTATAAAGAGCCGAGTTCTCGCCATGCACCGCGCCATCTTTACCGCGCTCGAGGCCGCCGTCGTGGCTCTTCAACGAAACCTGTCGCATCGCCTTGTACCGGAAGCGCGGGCGTGTGCCCATCTCGGACGCCAGCGACAATTTCGAGCCGAACCAGCCATCATTGGCGCGTGCCAACATTGGCGTGCCTGGCTCTGTAATTTCGTAGCCGGGCGTGTCCGGGTCGTCGTCATTGAAGAGGTATTGCGAAGAAAACAAACTTCGCCTGTCTCGCTTTTGATACTGGCAATATTTGCATTCATACTCTGGTGGCTCGACTTCCGCATCCAGTGTTGTACTTGCGTTGCCTGCAGCAGCAGCATTATCAGCTGACTGCTGCTCCGGCTTCTTCTGCACATGCCAAAGTACCGGCTGTAACGTGATACCGCAGAGCACAGCATTTAAAGCTATGCCGGCGTAAATCAGTATCGTGCCTTGTACTCCGTAATAAACCAGCAGGAATGTGGTTATGTGCGGGAAAATAATTGGCCCCAAGCCGGTAATGGTCCAGGAAAAACCCGTAGCACGCCTTCTTTTGTTTTTGAAGTAGGTATTTACGGCTAAGGACGTGGCGGCCATAGCTAATCCAAGCCCCATACCTGTAAGAAGTACCACATTTCTATTGTTTGGTCGCATTTTTGGTAGAGAGGAACATACCATATATGCAGGACAGGCAAATGATATACTGTGCGAAAGTCGTGCAAAAGGCTGTCGAGAAAATGCCAATAAAAACTAAAAGCCCGCCAACCATGGCCACCTGGCGGAAAGTGAATCTTCTGAACATGGCGCCGTTAACAAGTCCTGAAATGCGATAACAGAAACTCTTTTATCTCTCGCCTGGTTAACGCGATGCGGGCTGACTATATTACCAACTAGTGATGATATTGCCATTACTGCATTCACAATCGTGGTGGTCTCTTTGGCATCGAATCCCAAACTCTCCATTCGCTGCCGATAAATAAGTCCATACTGCTGCAGGGGCGGAAATACTGAGAACTGCAATAGAATATAGCATGTTATGTACATATATCTCTGATCAAATGAGTTTACGTATAGCGTACATTACTGAAGCCCGCTGCTAGGCATACAACCCAGCCCCAGCCTCCGTCCGGTGCCACGAAATCTGATCCCAAATCGCTTTTGTCCCTTCTCTTAGCCTTTCGCGGCTTCGTTGTTTCATTATATACAGCCACATTATTTTTCTCTGTTATTGCTGTTTTATCTGTAGCCATCTTTGATCGCCAAGCAACGGACGAACGCCGGAAGATTCTGCAAATGATAGTTTTGATTAATAATGATGATATTTATTGTTGCTACATAATAAAACTGCCAACTTCGAAGCAATTTGCGATGGTATTGGTGCTGTCAGAGGTTGAACTTGTAGCCGCACGCTTGAGAGACCGTAAACGAATTAACTTATTTTTAAAGAATATTGTAGACACGATATTGCCAGTGGAAAATTTCAGATACAATTATGTGCGAATTGTCATGCCAATTATAATGGAAGTGAGCTAATACTATATACTGCAGACTCGTATCTATTCTATGTATGTACGTATATGATTGCGTGCTAAGAACTTTAAGTATGTAGTTGGTAGACACTTAAGATCTTCGATTAAAGCAAAGTCAACTCTTTAATGACAGTAGTTTTGAAAGAAAGCCATTATTAGTGCGTCACACTGAGGGAAACGAGCATGCTTGGCAGAATTTTTAGACAATAATTTCAACAAGTCGACTAATTGTGCAATATCATGGGCGTGCCCAACACGAAAATAGGTGGGGTGAGTCGTTGTGGAAACCCGAAAAGAAGGCAGAAAATAGTAAAGTTAAAAGGGTTTGGCTTCACGCTATGCTTTCTAAATGAGATGGACATAAGCAAAGAGCTGTAGATATTAGATCTTTAGGTCTCAGTGCGATACTCCCCCAATAAATTACTTTTATTATATGGCTTGTTATGTACATGTTATACAGACTTAGGCGGTTATGACTTGTGGCCACAGTATTACTAATGTTAGTCGATTTCACTTGATCGCTTTTATCGCAAAAATCGTATTTAGGGAACAGGGCTTTGAGCCCCTCCCTGCCCTACGCAAGTACGCCCTTGTGCATGATTATGTGCAATTACGTGCGAAGATACACTGCCATGCGAGTGTGAATGTGATTCGAAAATACGCAACTAACGGTTATGAATTAAATGTGATCAAACCGGTTTCGCTGGGCTCACACGACGCAAACTGCTAATTGTTTTAACTCATCGCGTCGCGTTTTCACGTTATCACTTTATAGCCGTATACGGAATTTCGACTTTCAATTACCTTTAAGCTCTTTATCGGCAAAAATCAAGGCACTGCGAATCATTTCGACTCATCAATCATGCATATCACAAGAGTCCGTGTTGTCTGAAATCTCGTTCCTGGCGGTGTCACACTAGTTTTAAATTTGCAAGTCACTCTCGACTTCGCAAGCAAAGTAAACTTAGCTCATTGACACGCATACATATGTACGTACAAGCGCGTATATTTGTATTTATATACGACTGTATATACGCAGATCTTCATGTTTCTAGCAAACACGAATTCAAACCTAGCAACATCGTGGCTCTTTTTGCAAACTGGACAATTTTAAGCGCGACTTTGAACTGTAGCAGGCACAAGGAAGCACCATTTTATATTCTACAGTTACATATATCGAATTAAAATTCGACTTGAATTCTTTTTCTAAATTTGTATTTGAATTTTTAAACCGAGATAACGAGAGATGAACAAATTGTGCATATATGTACGTATTTCTTTCTTCAAAACACTGCTCTCAATTTAAATTTAAGTTCTGACATGAATTCTAAAATGGTTGGTTTTTCAATAAAGAAAACAATTAATATATGTGTGTCGGAGCAGCTTTGTCTAATATACCCGCTGAAATACATTAGTCGATTTGAAATTGCTATCAAGTTTGTTATTATATTCACATGCACATATGCATATGTACATATGTATGTATGTACAACGGCCTTAAATGATATGGTTAATTAAATCGGCGCTATGAAAATTTACTAAAAACGCTGCCGACACAGCGCTGGCATCAAGCACACGCCGCATGACGTTGCTCCAACACGCTTCACATTCAGATGAACGAAATCGCTTGTGCCGGTGGTCGGGTGCTGACAGCGTATGCATTGGAATGTGCAAGCGCCGTATGGAAGCACGTATTTTCGTTTCATATCGTAAAATTATACATATATGTAATATGCATTTTCACACAGCCACACACACATAAAATAGTTGTTCAAAATCCGGCATGTTGTTGAGCCCGCCCGGACTCTTCAGCATCTCTCGAAGACTTTCGCCTACAACCGAAATAACACGCACACACAGAAGGATATGCTTTGCGGCTAGTGTAGAAAATGCACACATGTTTTCGTCCTGTCAAGCCACTTAACAAACATTTCCACATGCACACATACATAGGCAAGTATGTACATACTATCGGTGTGCATATGTATGCATGCATCTGTTGGACGTTCATAGTCGAATTTCTATTTCCAGCGATTTTAGGGTGCAAAATCTACTATTTCTTTGACGTACATACATATGTACGTGTTTGTGTGTGTGTGTGTGTGTTTGTGTGTGTATGCACAAATGGTTTAGTTTCCCAAAAATTTCAATTGCTTAGCGTGGTTATTTTTCTTAATTCAATCAAATCACACTCCCTATCAATGTCTTACACTGACGGCGGCGATGAGCGCAGCAATTTTCGTATCTGTCCGCTGCCGCTGTTCGGTTTATGGTTGCCCGCACTTTATTCAATACAACTTTTTCTGCGCTCGCTTTGTTGACATATGTTAGGAATATGAATTTGTTAATTCGATTTGGTGTGTTCTCCGCGCGCTGTTGACTGTTTCGTGTCCGCTTCTCGACTTATTGGCGGTCGCAATGCCGGCACAGTTTATAGAATTTTCATTAAGAATTTCGTGTTTCTCATTTCGTGCTCCGCTCTCACATGTTCAGTTCAAATCGAAACGCTGCGCCGTCCGAGCGCTACGTCGAGTGCGCGGCATTTTGCTTTTCTGCAGGCAGAAAGTTATGAACAATTGTATTTCAGCGGATTTCTGTTATCTTCCGGCTTAAAAAAGCAAATCAGAGAAATGCATACAAGGATAGAGAGAGAGAGAGAGAGAGAGAGAGAACGAGAGCGAGAGAGGAGAGAGAGAGAGACAGGGAGAGTTTTCAATGTCAACTATTTAGTGTTTTGCTAAAATAATTAATCATTAAGCACATACACCCAAGGCATTAAATAAATAAATATGCTTCCACCATGAGAAGTAGATAAATTATTAATTTTTCTAATCGTTCTGCTTTTTTAATTAAGATTTGTTTGTTTTAAAAAGTGAATGAATTTAACCCTCTAACCGACAATGGCGCAACGTTGTTATAAGACGCTTTCAAAAATTCGTGTGAAATTATGCAAAAAATTATTTGACCGTGAAGTGAATATTCAAAAATTCTAAAATATTAGTTATTGTCCTTCAATTGCTATTTAAAAATTATCACTGTATAGCTACGGTGTTTACATGTGTCTGATGCCATAATTTTTGTTATTTATTCTAAGATATATGTATAAGCTTCTGATAAGCTGAAAATGCACTCCTTCTGAAGGTAAAAAAAAGTTTACTTTTTTATAAGTATGCAAATTATATTTACATGTTTTATCTCTGAAATAATTTGTAGGGCAATTAGATCTAATTGGTTCGTAGTCGGAAACATGGCAACTAATCGTAAACGTTACAATTTATCGCTTATGAGCGAAGAAGCTATTGAACAATTGATTAACAACGGAAGAAAAGAGTGCGATCACCGTTGCCAGAAATACATGTAGATATGTAGGTATGTATGTATGTATAATAAGGTACTTCTTCCAGATTGTAAACATTGGAAGGACATTGACGTACAAAATAAAGAACGGGGCTATTCAGAAGAATTTCTGGGCAATGCTTTTGGTGTTGATATATCCTCTATACTGTGTAAAGATACAAAATTTGCACGGCTAGTTTCCACTTATGCTGGTGTTTAACGTTTTTGCACTTCCGCTGACACCGCTCAACGACTAAAAGTTACTCGTTATGATAGAAAACAAAAAGACTACGTAGAAATTGACCGCCCAAAAATTGTGAAAGAGTACTGCCATTATTTGGTCATTTTTTATACGGTGACAGGCACCTCATTTTTGCACCTGGAGGGATACCGATTAATTTTTTTTAAATCTGACTTCAAATTCTCTCATGTTAATTAGTAAATAAACGGTAAATTTTTCATCAGAAACATAGAAGTGCATTTTTCAACATGCATATTTTTTACAAATGAGTGTAAGCACCACACAGCTTAATTACTTCTTCTAAGCGACAAACCTCTTAGAACTTTTCTGCAAAAATTTTTTTGTGTGGTAGTGCACTTATTTTCATGGTTGTAAATACATTTATACAAAATTTTTTAAATTGACATAAGCTTTATATGTAGGTCACGATACACTTACATAACGACAACAGTCCCAGGGAGTATGTTATTCGTAACCTTTAAGCTATATTCCTCAGAAAAGAAATTGGATTTCATTATAAGGAATTGTGTTTTGTGTTTTAAAAAATATGCATTTAATAGAAGAAATTCATTCACGTTCTCTGGCTGAAACAGATAAATTAGGGTATTCATTTAAGCAGATAATTTTGCACATTGCTCAGATTTATCAATTTATCAAGTGTGTTAAATGAACGCGCTTGGCAAAGTGTTTGTGCAAATGGTGTTTGGCTGTCAAAAAGGAAAACTAAAATGCCGAGAATCAGTGAAAAAGTAAAGATTAATGTTGGAGCTGTTTGGAAAAAATTACTGTAACCCTTTTGCGTTTATTTTGATTGCTCAATACTAAACTTTTATCATAAAGCCTCGTTCACATTCGACTTTTGCTTCGCTTTACTTCAGAATTTCGCTTTGACAGATAAGTTCAATACATGCTTTTATATGAGGCTTGCTAAATAGAACGCGAGGAAAGCGAAGCGAAGCAATGCGAAGCAAAATGTTGGGCAACTCTCAACTTTTTTGTGCTTTGACAATCAGTTGTTGAAATTTTTTGTGATATTTTTCATTTTCTTGTGCGCTTGCAGTTGGTTTCATTGTCTCGTGCGTTTGCGTTTTCAATTAAGACACTCGCGAATTTCAAACATTAGTAGCATAACTACTACTACTGCAATTATATCAGTAAAATCCAAAGTTAAAGCGTTCATTGTAGCAAGCCTTATACTTTTCACGCTTTGTTGTTGAATCTCGAACTGTCAAGCAAAGCGAGGAAAGTCGAATGTGAACGAGGCTTATGGTAGAATTACTCTAGCGGTAAGGTTAGAAATCGTGTCAGCTGACAAAATCTATCTTACCCGAACACAATGTTCGCTATTACTCTGACCGGATTGAGTAGTAGAAATTTCTGCGTCGATTAGAAAACTACCGCAAAAGTCGTGTCAACTGTGAAAAGAATGCTGCCACCCAAAAAATTCGTTGAAAATTGAAATAGAATTAATGCTTTTCCTATGCAAGAGGTAATATGGCAACACTGATTAAAACAAGCGAATATTTATTGGAAATACAATCCACCTGCGCTTTCGTTTGCTTTTAATTTGTACACATCGTACATTTTACACAACACTCAACACATTGAGTCAATTATTTCGTCGTTTGAATTAATTTTTCACGATATATTTTGCTTGTGAACTTTGTTCCAGAAAAGTGTGGCCAGTGACCTTCGATTTTAGTTCAACAAAAGAAGTCATTGTTTTTGCCGAAATTAGTTAAAAAAAGTAGTACACAATATAGAGATGTAACAACTATGATAATTCTGTGCCATAAATTTAATAAAGAATGTAAAATTTCATCTCAGAAGAAAATAAACAGTGTGTTTCTTTTGTGCACAAAACTATACGGCAGCACTAGCAAAAAGAATAGACTGACAGCTGCAATCCGGTTAGCTGTTAGAGTAACTGGGCAAATTGCTATCCGGCACGATTGAATCCGACACCGCTGGACTAATTAGACCATTAATGTTAAAGATCATAGCTAAGCAGGGTTGCATTCGTTGCGGTCTAAGTTTACAAACATCGGTTGCACAGCGAAATCATTGGGCAAATTTATCACATTTGTGCAAATGAGCTTTCATACCAAATTTGACAGTTCGTTTATCAGGTGATAAATTTGTCACGTTATCAGGCATTTGCGAGTTTAAATGAATACCCCTATTACTTAAATTATATTGTATATGTATGTAGGTAAAGATGAGTGTTTCAAAAATCGCCACTTAAACGCAAAAATTGAACGTGTGGCTGCCACTCCCCTTATCCTACGCCCATACAATTTTACCAGTGGGATGAAGCATCCAAGAGGGGCCTGTATACGGAATTTCAATGCTGCACGACCTTTAGTTCCAAAGCTATTCTATATAAACGACTTTTGTTTATATGGGCGGTGCCACGCCCACTTGTCCACCGCCCTTCTTATTTTCCCAGTAGAAGGATATGGATATGTAGTAAGTTCCTACCGAGTTTCATTGATGTGTGATGTGTAGTTCTAAAGTTATACACAAATCTGGAGTTGATAAAAAAAAGTGCCACGCCCCTTATCCTACGCCCATAAAATTTATTGATTCATGCATTGTCTTGGTGTTTACGCATGTATGCAAAGTTTCAGATCTCTAAGTAGTCGGGAAGTGGGTGAAAAATTGATTACTAGATTTGGCGACATACCGCTGACATACATCGCAAAGTAAAGTTAATATATACATAGCTTATAAAATTACAAAATTTCGTGCTATAAAAGTTATAATTTCTTTGTGTTCGTAGTACTAAATCCACAGTGTTGCTCATTCCGTGGTGCTACCTTCTCATGCAGCACTGCATGGAATATACGCGCAAATTTGCTCAATGCAGCCAACAGCACGGAATAAAATGTCGTCTTTCAGACACGATTCTGTAAATTGTCTGTCGTTTATTAGAGAAAAACAAAAAAGAGGCGTAAAACATCGCGGGAAAATCCACCCAACGAGCCATATTCTTTAAGTGAGTCTAAAAGAATCTCATTCTTGTCCGCGGATTAAGCAGTTCCATGGTGCCCGCTTATTGTAGGGTATGCGCAGGTCGATAACAACCAAGCTAAAATAAATGCAAACCGTATCGGAGGCGAAACTCGAGTTTTTGTTGTGAACGGCAGATTTCGCAAGTTAAAAATTCGGCAAGTTAGTTTAATAATTGGGAAAAGGTAATAAAAAGAGAACAAAATAAAATTTCGTTGTATTAGACCAGAATTGGAAATAATTTACAAAAGAATTCTTGTTATTTGAAGTAATTTCCTATAATTCATACATTGATACAGTAAATGGCGGATAAGTGCTCGCTTGCGTGCTGTACTTGTAACTGATGATGTACATTGAACACACACCCTTGGAGGACAACTTACAAGGCATTTTACAAAAGTCCACTCTGCTGGCCCATGTGCAGGAAGCGGTGAACGGTGAACACGTTGCGCATTCAGAGCTGCACTTGGAAGCGCAAGATCGAGTTGCCTTTGCTACTTACAGAGCTGTAAGTGGCGACAGCTCAAGAGCGGAGGGACACCCTCAAACTGCGGGTATCAATGAGGGTGGCGGTACTTCTAATGGAAAAAAGTTTCTCGGTACAAAATTTGTGAATGGCGCCCACGATACGTGTAAAATACAGCAAGAAGAAACTGTGTCTGATGAGGAATACGAGTTAATTGATGTTATTGAATTGGACGAAAATAGGGAAGTGGCGGAAGATCGTAAACAGAAAAAGCAAGTAAACTTGACCCAGGGCGTGACTTGCACATGGGATAACAAGCAAGATCCTTCTAATATAATTTTCGAAGTTGATGAAGAAGGGGATCAGTTCGAATACATCCTCACAAAAATATCGAAAAAATCGAAAGATCTCGGATGCAGTAAGAGTGAATGTGTTCCTAATAATGTAAGAAAATATTAAAGAAATTTAGCAAAAATATAATATGTATTAATAATGCTTCATGTAATGCTCTTACTTTCCAGAAGACAGACACGTCAGCTCTGAAGTATAAAAGGACATTGCGTCCTATTCCCGCTGCTATCCCAATCCACAAATCAACTTTTTCAGTAAATCCGGCGGATGGAGACAATTTTGTGCCTAGCATACGAATTCTCAACGGAAATACACGAATACTTGACAATTTCAATCAGAACACAAGCACTCTTCTAAATAAATACGCTGCGCAGTCGGAGATACTACTCGAGGAAGACTCCCCAATAAGAGTTACAGAGGGTAACGAGCAATACTCTCAAATGGGCATTATAAGCAAATTGCGACAATTATTAAATTTTAACTCATATTCCGATCACGTTGCGGATACGGAAGAGCGAACGCGGAAAAGGCGGTATGTGAAACTGAAACAATTAGGATAACTGGCAGTACTGGCAGTTAAGCTAAACTACTTCTAATTGCTATTCTCATTTTAGAGCGGAGGATAAACATCTAAATGTTATTACTCCACACCAGATCAAGTATCGGAAGATTGAAAACCGCTTTCCAGAAGTAATTACACACTCAGTAGAAGGTGGTAGGTTTTGTTTGCATATTTTATTATAACATATTTTGACAGTTATATATACACTTTTTTTCTTTTAGATGACTTGGAGCTGATTTCTTCATTTCCAGTTAATTATAATAGAAAACCAAATTTGCTTCGAAAACCGGATAACTTTATGAGAATGGCAGAGCGCAGATCTTCGAATTCGATGGGTAAGTAGAAAAATATGCCCTATTGAAGTCGTTTAGTTGAATGTTTTCAAACACATGCAGAATCGCGAAAATTGCGCAAGTCAATGTTTGCTGCTCCTGAGAAAACCCATAAACTGATAAAGAACATATCGTATGCCGACGTTGAATTTTCCGATGACGACGAACTGGAGTTGGTAAAAGGCTTTGGCGTTGACAAAGATCTAGATAACGTTGATACTCATGCGACAAGTCTTCTCCGAAAGCCTCCAATAGGATACAACATTCCCGTCAGGCATTTTCGTTCCGAAGAGCGACATAGATATCCATCTAAACCTCCACCACCGCTCATTGACGCGTGTACTGGCAACATACTGATGCCTCATTTGGTACAACAAGTTGACTTGGTACGAAAGTCTAATATGCAAGAAAAATTAAGGCAAAGTAATCAGACCTCCATAAACAACAGTAGACACGGGATGGGCCAACCGATGGCTAGTTCTTCCTCTTCCTCTGGTGAATCTATCTGTAAGAAGAAATTCCTTAATTGAAATAATTTATTACTAGTGTTAATTTTTAGTTGCATCGGCTGGTGGTTTCAACATTTTTAATAACAAAGTAAATTTAAATCCTTGGTCAACAAATGCCCACTCTATATTGGCTCAGGAGAAAGAAAGCGAGGAACGTGAAAAATATAGACAATTGTTAGAGCAGATGGTGCCACGTCTATATGGTATTGAAAACGAGCACGCACAATTACCGAAGAGCTTGACGAATAGTCGTGATTTAGCTGCACGGCAAAATGAATTCTTCGTTGGAAATGCCTCAAACTTGTCTGCAATTAGTAACCGTAGACAGACGGTTCCTGCACGACATGGAATACATCATTTGCCGTTGAAGCGACCACCTCTTTCATCCACCATTAACTTGGAAGATGACGAAGACGACGATGTTACGATCACGAGCATAATGCAACGAAAGAACAGTACCACAAAAGACGCCACGATGACGGTGATTATTGATGACGACGTGAGTGAAATAGTGGACTTGGATGAGGAGGAACAAAAAGTGGTACTTGCTTGCAATAAGATAAAGTATGGTTCCACAGTAGACTTGGACGTGATAAAGGATAAAAAGAAGCAAGCTGAAAGAGAATTGTAAGTAATATCGACGTAATAAGGTCAGAGCTTTATTATTTTGTTGAACTGTTCTGTTGAAGACCGTATGTGGAGCCAGTGAATACACTTCAGGACCGCTTTAAATCGTCGCCTCACCTCAAGGAAAATTGGCTTGAGAAGTGGCAGTCTGATTGGAATCAAAAGAAAAAGAATCGGTTAAGAGAAGTGCACGAAGCAACGAGAATGTAAGTAACTTCGTGCTCTTATAGAGAAGTGAACATATCCTTATATCCTTCTTCACTTCTGTGATAATTTTTAGAGTTGAAAAACTAGCGGTAGAGCGTCGTTCAGCGGAAAACGAAATACAAGAGCGTTTGAAGAAGTTTCAAATTGTCGATCCAGATTTGTTGGTTATTGATGATTTTCCGGAGCCAATAGATGCAGAGCCAGAATTTGTCACATTAACTGCAGAGCATCAAGCGCGCATTAAGACTGCAGTTTGTGGACCGACTGATCAAGTATTTCTTGTCAATATGCATTTACCAGAAATCAATACAAATCGTTCCTTTTTAAAACTTATTTTAAGGTACTCATAACGAAGTTTAATCTGAACATTACTCGTCGAGATATTCATACCCTGCTTGGACACAATTGGCTTAACGATGAAGTAATAAACTTTTATATGAATTTACTCACCGAACGCGGAGACAGAAAAAATGAATCTCATGGGTTGCCACGAGTATATGCCATGAATACATTTTTTGTGCCTCGTCTCATGCAAGCTGGTCACAGCGGCGTTAAGCGTTGGACACGCAAAGTTGACATCTTTTCCAAGGACATTATTCCTGTGCCGGTGCATGTGGGTGGTGTGCATTGGTGCATGGCTATAATACACATTAAAAACCGGTCTATACGATACTATGATTCGATGGGTACACCCAATCCTAGCGTGCTAAGAGCGCTTGAACAATATTTAAAAGATGAGTCTCTAGACAAAAGGAAGCAGTCGTACGACACAAGTCAGTTTGAAGTGGAATCTGTTCAGGATGTGCCTCGACAAATGAACGGCAGCGACTGTGGAGTATTCAGTTGCATGTTCGCGGAGTACATAACGCGTAACAAGGAAATCACATTCTCTCAGCAAAATATGGAATACTTTCGCCATAAAATGATTTTGGAGATAGTACAAGGCGAACTTTTACAGTAATGCAATGCAAATTTCTGTTTAAAAAAATTATTTTTTTTAGTTTCATCGGTTTGTACGTCTGCTAAATTTAAGCCGCATTTTTCGCAGTTTGAATGAAGTAGATTTTAAGACCTGTGAAATCAATTCACTTGGAATAAAAACTTCTGCATTAAAACTGTAGCAGCATTATGCGTTTACCACTATTCTTACAGTGCTTTATAGCGATAAATATTTTGCACAATGTTCCCCTAATAGCAAAACAATCGTCCGATAATAGAAACAATTAAAAATCGCCACAGCATATATCGATTTTAGACTAGTTTAAATACAAAATGCAGTGAAAATATGGCAACTATGTACCGTAGTTTTGATTTGATCTTAAAATTTCGAAATTTCAATTCTTATTTTTATGTGAACTTCAATTTGATATACATAGTTAAGAACTAAATTACCCAATTGCTATTAAATGGTAATAAATACAAAACATTTAAGTATAGAACAAATATTTCAACAATGCAACTATTGAATAAATAACGTAAGTAGTGTAAAGATTTTAAACTGATAAACACCGAATATAACATTAACATAGTCGATGTGAACTATGAAAACCACGTTGCAATGCAAGGTAGATACAACTACCTTTGCGCGGCGCCACTTCTCGTGATGAATTGACAATTCTCCGAGAGTATTCTTTGCGGTAAAAAGTTTCTCAACCCATTCGGATACGGTTATTTGTAGGTCCCGTTAATATGTACTAGAAAATAACGGGCTGTTGCGCCAATTATTTTTTTTTTCAAAAATTATAAGCAACCAGACCGCGCCCTTCCACTAATGTCTATTATTTAACGAAGATCATGTAAAGCAAAGATCTTTATTCTATGTAGTATTATAGTAGGTAAATTTTCTCACTTTTAAAAAAATACAAATTTCATCTTAAAATTTTTTACACTTCTACAATAATTTAAGCCAAATATTTAGAAAATGCATAAGAGATAAGCTTACAGACTGCAGCTATATGATTAATATTTTCGTAAAAATGTCTTTATTGCTTAGGGATAAGCTCTTTTTGGTGTTTTATTTTATGTGGTAATATATCGTATACATATATGCATATGAAGTACGACGCTCATATGGCACAGATGAAAAGTTTTGTTCATGTATAATTTTGGGCCAGTTCCAACTCGTAAAGGCCGACATGCAAATCCCTTTCTGTGGTGGGTTTCATTTGTATGGTAGGTGGGCGTGACAGTGCTCCAAAAATTATATTTCTTCTTATAAAACTTTGTGTTTACGAAAGTATTACATATAAAAAATTTATTGCAATTGAATAACGTTTACTATATTTGCCCGCTTCTCATATGAACTCGTTGCACTGTGCGACGCGTCGCGACGTTAAACTTAAAAATTTGAAATCGAAGTATGGCGGCAACAACTAAAAAGTAATTTTTTCGCATTTTGTGTGCTTGATTTAAAAGAAAACGTATTCAAATTACGTGGTATTTCTTAACATATATTTTCAGATAGCATAACCGATACAAATGACTCTTCCAGAGAGTGCAAAAATTATACAGAAATTAGTTAGGAAGTTGAAATGCTATTGGATAAAAATCATAAGGGTGCCTGCAGCCCTAACACGCCTAACACGTTTCCAGCTTACTCGTATCGCTGCTGACTTTTCTGTCGGTGGTAGAAATTTGCCAAAAAGGCCTGTGCGCACTTTTCGGTGGTTTAGCTTGAAGTCCGAAATCTGCTCTTGGACTTCGCCAAAACAAAACAACTCATGTTCGTCGGCTGAGCCGAGCCAAAGCTGCAAAGCTGCAGCACACATGCTTCCATGCTTCCATGCCTCCACGCTTCGCAGTTAATTGTATTTACAAATGAAGTTTCTGCTGGTCGCTTCGAGTTGCCGTGTTTTGTTTTTCAACTTCCTTTCTAGCGACGTGACGGCGGCAAGTGGGAGCAGCAGACGCACAAGCAAGCAATGAGAACAAGTATCTTTTGTATCTGTGTGTCGCACAGCGAGCTGCAGCAGAGTTCATGTGTTGGAAAAAATGCTCGCCAGACGGCTCAGTTGGTGTAGAGATCTCGCGGCGGTCAGAACGAATTCATGCTCGAATCGTATGTGAAGAAATTTCCGTTGACAGTGACGTGAAGAGATTGAAATATTAAAATATTTAACCTTCAACGTAGCTATGATGTGTGAATGTGCACAGATGTGTGCTAAACTGTATCAAACAATATAATATCCAAACATAAAGTTATTCAAATAAATTGCATCAATAAGGAAAAAAGAAAAAAATAAATGCAATTTTTAAAAACAAAGTTTTCGTTAATCGAAATTGGAATAATATAAAAATACTACGTCTGCATACATACTATGTGTATATATATATATCGGCGGTTGACGTCGACGCGCGCGCTCTGACTAATACCGACATCTGCCCACGAACTATCTCGCAGTGTTCTCTATTTTTAGAATATTTTGATCATTTTGCGTAAAACGCTCTGCTTAGTCGAATCGAGGTTCGCTCGCTCCGCCGTGCTCTTATTCATCATATCTGTACCCTTTTACACTGCCGTAATTTCGTCTGGTATTTTGGAGGTTATGCAATCTGAGACAACGACAAATTGCCAAGTTAAATGAAATGAAATCATCAGCTTAAGATGTTCGTATGATCTGCGAGCACGATGGCTTCATTTTGCACAGCGACTTGAAACAACGGTTTCTATAGCCAAATTCCTATTAACTTCGATGAACACATTTTATACATGTTTCATTTGAACAGAAATTCATACGAATTTATGTAAATTACTTCAAAGTAAAGTTTTACAGTTTCGTACCGATCGCGCAGATACACAAATACGTGATATTCTCGCTGGTATATGGGAGAACACCTACACATTGGCATACATTTGTACGTACAGTACGCTCTCGATTGCGCGACTTATAAAAACCGGGGCTGTTGTGATAGACGAGTCTGTTGCCATAGCCGCGGTTATTTAATTGGTCTGAAAATGAAAAAGCACGCCTACATTAGATTTCGCGCTCCTTAATATAAGTAACTAAGCTTTAGTCGAGTTTCAACGGAAAAATGTATATCGTAAAAAGGCGAGCAAATCAATTCAAAACAACTGCCAAAATTCAATGATTAAACATACATTTCTGGAAATATATGTATGTAAATAATAACAGTTTGTTCCCTGGTAAAACTGTTATGCTCACCTCATTTGAGGTGTCGCAGCTATCGAGGAGGCACTGTACATGCGCGCTTGCTTAGCATAGCGGACGGCCGATCGACCCGCTCGATCGATAGCATATTGCTCATGTTTAATACAATCAATTGTTTCTTAGCACTGTGGGTTGAGCATAAATTACGAGCATTCGTGTATTAGTTGACTGCATGTTCAAACAGACACACGTGCGTGTGCATGTAGCGGTGGCGGTGGCGGTGCTTCATGTTGCCCATATGCCCATATGGTGTTTGGGATCGCTCGAGTTGGTGCTACTCGTACATGTCTGGGCCCTTGCTACTTATGCTGGTGTGCGCTTTCGCTGCGAGTTAGAAGATGCATTTAGAATGACTGGAAGTATCTGCAGCAGAGCTCCTTGCCTCTGGAAAAACCAATTGCATCGCCCATATGTGCGTATTCGTACTAAATGTATCTAAACTGCTTATATGTTAGACATTTGAACGAATTCGTAGAGAATTCCTCCCTGATAGCTAAGCTAAAGATCACTATCGAAAATGACGTCAACATTGTTTCATTCTAATAATTAAAGCAACAAACAAAAAACGACTTTCTTCTTTAGTGCGATTTAATTTAATTCGGCTGAACACAACTACAGTGCCACCTCGCTTCAAGCGAGCAGAACTCTTCGATAATTGCAACACATCAATTATTTACATTGTCGACTCTGTTAACGCAACTTTAATTCAACAACTGTTTATCCTTTTTCTACGTCTGTTCTACTTTTAAATCAGCCTGTTGGTTAAAAGAAAAGTAATACAAAAATCAAGAACAAGAGTGACATAGAACGAATCAGAAAAAGCTTTGACTTTTTATAAACACATAATATCATGTACATACATATATAATCGATTGCAATCCTAATTAATCTAATAAACTTGGAATTGAAAAAAATCCCTTAAGAGCCTTTCTATAATAAGATATAGCATTGATACTTCAAGAGCTTCCCGAAATCGCTGTGCAGAGCAATATAAAATCTAACAAAATACAGTTCCAAATTTCGCATATCTTTTAACAAAAAATCTGAGCATATATTATTAAATTTACTTTAATTCGAATATGAAACAAAGGCGTGTAAAAAATTATTAAGCCGTTTGTGCAACTACCTCGAATTCAATTAGTTGCGTTGAGCGAGGTAGCGCTGTACTTGGCTGCTTCTTGTATCCAAGATATATGACAATATGTGAGTGTGACTGTGCTCAAGTGAATAACGCGCCTCTTCTTGCCCTGCAACCAGAGGGGTATTGGCTTAGCCACGATCAACAGAGCAGCACAAAGCCGCAGTGATAACTAAATTTGACTCCATATCATTTTTGAAAACAGTGTCGTGTCGAGATAAGCAGACAGCATCAGAAATATAAAACTGCAACGAAAATATGACGAGAGCTGAGGCGAATTGAGAACAGACGAGCGTTTCTGAGGAACCAACAGCAGCAGCAGCAGCAGCAGCAGCAGATAGTGCGTCGAGCGTCGAGTACTCGAAAGTAGTGATAAAAGCAGTCGTTGAACGCCACCACCAGCGGGAACCAGCGCGTCGTGCAGTTTGCGTGTAGCAGCAGGAGCAATGTTGGCCCCAGCGCTGCTTTTGGCATGTTGCTGCCTCGCAATATGGCCACAGCCCAGTCTTGCCTATAACATTGATCTGCCCAGTTATGTGCGGCACACCAGAGAGCCCAATACCATGTTTGGCTTCAGCATAGCACTGCACAAGGCGAAGAATGCACACCCGGAATCCAACTCGTAAGTAACAGCGCTGCTGCTCAAATGTGAGAACGCATTTTCCGTGATGATGCGGCGCACTGATACGTGAGCCGCACTTACGCACTTACAGCCGATGACACGCGTCCACTGATAGCCTTTAGTGCTGCTGCGCGATTACCAGTCGCATCTCTGCTGCAGCAGTAAACAAGAGATCTCTGCACTATAAGCATAGTTTGTAGTTTGTGCGCAGGGGTGGGGCAGGGAATAATGAGAGTAGTATATTGTACCGCCGCGTGACAAGCGTCGCTGTAGATTTGGTTAGCTTCTAGAAATAGTGCAGCAGTCTAGACGCAACATGTCCATCCCATACGTCGAAAGACTTTCTTATAGACAATATTTATTGGCATATCAAGATTTACAGAATTAAATCGCAATATGTTATATCTTCATTTGAGAGAGAAGATTAATATTTTTTAGAAATAAATAAATCAACGTCATAAAATATGTCACTGAGTTTTCCTCATAAATGCATTTTACCAAGAAATTCTGGAAATCACTTTGTAACGGAAAGCAAGTTTCACATATTATTAGATTATTATATTGGGAAAATGTTTACTACCATGAGATATCGTTATTGAAATGCTAGTGAAACCCTCAAAAAAATTTGTTAAAGCTTAAATGTATCTGACGGTTTCAAATCGAAAACGTGTTGAAAATGGAAAAAAAACGTACCGTTGATGAAGACACTAATATATAGAAAATATATAAATTTTGCCAGCCGACTTTTTCCGGGTTGCCAAAAAATATATATGTAAGATATACATATTATAACTATGACAATTTCTAAGGGCTCATATACATATATATCGTACATACATATATGCCTCATACTCATTTTGTTTTCATCACATACAATTTTGACACAAATGAAGGAAAATTCTTATATATCTATATACATATATCTCCCTTCTGATCTAAGAGAAAGTTACATATAATTGGAAAACATAAGCGGTGTGAATGAAGCAGGCCAATTGGTCTGGCAGAAAGTTAAAGGAGTAGATTCGCTCTAACAACAACAAAATACAATTTCTACTTTCGAGCAGCTTTCTTGCTTTTATTCTTCCCGTAAATGCAATTCTACATTAAAATAATCCTAATTTGAATTTCATCCCGAAACTTCACAAAAGATTCCAAATATGATTTCAATGCCAACACAGAAACCAGATACATACATATGTACATAGATACAATAACTACGCAGATATGTTACGACGACGAAGAAATTCATAGTTTTAAAAAGAAGCCAATGGAAAATGCAGGCTATTGCTGTTTTAATTTAGCTGTTCGCGAAACTATTACGTAATGGAGAAAAATTAAGTATGAGACATTGATGAGTATTCCTCGAATTATATAGAAAATAAAGCCAGTCACACTTTTGCTGTACTCGTGCAAGGTTTTTTGTGAACAAATTTTTCTTTCCTCAGTCTGCAACTGTTCAGGCTATTAAATTTAAATTCCGGAATACCGGCGCAATCTTTAGGGATTTGAAGAACTATATAAAATATAAAACGGAATTTAAGTTTATTTTATCAATAAATGTTGGGAATTGTATACATTTTTCTTATTATAAGTAGAGTAGCATAAAAATTGGTGGGGGAGGGAGGGCGAAACTATTTGCTTCTAAATCTTAAAATTAGGACTCCAGTAAATATGGACAGTATAAAAATTGATATTGATTTCTTTCTTTGATCAATTCAAGCTCACCTTGCCTTCAACTTCTTTACTTTGCAGTTTAATTGTCGGAGCACCTAAATTTGATACGTCATCATATCAGCAAGGTGTGGTAGAGGCAGGCGCCGTCTTTAAGTGCGGCATGAACGATGGTGACTGTAATTTGGTGAAATTTGATTCATCGGGTAAGTATAGTCATTAGCTGAGAAAATGTTAGTCATCTTAATCAAAAGCTGTTAAGGCTTTGCTCTTGACCTAGAGAACAAGTGTAGAGCTGAACATTCAAATGGATTCTGTGTAATTCGAGAGAGAAATGAATTGTTCATAATACCTATATGTATATGCAGAAGATATTGATTATCGTACCAGGGATATTACGAATTTTAGAAGTATTCTTACTTTAAAGGCGTTCAGTGTTAGCATAAAAACATAAAATTCGTAATTTGTGGAAGGTCTTCCGTTTTGGTTTCCAATGGGAATCGAATAATCGAATGATCGGCTAGTGCTTGCGTTGACTCCACACGTCACGTGCACTGACTGACAATCAGTTACCATGTTTATATTATCGGCGCCTGAGCTTGAAGGAGCGCTGAGGAAGAGACGGTGCATAATTACCGCGATGACAAAATGAACGTGGCGTTATTAAATTACAGAGTGTACAAGTTGGAATTAAGAAGAAGTTGAACCATGCGAGTCGAATTGTATTGTATAAATCGTAGATGAAGAAGATGCATAGGCAAAATACTTCACAGATAAAACCTTAAGGATTTTCTCATTCTTTAGTAAAATTTTTTTATCAATAGAAGAAAATAAACACTATAAATTTTCGTTTTTCTCTATTTTTCTCTATTCGATGCATCAATTGCAAAGGACTGAATAAATGTTTTATAAGACTAAGAGGTATTACCAATCACAGGAAACATACTACAAAAGAAACTTTAAGCCAAAAACACCAAAATATTTATTTTTTCTGTTACTTTAAAAATGTCCATATGATTTTTTGACATTTACTTGGAGTAATTTTCAGTTTAAACGTATCGAAGATCATTAGCTTTGTTGTATTTAGTTCTTATTTGTGGCTATATAACTAACAACTGGCATTTATCATACATTAATTTTATAGGTAATCACCGAAATACATATGGCGATGTTATCGAGCGCAAATCGTACCAATGGCTAGGTGCTACTGTATCGACAAGTCGTGATAACGGTTTGATTGTGGTAAGTACTCGCTTATTAAGAATTTAATTTAATATGAAAAAAATGTTTGAGCCAAACAATGCTCAGGGATCTCGCTAGACATGCAAGCACGTGTTGGTCTGGAACGGAGTATAGGGTAAATGGAGGGGGGAAGTGTAATAGCGGTGCTGGACATTTGTAATGATGGAGAAAAATCTGCACAGAGGGAACAAAGGGTTTATTGGTACAAGCGAGATGGCTGAGAGTAAATGCATAGAAATGCACAAAAAGAATATGATATATCTATAGTTTTCAGACCAGAACAAAATCACATCAAAATAATAGACACAAACTTCTGGAAAATATTAAATTCAAAGCATATTACTTTAATTCCCTTACTGAAACGATGTGAAAGACACATACAATTTCCTGATATTTCCTCTTTGAAACCATTCGCCATGCTTATTAGCTGCTATTTTATCTAAATTGGTATTTTAAGGCCAAAATAATAGTTTCAAAAGATAAATTCTTTCGATTTTATATGATCGTTTTTGGTTCTTTGTGAATGGAAAACATTATCGATTAATTATATTGCTGATAGCGATCTCGAAGCTCAACTACGTTAGAAGAGCTACAAGATAAATAATAATAAATTGGGCTTCAGTAAACTTAACTTAACTTCGTTCGCCAATCACTTGCAGTTTCATTTCAATAATACCAACCACAACATAAATTCCTGATGGTAAACTAGGTTCACACTCTCGTTGCGGCAGATTTATATTAGTTGTAAGTTGATGGCGCTTTAACGCAAAACAAACAATTAGCGCTTGCAAACGCAGGTTGGGAGGAAAGTGTGGGCTCATCTAGGGTTACCAGATAGTATCATTTAGTAGCGCATGTTCTCCTTTTCTCTTAAATGGAAATGCTTCCTTTTTTAGATAAATATTAATGCACCGGGTAGTATTTTTCAAGAAATCCTATTGCAGTTTTTATTTATTTTTTTGTAGCAGTATTTTTTCCTTGGCGCCGCTGTAGCTCAGTGGACAAGTGTTTGGCCGTTGATGCGGTAAACATGGGTTCAAATCTTAGACGGGCTTCATACCATCTAATTAAAAGAGAATTCGCTTTTCAAATTGTTTCTTTGCGCGGCGCCACCTCTCGCGAGAGTGTTCTTTGCCTTGAAGAGCTGCTCAATCAGTTCGCATATGGTTATTTGTAGGTCCTGTTGATTTGTGCTCAAATATTTTTTGTATGATCATTGATCACACAATGGTTTCCAGCGCGCACCAGCTCTCATACAGAAATAATTTCGATCTGGTCACTCTAGCGTCATCGCCTTGGCCAACTAAAATGTGTTCAAAGATTCGTTGTATACACATTGCCTTGATTGAGAGCAGAGAAGGAGCAGAGTGCTGCAAAGTTAAAGAGCAATTGACGTGTAGATGTCTCGCTGGATTAAGGTGTGTCGGCACCAAATGCGGTAATACGGGTTTTTTGCGTTGGTTGCTCGCAGCCGAAATCGAGCGCGTCTCAATTGTTTTGGCGGCTTTGATTTTTGCAACTATGTGTTTAGATTCAGTTTACCGATACGACGGTGCACACCTGCTCCTATTAGCGGAGGGACAAAAGCTCATTTTCGTTTAATGCTTCTTCAATATTTTCCTTTGGATGGTCCTGTACGCTTGAAACTGTTCACTGTGGCCGACCCTCTTTAAGTTTCAACGTTCAGCAAGTGCGTGTGACCTTATCACCAACACTTATTGGCAAGTCAAATCCAAACTGCAATCGATTTTCTGGGTTAATGTACTTTCATTTACGATGGTCATAAGAACCAGATTGACTCCAAGGCATTTCCAAGGTTTATTTCTGTTACCTTAAACAGCACACATAGCATATTTATGATGGACGAAGGACGAAGACATTTAAATGATATGTCCTTTATTTAAGCTTAAGAAAATATCGTCTGTATATGAACGACACGTTTGTTCATTTCATTTCATTTAACCATTTGCATAGTTTTACATAAAAGTAAGGTAACATTCAATGCCTGAAATGTTCACGAAAATTATTTTCTGATGGCAAACCCTTCACTGACGTAACCGGCATCTGTGATATTAACTCTGAACGAAGGTATCGCTTCTCAATAGTTCTCTCAATGGATATTATACTACTTCAATTGACTTATTATTTTATAAATGGCGACTAAAACGGTTTTTACGATCTTCCGAAAAATTATGTTTGCAGATTGAACATAAGCCCTCGATATTCTTTCTTATTTACCTATACAATTGTATCGCTTGTATTTTTAAGGCTTGTGCTCCACGCTATGTCTTCCATACGATGACTCCAACCAAATCCCTGCGCTATGATCCTGTTGGAACTTGTTTTACTTCCAGAAATTTAACACATTTCAATGAAGTTTCACCTTGTCGTACAAGTAAGTAACAAGACAGTGTTTTGTTTGTGAAAATTTCTAATACCGAAAATTCCGGCATTACAAACACCTTCCCATATTGACGGCCCTTATATGAAGTCCTTCCAGAAACTTTTATATTTAACATTTTATGCAACTTGGTATGTTCGATTTTTCGAAGCCGTCTAATATATAAGTTTCTTTCAGATAATTGGGGCTACCATAGGCAAGGATCTTGTCAGGCGGGCTTTAGTGCGACCACCAGTCGGGTAAGTAGTCGGTGCATGTGCAACTGATAGAAGCATCCTTGTAAAAACATAAAAGAACATTTGCTTAATTTCCAGAATGGTGACCGTTTGTATATTGGTGCCCCTGGTAGTTGGTACTGGCAAGGTATGTGTGTCACTCTGATTCTTTATGGCATTTAGCTTAACTGAAATCTTATATGTAAGCATAAGTAGAAACACCCTTGGTCGGCGATAGTGCAATACCGCGGAACTCACTTTGTAAATAGTCAAATTTGAATTGTATTAAATTTAGTTCGAGCATCTGAGTGGCATAGTTTTAAATGCATTCATGCCGGTTTCACTCAAATCAATCTTCGGAAAAAGTCTTCAAAGGACACTTAAAATCCAAAGGTATTGCACTAGCACCGACAATACGTACTAGGTGCATATGTATACATGCATATGTATGAAAATCTTATATAGAGAAAGTGATTTGGAATGATATACAAATTTATTTATGTATGTATGTATATGCAGTCATCCGTATAATGAGAGCGTGATCGGCAAAACTGCTAAGCGATATCCTGTAGCTAATTGTCGAACAAGCTTTAAATACACAGTTTATTAATAGCTCTGTGAGGCGTCCTCGTTATTTATAATAGTCTGCGATCTACTAGGCATATCTTCTGATAGCCCTATTCTGGGATTGCAATGACGATGAATTCTATCCCATATTACAGTTTATCTGTTGATTTTATATATGGCTCTCTATGCGAGTGTTCCGCCTTTGCCAGGTGATTATTACTGCTGCAAGTGTCAACTGTGGTGAAATAGATTAACTATGTTCCTTCTTACCATCTTAAATCCTCCGCTTTGCAAAAAATCAGAAAGATTTGAGTAAAAGAAAATTTCATCAATATAATTATAAAATGTTATCTTATGTCGTGTTTTATAAAAAGCATTCCAACATTCAATGGGAAAGTTTTGAATATTTTGCAACAATGAAATAGGGCAAAATCTAAAGAGTCAAGTGTTGGCATCAAATAACCAGAAAACTGAACTATCGTTTATATACCTATATGTAAGTGGCCTTCTTGGCCACATTATGTCATTAGTTTTTGACAATAAATATCAATTAACCCATTTCGTTCATTCCATTGTTCATTGTTTTTGGGGTGTACACAAAAAAAGGTTATGAAAGCGAATATTTGTTTGCATTGCCTATCAGAAAGAAGCTCTTTCTGCACTTTCAATCTGAAAATTCGCACACAATGGTTTCCACCAAACAAAAACTTGCCGATCACGCTCTTTTAAGACAGTCTAAATTATATCAAAATAAGCAATTTTTTAAAATCTATGTTGAATGTTTGACATTTTACTTTACTCTTTGTCTTGTATGCATTGTTTAATTAAAATTGTATTTCAGTTTTGTTGACAGTATTTTATATACGAGTATAAATATGTGCATATTTTTAGACTTGTGTATAGTTAATTTAAATGAAAGTGAATCATAGCCACCCAGTTGGAAATATGCGGGTACTCTCAATATGAGCAATAAGCGATTACTCATTGAAACATCTGTTGCAAAAGACTAGTTTTTAGTATTCCTTGAAACGTTGATCTTTTTTTGATCGCTACTAATAAAATATTGTAGTTTCCTTCCTTATTTACTTTGGAGCATTTAAGACGAAGATGTGGTTGTATTCACTGTTTTGGAAAAGTTTTAGGAAATAACACATATTATTTGGATTCTCCATCTTAACTACCCTTTAGTTGCTGTGGTCACCACAATGGAGAAAAAATCAGGTTCTTAGATCCATAATAATATAAAAAGTAAAATAAGGCTTCAGTGCCCATAATCACATGCAACATGTATGAAATACGAAACCTTCGGAGCAATCGGGAGTACTCCAGTCTCAGTTATAACGAATTATCATTTTTCCAACTGGGCTATTTAGAAAACGTTGACATATTAGGGATGTTCAGTAATTAGGGATGTTTAGGTAATTATTCGCCGGCTAATCTATTGGTCTATACTTGGATTTGTGTAAGCTAAATCCATTTCATTCATACTCGAACATCCCTAATACGCATGTATGTATGTAGATGCGTTAAGCAGAAATTATTAAAGATTATTTGATTTTGATAAAATTCTATGTTATCAGAATTTAAATCATACCTTTAACCTTTGAGATGTCGAAATTAGTGAAATTGCGAGAGGTACTTATGAACCACTCTGTGGATGTAGCTAAATCGACCCACACAAACAAATCTCTCTTTGAGTACGGTTAAAATTTAGATTTTGTCACCATAACTCGTATGTAGTTGTGCAGGTAGTTATTGTGTGTAATGTAAATGCATGTTTATAATTGTAAACTATTGCCTTAATAAAAACGTAATCGTAACTTTCTACGTTTTAATCAATATTTATTAAATTGTATTTTATAATTTCTTCTCGTTTTCTATCCCTTTTGTTCTTTTTTCAAAAATGAATATATATATCTATATGTGCGCGAAATGTTGTGTTATTGTTGCTCTCCCATCAAACCCAAACACCCATCCGTCCGAAACTCCAATTTACCAAACAAATAAATACTGAATAACCGAATAAACCAAACAATGACTGTGAAACTGTTTAAAAATCTACAATCTAAAAAGGACAAGCCTACTCAATATCACCAGATGCAACCTTTCCATATAAGCCGCCTTTTTATCAACCTTTCGGCACAGGAGGTAATAGCCGTCATTTTTAAAGCATTGAACCAAATGTGTACAGCGTTAATCGTTAATTTATCATGATTTATGTATTTATACTGCTTTTATCTAAAACAGCGTTTCAGTTCTGAAATGGTATATTGCTTTAAACTTATTTAATTTATAAATTTCTCTATACATTCATATCTGCAAAAAATCACAAGAAAACGATCACCTCATATGAAGCGGCTAAGTCGACACAAACCGGGATAAAAGAGATCTGAAGTTAACGAAGCATTTTTAAGCCCCCTCAATTATGTACCATGTGGTTACTTTTCACCGAACACTGATTTTAATGTTATTGAAAGGAAATAGCTTAAATCTTCATAAAGGTGTGCTTTTATTAATGAAATTGACTAAAAAGAAGGGAAATTAGTCAGAGAGGTATCATTCAAATATCATTTAAAGCGTCATACTTTGACATATTGGCACATTGGGCCACAGTGGATCGGAGTTTGATCACTGATGGGAGAGGTTGCTGGTTCGATTCCCAGCAAACACATTCCATTTAAAAAAGAAAGATGGCTGCACCATCTCTTGCGGAGAATTGGGAATTCTTCGAGAGTGTTCTTTGCAATCGCAAGCCATTAACATTTTAAACGACAATTTATATTTTTTTAAAGTAAGCCCAAACATAAGAGGAATCGGATACTTAAATTTTCACCTTAGCCAGAATCTCTAAAATTATGGGCTTATTTATCGTAGCATAATAATTTTGACGACGATATTTGAATAAAAAATATTGACGCTTGCTTAGAAAAATTTAAGAATTAATTCTTTCTTCTTGTATAGTTCAAAAGATTGCTATTTGATTTGACGGCATATTCGAATTTCAGCTTCGCACAGTTCTGCATTTATTTTGTGCATTCGTTCGAATATTTTCGTCTCGAAGTTCTTTCTGATATCATTTTGAAAAAATAAATTCTAACAAAACGGCATCAACATAATTTCTTTATGACAAAAGCACACATGGTTATCGAGTTTCAAACAAAGCTCTAAAATGCATTTTCGTGAGCTTCTGATTATTTTTTCAAAAGATTGTGACCACAGCCCTTTGTGTTCCCTCGCTTTTAGCTCTTATGGTGGGCGTTTCTTTGTGTTTTCTTGTTCTGCCATTTTTGTCACAAAGCATAATGTAAAAATAGACAAACTTTCAAAATTCGCATTATATAGACTGAAAGTTTAGAACTTCAAGTCTTATTCCATCCAGCATTGAGGTGTCACCTCAATACTCCGGGATGCCATTTTCACAATATTTATGGTGACTGTTGCTGCTGCTAAAACATAATCCATTAATTAATTCATAACCAATTTGGGCTTGTAGTGCAATTTTAAGTAACATCATTGCAACACACTCGATTCGGAAGTCCTTAAGACATTAATGCTTGCACATAACGTCAAGAAGTGATGTACGGAAGTCATAAAAATACTAGCTATAACCCATACAAAATGACGCACGACTTAAAAGTATGAACCTGAACCGAACCTGTTGCATAGTTTCGGGCAGGGATTGGCAAGCTCGCACTCTTCACGCACAGAGCGCAAGAGGCGGTGCATAAATGTATCTGCAAGTTTCGATCTTTTTTCTGCACTGTATTTTGTGTGTGCAGAGGCATGCTTTCAGAATTATATTTACATTCAAGGAATACGCCTGGAACTATGCACTAGTTCTTCGAATGCTGTATCCTAAAAGGCTGCAGAGTTCCCGACTCACATGTTACGCGAATGATTTTGTTCAATTAATTCAAATAATGTCATATCAGTGGCCACAAACCATAACAGCCTAACTCGAGTAAGGACAAAATTGAGTTTTAATGCTATCCCAAATCTATATGCTATAAAATTTTCAGGTTTGTATCTTTTTAAAGACGGCAAATATCCATCAAAAACATAATAGCTTTTACATATACTGTAGTGAGAGTGTGAAACTATAAACTGCTCTCTTGTTAAAATGAAAAACAGACTTAGGCGGTTATGACTTGTGACCACAGATATATGGTCAAGACGCTCCATGGCATTCATTTACTGCAATTAATCATTTGCAGTGCTATTCTTGAGGAATCATAATAAAGAGGTCATCTAAAACACTGAACACGCACTAAGTTAGCACTTACACTTGTATATACTTGTATGTGTATGTTTACAATGGGTGTACAGCGATTTACAACAATAACATTATACCTTTAAGTGTTCATGATTCTACTAAACTTGGCTTGGTTGGTAAATCCATTTTTGCACAGCTCACATTTAAAAGTATTTATGTAAATAAGTTGGTGTATTTGGCTGTTGAACGTACGTTCTTCTATTTGCATGTGTTGTTGTTGTTACGCTTCAGATCAACAATCAGTTTAATGCCACGAAAATGTGCTTCGCATTACTTCATATACGAGTACGTTAATATACATACATACGTACATTACATCACGGTATTTTGTGGCAATTGTTCTAACAAGGTGATTATTTTATCGCAGGTCAAACGTATTCCTATGATGTGACACGACCTGAAAACCAGGTTTTCTCGACTGCAGAAAGTGGCTCACAGGACGATGACTCGTACTTGGGCTACTCCATGACGGCCGGAGACTTCAACGGCGATCGCATGGACGATATTGCCATTGGAATGCCTCGTGGTGCTGGCCTGCTGGGCAAGATTGTTGTAAACGGTTGGAATATGGCGAATATATTCAATATAACGGGTCGCCAAATTGGCGAGTATTTCGGTTACGCCTTGGCGACGTCTGACGTGGATGGTGATGGCTTGGATGACTTGATTATTGGTGCTCCCATGTTCAGTGAACATGGCAATGCAGAGGGCAAATACGACGTCGGACGTGTCTATGTTTTGCTGCAGACCAGCACACATGACGTAAGTCAAGTCAATTTGGAGGGCCTTCCGCTAGCGTCAGCTAAATTTCTTTTCTAGTCGGAGCGTTGGACTACGGAACACATACGCGATGGCTATAATACAAAGGGTCGATTTGGGCTGGCGCTCACATCACTCGGCGATATCAACCAGGATGGCTATGGCGATTTTGCCGTGGGTGCGCCGTACGACGGGCCCGAAGGCCGCGGCGCCGTTTACATTTTTCATGGTTCGGCAAATGGCCCCCTGCCGAAGCCGTCCCAAATCATTAAGTCGGAGGACCTTGTGGAAGGGGCTCCGTACCCGCGCACTTTCGGCTTTGCACTTTCGGGCGGTGTCGATATGGACGGCAACACATACCCCGATCTGGCGGTTGGGGCTTACTCCTCCAATCAGGTCTTCATCTTCAAGTCGCGGCCTGTAGCTGCTGTAAACGCAATGACTTCCTTCCTGAACCCTTCAAAGCTCATAAATATTGAGGAGAAGAATTGCCAGACGGTGCGTGACGGAAAGCGCGTAGCCTGCACTGATATCATGACATGCTGGAGCTACACAGGCGCGCATTTGCCCGGCACCTTGGAGTTCGATGTTTCCTGGGTGCTCGATGCAAAGAAACCGAAGAAGCCGCGCATGTTCTTCTTGCTTGACGAAGGCAAGAATATCCGCAATCAAACCATCAATCTGCCCTATGGAAAAACCTACTGTCGCAATGAAACTATTTACTTGATTGACAACGTGCAGGATAAGCTCACGCCGCTGGAAGTGGAGATGAGGTACAACTTGCGCAGCAGTAATCGCTTGGTTGCCGCGACAAGACGAAGACGCGAAACGCTGGGGCCGGTTATTGATCAGAATAGGGACATCGTGCAACGGGACGCCATCAACATACAGAAGAACTGTGGTGCGGACAACATTTGTGAGCCGGACTTGCGCCTTGAGATAAAGTAAGTAGCCAAATGGATAATTTATTGTCCGGTTAGTCATGAAGTAGCCGTAACTTAACTTTACTTGGGTCGACCTGCTGCTATACGGATACTCTGTCTTAAAGAGTTGTTTGCTTCAGATTTCTAAGCTACGGTTTTACGGAAACTAAACTATGGCATGACGGCATGACGGCATGACTATCCGGCCGTTGCAAGTGAATATTTGAGCAAATTTATTTTCGTTTGTCCTGTTTCTAGAACTGTGGACAAATACTTGCTAGGCTCTCGTGAACCCTTGGTCATTGAAGTACTAATTTCGAACGTCAATGAGGATGCATTTGAAGCGGCCTTTTACATGGTGATGCCCAAGGATCTGGACTTTAAGAAGATTCAACAAATCGGAGACAAAGGAGATACCCCGATCACGTGCACGGCTCCGTCGGAAATCAACAATTACACACTGAAGTGCGATATTGGCAATCCCCTACAAGGCCAAAAAGTGGTAAGTAACCGCAATTGGAATTTACAAGGCACACTTTTTCAGCGCACACAAGGTAAGCTTCTTAAAAATGCGTACGAACTCGGCTTTAATATAAATTTGTAGGTCCCCGGCTAGGTTGGCTTGTACTAAAAATCGAGCGTGCAAAACCAAGTTAATGCAATAAAGCTTGGCTTTTGACTTGTTTTCGCGTTTTTATATATACCAATTATATACCATATATGAATATTTATGTATTTATACTCAACGCACAAATTTTCAGGCCAACTTCAAGGTGATAATGCTGCCTTCGCAGAAAGTAGGCATGGCTCCTAGCTACGACTTCCTTATGGAAGCCAACTCAACCAACGTGGAGAAGGCAGGCTCTCACTTCGATAATATTATACGCAAGAGCATTGGCATATGGGTCGAAACTGATCTAGCTATCGAGGGGTAAGATTCCACACTGTTCCCAATTGACTTCTTATTGCTTAGGAAATTCATTTCTTCATTTACAGAACGTCCATTCCCGATTTCCAATTGTACAAGGCTTCTGATTACAAGAGCATTGAGAACGCAACTAAAGAGGAAGATCTGGGCCCACAGGTGGTGCATCTTTACAATATACGTAACAATGGTCCCTCTACTATTGAGGAAGCGGTGATTCTGGTGCACTATCCATACGAAACAGTTGCCGGAGATCTGCTCATGTACATGACTAACCAGCCGGAAACCGACGGCAATATTCAATGTGATCCACATGTGGTGGTCAATTCCCGGAATCTGCAGCTGGATCAGACTTTGGTGCGGAAGTCATACCTGGAGCAAATTGGCGCCGTAGTACGTACTCATGGTGCATCTGCCAGTTCCTCCAGCAGGGGCGTTTATATAGAAAAATCGCATGGGGCTGCAAGTGGCGGCACCACAGCAGTGGCTATAGGTCGCGGTACCAAGGTCATAAGTGCCGAGGAGAAGAAACGCTTGGAACAGGAAGACGAACAAGATGTGTCCGGCGATGCCTCGTTCGTGCATTCGCAGCGTGCCAACGCCGCAGCCGAAGCCAGCGCACAGACCAGTGAGTCCGAAGCTGGCAATGGAATTGGTGGCAATAGCTGGTCCTGGTCCTCCTCATGGAACTCAACTGGTGGCGGCCAAGGGCCTTCGGTTATCGTGTCCATGAAGAATACGTCGACACTATACGATGCCCAAGGGAACCCTCACGTGGTGGAGAGCAGCACCGAGTACATCAGAAACCTCGACCGACCATCCGGTCACTATGCGCAGCAACATTCGGCAAACTACCAAGCAGCCGGAAGTAACCATGGCGGCATGTCTGCAGTAACCTCCGCTGGCTCTAACCGCAACACTCAGCATGAACAGCAGCAGAGTGCCAGTGGACACAACGCTCGTGGCAATATACAAATGGCCAGTTCCAGCGCGATGCCGACACAGCAGCAATCCCACATCAATTATGGCCACCAGCAGCAGCACTATAATCCGCAGCGCACTGGCGGATCGGCCGCACATTTCGATCTCAACAATGGGAACGCTAACGCGCACAAGATGGCGGATGGTGGACATGGCTTCCAGACGGGTACACTGGATATTGGTGCACTTGACCGTGGTAACATTGACAATGAGCTGCGTGACCGAGGCCATCGTCGAACATATTCCAATTCTGAGCAACTTCCTCATGGCGGTCTGAATTCTCAAAAGTACTCTGCTGTCTACACCAACGGGATTGGTGGCAAACCGTATTACGGCACCGAAAACGAAGACTACTACGACGAAGAGAACAGCCAGCAGAGTCAGAGTAGCCACCAGAAGTATTCATCGGGTTTGCCCACGCATCGCCGCGTCCGACGCGGACAGGAAGAGGCTGCGCCCACACAAATTGATTTGAATTCACCCTGCAAAGCGGCCAAGTGCGAAACATTGAGATGCGTTGCCAAAAATCTGGGCAAGGATGACGGCGTCTGGATAGCTATACGCACGCGGTTGGTGGCCAAAACAGCGGAGAAGTTGGCTTCAAATGTGCCCTTGAATATATCCACTATGGCGGTGTCCTACGTGACGCGGTTGCCGTACATCGGTGAGCCCAAGGATGAGATCATCAAGTCCCATGAGATATTTTACGAAGCAGTACCTGAGCCTACGCCCGTTCCAGATGTCGTGCCGCTGTGGGTGGTCGTACTGGCTGCTTGTGCGGGCGCATTGATTCTTCTTCTGTTAGTGTACTTGCTGTACAAGGTTTGTTTTCTGATCACGCTAGTGAATTACACTCTGATAGACTTAAAATGCACTCGGGTTTCAGCGTAGTGGGTGTCCCAGGCCTAGTTGATAATATCGTTGTGCTTACTTAACACTTCAAGGTCACCCCTTAAAATCTTGGCCTAGGTTAAAAAGAGTTAAAATCAGTGGCCAAAACCATAACAGCCTGATTCGAGTTAGGACAAAATTGAGTCTTTAATACCGTCGTGTTCAGTGTGTCTTAATCTATGTGCTATTAATTTTGCATGTTTACATCTTTTTTAGGACGACAATTATCAATCAAAGAGCTAATAGCTTTTACATATACTGCAGTGAGGATTTGAAACTTTAAACTGCTCTCCTGTAAAAAATTAAAAACAGACTTAGGCGGTTATGACTTATGACCACAGGAATGGCCTGAACCAAAAAAATTTATGCATACAAGTGAAAACCGTTTTAACTATAGTCTAATTGGGAAACAACAATGAGCCATGAATACCTTGTTCTTTTTCCTAACGCGTTACTAAACTTTAATATCGGATAATATCTCGAGGAAATTTATTTCTGAAAATTTTAGAAATGCACATCGCGAACACGAATATTTTTACCTATGGGGGACTTTTAGGTTCCAAGTAAGGAGCCAGAACTAGACCTCACTATGTTAAAATCGGAGTATATTATTTTCGAAATCTTTTAAAATTTTCGCTCTAACTATGCTATAATTTAATATTAATTTGTTTGCAGTGCGGCTTCTTCAAACGCAATCGCCCTACCGATAATTCTATGGAACGACAGCCTCTGAGGAATGGCTATCATGGTGACGAGCACTTGTAGACCGACCGTTGCTTGAGAAGTTTCTGAAGAGCTTTTTATGAGATTAAATGCTTACGTGCTGTATTGAGCTTTCAGAAAGGTGCTTTCTTGAACATGTTAAGCTCGCTTTCAATATGTCATTACAGATTCTTTGATTTGTACTTAAATTCATACATACAATCCATCTGATTCTTAAGTCTCAAATCAAAAGTCTTCAATGCTAAAAGGTATGTATCTGTAATTAGCAGACAAACTTCAATGACTCTTTAAACGAGACCTGTTTCGATATCTTTAAGAACGAAACTTCGAAATCTTTAAGAACGAAACTTCGATTCTACGTAGGTTTTGTAGCAACTAATTTCTGTTTTAATGTAACTGTAATCAAGGGAGCGCACCTTATAGTGGAAATAACTGCAGAAAAAATAAAAGATTAAATTCGCTATGCAAACATACCAACGAATATATAGCGTATATAGCATATCAAGCCAAGATTTTAACATATCGTATAATTTACGAGGTGCGCGGTTCTTGACATTCAATTTGTTTTAATACTTCGACTAGTCACGAAAAATATCAATTTACATATTCTTAAAATTTTCGGCTTAATTAACTTTCGTAACTTTTTATATTAGTTAACAATTATTTTCGATTTTGTACTTGTTAAGTGTAAAAGAGAAGTGCTAATATTAATTAAATATTACTTGCTGTATAATAAAAACTTTAATGGTGCATAAGTTCAGGCAAGACTAAATGTGTGAGTGTATAGTTTCTTAAGATAGACTTCAGAATGAAATTTGTTATTCGCATTATTTATTTAAACATTTTTGTATATACTAATACTTTTTCAAATAAACATAATAAAAAACTCTATATTTAAGAAGGATTTATCTAATTTATTACTATATTGCCAAAACTAATAACGATCAATTGAACGAATAAAGCATTTAATCAAATATTTGTTGGCTCTTGTAATCTCCTGTCTAGTACATACAAACATAAGCCCGTATATACATATGTGCATATTCATTGTTTGCCTACGCCTATCGTTTGATGTAAACTACCACCAGATTACCAAAAAGGATATTCATCGGTAATATCAATCAATTCTACGGATTCTCAATTGAAGATTACACTTTATATTCTTGTAAAATCCAAGTTTCCTGTCAATGTGCTCAGTGGGGATATTGCTTCGTATAGGATTAGAACCCAGGCCCGATTCGCTTTGCGCCCTGGACAACTTTGCGACTTTCTGCCTCAATTAAAAGATTCTTCTTTTGTTCTCAAAAATGTTCATCACTTTAGATTGGCTCGGTTAATATATAGCAAATTTTAATTCATATAAAACAAATTTTACAATCCTGAATAATCCCGCCCAGAAGTGACGCCCGGATTATTGCTTCCATTTTAAATAATGGAAAATAAAAACATTTGTCTAAATTACTTACAATGTTTTCGTAATATCACATTGTCTATCCATAAAGGACTGAAATTTGACTATATATTTTGACCACAAAATCAATAAGAATTATGAGTTTCTCTTCTGTAAATGATTTGTTTAAATTTTAAATATGTATTATAGTATTGAAGAAATCAAAGCAGTAGCAGTTTTGATCCGTTAATCCTTTGTAAGGGAAGTTCCTTTTTTGACTATCTCTATTGTTTATTTTCTAAATGGTGGCTAGCATTTGGGAAAAACCTGCTGCGAATAAGCTGGTCTAACGTTTGTTTTCAATTACAAAGCACATTTTCAACACAAATGATTTAAAAAGAAGATTCCTTCCTGATTAACTGATTTTGAAATCTGTTCTTTCCTGCCTCTATGTTCAGAGGTAAGATAAATAAGCAAAGACAGTGAATAATAAAGATGAGCCAGACGTTATGTTTGCTTTTTTCGCCGCACAGAAACCAGGAATATGTAGAAATTTTACGTCACGTATTAAACGTGTGAGCTTGCATGCATACGTAAGCACGAGCTTCGATCATGTTCTATGCACTTATGAGGAGTGCAAGTCTTGCACGTTGTCGATTCGACAAAAAAGTCTTGCACGTTGTCGATTCGACAAAAAAGTCTTGCACGTTGTCGATTCGACAAAAAAGTCTTGCACGTTGTCGATTCGACAAAAATGTCAGAGAATGCCGCTGCGTAAGGTTGTGCGAATGCTATTGCCTGCCTTTATGCGTTGTTGTTGTTGTTATGAGACAGCAAAGAATTCGTTTTCATATTTCAGTCTGGCTGGCTGGCTGGCTTGGATTTCATTTGATTTCACTGTCTGTAAAAAGTTAAAAAAAATTTCGAATTTTCAAATTTGTATCTGTTTTGCGTTTTAACTTGCGAATTTAATTTGAATTTGGCTGAAAAGCTAAAACGAAAACATTTATGTTTTTGGCTCAAATTATTGTTGAGTGTAACAATAGAATTATGTATTTCTTTTCGATGTATGTAGCGTAATACTTATCGATATATTGGTGTTCCGATCTTCGATGATTCTTTGCCATCTCAGGAAGGTGTTATTTTCATTACCAGCTGCTGCGTGTGAAGAAGTGAAGGGACGAGATGGACGAAATAAAAATAAAATTTATGGATTTATTGCACAAACAGGTAAGTATTCCTGTAAGCCGTGAACAGTACAGTACAGACTAATAGAGTACTGAAAATATAGGGACATCGCCAGATGAAAATTCCAGCGATGGGATTCCAGCAGAGTTTTGTTAAAGCAAATTCTAGCTCCATAGGGACACTAAGTTCAGATTCTGATGCAGATGTGATAACCGCAAGCCCGCAAAGGTCGGATCAAGAAATATTAGAAAGTATAGAGCCAGTCTATTTCGAGACAGATAGTAATCCGCAAAGATATCAACTGCAGGTGTGTGGATGGTGAAGTAAAGTTAAAGCTTCATTCGTGTCAATCTGTTAATTTTGTTTCTATTTTGCAGAAAGTGGTTGAAGCTGGTATTACTGAACAGTTCTTAAATGAAAATATAAGCCAACTTCGCAGTCAGCACAAAATACTCTCAAAGCAGGTGCTGCAAAATATACTGGAACAGAAGGGCGCATACAATGAAGAGTTTATGGCTATTAATGATATACGCAAAGACTTGGAGGAATCACTTTGGACATGTCGGAAAGCACGTTCGTATTTAAACTTTGCTAAAACGAACCTCACAACGACCAGCCTCGAAATACTGACATCATATCGCAAACGCGAAATACTGAAGGAGCTATTAAATACGCTACTAGCTATAAAAAACTTGGTACTACTTCTGTTCCCATAATTTGAAAGTAATTATAAATTTTACAATTCTAGAAATCGATAGATTCTGAAGTGCAAAAGTTGCTGGGGGAACACAATTATCCTGGCGCTATTGCTTTGCTGCAGAACTCGCAGGATTCCGCTGTGGATTACATGCAGTATACATGCGTGCAATCCCTGAACAAGAAGCTGCAGGAGACACTTCTGCTGACAGATTTTCATTTAGATACAGTACTTAACGAGGTACAGTTCAATTTTAGTAAGGCTAGCAACTTTTCCCTTACAAATTTTCATTGCAGATGATTTTGAATTTCGATTTGCGCAAGTATGCAAAATTGCAAGAGGCCTACAAACTACTTAATAAGTCCCTCATTGCTATGGATCAGGTAGGATTTTATAATAAATTAACGTAAAATTATCTTTTTAATGTGTATGCCAATTTTAGCTGCATATAAATTTTATTTCTGCCATTCACTCCTCCGTAAATTCAGTGTTGCGAGGTTATATCGACCTGCAAATGGATGATAATCCGAAATATCTTTACGAACAACTCTGTGAGCTGGTGGCTGCAGACAAGTATATTCTTTGCCTCATCAGTCTGTGCAAAACTATTTGGACCATTTTAGCTTCGCATTATCAGATTGTCGTATGGCATCAAAACTACAAACTATATCCGTTAGAGACGGAGAATTCGGCAGACGCCTACATCCAAGAGAAACTAAAGAATGGCCAATCGCGCATCTGGAATGACATTCTCACAAAAATACACATCTTCTTGCAGAGCTCTAAGCTGAAAACGTTAAAATATGATCAATTTATACAAGTACTCTCAATTATACAGCGTTTGAAAAAAGTGGGCATTGAATTTTGCGGGGAGCAGTCCGAAAAACTAATCGAAACAATGCATGCACAAAGCGAGGAGTTCTTCCAAAGGTATCACATCTCATGCCTCGAGGAAATTTGTTTATTTCTGGACAACGAATCATGGACCGTGGTGGATTCTTTTACGAACATTTTGCAGCTACCCGTACGTTTTTCCGTTGTGTTCATTGCATTGAATTGTATTGTACTGTATATTATCTTATTCGCAGGAGTTTCGTTCTGTGCGCCATACATTGCGACGTCATAAATCGTCGCCAGTAGCATTATTGACATCTCACTCGTCCGATAACAATTCGCCAATTAGCAACAATAATTGCGATGAATTGGTGTCCGACGGTGGAAGCTCCATATATGGTTCCTATGGCTACTTTTTGCGCTTCTCTGAAAAAAGTTCTCCTTTCGATGGTGGTCTTGACGCAGCCATGCTGGAAGAAGACATTTTGTCAGGTATCATTGATGAGGCATCATGCTATTTTTCGGAAGAGAGTGATGATGAACAGAAGAGTTTGCAAAGCAAATCCGAGGAAGAAGGCGGTGGAAATAAGTATAAAATAACTAAAATTATTAGCTGAAATTTTAAGTTTTTAATGATCTATTATCTTTTTCGATAGCCAAGCGATTGTGAATAACACCACACTAAATGTGTTTCGCTGCATTGGCCGTTACTTACAGATGTGCAAGTTATTACACTGCATCTCTCCAAAGATTGTAGCAAGTATGCTAGAGCTGCTGGACTTTTATGGATTTGCTGTCCATGAAATTTTTGGAAAAGACGCTGTATGTTAAGAATAGCAAATAGCAGGAACAGCTGATATTTCTATTTTATTTATAGCCAATTCAGATGAGCAACATTTGTGCGGCTAAGATTGAAGAAAAGCTTCATAAAACTGAGTGTCATGTGGTGACCAGCATAAAGATTTGGCCTTTAAATTTTTCATCCTTAGTATGTATTACACTTAGTAACTTAATTTTTGCCTCAAGGTAAAATTTGTATGACGGATATTTTCGTAGATAAACAATGAGTTAGCCAACCCAGATACACTGTATGGATTATCGCAACGTATAGTGGCTGTTGAGAGTGGGCAATGCATGATGCAGCAATTTCGAACGCTGTACAACTATTTGAACCATTTGTTGCCTGTTAATGAACGGCCGACGCTCGTAAAATATTTTGATTACATTGACTTCATGGTGGACATAGCACGACCAGTTTACGCATGCGTCACCTCACGTATTATAGATTTGCCGGCTATACTCGCAATGATGGGCAAAGTGAAATGGGACGTCAACCACGTGAGTTTCCAACACAACAGCTACATCGATATAATGAACAGGGTAAATTATATACATATGTGATGAATAGCGTGAACACTAACATATAATTAAAATTCCTACGCATTCCAGAATACGCAAAACTTTGCTATGCGATTAGAAGAAATAGCTAAAGATACTAATGTCCCAACAGAACAACTATGGAATTCAATGGCGCATGTGGCCACACACTTACTTGTACAGGGGTAAATTTTAAACCATAAAAATTTGTTCATATTAAAAAATACGTTTTTATTCAGTTTCTCAAATGTTAAGAAATGCTCTGCTGGAGGACGTGCGCTAATGCAGTTGGATTTTACTAATTTTATGTCGATTTTGGAATTACTATCGAATCAAAAGTTTCCAGTTCATCGAGCCTATGTGGATGTATTTATTAAAGCATACTACTTCTCGAATGAACAACTGGAAGATTGGGTCGAATCTCAGAAGAATCTCGAACAGTACTCGGCGAAGCAGTTGACCAATCTAATACAATGCGTGTGTGTGAGTGACAAACGCACCAGGCAGAAGCTATTGGCACTTTTAGGTAGTACAAGTACTAGCACAAATACGAGTACCATACACTTAAATACCAGCCCGTAGTCACAGAAACTGCAAATGTTTATTTTTAACAAAGTGATTTCAAAGTGGCTTCAAACGTCGCCGAATTTGATGTATTTATTATTTAATTATCTCGCCTTTTCCTCCATTTCTTTTATTTGCACTTTTGTTTGCTAATTTTTACAAATTATTTAGAAACTCGAATCTCTATTTTAAAAGTAATTGTACAACATGTACAATACACTCGAAATTTTTGATTACTGTGTACTTTATAGGATTCAATATGCAGCGTATATTGATATCATGACATTGTAGGAAGCTCCCAAATAACACTTTACAAAATCAAATCTTAACTCTTAAAAAATTAAATGGTTTATGATCGAACCGATTTATAAGCAGGTAATATCAAATTAGTTGTATTTTCCAAGTATTTCAGTTTTTATTACGTGTTCTCCTTCCCCTGTAAAATAGCAAACATTTTATTTAGGTCCTTTCTACATTAAGTATATACATTTTTATTCATATCCAATGTTTTAAGTTTAAACTACTCAAATGCATAAGTGCATAAGTAATATATATTATGTGGTAGACAAATAACACATATTTGGAAGTAAATTATTGTTTATGTTTCGATAGCAATATGTCTTTTTTTGTAATATAAGTGGATAGAATATATGGTTGCAGCAAACATTTTTTGTTAGTTAAAAGGGTTAAATATAGTTATATGATGAAATGTTCATACGAACTAAATTATAGCTATACTTTTCGATATTTCAGTCATTCATTGTTGGCTGCTGAGTCTAGTAGAAGTAAGTAGGTGGCGTTCGAAATTCAAGCCGTTTCAGTCTGTCGTTAGCACAAGCAATCTAAAACGATGTCGTAAAACTCGAATATATTCTGCATGCCAAGAATTGAACGTGAGAGCCTCTTCACACTTCCACCAAAAACCTTATAGCTTATTACTCCAAATGTATAAGTTATTCCAGGGAGGATTCTAAAAGTTGTGTTCCCGATGCCCTTGCATCTTGCATCTACGTAATAATTTCATTCATTAAATTATAACGTCTCTTCACGCCCAATTGATGCTGCTCATTGGCTTCCAACTTGGGTTGACTTCTAGCCCAATTTGTCCAATTTAATTGCACTTTATTTCGTTTACGTTCCACGAAGTCATCCTCAATGTCTACACAGATGTTATGAAGAGCACAAACAGTCTCCACAATTTTACGTACTTCTAAGAGATTTTTAGCTTCCAATGCATATAGTGTGTTGAATCGCTTGGCCATTGAGTCTAACATCTGTCGAGCAGTTAATAGTGCTAGCTTTAATATGCTGTTGAAAGCACGTTCTTTATCGGAATATTCCACTTCAAACGGTCGTATAAGATATGGTTTCAATGGAAAACTTTTATCGCCAATTAGATAGCTTTCAGTTGACAGTTTATGTGGATTCAGAGCGAACGTTTTACCAATGGGTGATGAATCGAAACAATAATCCTGTTCCAGGTCCACAAAACAATCAATAACTCTTTGATCAGCATTGCATATAACTTGCAACACTACCGACACTTCTTCGTCTTTACACTCAAGAAATACGTCCAAGTGTTGAAGAGCCACCACGCCGACAAGGTGGCGAAAACCTTGAAACTGCGGGTATCTGTGAAAACCGAGCTGAGTGGATTCTCTATCTGGCTGCGAACTGGGCCACTTTATAAAGCTATTTATATTGTTAGACAGAATTTGCCAAAAGGAACGTATGATCCGATGACAATCCATCAATGGAGTTCCGAATTTGTGTGCGATCTCCTCGAAGTGCTCATCTGTAGTAAGTTTCCACAATGAAAGCGAAAACACTGTCTGAGGTGGCTCACAATTCAAAGTGTCGCAAACTTCGCTCCGCATTAAGTGGCGTATAGATTGGAATATTTTCTGTGGAAAATGACATACAATTATTGCGATGTTAACTATAACAATACTTTAAACTTGCCAAAAATGTTATTTTGCTCATATGTAAATAACTCTCGAATTCTGATGCTGTGAATTCATTCAATAGATTCAATTGAGGACAGCCTTGCGTGGCTGCTCTTCTACGTTTTAATTTCTTCGACTGCTGCCTCACGAGTTTTTGTTGATAAAGAAAAAATGTGAGGTCGCTTCCGTCGTCACTATCTAGCAATGGATATGATATGCTTCCTTTCGGAGACAACAAATTATTCCTGTCATCAACGAGAACATCTTTTGCTAGTATTACTGTTACATTCGAAAGTATTGCGTTTTCTTCCATGTTCGCTTTGTGACTTCTAAATGACTGTTATTTTAACGATGCACCACGAGAAATCGATTTCTGGAATGCACTTTCTTTACTTGTGAATTGTACAGCAGCATTTTAAAATTTAAACCCAAACTAAAACAAAAAAGAGTAAAGAACTAAAAAATGTACGCTTACCTGGAATCTTTCCTCTACACTTGTACGTTTAAAAATTTACTAAATTTATGTACTGACGCCGCAGAATCACAACAGATCTCGTGGGAAATATATTAATGACAGATAACAGCAATATCAGCTGTTCTTCCATTGTTTGTTTTGCTACATATTTCACGCTTTTGTCTTGTATTGTATACTTTCATGAAAAAATATGTTAATGTGGAAAAATAAATTGCCCACTCATTTCACTCTTGTGAATGAATAATTACACGGCACACGCACTTCTCTTATGAGATTAATTTCATTTACATATTCAAAAACATTGCCTGCCGGAGCGATATGTGAAAGTCGACAACTTGAAAATTATTGGTCGCCAAATCGATTTATTTCGTTGACGACTACCCATCCCTATTGCAATTCCGCATGTTCATAGATCTAGATTCCGAAGAACTTTTGCTTTATTTAGTGATCCCAGGAGAAAAGCTTGGGAAGTAACGATAAACTTAATATAGTGTTAATGCAAAATGGATCCCCATGACATATTTCGACAACTTACTAGAGGCGCACGTTTTACTAAAAGGAAGCCGGTTGGAGAAGGAGAGGTGGTAAGTTATTTTGGAGTTCCTTGGAATCGGAGTTTCGGTTCGATTCGTTATATTGTTAATGAAAATCCGTAGGATACTAGTAAGAATGAAAACACGAACATTGATTGTACTGCGAGACGTCCACGGCAGACTGATTCAGAAGAGGAAGAGTCATTTAATTTTCTAGAGGGTTCAGACGCCCGAAGTCCAGCAAAAAAAAGGAAGGTGGCACTGAATCCTGATGCTCAAAAAAAACAATTAGAGGATGAAATGGTAGCGTATATCTACGGAGTAATCTGATGAAATGCTCAAAATTCTTTTCCCAATAAATATTAGGTTGCAAAACTACGAAAGGAGCACCGAATCACAGTGTTGGGTAAAAATATTCCACCGCCTATCAGCAGTTTCGAGGAACTGCAAAAGTTCAGCGTTCCGGAGCGTGTGGTGAAGAATTTGTCTGCTAATTATCCACAGCCAACCCCGATACAAATGCAAGCAATGCCAATTATGCTTCACGGGCGATCGTTAATGGCCTGCGCGCCTACAGGTTCCGGAAAAACAATTGCGTTCCTTGCACCGATCATCTCTGCTCTAGGCGGACCTAAGAAAGTGGGCATTCGGGCGATAATTTTAGCTCCAACGCGTGAATTGGCTCAACAAACTTTCAGGGAATGTTCACGTCTATCCGAGAAGAGTGCGCTAAAAGTACATTTTATTAACAAAGCGAGCCAGGTGGAGCAGCATTTTGGTTCACAAAGCAGCAAGAAATTCGACATTCTGATATCTACACCGAATCGAGTGCGATTCTTGTTGGAGCAGAGCCCACCATTACTTGATTTAAGGAAGTAAGTTTAACACTTAGTACTAATTAATCGGAAAGCTCCAAACATTAACTTTTATGCTTGTTAAATCTAGTGTTGAGTGGTTTGTTATTGACGAGGCGGATCGCTTGATGGAAGAGGGCCAAAATAACTTTAAAGATCAGCTGGATGTCATATTAATGGCCTGTTCAAGTTCCTCAAGAAAACTTGCTCTATTTAGTGCCACTTATACCGTGCCTGTGGCTAAATGGGCTCTAAAGAATATCAAGAATTTGTTACGCATTAACATTGGGCAGCAAAACTCAGCGACAGAGACCGTGGATCAGGAACTGCTCTTTGTTGGTTCTGAAAGTGGTAAACTATTGGCAATGCGGGACTTGGTACGCAGTGGCTTAAAGCCACCGGTATTGGTGTTTGTACAAAGCAAAGTAAATTTGAGTTTTCCAAAAAGACGACGAACCACTATATACAATTTTCGTTTATTTAGGATCGAGCTAAAGAGCTCTTCGAAGAACTTCTGTATGACGGTATCAATGTAGACGTAATACATGCGGATCGCACCCAACAACAAAGGGATAATTGCGTGCGAGCTTTTCGAGAAGGCAATATTTGGGTTCTCATCTGCACAGAGCTAATGGGTCGCGGAATTGATTTCAAAGGTGTCAACCTCGTCATCAATTACGACTTTCCACCATCTACCATAGCCTACATACACCGCATTGGGCGTGCAGGACGGGCTGGACGTCGAGGCAAGGCGATAACCTTTTTCACTGAAAATGATGCACCTACTCTAAGGAGGTATATTAAGAAGAGTAGATAATGATTTTCGTTTAAACATTAACATTGCAAATATTTCAGCATTGCACAAATTGTAAAAAACTCTGGTGGCAAGGTTCCCGACTTCATGTTACATATGAAAAAGCCACGCAAATCAGAGGTAAAAAAATTGGCAAATTTTGCTCCTGACCGTGAGCATATTTCAACGAACTTAAAATCCGAAGCTGAACGTCAGATGAAATTGGAAGGAATTGAAAAAGTAGGTAAGACAAAGAAGCAAATTGCTGACGATAACAAAGGAAAGAAATCAACCGATAAAAAATATGAGCAAAGAGACAGTCGAAAGAAATTGAAAGGGCATGGATTTGCACAGAAACAACAACCTGAAAGCATTAAAAGAAAGAGACATTGACAAGAATATGAAGTATATTTAAACTAATCGGTAGATTTGAATGTCAATATAATTGTTTCTTAAAAAAATTAAAAATGTGGATTTTTCGTCAAAGGCACTTTGAATAGCATTCGTTACATACAAATGTATGTAGTAGTATATAGATTAAGAATATTCATTGGTTTAAGGCACATGGATTAACGCTCTGCTTGTACTTTTTTTGTTAAATGGCGACTTATGATTCGCATAGCCAGTCGCACGGCAGTTTTGGCATTTTACTTGCAGGCCAAGGCAAATATCCTGCCGTTTTGAACACCCAATAGTCGTAAGACACTTTTGTGATTAGTGCAAATAAAAATATAACTTCGGTAGCAATGAGATAATAAATGTAATCGGTCCAATCATGTGGTGACTGACAGACCTTTATTTCTTGCAATTCCATAATGCGTTGTGGCATGTTGCGGCAAAGGATCTCATTGTAATCGGGGATATCGCGACTACGCTCCAGAAGCCATAGCTAGAAGGATAAACAAAATGAAATATATATACAACTTAATTGAAAAAACACCACCTTAAACACTTTTGCTGAATTACAGTCACATTGCAGCTTGTTACCGCCCAAGAAAACATTGCGTCCAACATCGCTATCCAAGGCATTAGTAAGTAAGTACTCCGGAATCTGTAATTTCAAGAGTAATAGAAGTAAAATACTGAGTACCGCGAATCAATATAAATATTTCAATAGATGCGTTCGTACCTTGCTTAATGCATTATTTCGTAGCGAGAGACGTTGGAAATGATCCATAAATTTAGTCCCCTCCAGTTCATATATAGAGGATATTTGATTATTGTCCGCGAAAAGTTTAACGATGTTCTGATATGTTGGATTGCTGTGAAAGTGCTTTCCAAAACTGGTGATCTGCGAATGAGGAGGGCGAAATTGTCAAATATACACACGCTGCCATGTTCCACACTTCACTTTCGATCGCTATCGATTTAAGTGAAATTGAAAGTGAATTGTGGAACCTGGTTGATACTCGTAGTCAGCAACCAGAGCGAATGCTAATAATACTAACGTTATTGTTTGAAATATTCAACCAGAATGTATTTTCCGGCAGTTTTACTGGGAGTTCTGTTAATCCAAGATTAGAACAGTCTACACCTCCAAAGAGTTTAGCCGACGGTTTCGATTGGTCACCCTGCAATAGTTGCAACATGTTAAGGTCGATTTATTTTACTGTAGAATATGAAATCTTCACCAATATAAGCATGTTTTCCGGAACACAAGTACAATTGCCGTAGCCTGTAATGACAGGACATTCGCTCTGCAGGTGAATCGTCAATTCCAGCTGCTTTATGGATACGTAGTCAGTAGAGTTAAACCAATTGTAAGTGTAATTCAGCAGGCAGAAGGATTTATCAGGTTCAAAGAATTGTACATTGTCGCGGACGATAGCTTCCAATAGAGGCGCGCAAAGCATGCGTTTATTATCTCTGTAATGTAATAAAATATCTTTAGGCAATGATTGCAAGAATCTCCGGTCCGGTACTGACTCAGCGCTTACCTCACATCCACAGTTATATTTTGATATTTGTTCAACTGCGGTATATGCGACAAGTTATTGTTGTTGAGGGCCAATACTTTTAGATTGGGCACACTGCTGAGAGCACGCGGTGCTATGTCAGACAAATTGTTGCTCGATATGTTGAGGCACTTGATCCACGAGACCCGTGACAGGGATTTAATTATACGCGTAAAACTGCTATCGCTGATAGTAAGCGAGTGCAGCGACTGGTATATGGAGTGTGATATATCCAGCTCCGGCAGGGATAAGTTACGGATGTGTAGATTGGCCCAGCTGGTAACGTTGCTGCAGGTTGAGATCATTGTCATATGCGTTATATTACAGCAATACCAGGCATTCATAATGGTAGCGTGCGCATAACACTGACAAGTGTTCGGGTCTCCGCGATTGTCCGATTGGTTTAGACATAACTCAGGCCCAGCATAAAAACAGTGTTTGTCATACTCTGGTAGCTGTGCTTCTGGCTCTAGCTGTGCTGCCATTGGTGTAGTCACTTCTGGAGCGCTACCAACGGCAACATGCGCCTGCAATGGCAGAAGTGGCGCTCCATTGGATCCCAAATCTTGAACATCGACATTCTCCTCAGTCAAAACAGTGGGCACACGACGCGTGAAAAGAATACACAATACTAGCGTAAAATAGAGCTGAAATAAAGAGGAAAATACATTTCCATTAAGCATATAAAATTGTCACACGAATCTTCACACTAACTGCTTTAACAAGCGTTTGTTTAAGTAATTAACAAGAGGACAAGGGGAAAACAAATATGGGTTTGGCATGGCAAATGTGCAAATGTGATGAAACCATGGCACAGAATAAAAGAAAACTATTAAAGTAGAATATTTGGCACTTAATCTGAATAGCGTCGCCGAAATTTTGTGGGTAGGTTCATATATTTGGCGAGTTCTCCGATTTTAGCGCAAATTAATTGACATATTAACACTTTTGTGCTAATTTATTGTGAATTCAAAAAACCTTTCGAACCATAGCCAGTGTTTTACGCTAAGGAATTTAAGGTACATACATATTTACGTTTAAAACCGTACTGAAAACTTTTCCGTTTCCTTCGATATTTTTACGGCATTTTGAATATACATATCGACATCAACTCTAATAATGGCATACGGGGTGCAATTATTCTAAAAATAGATGCAAAACGTTGGCGACATTTCCTTTTATGGTAAACGCATGAATAGCATACTCCAGAAAATACTCACACTTTTGTCGTTGTGAGGCAACATTTATCTTGTGGAGTACATTAGTCCAGTATAACTAACCCACTTATTTCTTCACTTTTCGAAATGAAAACAAATAACAATAAACAGCGATATTTAACAACAAACCAAATGCAACAAGTTGCCCCGGACAACTGAAATTATGATGCACGAACGCCTCAAAGCAGTGTTGCCAGAACCTGGGATTTCGTTCACATTTCGGAATTTTTGTACCTTTAAAGAGCGCGCGGGATTTTGAGTCCAAAAATGGAATTTTTTAGCCAATTTCTTTTATACTATTGTTCATTTTTTGTTTATTTATTAATAAATGTAAATATTTTATTATTAGAACTGAATTTAAATGTAAGGTACGTTCGTAAATGCGCAAATTCGTGCAGCGGCATGCAGCCAACTTTAGTTGCCGCTGCTCGATCAGTTGATTCAACTGCTGTTCCTCTGCAGGTTGGCTGTAGAAACTTATTTTGCATTAACGAACGCGATTCAAGATGGAAATTTTGGTGAAAGCATTTATTGATAGTTGCAAAACTCAAAGTCAGAGTCTTTTAATCAATTTTAATAAAGAAAGAATAAAACGAGTGAAAAAGAGATATGTCGTGTTATAAACCGTTTTAAAAGAGAGAAAGAAAAAGAGATCGATCCTTAAAGTAAATAATAATGTGCTTTGAAACAATGAAAACCTATCCAGATGATGTATTCCATCTTTATACAAGATAACAAACAAATTTTGATTCATTTATAATAAATTTTATAGGTTTCCATTTCATGTTCTGCTACCGGCAACAGTAGAATAATTGCTGCACTGGTTGCAGAAATTTCCCGCTGCTGTGTCAAGCTGTTGCATCAACGAACGCGATGATTTGCAGAGAAGCCGCAGGGATGCATTACCGAACGTACATGTAATCTTCAGCGTTGTGCTTAAAAACAACAATTATTCGTTCTTTTTGTTTATAAAAATAAAAATAAATGTATTTATGAATCGTTAGGCACCGCGGTGGCTCAGTGGACTAAGTGCTTGATCGCTGACGCGGAGGACCTGGGTTCAACTCCCGGTCCGGTAACATCTTATGCAAAGAAAATTTGTTTTCAAATTGTATCTTTGCGCTGTGCCACTTCTCGCGGTGAATTGGCAATTCTCCGAGAATAATCTTTGCCATGAAAAGCTTCTCAAACCCGTTCGGATTCGGTAAAGTAGGTCCCGTTAACTTGTGCAAAATATAGCAGGCAGACACAAGTTAATGCGAGAAAGCTAGGCCTAAGCCCACACGGGCTGTTGCGCCAATGAATGAATTAATTAAATTTATGAATCATTATCGAAAATTACGTTTTTAATTAATATTTGTAAATGGGATTTTTCCGGGATTTTTTATTTTTTAAAAGGGAGGCGTTTTGCATGTGAAAGGGATTTTTGGAGCTAGATCTCTGGCAATACTGCCTCAAAGAAAGTCCGACAATGACAACTCATGAAAATAATACAGGGTCACTTTTGTATTGAACGTAAAATCTCCTCTCACGTCTGTCAGGCAGACGCAATTAATACTATAAAAAAATTTACTTAATAATTGTCTTAAAAACTCGGTAACCATTACGAAATTTGAGAATGCTCGCATTAACAAGCACACATATCAGATGAAATTCACGTTCGTGGTGACATTATAAAAATTAAATATTTTCCCTGATAAATTATATTACTACGCAACAGTACGCGAATGAGGCTGGAACTCCACTTAATAAAATTTATCAAAATCTGGCAACTGTCGTACATCCTGTGTCATAACGGGCTTGTCATATTGTATTTGCTATTCTGGGGTGACAAAGAAAGCAAAGGCACGTAGCCGTTGATTTCGTTGAGATAAATTGAAATTCGTATATTAAAGCAAAGCAACATTTAAAATGCCTATCGACGGACGAGAACTCATTGAAGCAATTAACATAATTGCCGATGAGCGGAATGTGCGCGTTACAGTGAAACAAAGCAGTAAGGGAGCTTTAGTTTGTGGAGCGTGTTGTTTTGCGGGAGGCCTGCTTCTAGGACCAGTGGGATTGGCTGTAGGCGGAGCTGCCGGTGGAGTAGTGGCCTACAAAATTACTAGTGGTATGCTGTATTTCCTGCTGGATTGTTGAATCTGAACTGTCTTGTTTTTCCTAGGTTCCTTTCGGCCATTAAGCGATGTTATAATCAATGATTTGAGCGACACACAAAAGGAGCAATTGGTGCAACATGTATCACAAGCTGTGGCCGAGTTCCAACCGTCTGACTTGGCTATGTTGCTGCCATTAATAATGAGCAATGTCTCAATACAGCAGGCTGTGCTAAAGACGGTTATCTCTTTCGTTTCAAGTGAATTACGATTGCAGATTGTTGATTGATATAAATTGTACGATATCTGTCAATTCGTAGAATTTCACAGACGGTACATTTAGGATCTAAGTATTGGTAATAATTATATACATTAGTTATTATTGTACATACTTTGCCATTACATTAAGCCCCCTTTTTGTCGGAGAAATTGCTTATACAAAAATTCTTAAATGTGTGTACATATTTTTTAAATTTAATAACAAAACAATACAAATAAATGGGAACACGTTCAGGTCCGTTTTACTTTTTTAATAAATTTATTGAAATTTAATCCCAATCCACGTTGACTTGGTCCCAATCATCCACGAAGGGCTTGTCAATCGTGTCAATCATAAGTCCGCAGCTGAAACAATCCGATGCAAGTATTTCTTCAATCTCTAGCTTTATTTTCTCGCGCTTAATTTGTTGTTTATGTGAATTCTCCGATATATTTGCCTGCCCCAAAACTGCATCTAGCTGTTGCTTTAACATAGTCAGTTTTCGACTTCGCTCTGTCTCCAACAATGGGATGATCTGTTTCTCGAGACAATCGTTATGAAATTTATGGCCACAGGCGAAAACGAAGAATGGTTTCACGAGCAAAAATGATTCACAAATAGTGCATGTTTCATGTGCTCCTATTCGTACACTGTGTTCTCGTACATTTTGGAGATCATTTCGTACGCGTTCGGCTTGCTTAGTACACTCTTCCATGTCTTGCTCCAACTCCCGGATTTTCTGATTGTACTCCTATTTAATGATAAAATAATTTTAATAGTTCAACCTGATAGAGATTCAGAGCGAAGGCACCTTAAGAGCGTGGCAGATGGGCTTCTTAAAATCATCAATCTTCTCAAAATCGGAAAAGAATGGTAATAGATCCTCGATCCGCAGTAGTTCTCCGCACTCTTTCAATAATTCTAAAGCCTTCTCCACATCATTCGTTCCCTTTATATCATGGTAAGCTGAAAAAATAAAGCGGCAATTACATAAAGTAATAATTGAAAACATGTAAACAGTCCACATTACCAATGCGCAGCCACAACTTGCGACATATTTCCTCATCGCGTGGTTTAGAAGCAGTTTCCTTGGCTAGGGACATGTCAAAAGTCAATGCTAAATCCACAGCGGTTGGCCACATCTGCAGCAGACACTGCAGAAAAACGCATGCAACGTTAAGACCGAATTCCGTGCACACAGTTAAAGCATAGTTGATGTCGTAGTGCACCAGAGAATCGTCGTGGCCCTCGTTCTCCAGATAACCAATTACCTTATCCGGGGTTTGCTCAGCATAGAGTCGCAGTAAATAGTTGTGCACAGCCTGATTTGTTTCACCCATCTTATAAATAGCGAACTCTAAATATCGTATTACCTCTTCAACATGCTTTGGACTCTCGGTAGTTATAAGGGTCGGCATAATTTCCGGTATTTGCAATTTGCGTCCTTGAGATATCAATACGTCTACAACTTCATGCGGCAAATACTCCATAATAATTGGACAGTATTTGTAGTATAGTGCGATGCTCTTTTGTTTACGTAGTGTATCTAATGCCTCTTTGTAGTTCTCTACGCTGAGCTGCTGATTGATGACTTCCTCGAAATCTTCATTTGCAATGGCAAACAGAGACAGATTGTGCGCGTCCGCATGTTGAGTTATCAAGTTCTGTATGATGATACGATTTTCGCGAGTACATTTTGCGACTACCGCATCCTGCATAAACGCGTTAAACTCATGTTGCCACTGGTTACGCACCTCAGTGTCACGCCCTGGAAAGTTGATTTGCGTCAAATACATGTCCGTAAGCCACACCACAAGCATAGTGACATGCTCAGCACTGTTGCTAACTACATGCAAACGCTTTCTCACGTAATTAATAATGGGATGTTTGTCATCTAGATCGATAAACTTAAGGCAAATTTCTTCGAATGGCATTTGAGTGTTGGCGTAAATATCTGCTGCAATTTTATATTGCTTCTCCGTGAAAGCGACTTCGGCTTTGCTTTTTAATACCATATCTAAATGTTGAGGATTTGCTGCAGCGTGAACTTCTGCTTTATCGTAGAGGCCTTTATTCATGTAAATTTCCCAAATATTGCGCTCTTCATTTGAGATCGCGAAATAAAATACCGATTTCTCAGTGTACACGTAAATTGTTCCCGTGAACTGGTCTCGCACAATGTTCAACAGCTTACCGTGCTCATGGAAATACTCTTCATATACCACCTCCTGGTTCAATAGACATATGCCAGTAATATGGTCGTGATAAAGCAATAGAGCATGATATTCTGTAAGAATGAAACTCTTTGGCACCTTCTGGCGCCGTTCTTCGTAGGTCAGATTTCTTTGCTGGCCTAAGCTGATAATGTTTTCGTCAATAAGTATTGCAGAATTTGCACTTTTAGCATCTGCAGTCACATTTCCAACATGCAAGCCTGTAGCGGAAAGCCAACCCCACTGTCGGGGATACTTCTCATTCGGCGGGGCAAAGAAACACAGTACAGAATAGTTGCAATCGGCCGATATTTTCATGACATGGTGTTCCTTCGCACCGCTAACATATGGAGCAAAAATTGCTTGCAACGATTTCTCCTCCGGCTTTAATACTTCTTGGAATGTGTAGATGCAGTCAGGCGTTGTTGCGATCACAATATACTTCTTACTTTTCGGTATTTGTAATAACTCCAAGCCGGTGATAGGATACTTTGTTCGTCCCAACCCTAGATCAAAAACCTGTTAAAAGTTTAGTTTTGAAACTGAAATCTCAGATAAACAATGTAATAGAATAGATGTTACCTGCTTCCTATAAGAAGGTTTATCTGCTTCCTGGGACAACTCCGTTTCAAAAATAAGACCTCGGCTGGTGCCCAACAGAATAGAACTCGTGCATGACTCCGTGCCAGTGTAGCAGTTAAAGGCAACCGCAGTAATCTCATGATCTTTAAATTTTTCGATACGACGCACCTTGGGACCATTATCGTGAATATATAAAAAGTCAGCCGAGAGTCCCGGTGATTTCGGCATTAATGAAATCAATAGGTGATAACCTGTGTGATCGAAGAATAGCTTCGAAATTTTGTACCCAACTAAATACTTCTCTAGAGGAATCTCTCCCGGCGGTATCGCTCGTGGTAAGAAGAAACGCTGAAGCATCACATTTGAAGGTGTGACATTTGTGACACACACAAGCCAATTCTTTGAAACCGTTAAATGCGTGAAGTCCGTGCACTTGGCTGTTTGATGCTCACGCCTTTTGCTGAAAATGGGCGGATCAGCACCTACAATCTCGTTAGATTTCGCTTTGCTTTTGACGCCGCTAGTAACCGGAAGGAATTTTGGTTTCGCCGTTGGTCCAAGGACAGGAAACACTTCGTCAGTTCCTTCTGCCATTTTCAATGTTGTTGTCAGAAGATGACTAGATGACTTCCTATTCACTGTCCAACTTTTCACAACACAGAAATAATTAAACTAAAATTGTTTTCAGTGGCCACCAGGGTTGGGCTGGGCCAAAATAAAAACGTACCCAATTTTGTAAAAAACGTACCTTTTTCATAAATTTTGTACCTTGAGAATAAAAATTTGTTAGGATAGGGATGAGTTCGTCTTCGAGTTCGGTTGGATAGCGGGGTTTAGACGATCCTACATGTCGTCCAACATGGCTTGACGGCAGGAATAACTGTACACGTGCCGCTGCGTATACACGGTCCCACATGTCGTACAAGTTGTACTACTTGTTGTACGGTACAACATCACTTTCTTCAAGTTGGCAAGCGAGACGCACGCATACAGCCAAAGCCTTTTTACCGACGGCAAATGAGACTTTTGAAAAAGAATGGGCGTTCTCAGCTCTTGTCGATAGCATTCGACTCAATTCGTTTTTTTTGAAGTAAAACTTCTTTGCGGAGGGGTAAGCTTAAATTTTGTCAAATGGAAGTACTAATTTTCATATTGGATTCTTATTGTGAAACAGCGCCTCTGCCGGCAAATTGTAGTGATTATAGTAAAACTGCCAATCCTGTGCACCAACCAACCAATCAAATATCTTATATCAGCGCCTCTGCCGACATATTGCAGTTAATATTCAGCAAATGACAGCAAAGTTGAAATGTATGAAATCATATGAAGCATGGCACATAAGCAACGGATGCGATGCCGCAACGCAAAAAGTTGAACAACTTTCAACTTTTGCCGTCCGGCAGAACGTTGACAGATATCAGCTGATTGTTTTTATTGTTTTGCCGACTTGAAATTTTCTGTGGAATTTTTTCAATTTCATTGAAATTTTCTGTATTAGCAATTGTTTCGAAGAACAATTAATAGAAACAGTACAACAGTACATTTGCCTTTATGACAAATGGGCTCAGGTGTACCGCAAGAAGCTTCTGAAGGAAAATGCTGGGGTTTCTGCTGCTGGCGCAACAATATAAATGTTTTAATACAGAAGACGAGGCAGCTGAATTCTATGCGCTGCCAGCGTATTCATTGTGCCGACCCTCTCCGGCAGTCCGTCGCCGTCAGTTGAAAAATCGCTCTCACGGACGCAACGGATTCTATGTGACAAGGCCTTAAATGGGTACCATGTTCACGTGAGAGGAAAAAGAGATAAGATATCCTGCTTGTTTCAGAAAGAATGCCTTTGCTTCCATGTTTCCATGTCATTGGCGGTCATTGGAAAAATATAACAATTAAAGAAACGCTGCATTTATTTCACCATTTTATGGTTTATATTATATAAATTAATTTATATTTTTCACCAAATTAAAATGCTCGAACTTGGAAGTCATTATTTCGTTTGAGAAATTACCACCGCAAACATCAATAAATCTATGCTACTGCAGTGAGTGAAGTGTGAAGGGGGTTATGTCATACTGTGGGGTGGGTCATGGTTATAAATGTCACTTCGGCAAATGTAAATATTTTACCTAGCTCCTCTTCTTCTATGGCCACACAAGGGTTGCTTCTTTTTTGTTGTTTGCAAAGATCAAGGAACAACACCACAGGGGCTATACTGAAAGAACGCCGCCAATAATATTTTATGGCTGCCAGTTTAAAGAATACTAGTAAGTCCGCTTTTACACGATGCGACTCGGCCCCGGCGATTTTTTCGCATTCCGCTTTGAAATCGCGCATAGCTTTTACACGATGCGACTCGCTGGTGTCGAGCATTTTGACACTAGAGTCTGCAGCTGGTTTTATTTCTGTAATTTGTAAACATTTAAAGCACTTATTCCACTCTTTGCTCATTTTTTTCTTTATATTTACTTTTATGCGTAAAGTTCTGTAAATTTTTCAGTTTATTTGCAATACGTATTCACTCGATTTCAAGTTTTAATTTACAGTCGACAGCGCGAAGCGCGAAAACGAATAAAGAGGAACGTCAGAAAATCAGAAAATCGCAGCACAATCGCTGCCCGAGCGATTTTGCGCGTTCCCCTGTCGTTTCACCCCTCTTTCCTACATTCTTCCGTGTCTCCGGGGCCGAGTCGCATCGTGTAAAAGCGGACTAATACTACAGACAAGTAAACTTGACTATTCTTAGTTTGCTCAGATTAAGTTATGCATATGCCTCATTCATTTTCAGATTGTCAACAACTGCCATCGAAATTATATCTACCACAGATTTACCACGTTTATATGGAATTGCCACATATTGCAATCTGAAGAGACTTCGTTAGAGTGAAATTGCATTGCAATTGAATATACGACGTAAAGACGGTGGAAAAGGCTCATCCGCTCATAATGGAACTTTTACGATACTTAAAATAGATAATGCAACGGGGAAAAGTCGAAAATGTATCATGGAAATTTTACGAGTATATCAAAGTATTAAGCATTTATAAAAATGCTAAAAATGTCGAAATCATTGACAGTTTCCATTGGGAATTAAGCATCATTTGCCAAAAGAAAAGCTCATGTAGTATATACCAACTCAAATTCTAAATTCTAAAAAAAAATTTAAAATGCGTGTCGCGCGTCACGCCAAAACTGTTAGGTTCTTACATATATGTCTTTCTTACGCTCATTTTCCCACATAAGTATGTAGATGGAAATTGACGTGGTTATACAACTGACATGGTACGAGTACTCATTTTAATTTGGCATGTACTTATAACTTATAACACATCATAAGTGTTTTTTTATAGCAACTATAAAAGATTTAACTAACTGAGTTCTTCAATTTGGTTATGTGCTTGAAGATGTCTATTAGAACAAGAATCTTAAACTATTTCATAAAATCAAATAAATCTCTTTCAGTTCAGGCCCTTCAAAAATAATCAGCTTGCATTAGCGCAGATTGTTTAATATTTCTTTCACGTGCTGAGATTAACTTCTTCCATGCCTAGGAGCACTTAGTAAACACATACTTAATTGAAGCAATGTATATATGGATATGTATAATTAAAACGAATTTTCAGTAATAGGTGTCTTTAACTTAGTTTTCACCCTTCGCAGAGTCTGAACGATCACCCGCTGGTACCTGTAGTTTGCGGGTATACAGTACAGTGCCTCGCAAACGTATTGGCAATTTTAATCAATATGCTAGCGTCTATAACTAAAAGATACACTTTTGAAGAGATTTATGAAATTTTTTTGTTCAATTGAAATTACGAATACTTTTGTGAGGTACTGTAGCTGCTTCTTAACATAACTTTGAGGCGGATGACATGGCAGGGAATATCATCACATGTCACAAAGAGGCGGGCGCATTGATTGAAAGTTTCGAATATAGACAGGTGTACACTTTTACAGCCATAGTGCCGTGACGACATGCGAAACCGAATATTCGTTACAAGAAAATTCTGCAAATAAAATGTCGGACTCAACAATACAGTTAATTAAATTTACTGTATGGCTCTGCATGTGTATGTGTGTGTGTCTGTATATGTTTCCGCATATGTGGGTATGCACTGGCTGGCATCAAAATCGGCAATACAGTGTGAATTTGCTGAATTTGTAGAATTTTTGTTGTTTTTGTTTAAAAGTTTTCACTATAAGAATACGTATTTACATAAAAGTAAACAAATCGAGCACTAAATCGAAAGTAAACAAGTGGGGTAGTAGATGTGTATTGCAGATTGTACGGCGGCGGGTGCTATGAATGAGCCGAGCTCGAGTGTTCAGTTTGGAGCCAACTTGCAAAGTAGAAATGCACATTTTGCCGCGCGAACTGCGACCAGCAAAAAGGGTACATCGGGTAAATAAGCTAAGCAAATAAACGTTGCTTTTATTTATATGGAATACGAGTACATACTATATACATATGTATGTAGGTAACAAATGTGTTGATATACAAGATGTAGTTATGTATGAAAAGAAAGTACGTCACTTGCCGACGACCGAGTGCCGGCAGGGAGTTGAGGAGCGGGATTGCCGTTGGACGGAACGTATTCCTTGAGAGCGTTTCGGCTGCGTCTTGTTTGAGGCAGGTTGCCGCTCGACCGCCGCGGCGGAATTCTCGCACAGTGGGAAAAGCCGAGCGAGCGTACAGCGGTTATTGCGATTCTGGCTGTTATAAATACCGACCGTACGACTCTCATTCTCTCACAGTGGTTAAAGTGACATGAAAGTGAAGACATTGCATCGTAGTCACAAGTCATGTATCAGCATGCTCCAAACACAGCTAATATTTTTGCCAACGGTAAGTGAACGCAAATATTCCTTTTGGAATGTGTATATATAGTGGACTACACTTGAAGAAAATGTAATAAATTAATCGTCATTTGGAAGTAATCTTCCCACCTGATGTGCTGACGTGAGTAGGAAGATGCGTGTGTGGAGGCTTTAATAAAATACATGCAAATCCCGTGAATTGTCTCATTCTTTTGTGTATTATATGAACCTCTATTTCGTGTTGAAAATGCGCGCGCACACGTCTACATACGATGTGTGTGTGTGTATGCATGTGTAATGTTTAAACAAAAGCAGTTTACAGAGTGATGTAAACTTGTATTGTTCTTGATGATGTACGGTGGCTCACAATGAAAATTTCCCACCAAAATTGAAACACTTTTTGGCCAGACATTTTTTACGAATGCTGTTGCTGCTTCTGAGTATCTTTATATTTTTGTTTTTAATAAGGATTCTGAAATGGATTGTGTAATTTGTGAAATTTCTGCAACCAAAAGTTTCTTTTGTGGTGTGCCATTTTTACTGTCAGCCACTGTGTGTATGTATGTGCACTCATATACGCTTGTGTGTATACGTTTTGGTATATTTTCAGTTGGGCGAGTCTAGCACAGTCCCACTCCATACCATTCACCTCCGTACAACTTTTTAGATCTCCTCTCTCTCAATGATTAAGAATATAGTTGTGGGAAGTATCTTTTTAAAAATTTTGTCAAAAACAAATTTGCAAGTGAGGCTTGGTTAATGCAGCGCACACTTTGTCATTTCAATATTAGTGACGTTCTGAGGGCACGACCGACGCTTTTGCCGCGCCATACGCAGGGGCGTATGAGTGCCTTAAGCTCCTGCTGAGAGCAACGCCGCACAGAGGGACGAAGCGGCAAAAATGATAAACAAAAAATTCAAAATTTTAAAATTTATGCATGTGATATGCTAATATATTAAAGCAAAGAAAGCAAAAAGCATTCTTTTATTTTGTAGAAAAATACAATTTCAAAGTTCAAGTATAAAAGAGTTAAGCCAAACGCGTAAGTAGTTTTTCGCAATGCTGCTTATTTAAAGATAGATATTACAATTTTTGTCCTGCCAAAAACACAGAGATTCTTCTTCTTGATAATTTCACAATATCGAAATATGCTGTTAGTTAAATATCAAACTTTTGTGGTAAACCCAAAACTTTTTAAAAAGTATACATATTTTTCCTTGATATGCACGAAAATGTGTATGTACATATGTACATACGTACGTACATTTTTGTAGTGATACATTTTTTTTATTAGATTACTCCGCTCGAGCATTTTAAGTGCTGTTCTAACGCATTTTCTAGACCATTGTAAACATAGAATTTACATTTTATTAAAATACTGCTTGTATAATGATTGAAGGTGATTATTTAACTGAGAAGTGAATCCAATACATTTTGCAGATAAATATGTAATATGTTATGATATGATATTAATTTTATTTTATAAAGTTAAAAAAAAATTAATTTATGGACGGTGATTTGGATTAGTTTTGACTGCGATTTGTACCAAGTCATTCCACTGAACAATGAAATTTTGCAAGAGATTTTCATGTGCGCAGGCTCAACCCGAAGCTTCTAGTCGGAAAACGCCTGATTGTGAGGCTGAGCCTCCCTTATCCATGTCTCTTCAGGGGGTGGTACGAGTCGCCTGCTGCAAACAGCTGGTTTGGCAATGGACTTGAATGTTGTACGACAATCAGTGAATGAATGGGCCCTTGTTAAGTTTCTTCGCTGCTTATCCTTAACTTAACTTTTGTTGGCTATCCACTTTACTACGCTTTTCATCGCTGCGATAGCAGAAAACCTTTTGCTCTTCGATGCCACTCTTCGCTTCGCTCTATGCTTTCTCTTCTCTCTTGACGTTGCCGTGTATTTGACTGTGGCCGAGGCTTGGCAATGTTGCGGCACTGAATTGTATATTGCATAACATCCGTTTTTTAAGAATAAATTGTGCGGGGGGGGGGGGGGGGGGGGTGGTACTAATCCTCCTTTTGACAGGAAATATCGAAAGAGATCTACTTCGTCCATATCTAATCAAAATGCTTTATTTCCATACATACATACATATGTACATACATACATATGCAAATAAGTAGTGCTGATGAAACGACAGTGAAATGTTGCTTTGAATGCAACAAATAGTTTATACAACTTGCCGGAGATGATTGTGAAATTAACATTTGCAGCGTTCTCAAGAGGCCTAAAGCACCGGCATGTTGGCGTGTCACATCAAGGACGTTGAAAAGAGCGCCTGCGCGTCAAATTGTTTCCCAATGCTTGCTCGAAAATACTCCGGAGTAACAGCGTTACCTTTGTCAAATTATTATGTTACATTTTAGAATGGATTAAAGTCTGCGGAATTAACAGAACAATGGTAAAGTGTAATTTAAAATTTTTTTTTATATTCTATCTTTAAGCCACCCAAAATGACGTAGGACTCAAAATTGTCAATTCGAATAAAACTGTTACATAGTTTCAGGATTATAATATCTATGTAAAACTTTGCAACAGTTCGTTAAATGCTTTTTCCTAAAATGCTCTAATACTTTGAGCATACTCGTAGAAAAAAACCGGAAACTATTCAACAGTTGTGCTTAGTTCCGTTCCTTCGACAATTTGCGGGCCAACGGCCCCGATTGCCAAACTAGCACCCCAGTTTAAATTGCTGCAGAATGAAAATTATTAAGAAAATGGAGACGACGTGGAAACGGAATACCAGATTATAGGCATATTTAAATGAAATAAACTACATATAAAAATTTATACGCATTTGTCACGTATACTACAAGAAAATTATACTAGTACATAAAGATGCTTTGCACAATTTCCAAGCTTGAAAGTCTTATTTACAAGCTTAACAGCCCTATTCTGGCGAGAATCACATTCAATGTTTTTTTTAGCAATTAATATTTTCCAATATGCATATGTATATGTACATATATAATTGGAACGGCAAACAATTGCGGCTGTAACGTTAGCAAAACATTGGCAATAGGCAATATAGAAATAAGAACATGTTCATTTGGCCATATATTTCGAATTTTGATTGAAAGGCTCTTTGGTCTTTCCGAACTTTAGCCCCAGTATTTATATCCGTTTCGAGAACGAATTAAGGCCGACTCGAATTCTAAAAGCTTTTGTGTTTGTTATCGATGGTGTTGTATCCGAAGTGTAATGGAATCGACACATAGACGAATGAGGCAATTGCGCATTGAATTGCATCACAGTTCAGACAACCCGGTCGGATCTCAATTCCATTTCCGAACGATATCAGATTGCAGAACAGAGTCGATTGTAAAACGCGTTAGCGCGTGCTTAATTGTTGCTTTGGGTGTATGATCGATCCTCTCACGATTAGACTAATTCCCACACGTACACAAACATTTGTATATATTAATTTGCAGACGTAGGCATCGTCATGAGTAATGGTCACGAGGCTCTTCGCTAGCATGTATGTACGTATTCACATACCAAATTCTACATTTCTTCAAATTTTCATTGGCACGTGGCCAAATATTTCAATCTTAGTATCTGCATGATACTTGTTTGGATTGATATACTACATATATATACAAGTATACGAGCATATTGTACATATTTTTTAGCACAAAAAACACATCTTTAAGTTAAGTTCTGATAAAATAAGTGAAATTGTTTTGATTGCCCTTGAATTGGCGTTTATATTCAATAAAAACACATTTTACAACATTTGTTGTGGATTTCAAAATGTTTTGTGTAAAACGGTTCAATATAATAATTACCTTGAAATATGACTCGCGAACGGCTAAGCTCTTAACGGAAAAACGTTTAAAGAACTGTTCCATAGTTCCAGGCTTATTATTCATAACAGCTCAAGAAGGCAACGAATTTGTTTTAAATTGTTTCCTTGAACGGCGAAACTCTCGCGAAGAATAGGTAACTCTTCGAGAGTTTTCTTTGTCATGAAAAAAAAGCTTCTCAATCTCTTTTAGCAGAGGCTATGTAATTTATTCTTAAGTCCCGTTAGTTTGTGCTAAAAATATAACTAACACACACAGAGTTTTTCAGAGAAAGCTCAGCCCAAGTCTCTTTTACGTGCTGCTATGGAGCTTAAAAAATAATGGATGCCCCACGGATGCAGATGCGAATTTCGGCAGACCAGTTTCCCTATTAAAAGTGCCAAATTGCACTCTTGAGAAATAAGTACAAAAGTCACATGGGCTTTACATAACTATCGGTTGCAAAATATAGCTAATCTAAATAAACAGAATGCAATGCCAGCATTATTTCTTTTTATTCTATCTTGTACTCAAAGAATCTGACAGACTTCATCTTTTGTGAAGGCGTGTTTACATTTAAGATTCATTCTGTTTTATTTGCATTTTCAAAAACTCGCTTGTGATGTAGAAAAGTCGAATGCGAATTTTTAATTATACAAATAATTATACATGCTTGTAGTAAATACATATACAACTAAATATATATGTATTTCCATACTAGGGATGCCAATCCAGAAAGGTTTTGGTTCACCCGGGTTCTTTCAGAATCTAAAGAATCAATCCCTGGATCCCGGGATTACTGGATCGTGATTTCTCATACACTTTAACTTGTTTGCCTTCCGAGCACAATCCAAAATTTCCAATTAAACTTAATTTACAACAAATGTAAGAAATTTTTTGAAACGAAGAAATGTAATCAGGTCATGAAATTAATTTTCATGTCTAGAAAATAACGTTTCTTACTCTTACAAGTGCATCTTAAATATTTTTAGCGATCGCACTTTTTGTATGTCCGTTTGACTATCCGAGGTAAATTAATTTTTTTCCCCAAAATTCTTTCCTGGCTGATGAGCAGCCAAATTTCAGTAAAATTCAGAATTTTTTTTACAAGTTATGCTAGTCATAATAGACCTTTTAGGTCACGGTGACTAGGAGACTGGATCCCTACTCCGACAGCAATCTTAATACATATATCAGCTGTTATTTTTGAATGTGGAATAAGTCCATATTTTACAAAAATGTAGATAATGGCAGCTATAGATAAAACTTTTTATGATCTTTGTATGGGTAAACAATTTATAGTCAAAAAATATTTGATTCTAATATTTGGGAGATGGAAGTTTTACCTCTTAATAGTATTGACACGTGAAATGTAAACAATGAAATATCTCGCAATAACAGAAAGTGAACTTACTCCACTTTCAAAAATAACAGCTCATATCATGATAAGAAAGAGTTTTTTTTCAGATATCCCACGATTTTCTATATCCTTGGATTTCAGGATTCGGGATTGGCAGGCCTAGTATATACCATATACTTATACATACATATGTACATACGTACTTCCCGTGCAGTTTATTCTGGAAGCAGATCATCTTAAATGCCCGTTATTGATTAGTGGTCGCCTTTTCAGTAAAATTTTTATTTAACATCACTCAGCGTTGATTCTGACATAAAAACAATGGCTTTTTTAAATGAATTTAGCTTATTTTTGCACTCACGCAGTTGTTTTATGGCTCGGATTGTGTTTATTTACTTGGCCCGTTACTCCCGCCCCCAAATACGTGCGCACACACACATTCCAACGCATGTCTGTGTATGAGTATATACACGAATTGTATTACAAACAGCAGACAGACAGCATCAGAATCAATTTGCAAAGTACATCTGCTTGATATATAGCATTCCTTTCTTATTTTTTAATTTCAATTGAGGAGCAATATCGAACAATAAAGCGCGTGTTGGGCGAACGGAAAACAGTCTCAAGAAATTTCACTCAATTTACTTGAAAAAAAACTCGAAGACCATGTGCAAGGAGAAACGAGAAAATTGAGCGCTGCTGAAACCCTAAAAACATTATTAGAAGCAATTATGGCAAACTTGCACATCAGTTCAAGCAGAGTATCGAGCGAATGCACATCTAAAATTTTCAAAAGTCAAGGCGTGCATCCAAAGTGAAAAGTGAATGAAATACATATTTGTGTGTATGTATATATGTATCTTACAGCACACAGCAGAGCGTCGAAAAGCATAAAAATAGCACATAGAGTGGTATAAAAAAAGGAAAATACGAACTGCAAAGAATAAATAAATTTGGTAGAATTATCTTCGCCTTCAACTTTTGCTAGTCGCTCGCAAAGTGTTCTTTATAATTATAGAATACAAGCTATTCAAGCATACGAAATTAACACAGCGAAAAGCAGAGTTCTACTAAAGCGGAAAAGGAAGCCGTATTGCAGAAAATTTTGACCAGTCTAGCCAATTCGCTCAGCTGAAGAATTAGCGAACTTGGAAAAAAGCACTGCCACCAGCTTCATGCGAGTGATGCTGTGGTGAAGCGCTAGATTCTAAGATAGCCGCAGCAAGTCCCAGCCTCCTTTTCATTTGAGCTTGTTGGTGTGACGTGTGACGTACGGCGCATTCGCTCGTGGGCGAGCAGTGAATATTTGCCAGTTCGCAGTTGGCGTGTTGTCGCTGTTGGAATAGAGATTTTCGATATTAGCTACTCGGCACAAGCACATCGGCGCCATTGTTATCGCCATTGCCGGCAGCGCCATCGCCATCGCCATTCCGACACCGACTTCGTGTGTGTTTGTGTTGTGTGTGTGCCTCTATCGCGCGGCCTAGAGCGCTCGTATTCGAACGAAGCGTTCGGGACTCGTTCGGTATAAGGCTCCGTGCTTTGACAGTGGCCAAACAGTTAAGTGAAATCTTTCGTGGTCGCCATTGCCTTTCGCTCTTAATAAATATTTGCGGCGAACTAATTTATAAAACCTTTTATCCGTCCATGCCATGCGCGATAAAATCTCTCAGCTATTTTGCTTGCAAAGAAACGCATGCAAAAATAATCCAACAGATACTCGAGGTGTGTTTTTTAAAGACAAACAGAAAAATAATACTATAAATGTTCACACTTAAATTTATGTACAAAATAACTTACATATAAAAATCTCTTAGTATGAACGCTCACTAATCGGAAACTTTTTGTTGCAATTTTGCATGTATTTGTTTAAAAAGGACATAATGTGCCAGCTAAAGTCACAGACAACGGGACAACGTGCGCCAATGGGTCTTCTCGGGCAGATGGGCCCGAAACGACAGAGACCGACGCATCAGGGACCGGGGGGCTGCGGGAGTCGATGGAGGGGAGGGGCACAACGCCGAACGACGCTATTCACCTCAAGAGACGGGTGGGACTCTTCAGTGGGGTGGCTTTAATTGTCGGAACGATGATAGGTGAGTACAAAATTCATAAAGATTATATTAGATCGTGTAAAAGGTATATAGTAAGCTACCTGTTGCTATTTCACATAAACACGCTGCGATTGAAAGGAAAGAATGCCGCTCAGTCGCTCAGTATCCGTTTCCGCCTATTTGGCACAAATTATTTAAAATTCAAGAAATTGAAAATATATCTGATATGTTCGCGATGTCGTTATTTTGCATGTATATGTGTACGTTCACATACATTTATGTGTGTGTGGCTATGTGCACATAAAGAAATGTAATAAAAATAAACGGGAATTAATTTAACGTAACGGCGCCATTGAATTCGCCATTTTGTTGCCTCGGAAAATAGTTTTGGAACGTAAATAAATTGGCACGAAATTGTATTGTACATAAATTATATGTGCATATATTCATTTATAGAGACGATAACAACTACGTCAATACAATACATATATAACATATGCATAAAAAACGGCATAAGAAAATATATGTACAATACAAAATTTAGTTGTGATATAACGAAGAGAATCTGTTGTATGTATTGCGAAAAATATATCGATTATATACCGAAGGGTCAATGCTTGCTTTAATGGTTCTGTGCTGACTGAAAATCACAAATATAACCGTTTATATAGTCGTAAGTACTTTTACTTCTTGCTAAGTTATTAAATTCTTTTTGATTTTTCGAGAAAGACTCTCAATATTCAATATTTCAAAAAGAGAAATTCGTTCATACATAGTCTTATGATTTCTTCAATTATTTTAGTCTGCTCTCTACGAACAACATAATGGCTTATAAAAATATACAGTTTGTTGCTATTACTTTTTCCAACACTGTATATTCAAGTGCGCGAGTTGGTTGATAGCCAATTAACTATACATACGGTGCGGTGACCATACGTTCTGTATCATATAAAGGAGTATGTACTGCATTTGAGTAGCGTGTTTGTATGAATTCGTTTTTAATACAAAACATACAAGTGTTTTTAGTTTTTACAGTATTCCATTTGAGTTCTTGAACTCTATTTTCTCTCCCACTCTCTGGGAACAATTTGAACTGTCACTGATATTTATTACACTATGCCCCTCATACATGTGTATGCTTAAAAAATAGAATTCTTTTAAAATTGTATTTTGTAAACATTCCGAATATTTAAGATTTTTTGTCAGCTTTAATTTACCGTAATTTCTTTATAAATTTTTATTTCAAGAAAATATTATCTATAATCACAAAACTTTTGGGCACCCCTGATATAGACTGTGTACTTACTTTGATTCAAGTACTGAAGATAATATTTTTGTTTCGAGTTTTAAGAAATGATCAGTTTATTCTTTTGTAAGCACTACAACTATTTTCAATATGTACAAATTTTTAATTGAACTTAATTGTTTGTATTCTTGTGGGGCGCTGCGTTTTGATTTAAAAAATATGGTCACCGTAACTATACGACTAGTTATAAATTTTGAATTTATTGTTTGTAGTGGTGCTTTTTATTCAAAAGCTCAAAGTGATTTTTCTTCTTAATATCAAACTAGGGTCTGGAATTTTCGTGTCACCTTCGGGTCTACTAGTTCGTACTGGTTCCGTTGGAGTAAGCTTTATCATATGGCTGGCCTGTGGGGTGCTCTCACTTTTGGGTAAGTTGATGCCTGTTGAGGCATACGGGCAGGGTACGAATGAATCGTTTCGATCGTATTTTCCCGCCATCACAATCCAATTGGCGATTTGCAACGAATTAAGTTAGAGCTTTTTTAATTCTCCATTATAGGCGCTCTGGCATACGCAGAACTGGGAACGATGAATACGTCGTCAGGAGCTGAATGGGCATACTTTATGGACGCATTCGGACCGGCTCCAGCATTTCTGTTTTCATGGGTGTCGACGTTGGTGCTGAAACCGTCACAGATGGCCATCATCTGCCTGTCGTTTGCGCAGTACGCAGTAGAGGCTTTTGTATCCGAATGCGATCCGCCCATGTCGGTTGTGAAAATGGTTGCTTTAGTGGCAATTGGTAAGTGTGAATGCTCCCTTGCGCTTGCATGCATATGCACTTTTGTTCTTTCTTTGCAGTCATGATACTCTTCGTGAATTGTTATAGCGTTAATTTGGGCATGGTTGTGCAGAATATTTTCACCGCCGCTAAATTGGTAGCCGTTTTTATAATAATCTGCGGCGGTGCTTGGAAACTGTTCCAAGGCAATACACAGCATCTGGCGAATGCATTTAACGGGCCCACACCGACGTTGGGCTCAATAGCCACCGCTTTCTATACAGGTCTTTGGGCGTATGACGGCTGGAATAATCTCAATTATGTCACTGAGGAGATTAAGAATCCGAGCAAGAATTTGCCGCGCTCCATCGGCATTGGCATACCGCTGGTCACGCTCTGCTACGCTCTAATAAATATTTCCTATTTAGCTGCCATGTCACCCACCGAAATGATCGACTCCGAGGCAGTCGCCGTTACCTTCGGCAACCGTATACTCGGCGCAATGGCTTGGCTGATGCCGTTGAGTGTGACTGTGAGCACCTTTGGCAGCGCGAACGGCACACTGTTCGCAGCGGGGCGGTGAGCAATTCAAAAACCGCCATAAGACTGGTTTTAAATCGCTCTCTTCTTTCGTTCTAGCTTGTGCTTCGCAGCAAGCCGAGAGGGCCATTTGCTCGATATCCTGTCCTACGTGCATATACGGCGTTTAACGCCTGCTCCCGGTCTGATTTTCCACGTAAGGCTCAATTTTGCGAGTTTTTCCTAAGGCCGTTAATATCTGCTAGCCATTTCTTTTCACTTAGTTCTCACTACCCGATATTTCACAGTTGTTAGTTTCTCTCTCTCTCTCTCCCTCTCTCTACGAAAACACCTTTATTGGGAAATCTTTCGGCTTTCGGTTTAGAGATATTTTTTATGAAACCAAATTTTGTTCGTTGATTAATCCCGGTCTCGCCATGGCTCAGTGAATAAGTGCTCGGTCTCTAATACGAAGAGAAGCTGGTTCGAATCGTAATTGACTCATACCATCTAATAAAATAGAAACTTCGGTCCTTTACGCGTGGCACCGTGTCTCGTGGGGTAGTTGGTAGCTCTCCTAGAGTATACTTTTCCATGACAAAAAAGATTCTGACAAAAAAGCTTAATAAAGCTTTCCGTTCGGACACGGCTATATAATAAATGTGTAGGTCCCGTTAATTTGTGCTTAAAACAGAACGATCACACACAAGTTGATTCGAGAAAGATAGGCCTAAGTTTTGTTCGCGGGCTGTTGTACTAATTCTTTATGTTTTCTATTTCTAATCACTTAAAAAGACCTTTATTTTGAAGGTCCTTTGATTTTGGTCTTTGACGAATCGGAAAAAAATAAGTCGCGAAAGAGGTATTCTTTTCCGTATTCGAAATCAAGTATGCGTTCAGTTGGAGTAGTGCATGACAATGGGAGATGGTAGAAGTGAGAGTAACAGTTTTCCTCAATAAAAAATATCTCGAGACCTGTAAGAAATGTGCCATATATTTGCGGTCTCTGATTATTTTCATGTTCAAACGGGTGTCCTACTGATTCTCTCAATACTATCTTAATATCATTTAGTCATTGATTGCGTCGGCCATGGTGCTGTACGGTACCATCGATTCCCTGATTGACTTCTTCAGCTTCACTGCGTGGATATTCTATGGTGGCGCCATGTTGGCTCTCATCGTAATGCGCTTCACCAAACCCAACTATCCAAGGCCATACAAAGTGCCAATCATCATTCCCGTTGTGGTTTTAGTGATATCTACGTTTTTAGTGGTTGCACCTATTATCGATTCGCCACGCATCGAGTACTTGTACGCACTGTCGTTCATATTCGCCGGTCTGATATTTTATATACCGTTTGTCAAATGGAACATGACGCCGAGATTCATGAGTAAGCCACCAGCCTATTTCATAGTGTCTCCCAACTTCACATATTTTTAAAATTTGCAAATTACAGACAAAGTGACTCTCTTCCTTCAACTGTTGCTGGAAGTAGTGCCCACCTCGACGATGGCAGTGTTCGAATGAATTTGCTCAAATCAATATATTCGTATCAACTGCGAAGTGCAGCACTAAAGAGGCCAAGTCATACAAGACTAAAGCATGGAGTGTACGGAAAATCCGTTAAAAAACTTGGCTGTATAACATTCAACTACGTTTATTTGGAGAAACTACTCGTATGACCGGTGGATACTATAGTGTAGTACGTATGGAGAGGTAGGGTAAAATCAACTTGTCTGCATCTTTTTCACATGTATTTCAGAAATTCCCAAATGTTCTTCAGATTTTCTAAATGAACTACAGAAAATATCAATTACACTTTAGAATCTTTCAATTATATTTTAGAAGATTTTAAATCTGCTTCAGATTATCCAAATCTACTTCAAAAAATTTCGTAGATACATTGGTAATTTTCTTAAATACATTTGAATATTCAGAAGTATATTTATGATTTTCTGAATTGCAATCGGAAAACCTAAAGTACATTTAGAGCTTTCTGAAGTGCATTTGGAAAACCTAAAGTACATTTGGAATTTCCTGAAGTACATCTGGAGCTTTCTGTAGTATATGTGAATAGGGTGTGGACGCAAATAGTGTAAGGAAACTTATTTAAGATTGCAGTTGAAAATGACAAATCGAAGTTTAACGCCCAGGATGGACATCAGTAACTTCTGTACATGGTTAATTTTAGAAATCTTTGCATGATTTAAATATTAGGGAGAAAAGCAATAATGAGACGATTTTTTTAAATATACAATGATCATTTGAGGACTGCGGTACGTATTGAAAAATATTTATGCTGGTTAAACCGGTTAAACCAGCGAGGAGTGTTGATATTGTTGATGTTACTTATGTTTCTGATAAATACAATACTCGTAGATCATTCAAAGCATTTCTTTAAGTTGAAAAAAGACAAAACTCTACCGTTATACAATACTATATTTCAGTAAATTCGCTGCAATTTTAATTTAAACGAATATTGTAATTTCTTAGCATTTTACTTCCGTTTCTTTGAATCGCATTGTAATTCTTTTAAAATAGTTTCGGTTACGCTGTGACGAAATACTACCATAGATTGTAATTTGATTTAACTTTTTTATTGAAACTTCGAAAAATCTATATTATATACACATGTGAAGTTTAGTATTTATTATACAATACAAAAAAAATTTAATCGTTTAAACAATAAAGAGTATATTGTATTACACACTGCTTATCTCTAATGACTCTCTAATGTATGCATGTGATTTCCGCAGTGCAAAACTCATCAACTTCTGAGCAAGATTTCAAGCTACAGTTAAAAATATACAACTCGAACTTCTGTGTATTTTCATGTAGGAAGAGCGATCGCGAACGCCCTTTTTCGATTCGAAAGCGCAATAACATTCGATCTGATCCGAGCGTATTGTTCGATCGGTCACAAAAAAAGATAGTGTAGAGCAGATCGGGCACATAATTCGATCTTGATCGTTTGCACAATGAGAACTGATGGGTTTAAATTGAATAGGGAATTGAATACGAACATTGATCAGTTGTGATTGAAGTCATGGCATGAATTAGCAGTGTAGTCGCTCACCGACTATTGTCGTAAATCTACCGCGTTATGACAAATACATACTTCAGTTTCTAACACATCTAGCGCAAACTCCCAAAAAAGCAAGTGCGTAAAAAAATTCAATTTTTAGACTTCTTGAAAAATCCTAACGACCAAATTTTATAAAAACGCTATGTTGATTCCGAAAATTTTGCAAATTGCAGCAGAAAATATGTGATACGCTGGAATAAGAAAACACAAAAAGGTAAAATAAAACAGAATTACCATGTCCGATATGGCAACGCTCTAACACAGTTGACTTTCTTAACTGTCAAAGTCAGCTGTTATTTTAATTGTTGACAATAGCTTGTTTTTTAAATTCAGGAAACAAAATCGAGATTTCTCTTAACGCCGATTCCTCACTGTCCGATCCATGGCACGCATTACGAGTATCCGAAGTGCCATACAGTGCGCGTATACTCTCCGGATGTGAATATATCGCTTTGAATACCTTTGTGGGACCCATTAGTTCACGCCACTTGGTAACGCTGTTTTTTGATTGCAGAATAAGAGCATAGCTTGGACCACTAAAATGCAATGTGAATATTTTGTACAATTCATCGTTTGTAGTTTCCTCATTTACCTGCCCATGAACGTCAGCAACCTGTTGTAAAAGAATTTTCCTCTGTGCTCCGCATAGAAGCACTCGGATATTTGTTCGGTTACTTCGATTTCTTTTGATTCCAGCACTGTGAAGTTCTCTTTTATTAAATTTATTATACGTGTAAATGCGATTGTGTTTCGAAAAATATGTGGCTTGATTATTGCAAGTGTCAGTTCCATTCTAATGTTTATTAGGGATGGGTAAATATCTGTAGATACATCGATATTTAGAACCAAAATTGATTCTTAACTTGATAAGGTGACATTTTTTAATTCTAAAATTTTATCTATATCTGATTAATATATGGTAGGAGAAATTACATACATATGTTAAAACTAACGAAAGCGGCACACAACTTTTACCGCTAGCTTTAAACATTGATATACAATGACATATAAACTTATAAAATTTAAGCAATTTATAAACGTGAGCACCAATATCAGCTACACAAATACATAGAGTGTTTTTGATTGATTCCCTTCAATCTCTTCCTTCTGTTATCTCGAAATCAAGCACAGTGATACATAGAAAATTGATATGATCACACTGCATTTCCATCAAAATGCTTACCTCTTCACAAATTAGGCAATTTATATCCAATTTCGAATATTTACGTTTTCATAATTGCCCATCCCTATTTTATACAAGTTTATCCAGAAATAATCGCTCTGCAGAAAATGTCACTTCTGTTCTGTATTGTTGCCACGCTGCCATAAAATTTGAAAAAGTGGTAAATAAATTCTGAAAATATTTAAGTTATTTGGAGAAAAATGCAATTTAGACTAACCTACAATTAATCTCGAATACCATAGTCGTTGAAACTTTTAAAACTGTCTCATCAAAATAAAACATCAAAACAAAAGACGTGTGTGAACTAGTGAACTATCCCACCTGTTGAAACTAGTTCTTTTGAGCTGTTTTGTTGACGAACTAGCCGTCTGCCATTTTCCAGTACGCACAATGTTGCCAGATTTTTTTTTCCAAAAAACTGTAAATTCCCTAAGTAAAAACTGTATTTTCAACCAAAAAACTGTTACTTTTAAAACGAAATGATTTTTGTGAAATTACGGTAAAAAATAACAAGCAATTGCCTTTTCGAAGCAGGGCTGCAATGTAATCACAATCAATGTACCGTGAGTTTTTTTTAAAGCTTGAAAAAATTAATCTTTTATTGTAATTAAAAAAAACTGAAAATCTGAAATTAAAAAAAAACTGTAATTTGTACTCGGAGGTAATTTTATAAACTGCAAGCTTGTCTAAAAAACTGTAATTTACAGTTAAAACTGTGAATATGGCAACATTGAGTACGCAGCAGCGGCGGCTAGGAGGCATAGGTCTTCTCTGGTTAGTACGCCGAAGTGGAGGCAATCGAGCGGATGTAAAAAAGTTGAGATAAATGTGTAATACGCATACGCAAAAGAACAACGAATTAAATAAAATATGAATAAACAATTTGGACACGTGTAGAATTTGGCACATTCTACGGTTGCAATTCAAAAACTTAAAAGTAAGAAGAATCAGTTTAGTTTTAAAAATAATGCAAGTTTGAAAAAAGTAAAAAAGTGGGGCTCAACGCACTCAACGCACTTCTGAAACATAAAAAACGTATGTGAAAAGAGTGGCCTGGTGAAAGCGTGAGGAGTGAAATGTTGTTTCCCTCTATAAGTTTATAAGAAAGAAATGAAATATGAAACCCGTCATTCGAAGTTTAGTGTAAATCAAGTGCAGATTTTTATTTATATTCGCGTACATGCACTTAGTAAGCAGAAGTGAACGTAAATATATAATACATATAAATTTGTGCACACGTTTGTGTATTAAGTGAAGAGTAAGTGCAAAAGCTAGCAGCATAGGGAAAGCGACTGAACGTGAGGAGCAGCAGCTACGTGTTGCGCAAAACAAGTAAACAAATTTTTAAACTTGTCGAAAACCGCTGCGAGAAATCAACGTTTTAAAGCGCTGAGGTATGTAAATAGATGATATGTGTAATAGATATAAGTGGGAAAAAGGCTGAAGGAAGTGGGTTGGTTAACACATTTTCACACGCTCTGTCGGCAACTATACTAAAGCTTTGTCCGAAAAAAATTTCTTGATTGAATTGTCATTTAAAACAGTGTATTCTGTTGAACACATGAGTCGAAAATAGGAATATTAACTAGGTACTATAGTTGTTGCGTCTTGCGAGTGTCCCGTCTTTTAGCCGCCACGATTACAGCTACTGGAGACAGACATACTATGCTCATTGCCAATCTTATGTCTGAAATCCGCAAATGCAAAATGCCTGTGGAGGGATCAGTTCCCTGTCTGTCCAATTCCGCAATAACATTTAGCTTCTCCTAGTTCTAGTTTTAAGAAAAGTCCAATTGGATAAGACGCACGTCCAAAAGCATGCGGCTAAATGCCCCTCATTTGCTTGGTTGTTAAGACATGAAAAAAGTATCGATATTATGGATGAAATAGCGGAAAACGTGTTAATTGTCAAAAATATTTTAACTATTAGCATACATATTCTGCGGCAAGAAATGTGGAAAAATAAAATTGTTTGGTATCGATAAATTTTTCCTATGTAGTTTTCCTACTCCATATATCCAAAGGCATGAAATATTATACTTCAGTTAGCGTATCATGTGGATGCGGAGCTATACATATAATATACAAGTGTTCCTTATCTAAGGAACGTCTATTATTGTTGTTGTAGAAAATATTCAATTTAAAAATAAGACAATAATTTTTTTACATATCTTGTGTTTGATTTTAATTTTACTATCTGACTGCAAGTTAACTGACTAGAATATATTTGCAGATCATTTCGACATGTTAGCAGTTTATTTGATGCTCAAAAACTTTCTATTACCCTCCTGAGAGTTATACACCTGAGAAGATGGCATTGCCAATGACTTCCACTTTATATAGACAGCCCTCTCAGTGCTCTTCTGTGTATGACTCTACAACACTTAAGCATTACACTGCGGGATTTGTGCAGAGCCCTTCGGAACGATATCGCCTTATGGAATTTTTCAATGCACCACAGATTTTAACTTCACCAACTTTGGAGCCTACTTCAAAGGGCTTACTGAATGGTCCAGGGCAGAACAATTGTTTTCTCAACTGTGCGGTACAGGTAAGCTTCATTTATTTATTTATTTGTTTCCGATATCAGAGTGATTCCAACAAAAAATTCTGTAAATACTATATTATCGCGATTGCTAAGAAGCATATGCTCAAAGATTATGCTTAGTTAAAATTTACGCTTTTCTCAGAAATTTAAAATTGTAAAGTCTCGTATTTAGGAAATTCTCGTTTAAAAGGTTGTAGAAAAAATATATTTCCAAACACATTCCCATATGTTTATATCATGTTTATTTGCTGGGTTATTATATGCCAATTTTGCAACTCACTTTCTATTGCATTTGTGTTTGTAGCTTTGTAAGTCTACGCAGCTGCTAGTATTATGCATATGGCGACACTGTATCAATTCGACAACTTAATGTGGCTTAAGCAAGTTCGTCTGAGGTCGTTTGTCCGCTTCATTCCTGCAATGTTGGGTGATGTTTGGAGTAACCTAACCATGGCTTCCACGCGATTAAAATAGTATCATAAAATAATTGCAAATTGAGAGCACGCTGTAAGGGAAACTCCATCTTCTCAGTGGCACGTAATATTTTCATGGGAAATAATTTGACTCATTTGAAACATTCGCAGTTGGAGCACATATTCGTATACACATGCGAAAGTATTGTGCCGCTGGTACTAATTTGAAAGATTGCTGCTTGTCATTATGCTGCACAGCACGGCAGAGCACAACATGCAACACTCAGCAGATTCTCAGGAGCCTGCTTCATGGGCGCCCCTCAATCGAAACGCCATGGAGCGCACGCTATAGCCATGAACTTGACTAGACTGCGAGTATCGTATATAGGGTAGCGCTAGTATCGCGGCTTGGTTTGGTTTGATTCGGTTCTTTGTCCTGAGCGTGTGTGGGAACTTTTCAATTACTCTGCTGCCATTGTTAGTTTGGTTATTTATGCGGCGAGTGAGCTAAAAGTGGATTGAGTTTTTAATTATTAAAAAAAAATAAGAGCAGGCAGTATGTACAAATGTGTGTGCCATAGGATATGCCAGCTTTAGTAAATGAAAAATAAAACTGCTTTGTGCTTTTCTCCTGTTTCAATTCCAACTTCAGATTGTTTACCTTATTCTTGAGTTACAACGCTGCAAATTTCCGCCAGATTACTTTAGAATAAAGTACATAGTGTTTGTGAATGGGCTCGGAATTAGAGCTACCCGAAACCGGACTTGGTCAGTTCAGGTTTAAACCAATAAACTATGAGCTGAAAGGCTGAAAAGGCCTACAGCACGCAAATATTCGAACACATAACGAAACTGATTTCATACACTGAGGAAGTTAATCTTTTTTTACATTTGTATGAAACTGAGTGACGTTAATTTTCCAACAATTTTTCTCAACGCTTTTTACTTGCATACGTATTCAATTCATTAATTAAGTTATAACTTATGACTAAGACTAAGGATTTTCATGATCTGTCATCGTTTTTCTGCAGCTACGAAGACGTTTTCTTGTGGTAAGCAGTGCCAGTCGTGGCTTTCGGACTTCAAAAGTTGATGGTTTTCGAAAAATTGTTTTCTTTTTTTCGTGGTTTTATGGAATTGTATAGGAAATTTTTGAGATTTTTAGGTAATTTTTTGTATCATTTTAAAATTTGGGGTGATTTTTTGCCATTTTGACATTACGTACTTTGTAACACTGAAATGAAATTAAAAAATTTTAAGTGTAGCATAATTTTTTGGCAGTTTTTTAAAAGTTGAAATCGGAGCTCTGCTAATAACGTTTTACTAAAACATCTGTCAAGGCCTGAGGCTAAAACTTTAAAATTTTGCTATGCCCGAAAAGTTCACGCAACCAGCACGCGCTTTTTTCCACAGTCTCGTGCCATGAGATCACTGAAACACTCAAGATCAGCATGGAAGCACCTGCACAGGCATTTCGTTTTTGGCGAGTTCGCGGCACCTGCTCGTTAGGATGAACGTGTAAAGAAGAAACTAAAGCAAGTATGAAGTCAGAGTCGGTGGCACGGCTTTTAGCAGTGCATTACACATGTCACCGAAATAGAAGGGGAGTTTTTTCGAAAATGAGGCGCATAATGGGAAAATTACCAGTGGACATGCTTATCAATCGGTTTTAGTTCAGCTTCAAATGTAGCAGGAGGGCATATTAAGGCATGACTGCATAAAGTTTCATCATAATAAAAACGATCGAGAGTTGGGTTTGTCGGTAAACTATTTACTTTTTATATCAAACAACGCCAGTAATGTTTTTTTAACTTCACAGACGATACTGCTTTATTCATTTATTTTTCTGCAAAAAGAAGCTTTACTTGAAATTGCTTACATTTTAAGCACAGCTTAACTGATTTTGTCTTATTCACTGTCAAAACATATGTGAATGTTTCGAATACTCCAATTGCTTTGCCTTCTAAGCTGAAGTTGCTGAAACTAAAACATTTTTCGCACTAAAAATAAAATAACGATGATGAAACAGTTCTGCTGCAAACTATAAAACAGGCTTCCCATATTAAAACAGACAATGCACTTCGAAGCCTTTTCTTTTATATGAGTCATTTTATAACCGTGTTAGTGATTTTGTTAGGCTCTGCATTCTGAATTGCTAACAAGCTGGGTTCTCCCTTAAAATATGGTTTTACTCACGATCAAATTAATGCCGGTTGAGTAAGTAGTCTTTGCTCTGGATTATTTATTTTTCTTGACTGGAGATTTCTTGTCACAACCGATGGACTTCATCAATCTCCAATTTCAAAAGTCACAATAAGATAATAGCCACTAGTACCAACAAGTCGCACAATAACTCATAAAAATATGCTTCTTCCCCCTACTCAGACGGGTATCATATTCTCTCTACATCAGGTTATCGTGCGAACTAATCTCGACGTGCTAAATTGAGCCTAACTTAGAATATGCTTACAGACCAAGAAGCGAGGTGGTGTCTGTGACACCTTTGGGAAAGCAAAGAAAATTGAAACCAAAGAAGAGCAAAGTTAAAGATAATGGAATTCGCTGCCACTGTTGCCAGATTGTTGTAAATTTATGAAAAATCTTGCTAGCTTTAAAATCCGCAACTTATATGAAAAGGTAGTGTAAACCAAACCTACGTTTAAGCAAAATATAGAGTTTAAATTCATATAATAAAATTTTACGATCGGAAACATTCAATTATTTACCAGAATCAAAGATGGAACAAGTTTTCTCTGTTTGGACAATGTTATGAAATAAAACATTTTAAATAACTTCAAAAAGTGTTAAACAAAATTGGAAATTTATTTCTGAAAACTACGGAAATTGCGATACGTTTCTCTGGCAACACATTCCACTTGAATAATCGAGTACAAATCCTCATTCCTAATCTATAAGTTCGAAAGAGAAAAGCTAGCAGAGCTGAAATTAAAAGTCTTCAACTTCGTTTATTTTTTTTGTTGCAATGTCGCAGGAATAGAGACGTAATAATAGACATAAGATTCATATACGAGCGGAAGTTTGAGTATCGATTACTGTAATGAGTTTCTGAGGTAACATAATAAAATAGCAAAGCAAATCATAGCTGCCAATCTTATTTGCAGAAGTGTCTTTGCACCGATCGCCATAGATCGATCACATGGCATCGCTTCATTTTGCTGCACGCGAGAACATGCCCACATATTTATATATCTACTTATTGTCTTACATCACAGCGGAGCCGAGCTGAGCGGAGCAGCAATTTATTTGAATATAAACGGAAGCAGTCCAATCGGAAGTAGCTTTTATTGATTACACTTCCTCTAGTCGTCTTACTGATACGCGGCAAAGGGAAAGTCTAAGAAACGAGTGGAAGCAAGAAATGCGCGCTTTAATTTATATCTGGGCTCTTCATTTCCGAGTGTGCGGTTTGAACGTCTTCCATTGTCGATGGTTTCCAAAACACAACTTAATATTTTTGCATTTAAATAAAAAGTAAACAATTTGAAATTGAGAGTGGAATACGAAATCAGTCGAAGAGCATTTGAGATAAGTATGCGGATGGGGAGAGGCACTGCTAAAAGAGGAAATCGGAAAAAATGTGATAATTAAACAGCTTATCTTCTGAAGATTTCCTCTTTGATTAGAAAAATGAATCTAATAGCACTACGTAAAATAATTAGAATAAACATTAGCTAGGTAGGAAAGTTTCGAGTTTAGTATCGCACCCTTGCCATGCTGCTGAGACATTTAGTAAAAAACACAACGGTTTTATATATAGAACTAAACAATAAGGTAAAATAAGAAACTGCGCGCTTCTACTCATCAACCATACATAATTTCTTTAAGATACATTAATCTACCTATACTAACGCGAACGTCTACTGACGCGAAGAACTCTGAAAGCCAAAGGCAGGCCAGACCGTACTCCGCACTCATCAAAAACGAAAAGTAAATCATTGCGGCCACCTCTCCACTGCAGCAGCACACTTCACTTCAGCAGTGACTCGCACTGGAGCCAGCACGCGCCAAACCAGTTCGCTCCAGCATCCAAAAAAACTATAAGCTCAGTTCAGCGCACGCTACGCTAACCATTTGCGCCACCACAAAAAATCCACACTGCCGCAGCTCCCACTCTACACGAACGGGCAATATTTATTGGAAAGTGCTCAGAGGAGTTCTCGCTAGCTGGAGCAAATGGAATATTTAGTACGAAAAACTATAACAGTTATTTCATGCCGTACCGTGTAGTCCGTAATGGGGTGCCGGTGACTAAGTGGAGATTTTATGTCTGACTCGTCGGAACGACACTATGTCGTATATTCTGCTGAATCTGTTGTTAATATGTCATTCGCTCAAGCATAATACGAATATGAAGTCGTGAAACGCCCTCGGAAAGCACGTACAAGGTTCCTCAGCTTCTTTCTCGATTCGATTCGATTCTGGGAAGCCAAGCGCGGCCAAACGTTGCCAGCAAGCACGTACAAGTTAGGGAGTTTAAAAATAAAATCTCGGAGTAACGATTCTTTAACTTTTTGGCGCTGAGCTGTGAACTCTTCGAGAGTATTCTTTGCCTCGATAAAGCTTCTCAATTCCATTCGGACTCGGGCTATAGAATATCTGATTTGTATCTAGTTATTTGTATATTTTGCGAGCATTAGCTATTGCCTGGGTAATTGCTGCATAATAATAGTTAAGTATGAACAAAATATTGTGACGCTGAAGCTCTGAGAGGGATGCTGAACTGTTATTGCTTACCTCAAGAAATTGTGGCAGCCTGGCAGACTACTTTTTTTACATTTGCCATTAAAGTCGCATTTTTGTAAGCAAAACTTTTACAATCACTCCAAGTTTTTGCATAATTGCTCTGATTTAAGAAAGATCTTAGACAAGCGGTCGACTCCGCGAATTAAGCTTTGGCTACGCCTCTGCAGGGGCATATCTGCAAAAGCAATTAATACTAGAATTGAGCAGTTAGTCGTATGTATTTTCTTTTCTCATATGGCGTTGCAGTTGGCAGCAATCGAAAAACGGCTGAACGTAATTTAGCAAGGCAGCAAACAACTGCTGCTGCGCGGCTGCGGCCGAGAAGTCCGTGATTAGAATTGCTAAAGCGCCAGAGAAGAGTCGCACGTGTGCTGCTTCTGCACTGCAGCCGACAATAACAAAACAAAAGCTGTACTCGTAAAAGTACTACACAAGTCAGGCAAGCCGTAAGAACGTCTTAACTTGGCATAAGATACACACACACACACACACACACGCACATGCTTACTAGCAAACATGCAACTGCAGTCAGCAGCATAAGACGACGCTCGAAACCAGTTTTTCATGTTCCCAAGCCCTTTTGCCGCGAAATGTCTGTTTACGTTGTGTACCTACTTTTGCGCGTTGAACAACAAACAAACAACAACAAAACAGCAAGGAACGGCTTGAAGCGGGCAATCTTTTGTTGGCTGCAGCTAAAACGTATGTACATATGTATGTATGTACTTTTAAAATGCTCGCGAACAACTGCAAGTTTTCGAATCGGTCCCTGGTTGCTAGACCGTAAATAGTAGATCTAGATATTATATTTAATTATCAAAGCAGTCGAAGTCGCGCCACGAACAGCGTTGAAATATATGCCTATGTTGACATTGCGCAAATTCGGAAAAAAATCGAATTGCGGGTCCTATTCTTATGAAATGCACAAAAAGTAGAAACAATTTTGTATAATCAATAATGATAAAGAAAATGTGTACTCTGAACGTCATATTCAGTAACATTTCTTCAACCTTTTTTTTCTGTCGTACAAAAATATATTCATAGTAAAATTTATAAATTGATACAAAGTATTTGATTGTGACTTGTTATGACTCCCGCCAGAATAGCGCTGTAAATTCTCTTCTATCACAACAAATATCTATATTCTTTGGAGAAATGGAGTCTAAGCTTCTGCAAGTAAAACCAATCTGAATTATTATAAATTAATTGTGCATACAGCATTAGTTGGACTAAAAATTGGGCAGCTTCTTAATGGAAAGCACAGCGAAAAATTGCCATAATAATGGATATGCTGCGAAAAAGAATTTTCTATATTCTCTATATATGTATACGCATTTTTTTCTCTGCCATATTGATATCTTAATATTTGTGCATATTCGAATGCAAAAGTTCAGACATTTGTCCCTGATTTTGTTAGCATAACATTTGATTGCATATGCAATAGACGCAAATTTAACTAAGATTTAATGGCGCACATACATATAATACTACTGAACAGTACTGAAATGAACCAGTTCGCTGCAATATCTTAGCCAGTATATGGGCAATTGGCTAATTCTTTATACTTTTCTTCTGTATTCTTAACGATTTCAATGCCTGCGAGAACGAAGTTTGCCAACAAAAAAGTCTCTAGAGTTGTTTCTGCCTCATGCATATATTCATACATACAGTCATATGTACACACACATACACACACAAGAGGCTCTGAACCACAGACGCCATTTTGTATGCGGCTGCTGTTGTTGCTTTCTCTACTAGCCAGTTGAGGTTTCTGGTTGTTGGCTCTTGAGTCGGTTTTGACTGCGCTTACGCTGAGACGGCTTGGCAGCCCAGCCACAGCGAGTCTTGTCTTGAACATTGCATCAAAAGAGACTATAACAATAACAGAGCTCTTGGCAAAACCAACTGGAACAGGTTTTGCTAACATAGTGTTAAATAACTCGCTGCTTGGCTTCTTCTGTAGGCTTGCTGCAACAGCAGCTCTGCTACTGCTGCTCGAACTCGAAAATGTTAACGTTCGAAAGAAACTTTGGCAGCGTTTTCTGAGTTCTGCGATATATACAATTATAGCAAGATCATTTTAACTATCGAATCGAGAGTAGAAGGACTATCGATCGATCGAGCTGCAGAATTGATATGCCTCTGCTCGGCTGAATTTGCATCACACCTAAAAGTATGCTATACAACCGCGAGTTTAAACTGCTGACAAATAGTAAGTAGAAAACACCGCTTACTTATGAAGCATGTGCGAAAGACACCAACACTGAGACCTGCGGGAGATTTACCTGAGCGCACGCGCTCAGTGTAGAATACGCTACTAACGCCAGCAGTCGCAGTGTCGCAAGTAGCTTCAGAGCAACTGCCCCAATAGAAAGCCATATAAACAGCAATATAGACAGCAACAAAGATAGTGCAAATGCAATGCAAAAGAGCAAAATGTGAGCTTTAAAATAAAGTTTTAGAAATAAAAGAAGCATACAAAACAAAAACAACAACAATTACAGCAACAAAATAAAAAAATAAAAAAACCACATAAGGAAAATTCTAAGAAAAAATGTGCCACGCTGTGTTTTTTATATGCAACGTTAGCTGGTTATGTTGACACTATTGTCGCAGTTGTGCCTGGCCAGCAATTCTCTACACCCGTACAAAATGGTGACGTCAATCTCAAGCGAAAAACGTGCAAGACGCTGCTCAAGTCAAAACGAAACTGTTGGCGCTGTTGGCGTTTCATGTTGGCGATTTGACTAAACGGCAGACATTGCCCGGTCGTAGGTTAGCAGCGGTGCAAGTGAAGAACGACACTTGAGAAGGGCGACCAATGAAGAGTGTTGAAGAAGTGTGGCCCACAGCAAAGAAGTACAATAAGTCAGACCAACTGCTGACGTCAGTGAGTGCCAGTGAGTGAAGAAAGTGCCAGCTGCGGCTTTCGGACTGCGCAGCGAGCAACGACAGTTGTTGCCAAAACCCTTGAGCTTGCCACAAACAAAGCAGACGTGCCATGCGTCTTATATGTAGCGTGCAATTGGCAACTGCTCTAGCTTTTATTTGAAAAAGACGCGAAGCGTAAAACAAGTTCGCGAAGCTTCGCAAAAAAGGTTCGCCTCTTAGAGCCAGATGGATACGGTGGCTATCAAAACGGCGCCGCCGCATGCGCCACTGTCAACTTCACTGCAGCAGCAGCAGCTCAAGCAAAGGCAGTCTTTAAACGCCAACACGGATCCTATTACAGAGTCAAGCATTGGCGCGTTCTTTCAAACATGCAAGGTAGGACAATGGGAGCCGGCAACTCATAAACCGATAATTGCATACCCTTAACTTAAATAACCTTTTTAAAATCAAGTTCTTCTCTGATTCCGATATACATCCTTATATACATCCCGAACTAACCCTTTGTTCCAAAAATCATTTCTTTCCAAAATCAAGCATTACACTGATACTTTACCATCGAATACATCCGCCTTTTAAAAAAATGCAATATGCTATCATCGAAAATAGAACATTTCCAAGCCATCGAGAAACATTTTATATTCAAGAGTTAGTTAGAGCCTTTTTACGTTAAATTAGCGATATGATGCATGCGTCTAGAAGTTGTTGCTGCAATATGTGAAAGGCACGGCCAAGGTAACAGCGAGTGCTATTACCAGCTTCGCAACGGCTTTGTGGAAAACTAAGAAATAAATCAAATTTTTGGACTGGCGGCAGCAGCTGGATGCTTTTACGACACTATAAAGCATATTTTCATCATAAAGAGCTATTTAGGAATGCACTCAGGTCACTCTATTGCTGCCCACCAATAACTTTAAAAATCTAAACCTAAACACCTTCTAAACTGTCTAGAAAAGAATTGGGGTGGGTTGGGGATCACCCTGTAGAGTAGGAAACCCCATCAAGGTTCCAAGTTATGAGAAAGTCAGAAGTTACAGAGTAGATTTGTAGAGGAAGGAGAGCTTATTAATTTGAAAGCTTTTCAGTTCCTCGACAAAAGTTCGTTAATCGACAGGGAACTGATACTTGAGTAGGCGGGATATTGACAGAGGAAGCTTTGTCGAATTTAGAAATAAATTTAATAGAAAAGCGGTTTTTTTAGCTTGTTAACACGTGCATGTTTATTTTCTGTGGCTCCAACACTAATCTTGAATTCTTTTTACATTTAAGAGTGTTTCCTCCCTTATATTTGCTAGGGAAGCAAGAAAGTCTGCTCCTTTTATACTTTGTCTATTGCAATGACATGCTATGTTGAAGGGGAGTGCAAAAAGCGTGGGCTTAAAAGCCAAAAGAAGTAATCCTATAACCGCAGAGTTGAGTTCAAGGAGTACTCGTGGATGCACTTCCTCCGCGATAGTACCCGACTTTTTAAAACCTTACTAGCCTTAACCAATAATAGACATCATGTTCAATTTATTCGAAGCATCCAAAGTTATTAAAAAAATAAAAAATAGTTGGCGCAATAGCCCGTGTAATCGAGGCTTAGGCCTAGCTGCAAAACAACGAGCACTCGGGCCAAATTTGTTGCATTGCGAGACCACAGTACAACTCCTCTATACTATGAACAATGTGTTACAAACGCTAATATTTCGTGCAGTCACTAAAACGTCTTTTGTAATTAGAAAAATTTTGTAAAGCTTTACATAAATCTTTTTCATACATCATATTAAATACCACTATGAAAAATGTGTTTCCCAACAAACCCACCGAATTTTTTTTATCGGCTGTTGATTTTATTGTCTGTGCCAAATATTCGAGAATGAACGTTTTACATAATTTTGCTAATTTTTTGTAAACTATCGTGTATTAATGTATTAATAAAAAATTACAACCACTCGGCACATGTAATTATGTGGGTGTGTGCTATAAAGTTGCTGCAATGAGTTCGTTGTCCAAGTCTTTTGATTTGCTTTGCTTTGATGGGCGGAAAAACTCGAAACATGTAAAAACAGTTAATACATAGTTGAGACTATCGCCTTATTATTAATAACAAACTCAGTTATCAGGGCTTACTAAGTAGTGACAACTTTTAATAAAAAGCGGCTGAAGCGGCTTGATAAAATGCCATAGGAAAATAAAACAAAAGAAATAGGCATTTAAAACATTTTATTTTTTCGTATAATCAACGCATAAAATTTACATATCAAATTAGCTGGTTGAGCTGCATTCTTGCTTTGTTGTTATTTAAATCTTCTTACGGAATTCACTTGACACAAGTGAGCGGAACGTATTCATATATCACACACACGCATTTTAATAAATTATTAACGAAATTGTGGAATGAACTGGCTTAAGCAAAAAATCCTCTTTCCATTTTGGTTTGCTTTGGTCAAGTACCCAAAAAAAGAGTCGTTCTTTATACGTACATAAATTTGATAAGGATTTAATTTCAAGCAACGTTTAAAATAACTATTATCTTTTATATTATTAATTCTGCTCCAGTCTGTATATATTATGAAGGCCCTGCTTTTTCGAATAAGTAAGCATAATTTCAAACGCAAACTTATCTGATAGAACATGGCCTTATAGATGGATAACACACGACAGTTTGAAAAAAAGCAAAATCAACTAAAATATTTTTAGAAACAATTTTCCAACGAAAACTTGACTTTAAGCTGTTGCGAGGCTAAAGATCATTCAGGGAAAAGTAGTGGTCGTTGCCCCCTAAAAAAGGTAGATTACATCGTAAATTTGAAGAATTCCCAAGGTTTCATGATGGTATTCAGAACTCCGTAGAATTTACCACGTGGTATTTTTAAATTTAATACTTTTGTTTTTTCGAACGATTCTTATTCGAGGAGTTTGGTTGAAGTTTACTTTTGCATTAATCAAATTAAAATGAAAAAAAAACTTTACATTAAAACGCATGAAATGCTTTCAAAAGCGAACGAGTCGTAAAAGTAAGAAACTATTATTGGCCCGAACATGAACGCAGTCTAAAAAGAAATAGAGAAGCGCGCAAACAGTGTCTTTTTTAAGGTTGATCTGCTGTTGATCAACGATATTTTTGTATAGACAAATAATCAAAGCCACAAAATGGTGGAAGAGCCTGCCACTCTAAACAAGAGAGCGAAAAATATACGGCCAACATACAAAATATTGCTGACCTGAAAGACGCGCTCATACATACGTGCACACATACATATGTACATGCATGTGTACACTGCTAAATGTAGTTGCATATAAAACGAACAACACAATATTTTATACATATGTACATACATACATATGCATACACACGTACACACATAGTTAGATACATATCTTATATGCATTCAAACTTGCTGTTATTACATTACCAATATGTTCAGCTTAACACACACAGAGACAGCTTTCGGCAGCTCGAAACTTAAAAAACCACTCCACAAAATTAAAGAAAGCATAAAAGACAACAGCGTTTAGCGAATATGAGTGTGGCATAACAGCAACAACACAAAAGACTTTACTTTTCAAAAGAACTCGCTACAACAGCGATCGCTGTCGTGTCGAGCTGACTTCGGCCAAACGGCCGAACGAAGCAGTCGCGTCTCCTACAAATTTCCCCTTCCACCAACGGTCGCCGCCAACGTGCATTAAAGCCCCACTTTGAATCTCGCCAGTTGGAGCACATTGAACACAAGTCCACGAAGCTTGGCTGTAGCTGCTTCAAACCGATCCGAACTGTACCCAAGCTGCCAACAGTACGGATAAGTACGCGGCAGAGTTGGCCACGAATGCGGCTGGCCGCCTCAAGTCTCCATGAGTCCGAGCCGCAGAAGTAACAGCAAAGAAACCAGTTTTCTTGGCTTGTTCGCTCATTCGTTTGGACCAAAAGAAACTGAGACTGTGTGCGTCGCCTCCGTAGCCGCGGCGTCTCTCTTTATTTTTACTTATTATTCAAGCAGTCGTAGTAGTAGTAGTAGCCGACTTAAGAGTGTATTGCAATAAGTATGGCTGCCGCCTGTAGAACTGGCTTGGGCCGTATGCACAGCTTAAATGCTTAAATGAACTTTTCCTTGTTTCTCTTCCAGGTACTGTGGCACTTGGACGCTTTTCGTCGTTCGTTTCGGGCTTTGACTCAGCACGTCTGCAGTGGACAAGAGTGCATATTCTGCGCGCTAAAGGTAAGCTTCTTATGTTCCACACATGGAATCCAAGTGACGAAGGTGCGCTTTTCGTTTCACACCTCATTCGATGTTTTGTTGGCGTGCATGAAAAATTAAGTAGCATACTTTTAAGGTGAGAATGTCTGTAAGCAGAGTCGCTTTGAAAGCTTTCGTCGACTTGTGACGGGAACCGGAACTGAAACGTTTTTCGAGCAAAGAGTGAGCAACTCTTTTATACTACGCTAACAGAATTTTGATTGGTTAATTTGCTTTGCTTCATTTTTAAAATTTCCAATACTGAAAGGAAAAAGTTAGTTTTCCTGAGACAAGAGAATGCATGCACGATTCAAACATTAAATAATGCTATATGTTTTTCATTTATGCGGAGAAATAGATTTAGACTTTATTTTATTTATTGCTGTATTAGTTCAAATAAGATAAAATCTTTAAGAAAGTAAATATATTAACAAGGAAGACGATGTACCTTTTTTAAGTTGAAAAAAAGAGATAAACTCCTTTCAGCAAATAAAAGCTATAGCTTGGTGCTGCATCCGGGTTTAAATCTAAGCATCAGCATTTAATTTGTCGGCGGTTTGCACTAACACAATTTTTCAGTGAAGCTTGATCTGCTGCGGAAAATCACTCCAACTTGAAAATCTCTCAACACTTAAATCGAAGAGTAAAGAAGAAATGATTTTGTGACCTATTTAAAAAAGGGAAATGCCTACTGTGTCTGGTTATTTATAAAAATGCAACAACCTTCTCTTTGCATGCTGTTTAACTAACAAGAGAAGTTAGATTCAATTCATTTTGTTATCACTTAACCCTTTGACGTCGATTCAATGGACCAAAGTTGCATTTGATGTAAATTCATAGTTAGGTTTGGCGCTTCAGTCTTTTGTTTCGTGTGTACACTGTACAGCAAATTTAATGCCGACAATCCTTAAAGTTATTTACATTTTAACCAGTGTTAAGTAACGAACACATTTCTTTCGTTGTCATAATATCAAATGAATCACAAAATACTTATACTATAATAAGATGTTTGTGGAATTATTTTTACTTTTGTGAATTTCACATTAATGAGAGCTCGGATTCCCTTGCTGTCTATCCCATGGAATTGTCTACGTATTCACTATCTTTTCCCCCTAGTTCTTATTACCTAATAAAACTCGGAATATTATCACAGACAAACTGGAATTGTGCAATCCGGAACTATCTAATTCTGCTAGATAAACTTCCAGAGAAAACAGTACTTTTTCCGCTTCCGGAATACATTGGAGGAAGAAAGAAAGGCAATAAAGGTAATGATAATTTCACTGCCGCACATCCCCTAATGCCAAACGCTTTTACGTTCCTAATTTGCATTTGGCTGGAAGACTTGTAACCTTCTGCATGTAATGTGTTCTTTGTTCTGCATCGGGCAATAAATTAAGTGTTAAATATGTTAATTCCAGTCTAAGTTGCATATTTAATAATGCTGCCGTGTCATGGAGGAGGTAATTGCAGTGTGGGTACAGCGGCAGAGTAGCTGAGTACGAGTGTGAACTTGCACATGCGCACTCTTCATGTGTGCGAAGATAAGGCTAGAAAAATGAAGCTGACGATTCTACTATGCATGGGAAGGAAAATAATCAATTGCGCTTTTACGGCGCACAATAGTCCTAGAGCGGCAAGAAATCTAATTTTAAAAGTTTCGTTAAGTGCACTGGGTACTTTTTATAATAGTTTATTTTGTAAATATTTATCTTCAACTTTTGAATACTATATATTGAAGCGAAATTTGTAGATCCTACCACGATTTAGGTGGCCATAATAAAGTCAAAAAGTTACTAAAATCAAAGGAACAATTTTTAACTGATGATGATGGTAATTATTTATTGGAAAGTTATGTGTACATTTAAATGAATATGGCAAAATTGACATTTGAGTATTATAAATTCTTTGAATTGGCAAGATTTCTAAGCGCTTATGAGTTGTGCGTGGCAGTTAACTGATAGTTCCTTCTCAGAAAATGTCCTTTTCTCGATCCAAATGTGCTTCATGCCAAGTTTTGTTGAGTTGCGGCGACTACTTGTATTTTTTCTGCCACGTTGTATGAAGCCGGACCACTGTGCGGCGTCCAGAGGAGCCAACTGGCAATATTTACTTACTGCAGGAGTATTAAATCAAATCAAAATGAGTTAAAATTGCGCAAGCAATATTATTCTAGCATGTTGCCGATCTTCTAATATTACCTGTCTAGTTGAAACATGAGAGTTACCTGCAAGCATTCGAGTGCAACAACGTAGACGCATGCATTTTCCCAGTCGCCTCAAAAGGGGCTCGAAAGAAACCATTTCACAACGCATAATCAAAGCAGGAATGGCTGCAGCTGGATACGACAACTGTGGAACTGTCAACGACACGACTGTACCTGCTTTCCCACAGCAAACACAGCAAAAGCAACAACTGAAAACACGGTAGAAATGAAACAATGACGACACGAAAAAGGCGGCGAAGCGGACGAGGCAGTAAAGATATCGCCAAGTGCACGCAAATGCAATACAAACACGAATTCAAAGCGAAGACGACGACAAAACGTTTAAAAGAAGGAACCGCGGGAAATAAAGATGCCCGCTTCTTGAGTTCTCGGTTCGCAACTAGAGTGTATGTGTGTGTGTGTGATTTTAGCCCATGGAAGATTTTCCACTTGTACGTCATTTTCGTATTCACGCCAGAACAGCGTCCAGATTATTCGTCTATATATTTGTGTGTGTTTGTGTGTGCACCTTCTTGAAATGTTTACAAGCGTGGGTTCCATCAACTTATACGGCGTTTTTGCCTGGCTATTTGACTAAAGTTGCTGGGACTTTGTGGCAGCCAGCGTAACCCTTTCGTTCGTTGAGGCGTGTCTGCGTTGTAGTTCTTAGATGAGCCGTGGTTTTTTTGCTTCATGAGAAAAGTTGGAATTGTAGGTGTATGCGTGCATTTGTCTTTGCCCCTTTCTTTGCTTACACCATTTATTGTCTAAGATATAAATTAATGCTTCTCTGCGAGTGTCGAGCACCATTATACGGCACTTACGTAAGTGGGCCCAATTTCAATATAACATTTGTAATCGTTTCTGTTTGAAGGGGGGAAGGGGATCAACAGATACTGTGCCGGCCAGAATACCATGGTGGGTCTATGGCATGCAATTTCAATTTGAGGAATTAAGGAATAGCAACAAGCATAGCAATCCGTTGTATTCGACATCAATTTGCATTGGAAATCGTAGAAATCGAGTCCATGCAATTTTTTCAAAGATAAATTTCATGAGAGAAAAAAGGGGTGATCAACTTGAAGTATGATAGTTTTCCAGGCTCATCGTAGACTTTGACGCCTATTCCTATATTTGCATGTGTGAGAAGTGCTACCGCACGGTGGTATGATCGTTGAAAAAATCCAAACTATATATTAGGCAGTATATTGCGGCTCATTTGTCTTACAAAACATTGTGGCCCATTTAATTTCATTTGCAAAGGGTTGGCGGGAGTCACGCACTTGCCTCTGCCTTTGTGCGCTTATCAACTTCGCTGCATAAAAACAACAAACAATATTTGGATTCGTGCATGTTTAGTGCTTGTCTGCAGCGTCATTAACAAATAACAAATAAGTGCATCAAAGCTGTTATAGTTTTCCTGCTGGGAGCGCAGGCCACTCCACACAATCACAGCAGCGAGTTTGCTTGTTCGGCTGGCTGCTATCTTTTGTGTGCAGTCAGCTATTTGCACAATACTTCAAGCCCTCTAATGGGCGCTGAGTAAAGGAACCGGTGTGCTTGCTGGCTTTCCGTAATCGCGCTGTAATCGGCCACTCGTGCTCGTATCTGCGCCTCAGCGAATGCAGCTCGCTTCATTTCAGTGCAGAGTGAATGAGTAATGTCAGGCAGTTGCGGGGCCGATCCTTGGCGCTGCACAAAGCCACTAGCATGCGAAAGGAGTGAGCGTGGAGTTGCATTTTTCAACCAAGTGAGCTGAATGAGAGATTAATTAATTTCGAGACTCGTACATACTAAGTACCAGCTGTCTTAGCTCTTAGCCTCATACACCAGGTCCCTCCGACGACTTCTTCAGTCCCTAGTTCCAAGCTTAAATATGCGCCGGCTATCTGTTTTGTTTTACATACATCTAATTCTCATTGTGAAATTCTCCTTATTATAAATTCATAGCATATTTTTTTACGAATCGGATGGCGGTAAGAAATCTCAAAATCGAAATGTTGCTCAAGGGAAAATCTTTGGGAAATACAAAAAATCTAAATTGCATTGCTTAGGAAAAGATCGTGAAAAAAATCTCGTTAAAACTGTGATGTTTTTAAATTAGAATTAAAAAATAACATGAAATTTTTTGACTTGACAATAACACATAAAACTACTAAATTATTATATTTTTGCTAGAGCTAAGGGTTTCTCGTTGGCTGCGCTCATGTATGTATGTATGTATATATGCACATACATAATATTGGATTTTGTTGTATGTATGTATGTATGTTGAAAGCAATTTGAAATATTAACGGAGATCGCACAGTTTTGAGTCACAAAGGGAAACCAGATTTTGACTCATCTCGACAGCAAGGGAAGAGCCAGCATTGGAGGCCATGAGTAAGGAATTTGACAAAGTGAATCCCATTGATCTCCTGGGTTACTTTCGGAAAATGCTGTAGTTTAAAATACTTCGAACAATGTAACAATATGATAAGGACTATCCTTCAAATACGCGGACAGCGATACTGAACTGCATAATTAACTTTGAATATGGCATACAATTTGTTATTTCAAATCGGTGAGCGGTTAACTGTATCACTGAATGTAGTCGCCTTTGCCGCCGAAATAAGATTCCGGCTACGGATATGCCTCTTTGATAACTTCTAGTCTGCACGTTAAAAATGACGAGGTTGCATCTTTTTCGTATTCGTCATTAGCCGTATATATACGTACATACATACATAGGCATGCATGCATATAACTATCTAAAATACTTATATATGAGTATGTATCTGCAGGTATCACTAGAGAAATATCATATGAAACTTGAATATCGTTTTTTGCGATTTCTCCTTATAGCCGCTCTCTTACCTGCGCTTCCACGGGCCGTGAGTGAACCGCCAGCGCAGCGACTGCGCTGCCCACCGCTCGGCACGACTCTGCCGCAGCCGTCTTATTGTATCCGCTCTCATTCTGGTTTTACCTTCTGCGCTTTGCCCATGTTTCGCTATTAGCTCAGGTGGGCATTCGAGTCGAGTCGAGTCGATCGTGGCCTGTTGTGTTAGTGATGTTATGTACTCGTCCTAAACTGGCTGTTTGTTGTTGTGTTCGATGTTGCAAACCTGTTTGCTCTGCCATAAACATGCATCTGTGCGCTTTAGCTGGCGTTCTACGCTAGTTGACTGTTTCCCTCGCTTTGAGCAAACAAGTTCCAGTTTCGGCTCGATCTCGCGGGAGTGCGGACGTGTTTTTACCTGCCCGCGTGTAACAGCGTCGCCAACGTGTTCTTGTCTATTTCAAATAGAAAGCCAATTATTGCGCACGATCTTGGAACCGAAACCGTCGGATAGAGTGAAAGAATAAAAATGCTGCGATTTGCATTTTCCGAAGCTGCAATCAAGAGTGAAACTAACAATAAGCAAATTTGAAAGATCAGTCGGTTTTGAAGACTGGCAGACACTATTAGAAATCGATCGAAAAGTGTTGGTTTTGTTGTGATGCGTCGAAGGTTGGAAATATTTCATAGTGACCCGATGTGCGATGCTGCTATAGATTTCGTGATTGGTGCAGGCATCGGACAGTGAAACCGTGATTGTACGAGCATCGCACAGCAATTTACATATACTATATACAACATGTTTTAAAAACTTGAAATGAGCATAAAGAAGCATACACACATGCACAGAACTAACAAAGAATTGAATCGGTTCAGTTGATTGAAATGTCGATGGCGATGCCATGTGCACACATACATATGTATGTATATATATGTAAATATATGGTACTTACATATGTACAGCTATCTTGGCTAATGCATGCGCCTGTTTCTTCAGATCCACTTTGAATTCCTTTCTTGATTTAAGCTATCAGATCGCAGAGGGTTTTCTGTTTGTTGCCAGCGTTTATTGAAACACAAATAGCAGTCAACAATATGGAACTACGGTTCTGCAACAGCAATTAAGGATACTGCGGCACTTAAAGTTTTACAAGAGCGGAGCAGCTTCTTTGCTCCTTTAATTGCAATACCTTTTAATGGGTAGACATGATGTTTTGTACAAGCCAACAGTTTTATAGACCATTAAACATGCTCAGCAAGAACTAATTCTACACAGATTATGTTAATGTCTTTAATCACTTTCAGGCAAATGAGCTAAAGAAATGAATGAAGAATACTCATATTATAATCGTTAACATCTCTGCGGACCTGCTGCTTCTTCTTTCGAAAAAGAAAAGAAATCAGTTTCATTTACAATATTTTTCGAATTTATGTCTTGCTTTTGATATTTTCGATAATCGATTCGAAGTTGCAATTCAGTTACTGTTTCTTTACCTTTTATTCTTTTCCTTATTATTCGTTTGATTTCTATTAAAATAAATAAATAACTGGCAAATAACTGGTTTGATTTCTATTAAAGAGGCATAATCATGAGCAGGACCAAACGAAAGACTTAAGCAGCAAACTGCTGAAACAATTCATGTACATTTTTCTGCTGCTCCGTTGAGTTTATAGCAATATCTAGCAACTCATACATATATTGCTTACGTCATTCCTAATGTTATTTACTTAACATCTTAAAAAAAAAACTTTTTAGCCCCTTCGTGCTAAATCTGTCACTTCTGCCCGTACATCTCTTTCTGCTTTATTTCGATAGAGACTGAGAGAACAGATGTCGTTTTCCTGTTAGGTACGCCTACTAACCCAATTTATATAAGAACCTAGAGGAAAAATGTCATGAAGAACTAAAAATATTCATATTTCTCAAGAGTGATCTTATAAGGATTTTGTCTTTTTCTTCGGAAGCATGGAACCCTTATAACAAAACAAAACTTTTGAACTAAATAACTGGTAAAACCAAAAACAAACAAAAATATAGATAAAAAAATTTAATTTTGAAAAGTAACCGTTTTTTCGCGTTACTTATAGAAATTCCAAATAAAAAGGCTCATTGTTCACGAAAGAGTTAAAATCAGAAACTGGCTAATAGTAAGATATTTATGCAAATCAGAATCGAGAATTACGTGTAGAGTTTTAAATATGTACGGCTCTAAAATAACATTCATACATAGGGATTAGAAAAACAGCTTTAAGCTGTAATATTTGACAGGCTTCTTTATTTATGCCTGCGTTTCTAAAGTTCTGCGTGATTGGCATTCTCATATCAGGCATGGTTAATATTCAGTGGGGGCTGCCATGTGGCCAGTGCTCGTACCTGTCAGCCTGTCCGCCCGTTCATCCGTTAATGGCTATTTTAACTTTTGTCACGTTTCGTAGGCATTCGGGTTTCTTTGTAATGCCTACGACTGTCGCCACTCCCACTGCGCTGTGCATTTCTCTGTTCCAAGAGTGCGCTGTTCCTTTAAGTACATATCTGCATTTTGCTTGAATCCAAATTAATTCATGGCAGAGAGGCAGACAGCTTCGCCATGATTGCTAGCAGCACTGGCGTACAGTTCTTGCAGACGTAACTTTAGTTATGCTGCTAGCAAGAAGGAAGCATGTACATGAAAAGAAAAGGAAATTGGTTATAGAGCGCTTAAAATATATCGAGAAAATCAACTCTCTTCCTTACAATGAGCCATCTTCATAGGATCTTACAGTAAAAGAAACCCTTAAGTTTCGAATTTTCATTCCAATGGAAGCTAGTGGAAGATTCGAATTAAATTGTCACTGCATTATTTTATATTATTTACATGTGTATATGCATGTAAATTATGGTGCCTTGCTGCTACCTGTTACATCCGACCCGCACTTCCTTGTGCATGTAGTAAATTACACAGCTTGCAGGCCAACATGTGGCATGCGTCAGGCTTTTAATTACGTGTAAGCACCCCGTTTTGCCCTTTTCCAGCAACAGACCACTTCAGTTCAGAGTCGTTCGGAGCAAGCCTCTTTCGAGTTACTCGCCAAGGCAACACGTGCGAGTGGCTTTGCTGTGCTTAATGCTCTGGCATCAAAAGAGCCCAGTGAGGCGCTAGTGCCAACAATGACTAAGCCACTTCCTGCGCGAACGACTGCTCTTCGGTCTTGCATGTTTTGTTGTCCATTTCTATGCTGCTGACTAGTTAGTATTTATATTTATTATGCATATTATCGCAAAGCGATTATTGAAAGGAAGTTCTCCTATACCTTTCCTGGGAATGTTTAGCAAGATCTGCGCTTCCCAGTGCCGCACCGTGTTATCAACGGCATAAAAATTGACATATTCCGGTGCTCAGTAATTTATGAGTTGCTTTTAACGCTCTTCTCTTTACACTGAATGCTTACACTGGTTGCCGCGAGAAATTTTCGGAGCAAAACCACAATGGCACATGTCTTCACGGAGCTTGCGTCGCTGATGGCCCACGATAAATCAGAGTGAAGTTCGCATTTAAATTCCAAATTTCCAACGAAACGTGTGACTCATTTTGAGTTCGAATAGGGTCAAACGCGATTCGAAAGAGAAGTAGAAAAATTGCGTGAAATTTTCTTGTGCGAGTTTCCAGCAAAATGGCTCGATTATATTCATATTCAATTAATGATTTCTTAGCGTGTGAGTCGGGAACACTAGAGATTTTTAGTAAGAAGCTTTTAAAGAACTGAAGTAGTGTGTAGTTTAAGGCTTATATTTTGAGCATAAGTTTGAGACTGTGCAACCGTTATTTCCAGACTCGAGGTTTATTTTTAGAATGCAACAGAAATAACTTTGTTTTATGTAGCGTGAGAGCTACTTATGTAGATGTATATAGTATATGTAGTAAATTTCAATGGACGAAACAACAAATCCAATGCTTAAGATATTAATTCCGTTTAGAGCGGACTCGACGATTATTACCGTGCTTTGACAGCGATAGTTCGTTCAGAAAGTTCCTGTAAATCCGTACAAAATGATCAAATTCCGCTATAAGCGCAAAGAACCAGCAAACGTCGTCGAAGCGAAGGACGCGAAGGCGACACATAAAACAGCAGCAACGACAGCAGCCAGATCCGATGCGGCCAGGGTCGTCGACATTATGAGATCGGGATCTGGGACGAACCTAGCCCAGCGAGATAAAAATGGGGAAGCCAAAGAAAATTTCAAGCCAATGCCTTCGACCATGATGAACATCGCGAGTTCAACGTCACAGCAGCTGCAGCAGCCGCAGCATTGCCAGCTGATCAGCAACAACGGCACTTTGCCGCGCTGCAGTGCCAGGAAGCACTTCCCAGCCGGCGGCGACGGTGGCGCCCAAAAGTCGGCCACTTTGACGCGCAAAATGGGATGCGGCCGAAATGTGCCCGCTTTTGCGAAGCCAGCAGCCGCCATGGGTCACTCTGACAATCGCTGGAGCGGCGGCTGGACGCCGAGCACAGAGGCGATAGTGGAGCGCGACAGATGCATTAACGCCGTGATCGTGAGTGTTGCGTGGGCATTTGTGTGTATATCTGATATGTGATGTGCATGTGCATGTGAGAGCGTGGGCGTGGGCGTGACTACGAATGAGGGCATTTGCGACAGTTTTATTTGCATATCTAAATATTCGGATTACCTAATCGCACGTGCTATAATTACAATATTTGAATTCTTTCTTCCGCAGGAGCTCTTTCAGCAACTGCAGACCAGCTCTGAGCCGGCCTTGTGTCCAGAGCCGCTGCGGCGTGCCGTAGCCAGTGGCCCTCTGGCGGGCAGACGCTTCCCTTTGGGTTGCTTGGGCGACGCCGCAGAATGCTTCGAATTGCTGCTGCACCGCATTCACTCGCACATTTCCGCCGACGACGGCGACGCATGCGAGTCCCAAGCCTGCATCGCGCACCGCCGCTTCGCCATGCGCGTCATCGAGCAGAGCGTGTGCAAATGCGGCGCTAACTCGGAGCAGCTGCCATTCACACAGGTAAGAAAGCCCTCTCAAGCCCAAAGCAGTAGCAACCAAATGTTATTCTGCTGAAAGAAACAATTGAGCTCGCCGTTTTATTATCCCCTTACAAAAAAGTATGTTAGTAGGCGGGAGTATGAAAGTGAATTGAGTGGAAGAAAGGGTTGGCTCTGATAGCGCAATGGAAATATATATCCATCATCTTCTAGAGAGTCTGCTGCTCTCAGTTGGATAGCGGATCAAAGAAGTCTGGGAAAAGTCGGAAGACAGGTCGTAATGTTATGACTCCCCATAGAAAAGAGACACGCATTATAACGTACATATTTGTTGTATTATTGAGGGGACACTAGGAAACTGGTGTTAGTCCAGGTGTTTGAAAATTGTGCGATAACGTGTATCTGTGTTTCTTCGTACTTCATTCAAAGTTTTATATGTACATATTTGCAATATTTAAGAAGTATGAAAATCTGGTCAGACAAAATATATAGGGATCTAGCAAGGAGTAGATGTGTTTTGTTGTTGTTCCGAACAAATCGGCTCGTTTGTTTTTCTGCCTGACCAATTCTCTATTCAATGCTTAAGTTTCTTCCCATTCCCTTTGCAGATGGTGCACTACGTGTCCGCGTCGGCGCTGACATCCCAGAACAGTTTGGCTTTGCAAAATCGTCAGCAGCCGACGTTTGGTCAACTTCTACGCGCAGCAGGCAATATGGGTGACATCCGGGACTGCCCAGTAAGACGCTAAAGCCTCGGCTGAGCAGCAGACGTTTTGATTACATTTCTCGATTTCGTTCATTGCAGAATGCTTGCGGCGCCAAAATTGGCATTCGCCGCGCCTTGCTGAATCAGCCGGACGTAGTGTCGATTGGAATCGTTTGGGATTCGGAGCGACCGGCAGCGGATCAGGTGCATGCCGTCTTGAAAGCTATAGGCACCAATTTGCGCCTTTCCGATGTGTTCCATCAGGTCTCGGAGCAGCGTTGGGCGGAAGGCACCCAGCACGAGCTGGTCGGAATCGTCTCATACTATGGCAAGCACTATACAACCTTCTTTTTCCACACGAAACTCAAGGTTTGGGTGTACTTTGACGATGCCAATGTGAAGGAGGTAAGTAACAGCCGGAAAGCACTGCCCAAGAAGTAAGCGGCCCTTTCACTGAAGCATTTCCCCTTTCAGGTCGGTCCCAACTGGGCAGGTGTTGTCGAAAAATGCAGTCGCGGACGCTATCAGCCGCTCTTGCTGCTCTATGCCATACCACAGCCACCGGCGGTGCCACAGATGCCACCGCAGTACATTCAAGAAGCCGTGCACTGCACTGCGATGCGACGCGCCATCACGCCCAGTCCAGAGAAGCCCAATTTGAGCAACACTCGCCGTGCCATCACGCCCACGCCGCTGCGCTCCGCCAACGATTATCAGAACTTAAGTGTCATACAGAGGGCCATCTTCTCGGCCGCTGCAGTGCAGAGCAAAGACGAGACCGACGCCTATATCAGTCGGAAAACTGTTGAGCACGTGTTGAATGCTCAGTACCAGAATCTCAGTGTGATACAGGACAAAATTTTCCCCGGTACACTTGCAACTGATGACAAAGACGGTATAAGCAATAAAGCAATCAGCGCGCAAATGGCTCACAAGCATCACCTGCAGCTGCAGCGCAGTCACAGCGCCGAGTCTGGCCACGTTAGCGGCTCCTCAAACGGTTCGTCTCCGCCCAGAGACGGCCTCACAATACCCGACCACTTGAACCAACCACGCCGTCGTGATTCGGGCAATTGGTCTGGCGATCGCAACAGCGCCAGTTCAGCCTCATCGACCACGTTGGACAATCCCTATTTGTATATGGTGGGCAAGGGGCGTGGTGTAGCAGCTGTTCCTCAAAGCCCGACGCGCGCCGGCCTGCCGTATGATGCCGGCTATGACTCCTTCTCGTTGAGTTCCACGGACTCCTATCCATCGAAACACCATCTGAATCCGCAGCTTGCGAAGATACCGGAGAAGTCGTCCGTCATATTGACCGGGGACTGCGAGAAGCTGTGCCACGAAGCCGACCAATTGCTGGAGAAGTCGCGCGCCGTAGAAGAGGCGCACGACCTGGAGACCGCGCTGGTGCTGTGCAATGCCGCCGCCGGACGTGCACGCGCTGCCATGGACGCGCCGTACAGCAATCCGCACACGATGACGTTCGCCCGCATGAAGCACAACACCTGCGTGATGCGAGCACGCAGTCTGCACCGTCGCATTCTGATCGAGAAGGGCGCCGACATGGAGGCGCTGCCCGAGATGAAGCACATGCGCGAAGGCAGCAACAGCAGCGTCAAGCACGTGCGTCAGAACAGCAAGGACAAGACGCTGGAGAAAACCGCGATGCCGAGCACAATGTCCGCCGCCACGAACAAGAGCATCGAAATTTACGCCACGCTGCCGAAAAAAAAGACGCCACTGAAGGCGCTGGTGGCTGCTGTTGGCAACAATGACAACGCCATCGAGAGAGAGCTGCCGCAATTGGTCAAGCCAGAGCGAGAAGGGCGCTCCCTTTTTGGACGCAGCAGCAGCAAGCAGGAGAAGGACAAGCGCAGCCGCAGCGAGGATCGCAACAAGATCACACGCGAGTTTTCGCTGACGGAGACGCTGCTGGTGAACGCCAAGGACACGCTGAAGAAGCACAAGGAGGACAAGGACGAGAAGAAGGAGAAGGACAAGAGCGGCAAAAAGCAGCACAAGATCAGGCGAAAGCTGCTGATGGGCGGCTTGATTCGACGCAAGAACCGTTCGATGCCCGATTTGACGGAAGCTGGCGACGAGGCAGCCAAGCAGCAGGCTGCGCCGATCGTCATTACGACTTCAGTGGACGACAGCACTGTAGGGCTCAATGGGAAGAACGCGATGAGTGGCTACATTTCGGAGGGCCACTTTGATTGCCAACGCGAGTCGAGCACTGCGCTCAATCCGAACTTGGAGCGCAGCAAACTGATGCGCAAAAGCTTCCACGGCAGCGGGCGCCAACTGACTGCCGTCGCCAAGGTGGCGCCACCGCCTCCAGTGCGCATCAGCTCGGCGATCAGCCAGCAGGAGCTGCAGCAACAATTTGCGCTGCAGCAGCAGCAAGACGCCGCAATACGGCAGCACTATCATCACGAGGCCAACTTGTCCAACATTTCGGCGATGAGCTCCAACACATCAATCAGCGAGGACTCGTGCCAGACAATCATAACCACGTGTGCGCAGGTGCACTCCGAGCAAAATTCCGCCAACGATAGCATGCTCCGAACTGGCTACTATCAGTGTCCGAATGGCGTGCTTGCTTCGGCAGTGGAAGCGAGCAGCGATGAAATCGATGGTCGCGTTGGCAGCTCCCATGCTCATGCCCATACTCAAGACACGCCACTCGAACTGCCACCATATCCCAGTCCGCCGCAATCTGCGTGCCACTCCCGCCAGGCCAGCGAAGACTTTCCGCCGCCACCACCGGAAATCGATTTGGAGCCGCTAAACCAACAAATCCATCAGATACACGCCCTGGAAGCGGACAAACAGCAGCGCAGCATGGAGTCGCTGGAAGGCACCAGCAGCATCTTGGCGCAGCTGCAGCAACGGCAACACCTGCTCAAACTGCACAAGGAGCAAGCCACATCCAGCAACGAAGCGCAGACGTGGCTGGCGGAGCTGCAGTCGAAACAGAGTGATCTCAGAAACACTCTGCGCCTTCCGGATGCGCCGCCACAGCTGCCGCCGCAGAGCTCAGTGCGAGACTTGGCCTTCCGCTTTGAGCAGACGCAGCTGGTGTGCGATCCTCCGGTCATGCGCGCATACTCCTCGCAGGAGATGCTCGACGGCAAGCCGCAGCTTCGTACCCACATGAACGGACTGCCGACCTGCAATGGCACGAGCGAGATGGACGAGGTCGACAGCGCCTGCCAGCTGCCGCGGCTATCGCCGCTGCAAGTGCTGCCGAAGCCCAAGTATGAAATGTCACAATCGCAGATAGCGGAGGAAATCCGCGAGGTGGAGATGCTCAACACGATGGTGCAGCACACGCTGAACAGTTCCGCGGGGCAGCACGGCGCACCGCTGCAGATCGGGGCATTGGGCAGGCGCGTCAAAAAGAAGAGCGTGTCGTTCTGTGATCAGGTGACTCTGGTGGCCACTGCTGACAATGAGGAGGACGACGACTTCATACCGAACCCCATTTTAGAGCGTGTGCTGCGCACGGCGCAACATCCAAATGAAAAGGTAACAGCACAATTGCTGCAACAGCAGCAGCAGCAGCAGAATGTGCTGCGCTTGCAGAGTGAAGCACAGCCACGCTTCGTTCAGCAGCAGCAGCAGCAACAACAACAGCAGCAGCAACAGCAGCAACAACATGCACATTTGATGCAACAATCGCCAATGCTGAGCAACGACAGGCGGCCATTGCCGTTGCCATTACATATGCAAGAGCTGCAGCGCTGCGTGCAGATGCAGCGTCCTCAGATGGAGGTCATGCGTCAGCAGCAACAGCAGCAGCAGAAGTACACGCCCATCCAAGATGTTTACCGCATGCAACAGGAACGATTCCAGAGCCAACAACATGTTGCCAGCGGCCAAGTGCCAGAACAACAGAACGTGCCGTGCGAACCACACAGTCTCGCCAACAGTCGCCTTCATAACGGCGCTGCAGCGACGATCACACGCACCGGCATGAGTGGCATCGCTAATGTTGCGCCGCAGCAACATATGCAGATGCTGTCAACGCACGCTGCTCAGCAGCAGCAGCAGCTGGACTGCCCGCCCACCTACGCCAGCATGCCGCGGCCGTTGCATCACAGCTACTCTGTGCAGCTGCAGCAACAGCAGTATCAGCAGCAGCAAATGCAGCCGCTTCGCCCGAATGCGACCTACTATGCGGGCGCGCCGAGCGTGGAGGCACCCACTGCTCCCTCGCCCTATCAGCGAGTGCCGCTGCCGCATGGCTACACCAGCGAACCGTTCCTGCCGCCCAACAAACCTCCTCCGCCTTCGTACAGCACCGCGCCGCAGCTGCCCTCTCCGTACTTTCCGCTGCCGCAGCCGCCAAAAGTCGCTGCCCAGAAAAAGGTGAGCTTCGAACCGGGCACCAAGGGCGACGCTGCCGCCATCGCCGTGGCATCCGCCTGCAACAACGGCGGCCTACCAGCGATTCCTCTGGGTCCCTCCGCAGCACAGCAAAATGGACTGCCGCCCGCTCTGGACAACCCGGTGAACGTCACTGCCATTCCCACCCGCGTCTACAACAATGCCATCGTCAAAGCATCCGCCAAGGCTGTGGAGTGCAACCTCTGCCGCAAGCGCCACGTGATCGCGCCGGCCGTTTACTGCACCAACTGCGAGTACTATCTGCAGATGCTGAACAGCCGCAGATAGGCCACGCCCTACACGGTATCAGCACCAGCACTCGTATGCATTTCCATACAAAAGCAGTATGCACAGCGGTGCACCCAGCAAACATTTTAGGGGTTCGGGGATCTTTTTGTTGACCAGTTTTTTCAAATGAAACAAAACTTCGAAATTGGTAGCTTTATTTTCTGGAGTATCCGACCCAAGCCAGCGATCAATAGCTCACATACAGACAAGGTACATATTACCTTCTTAACCTTTAAAGTTTGAAATTTTTTCCAAAAATGTTAAAATTAATGTTTGAAAAATTTATTTAATTCAAGTCTCAAGCGTCGATATACACCACCTTTTTATAAGCTGTTATTAACTTAACTTCAGGTTATTAGAGAATTTTTTATCTTTCATAAACTTTGAATCCGAGCTAATCCTGAAAAAATAATGATAGATATGCGATGTGTCGAAAATTGAAAAGTTGAAACCAAAAATACCGAATCCAAAAAATTCCAAAAGTTCCGTGTAAAAACAGAATTGGGTGTATTTGTAATTTCGGTGAAAATGCTTTCACGCACAGGGGCTTCTAAAATTTCGACATATCCAGGGCTCAACATTTATTTTTCGACATATCAGAAGGATAGCAGAAGATTAATTAGATTTAAAGATCGCAAATCGCTGAAAGGTAATGCTCTCTGTCTGTAGGGTGGGCTATTGAGCTTTGACCTAAGCCGTCTATTTCAGATTATGCACGCAATGAAATTTTTTTTTAAGTTTTCCTTAAATGGCTCTCAAAGGGGTCCGAATTTTTATCACACTCGACCCCGTTGTCCCGTTTCACCTTCTGGTGCATAGACGAATCGAACAGACCCGCTGCAATTCTCTAATCATTTCGTTTCGTAGAACTGTTTAAATATTACTTTCACATTTGACTATTTGTGGTGGCGGTTAAATTCTGAAATCCCCGTCGATGCGCCCCTGAGCATACATGCTTACATACTACATTACATTCGCAAATAGGCCTTATTTTGACTTAGCACGTACGAATTTAGCATAATCGCGTAAATAGTAAGCTGCATCTCGGAAATCTCATAGGACGCTGCCACGTCTTTAAATTAATTTGTTTTACGTCATAATCTTTGAACATACTCGTAGTCGTACTAGTACTCGTAACTACATTTAGCTAGAGGTAAGTATCCAATGGACACAGCTGCTGGTAGTATATTGTGATATCGCTTACAATATCACTAACCTAAAGTTAACTAACAATAAGTAGCAGACGACGTGGAAGAGGGAGCATGCGCGTGAGACAATCTCCAGCCACCGCCCGATCCAATCCAATTTTCGATGTATGTACAAAGTACTTAGAGTGCATTCCGGGCCGTAGGCCGCTCATCGGTGAAACCCGATTGTGAGTATCGATCAATCACAAGCAAATCATTCGTCTTATTATAATTTCATTCCATATTTTTGTATGCGTGTCCCTCTTTGAACTATTTTTCACCCTATTCATTTGTGCGTGTTTTTTACGTTTTGTACATTCCCGTTTTCCTTGTGAGCTTCCTGGCAAGTGCTGTCAAACGGTAACTCCCATTCAAGTTTACAGCACAATTTATATTTTTAATTTTTATACAAATATTTATCGATAAGTTTTTATAATGTAGTTCTTCATATTACAGAAAAGAGCGAAATGCGGCAGAAAAGAGATGTGAACCATCCAATCGAAAACGATGCAATTCAAATAATAAAACGTTTCCCTTTCAGATAAACATTTTGTTGTTTTATTTAGGGCATTGTGGTTTAGGTCCTCATCCAAAATAAGTGTGAACGACACACTTAACAAAGACCTGCAACCCGAGTGGGGCCATTTTTGATGCTCGCTCGGCCTAATGCTGCTGTCTCATACACTGACAAATATCCTTCCCCTCCCAAAGTCCTCTTTCCACGGTTGATGGGGATATTGAAGTGTCGGCAGCTCTTGACGGTCAAGGCTGTCGATGTCGAATGTGATTTGCAAAAGAAGCAGACAAGTGCATAGGTGAATCGATTGCACGGTTAGAAGGCTTTCACCACGCATTACAGGGAGAATTCGTTCTTCGGTTTTTTAACCTAATAATAATAAAGCAATATCGGAGCAGTTTAGAAACATCAATGGTAATGGTAAGAACGATGATTACGGGGTTGAAATAAATTTATTATCTGCCGAAAATATTTATGTATGTACATACTCTTAAAAATATATGAAATAAATTACTATAAACTAAATTTAAAACGATTGGAAAATAAGCCATAATTGCAATAAAAAATATGCATACACGGCACAAATTGAATATAAAATAACGTGAGAATAAAAACATGCATAATATAATGGCGATATTTTACAAATTGAACATTTTTACAAAAGCTTTGAGAAGCAGATAATTTTAAAAACGGAACAAATGGATATATAACAAAGAAAAGCTTAAGTACAAATAGACATCACAGTGCCACTTATGCGGGTGAGGGACTTACGAGCATGTCAAAGCGTGGGATGGGATTAGAGAGGGTGCGGCAAAGGGAGTGGTGTTGAGATAAAAAGTGAGCATGAATTACTTGAACATTTTCAGTGCTCACTGTCGATATACGCTTCGTTCGAGTGAGCGTGTGTCGATGGACTGCTCGACTGACTGGACTGATTCAGCTCTTGTTTCTTCGAATGGCCGTTTTCATTGCGGGGCGATTCTGTAGCTTCAGTTGCCTCGAGATCATCACCATGTTCAACGTATTTGTAGCGCATGGCGAGCAGCATAAAGATGAGTATATCGACGACCATGAGACCGGCAAATAATGCAAACTCGGCAGCCTTCAAGACATGAACGAGAGAAAGAGCCAAGTGAGCTTCGTACGTCTCACACAAACAACGAAAGCATGTAGTACTCACCTGGGAGGAGAAGAATTTGAGCTCTGCAATGACTACAACCAGCATATTGCCAATAGCAACGGACAGCAGCCAACAAGCCTGCAGCACGGACTTCATACTCTGTGGCGCCTGCGTGAATGAGAACTCCAACCCCGTGACGGAGAACATGATTTCCGCCGCTGTTATTACGATGATCTGCGGCAGCTGCCACATCATGTGCACCGAGTTGGGCTGCGTGATAATGTGCAACTTCGAAGTCTGTGGAGGAATGTTAAGGGACATTTATGAGGCCGACTATAAGGCAGTTACTTACGTAGCCGTCCTGTTGATTGCCTTGCACGAGCAGAGCGTAGACGCCGCCCGCTCTGGTGGTGAAGTTGGCGATGTTCCTACCATTAAAATTTAGAAGGCTTTCACCCCGCACCACGCTTACCACTTGTGTGGCATTGTGCACCGTTAAAGTGGTGGAACCATCAGCGGAATCGGTGAGCGTGACGCTGCTCTCTTCAGCCGGTATATTAAGCAGGATACGAATCAGCGGATTGCCGAGCTTCGGCTTGCTTGCCGAGTCTTCGAACTCCTGCAGATGACCGTCGGCGATAAAGTAGCTTGTTGACTTGCCGGGATGAAGCTTGAAAACATCGGAAATAGGTGGACATTTCGGATCATCCGACGTCGCATTAAATTTATAAATCAACTCCTGAGGCACCAGCAATTCCTTCTCCTCCCACAGCCCCAGCGGCTTCAGCCGATTGTGTCCGCCGTTGATGTTATATATTGGCAGATCGGTTGAGAGTTCGTACGCACAAGGCATGCCGTTGTAGATGCGCAGATGCGCTCCGAATTCAGCGGGCTTCAACGGTTCAACGGCCTCTAATTTGAGCTCGACAAAGGCGGACAGCAGGAAGGCGGTTGCGGCCAGCAAACCGCCCACCGTCAATTTCTGCAGCGGCCGCTTGATACCTACCTTGGCCAGTATCGGGTAGAGCACGTAATCGAAAAGCGGTATGAAGCCCAAAATCAGCATGGGGTTCACCACCTGCATTTGATCCGGCTTCACAACATAGCCCAGCATCTCGCCGTTCATGCGAGTTGCTTGGAAGGTCCAACGCGAGCCCTGCTGATCGAATAGCGCCCAGAAAACCGGGAACGGCAGGTACAGAACCAGGATTTTGAGCAGCGTTTTTGTGTCGGAGACCAGTTTTAAACCACAAATCGGCTCGGCGTAGTCCAGCCAGTGCTTGCGAGGATTCGTTTTACGTTCTTTCTTCCAGCCGCGTATTGCCTCGGAGATGCAATTCGAAACACCGAATATCATGTTTCCCGCCGGAGGTTTCATCACGTACAGTTTCTTACCGGCAACAAATATAACAACGGAGAGCAACATAAGCACCGCCGGTACGCCGAAGGCCACCGAGAAACAGTCCTTGTCACCAAAGCAGTGCACATCCTCACGCAGTATCGGCGTGATCGAGGTTGAGATCATCGAGCCGGCATTGATGGCGAAGTAGAACAGTGAAAAGAATGTGGCCAGCTGCTTTGTCTGTTCGGGCAAACGAAACTGATCGCCACCGAAGGCAGAGACGCACGGCTTGATGCCACCGGTGCCCACAGCAATCAACACCAGGCCGATTATGGTGGCCTCCCTAGAATGAGAAATGAGTCATAGTTACGGTGACCAATAATAATTAGTTAGTTGAAAAGGACGTAACAAATTTATTAGATGTTTTAAAAATTGCTTGATTTCAAAAGTTATTAAACTGTCATTTAGTGGTATTGACTAATTTTTATATTGAAAAATTGTCAAATTGAAATCCATCCACTGAAAATTAGTAAAGATAACTTAAATGTTAGTTAAAAATTAAGTAAAATTATTAAAAAATAAATTGTATTTGTCCTTTTACTGAGGGATTTCTATGAGTATGCTTACTTTACTGGTAAGTGGAGTGGGGGGATCGCGCCAATCGCCACAGTTACTCCTCCGATTGCGTAGACAAGAGACAGATAGAGAATCGTCTTGAATTTGCCCAACCAACTGTCGGCAATGATGGCACCAATCAGCGGACAGAGATACACCAACATTGTGAAAATGTGGAAGAGCACCGTCGAAGTGTCGTTATCATAATGCAATTTGCTGGTGAGATACAGCACCAAAATCGCTGAAATTAGGGAAAACAATCGAGTCAAAGCCTAAAGTGGTGGCTTAACCGCACGCACTTACTTCGCATGCCATAGTAATTGAATCGTTCGCAGAATTCATTGCTGATGATGAAACCCACCGACCTCGGATATTTTACTGCCTGAAATTGTATTGGATATAAGCCAGTTTATTAATTGCTTTCTTGTACTATAGTGGGGTTTACTTTTGTATGCCAAAAGTAGTTTCCAGTTTATAAGTCTAATTTTTGTCACTTTGATGTAGAAAGTGTGCCGATAGCTTGGATTTGGAACTTGCATTTTGGAACTTGAATAAAGAATAGGCAGCATAGTGCTTTGCAAGGTTTTCAACAGGGAATTATTCCGCTGATATTCCGCTTCTGCCTCAAAATAAATTAATCGACTTCGGCTTGCCTCCGAAATCCAATATTCGACCAAAGATCGATCACTCGGTCGAAATTTAATATAACCATTCCCTGGAATTTTTGTTATTTCCTCTTTTGGTTATGGGAATATTTATATGTGCTTTCTTAGATCTGTGTATGGAATTAAAATATTCAATTTTTCCAATATAACCAGTTTAAAATATAACATTTTTACGGACAAAATAGCTCTTGTGAGCGAGAGCGACAACAAATTTTGATCTCTCGCTCAGTATTGCGGACCAGTTTCTTGGATGATCTGGCACATGAGCTGAGCTAGCATTTCCGAGTCCGAGCTTCTCCTAAATAAATAAATTATTAAGTTGTGTATATATTGTTTCCATTGTTAATTTTACAACAACATTCAACAATTCCACTTGTTTAATAATGCGCAATAGCAACTTATTTCTCTCTGTTCAATGAAATGAATATATTCGAATATTCAAACAGTGTGCAGGTATTCGAAACCTTTTGTTCCCGTTTTCCCGCTTCGACCGAATATGAATAAACAGTGTACGTCTACTCTCTTCTCTTCGAAGCTTCTTGTACTCTAAGAGAGCAGTGCTCGTATTTATTCGAACCGGTTTGCAAAGAGGAAGTGAAGTAATCTTTTCAAAATGTGAATGTTTTCGAATAGCAAAAACGCATGCTTGTGCAGGAGTTTAGTATGTACATAAGTTTGATTGCTACACTGCGACGTAATTGTTAAGTGAAAGCGATTTTAAATGAAACTTTCAACGCTGGCTCAAAACTTCAAACTGGTTCTCATGCCTGAGCAGAATTGTCGCATTATCCTTATTTATACAAAAAGAGCATTGTCCGACTAAGACAATGTGGTTGTGTCAATGACATACAAAGCCCAAGAGCGATAACATTGAAATGCGGCAATAAACTTGGACTGCGCTTCCTTGTCAGCAAACGCAAGCACTTGACAAATGGTAATTGCCTTGCATTGAGATCGCAATCAAGCACATCAATTTTGAGCGATCGATTTGAAGGGAAAATTCAATTGTATTTGACTCATTTGATTATTCTGTACTGTATGTACATATGTATATAAGTATTGAGTTGCTATAGTTCAAAATAAATTAACGATGGACGGCGGCATATTTCCGTATTATAATCGGAACAATTATAAAACATCTGAGTTCGCTTGAAGATTTTAACGCAAATTACGCCAAGCCACTGAAATAATGCATTGTCTAAATGTGAGCGTACTTCAATTTCCAAAAACTTAATCGGCCTGCGTTTAATGATAATAAGCTAAGCTTGGAACCAATATTGCTTAAACTCCTGAATTGAAGTCTGGTTTACTTTTCATTTAATTTATTTTGAAAAAGATTTGAACTGCATGAAAACTATGCTGACATCAGTTTACTGGCTATGTATTTCATAGATGAATTCTTTAAAGTTAATATCGTTGGGTCGTTTTTATACAAACAGCATAAAAGCGTTAACAGCCCAACAATGACACGTACACAACTGTTCAAAAATTTTTGAGAGAGCCTGAAGAAGAAGAAGGAGAGTTCTCTCTCTTTATAGTACTTTCACTACTGGCTCAACCTACAAAAAAAAAACAATGCAAACTGTTTGATTTGATAATGATGATATTTAGTTGAGTGTACAAAGTCAACGCATGAGGCTAGTTTGTTGGTAACATCGCATCAAAAAGGTTCATTAAAATCTAGCGCACGCGTATCTGAAGGTTAGGAGCTCGCTGCGTCGATATTCATTGTCAATTTGACAGCCTCAAATGTTGGCCATTTAATGTATGCATATGCACGTTAAATAGAAATACTGGTATATCGCACAATTCCAAAACAGGTAACTAATACATTCATACTAGGTGTGTATATTAATCTGCAAGCAAGTTTACAGACTTCTCGGGTGAAAAAAATGCAGCCTATTCACTAAGACTGTGTTTCTTTACTCATTCCAAACATACGTGATATACTCGTTTGTTTCTTTAATCTTTTCGAATAATCTCATTTCTGTTTCTTTGCTAGTATTTAAGCAGTTCCTATTACAAATTTCCCTTCAACTTTTATTCAGCTCAGATCGTTCAAAGCGCGCCTCTTTCCATTTCATCTTAGAAGGTAAAACCAGAAGAATATCCAGAGAAACAACTTTTTTAACAAGAACCGTTTTCTCTAACAAGAAGCATTTTTTGTAGCATTTAAATTTGTTGTATTGTCGGTAATTTTATAAAAACCGTTTTAAATACGAAAATATTTTTGGGAAAATTTCTCTCTTGTCTTTGGAAAATCTGAAAGATTTACGAAAGTGAAAAGGGCAAAAGAGCACTTTTCAGTATGAAAAAGTCTGTACTTATCCACTTTCGTTTTTCCTCTCCTGCTTTCGTTTTTCCCCGCTCGCTCTTCTTAATCAACAACGACGCTTAAACCAACTGTTGCACTTTTGCTTCTATATTCATTCTCTTCTGCAAAAACTCGCTACTATTCTCTCCTTTCCATTTTTTATGCGACAATAATAAAGAAGCACACTTCCCACAATGTTCCCACGAATAAATTAATTTAAATTCTAAATTTTTGTATAAATTTGTGAAATAAATAATGGTAAAGAATTTTAACTTTTGAAACAAATATGTTGTCCGTAGAAAAGCAGAATATTATAAAGGAAAAATAATAATGCAATCGAATTTCTCGCATGAACACCAACAAAATACTTAAAGGGCTAGCAAGTAGGAAATGTTGATTGTTGTTGTTCAGAGCAAAACTGTTCTTTAACCCGTCTGCCAGACCAGTTGCCTACTTCGTGAATGCCGCTATTATTCTTGAAAAAACGCATTGATTTGATGACATTACAAGAAATAACAGTAACTTGCAGGAAGGGAAATTAGTAGCTAACGAGGGGGTTCATCTCTCTTCTACCTCTTAACACTCTTTGCTAACATGTTACAGATTTTTCCTGGCACACTTTATATTTGAAGCAATTTGGCATGCCTTTCAAAAACACTCCTAGAATAAGATTCAATTCTGTGCCAACTCTTCGAGATGCTTCGATCTGATGTTGGAATAGCAAATGAATGGCAAGTCTCTCCAAAAGTTCACCAACTCAATATCGCACTTTCGCAAAAACTTAGGGCTTGATTTATGGGCAGTGTGCCAGTTGGCAATTCAACGGATTCTTGTTCATTATTTATTTGCTGACGGCACGTCAGTTAATTGCTCGGACAGACGCTAAATACACGTTAGCCAACTAATATTCTTGCAAGCAGTCAGCTGTAACTGAAGCATTAATTGCGGGGAGCTTCGGAAAGAGGTATGTTGGGCTATGGTAAATTTGTGCTCTGCCCGAAATCAGCGCCTCATGTTATTGTTGTGCTTACCTCGGTCTCCGATATTTTCAAGGTACTGCTCACCATTTTGTATTGTTTCACTTCAAGTCTTGTAACGGAATTTATGCACTTTGACTTAATAACAGCACAATAATACAGAGAAGTGCGGCAAGAGTATTCCGAAAACAGTTGCTTCAGCTATGTACTGTGCATGTGTTGATTCTTTATGACAAATCGCGTAATTCACGCTTACGCAGATTGTACGGAGTGCCCAGAAGCAGTGCTGCGCTATGTACTTTTTTGTAAGTGCGTTGAGAAACGTGCCGGTGGGCGCTGTTTAGATAAGAACAAGCACGAAGCCGTCAACTCTGCATTCTTGGCGAAAACTCGGCAGCCGTTGAGGGTCACACTTCTTTACACCAGGTTTTCGCAGTGGCCAAGTATGCTGTAAGGTGTGGCGGGCAAACTAACGTGTCTGCTCGAATAAAGCTGCGCGTTTCAGGCGGACTGTCAGCGATCGGCAGTCAGCTCCGCTCGACACTTGTTGCACGAGTAATGACGCCAAGCAGCAAGCGTCTCTTTAAAGCGCACATTACGAGCTTACTGGCTGCTGGCTACTGCTCTCGCGAGCTGCGAACTCGCTGCTGGCGCGGCCGGCCAGTAAACAACTGCAAAAACACAATGGCCGCAATTACAACAGCTCAACTGTCGTTTTCACTTATGTAAATCGCAGTGTTTCACTCCATTTTGAACACTATACACTCCGCTTTTTTGGACACTACTTTTTTTGATTCGATAAGTAATTGCATTTTTTCAATTTGAATGCATAAATGACATTGATCCTCTACTGATTTGAAAATTGAGTTTTTGTAAAATTACAAATTGTTCACGTTAACGCTGATATCTTGTAAACCTTTTTATTCCACTTCCGAACAATGTGTGCTCCTACGGCCATTGCGACAGCAATTATATGTACATATGACGCGCCCAGAGCAAAAACGACTTTTATACCTGCACAGCGCATGTGCGCAATGAGGCGAAAATTGACACTCGAAGCGTTTTTGCTCTGTGCGCGTCATATGTACATATGTGTAGGGCCTATAGACCCCTTTTTTCCCCCTTTTTGGTTATAGATTTTCGGTTTGAAAAAAATGATTTATATTATACTCCGGTAGCATGTATTAACAATTCTTTTAAATTTTCTCAAATATACAAACAATTTCGGATTGTTCCTATGACAGTACTGGTTATTTGTATTTTCATTAGAATTTTAAAATCACATCTTTAAATTCATGGTTTTTTACATTACGTTTTGAAATTGGTATCTAAAAGATGTGCTACATGCTACACTACTAGTAAAATTAAATAAACCTCCTACTACTATTTAATCTACGCTCAAATCGAGAGCACTGCAGCGCTTACACGAGCCGACGCAGAACTAGCCACTGTGTAGAGATTTCTCTTAAATTGTATTCCCTCTTGTTCTCTCGGGCAACGGAGTAAATATCAAATGAAGAAGTCATGAAAGTGATTATACGAATATGTACTTCAATGATCGATCGGCTCAAAAAATACTCAACGGCAATGACTTGGCTCGAGCGAGTAGCAGCCCCTGCCTGCATCATGGCGAAGTGAGAGTTCCCCTCGCATTCTACGTCACTTACGATTAGCAGTCTGGTCAAATTCAAAAAGCTCCCCCGATGAGCAACTGCATGAGATGAACTCGCAGACAAACTGCACAGAAATTACAGTTATCGTTGGTCGTGGCTCATGTTGATGTTTTTATTGTTGCTTCTCATGATTTACAGTTGTTATTTGCTATTGACATTGAACTTATTGTTGTTGGAGCAAGGGAATGCCCTGCAATTATGGATGCCGGTCAGTGTGGTTATGGACCCGACAAATGGAATGATTGCAATCTGAAGCACACACACACATCATTTCGAGATGTCTTGTTGTTGGCTTATACATACATACATATGTACATATGTATGTATTTGGAATGTATGCCATTCGTTCGGCAAATCTTCTCGTCTATCGACGACTCCATTAAAGACTACAAAAGTTAGGTCGACTAAGGCGCTAGTTCGTTTGTTAGTTGTTTACATGGCTTTGTTTTTATCGGAATACTTATCAAGCTTGAAGAAAAAGTTGAAAAACCAATTCCGAAGAAAACTATACACTTAGAATAGTCTTTTAAAGCATTCTGCAAAGGTTTCCTGTTAGCTTATCTCATGCTAATAATTTCAAAAAGTGAGCAACCGATGAACGGTTTAAAGGCAAAGAAAGAAATGGAATAATCACATGCTCCGACAGAAAAATCCACTTCGTTTCTTTCATTGGGTGGTTTTCAAGGAGGCGATTCGTGACTCAGTGTATGAGTGCTTGCTTGGTCTCTGATGCGAGAGGTCGCAGGTTCGATCCCCAGCAGACTCACACCATCAAAAAAAGAAATTAGAGAATTGGCTTTCATAATGTATCTTTGCACGCGGCGCTACGAATTGATATACTCACCGAGAGTTTAATAACGCTACGTACATATAACCAATTTTGGAAACTTCCTTTCTTAACTTTAATTAAGTCTCTGTGCAGATTAAGCGACGATATGCGCTTGTCATGTTAGCAGTTATCGCCGCCATCTGAAAATATCGCAAATATTGTGTATGGAAATCTAATGGCAGTATGTCACGCCCAGTGTGTCACACGACTTCCGAGATCTGCTTCCGCTTTGCATTTTGCTTGACCGGAGACACATCTGTTCATCAATAGACCATTTTATTAGAAAGTGTCGCCGCGTCTTGATTAAAATCAATTGCCAGTATTGTGCCTTCACGAGAGTTTCCTTGACAGTGAATGCCGCCGATGATTGCGACTTGAACGTAGTGTAAAGATTTTTCACATCAAAGTCACTTGAATCGAATCTTGTTGTATTTATTGGAACACTTAGAATGCGTTTTCCGTGAAAGAGCAGTGCGAAAAACAAACGAAGGCATTCAAATATGCCGTGCTAAAATTTTATTAAGGGCTCTTTGGTAGAAGCAATTATGCATGGCAGGGAATGGAATGACTATTTCGGAGCACTATTCAAATTGTACGAGCTGCCTGAAAAGTATATTCCTGCCGATTTTAAAATAGCTGGCCATGCCATGTCGGCGCCTTCCACTCTTACTAATATCGATCGTCCATCTAGTGCACTTACCATGCAGACTTACCTTCGTGAATTCTTGTGGATGCTCCAATGGTATCGAATTAAAACTACCCAGCGATCGAGAACGCTGGGCTTCCTTTGATTTATGCAACAGGGGAGAAGCTGTGGAGAAATTTCACACATATAAAAATATATTCGCGCACATATTAGGAAATATGAAGGCGAATTACCGGAGTCATTTGTTCTGCTGCTTCTCGAGCAACAGGATGATGTAGGGAAATAGCAGCTGCCGGCCATGAAGCGTTCAGTATCTGTATCTTCCTTTCGTCAATAGTAAATTTTTACAAGTTTCAGGATTTACTTACTTGTGCACTTGTCTTTCTGGAATCTCTTTTAATTCCCTGATTCAGGGACCTTATGTTTCTCAAACAATTTTGACGTTAATAATAAAATATTTTTTTACTTGATTCATGTAGTGAAATTAAGTAAATAATGTAGTTTTGTACCCAAGTAACCGCAGCCGAAAAAATGTCGTATTTCAGTCCTTATCTTCCAGTGAGCTCATATATCCGGCTGTTGTTCAATACCTGCAAAAACACAATTTTTCAGGAACATTTCTTCAATTATTAACCTCTTTTGAAACCCTTTAATTAATGACAAATTTGGCTGTGAAAATTTGGTCGGATGAAACTAAAATTGTTCTTATTTGCTCAGATGGGTTATTAGAGTTTGGGAGAAAGCAAGAACCCTTTAAGGATCACACTTGGACCGTTTTTGTGTCTGTGAAAGAACTTTTTTCGGCGTAGTAATTTAAAATTTGGCATGTTATTAGGTCTTCGTGACAGTCAAAGATCAGAAAATTGGTTTTTCAATTTTCAATTTCTAACTGGGTTCATTATAAAGATATGGCTCATAATATGTAGCCCTTTGAAGGCGTTGTGACTATGATACTGGATCTTTACTCCAAGATCTCGAAGAATAAAATCCAGCTCGAAATATATGAAAAATACCGCTAATTGGAATATTCTATCCACGAGTACAGATCCCATTGATTTGGACACAAAAGTTTCGTTTGCCTTTACAAGTAAGTCGTGAACGCTAAATCCTTTTTAGGAAAACCGTTTGAAGAACTATTGCTAGTTGCAGGCTTATACTTATACACAAAGTTGCATAGTGTCAGATTTATACTTTGAGTATTAACATAGCCTGAAATTATTCAACTGTCTTTATCAGGTTTATACTCTTATGTTGTACGTTATTTTTGAGGTTAGCTTATAGCTGGTATTTTGATGTTTTACTTAGGTTTCTTTGGTTACGATTGTGGCTAATGTCGTTAATTTACGAGATAGATAGTTCCGCTTTGTTATTATAATGTATATAAATAAATAAATAAATAAAAGCATATATACAAAGCTATATAGAACAAGTACACACCTTTTTAAGACGTCAAACTCGATGGAAGGAAAGCTTATCGCTGAATGGCAACCAACATTCAAATCTACGACATTGTGATAATTGCATTTGCCAGTGGTCGTTGAAATAAGATTATCCATATGTTATCATGTAATGTTCATATACATACATACATAGATTCAGATATGTACTACATTCAAAAGGGGGATTCCCTAATCATGTGTGTTCCTTGTGTTCAAGTGGGATTTCAAAATTTGACATTTATTAATTGAAAGTAGTTATTTCTTTTGACTTGGTATTATCATGTCCGTTATCAGCCGAGGCCGTATAATGCCGATAACTCCCAAAAAAAGGCGCTTAGCTTCAATTAGTTTCCTGATCCACGTTTTTGAATTTATGAAGTACACGTCTCATTTTTCTCCGGTTCGTAGACTGTCCGAAAGTTGAATCTTTAAAAAATTACTTTTGTTTTTTTTTAAATTATGTTGATGAAAAAATTATAATATTTCCTTAAGCTTTAAAACGACATTTAAAAAATTTTAATAGCATATCGATTTTGACATGTCGAGATGAGCTATTTTAGTAAAAAACAAAAGGAGTTCCTATTCCACTTAGTCTGACTTATTCAACGACGCTGTTGGAGGTTCCGATTGTGAATTTTTGACATTCGCGAATAGAGTTGAGAATATTCGAGAATTTATAATCGTGAATTCGAACGAAAAGTTTCTTTAAAAAAGAAAGATTTACAAAAGTTGTAATTTTGTAGTTTAAGAATTTGCTATTATTGGTATAATTATTTTTTTTACCTGCTTCATTTTGGTATCTCGGAGAGTAAGGATAGATGTGTGCCGTAAGCTTCTAAGCGCGGCATTATTTTCCAAATCCTGTTGACACTGAAATATAAGCTCAGCTTTTGTTTTAGATGTGTTTAAATTTAATCCGTTGTTGTGTGTCCATAGTAAAATTTATTTCAATTCTCCTTTGAATCTGCAACCCTCTTGGTCTTGCTAAATATATTTTATCATCATCTGCATACAAATGAATCATTAGGTTATTATAACAAATCGTTATATTTTTTCCGAAAGACTCGAATATGTGTTATATGTACATACATCGATATCGATTATAACACCTGAAGGAAGGCGCGCAGCGAACAATCCATTTCCGGTCAATTTGGTAATGTTTTGCTTTACTTTGGAAATTCTTTCTTATGAATACATCTATATTTTCTTAAAAAGCAACGAAGTTGCATTGAAAACTGCAATTAGTAAATACTACTACATCTGCTATCCGCGGCACAGCAGCGCGACTGCTTATCTCATTTGAAATCTGACCCATCTGATAAGATACAAGAGCAACAAACTGTACGCACATACATACATATGTATATTCCGATAACAGATATCGGCGACTCCGTTCAAGAGTACGCTAAGTCCAAATATTCTACTTTCTGGAGACGGGTTTAAAGTTTTTGGTTTTCAAGGCATTTTAACTGCAGCTGCAATCGATTTTCTTTATAACTTGGAATTGCTTTGATGATCTAACTGGCATTTTAAGAGAGTATATAGGTAAAGTATATATGTATGTATATGCCAACAGCCTCAAATCGAGCCAAGTCGTCTAAGTCTCTTTTGGAACGAACCAATCGATATCGGAATGTTTATACTATATACGAGTAGTGCATAGAAAATTTGTTCACATTCTTACCTTGCGCAGACGTCGCAGATACTTCTCGGCAGCACATTTCGCTGTGCGTCCCTCACCGTGTCATTTGTCGGTTTGACACTTGACAAGACAGCAATACAATTACAGTAGCAGCAGCGGCATTGTACGGTTGATAAAATACCGCATCTGTCATCGATGTAGTTGATATTGCTATGATGTAGCTGTAGCTGCTATTGCTGATTATTTTGTCTCGTGTGGAACGAATTTTAAAAAATTTTTGAAGTGAAATTCACCCAGAAAAATTACACTGTCTTGTGGGTCGAGAGGGAGCGGAGTCGGGCCGTGTCTGTAGCGGCTTTTGCGTGGCGAGTGCCGTCGAACCATGTCGCTTTTAATACTAGTTTCCTCATAAATTCTTGAGCTGCGATAACTGGCTCAGTGGCCTTATCGCATCCTTCTATTGTACTTCAGCATTGTATAATATACAACAAGCAGTTTTTCCCACCTTAACCAGTACCTTCCCACACAATATACCAAACAATCTGTTTTATATTTGAAAATACACTCACGGAAAAAAGTTGCCAATTTTGAGTTGGCACAAGCAGTAATTTAGATTTAGTCATAGTTTGACTTCAGGAACTAGCTACCTGAAATACAGTTGACTATATTATTCGACATCGGTATGTAATAATTGCCTAGACTTGTGAGTCGGAAACGCTGCGGCTTTTGCAGAGTATTTAAGAACTGTTGAACTGGTGTAGGAGAATAGCCTAAAACTGTGCAATAATTTTTTCTGGTTTATATTTTCATTTCATCAAAATTTTAGACGGGTTATTTCTAGCATTTGTCTTAAAACCGTACCATTGAAACTTTAGTTGGGAAATTCGATAATAACAATACATATACATATACTGAAAAGACAGCAGTTTTTTGTACATCCAATTATATAGAATTATTTATTATTTTGTGTGCGATGTATTTATATGTTTCCGTGGCTATATTTCTAACGACCTCTTTGAAAAATCCAGTAATCCATTAGAATCAAAAATAAATTGAGCAACTGAATCTCAATTGTGACAAAATAGTTATCTTGTGCAGTTACAGATACATTTTTATGAGTGTAGCTAGTGGAGTAAAGTTTCGAGCGCGTGCGATTAATTCAATCGGTGCCGTTGTCAAAAGGTTTCAATGATAGGAGTTAGTCTGCAGAGAACTGTTCACGGACTTGCACGCGCTTTCGGACAAATCGGTGGGAAGTCAAACCATTTAATCTTGTAAACTTGTGCCAATGAAATAAAGATCTGAGGATTTTTCGGTGATACAAAGCAAGGATATCGACGTCTTATACAATAATGTATTGAATTGGAAAGGATCTAACCAGGCAATTGTGTGGATCGTGTTTGTAACACTTCGTTTGCTTAACCGCTATCCTATCAACGGACATCAGCAAAATGGCAGACGAAAATGGTATTAATATAAAATATAAAATTTTACAAAAAAAATGCAATAAGCTCTTAAAGTTAAGGGATGAGTTACCATTACCGTTAGTTTCCGTAACCGCAACCGTACCGTTAAAAATCTGTAAGAGAATAATTCTTTTAAAGTTTAATTTTATTTTCTTTCTTTTGCAATCATTTAAAAGTATGCACTTTAACATAAGCGTCGGTTTTTAGAATATTTGTCGACTACTGTGCCCTTTATTAACTAAATTTAATTTACATTTCACTCACGATGTACATATACTTCGTGAGTTTAGGGTAGATCGATTTGATTGAATTTGGAGTAGGGATCTATTCTTCTAGTCACCAGTTCTTCATATATTTACCGATCCTCAGGGATACGTACATACATACATATATCTAAGAGGTATGAAGGCAACTCAGGTGCAATATGTTCAGTTATTACCAAAGAGTATCACAATGAGCTACAATCCAATTAACTACGTATCCGTATATTGTCCGATGTATATAACTTCGCAATAGCGATCAATTGATAGCCATCACCGAGCTACGTTTACTTATATGAGATATTTTTGTATTTGATTTGATAATAATGCAATATTTTCACTCGATTCTTTCTATTTATAATCCGTCGGCTATAGACTTCACTGAATGCGGCTGCGGCCCAGATGCGTTCATTCTCACGGCAGAAATGCGCGTGAATCGCTCGCTTGTAAATCAGCCCGATCGGACATGCGTTTACAAACGCGATTATCGTATTGTTCGCAAGCTACAGTTTTATGCCTGCCGTTGATAAGATGGCCATTCATTCTGATAAAAGTTTATTGGCGCAATCCACATTCGAACATATCAATCATGTCTTAAATTGCTCGAGAGCTGATTAGTGCCTGTTCTTAAAAATATAATACCTCTGCTGATAAGATTTCAGCGATTAAAGTAGCTTTAACTTGTTGAAAAGAGCTGTGCTCTTTTTATCAATTTCCATTGCAGCTGGAATTTCCCAATTCAAAAAGAAATTCACGTTCCGAGAGTACTATGATATGCATATATACATATGTGATATGTAAGTAGAGTGCTGCTTTAATGAATCCGGACAACGCTAGCGGTATAATTGGTACACAAGTAGTTTCATAAATATTGAATAAAATCAGTCAATGAAGGCCATCAGCTTCTACAATCGTCTCGAGCCTATTTCGTAACCGGGCGTATGTCCTCTAGACTTCCTTCCTATGATCAGCCTAACCAAGCCCCACATGTAATAATCCAGGGCATGCAGTCTGTGCTAGAGAAGGGCCACAAATCCCATGGTAATAAATATTCTCGAACAGCAAGGGCTAGGGTTTTTGGGATTTATGAGCCTGACCGAAGTCTTGCTGGAACACGTAATTTCTCGCAGTGGCAAGCTATCTGGAAAGAAATATTGTAGTATTACATCTTCCTCGCTGCTTATGACGCTTATCACCGGACATTTTGTGTGTATAGCGCAGCATTGCTCCATGGGAAAGATTTCGATTTGTAAGGCTAAAGCTCCCTGCCTGAATCACTAGGGATATACAGTTACTTTTTTTAAGCAAAGAACTTTATTGTTATAGAAATTGTAGTTGAAACTTTCTCGATCGAAATAGAAACGATAGAAGTCTTTATTATGGCAATTGTGTTATGGAAGTGACGTGAATTCGACACAATTATGACTGAGTGACTGGAGAGATAACAGGGCTTTTGTTAAATGGCCAATACCAGCCAGCGTTGCCAGTTTTGACGGTTTTAAATGATTAATGCGCCACTCCCAATTTTCGGTCAAAATATCTCTTTCAATAAAATCATTTCTACTGGCTTTACATTGCCTTTTTGGCAGACCATCTGTGATCTACCAAGGCTACACCTAAGTAATTCCCACAAATTACAAGTATATTTTCTTCCCGCGAATTGTAAAATTTTTTTTAATGTGCTCGTATGTAATTAATTTTCCAAACTTTTATATAAATTTTTTTGTGGCGCTTATTATACTGACTGAAAAGGGTGCCCCTTTTGAGATTTTTTTTACTGATATGACCAGAACAACCTCTTGCAGAATTCGCCTCAGGTACCAGGTCTTCCAGTGACTTAGTCCCGGGTTACAAGCTTCGACTTCAGTCTTCATCCACATGATCCGTACACTTACTGCGCCTGCTTAGATCTTCGTATCGCTTAACTTCTTTGTTGGAGTATTGTCGATCATTCGCTCAGCATGCCCGAACCAGCGTAACCAAGCTTTCTTATAGGTTTTTCGGCGATATATTTATTTATTTATTTATTTATTTCATTTCAATCTACTGGGCTTAGCCCTTACAGATTAGTTATAACTTAAATCTAACTGAAATATAAATATCTTAATATTAAGAGAAATGCCTATACAGATCTTGCTTAATACTGGCCCTACTCTGTTGCATGTCTAGGTGCTTGGAAGCAGAGTTGAATAGAGTAAGGCACCTGGTAATAGCTTCATTGCATCCATAGGCAGTCCTGTGGTAAGCAATGTGGAAAGTCTGCAAGTCTCTCAGACTTCTACAAGGCACATGGAAGTTCAAAAGCTCCAAGAGCTCAGATGCATCTATTTTATTATCTAAGATGTCTTTGATAAATAGGACGCATTGTGATTTACGTCGACCACTAAGCGATTGCAAACCTAAAAATAGGCAACGTGCAGTATAATTCGGAATGCTATCTTTCCTAAAGATTTTAAGTAAGGCGAATTTGGTAAATCTTCGCTGAACCCTTTCAACGCGGGCTACATGCGACTCGGAAGATGGCATCCAGATAATGCAACAATACTCCAGAATGGACCTTACCAAGCTAACAAAAATAGATTTTAGTGTATAAGGGTCACCAAAATCTTTAGAATTACGCCGTAGAAAACCCAGCATAGAATTTGCTTTGGAGATAACATACTCCCTATGAAAATCGAAGGACATTTTGGAGTCGAAGTATATGCCCAAGTCTTTGATAACAGACTCGCGTGCAAAGCTATGACAATCATCATAGTTGTAGTTAAATAAAATTGGCAGCACTTTCTTGCTGTAAGTCACGGACTTGCACTTCGAAAAGTTTAAACACATAAAGTTATTTCTACACCAAGTTATTAAGTTATTGATGTCATTTTGAAACAATAAGCACTCCTCAATGTTCCTGATAACTGCGTACATTTTTAAATCATCCGCATAGAGGAGGCATTTACAAAATTTTATGACATCGGCAATGTCATTTATGAAAAGGAGAAAAAGCAAGGGACCCAAATGGCTACCCTGAGGTACCCCAGAGAGCACATCAATAGGATCTGATGTTGCATTTCCCACTTTTACAACAAGCTTACGATTTTGTAGATAGGATGTTATCCAATTGAGAGCATTGGAATGAATTCCAAGCTTGTTCAGCTTAAATATTAAGATTTTATGCAGTAGGCTATCAAAAGCCTTTCCAAAATCAGTGTACAGCACATCCACCTGCTGACCACTTTCCATGGCTAGCAAACAAAAGTTAGAAAATAACGCAAGGTTAGTGTTTGTAGATCTGCCAGCAAAGAAACCATGTTGCTGCGTAGCAATGTGACTTCTAAACTCTTGGAAAAGCTTTTGACTTACAAGTTTATCTAAAATTTTTGGTATAGCCGATAGTTTTACTATAGGTCTATAGTTGGTTACCAAATTTTTTTGACCTGATTTGAAGATTGGTGATATGTAGGATATTTTCCATTCGTCAAGGAAAATTCCAGTTGAAAGAGACATGTTGAAAAGCAAAGTTAATGCTGGGGTTAAAGAAAAAGCACAATTTTTAAGGAATGCGGGCGGAAGTAAATCGTATCCGGCCCCTTTGTTTGCGTCAAGTCCGCAGAGCGCAGTAAAAACTTCTTCCTCAGAAACTACGAAACAGCCAATATTTACCAAATCCTTGATACTAGAAAAGCTTTCAAGGTCAATTGAAGGGTCGGCTCTATTGAAGACAGAGCCAAAGAATGTAGCAAAAAGCTGCGAGATTTCTTCGCTACAGTTAGCAGTTCTTTCTTCAAATATCATTGATTTCGGGAGCCCATAAGTCTTCCGTTTTGAATTGCAAAAATTCCAAAAGGCCTTAGGGTCAATTTTTATATTATTTTCTACATTTAGCATATATTGCTTAAAGAGGTGATTTGATAGTGTGTCAAATTCCGCTCTTAAGCGCAGAAATTCAGATTTATCACTAGCAGAATTGGATCTTTTAAACTTCTTATGTGCCTTGCTCTTACGGTTTTTAAGATTCGCAAGCTGAGCATTATACCATGGTGTCTTTCGGACATAATTCTGCCGCTTAATAGGAACGTAAAGACGAAGAGCTTCACTCAAGAAATTTTTAAAAGTTGAATACATTTGGTACATGTCCATAGAGTTGAACGCTGTACGCCAATCAATGGAGTCAAAATATTCATTGAGGTACATATAATTTGCTCTATCAAAATTATAGAAAAGTTCCTGACTATTGTTAGTACCAGACATTAACTCATAAACCTTAAATTGAACTATTAGTGCCTTGTGATGAACAGACTCATTGGATAGTGGACTATCGCAAGATGATATTGAGTAAATAAGATCATCCGTTACAAAAATTAAGTCTAAAATTCGATTGAGATAAATTACAATATTGTTTATCTGAATTAAATTCAAAGAAAGCAGTGTGTCACAAAAAATGTGCTCCACTTCTGTTTTAATGTTAAACGGCAGCAGCAGGTTATCAGTAGAACTAAATTTCCAGTCTATATTGCCTAGATTAAAATCCCCAAGAATGCAAGGGGTTTGATGTGAATTTAAAGATGAAACAATAAAATTAATATTATGCAAATGATCGCTAAATAATTCAGTCTTACTACATGGAGGTAGATAACTTAAAACTAAAACTATCTCGTTGATTTCCTGCTGTGGATTCTCGCTGAAGGACACAGCAACACAAATTTGTTCTAAGTTGGAACTTTGTATTGAAAGTGAAATTTCACGACTGCGCAGGTTAGATGAAACAGCTATTAAGACACCGCCCCCGCGAGATACTTCATCTGTAAGTACGCGATCTCTACGATAGACCTCGTAGCCAGAGTCAAAAAGCTCTCCAGAGTAAAACTCGGGTGTTAACCATGTCTCCACTAGAGCAATGACGTCAAAGTCATGCGCGGCAGCTGCAGAGAACATGGTGTTTGTTTTTGTTCGAAGACCTCCAGCGTTATGAAAATATAATGAGAAGCTTTGTTTGGTGGGAAGAGCGCCGACTAGTGCAGCAATGGTTGTTGGTGCAGAGCAATGTGGCGAATACGAAGGTAAAGCGGCAGCGGAGAAGTCAGCACTGTCTGTTAATGAGAGTGCGCTATGACAACACACAGCTTCATAAGATGTTTCGGTGAGAGCGATTACATCAAGATCATGTGAATCAGTGGCGGTGTACACTGCAGTAACGGCTGTGTTTACACTCAAATCGCCGGAGGAAGGGTCACAATGCCTTGGTCGAAGTTTTTTGATCTCGTAACAAATCGAGAAATTTTTAAAGAAAGCGGCCAAATCGATTTGTTGAAGGCCTTATCAAAGAGTTGTGCAGGTACACCCAATCTGAAATTAATGAATTTGAGTTCATCTAAGTTAGCATCCTTTTTTGTAAGCCTTGTACAATTAAAAACTTCGGGCGCCACTTTCAGAGCGTTTGCGATGTAGTTGCAAACCGCCACTGGTTCAGTGCGAACATTGAATTTGGATAAGTGTATGTATTTGAAGTCGTGCACTACTTGGAGTGTGTCACATACAGCGGCAGTGCCGATAACGCGCTTGTTATTGCTAGGGTTCGGAACTTTTTTGTTTCCATTGTCAGCCTCTTTCTTCTTGTCCGCTGCTAGCCCTTTGTTAGGTTTTCTGCTTACAGCAGCAACATTAGCTGCATCGTTAGCAATAGAGCTGTTTTTAACTGGAGCGCGATTTTTTCGTTTGTTATTGCGCACCTTTCTCCAGCCTGCATTTTCGCTCACTTGCTCAGCAGAAACAGGTTTGCCAGCATCGGCGTGCGTGGGAGAAGCAACAACATCAGCAAATAAGCGGCGTTCGGATGAACCCGATGGAGAAAGGTTTAAGACGGCAGCATCAGGCCTAGCTGCTAAAGCCGAAGTACTCTCGCTTTCTATTTGAATCAAATTCATAACAGAAGGAGAGGAAGTGGAAACTCTAGGCACACCAACAGAAGCAGGAGCGTTGGTAGTATTGAGTTTCGAGAGCAATGTCAATTTCAGTTCATTGACCTCACTCACCAAAATTGAGATGGTATTGCTGAAATTTTCGAAGACCAAAGAGCATGCGTCACACTTGTTGCAAAAGATACATCTTGAGTCTTTCCTACGGGTGTCCATAGGCAGTGATTGATCGCCCGAGTTTCTTTCTTCGACATCCGAAATCAAGTTGTCGGCTGTGTCGTTGATGCATTGCTCCGGCTCTGAATTCGGCCGAGACTCCATTTGATGATCTGCTCGCTGATGCATTTCGTTGGCAGCAATCGACGATGATGACGATGGGAGGTCACTGGCCTTATTCACACTCTCTCGCTCATGTTCTGCACTTGAAATGTTTTCAGCAGGCTTAGCAGGGGTGCATGGTGGAGAGTGCCTAAGAGAGGCGCGTCTAATCAGGTTGCACCCATCACAAGTGAATTGTTTGTTGACTTGTTGCATAAAGTCGATATCAACTTGTTTAATGTTAACGCACGCACAATGATAGAATTCGTTGCATGTTATGCACAGGATTTTTTCTTGATCGCGTTCTACTTTAAGTTTACATAGTTTGCAAACGCACGGCATGTTCGTAGAACAATACTTTAAATTTTGAAAAATTTTCGAGAATAATTGAATCGACCTGGCAACCTTGTTGACAAACTACCTGTATGCGCATATATGCGCACTACCCGACTACTATCTTTATTTCAGTGCTCCACTGATAAAACTATTAGAACAACCGACGTAGTACTTTCATTAGGCTAGAGATTCTATTGACTAGCATTCCGGATATCACCATATCAACCAGACGGCGAGCTTTTGTATTTATTACCTGCTCTAAAAACGCACAATGCCGCTTAATTATGAACAATTTTATCCTTCGATCGGCATGCAGGTATATACATATTAATTGTGATTATGTACTCTGAATTGAATCGTAGACAGCTTGTCGCTGTTTCAGCCACGGTATTTTGTTACTGATTCTGTTTCTGTTTTGTTGCTGTTGAGGGTTAGGGTGGTACGACATGTGTTTTGTGGAGCCGCAGAAGCGGATAAGGCTAAAAATACGAATTATTAGTTGAAACGTTGTTGATATTATTGAATAATTCTAATGGGTTATATGGCGTTCACACTAGCGATCAAATCATGATTGTTGTTTTTGTTTCTCATCGTTAGATAGAGCTTTCATTTTTTTACTTTTCAATGCTAAACAATAACAACAATCATTCGAATTATCTTACCGGCAGGTAATCATTTTTAAATTGTTAGAAGAGTTTATACAGATATAAGCTGCCATAGAAAAGACACCACGGAGTACTTAAGTCTTGAAAATAAAATCATTTGATTGCTAGTGTGAAATCATACTTAGTGTGCAATTAAAAAGAAATGAGCATTCAAAATACCAAAGGAAAGGTTAAACCAAACGATGTATAATATATGCTTATTTTTTTGATTCCTTTAAAAATTCTAGAGTGGTTGCAGCCAAGCAACATCGAATTTTCTAATTCTCCATTATATTATTCCCTTACAGAAAAAAAATTGTCGAATGGAATGGCTGTAGAGAGCGTACCAGAGACAAACGAAAACGCCTCAATGGCTAATGGATCCTCAGGAAATGTAATTCCGGAGGTGAAAGAAGTAGCGGGTGTAAACAAAGTTTCGGATGCAAAAGAAGTTGCTGCTGTAAAAGAAGTAGAGGATGTCAAAGCAGTTGCTACTGTAAAAGAAGTAGAGGATGTCAAAGCGATTTCTCCTTCAAAAGAAATTGAGGATGATAAAAATACGCCGGAAATGAAAGATATCTCAGAAGCAGAGGATCTAATAGAGGTATGTCTTAAGAGAGTGGAGAGGAGGTCAGGCGAGCAATTGTCAACTACAATAACGACGGCAACATAAAATTTACCTCACTAATTTTTAAGCCAAGAAATGCGGGGATATCAGACTCCTTCATAACTAATCAGTACTAATGTAGGGAAACAATGTTGGTATAATGAGATTATATTTAAAACCAAAAAATTTACAATATTTAATAAAAATGTCATCAATTTATTGTTGTGAATACTTTCTCAACAATTCAAGTTAATTAACAATAAACTCGATACGACATGTTAAATGCGCATTGGGAATATGACGCATGCCTATTCCCGAATATTCTGATTATAGATTGTGCTTGAGTGGTATTTGTTACAATGCAGTTATAAATAGAGGAAATTTTTCAATATAAATTTGAAAAATCTCTGCGTAGAATATGGAGTACTTATGCTCGATACCTTCTATTTTTTAAAGATCCATAAAAGATCCGAAACAAAACTCATATTTATAAAAATTTTAGGTAGAGCAATTACGTGAAAACTATACACATATATATCACATTTCTGTTAATAAATGTCTTCTATTAATTACAGAAACTCCCGTATCCCAAATCTGTTTTTTTCATTATCAGCAATGAATTCTGCGAACGTTTTAATTACTACGGCATGAGAAGTGAGTATATGCCTTCCTAATCATTTGTTCCACCTCTAATTCTCTTTATTTTACGAATATAGCAATTCTGGTGCTATACCTTAGCCGGCAACTGCATTACTCTGATGACACCGCTACCATAATTTTCCACATTTTCACGATGATGGTCTACTTCCTGTGCACCTTTGGTGCGATTGTATCTGACAGCTGGCTGGGAAAATTCAAGACGATTCTGTATCTTTCGTTGGTATACATCGTCGGTTCTGTGCTGCTTACGCTGGGAGCAATCCCTCCACTAAATTTGCCGATGGTGACATTTACAATGGTCGGTCTTTCTCTGATAGCCTTGGGCTCTGGAGGCATAAAGCCGTGCGTGGCAGCCTTCGGCGGCGACCAGTTCAAACTGCCGCAGCAGATAGTACAAATGACAACTTTCTTCTCGATATTCTACTTCGCAATCAATTCGGGCTCATTGATCTCAACGGCAATTACGCCTATTTTGCGAGAGGATGTCCACTGTTTCGGGCAGAAGGAATGCTATTCACTGGCGTTCGGTGTACCAGCCATTCTGATGGCAGTTTCCATTGGTGAGCAATCAGCCATCTTCCATCTTCCACATTTCACTTTCGATCGCAACCCAAATTTTGTTCGTTGTCAAATCGATTTTGATCAAATTAATCAGACATATCTTTATGCGTGCGCCATCAGTGCAACCTTACCTAAAGTGGAATGTGGAACATGAAAGCATAGTTCTAGACCGGTTTTAATTCTATGGCTGATAACTCGGTGTTTTTCATTTTCAGTGATCTTTGTATTGGGCCGTCCGCTTTACATTAGCAAGCCACCGGGCGGAAATATGGTAGTACTGGTTAGCAAAACAATTGGTGTAAGTATATTTTATTTATAAAGTAATTTTCCTGTTTTTACCTAAACTTTACTGTTGCACACCTTCCACAGAATGCCATATCTACCAAATGGAAGGAGAAGAAGACTAACCCACGAGATCACTGGCTTGACTACGCGGAAAAGAAATTTGACAAGCAACTCATTGGCGATGTAAAAGTGCTTATGCGTGTCTTGGTCCTGTATCTGCCCCTGCCATTCTTCTGGGCCCTTTTCGATCAGCAGGGCTCTCGTTGGACGTTCCAGGCCACTCGCATGGATGGTGACATGGGCTCATGGGACATCAAGCCTGATCAGCTGCAGGTCTTGAATCCATTGCTGATTCTGGTGTTCATCCCTCTGTATAATGTGGCTTTCTACCCGCTGTTGAGCTTAGTTGGAATTCGACGTCCATTGCAAAAGCTCACCTTAGGTGGCATCTTGGCAGGCATAGCTTTTATAATTTCCGGTGTTGTGGAGCTTAATCTCGAGGTGAGTGGATTGCATGGCAGACAGCTTCATATAAAGGCACAGCATTCCAATGTGTTCTCCTCTTTGTGCTGATTCCCGTTTTAGAAAACATATCCTGTCCTCCCCTCTAATGGGATCGCTCAATTGCGCATTTTTAATGGTGAAGCTTGCAATTACACAATTGCAACAAATATACCGGGGAAAGGAACTTTTGATGTGGGCTCCATTGATCAGTATACCAATAAAGAGGTACCTATAAGTGGAAACTCCTTCACTTTCACGTATACTATCAGCTCTGATGATGCCAGTAAGTTCGAACTCTTGTTTTCAACTGGATCCCATAATAAGTGTTTTTCTGCACAGATTGCTACGATTTCGGCTCTGGATCTTACGTAATGAAAGATAAAATCGCTTACAGTTTATTTATGAGCTCCCGAAGCCCAAGTAGCTCTCTGATTTGGTATGAGGATTATGTAAATAAGCCGTCGGGAGGCAGTCCCATGGTGCGAACTTTGACGAATGTACAGCCTGGACGCACCATAAAGTGGAAATTGACGAAAAAAGGAACGATCGAGCATGAGGAGCCGGCATACTTGAACAACTTGACAGAGCTCAGCACTGGACAATATCAAATTTTAGTCGATGATGTTGGTGTGTTAACCACCACGTTGCGCATCGGTGGCGTTTACACCATTATCATCGATGAAGTGACGACAGCGGCGTATCAAACAACGGAAGTTCAGATAACCGATCCGAATTCTGTGAACATTTTATGGCTGACACCGCAGTATGTTGTCATGACCCTAGCTGAAGTCATGTTTTCTGTAACGGGCCTGGAATTTTCATACTCGCAAGCGCCTTTGACAATGAAATCTGTGGTACAAGCCTGTTGGTTACTCACCGTCGCCTTTGGCAATGTGATCGTGGTGATAGTTGCGGAATTAGCATTTTTTGACTCCCAAGCCAAGGAGTTTTTCCTGTTCGCAGGACTCATGTTCCTCGATATGTTGGTTTTCATGTGGCTGGCATACCTGTACAAGCCGAATAACCCAATGGAGACTAGCGAAACGGAACCCCTGAACGATCCGAAGAGTCAAATCCAGGAATTAGACGTTGGCATTGACAACAAAGGAAAGGAAATCGATGAGTAGATATCTAAGTCATATAATATACACACACACATATATGTGCGTACGTATGCATTTATGTATGTAAATTTATTTCATATATGCTTTGATTAAGAATAGTAACAAACGATATTCCATTAGTTACAATTAGTGAATAGCATTGGAATGTACATACATCCCGAGATTTCACTAACTTACCTAATAAAACAATGTATCTTAAAGATGTGTATTTGATATAAGCAATTCAGTTTTATATATCAACCAACCTATTTAAGTCTTCCTGAACAATCGAAACAGTGCTTACATTATGGTCGGACTCTGCTATTTCCATGCTTTTATCGGCATCTTTGACATCTAAATTACCGAAACGGAATCGACGAATTCAAAATTACCTGTTACAGTATCAGGATCATAAACACTATTCACATTTTCAGCCGCCTGGCTTTCGTTTTCGCCTATCAAACAAAACTGAGTTAAGCAATCACAAAACTGTCTGAGAAGAACGAAGTCTTATCTCCTTATTTTTAGTACGAAATCTCTTCTTTCTAACGCCATCGCACTTATACAATTCCCGAGAGACACAGATTACTAAAGCTATCTATTGGAAAAATAATGGATTTCCGTTTACTTACTACACCTGAGTACTCACGACGAATCGATACCCTGAGATCTTTTGGTATTGGCGTGCCAGTTGGTATATATTGTAGTATAATCATGTATGTATTTATATACTGCATTCAGATATTTAAAACTTTTATATTTAACTAGTAAATCTACTAACAAGAGAAGTTATTAACACTAAAGGGAATTGAGTTTAGATATCGAATTGCGCTTACTAATTGGCATTAAAGGTATTTGATTTTATTAATATCAAAGTTCCAGAGTAAAGCAAAATACATATAGTAAAAAGTAAAAAGTACACTTAACCTAAAACAAAGTCAATATAACATATACGAAAGGTCCCCATACAAAGTAAAACCACGAGCTGTTAAAGCTCTGAAGCACACATAAAAAGTTCTTAACCTAAAGGCTAGTACAAAGCTCAGCTCCGGCGTTTTTACTGATTTTAAACGCTTTAATAACTGTACACAAGATAATCCCGAAACACCTAAAACGCATACACTACAATATCTATATCATATCAAACTTATCACAATCTTCAAAAGTTAATGTGCATAAATAATAGAAGCTTATCAGCCATGTTCCACATTTCATTTTCCATCGAAATCGATTGCGAGTGAGAATTAAACTTCAACTGCGAACTATTTTAATTCCGGCCGATAGTGAAATATAGAACAAGGCTATATATAAATAAAAAAGTGTATAAAATTAGTTAGGCACAGCCTTCAACATCTGCAAAAGAACATGTCGTTTTTAAAGCTTCCACGTAAGTATTATGTGGCGGTCTCCGTTTCCATGTATCCATTGTGTATATATCCACTCGATGGATTACCGGTTACTGCTGACATATTCACGGCGCCATTGTTGAGTTCGCTTCGTTCACTCCGATCCAGAATGCATTCCAAGACAGTATCCAAGTGACATCGGTTGACGGCATACCTTATGCAATCGTCGGGATTTTGGGACAAAGCATTCAAGTTCCGGAAAAGGTCGGCTAAGGAGAGTGTGGTATCCTCGTGCATATCTGCCGGTATATCGATTCCGCTCTGAAGGAAGAGTATATGTATATGTAGGTGCGTACATAGTAGATATTTTCAAGAAATGCATTTACCTCGCGAACTTTGGAATTCTTAGAGGGATCAATCTTGACGCTAAATTTGATACAGTGGGAATATACTTGCAGATTCATGCATTTTACAAAGAGCTGTCGAATTTCCTAGACATCGTTATGGAAATGCAAAAAAATTATATAAAATTTTTATATAAATATAAATTCATATTTCATAAATGGATATATACAGCCCGTACCAAAAAAAATGCAACATCACTCACACTTTTTATTAACGCATCACCCGACCCCCCACTGTATAGAAAGCAGCCAAATAAACTCCACAGCTCTCACACAGTGCGAACAAAAGTATGCACAGTAATTTTCACTGAACATAATTTTTATTAGTTATCGCACTCCCCCGCATTTAACCCAACTGTTTTTGCGGACGCAAAAGCACAGCAAAGTGAGCAGTGGAGCACAAGTGAAAGTTCGATATTGTATAAGTTTTATTTTAAACTTTACTGTTGGTAATAGTCACGTTCATTTCTACCATATTTACCACCTATACATTCATTCCCCACGCCCATTTTTTCGCTGGCATAGAGGACTGATGCCTAATCTTTATTATCATATTTTAGTCGTTTTAATGAATAATTAAACAGGCTATTTAATCGCTAAGCTATCAACAAATGTATACTTATGGAGGGATTCTGGACACGCCCTTCAACCGATTTAACTAATCTCAGAACTTGCACTAAGTTAAGATTCATTGTCACTATGTACCAAATTTCGTTGAAATCAGACCACTAGTTTATTCTCTCCTGCGACCCCGGACAGGCAGATGGACAACCGGCAATCAACACAATAAGTTATACTCATCATTTGTATATACCTATGTCCATGCGTAGAACGGCTCCTTTAAGACGTTATAATTTTCGTACAAAGTTAATATACTCTATTACCATAGGTGTAGTGTGACGCGGCATATCTCGCAGAATTCTCTGCCTTGATTAAGCTTCTTACTTTCTCAATCCCATTCGTTTGTTATACGAGCAATGAGAAAGTAATTCCAAGAATTGTCTACTTATTTTCCTTATTCGCTAATTTTGGCCCAATATTGAAAATATTACAACTACATATTTCCTAACACTGGGTGCATATATCCATCTATGTACTTAAATACTACATTCTCCATAATATGCATGTAGATTTGATTAAATAACTCACTTTCAGCAATTCGTTATTCTTCTGCTGACCACAGTAGACTGTCACGTTGTAAAAACCACCGTACTGCGCCTGTAAACTCTCCGGGCTACTGCAAGTCAATAGCTGGCCCTCCTTGAGCAACGCAATTCGATGGCAAATCTCATCGATCTCCGAGACTGAATGGGAGGTCAGAATGACGGCACGCTGTGTCTCCAACAGAATATAAACCGTGCGGTAGACAATGGCTCTGGTAACCGGGTCCATATCACTGGTCGGTTCGTCCATGAGCACCACTGAGGTGCGACCGCAGCATGTAGTCGCAACGGTCAACTTGCGTCGATTGCCGCCACTAAGGTTTTTCACAAGAACATCCCGATACTGCTCCAGTTGGAAAAAGTCAAGTATGTTGTTAACAAGCTGTTTTTCGTGCGTCAAAAAAGAATACAAAATTTGTCAAAATAAGTTTTTCTTAATAAAAATTTTAGTGTTTCATACTTTAACGTTTTCAAAATTTATTAAAGAAAATTCTCCTCACACTTTTCCGACAACCCATTCTCACCAGCAGCACCCGCAACAATCACACAAATTATGGCCAATTGCTGCAAAGACTGTGATCGCCTGTATCCGCAATCATCCGGCAGCGCTCCGCTGCGCCCGGCATTTCACCAGCCCACCATGTACGATCATTTCTCTAACTATCAAAAATTCAAGCAAGCCAAAGATGAGGAACAATTCATAAACAAACGCAAAGAGGAAATCCTAAAATTCAATACGAAATTCACCGATTGGCAAGTGAATCCGAACAGCAGCAAAAACGACACGGACAAGATCAGCACACAAGAGCTGGCGCGTTTCCGCCAGCGGATACGCCTGCACAATGGTGAGCAATCTCTTGTGGAATCCTTGGGCACGGAAGAGCTATCTGACCAAGGCAAGTCACTGAAGAAAAAAGCATCGCTCTTGACGATATCACGCACGCCCGTCCAATGCCCGATCAGCTCGTGTGATCGCACGATTGGCTTAACTTCGGTGCTGTCTCACTATCTGCGCGATCATAGCGAAGACTTTGGAGTGCAGTGCCAGGAAATTTTTGGAGCGAAACGTTCGGTGTTGGTGTTCGACCCAACAACTCTCGAGTTTCGGGACAACATTTGTCTGGGCGTGCTGGCGTACGGCGGTATCAATGAGCAGAGGTTTGTAATGCCCTGAATGGAAAGAAACCAGTTATATATGTCTGCTAGTTTCAACAACGCGCAGATTAGCGATTAGATTTAGTCTATTAGATGATGGCTTGCGACTGAAATTGGGATGTTTTATTTTTCTTTTCGATTGTATTCTTCAGTGAAAACCGGCCTGCGGAGCGTGGAATTTGCATGCACAACGCCTTCCTGCCAAAACCCAACGAACATCTGGATGCACATCTTCCCATCCTAATTATGGCCAGCCGAACTTCATGGAGCGCTATGCTGGATGATAAAGAGCTCGAAGAGAAGATAACCAATCCCAACAACGGCGCTCAGGACCTGCTCGTTCTGTGGTTGGTGAGTGTGCAAACAACGAAGCACATACACTGCACTCTAACAGTGTACGACAAGACAATGACGTCCTCGCGGAGTAGTATCATCCAAGTGCGTCAGCTCAACGAATCCCAAAATCCGAGTGAATTTCTACATCAAGACACAAATTGCTTGCGCTTAAGTCGTGGTGAAATCGACATACTCTCACAGCGATCAAGTGAATGCATACATATGGAAGTCATGATTAATGAATACGATCAATAAAAGAAAAATTATTTGACTTGTAAAAAAGCACAGAATAGAAAAGGATTGGGGTCGCGGATCAAGCTCCGAAGTGAAGGTTTTTGTACCGGGTTGGCTCCAGATGCACATTTTAAACAGAAGAACATTGTTGGGATTTGGGTTGTTGCAAATTAAATGTAGTTTTGCAGAGGGGGTTGCTTCTCTTTTTCTTTGGCAAAGCTCAAAGGCCCATGCAGGAATAAAGACTGAGCACTGTCCATGTTTAGAAGAGCAGAACCCAGCAAGTGACGTCTAATACTCGAAAATGCAGAACAGTGAGACAGTAAAACAAGTACTAACTTACCTTTGGTATATCGTTGACTCGACGCAACCGACCATAAAACATAATGCATTCGGTCACTGTAAGCAGAGCGTCCAGTGTGTTTGTTTGGGGACAGTACGAAATTTCCGGCTATACGAATGAAAATTATAAATTTGTAAATATTTTTTACGGTCGATTAGAAAAAATCAACTCGCCTCAGAGTAGCATATGCTACCCGTAGTAGGCTGAATTTGGCCGGAGAGCATTTTGAAAATGGTGGATTTTCCAGCGCCGTTTTTTCCCAGCAAAGCAATGCATTCGCTCGGTCGTACGGTGAAGCTAACATTTCGCACCGCATACTCGGAACGCCTGTAGGACTTGCCGAGGTTCTCGACTTTCAGGGCTTGCAGTGCATCATATTTGTCACTCCTCTTCAATGAGTTCTGTATGGAAACGATTTTGAGCTCTTCCAAGTGCTTTCTATCGTCCTTGTGCGTCCAGTCAAAACGTGCACATAGCACTTCCTTCCAGCGATAAAGCAAGCCGCTCTCCAAGAGCCCGTTCAGCGTGATAAAGAAAACGCCCAAAACAAAGAGTGACGTCAAGTGCGGTGCCAGAAGATCGCTGCTGAGCGGCTTCTTATAGGAGTCGATGTCGTAGCGATGGAAGACCAGGGCGACCATGTAGTTCTTGCATATTTCCAGCAGGCCGTCTCCGAGAGCGTGTTGCGGAAAAATGAGAAAGGCGCGGTTTAAGAAATAACGCCAATCGTCCCACGTGGGCGAGTCTCCGATAACTCCCAGCAGCACGATGATAGCCATCGTGAACAGTGGTATTATAAGATTCATGCAGAATATGGTGACAATGGCTACACTAGAGTCCGAGAAAAGCTTCTCGAACACATGCACGGCGGGTATGCAGGCGAATCTGTGAAGGTGACGTTTCAATATCGAAATTAATAAGAAGTAAAGTAGAAAAGAGCTGGTCGAGCTTCACAGACAAAAGGGCGAGCCAGGTCCTTTTTTTAAATTACAAGGGAATGTTAATGAATCTTCAAAATAGTTAATATGGGCTTTTCGATGAGCTCTGCTAGTGGAGTGCTTTTGTTAATTTTTGTTTTTTTGGGACGTGCCCTAACTAAAGCTTTTTTTATTTTATAGAAACCTCACACAATTCGAATAAGTTATGCATACTTATGGATATATTGTGGACATATCTAGCGTGCGATTCGATTTATCATAGAACAAAACCTAAGACAAGGATCAATCTGTACGAAATTTGGTTCAAATCGTAAATCCAGACAGAAACTGGTTCTGCTCATTTCCATGACTTGCGTCTATACCTAGGATGGCCCTTTTAAGGCGCTACAATTTCCAAATGAGGGTTATATACTCTATTACGATGTATGTAGGGGATGTAGGGTATAACAAAGCGTTTCAACTCACCCAAAGAATAGCGCCAGCACAATGATGCCGCCCAGCTGCTGTCGATCTACGAAGATGGGCATATTAAATGCCAAAATAATGAGTGTACAGACCAAGATTGCCAAAATTATAACCTGAAATTGCAAATCATTAACTGAGTACATCGCATTTATTGTATGTAGCATAGTGTAGTTACCAGAAAGTCCCAGGCAAAAGCAACACCCCAGTATGTGGACGTATCAACACCACAAAGCTTTTGTTGTAATTTCTCGCCATTCACGCGCTCGTTCACTAGATAGACTGAGGCCACCGCCACTACTAAGCTGAAGGCTATAAGCAGTATGAAAACCATGCCCGAGTCACCGGCTTGGCGCAAGCTAAATGAAAGAAAAAGCAGTTCCTAAAAATCTTGCAACTCCTTTACATATAGTACATATAGTATGTGCATCTGAGGCTATGGTTCTGTCGGGAAGTATCAAAGGTACATAAATGTACGGAAGCGCGAGAAAAGTTTGGCTCGAGAGCACAGAGGATACTCGCTATTAGAAAGCGGATCGTAAGAACTCGAGAGAACAGTGACAAAGCCAGAGAGCGGGCGCTAATGCTGCGACCTTCCATGGAAAAGGTTTGTTTGTATGAGATGCGCATTCTAAATGTTCTATTTTCTATTCGCAGAATATATTTACACAGAGGATGTGCTCAGCTCATGGAAACCCAATTTCCAAGGTTCGTTATAGGTTGTTATTGAGAAATCGGTGTCATTCATTTCCGTTTGAAAGAGATGCGTATTCAAATCATTTAACCAAGCCATCATCGCATGATAACCTTTGTTGTTATACCAAACGATCGCTTTTGAGTCGTTGAAAGTGTAGCCGCCATACCGCTTTTCGCGAAAGTCATTCAATGTGTCCAACAGCCAATAGAACCCTCTCTCCGAGTTGGGGAATTCCTGACAAGGCGCGTTTGCGGAGCACTCCTGCTTGAAGCTCCGATACACATCGGTAGTAAAGTTCTGCGCTATTTCCAAGCTTAGCATTTGCGTGGATTTGGGATATAGGTCCCGGCTAAAACTTATTACCTTATCAAAATCATCCTCTAAGCGATACGCCACAAACCACATGGCCAGCAACTCGAATATCGCTGGCAGCACAATGACACACAGCAACATTCTATAGTTTCGACTGAAGTGAGTCAGACGCTTGCGGAACAGCTCTGTAGCCGCTTCGCAGCGAGTGAGAGGCGCTTCCCGCACCACATCCATGCCATACTCTCGTTTTCCCAGCTCCACTGTGTTCAAGCTCTCAGTAGTGCGTCCATTGCAATCTTTGATTGAACTTTGTTTGCTATCCAAATCCTTGAAGAGCTTCTCCAGATTTTGGCTTTCGATACTCAGCTCGCTTATGTTTTCTTGCTCTTGCAACTCTTCCAAATATTTCAAAAAACTTTCAGAGCTGTCAGTTTGCTGCTGGTAAGGGATTTCAAATTGCATTTGATTGATGCTGCTCTTCTCCCGTATTTCGAAGTTGTTGAGCAATTGGGCAGCTCTATCCTTGATATTGGCAATAATTCGGGCATCCAAGCATTTTAGAGTGACATCATACTTTTCGGTACAATGATTTTTCAATGTCTCCGGATTATGTTTCGCTATAATTTGTCCCTATATGTATAATTTTATAAAATCATTACACTGAAGAAAAAAGCACAAATGACAAACTTACATTCCTCATTATAATAATGACGTCACTTAAGCACTCAGCTTCATCTAAGAAGTGTGTGGCGAAGACCACAGCGCGTCCTTTACGCAAACGCTCAACCAGCTCCCAAATGTCTTTGCGCGCTTTAGAGTCCACGCCATTACAGGGCTCATCCAGTATCACCACGTTCGGTGAACCTGCTCCAAACGAAGCAAAGCTTTAGAATTGTCAACTCAAAAATGTGCATGGCGGACGGCGAGAGGAGATAAACCCACCTATGAAAGCAATCGCCACGCATAGTCTTCTTTGGTAGCCGCCCGACAACTGGGCTGCTTCGTAGCTCTCGTACTTGCCAAAATTTAGGCTCTTCAGTGTCTTCTCCACCTCTGACTTATAGCCATGCTTTAGTTTTATCTTTGCGTACATCTCCAGATGTTCGCGAGCCGTCAGATTCGGAATCAATATATTGTCTTGAGCGCACACGCCGATTTTCTCGTAGTTATCACTGCCTCCGCTGGTCATGGCCTGCGAGAGCACAACACGCCCAGTGGTTTGAACAACTTGACCGGTAAGCATTTTTCTGCAAGCGGAAGCACTCAAATTAAAAGGACCTACATAAACCAATGCGTAAGTGCATTACATTAAGGTACTTTTGCCGGCACCGTTCCTGCCCAGCAGGCACGTAACTTGGTTTCTCGGGAATGACAGATTAACGTTGCTCACCGCTATTTTATTGTCATCGTAGGATTTGGAAACATTAGTCATCGTAGCACCCACGCTTGCATCCAGCTCCTCACGTTGCACTTCCACAAACCGGTATTCATCTGACATCGACATCGACAACGAACGAACCAACGAAAAATGTTACATCCTTAAAGTGTAGGTATACCAGATTAAACGCACCTTTCTTGAAGCGCTGGTTAAGATAGCCAATTGTGATGTAAATAAACATGTCTAATATGATCATGAAGACGCCAAAGCCATACTCTCCGTGCAAGCCCTCTTCGAAGACCTGTTCAAACGATAGTCCAACCTGTTGTAGCTCCTTGCGCATTATATGGCTCCAAGCATGAGAGAACGCCGTAGTAAAGGAGAGATTGATGCCAAAGTTTTGCAGGGAGTTGAGCTGAGCGTCAAAGAGCAGCACAATTATATATGGACAGAAGGATATGAAGAAGAAAATTGCTGTAGCCACAGCGCCTATAGTAGCCGATGTGAAGAAGGTGGAGCACATGTAGCTGAAAAGTAGGAAAATGTTAGGGATATTCACAGCTGAGTTGTATTTCAACCCTTGGTATATTTAATTGCTTTTGTTCTCCATGTACTGTAGAAATACCATACCATGTTAGACCATAGATCATGCCATTCATATGGAATTTTTATTTTACATGGAAAAAAAACAACAACGTAGCAATGCCATGTGGAATTGTTACAACAACAAATAAAAGAACACCTACCAAAATGCTATTAGACAAGCGCCAAATATAATCAAGAAGTACATCACAAATAACCAACTCGTATACATTAATATGCCTCCCGTATACAAAATCACGCTAACCGCGACAAATATTATCAGCAATTCGGAGAACGTAATAAGAGTCCAAGCGGTCATTTCGGAACACGGCTTCAAGCCCATGGAACGCATAATCTGAATATGAGTAGAACTTTAAATTGCATGTGTTATATTTTCCAAAGGGGGAAAGGCAGTTACCATGCTGTTACGACTCTCCCGCATCCAAATACGATGGCGCACACACGAAGCTATTTCCGCAATAAGCCCCAATAGAAAGGCGACTTGCACGGCCTGCGCCAGGTAGAGACCAGTTTTGAAACTGCAAGAGTTCAGCATTAAAAACAACACTTCGGATATTCTCCGCCAAGGCACAAACTCACTCGTCGTGTATGTATTTGGGATAAGGGAACTGTTTGGTGTAGAACTTCAGATTGTCCACTTCATATGGGCTCTTGGCAAGATCTCCGGCGCCCGAGAACAAATCGAAAAGGCCCTGTCTCTTTTGACGCGCAAAGACCTTTGGTGTAGCATCGTTGCCAGCTTCCTTTACAATATCGCCAAGTAATGCATCGGTGTTGATGTCATCATCAATGGGAACAATGGGAACGGCAGCATTTTTGTCAGTTTCAATGAAGTCGTTGTCGGTAGCAGTCAGTTTCGTCACTTGCATGCCATCGCTACCACTTGCACTTCGATTGAGATTGTTGCTTGCACCATCCAAGTTAACACCAGCGCCACCGAGGAGATTTCCCAAAAGGCTTGAGGCAGTTCCGGTTGTATTGGCGCTGTCCTGCTCCGAACTATTGAACCAGTCATCATCATCGTCATCATCGTCCTCGTCGTTTCCACCAACATCAACTTTCACGGTTAGTGGGCTTCTTGTGGTGACGGACGGCTTGTCAGTGATGATACCCAATGCACGCAACGCTTCCTTTTTGTGCTTGATAATGGCCAAATCAAGGGATTGCTTAATTTGGATAAAGCCGCGATGGTACTTAAGATCTCGTATCATGCTGCCCGAGGGACCCGGGAACCAGAAACGGTTTTTGTTCTCAATCGTGGGCTGTGTGTTTTCGGTGTCCATGTGGAACTTGTAGACCACGTTCGCATCGTCGGTTTTGTCGAAATGCACAGCTGCGTAGAAAAGGCGTTGCTGATTCAGCTCATACGCAGTCTTTCTCAATTCGTCCTGCGTGTTTGCTGGCACAAATCGGTCAACGGAAAAGCACTCGAGCAGGTTTTTCACCGTAGAAATGACATCGTAGATGATGGGATCCGTTCGTATGCGCTGAATGACGGCCTCGATTTGATCAAGGTTGATTTCATCGCCAATCAGACTTCTTACAAATGGAGTCTGCGCTAATCTGATCAGGCTGTCGAAGCTCTTTTGGAAGGCTTCGTCTTGACGCAGTTTTGTGAGGATTTGTTCGACAGCCACGGACGCCATCTTCAGGCGATTCAGTTCCTCGAAAGTGGCATTGGACTGGAAATAAATGAAGGTGTGAGTTTGTTTTGTTCATGGGTGGAGTGGTGGAGTAGTGACTCCACCTATTTTGAAGAGAGCCACATAGGACAAGACTGTAACCCAGAATAAGGCTGTGGCACTCACAAATTGCATTATCGATCTGGTATCTTCGTTGTTTGGCGAATATAAAATCTTGCCATGTATTATGGGTTTCAAAGCATTCCACGTCAGTTTGCCATGGTTGCTGCTTGTGACATCCAAATACAACCGCTTGCAGTACTTGGCTATGGCGACATAAATTTCGTTATTTCAAGCAAAAATGACAAGAGCGCCAACACTTACTGGGCATGGCCTTCAGCTCATCGTCGTTGATTTCGCTAAAATCTTCGGAATAGAATATATCATTCACCAAAGGTATCGACTCAGTGCTAGGAAACGGATGCCCACAGAGCAGATAACCGCCTTTCACAAACGTTTTTCGATCTGTGTAAAGTAGAGTAAGGAAGTCGTTTCAAAACGTCACTGCGCAAGCACAGGGTAAAATATCTACCGGCGAATAACTTCGTTATGTCGAAGCTACCATTCAGAAACTCTTCGACTTGAGGCACAATATTGATCACCTTTTCGACGTTATCTGGAAACATGCTTTGGATATGAAACTCTGATGTAGCAGGCTAGACTCTTATATAAACATTTACTTCGTATATCGTTCAGATGCCCACTTGAGACTAGCGTGGTTACGGCACTGATGAAATTCGCTTTCTCCGGCAGCTCAATCAAGGACTTGAACATCTGATCGTCCGTTATGAAGATTTGCACAATGTCAATAATGGGCTTCATCCTGAAACGGCAAACTTCGTGTGAGTATTTATTCCGCATATACGAAGCGGCTGCGTGCTTCCATACTTACGGCGCATTTTCTAGTTTCAAATATTCCTCATACTCCTTTGTGCTAGCGCACTTATTTTCTATGCTACAAATATAGGAATAAAAACCGGGAAGCACGTTGTTCTTTGTGGGCAACAGCCTCGTGGGAAATTGGCAGTCTTCCATATGCTCTGGACCGAATTTGAGGCGTATCAGATACAGTAGCATGAATATCAAACAGGGCCATATTAGTTGAACCAGCGACATCCACTGAAAAAGTAGGGCAGCACTTTATAGAGAATACTTTGGGAGAGAGGGAAATATGAGCATAAGAAACCTACCGGCTGTCGACGTCTTACTAAGACGTCCTTGCGCAATAGCGCCTTCAATTGACTAGGGCTTAGTGTCATCTTCAGCAGCTTCATACTGCAGTTTTCTTCAGGAAACCAGCTGCTGGGAGAGCCCAGTGAAAAGCTTCCAATATAATTATGTACAGCTGCGCACTACAATAAGCGCATCTTTTTTCGCGTATACTTGATTCTTATCTGTAATGACTGAAGACGCATGCGTTCAAATTAAATCCATTTAGATCTTCCAAAAAATCTTAATTTTCTTTGTTTTATATTTTAGTACAATATCTTCAAAATGCATCTCGAAAATGTTAGTCGAAAAATCGGAGTTTATTTGCAATGTACCAAGAGGTGCCTTTTACGCCAACTCGCAACTTCCGCTGAAAGCCACGTTTATTTTAATTATTTGAATGTTAGATCAGTCTGTTTGAATAAGTCGCTAAAAATCCACAAAAACATGATATTGATTGATTGTGAATTGTATTGCCATTAGACGATGCACTGCCAATCTCGAAATCCCGAACCATTTTCATTCCCGGTTATTCGGGAATTGTTACAGAAATATGTTCTAGCAAAAATTAACGGGGCCTATAAATAACCGTATCCGAACGGTTTGAGAAGCTTTTCACTTGCACTTGCACTTGCACTTGCACTTTTCCGAGATTGAAAAAGCATCGCAGTACTGCATACCCAAGCCTATTCAAGGCCGCCCTGAAAGACTTGTAAATGATAAACCTCAAATTTTGATCAAGCTTTATACAATCAGCTTCATTTACATACACAAATTCCACATTTACAAGGATGCTTTCGCAATTGCTCTCATCGCTGACGCTTTGTGGAGCCGCAACCAGTAGCTTACAGTTGCTCACTGAAGAGGCTCATTAAGCTTCAGCAATCAGTTGGCATTATGGATTTTCTATGCACGCGCTGTAGATACATTCGAATAGAAGCTGCACAATTAAAATCACAAAGAGACGACAACAACAATAATCATAGTAAATTGAGTTTGTAGTTCGCGCCCACCGGAGTGCAAAAATTTCCAATGATAAAGCAAAACAATTAACGAGCATACAAAAAGAACATAATTTGATTATAACAATGCGCAGTGTTCGAGACCAAAGGTTAATTTTACTGTAATTAATCAGGCATACAGCAGAACCGGTTGGGCCATTTGTTCGCAAACTGGTAGATAGATTCGTGATTAGCGAGAAATTTGAAGCGACCAATTAATTCCGGCACATTAAAAAGGAAAATTGTCCACTCATGCTTTCGCAAGCAAAATCAAATATTAAGAGCTGGAATTAGAGTAAAGTATTTGCATCAACTTTACGGCATATGCACTTAGCCGTACTCCCGACGTGGAGGAGCGCCAAACGTCATACGCATTATCGATGCCAAATTACAGTATGAATAATAGGGTCAGGAGCACGTTACACAGAATGCACATAGAAAATGAAACCGGTTGTTAACCATTTAACTATTCACGTTAACACAGACTTCAATATCACTGAACAACAGATGATTTTAAATTTAATTGAAATGTGTTATTTTTGCAACACTTACGAGGCGACGTTACAAGCATGTGTATATGTACATACATATATTTTCTCAGACAAATTGAGAGAGATACGAAAAACTGCGCGCCTTGAGAAAAATTGCACCAAATTCGAGCGGAAAGTGCAGTTGACGCGATTTCTTCAAGCCTTATCTGCCTGGTCAATTTTCGAAAGAATAATTCTAAACACACAATTTGGTTGAAAGAAATTAAAAATTCAGATGAAGTTCGACCCCACCAACCAAAGAGAAAAATTCAAACACGTTCTTCACTGATTTCATATTTTCCATTGTTCGCAAAGCCTGTCCAATTAAATACATACTATACAAAACACTTTACGTGAGTTGGTTTTTATCTCTTAATCTAAGCAATAACTTAAAGATAGCATTCAGCAGAAGAACAAGTTTCGCTTGGTTCGTAAATTGCCCTTACATTTTTCAAAAGTTTCCATACGTAGAATGTTCTTGCAATATGTAGCCATACATATGTATGTACATATGTATGTATATCACACAACCACTTTAAAAGAATTACACCTCAAATTTGATATTTCCAAGTCACAAATTTATGATCACAGAATAAATTTAAGCTGCTCTAATTTCACATGTATTAGTAGTAGTAGTTTTATTTTCCATATAATTACATTACAATTTAAAATTGGTTAACATATAGCAATGGCTTAAGCCGTCAGCCATAGAACCATTAGGCTAATAATAACAAAGAGGAATATCTGATGGAAGATGAAATGGTGAATTGTGAATCGTTTTAAAGTACTTACTCACAACTGACAAACTGCGAGTTGCCGCTGTTTTGAAGCGGATGTGCACCTATATCAGAGATCAGCAATTAGAGTGTACTCGAGCATATACAAATATTTCTTGGACCCATACGCACTGAAAATTGAGCGTCACTGGTAACACGCCAGCGAATCTGAGCTTTTGAAGAATGCTTTACACCCGGATTCTCGCTCTTGCTCTGGACTCTCCAGACTGTGTGTATGCTCAGTGCCTGTAATCATCCTTAATCAGGTGCGTACATCTGCAAATGAGCATGCATTATTCTGGACATGAATCGTATTACTAGCAACGGTTAATGGCACTTTTTTGTTTAATTTATGCTTCATTCTTCAGTGCACGTGTGAGTAGTGAGCAGTTCGATTGCCTGTGAGAAGCTACTCTGTGCCTTTCTTTATTCAATCATAGCTTCAGAGTACTGACTTGCACTGCGTTTTGCGTGAGTGAGTGATTCATATGTGCGAGTATTGAGGAATTAGTCGGTTGCCCGCTCTCATCTAGGAATCTTTGGAGAGTCTACAAAAAGAATACACCACCAATCGTGGTAGCAAGTAATCGGCTGGTGAAAAAGCAATCATTGCATTCTAACTAGCTAGCTAACATATCAAGGAGCGCGGCACTCATTTGCATCGAGCAGCTTGCCGTGGGAATTTTGCCACAAGCAGGCAATCCATTCGACATACGGATTTTGATCTGTGCTGCTTGTTGTGTACGAGATATTATGCACGCACTGGGAAATTCAGCTGAAGCTTCTGAAATGAATATGTATACATACGCTATATACTGTAGTCTTTCAAACTACAAGTTGAATGCATCTAATTTTCACACCGCCGTTACAAATGCCGACATGCGGATTCCACACAACAGCTGCGCAGATGCGGATTCATTTGAGCACCTCTTCACTGATTTCCACATACGGTTGAAGCCGCTGAATAAGCGTGCTTTCGCGGAAACTCGAAAACGGGTGGCGTTACAAGTGTTTGCTTTAGAAGTTGATGTATTAGGCAGGGCAGTAGCCAGGACTTTTTCCAGGGGAGTGTGTAAAAAAAGGTTATAAAATAAATGTCTCAGTAGCTCAGCGAATTTGATATTTGATAAAAAATAAATTGTGAATCTTGTGTAGAAATCCCACAATTGAACCATTTTGGGCCTTCCAAACTGACAGTCAGTATGCAATTTTCGAATATGGTGCGCCCCAATAAATTTTTCTAGAACAAAACAAAGCGCGAAATAAATACTTTATATAAATTATTCACAAAACACGTTTATATCATTTAATGAGCTGTGAAAATATGCCTGAAATTTCATTTTTTAATCTTTTTACTTATTTGGCTTAGAAATAATCAAGGTAATGAATGTTGCGATTGGAAGTTTGATGTGTGCGTCAATATTACATTGCCCTGGAAAAAATTCGATGTGAATAAATATTTTGTATGATAGGCTAGGGTTGCAGTGAATTCAATATAAACGTAAACAAGTAATACCGAAATTTTAATGATGGAGTTGCCATCAAATGTAGAGGTATTGTATTAGGAAAAGCTGAGGGAAACCGGCCTCCTTTCATACTTAATTTAACTTTTCTCATTTTCAAAGGTCTTTTCACGTGGGTGCTAAATTGCAGCATCTCCATGTGTTCTAAACTCTTATATTATTCATGCCACTCCTCTATTTTTTATTGAACTTCGAGGTCTGTCAAAAAGTGAACAAAGTGCCCTACTGTTCATAACTCATTTCAAATTTTATTTTATGTTTTATTTCTTAATTCCAGATATTCAATATCAGCAACAAAGTTCCAGAAGTTTCAAAATCGACTTTCGCCAAAAAAATTTCAACAAAATTTTTATTCTTTTTTTCATTCATCGCATCTTAATTACTGTTGTTTTACTTTAATCTATCAATGTCTCTTTCGAATTTACAGTCTCGCATTTTTATTGCACTCGTAAATATTTTTCTTTCAATTAGAAGTGAAATTCGAGTTATTACTCTATATTTTAAAGGGTTGAATCAAAACTATCGGAAAGTTGTTTATAAGACCTTCTCCAACATCTCGATTCGATAATTGTCCTATGTCAGCAATTATTATTAAATCAAGCTATGAAGTATGCTAGAAGAGATACCCGGAAATAGTTGCCGCCTAATGCCAGCAAGCATCTTAAACCGGCGCTGTTAAACGCTTTCTATAGTAAGTTTATAAAAGTGTATATAACGTTTGTATGTAGAACCATGTGCAACAAATTGCCGCTTGCTAATTATGTGTCTGCGATTTCAAACGAATAATTATATTGAATAAAAGTTATTACTCGTTTTTCTACAAGTCGAACAAGTTTCAGACAACAACAGCGGTTGCTGGTTTTGAGAAATGTACGCAGCGAATATTGAATGCTCATGTCCAATCCATGTTTCGTCTTCGAATTAAATAGCATTCGATGACTGCCGAAACGTGTTCGAAATTCGTTTACTTATTTTCACGTTCTACAATATGCGCTCACTCTCCAGTACCAATGAAATATTTCGATATAACAATGTTTGGCTAGAATTTAAAAAATAATTATTCAACCGCCGTATGCACGTGCGTGTGTGTGTGTGTGCTTGTGTGCACGCTGTAAATATTAACCCGGAGCACTATTATTACTGAAGTTGCTTATAGTTAACTTCCAAATGAGATAAGTTGCATGCAAGCACTCGTGCATCTTTAGAAATGCACACATACATACATACATATGTACATGTGCAAATACGAAATACTAAACACAAAATATCCACCTCGCACAATCTTCGTTTACTATGAATTTTTTACGAACTCAATTTGGCTGATTTTCGCTTTTTACCATAAATTCTTCATAGTTGCATTTTCTCGATCCATAAAGCGAGAGAGAAAATTAGTATGAGTATGTTGGAAAATGTTATCGATATCAATGTCGAATAATGTGCCGGGTGGGTATATGGAGACATACATATGTATATACAATGCATATCAGGTGGCGCACGCACACAATTTTGCTAGTGGGGAACTACTTTGGGTTTGTCAGAGATTTCCCTTATAGCAATTTGGAATAACGGCTATTCTTTATGCAATCTGTCATGTTCCACATTTCCTTGTCCTTTTGGAAATGTTACGATATGTGTATATACATAAGTACATTTTGCAAAATTTGTTTCCTGGAACAACTTCTTACATTTTTGTAAGTTTAGTTAGCAAATTCTGCAAGTGAACCCCAACTCCCCATATCTAATCAAACTTCCTACATACATGTGTATGTATGTGTGTGTCTGCGCCAGACACCGAATAAACAAATGTTATTTAATAAACAACAACACGAAATTTATGCAAAAACAAAATAAAAACGGACGTTCAAATGCTTCCTAATAATTTGCAAAGTTTCTTGTCTAAGTCTTTCGATTAAGACAGAAGTGAGTTGGCCTTCTGCGAAGGCATTGAAGCAGCTATCAGCTTTGCCACAAAAAAGTGCATTCCAACTCAATTGCCGTGACACGAAAAGGACAAATGGTATGAATTGCATGAGTTGGCAGAAGCGGCTAGCAAGCAGCTAATCCACAATTCTAGCAGGCGAAAACGATTAGGTCAGGGAGTGCGTTTTTGCCGGTCTTTCGGCGCAGCAACGAAGTACTCCGGCGCATTGTCTACATTTCTATGGAAATGTTGGCAACAAAGCGATTAAATAATGCACGCAAATATGCGAACAATGAGCGATTCATGATCGCCAGCGAAGTAATCGCGAGCCAGCCGTTTCAATGGAAACGTAAGCGCCGTTATGTCGGTATGAGCGTTTGGAACCACATTGGAAAATGAAACCGAAAGTGGCCTGAGGCATGTGCGGAAGAAAATGAAGATGATAGGTAAACAGAAAATTAATACGAGAAACGCACGTTCTCTTTTCTTCATTCACTTCGGCCAAGTGATAATAGTGTGTATGAATTTTGATGAGTTTGTATGCACGGGTATGCAAGTATGTGCTAGGGAGTCCGATCTCGGAAGGTTTTTGCCATTTCGCGATACCGCAAATTTCAGTGAATTTTGTTTTTTTGCTCTTTTGAGAGTTCCGTTCCCCTAAAGTAAAAACGGCCACTTTTACTTCCGCTGGTTTGTATATAATCAGACTTTCTTCAACGCAGAAATTGGGCATACTGTAACATATTTACACAATAAAAATTAAGAACTATTTATAGAATTTTTCATCGGGCCAAAAATAATATTTTTGTATCGTATCGTGGGATATGGTAAGAAATGTCAATGTCCATAGATTCCAAAAATATTTTTTTTTAAGTATAGATAAACGGGTTATAAAGGTTTATCCGACACGGATATGTGCCGACTATTCGAGACAGGAACTGAAACGTCCGAGCACATTTTGTGCGACTGTTCCGCAATCAGTAGGCTCAGAAACATCCATCTAGAAGGCTACTCGGCGCTCCATATGGAACACTAGACCCAGTAAAATGTTACACTTTATTGAGAGCCAAACACAACTGGGTTAAATACAGGCCAGTACAATAGATCGAATCTGCGGTCGCGGTTCGCAACAAAGGCCTTTTAACAATACCAATCAATACCAATACCTTGCGGGTTAGAAAGACCACGTCTAGATTCCACAAACAAGTTTTTCAAAATTTTATGTGAATTGTTTAGGAAGATATAGCTCAATATATCGGAAATTTATGCCTTCCTCCTAATCCTGCAGCATTCTTATGCATACACATTCCTGTATAAACTATTCATTCAATAGGTCTGAAGTGGCACGGGATCCCGAGATTGCCCTCCCTAGTATGCACATATTTTCGTTTATGAGCGCGAGTTCAAGTGCGAATTCATCGCGTGCAAGCTTATAATAGTTTCCATAAAATCGACACAAGCGAAATGCGTATCAAATCTGATGAGCGATTTGTTAAATTCTACTGATTCCGGGTACTATTCGACTGCAATCAATTATCAGCTGATATCTGGCGCGTAAAGCTTTCTTTCTGTTGGCATATTCGCACACTGGGCGCACTTAGCTAGACGCCCCATTTGAATGTTATTCCTGCCACTGCAGTGTATTGTCTTTTTATCAACTTCCAATTAGAGCAAGGGAGGGAAGAATATTTCAAAGAATCTGCAGTCCAGGTTCTACAGCTAAAACCGACAAAACTACAACCTTTTGGGATATATCAGCACCTCTTCTTCAAACGCAATTCCTTGTAAATTAAGAGCATTTTTTTTGTAAGACGAACTTGTCTACTCCCACACGAACGATAGACAACTCTTTTCGCTTGAGGTAAGTATAAGTCGTTCATTCATTTAGTTCGTGTTACAGAAATAGGCTATTCGACATGATGTCAACTTGGGCGCGACCATCAAAATTCAAAGTCTCACAAGCAACTTTGAACCTTTACATAATTACAAAAACAGAAGCTATGTAAATGGAGATAGTTAGTTAGTCACTATTGCGTCTGTTTATCGCCAATTAGCACTTTGGCTTTCTGGAATTAGGTAATATTTATTTCCCTCTGAAATGCAGAAGTGTCTGTCTGATGATATAAAAGCGGCAACTAACTGCGCTTCGCTTTCTTTAAATTTGCATGCTTCCTTTCAGCTACGCATTTGTTAGATTGGAGCTTTGATTAAATATTCTTGTTGAGAAAGAACATATGTGATAGAACAATTTAGTCCATATTGTGTTCAAAGAAAAGGCTTTAAACCTTAAATCATCACTTGTATGTGTATGACATGTATGTGCGTATGAATATTGCTAGCTCTCCAAAATCTATTCAAATATTTATGTTTTTTATTTGCAAGTACGGGGTAAACAAAATCCACTCCGTGACGTGCGGCTACTTAAAGATTATTCTAAAAGTGTAAGATGCCAATCCCTTGCCTAAGCCGCGCTTGACAATTCACTACGCAAATATATAATGACTGACGAATAAAGTAAATACTGCGTAGACCAAACTCCCAGCAACAACGATAAGAACTCTGAGCTCGCACTATCAAAGGCTTCCTTGCGAAAACTTGATGGGCTTCAATTTGAAAAGCACTTTTTGTGTTGCAAGTCACCTGGTCTACTAGTCCGTAATGAACCGGTTGCATTTAATGAGCAGCCCGAAATCAATAACAAACAAAAAATTGCCAATAATTATGGCCAGTTATGCAGATTACGACTTGTTTCGCCAGGCCGGAGAATGTTGTCGCCTGGAATCGAAGTCGCGCACAGTGATTCGATCCCATACAACGGGGGACAAATGCGCAAGGATTGTAGCGAAACTTGGGCAACAACAGGCAATAGTCGGCGTGCGCATCCCCTGCCAAATAAAGAAAATGGCGCTAAAGGACAGCAAAAGAAGGCTGTCAAACGGGCAGAACAACCCGAGAACAAAACACAAGAAGTTCATAAAAGTAACTTCTTATGGGAGTGCGAATAGGGTCAAATGGTCAACAGGTTTGATCTGACTGTGGGAGTTGTTGTAACGCTGCTGCTGTCTGCAGCTGTCCTACACCACCAAGAAACCGGAGCAAGTACTATGGAGCCCCATTCTTTACATACATATCTAGAAAGATTTACTCCCGCTTAAAGGATCTGGCCGCTTTCATACATAAGATAGGATTGCCGCGGTGGCTCAGTGGATAAGTGCTTGGTCGCTAACACCTCACACCATCTAATTAGGAAAATTTGTATCTTTGCGCGGCGCATTTCTCGCAATGAATTGACAATTCTCCGAGAGTATTCTTTGCCATGAAAAGCTTATCAATCCGTTGAAACCTATAAAAAGCGTTTCTGGGAGCAACTGTCAACAAAACCTCGGTAAAGTGCAATGGAGATTCCAGCAAGTTTTAAAATTTTTTCCGAATTATCAGATTTCATGCCAAAGGAAATGGGCTTTAACTTTCGTTTATTTGCAGTTTTACTATTGTCAAAAGCATCACCATTTTGAAACAAGGCTGAATTTTCAACTTTTCAATTCATTGTCCATTCTTGATAAACACAAAAATTATACTTATAAATGCATGCACAAAACTGGAACTTTTGGCAGGTTGCTGTTAAAAAATATCCTTTTCGGCTTTACTCGACGAACTCAAAAACAAAACACCTTCATATTTATATTTTCAAAATTTGTACGACAAATTTTTCGACTTTTTGCAACCACACAAAAAATGTTCATTAACAATTATTGGAGTTTCTAAGCTGGAGTGTTTGTATTCAAAGTTTAACCACATTTTTTTTAAATTTGTCTATGAGACGAATCAGCAAGTCCAACCCAACGTGCTCCAGTTCATTCGCTCCAGTTATTATTATTCGGCACACCGACATAATCTATTGTTAACTCAATATACGCCATGCGAGTAGAAGCAGGTGCAGAAAGTCTTAGATTCTTTTTATTTCTAATTCGCTGCATCTTTTATAACAAAGGAAAGAAGAGAAGTGCGCTGCGTAGATATTTACTCATCTGATAGACTTGGAATTTTTCATTGGCGCTTTTTAAATGCGCAATCGTGATAATTAGTCCCCGGGTCTGTGTGGCGGGAATGTGTGCGTAGTTCTTTGTTCTGCGCCGGAGACAGACGCTTTGTATTTACTGCCGGTTCTATAGTTTATGCTGCGCTTCGCTTCGCGCTGATTCGCGTCGATTTGAATAGGCTAGGCGCCCAACAGAAGACACCGCCGCGTCGCGTTCATGAAGAAAACACCAAAGCAGAAATGTCAAAAGCAAAACACTTGAAACAACAACAATCCGGTTTCACTTTTCAAAAAGCTCGGTTTATGCGTTCGAGTGCGTGGCTTGGCGCGTTGTGGCGTGCGCCTGGCATACGAAGAGCGAGCGGGGGAGCTGCGTTTTATACACTAACCTGGAGTGTTCAAATGCAAAAGCACTCTGGATATTGTTAACAATGCTGAAGCGCACGCACTGCGTCACCAGTTTGGGTTGGAATGCGTCGACTCGATTGCCGTTCGCAGCTTTGCCTATTTTGATAGCCGTTTGCTTTCGACGCAAGTGATTGTCCCGCGACACGTCCGCCGTTACAAGTTGCCGCAGTGGAACTGAGCTTCGCGCGAGCCTTCGGAAACGTATTAAACCCGCACCGCTGAGTTCGATTTCGTAACTCGTACCTAGCAGCTCGCAGCTCCGATCGAAACGGTTCGAAACGAGTGTGTTGCCGGCTTGGTCGATCTGTTGGCAACAGCTTATTTTGGCCCTTTCCCCTCCGCCATGCAATTGTGGCTCAAAAGAACTTCGGCACGTTGCGGCCACATTCAATTCCAATCTGGTTATGATAGCTAGTAGATACCCAGTAAGCATTGGGCTTGATAAATTCCAGCACGCAAATTTTGATCGAGCATATTAATAAATATATATGTATTTATTTATATCTTGTTATATGTAGAACAATACTTTTCCAAATTTATATGTACAAATCCAATTTTTTGCATTGTTTACAATTTGCAATCAACTAAATATCACGTGTTGCCTTTAATCTTGCATTTTCGATTTTTTTTTCACTTCTTATCAAAATAAAAAACGGCTTGTTCTCAAATTTGCCCTTTTTTAAATTGCTTGTATTTTCAATCGTTATCAACCCGCGTTTCAAGCTTGTCTCTAGCTTCCTTCAAGCCTTCTTTACAAACTTGCTTCTAGCTTTGCTCTATTATGTTACAAAATGACAATGTTACCGCTTGCTTCAAGCTTAATAACAAGGGTAAGCCTTTGATAAATACACTTTAAGTATAACAAGTTGTTAATAGTTTGATATCAAAAGCCTATGCTTATTGGGTATGCACGGGCAAGTGTGCATGTAGTTGTTGAGTGTGTAAGTATTTGTCAGAGATCGGACGAGGGTACTCCCGTTGGTGCCGCTGGGGAGGTAATTATACGGCTATATTTCCCTATCGATTTTCAGTGGTCACACTTGAGCAGTCGGGTTCGCGATCGCTCGATTCCACCGAAGGGCGTACCCAGAATGGAAATGAGGGGAGCGTCGAGAAAAATCAAATGACATAGATATGGCTTCTTATGTTAGTGTAACGAAATAACAGCTCAAAATGCACACCTGATTGAATATATGGGGTATCCCATACAAAAGGCGGTGGCTCACTGGTCTAAGTGCTTGGACGCTGACGCGGAGGACCTGGGTTCAACTCCGGGTCCGGTAACATCTAATAAAAAGAAAATTTGTTTTCCAATTGTTTCTTTGCGCGGCGCCACTTCTCGCGGTGAATTGGCAATTCTCCGAGAATAATCTTTGCCATGAAAAGCTTCTCAAACCCGTTCGGATTCGGTAAAGTAGTTCCCGTTAACTTGTGCAAAAATATAACAAGCACACACCAGTTAATGCGAGAAAGCTAGGCCTAAGCCCACACGGGCTGTTGTGCCAGTCAATTATTATTATCTTAATATATAAAAACGTTTGTGCGTATGTATGTCGCAGCATCACGGCTGAACCACAGAAGCGATCGACCTTATATGTACTCACAACATATGTTCGTGAGGTGCTCTGAATGGTTTGTTTTCATGTTAGACCTTCCTAAGTGTTGCCACGGTGGCGTTTTTTCGAAAATTCTTATTTATGGACCGATCTGGCTCAAATTCACACCATATAATACTAAAGTTGACAGAAAGTGGTCGACAAAATTTGAACCCGATAGCTGTTGTCGGGGTAGAAATATTCACGAAAGCATATTCTTCCTGAAATACATTGAAACACATTTCAAAACAAATCTTGGAATAAAATAATTATTTTAGGCAGAACAACGTTTGCCGGGACAGCTAGTTATCCCATAGAAAATTGACTTTAAAAGAAATTATTGAACAACCCCTCTCCGATCTGAATGATCCCTTATGCTTTCTCTGCAGGAGCAAAAAAATTATAAGCAAAATGTGCAAAGTTTATATCTTGAATGAACAAATAAAAACGGAAATCTATAACAAAAATTAAATTCTGACTGAGCACCAAGCCGCAAAGAAACATTAGTTAAGTTAGTTAAATTAATCAAATTACAAAAATAAAGAGTATATTCTGGTAATGATCAGAAGCCGGACAAGCAGCTGAAGCTCTGGGATACCCTGTCAATTTGTGGGCTAATTCCCCCGCCAATCAATCTTGAGAATTTATAAAAATATTCGTCTCTGGTTTGAAATCCGTTTCGGAAAGCGAATCGCACATTATCGATCCCAGCCATGTATTTTATAACCATGTTGATCCATGATAGAACTATATTTTAGTTTCTTTACATTTTCTATAATACTCCGCGCGGGAAACGCCGTCTAATAACAAATGTGCGAGGTAAGGTGTGTTAAGCGAAAATTCTGATGAATTTATAGGGTGCTTAAGACCCCTGCCGTCCCTAAGCAGGTAGGCCCTTGCTCCCACCTGCACGTTGGACGCTGAACTCGTGTAGGCGTGCACGCAATAAGAAGCAGCCCCAGTCGCAATCACAAAACAAAGCTCGCGCTGTTCACGGGCACAGCAGGACTATGGATGGCACTTCAGCGGTGATACTCTTCTGTCCCCGCTGTGGCGATTCCGGACCCCTTTCGCTCCGCCAGCTACAGCGAGAACCATGAAACTCAGAATACCAGTTTTAGGCGCAGCAGAAGTCACACTTGGTTGCTTTTCGGATTGGCATAATTGCCAAAGCTATTATTTGCGAGAACGACAATGGAATGACGCTGCACAATTCATACATATCTATATCTCTTTCATCGCCAGTGCTGGCTTAACTTCCTGAACATCGCCAATCCGATCCGATTTCGCGCATTGTCGCAGCAGACTTCGTTGCCAAAAATTATTCTCCTCAGTTGAATCTTCTTAGATCGCCGTTAGTAGGATTTAATGAATTTGCGGTATTGCAACGCTTGATTGCCAGCTAAAACTGTTTGTTTCCGTCTCTGATTGTGACGGCTATACCAGCCACAAAGCATGCGAGATTTAATAATATAGGAAGAGCCTTAACGATTTGCTTGATTAGAAGATAACAATCCTTCAAAACTCTTTCGAATTTCCAAAGGTCACATCAGCTTAGACTCTGATTAGGCAATCAATGGGGGTATGAGAATTGAGAATTGAGCTGGGCAGACGACAACGGGATACAGTCAAACGAACGCAATGTTATTGATTCCACTCTATCAACAGAAAATTATCAACGACTGGTACTTTAATTCATGCTCAGTATTATTGCTAAATAAAATACTTATATATGTACACAAATTTGAATAAATACAACTCACATTTTTTAACAGATAAGTATTGCGAGTGTCATTGACATCGGGTTTCAATTTATGTTCAATAGTCTCACAATCAGTCGACCACCAAACAACAATATTGCATACAATGTTCAACGGCATTTGACTTGTTAAATATAGGAAAGGCAATAAAAAGCGGATACCGTTGAGCTTTGTTATAGTTGGTCACTGCTCCAGCAGACGTCTATACTCAGCAAGAATTTGTTCTTCTTGTATAAGTGGCAGATCGAGGTATTCTTCTTCGTTTCCCGATATATCCTCATTAAACCGCTTGTAGGCTTGCAGTGATTCTATTTCAATTTGAGCTTTCTGCAACACCTTGTCGACGAGGGAGGCAGGCCCACTGGAAGTTGAGGGTCCACTGAGCAAATCCGACTCTGCTGAGGCTGAAGTTTCCAGCATTCGATCCATAATCAGGCGCAACTCGTCTTCGCTGCCAAAGATTTTCACCAGGAATTCAATCGACTTTTCGATGTTATTTTGTGTTGTTTCAAGGGCAATGCGAGCCATATCCTCATTGAATCCAAGCTCTTTCAGCTGTAATTAAAAGGCCTATTGAAATATTTATTACATAAAGCATGTCAGTTTGAGTTAACCTGTTCGAGAATATCGGTGTCAGCATCTTGGACTTGGGGCAAATTTTTAGCCAACTCATCTGGGCATGTTTGCAACAGATCCAACGCACGTTGTACATTGTTATTCGTCTTCTTCAGGGCCTCAACCACCAACTGACGTGCGAATCCCATCTCTATAAGTGTACATGCACTGCGTGGATTCACCCAATTGTCGTCCTGCTTGTGATCTTCTGCCAATTCGGTGCTTATGTTACGCTCCTTTTTGGATCGTTTGCGCGCCTCACGCAGTTTCTCTTTGCGTTGATGTATGAAATTAATGGCCTCTTCGACATTGCCACCGCACGCACGCAAACCCAAACGAGCTTCGAACGCTTCGTAGCCCATCTCGACTAATGCCTCCACGGACGCATCATCAACTTTTAATTCGCCCAATTCATTGCTGGCAGTTTCTAACATTTCGTAAGCTTCGTTGCGACGATTTTGATGGAAATAAACCACACCTTGTAACAGATGCAGCCGCATAATGAGAGCTCGCTCTGGGCACGCACTGCCCTTGAGCGCAATCAGACGATCAAAATTCTCACCATAACTGCGACGAAAACTTTTCTCGCATATCTCTAATCGCCGCTGAGCATCTGGTAATTGTGTGACATTCTGTGAAATTATTAAAGTTACATTACTATAACAATTTTATATGTTGTGTTACATACTTTTAAACACAAGTAGCACCACACAACATCCAGGTTCACCAAAGCGTAGTTGTCAACTGACTCTAGGAATTTTGAATTGCAAGTGGAGAATTTTTCATCTGCTTCCAGTAGCAAGATTAAAGCCTCATCGTAATGTTGTCGCTTCATGGCGGCGCGAGCCTTCTCACAGTAGCTCATCGCCATCAGAAGGGCCCGATTCTCTTCCGGGGGAAGGAAAACAGGGTTACCATCTTGGTCTTCCATCTATGTCATGCATTAAAAAAATCAATGCAGATTTCTGCAAGCAGATGAAACAACTAAAGCCTACCTCGAAAAGTTGCCGACTAGAATCTACTATTGCCTCTACGTCGATTTTGATTTTGCGTATGCGGTCGTACATGGCTTCCGAGGAATTATTACTCGCTTTGTCCACTTGACTGATGATCGCCATTAGTTGTTGATTATTTCTAAGCCCTATAATCATAGTATAATCATATAATCCTGCAAAACACTCGTAACTAAAGTCAATAAATACTCGCCTTGTGCAGATAATGAGATTGCAGGATCGATAATCTTGCCTGCTGATATGCATTTCACTTGATTCGCATCACCCAATTTTAGTTGTTTAGCAATTTCTGTCTGCAATTCCAATCCGTCGGCGCTAAGGGAGCACTTCACTTCTATTATGCTGTGAGTACCCTCATGATTATTTATGTGCCGTACGCTGAATGTTGCAACGCCTGTGTCCTCATATTCCTTGCGTGCGGCTAATTTCCTCAGAGCACCCTAGGAAATAGGAAATATTCCTTTAACTTCAATATATGTATACATTTTGCAATTTCCAAACCTCTTGTAGCTCAGTTAACGCTAGTTTGCAGTTCGACACAGATATACCAATATTCTGGCTGAAGTCTCGCGCAAGGAGCTGAAATGAAGACATGAAGTTCTTAAGTTGCCGGAGGGCAGATCTTACCAGACAAGATCTTACATCAATTTCTGTTTCTACACTTCCAACTCCTGCAAAAAAGAACGGTTCTTCCCACAATTTAATAGACTGCGATTGAAGGCGAGCGCGTACCTGAATGAGGATATTATCTATTTTCGACATCTCTGTAAAACAAACTGCTTATGCGGAGTGACGCAGTAAATTTCAAAATAACATTTATTTACAAAATCTACAACGTCAGGATTATTAGAACAGATGACGAAGATGATAGAGCTGCAAAAATATCGGTGGCACTATCGATAGTATCGATAGTTTTCATTTTCACTTCACTATCGATGGTTTTCGTCACCATCGCTTGTATCGAGAGATAGCTTTTTGAACGCACATCACAGTTTGAACTCTCGCGAATTTGGTTGCGAGGTAAGTAAATATTATTCTTCGTGAAATGTTCCTTTAATGTATTTACATATGTACAAATATTTGTTTCTAATAAATAGTAACATTGATAAAATGTTGGACAAGTTTATATCTGAGTTTTTAATCATTTTTAATAGAAGTTTTTTTTTTGCAATAGTTTCGATAGTTTCCGGAGTAGTGCCACTATCGATAGTTTTGCAGCTCTAGAAGATTACTTAAAAAGCCATAAGCCGCAAAATTATGGCAGCACCAGAAACAACACGTCGGTATCGCAAAACTTTTGTGGTTGATATAGTAGTGTTACCACTAGGGAAGATATTTTCTGGCTACCGGCAATCAATCAAATTTAATTCGTTGCAAATAGATTAAGATTGAACTGCAGAATATGGCCACCAAAGCCGAAGCAGATTTAAAAATTGACTTGAGTGACTTGTGCAAAATTCCGGCTAAAGAACTAGAGCAGCATTTTCGCAATTGGATGGAACGCGACGATGATGTGACACGAACACTGCAGGCAAAACTACGAGCGGATTTGATTGCAAATTTCAATAAAACTGCGCTAGGTTTGTGCACTTATATACATACATATATTATCTTGCAAGGGTAAGAAAGGTTGAATGTCAATTCTACAAATAAAGCTTATAATATGTAAACCATAAGGGAGATTAACTTGAATCATAATTTGTGTACGTCTTTTTTAGGCGGGCAGTTGTCATAACTACAAAGCCGATAAAACAGTTCAAGACTTAAATTTAAAAGTGGTGTGAATGTAAAATATGTGCAACAATTCGATCTTCCTCCTTTGCAGGCAAACAAATTTTATCCCAAACAACTACCATCACCGGCGCCGGCGCATCCACGACGCAGCGTCTCACCCTTTCGCCTTTAATTTTGGCGCTGAACACGTTGGTTGCCGAATTCTTGTATGCCCAAAATTGTCATTTTTCCCTGTCGGTGTTCTGCACAGAAGTTCCGTTTCGTAATACATTGCCGGACTTCGAGAGTATGCGCTGCTTCCGTTTCTCCGAAGCAGAAGTCTCTGAAATTATGCTTGCTATTTCCGGTGGTGATAAAAGCCAAGCATTGGGAAACAAAATATCGAAGGAATACCTGGAGAACGGGCATGCCTCGCTATTGTTCCTGATCTTGAAATCATTGTTGGATATAGCAGCATTGAAAACGAAGTCTACTCCACCTGCGCCCGTTTCGTTGTCACCAAAGGAAAAGACGTATGAGAACGCAGATGAGAAACGTGATGTCAGAGGAGACCTGCACACGAGCAACTTTCGTCACGTAAATAAATACTTGATCGCGCTCTCAAGGAAAGTAAAGGAAATGGCAGATCAGTTCAAGAGCCTTCAACTGCAGCGAGAGGTTAGCGTAGAACCAACGCTGCGTCCACATGCACTCAAATCCGTGAAAAAACGGAGGTATGAAGATCTAAATCGCAGCCTCGAACGCATCACGGTGAATCTTAAGCAAATGGCTCATGCCAAACGCAAGAACAAACATGTAGGCGCGATTTTAGCTGCAATCGATGGGTTAGGAGCGCAGTTCACGAAATGTGCTACGAATTTCGACAACATGCAAAAGTCTCTGGACACTAAATGTAGAACACCCGAAGATCCATTGCGGCTCCAACAACAACCACCCTCAAGGACTACTGAAAAGCAAACGGAAACGGAGGTAGTTGAGAAAACATATAGCGATTGGGTGCATGAGATGAGGAATACGCAGAACGGGCAAAAATTTTTGGATCGGGTATATTTATTGGCATTCTAAAAACGATTTAAAACAAATTTAGGAATTTTAGGTCGAACTCGCGTTACGAAAAACAATTAATAAACAAAAGCAGGATTTGTTAATGGAATCGGAAATGAAACTACGCCACCAAAAAGAGTTGCTGAAAATACGTTATAAGCAGAAATTAATGGAGGTGAGTTCGGCCAATTTAACGGAAAATTCAAAGTAATAAGATATCTTTATAGCGATTGTCAACGGATGCCCCCAAAGAAATGCACAGAGAATCTGAGAAGGTCGACGAGATGATGGAAAAGCAACTGAAATTACTAGAAGAGAGAAATTTTGAGTTAATGCATAAATTACATGAGGCTGACATAAAGCCGAAGGAAGAAGCTCCAATCATAAATGTTCATGTAAAGATGATTGAAGAAGTGATAAGAAGGAATGTGAGTAACGCATATATACTATCGGCTATTACAGGCACCCGAATACAAAAATACTGATGCCGTGCATGCACCACTGGAATCACACAAATCGAGGAAGCCAAAGACAGAAGATGTCTTCAAAACACAGAGACAATTACAGGAAATAATCAAGAGCGTGACTGCACAGGAACGCACTGTCGATCATATTGTTTACGATGCAAAGTGAGTAGACACATAAAATACTAATGTCAGGTGTAATAACGCATGTACATCTATAGATTGCGCATACAAGAGCTGGAAAATGAAAGTAATCAACTGGAGAGGAACTTCTTGAACTATTTGGAGCGGCAGCGTCTACAGAAGGCATCCACGCACGATACTGCGAACAAGTTATGGAAATATTATACAAGAGAACGGGAAAAGATGCAAAAGAAATACTGGCAAGCGAAGCACAAGCCAACTCAAGCAGGACAACAATGTGGAGAGAGTTGGTGCGATAAAAAGGGAAAAGCAATTAATTGTTGTGGAGTCCAGACAAAGCCTTCAGAGTTGAAAGGCAATAGCAACATCGTTCAAAGTACAAGTGATGTGAAAGGCACTGCTCTGCAAGGTAAAAATGCCATACTGGAAGCAAAAGAGAAATTCTTTCAAGAGGAACGTTGGTTGAGAGCACACGTAGAACGAGAGCGCCTCAATATGGGCGATGAAACTGTATTGCTACCCAGAAACAATGGAACTGAATTGGTTATGCAAGGAACGATATCAAAAATTGTTTTAAAAGAAGAGTTGTTCAATGAGCGAACCGGATGTACCACCAACAATGAGGATAACCCTGCTGTGGTTAACACTATTAGCAACGAAACATGTTATGAAAAGAGGGATGGATCCGAAAATGGAGTAAACATTACAAGTTCTGGGGAACCTGAAATTCTGCAAGAACAGTCGAGCATTAAAAATACGCAACAGACAAACATGCCAACTGGTTCTACGGGGGTATTTATAGATGGAGTTACTGGAGAATGTGGGGTGGACAGTGTGAAAAGAAAAGTAACCAAGTCTACCAGCAGCACAACGCTGCTGCTGCAGCATTCAATGAACAAAATGCAACACCTCTTTGCAAAGACCAAGCATGCAGACTCATTAACGGAAGAGCGAAAGTCAGAAATCGAGCTGGATATGAAGCTATGCATTGGCAGCGAAAGTGAAACTGATGATGATACTGACGCGGGCGGGGATAGAGTTAATGTGGATGGAAGAAATGAAAATAAGCTGAACAGACAAACTAATCAGGAACATAACTCTGCGGACAATTCTGCTAGCATAAATAGTGATGACAGTTCCAATGGTAACACTTCTGCTGAAATAGTTGCAATACTAGAAAACCAGCTCAAAATAGAAGAACATGGGGGATATCAACCTGAAATAGCAGTAGGTACGGAAGAACTGAAAATCGAAATGATTTCTGAAACTGTGAGAGAAAACGCCGTGAATCCTCTTGAAGCCGCGGGTATATCTGCCAGTTCTTCCACGTCTACTTCAAGTGGTCAATTGCAGATGTCAATGGGAGGCGGTAGAAACAGCGACAGTAGTATCGATATCTGGTAACGTGACACTATATATAAGTACTAACACTCTATGTGTGCTCAGATTGCGAATGCACGTTTTAATTAAAATGTCAAAACAAATGTCCACTATCAATTCTATATTTATTCCGCCATTACATTGAGTACGATCTTATGCATATTTTCAACGTTTTTGCGCGCATTTTCATTAGGTTATTTTATAGATTTTAAAATTTCGCCGTAAAATTAGTAAAATTTATTCGAGTATGCAGTCTACACCATGTACAGTCTACATACACATACACAGCTGAATACCGTACATTAATAAATGTAAATTATAACTGCTAAAATTTTACTAAGTTTATGTTGCTATGGCAGTGCAAGAGTATTAATTGAATACGAAACACGAGACCGTGCAATCGCCAAGAGTGCATAGCGTATATTTAAATCAGTCCTATCGGTTTCGTAGAACCTACGAATGCGCAACCGTTGCACTCGTCACGATACAAAAGTGAAATTGAAATTCGTAGAGCGTTTTTCCGGAAGCTTTCTACGACAAATTTTGACGGTTGGAGGAAAAGCTCATATGCGACACCATATTTCCTTTTCAATGGTGGATTCAGTGATAGTGGTGAATAATTCATTCTGCGATGTGTCCAAGAAGGTTCTCAAAATGGCTGCTTAATTCTTGGAACATTGCCGAAAAACTGTCGCCTAGACTGCAGTGCCATTAATGAGATCGTAGTGTTCGGCGTTGTTGTTGCTATTGCAAGCATCGATAGCGCTGAACGAAGTGCCACTAAAAAGACTGGCATGTGAGCGTCTACGCTCTCGTTCGATTTCATCTAAGTCAAATGCTTCGGCAACAATGGAACTCGAACGGCGTTGCTCGTCAAACGCATATCGTCGCTGGAATTTCGGCTGCGCCATTGCACCGATCGCTGCGTTCTTGCCCCCGCCGCTGGTGGAGCGTGTCAATAAGCTGTGCGGATGCATGTGCGCGTCTGGCATAGGTGCGTACATCTGATATCTAGATGCGAAAGCGGAGGGAGATGAGGGAATTACAGCGGGCCATTGCACAGAAGCTTGCTGCGTCGAGCTGTCCTGGCTACTGCTGGCGAGTCGGGCGGTTGCCGGAGGCTGCTGATGCTGCGAGCAAGCAACAGACGCGTAAGTACCGCCAGTACCGCCAACGCCTGGATGCTCAGAAGTTCTGTTCAATGCCAAAGAGGAGTGGTGCAAGCCTCCGACGCGCGGTTGCTGCCTCTGCTGAAGATACTGCCGTTGTTGTTGTTGTTGTTGATGCTGCAACATAAGACTTGAAAGACGGTTGCGACTAACGCAATAAGCGCTCTGCAGCGCATGGGTGCTTGCTTGTAGGGAAGCGGATCCCATGCTGTCCAGCGAATCAGTGCTCCTTCTTTTAAACGAATGAGGTAGCGTGCGCGATGCATTTATTTGGGCATTGTAGGCTTGGCACAGGCGATCCTCGGAGCCTCCAAAAGCGTTTCTGTTATGGGCGCATTTTTCCAGGTCGAGCAGGCTCATTTGGTGTGACTTCTCCGGTGCATAGAGCGTTTGCAGTGAGAGATCCGAGCTCAACTTTCGTAAGTGCGTGGGCTCTACATACATGGAAGCCCGCCGCAAATTCCTGCTGGGATCAACGAGTAGATAATTTGGATTATCTGAAAAGACAGGAGTGGTAGCGATCTTAATTTACAGTATGTGTGCATGACTCGAATAGAATTTTAACCCACCTTCTACCACATAAATATGTTCCTCGTCGTCCTGCAATAATAATTGCTTGCACTCGGCGTCGTATTGCTCTTCCCTGCAAGCTCGCGTCTCATTTCCAATAGCGTTTAGTTCCAGTGCTTCAGTACCATCAGTACGTTCTCGCCCTTTACTTCCCTTGGAACCCTCGTCTTCATTCGAGATATAGTAAATGTTTTTGGGCTTCGGTCGCACGCCAGATCGCTTGCAAAATTCGTGGAAGAGCTCTTCCTTCGTTTTGCGTATCGTACCTCTTTTCAGGCCACACAGACGTTGCGGCGGCTCCATGTCATAATCGTACTCACTGAGTTGCTGACCCTTCACCAGCTCCTTTTCCCTTCTAGCAATCTCGATGGCGCTAAGTTGCGTGTTTGTTGCCATATTGCGGCAGTTTCGGCGTTCCACATGTAAAGACGAGGTCTTCAAGTTGTTGCTTTCACTTCGCAGCCCGTCGTTCGTATACAGTTCTGTCGTCGTGGACACGCTACGTGTCAGCGGAAATTCCTGGGGCACGCTGCCAAAGCGAGAAGGATCTTGCTGCAGGCGTGGCAGTGTGCGAGCTGCTCCCATTTTGATAGCCGATGGAGGAGGTGGGGGGCCGACGGGCAAAGCCGGTTCCGTGTATAATTCATTTAGCGACTTGGCCAGGTTTTTCGAGTGCAAATTACATTTCGGCATCAGTGGCGGCTTTTCGAAATAATACCTAGAATAAAGCAATAATTTTAATGGTTATTCGTTCCGAAAGTAGCGAGACTTGCTGTTCTATTGGTACCTACCTGTTTTCCAAATCCTCTTCCATTAAAAAATTCGATGCAGCGGTATTCGGATGCTTGCGGCAAACGTGGCTGGTCACCTGCTGAAATAACGTTTTCTCATCCGACGCCACTTCCGGCTTGAGCGACGCTAGGAACCCGGCATCATGCACCTGATGACGCTTGCCATAGCGTGAGGCTGGCGGCGCTTTGAAGTCGCTGCTTAACTCGTGCTTTAACCGTTGTGTCGATCGTAGAGCCCACGGGTACATTTGCAACTTTAATTTTCCTGTATCTTCCAAACGGTTAGTCCGATTGACCTGAAATTTCATGATATCCTCAACCATACACTTTTGCATCATGTGGAAAAGTTTCATCAAGATTGGAGCAGCAGTTCAGTCGATACAGCCCAAATTCAAGTTAGTGGACTGGCGTCGACTGCTGATGTACCCGGGTACTTGTATGAAAATTCATACAAATATATATGACAAATATATATGGCAAAGTTCACTTTATATTGCTATATCTTCCAAGCGGCTGGTCCAATCTTGATGAAACTTCGTATCATAGCTTGGAAATATGTAATTGATATTGGTGTGAAATTTCAGGTCAATTGGACCAACCGTTTGGAAAATATAACCCAGTTACTAGAAAATGTACAAGCTGATGTACAAACTGGTTGTGCAAGGGTAGGTAGGCAAGATATTCCCAAATACCCTTTTGTTCCTGTTAGTAGACGTGTTTTCCTACACATTCCAAAAAAAAAATGTTTACATTGAACAAATATTTTATGAGTTATAATTATTCGCACCAGGTACTAAAAATAGCACTATGAGCAAGAGGGGTTGATTTTCAGTTCAAATATAACGGAATTTTGCGAATGAAAATTCAATGTTAATTATTTTTCTTGGTAAAAAGGGATCAAATTACAAGGATTAAAAAAGAATTTGGAAATTGTTAAATTTTTATGGATTTTGGCAATTCCCATTTTTGGTAAAAATGGATTATTTAGGTACCAAATTTTTTTTTTCCCAAATTATGATAAAAGTTTTGTTAACTAGACAATATTTCCAAGAAATAAAAAAAAAAAAAACCAGAAAATTACAAGAATCCAGGTAGTAGTTAATATTTGTATATCAAAAGCAACTATCTGCCATACAAAACGTATGAAGTACCCGGGTACATCTACTGTCGATGTGGATAAAACCCAACAGCTGTTGACACAACGGTTAAGCGTGCACCTTCCTTCATCTTCTGCAGATTCGATATGGCGAAACATGGAAAATGCTGTCAAATGGAATAATTAATTAATTAGAGGGGTACCGAATCTCTGGAGGCAACAAGCTTAAAAGGTGCTAAGCTTGAAAGCAGGAACAGAAGGAGGCGCGAAGAAGACTGGGACAGGTTTTGAACCTGGGATCTATAGTGAGATCCTGCAAAATATACCTCGACTCATATCAACCGACTGTTCTCGGTAACAAGAAAAAGCTTCAGCGCAATATCTCTAGGAGTTGTTCACCGGGAGGGAATTTACTTACACTATAATAGTCCACTTCCTGTAGGCTGATGTACAAAAAAATGTTCATGAGTCCGACGAATTCCGTAGCAATGAATCCGAATACAAAAAGGAAGAAGCTCTGACCGTAGGTAACCTTAAAGAGCGCGGGCTGCAGAGTTGACCTCGGCCGCAGCTTGGAGCCGATTTCCGCCTTCAGTATGGAAATGTAGACAATGAGTCCAATCAGCATAAGTAAGCCTGCAAAAAATATACAGGAATTTATCTTAGCACAGCACGCTGATAAAATATTAATTGATATAAGTATAATGATGCTATATATCAAGCAGATTACAATTTGATGAGCGAACTTTCTGCTCTGATGGGAAGTAAAAACTACATAACACCTCATAGAGTCCGGAAAGGACACAGATTCGGTGTCCGCTTCAACTCACCTGACACAATGAACATGATGCCCGCACTGAAGTAATACAAACTGCTTTGCTGCGAGCATGTCGGAATGAGGAAGACAATGAAACTAACCAGGAGAAACAGGCCAGCAACGAGGAAAAATGGGCATGATCTGGTGACCGTATCTGCGAAAAAAAAGGAGGAGGAGGGTATAATTTTCGAAACACTTGAGTGGACACTAAAAACGAGCGCACTAGGAGCGTATAATATGCATATTTCATGAGTGGTAGGAAAAGTGTGTGCATATGTATTGGAACATTTCCATTGAGGACACTCTCGTTTTTAATGACTACGCCTGAAAGTGGAATTTATTGGATTCACTATACGCCAAATGGCCACTGCTTTATGCACCATTGCAGGGATATGCGCTTTGGACTTGGTCGGACACTTCTTCTTGTTGCTCCCTCTTTGCTCACGTAATGGGCGACGCGGAAGCAATCTAAACGCAACAACAACTTCAGCGACGATGTAGCAACAAACCACACTCCTCATGTCAAGCAAATCGCACCTTTACAAAGCAACACGCACACGTACAACCGCTCGCCATGATGCAATTTCCTGAACAGCGCAGCAACATCCGCTTCCTGTTGCATCCAGCCAAATCGGCATGCCCTGCCTGCTGCCGCTTATCGGCAATTCCGTGCCACCCTGCCACTGTCGCTGCCGACTCCGCTACGTCCGCAGAAGAGCGGCAAGCTAGAAAGCACCAAGGTGTAAGAAGACATCGTCGCTTTGTGGGGACGAAGAAACTGCAGGGAAAATCAAATTCAATGATTTTCCAATTGGTGGGCTTTCCGTTAAATCGCTGTTGGCTGTGGTTGCGTTATTTAACGCAATGCTTCTAGCTTAATCGCTTAGGTTGACTTGATGTCTCTCTCTTGAAGCCAAGAGGAACGTAGTACGGGGCGCATCGAGACAGGCCGAGGCACAGTGGAACGAATTCGTACAAATCCCAGCCAAAAATAAAAATCGTAGCGCTTGAGCATTTACTTCGCACTCTTTTAGCATAATTTAGAAAAATTTAAGATACCAACCAAATTGAATTCGTCCACGGCCACGCCCAGCTCCCATGCGTGAAAAATTAGACAAAATTTTAGAGTGCACAAAAAGTAGCAGTTTTGAAAAAAATGTATAACGCAGTTTTGGCTGCTTTATCCATCTGTGCATTATTAACCTTAGCAGAGAGTTAATTTCAAAAGAGGCTTGGAGTTTCAGGGTTAAAAAAAATTTGTTATTTATCATATGCGGGCTTCCGCCAATATTTATTTCATACAGAAGGACCGAAATTCCAACAGGAAATAAACTGTTGCAGCTCCCCTTTTTTGAATGAAGTGCCGCTTTCCGGTCCTGCATGTGCTGGCTGTTTGCTTCGATACAAGAGGCTGCTGGGCACAGTGGCAGTTGGTGTGATTTAAAACTCGTAACGCTTTATTCCACACAATTGGGGGCAGGGTGCTTGTTGCCTCATTCACAGCCTGCGGTCATTTCGTTTAAAATCAATTTATCTGCAATTACAGATAATTCCATTTCGTCCAAACCAATTAAGCTCATAAAATAGCTTGGCATTGTTTTCACTGTAATTTAGTATCCTTAGAGCTGGCGGCACTCAATTACTTTTTGAACAATAACAACAACCGAACGCCTAAAATCGGAACAATTTAAGTTGCCTAAAGTGGCTTTGAATTAAAGGACAAGCGCTTGCTCCCTATAAACTCCTTTCAAGTGGAGTCTCATGCGGCGCGGCGGAAAGCAGCGCAACCCCTCGAGTGGCGTGGACCGTTGATGCTACAATATCACGCCCCAATTATCAATTTTGCTCGATTTGCCTGCTCAACCCGCTATTACGATATTCATTCATCCTGCTGCCACTGGCTTTGTGGCATGAGCGTATGACCCATCTGCCCGGCACTCTGTAATAACTCACCACAATTGACGGAGGTTCGCCATGTGGTTTAAAGTATTGATTAGTTGCGTCACACCGATGTGCATTCACACATGCATACCCGTACGCTGCGGCACGTGTGCGAGCTTGTGGGGTCCACATTGCGGCCGAGTGACCAAATGGCCCGGCCCCGGTGGGTCTGTGCTAGTATCGTAGTAGTTAAATGTGCCTTTTCGTCACATGCTTGAATGCACTTGCAGAGAAACAGAGACGCCCCGTTGAGCGGGGAGTTGGTTGACCGCAGCACTTTCTAATTTCGGTGTTGACGATGAAGTCTTCATTTGTTGCTACTCAAAGGAAGCGTGTGGTGGACGGAGTCATGAATGTATGAATGTGGCTGTTGATTTAATTTAGTGCACTCCTCATCCCGCGCGACGGTTGGGCAGACCGAGCTGTGTGTGCGAGTGGAGCCCTATGCTTAGCTTTTAAAGATCGTTTAAATATATGGCTCTATGTCATATGCAGGGTGAAAAGAAGGAATGTGCCCCATCCCACAATGATATTGCCAGTTAGCATGCAGCACAATAAAAGAAATAACAATAGAAAATTGAAATTGGTTCTTAAGTTGCACTTACATGGTATCGCGGGAGTAGAGTCATGCGGATCCGGCTGGTATCCTTCCTTCGGAAAGTAGTCGATTTTAATGCAATTGTAAGTGTCAACTCCTGCGGCCAAAGAATGCAAGCAGCAATAGAACGGAAGTTTTACACGATTAAAAAAATGATTTAAAGTTGATTCGGGGACACTAAAGAAAAACCCTGTTTCGATCTCACTTGGAGAAATCAATTTTTAAAGCTCTATACCATCCAAATTTTTATAAGACTCGTAAATAGCTGGGATCTAGTCACCGCAGCCTGGCGAGCCTATTGTGAGAGTTCTCCATGTTGTTACAGATTCGCATGGATGCGTAGCTTTAAGCTGTCCGGAATATACCATCACCGAACAATAAGTTTTAACAAACCTTGCAATGTTGTGCATAATATCCACAAGCTGGATTTGGTGTACTTCGTGATGAAGGCGCCGTCGTCCAAGACATTAAAATTTGCGGTGCCATTGTAATTGGTGTTGGGGAGCTTCTCCTCCGTGAAGAGCCACTGAGGACCGGCCAATGCCGCCACGACAATGGCCACGGAAATGCTACAGCCAAGATAAAATGGAATACTTGACAAGTGTGCGCAAGAGCATAGGAAAAGGCCAATAATAACCTCGCCGCAACAGGTGTCAGAATCCACAAATAAGCGCCGTTTTGCCGTTCCGCTCTGCTGCTGCAGTATTTGACGCAGGGCCGCTGCTGCTGGTTCCGCATATTGCTTGTTTTATTTACGACACCTGATTCCGAAGAGCGTATATTTCCGTTCGGCTCATTTCTTTTGGAAGTGGCACGGCTGTCCACTCCGACTCCGGTGGACGGAATGCTTCCTGAAATGGTGTTTATGAGACCGGCGACTGTGGCGTCATTACTGAGCTGCTGTCGCTGCTGCTGCTTGTGCAGATCGCCGTTGGAGACGCCCTGCAGGAAACGCGGCAAAGTGCCATATGGTGAGTACTGCTCCTGGTGACCAGCGCCACCGTTGCGGCAAGTGGGGCGTTCCATCGAAAGTGTCGTATTTTGCCGTTGAGCCGACTGATTGTTGAACATTGGAGCCATTGGAGCGCCTAGATAGTGAAACCGCCGCTGCAATTGTGGCTCTTGCTGTGAAGCAATCGGTGGCATGGTCGCAGACCGCGGCTGCAGTGCATCGCTCTCGAAGCCAGCTTGCTGCTGCATGGATTGTCTCTGCTGTTGATGTTTTGGCGCGCAGTCCTTTGGCGCAGCGGTCTGCTCCGCATTCATTGCTGCGTTGCCTTTTCGCACGTGCGCCGTTGGGCCTTTGCTCGCGGACATGGACAACAGATAGTTGTCCTCACTGTTTACACTTTGCGAGGACGCCACGCGAAACACGTTTGGCACCGACGGATAATCGCGCATGGCTCCCAGCAGATGATGGTACAAGTGCACTTTATCGCTTTCAGTATTGTGGAACCGAAATGGAAGCTATTTCCTTTCGTTTATTCAAGCTCGAAGACCGAATCTGTTTGACACATTATCCCTTCATCCTTTCTTACAGTTTATACTTGCATTACCATTTTCCGCATTCGCCACGTCCGCCTCGCTGCAATGTTGACTCGAGACTGAATTTGAAAACCGTGGCGATTGCGGCACATGGCTTCGGCCGCAGCCGCACTGAACACAGTCCTCTCACAGATAAGGATAGAATGGAACGATGCTTACATACACAAAGGCAGACGCGCTGCGTGTGCGGCTGTGTGAGCAGGTTATCCTTACCATGCAACAGCACAGATATTGTTGTTGTTGCCGGATGTGCCGCTTCCGACGCCGCTGCACAGTGCCCAAAACCACGAACGCTACTCAAAAATTAAAGCAGAAAGAAAATTTTGGACATTTGGCTTATAAGTTTTCTGTGCTTGCTGATCAAACTGCTACTAAAAAATAACGGGGAAAATAGAACCACGCCCACCAGGTAGCAGGTGGGTGTTTCTGAAATAATAGTTTTCACTTTCATTTGACAAAAAATATAAAATTTCAAACTATAAAATCGTGAGCATTTTCCTCACTGCTTGGTGGTAAAAAGGGATTCGGTTTCACCTCACCTTCCTTGGTGGTATTCAGCTGTGGCTTGAATTTAACGACCTGTGTTGTGTAATCTGCTTCACTTTTCGGGCATAGGAGGCAGCAATAAAAGTCAACTTGTACCTTTTTGGAATACTTTATTTGAAAAATTACAAAAGCGCATTGTCCATAGTAAAGCTTCCGTGGAGAAAAGTTGGTCTTTAGCTTTCTTTCAAATATGTAATAGGAAAAAGTATGTTCAAAGCTAATAAAAAGAGTTTACCTACCCGTTCCAGCAAAGCTTTTATTAGACTACATACGACATCCCTAGTGTCAGCCTACCATGTTCTCATCGACACCGCAGATGATAGTGCGACGAAATTCTACCAATTTCGAATTGACCTTCTGAACTTAGTTCTCAAACTACCATCGATTGGAAGCTTACTGTATGGTGTTGCTTCACTTCTTGGCAACAGATGCCGCTGCGGATACAGCTTTCAGTGAACTTGATAAGTTTGCTTGCTTTGCTTTTGAAAGCTTTTGAGCACGCGAATCCGTATGTTCAAATTGGTAAGGAAGGTGAGGCCAGCCACGTACGAACGAACGAGTTATAGCTTTACTTGTACTTTACATGCATTTCTCTCTGCGGCATTTATCTAACTTCACTAACGGCCACTGTTGCATTCTCGCAATGGTAACTTGTAAAATAGTTCTTCCTTCAAGACATTAAGTTGCTGAACCATAATATGTAATACGGGTGGTATGAGTAACTTTAATTAAATGCGAATTAGCATTTGAAACTATAAAAAAATGTGTCTGGAAAGTTTGGGAAACGCGTTTATTCTATTTGCAAGTATTCTTTCAGAAAAAGAGTATGCTAAGTTGTCCCGGCCGGTGTTGTGTTTCCGCGCCTCCTTTTGCCGTAATAATTCACAAAGCAATCCTGAAGTTCGTGCATCGTTTTAAAAAGAGTTCACCTCGCAGTGGGGCTGCAGAATTTTGTATCACAAATTTTAGATCTGAATATACATACATATGTATATATTTGCTTGTATCTTCTTCTAGCATGTTTTACACTCAAATCTTACAAAAAAGAACAAGATAGTTTGTCTGGTTTATTGTTTATTTTAAATTTTGATTCATACTTAAAATTTATACATACAAATTTCAATTGCCATATGTAAGATGTACTCTCTAATATGATAAAAAATTGCTATATATTATATGTTCATTAGAATTTGAAAATGTTTCCATGAAAAACAAGAGTTTTCGCTTCAATCGTTATTCATTACGAATTTATTACATTATAAAATTCATTGTATTATAAAAGAATATAATTTCTTAATTGTATGGTATCTATTGTAATGGGGAAAGTATACATGTTTCGAGTATATTAGTCATCGGGTAGCACAGCAAATCAGCCATAATAATTTCCGTTCAACGGCGGCTGAGTGGGGTAGCTTTTAGCGCCGCTACTAGACTGCGAAGACGAAGCATCGGAGGAGCCCCTGCTGCCAGATGAAGGATTCTCACTGAATAAACCACCAAAGTTTTTGGAACCGAAAATCTCGCTGATACCGCCGCTGCCACTAGAGCCACGATTACTGCCGGAGCCACCACCGCCCAGAAGGCTGCCGAGAAAGCTGCTGGCACTGCCACCACCGCTGCCACTGTTGCTGCCACCACCACCAGAGAGCACGCTGCCGAGCAAACCACCAAGTATATTACTGCCAGAAGAAGAGGAAGAGGAGCCTCCTGAACCATAACCGCCGCTCGGCTGGTATCCTCCACTGGGTTGGTAGCCACCAGCTTGGTTGGCTCCGCCGCTGCTGCCACCACCGCCGCCACCTTGAAGTGACTTGGCGATTTGACCTGCAATAATACCGGAGACAGCCTGGCTCACCGCCGGGTTTGAAAAGAAACTCGAGAAGAAGCCGCCACCGCTCTCTTTCTCCTTCGGTTTGGTAGGAGTATAGCCGCCACTGCCGCCGCCACCTGCATAACCACCACTGGACCCTCCGTGACCACCATAGCCGGGCGCAGGCGGTGCATAACCGCCGGGATTGTAACCGGGTGGCGTGTATCCACCAGGGTTGTAGCCGCCCGGATTATAGCCGCCAGCATTGGGATTATACCCGCCACTGTTGATGTTGTTGTAGCCGCCACCACCACCCGCACTGCCTGCAGGACCGTTGTTAGCACTCGGGAGTGAAGGATATAGTCCATGACCACCAGCCGAAAAGCCACCACCATATCCACCATTATTGCCTCCGCCACCACCACGATCGGGTTCAGGTGCACTGGGCACGACCGGGTTGTAGGCGTTATTCGTAGTGCCACTACTGACTGCACGCGTGCCATTGATTTAGTAGTTTTAGAAAGCAAAGCGCCCAGTGTATATATGGATTAGCACGTGTTGGGAACAGGCCACGGCAGCAGTCGATGCGGGTCATATGCACACATTAGCCACAAAAGCGTTTTTAACAGAAAGAAAATAGAACAAAATACAACATTAAATGCATAAAATAAAAGTTGAAAATGTGCTTTGAATGGTAAATAATTATCAAAATCACGCACACACATATACATACATAGTATATACATACATACTTATTGATAATATTGTAGTTGTAAGAGTTTAACAGAAAACGCCCCCAATTGAGGTTAGTAATTATAAATCATTGGGAGACATATCGCACTGCGCCCTAAAAACCTATTGTGTCCATCTTAAGGATCAACCCGTCTCGTGTGCAAAGTTCTAGCTTTCAGCCGAAGATTAAAGTTGTTGATTCGTGAACAAAAAACTGTTTTATTGTAAGTCGTCATAAGTGGGGAGTACTCGAATATATACTAACTTTTCATTTGACTCGAGTCTCGAGCTCTTAGCTTTCTATCTGTTTCTATCTGGCATAGTGCCTTCAGCACGCTTCTCAGTATGAGCAGCACTAATGCATGTGGAGAAGCTGCTCCGAGATTTCTCATAGTTGACTGTAATTAAATTGGAATAACTCTACGCGTTTCATAATGCCTGTTTACCTATTTCAATGTCTACTACTACTCGGAATTGCTTATCTCTCCAATCTTAGGTAGTTTCCTAAACCCTCAACCATACAAATTTAAAAAAACACAAAAATTCTGAAAATTGCATATATGATACTTTACAAAAAAATGCAATAATAAAATAAAAGAATGATAAAATGGCCGCATCCGATTGGCTGAGGGTTAAACATATTTTCGTTTTATTTACATAATTAAGATACTCTAGCTGAATGTACTTCTGAAGAAATTTTATATAATGCTAGTGCTCTTTGCATGAAATGAGTACAATTTCTCTGCATACCTTCGTTAGTTTTACTTCAAGTTAGTGCTGACATGTTGTTAGGGTTGCTCCAAGAGAATGCCATGACATAAGATATATACTGTTATTTTCACAATGTCAAACAGACTGAATGGCAATATACATACATACATACAAACTGCATGGACGGATTCAAAAAGGATGATGATAGCAATAAAACAAACACGAGCGTGCACAGAATGCTTGTGAAAATATAAAATTTATTTAAAAAGGTTACAATTTGAAGTGGTCCAATCTTAACTATTCACAGTGATGAACGGCAAATTCCTACAAGCATACTGTACAGTACTGTACTGTACTCCCACATTTTGATGAGTTACATAACTTGGAATTCCTGAACTACACATGTCTGTCGGATCATTATTAACTATTATATATATTAATTTTTCACAGATAACCTTTTTTCATTTTTCTATTAAAAAGGGCGCGGTATACTTCGTTGCATTTCGATTAAATGATTAGTGTGCAGTGGTGTCAACGAATTCTCTTTATGCCACAAAGACGCTGCGACAGATAAAAACAAGCGGCACTCAAAATTTCTCAAATTTTTCTTGTAAATTTTGTGGACACCACCAATTTTTGTTACATAATTAAATGCAGCTTTAAATCTATTTGTTTTACAAAGTCATCACTATTACTAATTGGATTATGACTAAAAACATTTGCATTCATTGCAGTTTTCGTTGCATTATTTCGACAGAAGGTTTCTGAAAAACCGATGAACGAGTAAAATCGTTTTCATTTTAGCTGCTGACTGACTATCTTGTTTAACAATGCTTCTTAATATTATCGTTTGTTGTACGTATTTGGCAAAATTTCTCATGATTGAATAACAAGCACAAAAGGCAATTCAAAGTGGAAATTACGGATACATAACATACATTTTAAGCTTGCTAATCACGGGACCCACGACCATTTTTAGGCCGAGATCGCCACAGAAAAAATTCCGAGATTTCTGTATTACTATTTTTAGCATACTTCATAAAATATGGCAGAAATTTATTGAAATTTAGCAACTCAGCAGAGTCGCAGCCAGAAAAAATTGTTTCGGTTAAATATTTGTAGAAACGAAATCTAATCATCAATTGGGAGAAGATCTAGCAAAAAAGTTCGAAAATTTAAAATTGCTAGACTTCGAATTTTAATTCATGATTGTTATGTTTGTTTGCTTCTTATGAAAATCTGCATGCCTAAAATCCCATGATCCCGGTATTGAAATTTTCGATCTCGAAAATTCCGCAACTACAACGACCCTTGGCTTAAATAACTCTCTAGGTCATAGTCGGAGTGCCAGAAAGATACACTTATGTCATATGTAGACTCGGTATACCTTGACACACCTAAGACAATGGCTCCAACTGAAGAGCAAAACTCAACCATGATTGAAGAATATCATATCAGGTGCTACGAAATGTGACGTACAAGCAAAAACAGAAAAATTACAGATCAACCAGAGGAATATCTTTTTAAAGGCCCTTAGAACAAAGTGATTTGAACTCCGAACATTTCAAAAGACCAACTCTGCCTGAACGCTTTAAGTAAGTATTAAAAAATTTGAAAACAAGACGTGACAATTTTATTATTTTATTCAAGTGTCCAATAGAAGAAGCAAGTTTAGGAACAATTGGCATTCACCAATTATTTACTTCGTGTCGTCGTCGAGATAGCGGAAGATGGTGTCGAGGAGATGTAGGAAGCTGTTGGGTAGACAGTGGAATTAATTGTGCCAGGAGCCGCTGTATAATACACCACGCCGCTGCCGTCCACATAACTGCCGTCAGGTTTTGGCATGAGCGTATCCGCGTGCATATACGATGCACTGACTGGTTGTAGGGAGTTCTGGCCAGTAGCGGGATCCACATGCATAACAAATGTCTGTCCGTTTACGGTGTAGTAGCCCTGACTCGAAATTGGCTTTCCATTGACATAAGCGGAAGTTTGACCGTAGCCATTGCTACCCATGCTGTATTGGCCCATAGCGTTTGTGCTGCTGAAACCGGCATTTGGAACACCATTATTCCACTCAGCTTGTGTGCTTATTGTATTACCGCCCCATGCAGGTCCGTTATTTCCACCATAGCCACCCTGGAGCGAGGGCGGTCCTCCATTATATCTTCCGACAGTATTATCCCAGGCATTAAAGCCATTTCCATTCATTTGCGCGTCGTAGGAACCATCCAGCGTACCTCCTCCTCCCATTCCGTTACCATTCATTCTTCCACCTTGACGTCCGCCGTTGCCATCAAAATCGCTATTACCATTCCAACCACCATTCCACTGTCCCTGTCCATTATAGCCGCCATTCATACCTGATCCCATTTGTCCACGCCCATTACCATTCATCCCACCATTACCGTTCATCCCATTCCCCTGACCCATTCCACCGCGTCCGTTAACATTCATTCCATTTCCTTGGCCCATTCCTGCTCGTCCATTACCATTCATTCCATTCCCTTGACCCATTCCAGCGCGTCCGTTACCATTTATCCCGTTCCCTTGACCCATTCCTCCACGTCCGTTACCATTTATCCCGTTCCCTTGACCCATTCCTCCACGTCCGTTACCATTCATACCATTACCTTGACCCATTCCAGCGCGTCCGTTACCATTTATCCCGTTCCCTTGACCCATTCCAGCGCGTCCGTTACCATTCATCCCATTCCCTTGGCCCATTCCTGCTCGTCCATTACCATTCATTCCATTCCCTTGACCCATTCCAGCGCGTCCGTTACCATTTATCCCGTTCCCTTGACCCATTCCTCCACGTCCGTTACCATTTATCCCGTTCCCTTGACCCATTCCTCCACGTCCGTTACCATTCATTCCATTCCCTTGACCCATTCCTGCTCTTCCATTACCATTCATCCCATTCCCTTGACCAATTCCTACGCGTCCGTTACCATTCATTCCTCCCATACCTTGACCTTGTCCCTGACCCATACCTTGGCCCATGCCTTGTCGACCATTACCGTTCACTCCTTGACCCTGCCTCTGTCCCCCCACACCCACGCTAAGGCCCATACCCTGTCCCTGTCCCATACCTTGCCCATTAACGCTCATTCCTACACCTAAATCCTGACCCGATTGTCCCATTTGATTTGTTTGGCGCTTACGACGCAGATTCAAGGGAATATCTCTTCGATTGGCAAAGCGTCTTGCAACACGGTGAAGTATCTCATTTTCTGTAAAGCCAAAGATCGAAAACTCACTAATTAAGTTAGTCTCTGTGTAAATGCCTGCTTATACCAAATAAATTTTGAGCCCGCAAGTGCTGAGTTTGTAATGTGCATTGTAATGCAAAGGCAATCGTCCTCTCAAAATGCAACTGTTTATTCAAACGGCAAGGATACGATTAAATACATTTCAACCAGAATACCCATAATCGGGATAATTGCCATCGTAGTAGTTATTATTTGAATTATAGTCCGGATAATTATTTCCGTAGTCGTAATTATTGTAGTTGTAATTCGGTGTCTGTGGGTTATTGTTAGTAGGATAGCCAACATTTGTTCCTGTTGGGGGATAGGGATATATGCCAGGAGGTCCGTAGTAAGAATTCGGGTATGGTCCATATGCATAACCTGTGCCTACAGGAAGAATTACTATTGGCCTAACTATCACTTTAGTTCTCCCATAGTAAGGGGGAGCTCGAGGGTATGGACCCTGTAACCCTGCAGGAAACCCGGAAACTACCGGAGGCCTTTGCAAAGGGTAAGGTGGTTGCAACGGAAATGGCCCAATTGGCCCTTGACGATTTACAGGCACCAAAACTTGCCTCGGTTGTGCCGGTGGAGGAACACCCGGATTCACAGGAAAAAATTGTGGGGAGCGATGAAAGCGATTTATAAAATTATGGACAAAATCCGTAGAGAATACTTTGGGGGAATCAACTTCTTCGTAGAATATTAGAGGATCCAGGGGATCAATTTCAAAGGATGATGCATTAGCATAAACTGGAACGGAAAAGTAGAAGACAAGGGCATAAGTTCATCAGTTCAAGATTTTTGTTTATTTAGAAAAAAAAATTTTACGAACGCCTCCTTATTATGTTAAAACAAGTGCCCTCGAACTTGTTCGGACTAACTTTACCCTATATTTTGATGTACACGAGATAGTGATTAGTATAAGACGGTCTGACATTTGTAGCTAAGGGATACAGATACTGACTGTTAAGGTTCTGATTTTTAGCCAGTGTTGGATAGATGACACCATAGTTCTTAACGGGGTAGCACTGATAGCATGAGCTGCTCATGGGAGGTGGTAAAATTTTAGCTTGCTGATTAGCAGGATAAACCGCAGCAGGCATGTAAGCCGGTTGTGGTTGAATGCGTAGTGGTGGATAGTTAGGTTGCATACAAGGCGATTGCAATCGTGGATAATAGCTTCCCGCCTGATTGGCGCAAGGTGGTTGTTGCACAACAACTACAACATTGGGCTGTCGCTGGTGTTCGAATGGTGGGAAAGGACCGGTATATTGCGAAGCGGTAAGCGAAGCGTGCTCGCTTTCGGAATCAATTTGATTACCGGGTACTATTTCAAAGTCATCAAAATACGACGAATTATTATCATTCAACTCCACTTTATGGTCCTTTTCAGCATTAGATGGAGCAGTCATAGTATAGTCTAAAGCATATTCATGCGAATAACTTTCGTCAATATGCAGAACATTATCTGAAATGAATCAGATGGGTAAGAGTAATGAAGGAAAATTTACACTGAATCGTTGGATGTAATAGTTTTGTTCTATAAATTGTGACATTTTCCAGAGAAAATGTTGACAGTATGATTAATATTCGATCTGGCATAAAAAGACAACCCATCTAGAGGGGAGGACCTCCGATTGGAATTTCCACTTTGAATAGCCTTTAGGCTATACAGTTTTATATAACGTATGCTGCTAAAAAATCTAGTATTTTGCTTAACACTACTTACAGTAATATAATATGCACCGGCTGGATAAGAACAAATTGTAACAGTGGGTGAAATGTGAACGTAAAATTAAGGCGTGAACCTAGTAACCGAAGAAAAAATCGATGCAACCTGTGGAAATCAAAAGTATTACGTGCTGTGGCTGAAAATAAACCATTGCGAGATGAGTGCAGCAACAGTGCACCCGAGCATCAGAGCTGCCACGCCTTGCCCTTGCCACTTACCAGCAGTCGCAACTCTCAAACCGTTAGCGGAGGAGGGATGCGACTGTGTCTGTCGATTATAAGGGTTCTGATTTTGATTTTGATACTGCGGCGGAGGCTTGTTGAACATGTTCGGATTCTGAAAACCGCCGTAGTTGCTGCCGTGCGGGGCCAAGCCGCCACCGCTGCCACCGAGGATGCCGTTGATGCCACCTGGTGGACCGCCTGTGCCTGCTGGCCCGTTGTAGAACGGCTGAGGACCGAATACGAACGATGGATTGTACGGATTCACCGGCTGGAGGCCATGAGGGAAGCCAGGACTGAGGCCGCTACCTGGATGATTAGGTTGAGGAAACTGTTGAAAAGAAGGCGCTACTGTAGGGGAACTATAGGGGAATATGGGTAGGTTCGGAATGACGGGCACGGATTGCGGGGAGCCGAAAACATAATGTGGGTCGATGACCGATGGATTGGGCAGGCCATTTTGTCCGCTTGGTAGGCCACCGTTGCCATTGTTGACACCACCATTACTACCCTTATGCGCATAGCCATTGTTAGTTCCGAGTGCTGCATTATGTGAGCTTATGCCGGATGCAGATGAGCCAACGTTACCATTGTGATTTAGAAAAGCATGTGTGTTTTGTGAAGGATTTGATGAAGCTGATGAAAAGATGGCATTTTCGGGTCCAGACTTAGGACTGGATCCTAAGGCATTTCGAGTTTTTTCGAGTTCAAGTGCGATTATAGTACGAAAAGAGAAGAAACATATAGGAAAGCTGATATTAGTTTGGAAGCTGTCTCGCCGCCCATTTAACATATGTATTAAGTTCATAAAAAGCATGCATAAGCAGAGAAGGAAGGAATACTAATACTACGTAGCAAAAAGGGTTTCTACACACCGATGAATGATATTGCGATGACGAGTGTGATGCAACAAAAAATTACTATAAACAAATAAATGATAAGCATACGGGTAGAGGAGACTGTATATAAATATGACTGCCGGAATTCTTAATTTGAAGTGATTTGGTGCGTCAAAGCACTTTAAGGGGTGTCTCTCTTTATCTTTATGATGAATCAAATTCTTCGATGTCTTACAAGAACTGATTGTGCAAAATTTGGATTTAAATATACCTAGCTGCATATATTTGATTATTATCTGCATATAATAAAGCGCGTCCGCTTAAATAAGCCGATGAAATTACATTCCTTAGTGCAAGTAATGTAGTAAATCAAATAGCCGCACTCGGCCTAGGATGATGCCAAAGAATATACAACATATAGAATGCGCATCTCACACAAAATATTCATGTTCGGAGAAGTAGGTATTTTGTACATTTTTCAGTCCCTATAAATTTAAAAAGTACCGAAGTATAACCGCAACGTAGTACCTTCTAGATGTGAATAAAAAATATGTGAAATGTATCTGTGACTAAATGAAAACCTCGAAATTAAATGTATCTGAGCTATGTCCTTTTTCTTTTTGTTTTGCTTTTTGGAATAAGCAATTATTTATTATAAATGAATGCCCATACTGCTTAATACCTTTCAATCGATAAAATTCCTCTGAACCCTTTTCCCAATTCCAGTTCATACATATATACAATTGTGACTAAATATTCTGCTCCGTGCTCTCAAAATAAACCTCCTTTCACACTTCCCGCCCGTAGCATACACAAGAGAGAATCAAAATGACAAATTCGGAGCTCAGATATGCAATCTATACATTGTATATTCTTTGATGATACCTTTACGTTGCAAAAGTGTCAACTGAGCTCAGCGAAAGCTGTTGTTCACATACATTTATATTATAATAAGTATTGGTCTATGTGCTACCAAGTCGTGCTCTGCTTTGAAATTCAGGATTTCAACAAAAAACAATGCAACTAAATATTTACTCTTACGAACCCCCGAAAGCTCTCAAAATTAAACTCTTGAATCAACCGAAGCCAAAACCAAAAATTAAGCCTAAACAATAGTCACCTGACGGATTAACGGACGCTGAAGAGCCGCCGCCACTCTTCCTGCGGCATGTGGGATAGTTGCCGCAGTCCTTGCCCTCGTGCTGACTGTAGCTGCACGAATCACTGGTGATGACGCACTCCTCGCTGGGCAGACAGCCAATGTCGGCGCAGCCACGTCCGTACTCTGAGTACACAGAAGTTGTTGTTGTTGTGTTTTTGTGTGAGATAAAGGAAACCGAAAACAAGAAACATAAGAAAAATTAAAATTCGAAAAATAATAGAATGAGCATGGTTTCAAAGTTACTTCGAAAGATGAAGATGACACCGAGAAGGATTTGTTTATTTACAAATGTTACATGAATGGGTGTGAAGAAGTGTTCCGAAAAGAAACGTGTTCGAAGTTGTGTTTAGAAGATTATGGAAATTTCTGTGAATGAGCCCGTTTAGCAGGTGCTCGTATATCATTCAAGAACAGTTACAGGGCGGGCTACAAGGCGCCCAAAGGACACAAACGCCGTATGATAATGAGAATGTACACTCAGTTCAACGAAAAGTTCACAACCACAAACCAGTATAAATGATGACCCTACGTACTTGAGTATGCGTTGACGCTGCTGACAGCGCAGAACAGCAGCAGTGCGCAGCCAATGACGCTTGTGCCGCCCCTTTTCGGCGACATCTTGTACGCTCCTCAAGCTTGGCTCCTCGCTAGCGTCAGTGAGTTATTACTGCAGAGAGAATTTGTATTCCTTTTGGCAAGAATCGATCTTTTAGGCGTAACTGGTGCAAATCTGTAAAGAAGAAGCAGAAAAACCAGGAGAATTAGTTCGAATGCCAAGTCAGTTCTCAACTCCTTCAATGGCGTTAGTGCGGCCAGGCTGCCGGGGCACTTGAGACGTTGCACTGCACACTACACAGCATAGCCAAATGTGGGCAGCACAGAAATGCTCAAATACTTATTGCTTCCGCCGTAGCACACTTCATATTGCGAGCTCGCCATGAAATCTAAAACTACCTGTTCTTCTTAGACGCGTTGGTCTTTTGTTGTTGCAAGCTACAAGTTTTTATTCCACTGATGCCGGAGGATTCCTCAAATGCTGAGTGATTGTTGTGAGTGGCGAATCAATCGAGGAAAAACACACATTCCAAACTGTGCCCGCTTTTTATACTATGCCAAGCGCTGGACTCTGCACAGACAAACCACCGACTCCACCGACTCCACCCACATTACAAACACTTCAACTAAATCTAGCGTAAAAGCATTACACCCTAATCGACATTAATACAAAAATTAGCATTAATTCCAAGTACTGTGCATTAAGCAGCCACGTTGACGATTAACGCACAGCACCGCTTTATCGGAGCGCTGCGATATTCCCGGATTAATGATACCGGATTAATTGATAGTGCCAGGCAATTGAGCATGTGCGATTTCGAGCAGGCCGCTTTTTAAAGGCAATTAAATTTGGCGTCGTAGAAAAACACGCGAATTTTAACTGTGGCATTCATCCGGAGGACGGATGTCTGTCCAGTTAGGCAGCGACAGACTTCAAACACTTTTAGTATATTTCACTTTGTATCGGGTTAATGCTCATATTGGCAAAGCTGCCTGCCTATCCACTCGTCAGGAAGTACTCAAACAACGGCCAATATCCACTCAGCCATTGCGATAGGTATGCGTTCGTTCAGAGTCAGTGCTGCTCAAGACATTGAGCGTCAACTGCGCGGCCAACAGCGCTGCTCAGCTTCCGTGCTCGAACATATTTCACTTGTTTACTCACTCCTTTCAAAACTAACCATTTCCCGTGGAATCTTGCCAAAAGTGAACCAATTGTGGCCGCTTGGCGACCTGAGCAGATTTAAAAGCAGACATTCACCTCATACCCCACACCTTTCACACTGAGCCAAGGGTTGCATTACCGCACTGCTGATGCAAATAAAATTATGGCGCACTCATGAAAAAAGTCCACTTGATAGTTTCCGGTTGACTGTCATTATATTTCCGGCGTTCTCGCTTCGTAGCTGGAACAGATTTCATGCCCCCACTGCATGTCAGCCCGAAAGCAAGAATTTTCGAGTGTAAATGCTTTTTAAAGTTTTCTTTGAAACGTTTTTTTTTAGTTTCTAATGGTTTCGAACTTGTTTTTTTGACTGAGCAAAAAGACAGGAACTTCGAAACACGAAAAAGTGTTCAGACTGTAGCAAATCAATGTCACGATTCGTGGCAAATTCGAGGATAAAGTTGGGTAGATTGTTTACGACTTGCTTTCGAGAACTTCTATATTCGCGTCTGTATCTAATCCCAATGAAATCATAGCTCCAGTGCAGAAGTACCCACAAATCTCACAAAGACCCTCGACATCGGCCTGCTTGCATTCAATAAAAGTAATCCTAACGCTTGCATCCACTGACATGAACACCGAATATTAAAGTGCACCAAAATGAGAGACGAAAAGCAAAAGAATGTTGGTTTGCTAAGCACAAAAGTTCCAGCTCGTTGAGCTGCTCGTTTATGTCCATAAAGTTAGCCCCGCCTTTTCATATTTTCCTAAAACCCTTTTTGTGCTGACTTGTGCTAGGTTTGTGCTGCCGTGTGCTGCTATTTATTTCGAAAAATCTCAAAAATTGATGAAGATGTAGCAACCGATTTTTTGAAAAAAAAGTTAGCCCCGCCATATTTTTTTTTTCGAAAAATTTTTTTTGTGCCAAGTTGTGCTCGATTTGTGCTACTTTGTGCCGATTTTTTTTTTTTTTTTTTCAATTTATAAAAAAAATTTCAGAACATTTGAAAATTTGTTTTCCATAATTTAAATGAAAACGATGCCACTGCCGTTGGTATCGTTTGTGCTGCAGCGTGCCGTAATTTATTCTAAAAAAAAATCACAATTTCCGAAATTTCCATCCAATTTATAAAAATTGTTTTTCTAATTGTTTCAATATTTTGTTTATGAATAAACAAAAGGAAGAAAAGCGGCACAAGCTAGTACAAAATGAGTTCAAAAATTTTCTCGTCAAAAATTTTTTTTTGGGATTAGGCATAGTGCAGCACCAAGCGTCCAATGTAACAATTCATTTTTGCTAAAAATTCAGACCGCATAAGAAGGTCTTACAGTACTGATAGATAGTTAGAGTTATGATAATGGCAAGGTTACATGCTCAAGTAAACTATATGAATACGTCAGAATAAAAACTCTCGCATTTATATATTTAGTAATAAAAATATAAAAATATACATAACAAGTAAGGAAGTATCAGTCGGGTTTCACCGACAGAGTAATACCCTACACCAAGTTCCCAAGTGGTGTGATTTCACTGAAATTGTGGGTACATTTGATTTACAACCTACAGAGTGGGCGGACCACGCCCATTTTTGGCAGACTACAACATATACCTAATAGGACTATACATGCCAAATATTGATGCTCTGACAGGTGTACAACAGATGTTATCGGCATATTTATTTTACTGCCCCCATGGTGGGCGGACCACGCCCATTTCTGGAGAATTAAAAGCTATTCCTACCAGGAACGAAGTAACCAATTCTGGACGCTCTGGTGTATATATTATGGAAGTTAAGAGGATTTTTCGTTTATCGCCTATATAGTGGGCGGACCACGCCCATTTTCTTGTATGGCATCTAAGACCTGTACATCAACTTGGGAACCGAATTTCATTCATTTATATTCGTAACTAGTCAATTGGGAGCCATTTTACCGGAAAATTGTTGCCGCCTATACAGTGGGCGGACCACGCCCATTTTTTGGTATTTTGCAGAGGCTCCACACCTAACCATAAATACCAAGTATTATTCTTTTGAATGAGTAATTAGACAATTTATAGCAATTTAATCGAAAAAAACCCGAGGTAGTGGGGACTTACAGGCCCATTGTAGGCGTGTCCTTCAACCAACCAATTGTATTGTAACACACTTCCATCAGTGTGGAGACGCAAAGAAGCGGAGAAACTGATGGATCTCGGGGACAAGGAACCACCTCATCTATTCCGGAACATTGTATTGAGAAAAGCTAAACAAGATCGACAAGACCTATCATTAGGAGTAAAATCTAACGATGTATTTCAAAATTTGCAGCTAATGAAATACGATCCACTCATGGAAGGAGCTATTAGATCCATCGGAATTGACCCGATTTTCGTGCATTACTGGACTGATGAACAAATCGCCGTCTATGAACATAACCATGATATATTATATCTAGATGCAACTGGTTCATTAATGAAAAAAATAAAAAACGTGAATGGAGAACTCTGCTCTCATATTTATCTATATCAAGCTGTCACACAAATTAATAAAAGAACGGCCCCCGTTTTCCAAATGATATCTGGAGTACAAAATACGAATGCCATCGCGTACTGGTTGATGGAATTTTTAAGAATCGGTTCCATACATAAAGCGAAATTCCCTGTACCAAGAGAAATCGTAACAGATTTTGACCATGCACTCTTAGGGGCAGTTAGCCGCGCATTCGCCAAAGAAAGAACTTTGATGGATTATTTAAATAAATGTTACCAACTGATCCGGGGTCATACATGTCACGCACCACCATGTATGTTACGGCTTGACGTCTGCCACTTCATGAATATTGTAGCAAGATGGAAATGTTGGGCAAATGTACACAGTCGCATACGAGGAACATATTTACGTAGTTTAGCCAGTCTTAGACAGCAGACTACAATCGGGGGAATTGAAGAACACGCTAAAGCAATATTCACACTTGCACTGAATGCAAATTCAGGGCCTGGAAATTCCAGTGCTATAGCTAGAAATTTTTTAACAGCATCAATTCGTGGAGTTATGGAAGAAAATGGAAGTTATGATGGCTTCGACAATTATAATGACGACATTTCATCTGATGAAGGTGCTGATGATGCAATGGAAGAGAGTGACATATCTGTGGTCATATGCAATAACGACTTAAGTCGACTTAAGACGAAATTGAGTTGACGTTACCACTGTATTCCTGACGTTGATGCGCATATTTTGTTCAAACCCCGGTATCTGTACCCATCTCAGAAAAAAAGTTATTTAAAAAAAACACATGCACTTATGTACATGCACTTATGTGCATTTCAAATTTCAAATTGCATTTTCTCGAAACAGTTGTTTTCGACTTAAGTCGTTATTGCATATGACCACAGATATTCAAATGGATAAAAAAAATTTATGAAGAATGCGAAAGAGAAATAGCTGTTGAGGAAGAGACTGATGATATGAATGCGTTCTATTGTCCTGCAGTCGCGAAAAAATTAAAGAAGCTACTTCCATACTTCCCCATGTTTTCTGACGTCATGCCACCGATATTTCGATATGGACACAGAAGACCTACATCTGCAGCGGTCGAATCAGAGTTCAATGACCTCAAGAATCGTGTCCTTAAAGATGCAATGAAGCCTATGCGAGTTGACAAATTTATTATGAGGCATATCACATCATTTCCTGGTAAATTGAAAATTGCCATGGCTACTGCGAATGATAATACTGAATCCCGAGACGAAACACACAGTGTTGAAGCATGCAAAATAAAGGATACGTCGACGGATCCAAGTAGTGGGAAAAATGTTCAAGTTGATTCGGATAGAGAAAAATTCATTGTAGAGTCCCATATAACTACGATGGATGAAAATAATTCCAATGAGTCTAAAAGAGAAAGATTATCTAGTGATGATGAATTCGAAGAGCTGCGGGAACTACGTGCTGAACAAAATTGGAGGAATAAAAATTCGAAGGTCAAACCGCGAGGTAGGTATGTTGATCCTTGTCCTCAATTCGATCCGACATTGAAGTGTAATGTAATGTTACCAGTAATAACAAACGGGAACCATTGTAAAAATGTACCAAATGACGGTATTATATACGTTGTCAAAAATACTTGTGCCTTCGATTCCGTCTGCCAGATAATGGCAACTGCGTTAAAAAATAATGAAAGATATAGAGAGACTACGTCGAGTATCAATTTACCAATTTTTGACTGTACGAACATGCTCATCGAACATGGTTGCTCAGCAAAATTTTATAAACAACGAGCTGCATTATTAAGGCGATCGTCAGTGCTTCGAGACACCCAAAGCAAAGACATAATTAAAATCGATGCCGCCACAAACGTCGCCAATCTAGCGGCAGAGCTGTTTTCCGACATTCCAAGTTGCGTAACAAAAACTCTGTGCTCTTCTTGCTCTTCTTGCAAGGCAGAAACAGATTCAAGTGCACCTGTACTATCGATTAATTTCAAGACTTTTGAAACAAAAGGCATGACACAATTGTGGGAAGCTGTAATCGATGGGTTTCATACAGGGAGATGTTGTCAGCAGATCCCATCGAAACAGAGGTTGTATGGACCACATCTCATAATTGATTCTGATGCAGGCGATCGTCAGAAACGAAATTTACGTGATGTTCCGACGGAATTAACAACATGTGATGGAGATAAATATAATATTGTAGGTGTTGTTTCTTACGGAGGTTCATTTAGAGTCGCATCCGTAGGACACTACACTATATATATTAAAACGGCGGGCAATTGGATTCACATTGATGGCGGAAATTCAAAACCTAAACAAAAATTAGTAGGAAAAGAAGAACAGGCACACATTCATCTTTGTATCTATGTCCTACAATAATCGATTTCCGCTGTTTTTCAATATATTTCAATTTTTATGTATATTTTTATATTTTTATTACTAAATATATAAATGCGAGAGTTTTTATTCTGACGTATTCATATAGTTTACTTGAGCATGTAACCTTGCCATTATCATAACTCTAACTATCTATCAGTACTGCAAGACCTTCTTATGCGGTCTGAATTTTTAGCAAAAATGAATTGTTACATTGGACGCTTGGTGCTGCACTATGCCTAATCCCAAAAAAAAATTTTTGACGAGAAAATGTTTGAACTCATTTTGTACTAGCTTGTGCCGCTTTTCTTCCTTTTGTTTATTCATAAACAAAATATTGAAACAATTAGAAAAACAATTTTTATAAATTGGATGGAAATTTCGGAAATTGTGATTTTTTTTTAGAATAAATTACGGCACGCTGCAGCACAAACGATACCAACGGTAGTGGCATCGTTTTCATTTAAATTATGGAAAAAAAATTTTCAAATGTTCTGAAATTTTTTTTATAAATTGAAAAAAAAAAAAAAAAAATCGGCACAAAGTAGCACAAATCGAGCACAACTTGGCACAAAAAAAATTTTTCGAAAAAAAAATATGGCGGGGCTAACTTTTTTTTCAAAAAATCGGTTGCTACATCTTCATCAATTTTTGAGATTTTTCGAAATAAATAGCAGCACAAGGCAGCACAAACCTAGCACAAGTCAGCACAAAAATGGTTTTGGGAAAATATGAAAAGGCGGGGCTAACTTTATGGACATTGCTCGTTTACTTTTCCAAAAAAAATATCCTTCATCACAAAACGAAATTTTAATATGGAAACCTGCACAGGCACCGTGACCAAAATGCCACCAACATGGGCCCGCATATGCTTCATGTATGCATATTTTTACTGGAAGCAATTGAGCTGCCCACCCACCCAAAAAAACAAGCGCGCCCAGTGTTGAAAAGCTGCCAAATTCGTAAAAGCAAAGCAAAGCAAGTGCTAGTTTTGCTTTTTTCGTACGAGAACTGGACGGATCTGCTAAATTGTCCAAGTTTCAATTTGCAACTGCTGGATGACCAAAGCAATTGCATTCCGGGACTGACTAATACTCGTATATGAGCGAGAGCGGGTGGTATTCTGCCACTTCTGCAGACAAAAATACTTGACAAAAACTTTCCCTATTATATAAAGTGTGTGGACGCGCGCGACAGATCCACTGCAAACAGTCGTGAGGTCCGTTTGGCCATAATCGCGCAATAACTCATTGTCATAATTTCCGCTTCGTTGTAAATCACTTCTTCTACTTCTGTAGTTGAACTACTTCTTACTTGGCACGCTGTTCGGCGTCCACTGCGTGAAGATAATCGCGATTCGGGGAAGTCCATTAGCCCCACGCCTCTGCCACTAACTCTTTCTTATGCTAATGACGCGCCAAAAACAGAGCAGCTGTAATTGCGAGTGAGAGGGAGTGCCGGATTAGAGGCGAGCGGAATGGAACGAAGCTCGACCGGAAATGCTGCCATCACAGTATTTCATTTGCACTTCGTGTTTCTTCCACGCTCGTCGTTCTAGCCAGTTTCCTTCAAAATCTTCATTTGCTTGCGGCTCTAGCTGCTGAGAAGTGATAATGCAGTTGACACGACATTCACGGTAATACAGGGTGGTCCACAGGGGGCACCAGGTCAGTAGATAAGTGCTCAGTCTCTGATGCGAACCCGATTCCCACAAGAAATTGCTTCCTACTTTCAGAAGCTGTGCATTCATGATAATCTATACAAACATGAAGAACTGTCACAATAGGCCTCTCTAAGAGACTGGATCCCTACTCCAAATACAAGTTAATCTAATTGCATATCAAAGTGAAAACGTATTTTATTTTAATTTTTTATGAAAGCACCAATAGCCCCGTTATAAAATGTGCTTTTTTAATATTTTTATGTGAAACATAATATTGTCTGCAGATAACTGAACCGAACCACCCTGTATATGTACTATGTCGAATTCCACTTTATTGATGAGTACCTACCCGTATTTTCATTGATTTTATTTTACTTTGCTGTGCTCCACGCCTCATAGCGGCTGCTCCTGAAGTGTTTACAGTCGAAGTCAGTGTGCTCTCATAAAGTACACCAATAATCTTTTCGAGAAACGCAAGGAAGCTATTAACGCTGAGAAATATGAAACTCATTGAGGCAATGACCTCACGTAATGATACCAGCGCGTGTGCCGGAGACAAAAGCACAGAACGCACACTGTAATGCAGTTTAAACGGGTTTGGAAGTTGTCAAGTGTTTGTGGGATGGAGAAGAGAAGAGCAGATTCCTTATTCTCATTAAAACCGAACGCGGTACAAACATTTTCAATTTCACTTCAGAATGCATCCGATAGAAAGCAAAAAAAGGCACGAACGAAGATTGATAAAAACAAGATTGTAGTACACCTTGATGAGAGGCAGCTAAGCAAATAGATAGGGAAACACACCCACTGACTAAAACATACGTTTAACATTTTCTCAGAATTGTCAACATTTGTAAAAGCAAAAGAAACAAATAGTTACTTGTTAAAAATTAATTTGTTGATAGCAAAACGTAAGAGTATTTCTACATACTTCAAGCAAATCTATCGGGTATCTCGAATACAACTCGGTTCAGCATAACAAAATTAACCAGATATATGTGCATATATAATTCCAAGCCAAAATCACATCACATAATTTATAGACGGTCATACGAAGTACATTGTTATTTCCTTAAAACTTGCTTGTCCAAACCCCAAGCTCTAGAATATCCCTTTTCCCCACAACTCGAATTGGTCAATTAAGCGCTTGATTTATTGCCTTAGCATTAATAAAAATGAAATATACTGAAATATTCATGCAAAAAATATGCTACAGTGCCAGTACATATAATATTTCATTACTGGACAAAGTCACCGAAAAACAACGAATTTTGCAAGGTTAAAGGGACGACATTGAAAAAGCAGTTTATTCTTGTTTTGCGACTATTTCGTGGATCTTTCTGTTCTAGTCAAAATTGCTTATGACCATCTTTGGATTTATTTAATTTTGTTCCTACTTAGGTCTGTCTTGACCGCTTAGATAGTAGGGGTAAATACATATGTATGTACATATGTACATAGTACGTACATACCTTCTTTTTTATAATTTGTTATTATTCTCAGTACTTTTGTGAGCGTTCAGGAATAAATTTATTAGGGAATTTCATTAAGTTACGAAGATATAGCGTTAAATGCGGCCTGGGTGTCTGAATGCAGGACATACTAGAAAAGTTTGCCATAGTTTATTTTTTTGGAAATCCTCAAAAGCACATTTTTTGTAGTTTAGGAGACATTTTTGTATACATACTTCAAAATAGACTCTAATAAAGTCGGAAAGTTTGACAGCGCAGATGGCACAACCGCTTTTCACACATTTTAGAATGCGCATGTATGCAAAAATCCTTGCTCATACTCATATACAGTACAGCTCAAAAGTGAGCGTGTTAGTATGCTCATGCTATGATTGTTCCATAAATAATCTTAACCCATGGCCTTCGCTACCGACGCCCTGCGCTCAATTCTGTCTCCCACAACAGCACAAATATTTGCTTGTCCACAGCGCTCTCGAGCAGCCAGCCAAGTGCCCTCCAACTTTTTAGCCTATTCACTCTTGCTCTAAGCACAATAAATAGGTCAATAGTAATCGTCAACTCTCGCCGTCGACACCGAACCAGTGGCAGCGGCACTAGACAATGGCATTTGCACTGCACCATACGCGAAAGGATGTGTGTTTGCTTTTGCGGGGACGGCAAGAATAATGGCTGTTATTTGCCGCTGTCGTGCTGGAGGACGTAAGCCATTTTATCAGCGTTGGCACAAGAACTTAGAAGGACAAAGTGCTTCAATGCAACGGACGCGAAAATTAAGATCGGGTTTACGAAGTGACTTTGATGAAGGACCATTCCCAGCTCAAGTAACTGCGCGGGACGTCTGAGTGAGCCTATTAAATATTAACTTACCGATTATTACTCTGATTATTTTTACATTTGTCGTGGCTTAGAGCACCTAGAATAGATGCCTTACAAGTAAACAATTTGTAAAACGCCCAAAGATAATACTATTTACTTTGATCGAGAGAAATTATCAAAATCTAATCTACTCTTCAGGCACTTATAAAGGAAATTCCCCTTAAGAACGAGCGCTGCTTCAATTCGAATATACGTCGGATTACTTTAAACTAAGACAGAATTTGTGGTAGGGATTTGGACTTATAGTAAGCTGAGAGGCCTATTCTGACAGTTCTTCGGGTGGGACTATTTAAAGCGAGTTATTTCGATAAGTATTACACAAATTTAATTCCTTCTGATTCGAGCGAAGCCTATGCCATGCAATCGCGTCGGTTTTCCGGAACAATTATCTTCGTAGCGCTAAACACGTTTGCCACCCTCCCCCTTCCAGCGTTTCACATAATGCTGTTATACCGTTAAAGCGCTGCAATACCGTTAAGCGGCCACTTCACTGCACGACAAACACGGAAATCAGGACAAGCGCCATTCACGCCACTTGAGGACGCTCAAGAGCGCCGCCGCTGCAATAAAATATAAAGTGCGGTGGCTAACTTAAGGGGTACTGCCACGCTGGAGCCTGGAAAAACCGTGATTTCCGATAAGTATTACTGGACAAATTGTTTGTGGTACAAATTCTTTTGATATAGATACTACTTTTACCGTGCCACAACATTTTTCGCTTTGCCTCCTATTCAGTTTCTGCATTGGGCGCATTTCTTCTAACATGGTTATAGGATCAATTTTCCGGTTAATACACACACTTGCTTAGTTATTGCTTGTGTGCAGGGAATTCAGGGAACCTCCGTATCTAACTCAACATCTCTAGATCTCGCCTATGGGAGCCCCATTGTTGACTGGGCTGAAGGTGGCCTCGAAGCCGGAAATCAATTCCTACTGAACTCATAACCGCATCACCCCCTGGTATCGCTAAAAAAGCTTTCACCAAAACCGCGTGCATATTTCATTGGAAAGAGATGCCATATCGTTAGAAATGTAAACTTAAAAGCTAATATCTAAAAAACATATGTGATTTAAACTGCATACGCGGTCCTTCTGGGCTCATGCAATGCTTTCGCTCACATCCCCTTTTTTCATATGCAGAAATTCCTTTTGTCGCTTTCTATTATTATTATGAGTTCAATATTATGGGACAAGTAACTGATGACGGCACAATGAAAAATAAATGATGGTTTAACTATCTGCCAGTGTCTGCACGCTTCCACATAAGCTTTATGCTGCCGCTCTAACTGCTTGAAACAACCATAAACAAAGCGTATTTGCATCATCAACAACTTAAAAACTTTCAACATATCATTTGAATCGAGATTGTGAGTCCATAGGACAGCAACACCATAACACCATCAGAACGACGATGAAAAATATAATTTGGCGAAGAAGCAGGCTATGACTGAAATTGCCCATGGAAGGGCAAAGACAACAAATCCCCCAATCATGGCGAATGTATGCGCGAATGTGGATATACATATACATATATGAAAAAAGTAGGCGAATATTCGTTTGAATAAATATGGCAATATAGAGTCGACAGTTGTAGTAGTCGAAACGTTGCTGGAGTGTGTACTTATAAGGAAAATAATGTAACACACACATGCATGCAATAAATGTATGTATGTAGGTACCTTCTTATTCCCAAAGCTTTTGCATTAAACGGACATTGTATTCCGAGGCATTCCCTTATAACGTATACACCCACACCCACTTTGTTAATAACAGAAATCAGTCTAAGGGGGGAAATGCGTTGGTCTAAATAAATAAACACGGACACTGTGAAGATTTTAGCACTAAAATGCAACATCTTCTAAGCAAAGCTGCCAATTTTTGTAAATTTTGTTAATTTGCTAAACAACTTTAATGCTATTCGTAGTAACTGGTAACTATGTATATAATTAATAAATTACACAATGTGTGTATAGGCTTCTTGGACCACTTTTTTCTCAGTATGCACACGTATTAAACATATACGAAGCAGAGAACGCAAAAAACGAAAATATGACAAGCTTTTATGGCATACTTATGCTGAAAATATAAGAATTCATATCCCCCTCCGAAATGGCGCAGCGTTTTCTGGGGCAACCCTTGTCAAGCTGATAACAAAAGTGGACATTTCCTTCCTTTTAGCTCATTTAATAAACGAACCCATTTCCAGTTTTGCGTATTTTGATTTACAACTGCCTGCTGCAACCAGAAACGACTACAGCGAGCAGCGCTACACTTAAACGACACTCGCGAGTGTGTGTGTGTGTGCTTTTTATTTCCTTCTACAACAGAGCCATATAGATCATACAGCAGGAGGCACATAGCCGGGGTGATCCAGGGGCATGAATTTAATTTATATTGTAGCTGTCATGACATAATATTTATTTACAAACTAGGGCAATAATGATTTTGCATTAAAGCCATGTACTAAAAGGATTCTTCATTACATTGTTACGGATCTCCAGCTCCCTTCTGAATCCAAAAAATTTCTTGAATTCCTTGACTCAATATTTGTGATATCTCAATACTCGACATTGTTTTTGGAAGAATAGATATTGAAGCTAATTTGGAGTAAAATCGAATAGGACTAGTTTTACGGGATCAGCTGGAATTTTACTAAATCATTGCAGCAGATGTGGTTAGCCAAGTGTCTTCCAAACATTTTCTTGAATTAACAACATACGTCGAGGTCAGCGAGAACCTGAACTAACCCAGGAATATCTGAATAAGATGCACTTCTATGGAGAAGAAAATGCGCCCAAGATATTTGAAAGGATCGAATAATTGTTAATTCTGCCCACATGGCCATAATGCGCTGCCCACAACTATTTGCACCAATCAGTTGGGAACACAAACAGCTTTAATAATTTTGCGGGTGTACGAACATAAAAAATAAGCTGTTCCGATGACGTCCGCAAAGATTTCTGGCCACAAAACCTCATTGTTGCGACTTAGTGGATGCTTAGGCACTGTTGTGTCAAACAAGTGGAATTGGCAGAGACAAAAATAAGGAAAATTCCAACCTTAGACGGACCGGGACAAAAGCTCAAGAATACGCCAAGGCATTCATGCAAATTCCAACCCCCAAGTTCCACCATGCTCCCTTTTTATACGGACAAGCGGCAGTGATAATTTTCGCAAAAGGACTTAATGGAAACTCACAGAATTTTGTTTTCCATCGTCAAAGGAGGACTTAAATGAAAATTGCGCAGTTTACTCTCATTGCCAGTGTGTACTTTAAAGGGCACAGGATATTCCAAAGCTCATGCCAAATTTGTTCAAAATATAAGAAGTGGACAACAGCGGGTTCAAGTGGACACGACATGTGGCAGGGCAGGAGCACGGAAGCAATTGCGAAATGTATTTACGGCAAATCCGATAAGGCCGTGAACCGGATATTGCTCACTGAAAGAGACGTGCATAACGACGAGGCGCTCATTTTTCATGCAAATTTGTAAATTCATAAAACTTATTGTGCAAATAAAACGAATTCCGAATGCATGCCCAACAAGCCGTGCAGCATCTTCAGGCAGATGTAGTCCATTGGCAAAAGCTGCACATGTATATGCGTGCGTGCTGTTTGTTTACATACATACATGCAATGTTTGCACAAGTGAGGGACTCGCTCAGCCATCCATGTAGAAAATAAGTGAGGCTTACTTATTTATGGGGGCCACACTCAGAGCTTCAAAATAAAATGTACTAAATTAAATTTGAAATACGGCTGCAGATCTTGTGGCATCCCACAAAGCTGGAACGATACAATTCAATTCAAAACGAAAGTCGGATCTTCTTGCATCCCAGAAAGAGCAAAAAAAGATACACGAAGCAAATTTTATTCCATTTGCCGGGCAATTATACACAAGTTTTTCAATCGCTGAAAAAGTTTTAACACTTTGGGATGTATTGTTCTTTTAAACATTACATTCACTTTTGATTTGTCGCAAGCTCCGAATATTACGCATTTAATAAATTTAAATGATTGATTGCGGAATCGCATGCCTGGAATAATTAAAAGATTCTGGACTAAAACACGTTCCAAAGTTTGCAGCGTCATGAAACAAGTAATTAGCTATGTTTCAGATATTTTGTGTCAGGGTTGCACTCAAATAAAAAGAATCAGATCGGTTCAGCTTAGTAGTTTACTGGCTTGATTCAAGAACTAATTCACCAGGAATTCAGCTTCACCGGATCCCAGAATCTTGGGTAAAATTATTGTTTCTGCTTGCATTTGACTAAGAGGTTCTTTGGCGCACACTAAAAGGCACCATAAATAAAAGCGGTCTGTTTCGAAACCCCCAGACAAGCGGTGGATTTAGGCGGTATAAATTCCGGCATATCTGTACATTTACATACATTGTACTCAGTACGTCTATATAATCAATTAAACACTCCTTCATATTAAATGATGGTATTATATGGCGGCTGGCTGGTCTCATCAAAAGTGATAGTCACAAATCAGACACCATTTAGCCGAAAGTATGAATGAAACAATTCCACCCTTGCCAATAATTATAAGCTAACAAATTACTTCTGCTAATTTGACCCTCCGTTGGTCTGCTGCCGTGCCTCCCCTTCATAATGAACAAGGTTCTTCACGCTCCTTTGTTTAGTTGCTTGTGCAGACGATGAGGAAGGCAACAAGTAAGAAAAGCTGTGTTCGCTGCCGGCTAACAGGCGCGTGTAGAGTGTATTCTCCTCCCCTTCCGCATATACATAGCAACAACATTTAATGGTGTCGTCATATTACAGGCGTTCGCGTATACTACGACCCTAAACACGCATATACATGGAAAATGTATAAATGCTGTGGTGGGTAATCGACACGGATCTCAGTTTGTCATAAATGTCTTATAGTTTTATTGTTGTTGGTGTACTTAAATACATTTCGGAAAAACGACAATTATGTGGCTTTCATGCCCTTGCTCTGGTGTCGCCAAATATACATACATACTTCTTTAACGTTCAGATAACACAAGTTTACTTCCGTGAAGAAATTCTATATAATCGGAAGGTGGAGTTTTAATTAGAGTAGATTAAGTCATTTACTTTTCTTAAAGCCTAAATTTGGTTAATATTACTCATACTCACTGTTCAAGTATGTACATCAACAAATTTGTCGTTCTGGGTATAAAATGTATACATTTAAATATTTTGTAAACCGCTTCTATAAAGCGTAATTGATCATATTCTGATTCAGCAGAGAATTTGGCATGTATCCAATTTTTATTCAAAGGAAAAAATTTGTTGATACAAAGAGGCAGTATACGTAATATTTTATAAATCATCAAAAGTTGATTTCGTCGGACGGTGTAACTTGTACTCACATGCAACCTATCAGTGTTTCCTCTCTTCGCGAATTTATCTTGGCTGAGGACTCTTCCGATTTCCACTAGCGAAGGAAAAAAGTGCAAACAATTGCCTCGCTCGTACGGCCAGCTCATCATGCTTCATAGGAAGCGGACAGTTTCTGATGCACACGCGTGGGGCGACCGTAGATATTTTTTACAAACGAATAATACAACGGCAACATTGGTTCAGCAATTCCACTGCAATGTGTAAATTAAATTTAACGTGGAGCCGCCGCTGTTGTGGCGGCATCCATACTCCTACCCCATGTACAACTCCACAGCAGCCGCTCAGCCACTTGTACGCTTCCAGTTCGACAGCGAGCCTTAGAAAGTTAGTTGGCAGCCCTGCTGCCGTGTTGCGGAAGTGACTGTGCGACTGCATGGCTGTGAGAGTGTGCGCCTGTGTTTGTACCGAAGCCCGCCGGAATCCATTTGGAAAATTAAAAAAATTGAATTACGCACGCCGAGCAGCGGGAACAGCGCAGATCCTGCGCCCGCACGGATATTAAGCAGTAAATCACATTTTTCTGACTGCATGCGGCAGCTTTGCACAATTTCTCAACAAGTTTCCACACTTCACATTCGCCAAGTATATATGCAAAAGTGTATATGTGTATGTGTTCGAATACATTGAATTTTCGCATATTGTGAATTTCCCTCAGGTAAAGCATACAGTACCAGCTGCAGGATGTCTGATATATGCAAATTAAACTGAGTGAAATTCGCTACAAAAGTATTTAAAGTGCAACATAAATAAATCTCGCACACACACGCACACGCATTTTTGCTAAAGCACACCTGAACCAATGCCAAGTCACTGCTGTCGGATCCACATGGCACTTCTATGTCCTTGCACACAGGCCACTTTAGAACAAAGCTGAAAAGCTGGAAATTAAATGTCATTCTTGGCTGGGCCAGCTAAGGCTCTGCCGCTTCCGGTTAGCTTCGTTATTTCCGTCATTTTCTGTTCTCTGTTTCTCATTCAGCGGCAGAAGTGCTCTACGCGAGCACTCGTGCTTATTTTGTTTTGCTCCTCCTGCAAGCACTCCCCATTGCCGCATTCCATCTTCCCATTACCAGGCTCTTCCTATTGCTCTACTCGTGCTTTGTTTAAACTTTATAGTAAGCTTTTTCGCGCAAATAAAAGCAGCAATGAGCACGCACACATACGAGTTGGAGACCAGAGCACAAAGAACCTAGACAGTGCTCAAGCGCACAAGAGTTCGTTTGCACTACAAGAGCTTCAGCATACTACTACAGCATTTATTCATATGTATGTGAGCGCAAGCGCTTTAATTAGTGCCAATGTGTCCGCTGCTGCGATACGCCGTACACCTCAAAGTGGGAACCCACCTAAGCATAAAGTTATCGCTTATGCTATTACTCTATATTTATAACAAATTTTTATATCCTAAACAACTAAGTACATATACGTCACCTAATTATAACTCACATAGCCCCGGACGCAGCTTAGATATATGTAACTGTGTCTGCTTTTTAACAAGTTAGTACTTGCAACATATAAGGCTTAGTTATTTGCCTGTGATAATTTTGTTATAAATAATGCTTTTGTAACAAAAGGCCCATTACACATATAACCAAAATTCTTTTTTAAATGTTCCTCTAGCTCAATTTGGAGCCATTTAAATTTGTTCGCGATTAAACTATTTCAAGTGTGCCAATCGAATAATAAAAGCAATCGAAATGCTGAAAATGAAATTTTTTATTATTACGTATGTACATATATGTATATCAAGTAATTGCTAGAATCGCTATACTCCATTTTGCTATTGTAGCATTTATAACAAAATATACTGCGGCCAATTGAAGGTTTATTGCAATTGACATATTCACAACTAAACTTATACATAATTACAGCAAATTTCTCATTTCTTTCCATGCAATCCACAAATAATTAATATGGAACAAAAATTGTAACTCATATAGAACAAATGTAGCTCATATAGAACTAAGGCTTGTTATAATTGCTCGGCTGTCTTTAGTGCGAGCACGTGAAATGACAGCACGACTGCGCATGTGAAGGTTTTTTTTTCAAATCTTAAATCACCGCATTCCGGCTAAAATCTGTCAGACACATTAAAGCGGATGCACGGAAGACAGGGTCCTTCGACCTTAGAGTGTACAGTCACGGAAATGGGGAAAAGCCTAATTGTGTACTTTAAGTGCTTGTAGCGCTGCATGAAGATATGCCCAAGCGATCCAATTGAATGATGCCGACTCCGTTCTGCCCCAGAAATTGCCTTCTGACGAGCCTCTCGCGCTGTGGAAAAGGAAAACAGCGTGCGGGACAAGGTTTCTAGGACTCACTCGCAGGGGCTTTGCCAAAATTGAATTTCCTTGAAATAGGATGCCAGTAGACTTCAAAGCGTATGTCAAAATGTCACGCACACAGGCACTCCCGTCGGAATGCAATATAATGCAACAGCTCCCGTTGTTATGCGCGTCAACAGAAGACCGCTTCATCATCGCTATCTATCTGTCTCGCTCAGTCTGCGACTGCCTCGCTCTGCTCCAACGCTTCACGAACAGCCCCGCTCGCTTCCGTAAGTCGACAAGCAAACTGAAATGACGTTTTGACATTTCAAAAAAGCAGCACACAAATCCTGACAACTTGCTGGAGCGATGCATGCGCACAAAATGTGCTTGCACAGCCGGAATAACGAGCATAGAAAACGAATCTGTGCTGCTTTTCCAATTTATTTTAGGTATACTGCCGTTAAAAGGGGCTCCATACCGAGCAGTTCTGATGCGGTTTGTCTGGTAGCCGAAAAGCTTATTAAATCAAGCCAAACATTTCATCCCCGCCGTTGTGTTCCGTTGACTAAGAGAATGAAATGGCAAGTTCGATCATAATTTTTGACCAAAAGGCGCGTATAAAAATCCGATTATTGGGGTGTATTTTAGTGTAACCGAGAGCAAGATTTGATCTCATTCGAATGACGAATTCAAATCCTCTGAACTTCTTTCAGTGCTAGTTATACTGACATATTTTACGAAAAAATTGCGCTCGGGCGGTGCACGACCCAAAGAGCCAGCAGCAGCAGAACTTTTTAATTTCCACAGAAAAATTCAAATGCATGCAGGAGAAAATTCGAAAATTCGGAATATAATTAAAATGCCAAATTTGAAATATTCCATCCCAAAGAAAGCCTTCGCCCAAATTATTTCCAGTTCCCAAACAGACATAAAACTTTTGCGTGTGCGGTTTCACTCACGAAACTTTGTTGGAGAAACTTTGAAACGCACGTGCTGGAAGCAGCTGGTAGCCGTACATTCACTTCGGCCTACACTGAAAGAAAAAAATACTGAGGCCATGAAAAACCTTTGCTCTATGTAAAATTATGTATATTAATTTGAGTCCAATGTAAAATTGCAATGAAATAAATTTCTTTTATTTTTAGTCAATGTATGCTAAAATAATTTGACTGAGCCAACCAACAATTGGCCTATGGAAATTACACATTGAAAAAATACATGAAGTCAATGCAAAAAACAATGAAATTTTTGTTTTTATAGAACTAAACAAAAATGCATTGGCTCAATGCAACAAAAGCAATGAGAACTTTTCTCCAATGTATTATGCAGGATTTTTGGTTGAGTGTACAATAGTTTGTGTGCAGTTTGTCGGAATTTCCCCATTGCATGTTGTTTTCTGCGGCCTGAATGTATGCCAGCGAATTCGCAGTGCATTGAAATGTTTCTTTAGGCGCCTCACATACGAATATGAACCCTCTGCATTGCACAAACTTTTCAAGTAAAAAGGTACAACTATGAACTATTACAGCTGCCAGGGCCCGCTCTCGACCCCACGGGGCAAATCAGCGCCATTGACAGCAATCGCAGCGAAACCGCAAACTGCGAATTACCAAATTCGTTTTGTAGAAATTCCCTCATTTTAGCCATAGCAGTTTACGCCAACATAAAATCGCATCTCATTTTCCAACAACAATTGATACATGCTCACAATTATGAGCGTAGCTAGGGGCTGAATGTATGTATAGAAACGCAGTTCAGAATGCAATTGCCTGACAGGCTCTGTATAAGCCTTCGTATTCCACTTTAAAGCCTGCAGCAACTCACCCGACAACAACTTTTTTGAATGATTCGTATATAAATTTACCTTTCGTTGAAAAAATATAGCGCAAATTTTATTTTTATTTTTGCAAAACAAAATATTGCCATACCAAGGGAAGAGGGCAGGCAAGAAGCCTCCATTGAAAAACGATGCGCACCGGTTGAAGCGTTGGAATCAAATAAATACACTGAACCTCTGCCATTGCCTCGAATTAAGGCGTCCCCTCCCCCCCCTTGAGCATAATTAACAACAAAGAACGCACTTGGCTCAAGTGCGCGTTCGCGCTGGGTGCAGCACGCTACATGCACCACAACAATCGCGGCATCTCTCCAAATGTGCAGCAAATGTGGCAGCAGACTGCAACCGCGTGCCGATTGCAACAGCCGCCCTTTGCAGTCACTCATCCATAAATGCATGCCGCCATTCATTCGCTCGCTTGCTCACCTGTCCGCCTGCTCGTCTTTCCATAAAAGCACTTGTCGCAGAAGTGCTTCCACCATAAACATGAAAAGGAGCACTCGTTTCAAGTCTCTTTGGCGCCTGTGCATACGCCATACAGAATGTAAATGTATTAATGTTGTTGTTGTTGGCTCTTATCGGAGCGCAGAGCGTGTGTTAATGCCGTTGAGAAAATTTTAATCTAGTAGGTGCAATTCTAGAAGGGTTTTAAGTCCGAATTTTTCGGCACTTCTAGCTCTGAGCCCTATAAAGAATATATAAGTATATATAAGATGACGCTAATTTTAAATGCACCCCACTTCCCCACACACATTTGTATTATCTATATACAAGGCCATGTAGTTGAAATTCAAAACTCACAGTGACCGCCGATACACATGCTTACATACTTATATCTTCTGTATCCACGCCCGAAGGAGAGGTGCCTCCAAAAACAACACAATCGCAGTTAATATTGAAATTTGCAAATACAGCTAATATTGAATTGCTGCCAAGAGTCGGTAAACACACACAAGTGCACAAGAGGCGGACGGTGCCGTGTTGAACATGGCACTTCGCTCGTAAACATCCCATTTGAGTCGGCAATTGAAATATGAGAAATTGCAGCGCAGTGCAGCGAACCGGAATAAATGAGCGATCTGATTCACTTACATCGCAGTTCGCCGTTCGCTGCTGGCAGAGCGGGGGCGCATAAGCGCGCAAAAATAAATCATACAATTTTGTGAAGCTATATTGAAAGCAGCGACAGCAACAATAACAACTATTGCAAATGCGCGAATAATACCATTTTGTCTAGACTTGTTTTGTTCTGAAGAAAGGGGATGTAACCAGTGTAACTAGCTTCATATCGCTTGCCTACAGCGGCGTTCTATAAGCTCGGTAAGCTCTGAGATCAAAATATAGAGTAACAAAGAAATAAAATCAACGGAGCCCATTTGAAAATGTTTCCTCATTGAAAATAATTGTTAGCCCTTACAAAACAGATCAACATAAAAATTCTCTTGACATGTGAGTGCTTTCTGGGAAAATGCATTTGGTACCCTACTCGTAGCGCGCATCTCAGTGCGTCCTGGTGATAGCTGCACCATGGCCCTGCCGACCATCGCTCGAGCCTGACTACAATTCATTTGGGCTAATTCTCGCGACTGCCAGACGAAGCCGGAGCCAGAATGCGCTGGCACGTTTTGTCGCTGCTGTACGCAAAAATCCATTTGACAAATTAAAAACTCTGCGACGTCCAGTGGGAGGAGAAAGGTTGAGCGGAAAATCATAATTTCGCTTGCAATTGCTCGTTTCTTTTAAACAATCGCGCACAGCTCGGGCTGTGTATGGATGGATGTGTGTCGCGCCTCTTTCGCATTCCTGAATCTACAGAATTTTTCGGAGGAAAGTTTGCGTCTAGGCAAGATGTGCTCCTTCTCGTTAGAGTTTTTTGCACATACGCTTTGCCTTCATTTAGAGTGCTTCTTCTTAACGATTGGAGTTCATGCGCAACATAATAGGAAAATATGTCAATGCTTCAAAGTTACTACGTAAATTAAAGCGACCCAACCTTTCTTAAAAAGTACACTGTAGCTTTGGAAGCGCGTCATAGTTCTTAGCTCGAGCAATCTGTTCACTTGTAGGCATGCCGTACAGCACATACGAGTATTCCAATTTCACGGAAAGGCACTTAACTCAATAACTGGAAGAATAAATTACAGTCATTATAGATACAAACTTTTCGAGTAGAAAAGCAAACAACATATATAGGAATATACAAAATTCAACAAAGGCAACTTTTACCCTCCGAGCCCGCCGAGCCACCAATCGCTTGATACAACTTAAAGCGAATCGCTATTTAATTGGCACCGGCTTGACTACTCAATTGTAAAGAGGAAATAACTGCGACTGAATTAAAATCGCATTTCAATGGAAGCGAGAAGCGTTGCGTATACATAAATAATATACAAATGTAATTAGAGATGTTACAAAAAGTCGCCATTGCGATAAACTACTACGTTGAAATAATCACATTTGTATTTTACCTGTACAGCATTTTCTAAAAATTCTAGGCCGTAAACCTCAGGGCTTCTATTTTTTTTATGTTTGGAATAGCAGAGCATATTTTTTTATGAGTAAAAATTTACATATATATTTCCATAGCAAATTATCCATTATGTTTGATGTTTCTTTTATTAAAAGAAGAATAAAAATACTTTTGGACAAATCTTCAAGTTGAATCACAACAAAAAGCATAATTTAAACGGTTTTTGATATTCTCATAGCAAAAGTAACCGCATTTTTCGCGAATATTAATTTTTCAATATGAATAGCCATGAGCAGGTTAGTCACATTCACGGATTTCAACAATTCACCTTAGCAATAGTTCCAGTAAGCATGAATGTATGTATGTGTTCAACTGCATCGCCAGACCACGCCCATCGCGTTCTGTCGCGCCTTCAAGCTCACATAATTAACAGTCGTACAGTGGGACTTAAACAAAGCTGTTTGCATTTAATTTATGCGGCGATGTGAGGGCGCGCACCCCTGCCGCCGCGCCGTCGAGCGAAATCACATTTGCGCATAAATAAGCATTATGCAACACACAACTCTCTCCCACTTGCAGCGTGCATTCATGTCGGAATAGAGCAATTTATTATTCTCGCCAGCACAAAGGGGAGCTTGATTTAATTTAAACTTCAAATTTATACTAATTTAAAATGTGATAACTCGAAATATAGTATATGCATAATATACATACATACGTATAGTTTGACGTTTCCTATTCGCCATATGAGATCCTTATAGGTCTGTTTCGGCGATTTGACAAAAAAAAGCTGCTACCGATGTAAAACTTCGATGTGCCTTGCAGTATTTTTTCATGTTTTTAAAGTTTAAGTTCACCAACAGCAGAGCGCTTAAATGCGATTTCACAAACTGCGTGCGAAAAGGCGGTAGCTTTTCCTGAAAGCCCAGAGTTAGCCTGCAATCCTTTAAGGACCATTCACATGCACGCTCAAAGGGACTCCACTCCAAATCACCGCGCCATTGCATTCACACTGAGCGGCAATTACAGAAACCCAGAGGGGTCGTTACTGTTTGCCCGGTCCCTGCTTCGTCGCTTTTGACGCGACTTCTAACGTCGACAGGAGCTGCCAGGACGCGCTCAAAGCAGCACAGCGAAACACTCAAATTATTCAAATGGCGCATTTTTCCGCCACCAAATTGTTTCAAGGGGCTTTCAAAGCAAATGTTTACATCTGAATTAATCAACTTAATTTGCGACGCCCCCACACCTCTGCCTGCTGAACGGACTGCCAAAGAGGCGAACGTCGGGCAGCCAGCGGCTGCATTCAGCATAAAGCAAACAGCAGCCAGCAGCTTTCTGCCAGTTCGTGCGCTTTGTGGATTCAGGACTAGGATCTATTAAGTGCCTGCTTCAATTGCCGACACAGAGGGTGCGAGGCGCACGCCGCTCAATTTTCATTTTATATAAATTTAAGAGCGCAATGACGAATCATGTTGGAATCTTGTCCTGCTCCTTTTGTGATTCATTGGAGCATATTTCGCAGCGAGTCATTTAAGCGTTTTACGCGTCATTTGGCAATTTTCTCTGTTAAGCACCGTCGTCCAAAAGTTCCAGCAAAATTGACTCGAACTTTATTTTTGTCTTCCAATGAATATGGTGCATATGACCCGTAATCCCAGCACGCTCGACGGCAAACAGTTTCGGATATTTGCTTAATATGCCACATATCAACACATACCACATGCAACAACGCCGTCCCTTACCCTTACCCACACGCAAACATATTCGCTTACAAAATGCGCATAAAAGAGATCATCATGAAGATACTAACTATGAAAGTCAAAAGGCACCCAACCAATTGCTGCTATGGGCTGACCCACAAAGCCACAGTCCCGCCTCCCATGTCAGGCACGCACAGCCATCGACTGGCTACCTCCGTGCGCAATTGCATACGAAAGGGTACAGCAATTTCTCGAGCCTCGGAGGGAGCTCACACACCACACAACTTCCTCGGCAGAAATTGCCAGCAACGCAGATATCCGTAATAAGCAGCAAGGGTCCCTCATCATTTGCATCATCAGCATATCGTGTGACACGTCGTCGAATGGCGAATGCAGGACGATAATGAAAAGGATTTATGCACGTAGCAGCGAAACCTCCACGCACAGTCACGTCACAGCGCGCTCTTCGTATCCTTGTCCGGTCGCATCATAATCTCTATGTTTCATCGTCACCCAACACTTGCTGCCCTGCGATAACGCAGTGGGCAGAGCAGTCCTGCTGACAAGCAAAGTTTGCAAACAAGCAAGGTTTAATAAAAAACTAAAAAAAAAAGGGCTGTCGTTGTTCGGCAGAATTTAGATTTAGATACGAGGGTAGGTCAAAAAGTCCTTACAAAACAATAGAAAAATAAATTATTTTGGGTTAATTCATTTTCATTGGCCAGCATAGTCCCTTTTGTTTCGAAGCACTTCGTCCGGCGGTTCTTTAACATTTTGAAGTCGTCCAAAAAGGCAGATTTCGGATAGTCTTAAAATAAGGAAATGATTTAGTGGCAACCAACTTATTTTCCGCGAAATTTATCTTTATATTTGGAAGAAAGAAAAGGTCGCATGTGGCTAAATACGTTAGATGTTGCAGCAACTAAGAGATTCAATTCAAGATTTTTCGCCATCGAAGCTGAACATTCGTGCCCTCAGAGCTGGGCCCATTCAGTTACATAACAGCTTCAATTCATATTCCAAGCAGTTTGTAATTCATAAGATATAAGTTGCATTTGTTTTCAGAATCTACCATTTTCAATTTCTCGGACAATTTTTTTATTCCATTACAAGGAATTTTATTTTGTACATATTTAAAAATCTTCAATTCCTTGAAAGACCTGAAAAGTTATTAAAATTATTTTGCAATGATAATCAATTCCGAACTTCGCAGAAAATTTCAATTGCTATTGGCATTCTCTATTCGGCCAATATGTGCATGCCCACCTAGGTGAAGAGCTGGTTCATGGCGGGCACCCCATCCCGAATACGCACGACCCAACAATGTCGCCCCACACCACTCTATTCTCATGCCTGAACTATTTCCACTACTCGGTAAGATATTTCATTTTACATTTTCCTTCCTGTGTAAGGCAGCCTTTGCAACCCTCACACAGAAATCCGCCAGGAAGCGACATACACGCACTTATGCTCCGCTCTCATAAAATAAAGTTTTAAGGTCGGCCCTAAGCGCGGATAGTAACAGACTTCTGCCACAGAGGTGAGTCTGCATATTTTTAGGGATTCTTGCGGAATAATTTCATTGCTTCTTTTGCAGTTCTTTGCATTGTGAAGTCTGGACGAGGTGACGCATGCACTGCTTTTGCAGCAGTTGCTATAGCCATAGGGAAAAGTTGGAGCAGCTCAATGTCATTTCTAAATAAATAAAAAAGCACGTTCTGCTACCTGCCAACAGTTTCAATCATTTTAGGAATTTCGAGGCAATGTGACTTCTCAGTAATCGCATATAATCCGTCTTGTTCTTTTAATAAAAATAATATTTACATTGCAATTCAGTACATTGTAAAAATTATTACTCATATGAACATATCTGACAATCGGTTAATTTGAAGAATAGTTTGTTCTGCACTTGCACTCTTCGTACATTTTTCGTTCTTTATTTTCGGCTAGGGACAAAAACATTTAACACACTGCTCTTAGCACACAATCTGACCAGACTGGATTTCATGTACAACATGAATGAAGAATTAGTTCGTCTATCATGGAGTAACTGACTATAAGCCAAGCAACTTAGTCTGCCTACTTAAGGTGGAAGGCAACCAGGCCAGGGCATCTTGCGTAGAAAGTATCGAACACACTCTCTGAATTTCTGCCATATGATTTTCATGTATGTAATAGAATGTAATGCCATACTCGAAGAGGCTGCGAACTTATACTAAGTACATATACATATAAGAAAAATACGGTTTTCCCGTATTCGAATTCGGATAAACCGGCGAGTATTCGTCCAAACGAACATTCCTATTAAGTATGTACCCTGTTTTTATCCCTACTGCATGCGCTCTACTCTTATTTTGCGTTTCCAATGCAAAACAACAACACGACCAAAGGAAAATAAAAGTTCGTATATTTTTCATTTTTGCAATTGAGTAAATATTTTACAAGTATCTTGTACAAGTATGTACTGCAAAAAGCGCCTAAAGTAATGTGCCACAGCTGAAGCAAATTTAATCTGGCATCGAAATTTCGCCTCACCCAAAAAAGAAAGAAACGAACCAGCTGTATCAGAGTACTTTTAGGCGTGTAACAGCTGCAAATAAATCGTTCCGCAACATTGAAGGATGCGCAAGGAAACAGCAAAAATATGCTGTGTGTACGCTCTTACGTGCAAGTGTGTGTAGTATGTGCCACAAGTATTGATTAATAAATTATAATCTCCAGCTCTGCGCCTCTTCGGTCTCCTCGAGCTAATACGCGTACAACATCAGCATGTTCATTAATTACACGACAACAAAACACTTCTCTGCCACATTCTTGGCCCTGGACATTCCGTTTTAATTTCGCCATTTCTGCTGCGTTGTTTACAGTTGCTGTTATGTAATTTATATATGTATGCTTAGAAAAGGTAAAGGGTCACCTACACTTGGCTTAATGTGGCCTACAACAAAAGGAAAAATAAGCAATCAAAGCTGAACATAAATGGTCCGTGCACGAGGTAAAAAACGAAAATCAACTGGTTTTTATCGAGGGACAATTTTGAGAAAAAATCTACACTGACGTATCTGTCATCAATATTATTAATTTAGAAGCAATACATCGCTTCTAATGGCCTTTTTCAATTAATTGTGGTACTTCAATCGATTAATATACTTTCAATATTCTTAAAAATTGCGTTTCTTCATATAGATACCATTGATTATATAAGCACTCGATGTAATGATTGGGTAAGCTCAACACGTAGTATCTAAAAATATCCAAAAGCCGCTTATAATTATTATCAGAAAAATTCAAAATATTCAAATTCTCAAAAAAAGTAATTAGTTATACATGCGGAAGAGATGTTAGTTACTTGGTTGGAGCTTGCTTTGCTGCATTTGAGACGAGGCCGAAACGAGTACAGGGCCGCCGGATTCCAGTTCAGCGCAAATTGTGACAGCTCACGCCGGCTGAATGCAAGTAAACGCAAAGCAAAAGCAAAGCGCGCCCCCGCCTGTCACCTTTACTCTTCGCAGATTCGCGGAGCCCAAACGACCAGAATGTACACAGCACACCAAAGCGTGTAGCATCACCACAAACTGCCAACAGAGCCGCACACGCTTTCTATAATACACCCACTACCCTTGAATGGCACAAATGAACTCTTTGTACTCATTGTTAGTCGGGCTCTTGCCGCTGGTGACAAGCAACAAAGGAATGCCAAGTTCCTCTCACATGTAAAGAATTCAGCGTGCTTCATTTCAAGCAGCTTCCAGCCTCGGTATCTATGATAATAACAAGCAACAAATTTGCGCTCACATACACACATGCATAATTATTGCTGAATCATGTTTATTTAAAACTTATGGGCAGATTAATCTTTTAAGCCACACTTTCTTTAGCCAAGGTTGTATTAGAACTATGGCAGCCAGTCCTGGAATCCCAAGTGCCGAACCATATTCAGTCTCAAAGCGCCTGGGACTACTTAAGAAAAATTCCCCATTTCTTCATACATTTTATGACATAGTTAGTAATTATAAAAAATCGGAATTTTACTGAAATTTGATGAGTCGTCAAAGTAGCAGCCGGGAACAAATTTATCAATGTAAGAGTTTTACTTCAAATTGAAAAGTATTGTTCAACACTTAAAACTTTAATTTCTGATATTTTTTGGGTTTATTTACCTTAAATAAATCATTACTGGCATTTTTAATTGAATTTAGTTGCAATTAAATGAAGATATTGGAAAGAAAATAAAGTCGATTTGTGTATATGAAAAATAATGATCGCGAAAATCCTCGGGAATACAAAAACAAAATCGGTATTGACAGCCCTAATTAGAATAACAAAACCTAAAGATAAACGAATTTCGCCGCAGTATAGTGCGTTGAATCACAGTCACAGCAAGTCACAGGACACAGAAGCACTTGAAATATCTCGTGACACTGACGAACACTTAAGCAGATAGCGGAATCAGAAAAGCTACACGATAAAGCAAAATTTCAGCAGCGTTTACTGGCAGCAGCGAGGAACATTCGGTGGAAGATTTTGTATTGTTCTTTGATCTGCATCATAAGTAAAGGGTTGCTATTTAAGATTTTTTAAAGTAAAATCTAAAATCCAATCAAGATCTGTTCACACAGTCACGCCATATTTAACGTCCTTTGCATTCTTTCTTTTTCGACTTTTCTTCATTCTAGATTTATTTAATAGATAATAGATTTGCCAAATTCGCTCATGCCGATGGTTCAGCAACAAGGTCCTCAACCAGACTTGCAAATAATAGCGCAATCAAGATAAAAGTTAGGCTACAGAGTCAGTCGGCAAAAGAGACCTGAAAAGGTGCAAGCGCAAAAAAAATTTTATACAAAGGGAAGTTCGTATAAGAAATCTGCTTATCCGTTTAGTCGAGATATAGAGAGTGTTTAAAAGTATAGTATAGTATTGCATAGTAGATCTTATGAATGTTCCAAACGCCTAGTCCGATTTTTTGTTCTGCCTGGCGACTAAAAAAATTTTTAATTTTTAATGTTGATCAGTTTTTATCTATTTTTTGTTTCTATATGAACTCCCTTCCTCCCAAATTTGTTACTGAAATTGCACCTTTTTATGTCCATCTTGCTGAGTTGAGTTAACCTGTAGTCAACCCGTTCTCCACTCTGCTTGCGACTCTTTTGAAGCAAGTGTGCAATAAATATGTCAAGTCGAGCACTGATCAAAGGAAATTGCTCCCAAATGCATTACCGAAGGCAAGGTACAGCAGCAAGGATACGAGTACTGTTCCTTTACTCGTGATGTAGTACATACACGCATATTGCCATGGGATGCAAGGGAATTGAGTGAGTGTTCCTGCACTTCATTCTAAAATGGTACACATACATACATGCACACATACATATGCAAATACGTATATTTATATGCACATGTGTACTGTGGCAGAGCGCCGCGCACAATAGACTGCTGGCATTGTTGGAGATGATGTCCCAGTGCCACGTGACTCCTGTGGTCTGTTGTGCTCAATCCTTGCACATCTGCACGCAAGCGCCGTTATGCACTTGAGCATATACTGTCATCTGTCCCAAATCTGAGCTACTGGCTACATCGATGCGCACATGTGCGTGTGTGTGCGTTCATTACATGTAGTAAATATGTTCATTGAATTAAAATGCCAGGCGATTTTACCTGAAGCAGCCAAACGAAACACAAATGAACGACAGGCAATGTTCTACAAGCAAACGCTTTCCCTTGCCCCGCTTTGTTTGTACAACGAAAGTAGGACTCTGCCAGCGATGAAATCGCACAAGTGGAACACAGACCAAAGGGGCGCAGTAAAATTAAAGAACTATGCAAAGAATAATTACAGTCAGCCGCACACAAGCATACACGGCCCAACTACAATAAAAGGACTAATGATCACGCAGCGCCCAGCGTGTGCCAAATAGTTCACACACACACACACACACATAAGAACGAAAACGCGCACGAGGGATGCGCCGAAAGTAGAAAAAATTGGTACTCGCGAATACAAATACTCGAAAGCAGGCACATTTTTTTCAACCACCAGCAATCAGTATTTTTAAATGCGAATGTTTAAAATGAGCAAATATTTGTCTAAACGAATATTTCTCGTAATATACTGCTTGCTTCAAATACCGATTTATGCGTATTCGAACATCCATATTCCTCCACTTTCCAAGACCAGATCTGTCTATGTACAAGTATGTTTAGGACAAGGGTCTGACTTGAAAAATTCGAATAAGGCTTAGGCCTAGCTTTCTCGCATTAACTTGTGCGTGCTCGTTCTTTTTCAGCACAAGATAACAGTACCAACACATTTTATCTACAGCCGTGTCCGAACGGGATTGAAAAGTTTTATTTTCATGGCAAAGTATGCTCTCAGAGAGTTGTCTACTAGCTCGCGAGAGACGGTGCCGCATGCAAAAATTTAAAGTTTCTTTTTTATTAGATGATGTAAGTCGGCTGGGATTTAAACCAGCGACTCCACGTATCACGGCTGACTTGAAAGCACATATCAATTTTTGGAAATTTTATCGTTACCACTAAATCATTAATTAACCCATTTTCAACTAACTAATTAGTTATCACAACAAACTTTTTAGTTGACGTTACCTACTCACTTTTGTGAGTGTACATGTGTGCATAATAGATATGAAACGAATATCCGCATTTGCAAAGATTATTCTATTTCCCATTTTTATGTAAGGTTGTTCGTCGAGCGCAGGAGTGAACTAAAGGTCATGAAACTTAGACATTACAGTTGAAAAATACAACAACAATATAAGTTGTATTTTTAATTTACACAGTATAATAATGTTTCCTTTCGCAACATCTCTATTACATACAGCAGGCAAGTACGGATATTCTGTGTAGCCCAGACCCGAGGGCGAAAACGGAAGCAAGAGTGACCCAACACTTGAAGCGCATTGGGAGCAGTTGCCTTCCAAGCAAATGCAAGTGTGCCTGACAAGTGCAGCTGCGCCTGCAGGCTCCACAAATCTAGCACCTCCGAGCAGAGGCACTTTGCTGAAGAAGTTGGTTCGGAAGAGTGTCGAGAAGGGGCGTCTGCTACGTTAATTTATGATTTGATTGCCTGTTTACAAGCAATTTGGAAAGCGAGTCAGTCACGAAATCAATAAATCGATGAAATGCTCCGCAAGTGAGAGAGAAGGCAGCATAGCAGCCGAACATGCCACGGGCGTAACTTCAGAGCAGCATAATAGTGGCGAAGTGCCTCCCTCCTCCACTCTCATGACGTTAGAAGCGCACTTTTACAGTGCTACTTGGAAGCATCCGCTTTCGTCGCTGCTCGACGTCTTCAAGTCATTTCGAGCGAGAAATTATGCAGTCATTCACTCGCGCACTTTCTCGCTCGCCTTTTCGCGCCCACCCACTTGTCGCACAAGTGCTGCCTGCACCTTCACACACGCCACGGCATGTTGACAAAACTTGGCCGGTTTCTCCATGGAACAGCCACACGTGGCGTTGGCGTTGGCGGTGACGTTGACCAAGCACACAGCAACATTTTCGTATAAGCTTGAAATGTTTAAACGGCAGAAAGGTGTCGTAGACCGATTCAACTGTCCAGCAGTTTCTTGGATAGCCCCACCACCAGTTCGATCTTTTCATATGGTGTCTATGGAAAAACTCCGGCGAATAGTCGTATTCATATTCATATTCGTAATCGTTTAGCCGATTTTTCATATTTGCAGCAAACTCAACATGCTCAAAATAGTATCTAATCTAATAAGTTTTGTCATTTTGTCAAAACAGTAAAAGCAGCTGATTGACATTTCTTGTGGGTTGGTTTTCCCATCTGATACTCGAAGAAGCCTTTTTAAATTTAAAAATTTACAGCAAAATATCCAACTGTCACAATGATAATATTTTTTTAACAAAGCTTCTTCAATCTCAACTAAAGATTTTCGCATTGACACAGGATTTTGCTGACCATACATATATCTTTATTGATAATTGTGTTCTCAAATCAATACAATTGTTGTTTCAATAATACCAAGATTTTTTTGGGTGTACATGTGCATGCAAACAGCCTCATAGGCTGCGACACAAAAGGTCAATATTGACAAAAGTTTGCCAAATTCAGTTATTGCCCTACTCTAAATACTGGAACACCCCGGGCCCGCGCTCAATTTATGACGCACATTAGCCTCAATAAGAGCCTACTCGCACGTGGTATGAGAACTCCACCACGCCCACAGCTAGAAGCACCAGTGCTCCCACCGCACAGTGCGCCCAACATAGGTCATTATTGCGGAATCATGGCGTCACTTGGAAAGCATGGCGATGTAATGCACCAATTGCCCCCAATCCTCCTTCTTTCTCTTTTCTCTTGCTACTTATAGTTTATATGCTGATACGCCGCTTTGTTACTGCTCTCCGATCCCATTGCAACAACTATACTCGTAGACCGGAATTTGACAATTTCGTTGCGACCTGCACATAGCAATGCCGCGACCGTCACCTCAAGGACAAGAGCTGGTTGGACAAAAGCCCGACGAGAAGCGCGGTGGTGGGGAAGACGGTGAAAAACTAAACTTTAATTATTGAACATTGTGCAGCCACAATTACCCAGTGCAATGAAAAGGGCACATTTTATGCATTCAAACTAGATATCGGAAATGGTATCTAATATCAACGGGAAGTTATAAAAAATGCATTGAAAAAACGGTTTAAGAATTCATATTTTTTACCTAAACGTAATTATAACAATTTCGATAAAAAAAATGTTGTACATACAAAAAACATATGCGCACATTTAAATTCCGATTGAATACGAATTCCGTATTTCTATATAGTACATTTTTGCTTCTGTTTATGTTCCGCGTATTTTGACTTTTTCGATTTTCTTATGCATTCAACCAAAAGTTGAATTTTTCTGAACGGAAAACACACGAAGTTCCTATAAAGTAAATAAACCACACTATTTCGGGTACGAAGTGCCCCAACAGACCGCAACTCTTTCCTTATCTGATCTGAACAACAGACAGCGCTTTAATTAACCGGTATGCCCAAATACTTTTGCATACTCGTCCAATTCACGGGCACACAGTAAATACAGCTCGAAAAAAATTCAAGATTCATTCAATACAATCAAATTGGCCATAAGCAAACACCGTTATGCAATAAGGCTGCCATCACAGATATCGACACTGGACGCCCCGCTGAGCTCGACACAGGCAATGGCGGCCGACGGCTACGGATATTTTCAGCGCACGGGCTGTTGCAAGCGAACGAGTTCATTAACCCTGCTGGCCCAGCACAAAGTATTCAACTGGGTAAAGCGCATTTCGAAGAGAAATACACACTTTATCTTTTAAATTTGCTGGTCAGTATCACTCCTATTTTTCAGCCATTTATGAAGAAAACTCCTCTTAATGCACAGTTTTGAATCGAAATATATTTCTACATAGATTATCTTTCGCTTTTTTTTCCTCAATCGCACTCTGAAATAACATTGGCACACAGCGGAAAACCGCTAAAATCGCCTGATTTAAGCGAAATTAATTAATTTCCCGAAGTTGTTGGCACACTTCGAGCTATTAAAGCCACACCGACAGTATCAGTGCTTTCAAACAAAGCTGACCTCAAACACCAGCCATCCGCCGCCCATTCCGCGTTCCGAACTGTGTGTTCAACGTGCATACATTTACTCCTGAACAAAAAAGCGGGGGAGAAGCAAGAGGCAAATTTTAGATAAATTTACGGAACTAAAAATGCAATGTGGTTTTAGCAAAATAACATTTTTTTTCAATAACTGTGTGCATGCGCTTTACACAGAAGCCATCGATTGTGGATTTTTGGTCGAAGCCCAAGAGAAGCCGAGTATTTTAAAATCTAGCCTAGGCCAAAGCGGATGACAAATAGTTCATTGTAAAGCCACCGAAGCCGAAATCGTAGCCGAATAATAAATTTTTTCCCAAAGCCGAGGAAAGGCGCTTTTTCGCAAAATTGTAATACTGCGAGCTATCCAATTGCCGCTATGCATGAAACAGTGGCGTGGCGATGCACACCAGGGGCAGGGAACATCAAAAGTTACAATCAATTACAAATTACAAATCGTTCTAATGGATTTTCAAACTTGAATATTTGCATTGTGAACCCCACTTCCTTTGCCCAGTCTCGTAGATTTCGCCATGCATTCTCAAGATCCTGCTGAAATATTGCCTTTTTTGAAGTAATAGTTCATAATTTCAAATTAAACGTTTTATCAGCCGCCTCGGGCACCTACAACTCAAGGTACGCCTCTGGAATGAAGCTCTTCTGGAATTTGCATTTTAAGCAAAGGCGTGGGAGATAAAGGCGACAACAACGAAAAGGCGGAGTGACTGCAAAACCATACCTCGTCCTAAAGTTGAATTTCCCGAATGCCATGGAAACTGCTGCTCCAGTCAATTTCGCTGTGAACATTTTAAAAAGTTCGACTTTAATTTGAGGCATTTCCATTTAACTTTACTTCTCTGGCTTGTTTCTCTCGATATCTAGTCGCCCCATTGTATAGTTCGCAAAACGTGGTGCAAGAAGCCAATGGCGAAAATGTCCCTTTTGCGCGAATGCCACAAGTGAAGTCGAATATTTACCCTTTCCACGGATTGGAGACGGGCTTTCTGTCCACGGGCTGCACTGGTTATTACTCTCATTCGAATTGAAGCAACTACGCCCAAAGGCCAGCAGTAAAGCTAAGCTGTAGAATGCGCGAGAAGCTGGAGGCGGTAACAGGGTGTTTACGCTATGGAAAATGGGCATGATATGAGATTTCAGCACAGTACGCCGATAAAAATATTGCGGCGTTGAATCGTGCCGAATATGTTTGCGCATGCAGGCATGTAAAGCGATAAATGCCAAGTACTGGCCATTAAATTCGAACTGAGCAAAGACCATTCACACAACAGGACATGGCAGTTGCGCCTCCAAATCCCAGCATTTCATTGTACATCCCGTTTGCTCTCGCAACTTCAATCGATAACAGTCAGCGCTGTCGGGTGCCTGTCAATGCAAATTTCTTCCGAAGCCCGGAACAAATAAGTGAGTGACTCGCCCAGTATGCACAATACGCGGAAAATTCATTCTGCTTGGAACAGTTGAAACGAAATGAAGGTTCCTCTTTAATTTTATTTTACTATTAGGTTTATACGGAATTAAGGCTATCGAGTTTTAAAACAGCCTTTTATATTGGCTATGACTGCTTATTCCCCTCAGCTTGTGTGTGTCATGGGTTATAGATTGTATGTGAAGTAGGGATCTTGTCTACCAGCCACCGTGGACCGAAAAGCCTACTGTGGCAATGATGGGGAATATGCTGTAATTGATCTCTATTTATAGAAACACCCATATATACAAAGTATAAGCCTGAAACTATACAATAGATCTTTAAAAGATGTTCTTAGAAAGCTCTACCGTTTCCGGCTCACTTTTAAAGGGAATTAGATATATGATTTGGTTTAGGAGCACGTTTTGTTCCAAATTCTTTGAAATATTTCCAAACTGCTCAAGAAAGTGAACATAGAATGCTCACACATTGCAATCTCGGCGAAAATTTAAAGCTTACAGAAAATGATACCTTGAGTTAAGGAACTAATGGCAGAAATCATTTACAATAAAATATGCCTTTTCGATTGGAATTTTACGGAAAAATTATATTTCGCACTGAAAATTCTGGATTATCGCGTAGTGTGCACATAGAATTAATATAGACACAGACGCCTTATCTTGAAATTCGCATTCCGACAAACTGGACGATGCGGTATTACGCGCCAGAATGTGACAGTATCTAATGACGGCATTCTAAACGTTTCACATGAAATGCAACAAATGCATTTATGTTGTTTTTATTGTTGAATTGAGTTTAATTCAGGCTGACAATTTCACTTGTTGAGTGTCACAATCACTACTCTTCCACACCATGCCTGGCGCGCATAACAAGGGATTAAAGGCTTTACGGGGCTCAATTAAGCTAAGCGCATTTCAAAAACAAGAAGCACGCCAGAGATCGCAAACAACAAGTGCGATAACAAGAGTACGTTCAAGCGGAGGATCACGACGGACCACACAAACACTTATCTGCTACAGCTGTCAACAGATACTGCTAACTAGCGGCCCACAATGTCGACTAGATGTTACATTGGGGTCTAGGGGAAGCGGTGGCCTGCTGAGATATCGAGACTGATTCCGTCGGAGTTATCGGAAAAATGGAAGTTTAAGAACTGAGCACGTTTTGCGAAAACCCCAGCATGGTTTGCTTTGAAGATTATAATTAATATGAATAAAGCGCAAATAATAATAAATTACTTAAATGATTTCTGAAACGTTATAATTTTATATTTTGCGGTTTTTAATTATCATTTCAACTAATGTGAAGTACCTACTTTCGTCGCAGGAACGTGCTTTTACCTTATAAAAACAATTCATTTGAGCAATCCCAAAAGTCGTGCACTTGCGACTTTCCAAACACGATATCCGGAATTGGCAAAACCTAGAGTCGATATCACGCTGTCTATCGATGCGAATTTTCTGTAAGCCACTCGAACTCAATTCGGGATTGAGTAAAGTGGAAGCTCGCTTACCGTCACAAAGCCACACAAACGTTCACACGCATGCACATGCATGTACAACAATACATAGATACAAAGCGCTGCCTTTGAGGGGGCTTGCTTCTGGGTAGCATACACAGCGCTGCATCTAGGCATGCTAACGTCAATTAATCAAGAAGCTTTCAAGCTTGTAAGTGTGCTGGAGGCAAGCGATTGAATTAATAAACCGAAGAGTCGAGGAGGGTGATACACTGGGTTCTTTATACCATTAGACTAATAACAACTCTACCCAATAATTTGAAGTTTCTTTTTATTGGATTACTTATTAATGGGAGTTTCTTTTATTTCACGTTTAAGAACATCGCATTATGAATTCCTCATAGTACTATATATAATAAAGACGCGCCGCCGTGGCTCAGTGGAGTGTTTGGTCCCTGCCCAACCGACGAACCTGGTCGCACGACCACATTGCAACGTTTGAGGAAAGCTTTAGATTTCGTTTAGCAACAAACCGATTCACCTTTAAGCTTTCCAAGCGGCAGAAGGCACGCATTAACTCGCCCACACACGTATACGCAGACAGCTGGAGGTGCTTTATTTAGTTAGAGAAACGTGAGTCGTGTACCAATGTCAGTGCGCCACACCATCCAAGGTGTATCATTGTAGTTTCCTAGCAATTAAATGTAATTCAACGAATAATCTCAAAGTTCGACGTTCCCCCTTTTATTAATATAGAAATGCATGTATAGATATGGATATGACAATTTTCAAAGGATACTGCAGTCCAGGCGCTACAGCATTGTGGCCTTTAACCAACTAACCTAACCGCTAGATTACCAATCCGTACTTTTCCCGCGCCGTTTGGGATGCCCTTCTATGAGATGCAACATTACACTGAAGCCTTGTTCAAAAGTTAAAACTTCCGGTTAGCTTCGTTCAGCCAGCAGTCACAATTCTCGGCATGAGTACCCACTTCAGAGACTCCTATCCGGCTCACACCTCGCGCCGCTCATCCACATGTGCTACAAACTACTTCACACTGAACTTCTCGAGTGCTTTGCGCTGCAGCCAGCACGCCAGAGTGGCTGGACGTGCGAGGTGGTGTGTGCGTCTGTGTCAGTGGGAGTGGGTGCTTGTGTATGCCTCTGTTTATTGTTTACAGCTGTTTCGTCGTGCCGCACCAGCATTATTTAGCTCCAATATACATATGTTATTCTTCCCAACAACAGTTCAAGCCGAGTTCATTTGCACTTCACTTTAACGTGAGCTTATCCGGAAGGCCTTTGAAGCAGTTGCGTGCATCCCAGAGCGTACCCTTAAAGCTCCACTATCTGAAGGCAGCGAAAGTTTCCAGTTTGTTGACGTGCTTCCTGCACAATTTGCAAGCCTACTTCTGTGTCTGCTCACATTTCCCTTTGTTCGTGGTACACGCTTTTTAATTTGTCCCCTAACATACAAATTCCGCTGTCGTCTCGTTTGTCGTCAGCCCCTTCTTCTTCATTTTCGTTTTGTTTTGTTTTTGGTTAGTTTTCTGAAACATTCCTCATTAAATGCAAGTCTTTTCAAAAGCCACCGCACAGAGTCAAGCAAACGCCATTCACTCGTCTCGTGTACGCCGGAATGCAACAAAGGAAGACGCATCTGTCCTGGATTTAACTGATTAAGTAAAAAATTCTACATGCAGTGCCGTACAAAATTATCTGCCATGTTCTTCAAGCTCATGTTCATGGATGTACGCGGTTAATTGCCAAAAATTGCAAAACAAAAATTGGCTTCATTAAATTAAATCTAATATTTTTTTGCAAATAGACTTATAAGCAAATTTTTTACAATCTGCACTTGATGGATTTTTACAAAACTGTATGTAATTTTCCGGATAAAAGCTACTTCGAACACAAACATTTTTAAAAAATGTTGCCATAATAAAAAAGGTAGTAGGTATAGGTAATATTAATAGGTGTACGATAGATAAAAAAAAAAAAATAAATTTACGATAAAATTTTGCTTTTAAAAACATAAACGACTTAATCTTTAAAAACGGCCAATCTCAAAAGATTGTTAAAAATCAATAAAAAATTTATATATGTATTTGGGTCGCCCAATTTGTCAAAAATGTTAAATAATAAGTGAAAGGATCCCTTATGAAATCTGCTATTTTAGCAGGAAGAAAAACTATTTCGTATAGTCAATAGAAGCACTCTTGCATGTATGTATGTGTATATAGGTGGATCCCCATGTACCCTCGCATGCCTAGGAAATGTATTTATTTTTCCATCAAAAGGCTAATTAAGATATACCCAACGGATAGAAATAATGCAACATGCATATAGCATCGCATCGAATGGATGCACGAAGCCATAATACCCTTGAGGAAACGCGACGTTCCTCTAAATGCCAACAAGCATAAAAGCGGAGGTAATTCTTCCGCTTTGAAACAAAATGAATAAGGCGGATAAATTGATGTTGAAGCAGTGTTGTCACTTCCAATTTTTTAAATGTCTATCAAGCGAATCACCTTCAATCAAGTGGGACGGCACAGAGTTCAAGTAAAGATAGAAACTTAAGAAATGCCCATAGAATTGGTCTAGCCTCAAAAGAAAAGCATAAAAATAGTAAGCAGAGCACAGAGCAGCCTTGATCCGACGTTTTGAAAGGTTTTGCGTTATCTTTTGGAAAGCCTTCGGTTATAGTCATGCTTAGCAAAAATGGTTCCATATATATTCACTTAATGAAATAGCACACAATTTTTCTTAATAATCAGCACATGTGGTAAAGTTACAACACTGACTCGAATCCTGAGGCGTTTTGAAAAAAATCGAGCTTTTGGAATTTTCCATAAAAATTACATGAGTTTTAATATTTTTTATAAGCGCAATAGAAGGTTGTTTTCCAATTGTGACATAGTGACAACACTGGCGCAAATGCTGAAGCTTGATGATTTTAAATTTTTTCCTGAAATTTACTTTAAAGTTTTAATATATGTAGAAGGTTTCAAATTGTGGCAAAGGGACAACACTGGCTTAAAGGCTCAAGCTGAAGCAACGCCATGCTAAGCTGAATTTCAAAACGGTATGAATGGTGATATTAGCTGTTTGCTCAGCGCCACTCAATGGCTCAGTGCGCCTTTCCTTCATCGTCGCACACTAATGCGACATGAACGAAGCCAAGAACCGTGTTGACTCTGTGCTGCTGCCTCCCAACTCCATGACGCATTGCAATGTTTGCACCAATGGAAAAACACGTGTTGGGGGGAGTCAAATGTGTACCAATTAGGAAGTTAATTGCAGGAAGCCTGGCAGCAAAACACCAGTGCCTATCCAACGTAGTAGATTAGCTCGCGTCGATGAGCATTTTCGTGCGTAGCGTGGATTGCGTAATGAAGTTGATATGCCATAATCAGATGACGAAGTTTAATTATGGATTTAAATGGAAATAGGCAATACGAACGCGGAGACGCAACGCAATACAGAAAAAGGATAATACTGATGATGTGCACACAGGACAGCAACAGGAAGCACACAAACACGCGATACAATTAAAATGCAAATGAACACATGATATTATGCGCGATGGCGGCTCACACACACTCCCACATGCTCTCACATCACGGCTGTATTCTGAAATGGCCCTTCGGGCCTAAAAATGCATATGCATGTGTATTGGTTTCGAAAGCAACTCCGGATTTTTGTAAATTATTCAATCAAATAACTTCAAAATTTACAGACAAAAAAAGGGCAATTCAATTCATCAAAATACAGAGCAAAAAATTGTTTAATGTGCATATTAATAAGGTAATTTCTTTAAGTTATTATATGAATCACACTATAGGGGGGTCACCGACTAGAAATCTGCTATCCATGCGCTTGACGGAATTATGAAAGGCCAATTTTTTGAATGGATGGGCGCACCTGAAACCGTGTGGGCAGGCAATCCAGTCGTTGATGAACGTTGTGACAGTGGATAAAGGCAAGCCAAAGCACGGCTCCGGGCGCAGAAAGTTTTCTTCAGAAGCTGATCTGAATTTTTTTGCCTTTGGAATTTGCAGTTAAAATTTTTGGAAAAACCAACAACTCAATTTTTTAAGACCATAAATATTTTGGATTTTTTGCCGAATGCGGCCCTGCCTCGCATAGCTCGTGGGAAATACGTGCTCATACCCGACACGAATCGTGGAAGTAGTCGTCAATGCACACACAACACGAAATTGAGTGTTTGTGTGTGTGTGCAGCGTATTTATTGTCGAAAGGAATCGTAGGCATGCACACATACATATATACATACAATCAATGGCGGGGGAACTCCGTGTGAACTGTGTGCCACAAGTGATATGCTTGACGCAGTCGCTGCCGCCAGTAGCTATATGCTCTATGCGGCAAAGCTGGGTGTGACGCATTAAATTATTCGCAACACTTGTCGCGCAATGTCATGACTGAAATAAGAATGGAGCGGCTAAACGCACGGAAAAACAAGTGTGTGTGTGTGTGTGTGGGTCTGTCAAGGAGCCGAGTCGGAAGCGGGAGACACTCCATACCATATATTATTAATTACTGTCTTACGAAGCGAGTTACAGAGCAGAAAACTGCGCTCGTGTACAACGTATAAGGCCCAGATCAAAGAGGTTATCTGCCAGCGCGAACCAATGTTGCCAGTTTAAGCGATTTGTTCTCATTTCAGCAATTTTTTTTCCAAGTTTGGAAGAAATTTTTAATTTTTCAGGAGTTTTCCTAGAATTTGAATAAATTAAAGAATTCAAGATTTTCTTTTATTTCAGTTATTTATGAAAATTTGAGCATAGCAAAAATGCCATACAAAACACGATTTTTATAGGTTTCTCCAAAACAGTACAACTTACGGGCGGTTATCACTGGAGCAAAAATATTTTGGGAATTGTCATAAAATAAACACACGTTTGTTTTATAAGAGTACACAAATAACTTTTTTGTAAAACACTCCTTCCAGATATTTATTTTGCTTTCAGATAGAGTATCTAGCGATATCTTTCATTACTAATCCGCAAGATAATTCAGCGATATCATGCTTCCATCTTCTAACTGATTGAATATGCATACTCCACAAATTAATCAAAAAAAATCATTTTCAACTTGATAGCTAAGGCACACTGCATAAGCAACGCAGTCATTAAATCCGCACTAATCCCAGCTAGTTCTTCTGCACATTATAAAGTCCCCCCAATTCGATTCAGGCGCGACAAACAGGCGAGCAGCGAGGGGCTGACGGACGCTCTTTTTAATCTTCCCTATTCAAAAAGTATGCACGATTGATGAGTGTCATACTGAGTTGTTGATGTGATGAAGTGCAAATGGCGCGAAGAGTAGCACACATAATTTCGATCTAATTGATTAAGCGGAAAATCCGCTACCGCGACAGATGAATAAAAATCATTCGGCCTGCTTTTGTATATGTCGATATCGCCAGCAAAACAAACGGCTTGATGTAAAAAACAAGCATCTCGAACGAACGACGATTTTAGGTTCGGCTCCAACGCACGACGTATTATAAAGAGCATTTGCTTTAGAGGAATTGAATTCAAGTTTTTTAATAAGAGTTTCCAGTCAACATTAAAATACTCGTACTTATAGGAATTGTAAAATATATTAAGCACATTTGCGCGAGAAATTATCAGGAATTGCGCAATTATAACAAAAATCTGGCGGGATTGGTAAATATTCGAAGCATCTTAATACGTATTTATGGCTATGTGCAGAATGTTAGAAAACAGCAATTTTGAAAAAAAAAATTTTTGAATTCAGAATTATTTATTATAATTTTTGTTAAGAGCGAGCGGCAGTGCTGTTGCTTTGTGTTCTCTTGCTTATTAATCTAATGCTTCGAAAGAATTTTTGCTATATGATTGTGTATATGTTTTACTAAAATTTAGTGATAGTCGAATTGAATGAACTGCGAAGCAAACAAAAGGTTATCAGTATGGCATCTCATTGTCAGAATTGTAAATATGTATGCATACATATTTCAAGAAATATACAAATAATCGTCGAATATTTTCAAATACTCCTACAGGTGTGCCTACTTTATAGGATGTGGCAATTAAACATGAGAATTTTCATGTATTTCGGAATGTCCAAACAATATTCCGACTATATCAATTAAATTTCATACAAGATCAATTGCATTTCAGACTTATGGAATGTACTTTGGAAGCTGCCAATTTTATTTCAGCAAGTGCCAAATGTATTTCGGGTTAGCAAAATGTACTTTGGAAAATCCTAAATGAATTACCGAAATTTCAAATTATACCTCAGAAAAGCCAAAATGAACTTCAGTGAAATAATTCAGCGTACGAGTATAGTTTTTTTTGAAGATTTCCATACGCATATATGTACATATGTATGTATGTATGTACATATGTATGTATGCCTCTTAATTGAGCGCGGCATTCGTGCGTGCCTTTGCTTTAATCCACTTGCTTCTCGTCCCTCTGTGTTCTCAATGCAAGCTGCAAAATAGTTGGTGACCTCACCGCAAAACGTTTCACTGATCACAGCGACGACTCATCGACGCAATGCTGGATACCTTTCTAAACGCTTTGCGGTAAACAGTGAACTTATTAGTTCACCTGCAATTACTCCGCCGCCAATTGACTCGAAAGTGTCCCAGATGCTACGTATTTTATTTTTCTTTGCCATAGCGTTCCACGTCAAAAGTGCACAATGCACAAGAAATTTTCTCCAGGGTTATGTCACAAGCTTTTGCATCCATTTCTCACATTTTCCTCTAGCTGCAGTGCCCACCCGTATTACCTGTATATAGGAACCTTTCCAAAAGTCTTCGAAGGAGTCCCTATTCGTTTTGTATTCGCTATGTGTGTCTTACATCATGACCATTACTCCTCAGGGTTATTCACGAGAACCATGATTGAAAAATACAACTAAATAGATAAATTTTTCCAAGTACATTTGCGTGGAAATATTCGCATTATCGGATGTTCACAAAAATATTTGTGAGATGCCGAATTTTCGCATTCGCAACAAATTTTGAATATCCGATTGATTCACAACTTCCGAAAAAAAGAAGAGAAAATAAAAGTTGCATGCACCACTGACCTGACCTACTCTCGCTCAGTCCGCGCCGAGTGGTATGTGTCCTGCTCCAAAATTTAGGTGGCAATTGATGTGCAGCGCCTCTCCAACACTGCTTCGCTTTCGCCGCGTTTCCAACGTTCGGCAAGGGAACACTGTATCCACGTCGTCGTTAGTCTAACTGCTCCGGGTTTTTACTGTTATTGTATTTGTATTTGTTATTGTTGTTGTTGTTGTTTTTGTGATTTTTAATTTATTGTTGCTGTTATGTAGATAAAGTTAAGAAGTAAAAAAAATAACAAAAAGGATAACATAACAAAAATACAAAGACGTGAAAATGAGCAAATTCAATTGCTGCCCTTTTGGCCGATGAGCGACGCGCCCGATATAAATTAAAAAGGTTATTTTTGTATGTACATATGTATGTATGTATGTTTGTATGGTCATCGGTAGCAATAAATCCGAAAAGGTAAAAAACGTCACGCCGCCTGGAGAGAAGCTAAGGATACTAAAGAGAATTGATTGAAATTCTCCATCGTGTCTTTCTCTCTTATGGGCAGGATAGGTAGAATTTTTGGAATTAGTTCATTGTTTTTGAAGGAAAATGCCATATACTGTAGACGAAAAAATTTATATAATTGGGATACAATAGACTAAGATGGGACAGCGAGACTACATGTGGCGATTTCTTGTTTCATAGTATGAAAAAAAAATTCCATTTTGATATAGTGTATATTTCTAACACTCTCCGAAATACAGGGTAATTAAAAAATCCTTAACGATTTTCTCTCCGTCTACATTTTGGAGCTTTGTTTTGGTAATTGAATTCTCTATCTGAAATGACATTGATGGAGCTAAGAGCCAGTTGTTTTTGCAACAGAGTCCATCAAACACGACTAGTTTTTGTTTTTTAACTTTTTCTCAAATGTTTTCAATAACGCAAACATTTTTTTAATTGTTTTTCTTATGTTGAATGTCAGGAATGTGCCCAATGCTTTTCTCATAGGGAGTTTCAACCTAGGATGAACCCTTTTCAGCACACGTTAATTTACATCTCGCAACCTCTGCACTTTATTTTAGTTTTTTTAATTTTTACTATGAAATTGTGTTCATAAATAAAAACAAGTACTACATCGTGGGAATACCGGTTAAGTATCTAGAATGATCTTTCGGAGCTTACTGCGCTGCAGTACAATCAAATTTTAAATTAATTAAGTACGTAACACTACTGTATATAGAAGTTATTTGGTGAAGTGCAAATTAATGTAACCGTTACTTCCCCTCCTGGCCCGTGTTCCGTGAAGTCGCTACAACTGTGAAAGTCATTCAGTCAATAACATCGCGAACGAGCAGAATAACAATTTAAACAATCTAAAATGCTACTTGAGTTTTTCTATCTGTGCAAAAAAATTTAGCTATAGAATTTTTCACAATAAAGCTTTATGCTAATATGTAGATTTACAGCTCCTTTTATGTCTTTTACGAAGACCTCGGTAATTCATCATGTTCACTTCTGATTTTTTAATGCGTGTTGTATTTATATTTTTATAATATTCGTATTTCTTCGCGCATTTGCTTAGCACACTCGCAAATATACGACTATTTACGTATAAGCATGCAGAAACAACAGAATATACGTATTTTACGTCACAGTCTAGTTTTGCTCAACCGTCGCGTTTAGCCGTTAACACTGGCACTCCATACCTGTCAATCCAAAAGCCTGTTCCGCACTAAACTTTGAATTGGCCACCATGACAAAACCAACATCACAAATTGTTGTCACAAACAATGATGCTATACCAACCCAGCAAAGTTTTCAACTAAATCTGGCGGTTTTTATACACGTTCTGTCGTTCGCGCTAGTCTGTAATTAAATAGGGGTATTCTGGTATTCTGGCCATTTCTCAAGGTTCAATTCATTTTTATGAGTAGTGCCACCAGATGGCATTTTTAATTTGAAAAGAAGAATTTTATGTTATAATAACGTAATATATAATGAACACAATAGTGTAAGTTTAATTATGCAGTTATATTTAATTTGCAATTACAGAAGAAGAGCTTTCGTCCTCCATCGGAAAAACTATATGAAATAGTGCTCTTTTTTCTCAAAGGTTGACATCACTGGTCACTAGCTGCTGTGTCCCAAAAAGTGATGCCATCTTTATTTGAATTCTTTGCCTCCTAGCAAAAAAGCACTTCCACTGCAATTCCCTGCCTCAATAGTGCAGAATGCAAAGTGCGCAAAGTGCGCTTAACCCATATAAGGTTCATATCCAAGTTGAAATATCTATCTGAATATCTAATACTTACGACGTAATATACGAGATTTGATTGTCTCTTAATTATGATTTTAGTTTTTGTTGTCCATATCAATGGTTTAGATTTTGATTCTAAAATGCTGTTTGTAAAATGTATCCTAACAAGGAACCGGAAGCATTGCGCGGAAACTATACATCGTAAATTTACAAATTTAAATCCGAATAAGCCCAAAGAGGGCAGGCCCTGTAAATTTTTTTCTTAAATTTTTCTTTCGCCATCGCTCGAACTCGTCTGACTTGTTTAAGAGCGCCTGTCTTTTCAGAGACCTTGAAACTATATTTATGAAACACACCCAAATTCGAAAAAAATTATTACTTTGACCATTTCTAAACGGTACTCTAACTGGCATCGCTAAGAACCCAACAACGTTAACCCTAAGAACGTGGCTAAAAGCAGCCAGCTTCACCTAACAGAAAAAGACTGTATTGTAGTAAAAACCTAATTTTATTAGGCCTTTCAAAAACAGAAAGAATATACAAAAACGATCACAATGTAATAAAGCATCATAGTTATATAATATTTTAAGTAAAAGTACTAATTCGTTTTACAGACAGAGCCTGAGGGGCTGACTGGGTATTAATAATAAGCTCAATTTATTAGGCCTTTCAAAAACAGAAAGAAAGTACAATAACAATCACAACGAAATAAAGTATCAATTTGAACCTATACTTAATATTACACTATAAGTAAAAATACTAAATCGTAAGTATCTACCGCAAATCTCGAAGGTGATAGAAACGGAATAATGCAGCACGTTAGCACGAATATATAACGAGCCCCGCCGGATGTCATCAATATTGTCAGCTTAATGTCGCTCTCGTCATATTACATTAGGACATACGCTTACGCAACCTAGTTCATTTCTCCTCGATGCTTGGGGGAACGCTACTAGCCAGAACAAAGATTTACAAGAAAGAGCAAAAGGACTTTTAGTAATATGATGAACAAAGACAAAGCCAATTTGAAGAGTTTTACTACTTTTCTATGAAGCGGTGTGCGTTGATGTTGGCATCATAATTAATATTTGCATGCAAGTGTTATTGCTAGTATGAGACAAGTGTTTAGTGCGAATACTAAAACTAAATACAATTTTGTTGAGTTATAAAAAGCGCCAAATTAGCTAAGGTGATCGACTAAGTTTATGTGCTCGGCATTTGAACCACAAATTAACTGAATAAGACTATACTAAAAATTTGTTTATTCATATTAACGCATATGGCTCACATGGCGATTCTCGGATCTTCACGCTGATAGTTGGCAAACTCGAGGAATATCTCTTCCAGTGACGTTTGGCTAATTGAGTAATCTTCTATATTAAGTCGATCACGATTTCTTTCCATGAGTCCGAAAATGACAGACCATTTAATGCTAGACAGCGGAATGTAGAACGTAAGAATGCCCTGATACTCCTCCCTGTAAATATGAAAAAACGTCATGAGAAAATAAATCAGGCTGCCGCTTTGGCGGGACAAGAAAGAAACTCACTGCAGGATTGCTTCTGGAAATTGTATTTTAACGAATTCCTTAACAATGCTGATATCGCTCTGAATCGTTGGTATGTGTAGAGAAAGGTCATCATCGCTGAAATTTAAACTATTATAGTACAAAAAGAGTATTTATAGTATGAAATCGATTTCGATCGAAAGCTTGAGAATTGTTGAACATGGATATTTTCTTATGAGACCCAGAGCCTGATAAGTGTCAAACTCAGGATATAACATCTCAAACTTACTTCTTTGTAATCGTCCGCAATAGATCCATTTCCCGATTGATCTTAATTTTTAGAATCAAGCCCTTCGAAAACTTATTCTTTAAATGTTGTGTAGATCCTAGGCACTTGAATTCGCCGTTCACCATGATAGCGAGGCGTGTACACAGTGCCTCACACTCTTCCATGCTGTGTGAAGTTAGAACAATTGATTTACCAGAATCTCGTATGCGACAAACCATATTCCAAAGCTGCCGCCTGGCTGCTGGGTCCATGCCAGTTGTCGGCTCGTCCAGGTATATAACCGATGGGCTGCCTATTACAGCGATCGCGGTGCTCAATTTGCGCTTATTGCCACCACTGTAAGCTTTGGTCTCTTTGTCAATATGCTTCATAAATCCAAAGGACCTGGCCAATTCTTCAGAGACCTGATTAATGCGATTTTTGTGTACACCTCGTAGTAAGCAGAATATTTTTAATGTTTCGCGCCCAGTTAGATCTTCGAACAATGCATGAAATTGTGGACAGTATCCGATTTCTTTGTAAATCTCATTCATTTCGTGTTTCAAGTTCATTCCTTTAATATAGGCAGAGCCAGATGTAATTCGTTCATCCCCCGTCATCATTTTGAAAGTAGATGTTTTACCAGCACCATTCACACCAAGCAAGCCGAAGCATTCGCTTCTGAAAGTTATGCATTATAAAAATGGCATACGCACATACGCATCATGTTGCTCGTTCTACTTTCGATTGAAATTTATTGGAGTGCGTATTCAGTTTCCCTTGGGATCAATTCCAATTTCGATCGAAAGTTAAATGTGGAACATGGCTGATATATCTATACAATATTTTCACTTACTGTTTAACACATAAAGAAATCTGATTGACTGCCAGGAACTTGTCGTAATATTTAGTTACACGATCTAGTACTAAATTTTTGGTTGCTATCTCCTCGACAGACATTACCGTTATGCGCTTTCTCTCACGATCCACATCCTCATCAAAGTAATTATCTACCGGCAGTGTTGGGGGCTTACTACGACGGAGAACATCGAAAAGGATTATATTTTTAAAGTCCACCACAGGCAGTTCAGACTTACAATATTATTAGACGGATTTTATATACGAGCTCATTCAATAAGCCATATTCGTGCTCTATTACGAATAGAAAGTAGAGTACAGCTGTGCAAACCATGTAGATCACCTCCGGCTGTATGCCGGGCTCTTCCCATGCCAGATAGGGCGTTGTAGCTGAAAACAGTGCCAATTCCATTTGAACATGCGAAACCACTTTTCGAATGGATTGCAGTACTTACTGCAGCACTTCGGCACCAATTGGCAGCGCAATGAATCGGGTAAGATCACTATAACCTGATTGCTACAGGCAGTGCGTGTCGCATCATTCACATACAGCTTATTCAAGCTCATGGCCAGCGAAAAGTGTGGAAACGCTCTAAAGAACCATTGCAACGTTTCCGCAGTATCCTTGGTGTCAAATACCTCAAAAGACATTACCAAGATGACAATGAATAGCGCCATTCCTGTTTATAAACACATATGAGAGTAGAAAATGCACAACAAATTTAGCAACATCAACGAACTCACCAGCAAATATGTTGATGATGGATATTCTGGCGAACCCTGTTGCTGGCTCGTCAAAGAAAAACGAGAACAAGTAGGTGAGCGGCAGCATCGATAAACCAAAAATGAATAGCAACAGAAAATAGCGTCCTGAAACAAAGGCAGTCGGTTTAAATCAAAATGGCAATGGCATACGGACCGATAGACAGATATGCGGACCGTACCTAGTTCCGAAAAAGTCGAGAAGTTCTCTTCCTGAAAGCATGCAATAGTTAGGACTACGATCAGTGCCGTAAGCATGTACGTAATCAAGTCCCAGAGCAACTGGGTGAACCAGAATGTTAGAACCTTCACACCGCCGACAAACTGTAAGAGTTTCGTTCGCGACTCTCGTTCCTTGATCGGGAACAGTATGTAGAAGGAGCTAACGAAGCACATGCAGAAACACAGATTGGTTGCCAACTGCGTTCCCAAATTATTGCCCGTATTTAACTGCGTGAAGATCATTTCAGTGCTGTATGGCAGCGGCGCATTGGTTACAGTTATTTCCGTCGAATTACCTAATAAAGCCCTGTTCACACGCACGTTTTATAAAAGTTCAAAAAGTGAATTAGTAAAGCACTCACTTTCCAATGGCGTTGTGCACAAGATTGAGCGTCAGCGGCGCGGTATGTAAAGGCTGATTATTGAGCCAGGCCGTTAGCTTGCCTCTTTCCACGGTCGCAGCGGCCAGATAACGTGCGTTGATGCGTACTTGTATGGTTTTGCCCAAGTCAAGAATGTAGTCTGTAAAGCTACTAGTTCCCGTTGTTTGGAATTTGAAATTATCGCCGTAAGAAGTTGCAATTGACTCATATTGACTGGCAATTTTGGCTTCCAACGAATTTGACTCAACCGTGGCAGTCTTTTCCAATACGGTTATTGCCAAAGGATACTGCGTCAGGCTCATTGTCATTGGTTTCAGTTGTTTGAATGTGCCTCGTGTGCGAGTTATTAATATGGTCATCACAATAAAAAAGATTGGCATTACATTTTGTATGAAAAAAAGTAACTTATTGCGAAAAGTGTAAAGAATTTTCTTTAAAAACATGGCATTCCATTGGTTCAAGAACAAATCGGAACCCTTCACGAGACGAGTGTTTCCTGAAAAAATGCGGTCAGCTGCAAACAAAAGATAACAATTAGAATTATTATTATTTACAATTCATTTTCAGAATTTATCATACAAACAAGCTAACTGCGAGGCACTAGCATCTATGATTCATAGTCTGAATTGAAAACTACAGAAACATACATATGTACGTATGTATGTATATTCAAAATGTACTCAGTTGTAAAATAGGCGAGTGCTTCCAATCAAAATAATTAGCGATAAGACTTATTCAAGCAGCTAGCAATAGACCCATTTTAGCATACTTTTACTTATTTATTGCTTTTTATATTTCAAAATCCTAAGAACTAAAAAAGATACTGTGCCAATATACAAACAATTTTCAAAGCTAAAATGCATTTTTATAGAATAAAACAAAACCTACTTTATTTTCGATCACAAATAGGTCTGTGTATTCCACTTTACGCTGAAAGTTTTCCCATAAAAATTGCCTCGATGACACGCGCTCTGCCAAAGTAATTTTTGTATGTCCTAACTCAATTTTAAACAAGAATATAAATAATAACTTATTTTCTGCTTCGTCTTATGCCTCGTGTTCATGACAGTCTGTGAAGATTCCTTCTCCAAATTCAATCAAAATCTAAATCATGGTTAGTCTAATGAGTGCTGATCTGAAATGTCATACATTACAGTTAAGAAACTCACACTGCACCGACTCGACATCATCTTCCACATAGCCGGAACCACCATTCATTATAGCACTTTGCTGTTTGCGTGAGCCGTCGTGAGAATTTTCGGAGCCCACTTTCATAAACACCTCCTCCAAAGAGGTGATTCCGATGCCGTAGCCATCCAAGTTGAGGTCGCTGCAATTATCTTCCAAGTACCTCAGCATAGACTCGAATTTTGAAGAATAGCTGTCTGGTAGTTGATAAGACAGCTCCGAGCCTATATCACTTTCTAGCTGCAGATCGGGCACATATTCCTTTAGCATTCTCGTAATTTCGCTCACATTGCAATTTTCCCGCTTCACACAAATCTGTTTAAATGGAAAACTTTTAGTGAAATTAGAAGCGCGAACATACAAATATACTTACTAAACGATATCCGGAGCCATATTTTTTCTTCAGAAAGAATGAAGTACCATGACATTTCAGCTCACCATCGCACATAATCGCAATACGATCCCCCAACACATCCGCTTCATCCATGAAATGCGTTGTCAATAGCAAAGTGCGACCAATTTTCTCCGCTTGCAAGAGATCCCACAGCTGCCGTCTAGCAGCAGGGTCCATGCCAGAGCTAGGTTCATCACAAAGCACTACTTTCGTATCGCCACACAATGCACAGCAAACTGAGAGCTTTCGCTTCATTCCACCTGACAACTTCGATGACGCCACATTCGCTTTATTCTCGAGTTCGATCATCTTCAAGTACTTGTCCACCTCCCTTTTTATGGCGTCGCCCTTTAGCCCTTTTAATCTGCTGAAGAACACGATATGGTCCGCTACGCTCATTTCATCAAACAAAATATTATGCTGTGGACAAATTCCCAGCGACATGCGGGCTCCATCAATATTGGAACGTATGTCACTTCCATTTATAATAGCCGTGCCAGATGTGGGTGGAAACATGCCCGTCAGCATCGATATTGTTGTCGTCTTGCCAGCGCCGTTATGTCCTAATAACACCGTTATTTCGTCCTCATACATATTCATCGAAAGGCCTTTCACAGCATACTTGTCGCCGAACCTCTTTCTCAAATTCCTAACTTGCAAGCCAATATGTTTGCCTGAGGGTTCCGGCTCAAATGCCTCGGGATTTCGCCCCTCTATTTCAGCGTGCGGCATATCCACAATTCCTATATAGTCACTCTCACCACACCAGAAATTTGCGCTGAACGGGAAATTCCATTTCCTTGGTACGCCAAAGTCGCCAGGGAAGATCTGTTCTACATACAAACAGATGAGCATGTAAACAACACTAGAAACAAGCATCATCAGCATTATGGCGGCGATAGTCAGATTATCATCGACGGATACTGGATCGAACATGTTGCTCCACTGTAAACCCGCGCCAGTACCCTCAAGTCCGAGTATTATTTTAAACCCAAAACCCATCGCAGTATTCGAAAGCATACTCCAACCGAGCTTATCTAGCAAGCTCAACTGGTCATACGTATTTATGGTAAACGAGTAGGGTATGTACGCAATGAACCACACCAGTCCGGTAACGGCAGCAGCTGTACTCGCCTTGGAGAAGAATGTGGCCATCATGAAGCAGAAGCATATGCTAGCGATCGTGTATATCAGCAGGAAGAAAACTATAGCCGTATAACTCGAGTAAGTGAGCACAGCGACATCATCAGACCAACGTATCTAGAATAAATCAAAAGAGGGTCAGAACGAAAAAGAGTTTTGTGAACCAAATCTTACTTTCATTAAAAGAGCTATAAGCAGGCATGAAATCCCCAACATACAGAACGATTTTACGAACCAAGCTGTCCAATGTATCCAATTATTCAAACCCATGATTTTCATAACCTCTTTCAGCTGTTTTTCCTTCTCGGTGGTAATGTACTGAAAATATTAAATGGAATTCGTCGGCATAGTTCGCAATGCGTGTGATAATTAATTCAATATTTATTTTTATTTCTGACGTATGAATACATACATAAATTTGTTGATATATACATACCTTCGTTATGTAGGTGCAGGGATAGATGAAGCTTAGCAGGATAATTAAAGACATTATGGAGGCCAAGCCCTGGAGCAACGGGTCGAAAATGTATTCCGGATATGGATAGCGTTGAAGCACTACTTCCGGCAGCGTCTCCGAATTTCCAGCTAACTTTATATAGGACATAGTCAAGACATGCTGTATGGGCAGGAAACCCTCCCGCAAGTAGCCCACTGGGATGCCGCCGTCGCTTTGTTCTGCGTTTCTAGGCCCCGTCAAGTCGATTACAGTGAACAGCTTCATAGTGAGCCAGGTGAAACCCAAATTTACAGTGGCCGTGCGCAATTCGCTCGGGAACCGTAATGCGAACGAGAACTTCTCTGGGTAACCGGTAATGCCAGCCATTTTGTCATCAAACTGTACGCCTGCCAGATAATTGCCTTGTGTGAGAGCAGCCTCTAGAGCCTCCGCATTAGGGTAAGCTTTGTAGCCTCGAAGTCCCAAACTTCGTGCGGTGTCATTAATAACATTCTCCAAATAAAGGTTTTCCGGAGAATATAATATCTTGAATACAGGAAATTTAATGCCAGTTTTGTCGCTCCATGATTGGCTGTTCATTTCGGAAGAAACCATATATGTATCAATTATTTATTCTGAGAAAACTGATGCGTGTATACGTGATGAAATCAAAAATACAGAACATCATCAAAGCTAATGCAAAGGAAACTGTTTTTCAATTTTTTCAGGAGAGCAGTTTAAAGTTTCAAATTCTCACTGAAACACAACGAAAGCTATTAGGTTATTGATAGATAATCGCCTTCCTAAAAAAGATACAAACATGAAAAATTTATTGAGCAAATTTTAAACTTTGCAAGAGGTTTTTTAATACCCTTTCTGTTTAAAGCAGTCGTACATATTTCTGTCTATCTGAAGTGAAAACCATTTCATCCATGTAAGCTTAGATTTGTTAACGCCTTCATTCTCTACTGTGCCCCAGACAAGCAGACTGACAAATAAGTTGACGCACATAGAGACACAGATATTTTATATGCGGTTATAACCAGCATTTATCTTTGAGCTTTAAAACTTGGCATAATAACGAACATTTTATTTTTTAAATAAATAAAAAAAATAATATTCTACTTCGCCCATATGGATTTTTTTTAATACATTACAAATTCTAGTATGGAAACGGCAAAGCTCTACCAAGTCTACACCAAGTATCTGACTTAAGTTGGTAGTTGTGTCTCTGGCCCAACCAAACTTCACCTTAACTAGTGGGAGCACCATAGCATACTAGACTGGCGACAAACTCGCCAAAAACTCTTGTATTCTCACGGATCTCTGATTCATGAACGGATTTCCGCCTGGTATCGCTAAGGACCCAACAAGGTGCCTGCCCTATTTGGGCTACCTAACCTAAGTTTATTTATGGTAAGTAGATCTTCGCATTTTGTTACGGGGCTATTTTACTCTACCGTTTCATTAAGCATATTTTAATAACCACTTAATTGCTTTAAAAGCGAAATAAAACTTTCGTAAAGACGAAGCATCAGTAACTGAAGCTTCTATAAAACTGTATGCAACGCGCCTTGTCAATTCTATATGCTACTTAGAGAGAGTTTAACAAATTTCCCATATTGAATTGTCATACATAGTTATGTCGATGATGCGTCTTTCTGTATTAACACATAGTGGAGAAGCATGATGCACTTACATATGTTAACTTAATTAAAATGTGATTCTGGACAATATAAATATTTCAATAGATTGAAAGATATCGACAAACAAACTTACTTGAATAGACGCAAATTTGCTATATTTTGTGGCGGATATTGAGTAATTGGCATCGGCTCGGCCACTACAAGCGATCGCACTAATACTAGCAGTAGTGAGAAAATCGCCGGCAGGAGCAGCTCCACCGCAAGCTGCCACTTGTGATTCCATTGCAGGATCCAATTCTTCCATAGCAACAGTTTGAACTTATCCCAACTACTGACCTTTTCCATCTTTTCTTAAACTCTTACACCAGCGCGAGCATACAAGTATACGAATTGCCTTCGTATATCATCACCAGAATGCTTTTGGCAATTATGCAGATTCCCAACGCAGCAGACAATCACGTCGGCCAAGTAGATCAACTAGGCCTGCTATGATTGAATGCCGTTACTATTTAAGATGATGAACCTATAAGAAATAGTTAATACGTTTTGATTTTTAACTTCCACAAAAGTAAAATACCAAAGTATATAGATTTGAGAATTGTAACAGAATTTCAGTATAGAAAATCGCAGTCCTCTAAATGCACACTCTTCCACGTCTGCATTTCTTAAAAACGGTTTCTTCGAAATGTTAAGCACAATTGAGGGAAAAATGTCAATTTCCTTTCTTGATTTTCCGATTTGGGGCCGTTAAATATGGGGACTATTTGCAATCAAATTTCTTCCTTTGAAAAATTGTTGATAGGAGGTATTTTGTATTGGTTAGGGATTATCATATAAAAAAGTAAAGCTACAGTTTCATGTTTCATGGGATGTCAATCCCTAGTATATAGTATCAGTGGACACGGTTCCAACACGAATATTTACAAATAAATCGATAACGTTTTTAAAATTAATTAATCATTTCAATAAAAGATAGATTCCAACAGCTCTATTACCTTGCTTAGGCATAAAAAACATTTATCGGTATGGCCCATCATCTAATACTATTAATTGATAACTGCTAATCAAAACTGAATGCCAGTCGTTGAACAACGGGTAAGAAACCCAGCAATCCGCCATGTGCGGCTATTATCAAATGCGCAAGTATGAATAAACATAGTACAATAATATACGAAATAGAATGGGTTTATTTAGGTGCGTTCCCGCAGGCTTTTCACTGATATCAGCAGATCAAGCACATTATGCATTGATAACAATTCGCATATGGGAAAATATCAAAGTCATCTCCATAAAAATAGTGACACATCGAAAGTTGTTGAAAAAGTTCAGCTTGCACGGGTGTTACAAATGTGAAACATTATTTATACATTTCATACTAGTTCTAGATAGTGGCTTATGTTTTGCTCTATCTAGACAGGCCATAAAATTAAATCGCGTAGTCATATTTAAGGTAATCTTTTTTGTTTTTTCCTGTTGCCTGTTAAGGGTGCTACTTGTACTCAACTCTTGGAGTTCTCTTTGAAAAATGGTAATATCGATTGCTCGTGCTTTCTTTATTAGCCTAAAGGGTAGTCGTTTTTTTTATCTAACAATCAACTTAGTCATATGTTAAAAAAACTTTAGCAATTCCTGCTATCGGCCCTCGTGTATACTTTTGTTGATTATGCAGAGCGTACAGTTCAAAATGGTCATCGTTGGAGGAGGAGACTATTAGAAATTAAACACTTTTAGATCTGTCGGCTTCTCACTTATAAATTTTAAAATAGCCAACATATGGCAAGTACCTGGAATCTCAGTTAACAGGCAACCAACTGCCTGCAGTTTTCCGTACCTCTGCAATCCATGATGTATGAACAAACCAATTTTTGTGAATTTCGGTTTTTAAAGCATTTTAAAGCACTGATGCAAAAAACTTTCCACATTTTTAAGTTTAAAATAAACTGAATTTTGTGTATAAATTGCAGATTTGGCATCACTGAAAAAGCTTTGATTGGAAACTGAAATTCAATTTGCACTTAAATCAATTGTGGTCTAAAGCAATCTGTCTAATATAACAGAATCCTAAATTCAAAGTTAATACATAATTGCGTACACGTGTATTTGAGAATTCTCGTGAATCTGAAGTACTTTTTATCGAAGTGCTTCACAGTTTAATATCAAAAATGATCGACAAAGAAATAGTGACTAAAAGAGGCCATAGCAGTGTTTGCCTTTTTCGGCTTTCTAAAATAATTCAGCAACTTGGGCCTTTGAAAAAATTTTAGAGAAAATTACTAGATTTGAAAGTGATTTGTTCATTATTTTCTTTATAGCAATTTCAGATAAATATACCATTCCGGTCTAAAAAATTAAGGAGCACAAATCATTTTGAGCATACAGAAATTTGTATTTATAATAACGATATATGTACCTACTTAATATGAGTATTGAAAGTACAATCATATTTACCGTGGTGAGGTGAGGGGTATCTTTGTGCATTTCTCGAATGATGCAGCAAACTTGTACAAACAAAGGACAAAGTAAGCGTGAACTTCAACAAAATGCACTGAAGAAGCCAGAAAACTTCCGACAAGACGAGAAGAATAAAAGAATAAAATTCTGAAGTTCCACCTTCCGACCTAAGTAAGCCCAGCGGATCTTAACTAGATATAACCATCAACATGTGAGTTAACAAACGACAAAAGAGCACGACTCAAAATTATAAGCCTGGAATACCCTAGTGCATATTTCTTAGTCCTTCCTCACTTCCGACTCACGAGTCAAGGAAATTTTCTTCGTTCACAGTTAAAGCTCTCCACTTTGATATAATGATATAAACACTCTTTTCGGTCTCTTTTCTGAGCATTTTGAGGGGGCCTAAACTCCTAAACCAAACCCGGAAAATACTCTTACAGGGTTCATTTGTACCTCATTGTCATTGAAAAGTATGCTCCTTTCGCATACTTTTCTGAGGATTTTATAACGTTGAAACTCAAAAATCAATCATCCTAAATTGGCTTCCGAAAAAATCTTCATTTTTTTAAATAACGCTTAAGAAAGAAATTCAAGGAAAGTAAAACAAATATGCATGTGTAAAATATATATTATTCTCGAGCAGAGAGGATTTTTTCCAACACAATTTTATGTGTAAATCAAAATAAATTACTATATTCAAAAATTAAATGACACCCTTTTTGTAGCTTGTAGGTTATCGTCTGAAAATTGTGTTTTATCTCCATTCGGAATTAGTGAGTACTTTAGTAAATACCGAAAAATCACCGATCACTCAATATATTACGAACATAATTGAAAGCAAGATATCACTGACATTCTCACACATAACCAACAGCAAATATTCGAACAAAGAATTGCTTTCTGATTACATATATGCACAAAGTACAAGAATCGGAATGCGGTTGTACTCACGCAATGGCCGTAGAAACTGCTTAGTATTCTCAACAAAAAAAACCAACTCGCCAGAATATAAAATAATACTTTCATCTGGTTTCCCAGATCAACCGCACTTTAAGCGGCACTAAAACGAACTGACGTCTCCACATATTGATGAATGTCAATATAATGTACATAGTTCGTTTAGTGATCGCAGCAGTTTCGTTGAGTATTTCGTCATATGGAGATAAAAAGCTGATAGCCTGCCCTCTGATAGCCTGCCCTCTGATAGCCCACTGGCGTTCATACACGTACAAGGCTATTATAGCGGAAATCAACAAGCGTAAGTGTCTGTTATCCTTATTTTTGTATTTACGTTAACGAATATGTTTACGGTTTGTATTCATACGGTTAGTTGTAGTTGGTACGTGCGAATATTCTTCCGAATGCTGCCGTTATCAAATATCAAATACAATAGCACAGTTGAATAAAGCGAAAGTGCCACGGAGGACAAACTGCCCCGAACGTTACAGGAAGAAGTGAGCTCATTGTCAGCTGTAATGTGGATTGAATGCTTCCCTCCCACAGCACTATTTCATGTGGAGTGTACCAAACCTTGCCTGGTAATTGTTGCTAGGGAGTGAACTACTACAACAATAGCAAGAGCAGCTAAGAAAATATCAGTCGGAATACACCGACAGAGTGGTGCCCTACTCCAAGCAAGCATTTCGTGCTGATGTACTAAACGAGCCTGTTAAGGTGGGCAAACCATGCCCATTCTCTGAGAGTTCATAATTGGGAAAGAACTTAAGCCAGCTATGTTAAGGACGAACAGATTCTGGTGGTGTTATATGATATTCGAAAGCAATTAAATTGGGTGTGCCTGCAAAATCCCGAAAATTCCGGTATTTGAATTGATGAATCCAAAAATTTCTGATTTGCAAAAACGTTATGGATCGACAGCCACAGTTTGCACGTTCTATTTCTAGCACAAGCTAACGGGACCTAAAACTGTATTCCATAGCCGAATCGGAAAGGATTTTCAAATGTTGTTTTATGTTTCGGGTCGATTTTATTTGGCCGCCATTTTGGTTCGGATAGCATTTGCCAGTCGTAGAGGGTTGTCGATGATAATTCATTATGGGGCATCGAGCACCGCAACAACACGCTTCAAATTAATTAAATTAATCTTTAGCAATAAATTTAGGTTCCTGGAAAAAATTGGCGGTCCCTTTGTGAAGTCCTTCCTACGCTAATGTTCATGGCCCCTAGTAGGGTATATAAATTCCGAACAAGTTCATGAACAATTTATAAATTTATATGTTAGCAGGTTGACCATTCTGTATATTCCCATGCACAAGCACACACACACATGTGCATTACGAGTAATACGTATATTGGAACTTGTACGTATTAACTTTTGTGTTCTTTAAGGGAATTCACTATGTCGTTTTATAACGTAGTCATTTTAACGATTTGAAAAAATCACTATTGCATGTATCAACGACTCCGTTGAAGAGTCAATCAGCTGACCATTAATAGAATACTTTTTGAGTGGAGCACCTTTTGGTTTAAAGGCAAAAGAATATCAAGGATACTGTATATAAGATGTTAACAGGCAATCCTCTGGATCTGTAGGTCTTCTTTTGTAAAACTTTGCATGATACAAAAATAGAGAAGTGCTGCGTCAACAATAATTTTAACATTTTTTGTGCAAATCATTTACTATTTTTATGTTATTTTAGCTATTTTCTTTATCCTCTTATACACGGAATATTCCGTCTGAGGATTCAAGCAACATCAAATTAAAATTGTTGAGTTTTGTACACAAATCTAGATCTTGAACCAAATGTATTGAATTGAAAAAACAAATTTATAAAAAAATCAGAAGAAATCAGAGAATTTTTTAAAATACTTCCAATCGATTCGAATGCAACGAATTTGCGTTTGCAATATAAATACGTAATTTACAAAAACATGTAGCAGTCGATTCAATAGGCCACCGTAAGACATTTGGCCCAGGAAAATATGCGAGGTGCGAATGTGCTCGGGGAGAGATGCATTGGAAAAAATGTGTAGGTACTCATACATACATATATGTATGTATATGTATTTAAATATTTCTGCTTCTATTTCATTGCATTCAATTAAGTTTTTAATGTGTGACGCATGACGCATTTCAGCGTAACAATTTTTTTAAATCCTGCGCAGTAGGGATTACTTGTATTAACTCGATTCCGCCGTATCTAAAAGATAAAATAAGTCACACTCACTAAAAGTTTTCTCCTCTGGTTTGTAATTCACATTGGTGTATTGTAAAAATGGACTATAAAATTTTATATTTGTCGTTACATTATCTGGCATAACCTACAAATTGAAAAACATTCGTTAGCACCATAAAATAAGCAATAACAACCAGATTTACTTTTCAGCAATTTTCACACAAAAAATTGGCTTTTAAAATTGCATGGTCAAATTATTTTAGAAGCGGAAGGGTAAAATGCAAATACAGTCGACGTCCAATAATACGAAATATATATTGTCAGAGCAATTCTTATAACCGAAAAATTCTTACTATCGCAACGATTTTTTCCCCCTTTTTATTTTAAATTTAGGCATAGGAAAGAGAAGTACGTAAAAAATGAATTTATCTTATTTCATTCGAATATCAAGTACAAAGCATAACAGAAAACAAAAAAATGTTCACTTAAAATTCATTTTACACAGCACAAGTCGAAAACGAAGAGAGCGACATACTAGATATAATTCGCACTTTGAATGAAAATAATGAGAAATAAGTCAGAGCCTACTACGAGAGAAAACAAAAAAATCGTATTATCGAACGGTAAAATTTAGCGGAATTCGTATTATAGAATCGTCTGTGGCAAAATACTGCATTCGTATTATTGGACATTCGTACAAACGAGCATTCGTATTACTGGACGTCGACTGTATGTATGTATAAAGAAAAACGATTTAGAAGATAACAAGATCCTTTTTATATCTATCTGTTAAATCTTTGAGCTCATACCCGTGATTTATCATTTATTATTAAGTTCATTAATGTAAGTAACATTTTTGTAGGAAACCTTAATCACGTCACAGAACCGGTTACCAAACACTAGTCGCGGGTTTAATATCAACTGCATTTCGCAGCTAAATAGCATTTTTAAATATGTACAGCAAAAACTTGAGAAATAAACCTATATTTATACTTGGACTTTGTTTGTAAAGCAAATTTTGTTTGTCTTCATATATGAATTCGATTTCTTGTCCGTTTTTGGGTTTTGTGAATGAATCTACATAGTACATATATGAATAAAAAGATTTCGCAAATATTTTGTCAATAAATAAATTCTTTTCTTAAGAGCTTACTGTATTTACAATTTTTGACATAGTGTATGTAAATTGCAGAGCATGCAGAAACATACATATAATATTAGCATTTATGTACATACATACTTACAAAATAAGTATTTCACCACAGCCACTGACTAGAATGTTTCACATGAAAAATCACAGACCGACAAAATTGATTTCCTCTTGTGTAGACGTACCATTAAAAATTTATGAAGGAAGAAGTTTAACGTATGCTTGTAAGTAGCACATATTCTTTTTGCACAATAACAATCGCAATTTGTTCCTGCTAATATTTTTTTAAACTAGGATGAAGAAGCACAGATGTTGTCACACGATTACAACAGACAGCTGATTGCCAGGGCTGCCGTTAGAAAATATTAAAACACCGCAAAAATAGGTCTTGACGTCCGGAAATAAATTTAATAAATAGTGTTAAATTATTTAACTGTTTGGCACAACAGCCCGTGTGGGCTTAGGCCTAGCTTTCTCGCCTTAATTTGTGTGTGCTTGTTATATTTTTGGACAAGTTAACGGGACCTACTTTACCGAATCCGAACGGGTTGGAAAAGCTTTTCATGGCAAAGAATATTCAAGAATTATCAATTCATCGCGAGAAGGCGCGATATTTTCTTTGATAATTTCATGAACTGTCGCATAGTTTAAATAAGTTTCTCAATTCCTCGTATATCGAAATAATGTATTGGGTAAAGGAGGACCATGTTCTCTTTTGGAAAATAAAATGTAATCGAGAAGATCGGAGTATAAACATCAAATATCGACATTCACTTTTCGGGTGTTCACACAAGTTCCCACAAGGATGCAAGTTCTCAAGTTCTACTTGCTGCGAGTAAATGCTGTTAGTCGCTGATGCGGATCGCCTCGGTTCAACTCTCTCTTTGCGCGGCGCCACTTCCCGCGGTGAATTGGCAATTCTCCGAGAATAATCTTTGCCATGAAATGCTTCTCAAAGCCGTTCGGATTCGGTAAAGTAGGTCCCGTTAACTTGCGCAAAAACATAACAAGCACAATGCGAGAAAGCTAGGCCTAAGCCCACACGGGCTGTTGTGCCAGTCAATTATTAATTATTATTATTTTTATTTGGGATAAGAAGCATAATGCAAATTCAATAAATATTTATAAGTGATCATTAGTGCGATCGACGCGTCGCGGCAATGTTATGTATAACATCTTCCATGGTACCTTGGCTGACAGTATAATCCGAAATGTTTAAACGACGGCAATTCTTTTCCAAGGCCCCAAAAAGGTAGGAGTACTTAACACGTTCCACGGGAACATAATATTTCAATAAGTTGTCAACACGAGACCTAGGTATAAGGGAAGAATAAACATGTATAAGTAAAAGCAACCACAATATAATCCGTTGAGAAGATTACCTTAGCTCCGATTCTTCATGCAGATAGGATACGAAACGGTTTAAATTCTCAACATCCTTAAGAAAGCTTTATTAAGGACGGAGAGAAGAAAAGGACAGTTGTCATTTTATTACTGAAAAAGAAGACATGTTTACTTTGTGTACGCCTCCTCCTTCGTTGAGCCAACGCGTTTCAACTTGATCTCCAGGAAAAAACCTTTGGTAAATTTTTGCCGCAGATGCTGTGTGCTCCCTATGGCCCACATTTCGCCATCATTAAATAAAATAATTTCGTTTGCAATTGCTTCACATTCCATTGCTTCAGTAGTTGTAAATATGACAGTTTTCTCACAAAGGCGCTCTTGCCGCAACACATTCCATATTTGCCTGCGCGTTTTCGCTGGCAAACCCCGAGTCGGTTCGTCCAATATAATAACATCATTATGAGCGAGTAATGCCAAAGCAATAGCCACCTTACGACGCTTATCAAAGCTGAGCTCCCCGATGACCTTATTCATGTATTTATTTATATGCAAGCTAAAAGCAACGTCTCGAATTTTTTCCGTTATTTGATCCTGCCGTATTCCTCGTATGAGGCAAAAAACGCGCAGCAAATCCCGTGGAGTAAATAATCTGAAATACCCGCCGTCTTGCGGACAGAAGCTCACGTTCCGATAGGCATCAGATAAATCGTATTTGACCTCCAAGCCCTTTATATAAACATCTCCGAATGAGAATCCGTGCTCCCCTATAAACTGCTTCACCAAATGAGTCTTGCCAGCATGTCGCGCTCCGAATATGCTCAAGCAAACTGACCTGCAGAAAGAAATCAAAACTAAGCAATTGGCATGATATAGTTAGTCGCACCTATTATTACCAATTGAAGATTGTAACTATGATATAACGGATCTGATTACTTCAAGGAAACACTCTCCCATCTATATAGATGGCTTTTGTGGCAAGTGACACAAGAGTTTTGGGAGAATATTTTCGTACAGTAGCCTTTATAGTAAGGATTGCCACGGCACTGAGGCACCAATATGCGATAACAATAAAAAACGATCCTTGTTCCCAGCTATAAAACACTCTTCACTTACTTATCTACTGCAAATGATGTCGTCTGCAATTCCGCGCTATTAGCTGGTATCCTATTTTCCAGTTGGTCCACAACAAAGCGATATTGCCGACACTCTCTCATATCGGCATCAGCGATATACTTCTTGATATTTATAACGTCCGCATCGTCATAATGATAACAGACAGATCGCAATTGTTTGATGCTGTTAAATGCTTAAGCATTAGTATGCACCAATTGTTCAGAATTCGAAACTTACTTTCTGGGTGGAAGGAACTTCTTCTCTCTTCGGTGCAGTTCAACAAAAAATATCGCCAGCATGAATAAAATCAGCGAAACAAACATGTACAGCATTGAAATCAAAATTCCAGGATCCTTCCATTTAAAGTACGTGTCGCCTGTAAGTTCAAACAGATTTCACTTGGCCATATAAGCCGGGTTATCGTAGCATTTGGTCACATATTTACCACAGCACTGTGGAGAAAATTCACAAATGCTGTCAAGAGAACATCCCTTGAACCGCTCACACGTGGCACGACAATATTCCTGTTCCTTGTTCTGAGTATAAATGTTGCTGATGCCATCCAGTAGCGCAAACGAAGGGGCAAACGAGGCAATTATAAAAAAGGTGGTATTGGCTTCAATAATATCCCAGTAGAAGACATACGCACACAGGCCTATCAGAAGGACGAGCAAGTGCATTAATTCAATCATGCATGTAGTTTAAATCAGGATTCGGAAAACATGTGCTGTGCTTTGATGCTCATAATGTGCAGAATGTCTTTCTGTGTGTTGTTGGAAGAGCACTCCACTCTTCACTGCGTTGCGCTGGTGCGCTTGTAAACGCAGTTGGAAGAGATCAGGATGCGATAAATGGAAACAAAGTATGCGCGGCGCACAAATCCCTGTGCACACGCTTGTTCGCACTTTGTGAGCGCTGTGGAGTTTATTTTACTCCTTTATACACAGTGCGAATGCGAGTGAAGAGTGCGTGCTTTCCGAACCCTTTTTTAAATCCACTGATAAGTTCCTGACCCTGCCCAACAAGGCTACACAGCAGGTTACCTGTCAGCAGTTGAATTGTGACCGCTATTAGGAACGAGCGTAATGGCGAGGTATAAAAAAACTGTGATATCAAGTACGTCATCACCAAACCGGCGATTCCATAGACGTTAATTAGAAGAAGTGTCACTGAAAGTAAATAAATCGGCATTGGCCTTTGTTGCCGTCGCAGCGTGCTACACCAACTTACACATTTTCTCGTATAATCCAAATCCGTCAATTGTGTTCAATGTCATAACGAGGATGAAAATAATGCTGTAGACTAGATAGGTGCCCCAATCCCACAGGAAATTGACTACCCAGTAGATATCCATTTGTATACCAGCCATTTTTTGGAGCAAAAGCATGTAGCTCTGTCTCTCTTCCACTACAAACAGTATGAAACAAGAAACTGTGATCGGAATGATAATTCCGATTGTCAGTGGAACGCGCAAGTGAGACAATTGTTGGTCCAGCAGATCGACTTTACTTCGTAACGGGATGAGCATAGGATCGTTAACGACTTTAAACATGATTGCATTGTTGTTCGGGTATGAATTTCTAAAATTAAAAACATCTAGAATATGTAGTATATAAACAACTTAATTATTTCCATTTGTTCGTACTGAAGTATAATGTTATGCAACAAGTTCATCGTCAAAGGGGCAGTATGGAAGTTGCGTTGATTGTACCAGGCAGTAAAATTATCTTCATTCAACTCAACACCTCCATATTTTTCATAGCTTTTCGTCTTATTTGCATGTGTCCCGTCTTCACATTCCAAGGATTCGTTTGTGAAAACGCGAGTTTTTGTATTAGTCTTGATAAATAACTTCTCTGTCTCAACATAGTTAATATCTACGAAGCTGCAGTGCTCCGTGTCACCTAATATATCACTCCGGTTTGTGGTCGATCCACTAAAGCCTATATCTATTATATTATGACGAACCGAGGGCACCACAAAGTCTTTTGTCAATTGTCCAATAAAGAGTATGAGCAAAACAGAAACGCTTATCATGATTAGCGGTATTATGTTCGGAGCTTGATACAACATTTTTTTATACAGCATGGCAGAGAATTGCTGCTTCCTTATATCCTCTGCCAGGACGTAGACTACTTTATCGCAGTTTTCTTATAACATTTTCAAGTGATTATTGACGCAATTATTTACATTATTTAATGATACTTACTTTTATCAGTCCCGCTTTGGTTCTTCGGCTTATCTATTGTCATGTAGGCCTCACTTAGTTCAGCACCTACCATTCGTATATTTGTTATACCTAGGTTCTTGCTTTCCTTTTCCAAGTAAATAAGCATTTTTTGGAAAATTGGTCGCTTGTGCCCTGGTACTTTATAAGTTAACTGATCGCCGATTTCCTTCTCGGGCATGAGATTTGAAATGAACTTGCCAAGAAATTCAGTTATAGGTTTCGAGGGAGCCTTCGGCTCTTTGGAAATTATCTACAAGCATGGTAATTCCTCAATGATGTTTTCGTTATGTATTTAACTTAGCCTACCAAATCGTAGCCTACACCATACTTGGTCTTCAAAAAGAATGGTGTGCCGTATGCCTTCAATATTCCATTATTCAACAAGGCAATGCGATCTCCAACTGCCTCAGCTTCTTCAACTGAATTCGTCGTTAGTACAATTGCTCGATCCGGCTTCTCCCGCTGCAGGATACTCCAGAGCATCTTCGTTTCTCGTCCGCGCAAGTGCAATGTGGGCTCATCCAATAGAACTATTTTCGTACTACCAGCAAAGGTGCAACATAAGCATAATAAACGTTTCTGCCCGAAGTTCATGTTCTTCACCAGCATGTCGCCACTGGTAATGATTGGCTTCAACATTTGTAACCATTTTTGTACCTCGATTTCCAATATCAGAGCACTGATATCCGACACTTTTATACGGATATGATATTGTAGGGATTCCGAAGCTGTCAATAGATCCAGCAAAGTATTACTAGGCATACACACATCTATGAAGGATCTTGCTTCTTTCCAGTTGTCATAAATGTCTTTATCATTCATTTCCACCAAGCCATTTTCAGGTTTTTGAAAACCTCCCATGACTCTTATTAAAGTGGTCTTACCGACACAGTCAGGTCCAAGTATGACAGTAATCTCCCCCAAGTAAATACGCATGGAAATGTTCTTCAAAAATGTAGCTCTTGAATCTCGTTTCGCTTGTGTGCACACATTTTTTAATCGCATATAATCATCTCCTCCAAAGGGCCCAAACTCGAGGTTTTGCCAACTTGGAGTGCGCTCTAATAAAGTAATCATTTTTCGCATTCTTAACTTCGCAGCATTTTGTTTTCTCTGGTTGCGAAATAATTGACAAATAGACAGCGACTTTCTCTCCATAAGACATCCGGGCCGAAAGAATTGCACAACAGCTAGAAGGCATAGTCCCACAATTATATTGGCGATCATCGAACCAAACAAGATCCAAATGTGTCCACGATCGGTTACTTCGCTAATGTTCTTCAAGTAGGTCATGCCGTAGGCAAAGGAGCTATTGAAAAACAATACCAAACTGCCTATTGCCAATGGAGTTGTCAGATCCGCGCGGTGGGTTAAAGTAGTCGATAATAGCGCATAGGTGGAGAGCCACAGCACAGCGCCAAGGAGAACCGCGTTTTTTGCATTCACAATAAATGATACTAGAAACATGACAAAGACTATCATAGCTATGCTGTATAACACTAGAAATAGGAGAAGATTCGTGCAACTGATATCCCGAAAGGTGCCACTCATCGAGCTATTCGTCCAGGGTACCTGAGGGAAGGACGACAGCGAGCTTAAGTAAAGTGGTGGGGAAAAGGTGAATCACATGGCTTGGCGCCCACTTGCAGCTTTTCTTTAATTGATTTTTCGATTGCGTGATTTATTGTAAAGCATTCAAGCTTACTTGCGCCGTCGCGGCTCAGTGGTCGCTGATGCGGTGGAGTCGGTGGATCAAACCCCAGCTCATAACATCTAACAAAAAAGTAACTTCGTTGCTTTGCACGCGGCGCCGTCTCTCGTCTCTCGCGAGCTAGTTGGCAATTCTTCGAGAGTATTCTTTGCCATGAAGAGCTTCCCAATGCGTTCGGATACGGTTGTTTGTAAGTCCCATTATCTTGTGCTAAATAGTACGAGCATACACTAGATAATGGGAAAAAAGCTAGGCCATAGCCCATACGGGCTGTTGCGCCACTTATCAATTCTTATTTTTTTTATTGGAACTCATGTACATACATACATATGCGGCTGAGCTCATAGTGTAAGAGGTATAAAGAAAGAACACTTGAAACAGCTTTCTCGCATTAACTTGTGTGTTTATATTCTATTTTTAGCAAAAGTAAACGGGACCTAAAATTGTATTCTATAGCCGAGTTCAAACGGGATTAAGAAGCATTATTAAGGCAAACACTACTCTTGAAAAGATACTACATCGTTGCAAGATGGCGCTGCGAAGAAATAATTTGTAACAAATTCTCTCTTCTTATAGGTGTTTTAAGTCTGCCAGGGATTGAACCTAGGTCCCCCGCATCAGGGACCGAGCACGTTAAAGAATTTAGCTATAAAATTTACTGTGATAGCCTAGCCTAACTATCCCTGTCGTAAAAACGAACCTTCAGCAGTATTAGTATTATAAGATCCAGTATAAATAAATGTATAAACGATACGATGAAATGAGCCCACCAGTATGTGTAGTACCCGCAACCGTATTTCCAGTGATGGGCCAGCATGTTCTCTTCGCGCTCGCGGCCATATCTCTGTGAATACAATCTTCATTATAATTTGCTTGTTAGAAATTTTATTAGTTCCTACCCAAATCATATTAAGGAAGGGGACCATCAATACAAAGTAGTACAAAAACGATGTTAAATTGGAAGTGCCTGGTAGTTGGCAAGTGTTGTGATCGTTGTGATGTCGAAAAGATCTCGTAGAAATATTCGGCATCTGATAATCCGTTGGATACTTCTCCTTCAACATATGGTACCATTGTAGAAAGATCTGATTTTGTAATGCTAAAAATCCCTCTCGTAAGTATAAATCCATGTGCTTGTTTTCATCTGGGTCATCTTCGTTTGGTGTCAGAAAACCATTACAGCGCGTTATCCACAAGTTCTCTTGAGTTATCGGGGAGTCTACGGTGCGAAAATCGCTAGGGAAACGTATGTGAACGGTGAGACTTTCCGGGACATCACCATCCTCCACTCGAGGGTATTCCACTCCTGCCAGCATTACGCGCTTATCAAACATAGTCTCCATGTGTTTGGGGGTTTCGAAGCCAATTGCTGCTTCTAAATTGAGGCTTTCTACAACTGCAATCGTAATATTCTTCGCAAACGGTTCTTCCGGCGCGTAGGCAAGACTATATCTCAGTGGACTGCGCAGCACGTTTGTCAATTGCCTACGTGTGAAGTTCGTACATAAGATTGCTTATTTTCAGAGGAAATGGCTATTTTGACACAGACTTTGCAGGTGAATAGTTCTCATGTTTGCATTAGCAAACTTAAATTTCTATTCGGTTATTATATTATACTATATGTATATGTAGTATGTATGCGGCCTCAGTGAATTTGTGCAAAGCAAAATAACTGAACAGTTTTTAAAATCACTGATTTAATTCTTCACATTTAAGATTCTTTTTTAAATTAATTGTGTTCAATCCTAAATGATTTTATGTACATATATTTATTAATTCTTAAATTTTTAATTATTTCAATTCATTTTATGTGAAGAGTGTATATTTTTTATATAAACTTACACGGCTGGAATATATGTACATAAGTAGTACATATGTACAAATTGTGTTGGATATGCTATCCGAATTTACTGTCAAAAGAAAGACAATTCCATACTGAATTTTTCTGTACTAACAAAGAGACGAAATGTAAAGCCAGAGTTATTGAATTTCTCTGGTAAAGCATCAAATTACATCACCATCACCTAGACGCAGTCGGAAAACTTTTTGTGGGAGGCTTTTTATGTGAATTCAATTCTAATCATGAACTTATTGTAATTAGCGAAACTTTCCTTTTACTAAATTTAAAATTAGTACAATCGGTGATTTAGACCTCTGCAGTATGTAGTTTTGGTAACTTACATTTTTCCCCTACAGTTTTTTGGGTACAAGCTTTGCAAAATCAATACATACATATATGTATTAACTTACGCAAAATGTGAAAGGTCCAATTCCTGTTTATTATAGATGTTAGTTTGGTTTTCATTAGCTTCATCTAGTTCCTCGTATGTTAAATACGCAATCGGGTTTATAACTACGATTGTGAAGAAGATCACGACAATAACTATTTCCCAAACGAATTTTCTCCATGACCGGTAGTCCGTCTTCAAATCGTTTACCAGAAGTATTCGTAACAAATTCGCCATTCTAAAATTCAATTCACATAAAAATGTTAAAATACCTGTAGTCTTAATTTGAACAAGTTGTGAAATTAATAACAATATAAATAAATAAATTTGAAAAATATCGATATTCGATATACCGACCGATATATTTCCCTTCCTTCTAGCAACAATAACAATGATCTAGCAACACAAACAATGGGACAGCTGACTGATAACAGCGATAAGAGCGCTATCAGGTCACAATAGACGATGACATAATTGTATGCAATGATAATAATTGCTTTTGTTCTAACTTATTTCTTATTGATTTGATATATAACAAAATTAATAAAATGTTTTAAACGTTTTAAAAAATGTGTGTTTTATTTGCAGAAATATTTAGGTAGAATAATTCACATTTGCTGAATGCTAAAGATGTGATGAAATACAATTCAAAGGCAGACAGAGTTCTGCTCAAATCTTTTGTAATTTTTGCAAATTAGGCGTTTTTTCCCATCATAAATGCAGAGTGTTTTCGCGCCGAAACTTTGAAAGGCTTAAAAATTCTTTTTATTCTCAAGGTACGAAATTTATGGTAGGTACGGTTTTAAAAAAATTGGGTACGTTTTTATTATCGCCCAACCCAACCCTGTTTATTATATCTCCGCGAGTTTCACGTGAATCAAACACCAAAGATTTTAAAATTATTAGCAGCTAAGGTTAGTTTTTGATGGCCTTATAAAATTTGTTGAACTGATTTCTCTACAAGAATACGACTCTTCGGAAATATAAAGATTGTTTCAAACCGGAATCTTTCTGAGGCAGCCACATGTAATGAAAATTGGTTAGAGAAATCAGAAGCATTGCGTAAACCATAAGCATTGTCAAGAAATTTATTCGTTCAGCTCATCAAACACCGTATTTTGTCGCTTATATTTAATTTTTCATTTTCATAGGCACAATTTAATTGACAAATGGCCACAGTAAGATTAAGCAAGGGCCTGCACAAAATCTTCGTTGGCAATTTGCCGTGGACGGTAGGTCACCAGGAATTGCGGACCTACTTTAAAGAATTCGGACGTGTAATATCTGCCAACGTTGTATTTGATAAGAGCACTGGACTCTCAAAGGGGTTCGGCTTCGTGGCCTTTAATAGCTTAACGCCTGTTGAAAAGATAGAAAACGAGCAAAAGCACGTTCTTGACGGCAACTACTTGAACATTCAAAAGTCCTAAGCGCCCGCTGAACAATATAACGATTTTAATTTATAACCAGTTGGCAGTTTTTATTCTTATTTAGTTTTAAATCAAAGTATGTCGGATTTTTCTGATACCGAAGACAGTGATTTTGAAGTTGGCCCTCTAGAGGAAAGTTTCGGCCAGGCAGCAGAACATGTACAACGCATACACACTAACATAGATCCCAACGATCTCCTCGAGTTGTATGCCTTCTATAAGCAAGCCACTGTTGGACCTTGTAACGTGACAAAGCCCGGCGTTTTCAGCATACAAGCGCGTGCGAAGTGGAACGCTTGGAACGAATTGGGAGATATGACCGCGGCAGTAGCAAAACGTCTCTACCTAGAAAAAGTCCAGAAGATAGATCCCGCTTGGTCCATATTGATGCAAAGAGGTGAAACATTAAGTTCTGCCTCCAGTTGGGTTGTACACTCGATCCAGCAAATCCCACCAGAGGATTTAATTAAAAAAGAGGAGCACGAGAAATCAGCCTGGGATTATGTGAGGGAGGGCAACTTATTCCGTTTAAAAGAGGTTTTAAGGGATCCACAATCATTGCAGCAGTTGGACGAGCATGGACTGGGCCTTATCCATTGGGCCACCGACCGAAACTTTATAAATATTTTAGAGTTTTTACTGACCTCCGGTGTAAACGTCAATTTGCGTGATGCAGAGCAACAAACAGCACTGCACTACGCTGCCAGTTGTGGACACTTGGATTGCGTGCGTCTCCTACTGAATTTCAATGCTGATCAATCACTGAAAGATTCAGACGGACAAACTTGTCTCGATGTAGCATACGATGCAACAGTGTGTGCGCTTTTTAAGATCTAGAAAACTATTCCCAAAACAATTTTTATCTATACAACAAATTGAAAATGTGCTTTTTCTTGACTTTTAATATAATACAATTTATGATTACTGAGTTTCGTCAAATAAAAATCTGATTCTTTTGTATTGAAGTTGAGAAATAGCCAAGCGAATTTTAGGATATTTTTTGTAAGTATTTATATCTTAGCACAAGTCGATTTAGCCCACTATTAAAAGGAGCCTCCGGGATGTAGTTTAAAACTTTAGAAACTATTAGTTCAATTATGATCGCAATATTTGCAATTCTTTTGATTCCTTAAAAGCTTTAAAAAAAATTTGAAAACTAACGGCTTTCAATTTTAGAAAACCAAGTTGTTATAAAACATTTATAAACACACAAACGTGTTTGTTGGTAAGTCGCATTTATTTATATTTGCATGACAACTAAAGCGATATTAATGATATTAATTTATCCACTAAATGGGATTCAGCATGAATCTACTTCCACAATTTTTTAATTGACATGTTCTTTTCGGAGTCCTTCTGCATCACCTTTGCAACTGCCATTTCAAAATCTTCTTGTGTGACGTGAACACGCCGTTCGCGTAAAGCGTACATTCCAGCTTCTGTACACACACCCTTTACCTCCGCTCCGGAGGCACCTGGCATAAGTTCTGCGATTTTACGCAAATTAATACCACGAGTCAGGTTCATTTTACGCGAGTGAATCTTCAGAATATCCAAACGCGCCTCTTCGTTTGGTGGTGGAAATTCAATCTTGCGATCTATGCGACCAGGGCGTAGCAATGCAGGGTCCAAAATATCAATGCGGTTAGTAGCCATAATAACTTTAATGTTCTTGGTGGCCTCAAAGCCATCCAATTGATTGAGCAATTCTAGCATAGTGCGCTGCACCTCGGAATCACCACCTGAGCCAGATTCTATGCGCGAAGAACCAATCGAATCGATTTCATCCATGAAAATTATAGATGGTGCATGCTCACGGGCCATCACAAATAGTTCGCGCACCATACGCGATCCTTCGCCTATGAACTTTTGTACAAGTTCCGAGCCAGAGACACGTATGAAGGTGCATTCTGTGTGATGGGCCACAGCTCGAGCCAACAACGTTTTACCTGTTCCAGGCGGTCCATATAACAACACACCCTTTGGCTGAGCAATGCCTAGCGCGTCGAAAAGTTCTGGATGCTTTACAGGCAATTCTATGACTTCTTTGATTTCCTTTATCTGTTTGTCCAAACCACCAACCATTTCATATGTTGAGTCGGGCACCTTCTCCACCATCATTAGGGATACCAGCGGATCCACTTTATTCGGCAGAATCTTGTGCAAAGTGTAACTTTCGTTACGAAGCGCCACACGACAATTGGGTGTTACGTCGTTGATGTCGATGTTCTTGTCAATATCTACGACAAACTTGCCTTCAGGATGTACTTTCACAAGGACTTTCTTTTTATCCATGGGTTTCACCACTTCGCCAACATAACTGCCTTGCTCCTGCAGTAACTGTAATTCCTCACGTAACATACGCACTGTACAAGAAAAACACAATTGCAATTAAGCGGTGTTATAAATAGCTTACATAGCAGTTATGAGTAGAGTATTCCATTCTAGTATTCTGCAGTCCGCCAGAGTAGAAATTTCAGAAATTTCGTTCTGAATCGTACTTACTAGTATAAGAAATTATAAATTTATCGGTACTCATAATTTTTCTCATACGTTCTTTATCTAGTACAATAGCAAAGAATATCCCACATTACGAATCGGAACGAAATATCGCTTCCGACTTACCAAACCATTAACATACCAAATCATTAGTTACCTTTTGCGTTTAATTCGTTACGTTGCGCCTGCAAACGACGCAAATTTTGTCCCTTTTCTGCAACGATCAACTGGAGCTCCTCTATTTTCTGTATGTAATAGGAGCGAAAGCCCTCGCCTTTGCAAGCACAGCAATCAATTTCCATCTGTATTACATTCAAACAAAAATCACCCGTTTTTATGAACTTTCTCTTTTACTGCAGAGGATATCGTAATATTAAAACATACCCGATTAGTGACGGTCATCTTAGTCAGATTCTCTTATTTCTGGATTCTTGAGCTTAATTTTTTTGGTAGCTATAAATCGGAAAATTGTTCACGCTTGATGATAAAATGACAATACAATTTTATTCCGTGTCTACAAGTCTTGACATTCGGTCTTATTTCGAAAGTTGACTCGGCAATTTTGAACTGTCAGACGATTTCGACATCGAAAATGGCGTATACCAGTAGTGCCGTATCACATGGAAAAGGGATTTTTTTAAATTTTTTATAAATCGATCCCTTTAAAATACATTTTACAGATCATGTTTCATTCTTCATGCACGGCTTAATCAATTAAAAAAGGAAACTACCCGATTTTCTCAGTTAAATTTACAAAAATTAATTTTGACAGCAATTTATTATCTAAATCTGCTATTCAAAGATGTATTACACATTAAATAAATCTTCTTTGTTCTTATCTATCTTTTTATAAGCTTTTATTTTTTTTTATATATTTATGATGTTTATGTATGCGTGTAGTTTATAGGGTATATGAAGACGTGATTCTATAAGTGGGCGTGGCTCCTCCCATACAACAGTCACACAACATTAAAATTGTTTGTATTCTATTAGTATTTAGTCATGCCTTCCTGATAGAAAGAATTTAAAGGCATGGGACAAGGGGGTGCAGCAGGTGCAGCACCCCTCATTCAACTTCAATCTTTGATTTGGCACTTCTTTAAAAATCCAAACAATCAAGTTTCTACTTAGGCAGCCCATAGTGTAATAATAGTGTAATAATATTATTACACTATGAGGCAGCCGAGTTTGAGCAAATGGCATGTTGGTTTTCTCATATATGTACATATTTATCATAAAATCCATAAATGACATCCTAAGGAAACACAATCTTCTTCATGACGTATAAGCCAGCTGTGATACTAGCGGGGCAATATGGCCTGGTAGCCCAGCCCCCAGTATATATTTTATAAATTAATTTATAAGATTTAAATTAAATAAATAATTAAATATACATATTTATGGATTGACTAACTCTCAAAAGAGGTCTGAGGACCGACTTGAAGCACTTAAGAGATTTCAGTCGAAACGCCTCCTTTTCATCACGCCTACGCGCATATGCATCCATTTTGCCATACATTTTTAGCATGTGCTATGCTTGCTCGGGCGGAAGCTTTGAAGTTCAATTGAGGATTCCGAGGGCTAGACGATGGCAACAATGGAAACCTCATCCATCAAAGCCTCTACCTCCAGTGAACTAAGGACTTAACAAATAAATAAGAAGAATACATGTTTTTCAAATATATTGTATATGTACCTCCTTACACTTAGTATTGATATAAATTTAAGAATATGCATGGGCGTCCGTAGGATTTCACAAAGAAATATCCAGTTTTTATTGTGAGAACTTAAATTTTTAACTAAAGAAATATAAATTTAAATGACGGTCATTTAGAAGATCATAATTTATGGCACTATGTATTTCTCGTAAATGCATTTTGTTAGAAATAAATATTTTATAAATTTTCAGCACACAGATTTTAATCGGATGTAATTTAATTTTTGTTCTAAGAATATATTGGAGAACGTTATAAATCTTCCATCACAATGTTTATTTGAAAATTGTAATCCAACTGCAAACAAATTTTTGAAAACTTTTGGGGAAGTGTCTAAAGAGTTAAATTTCTTTAAATTTAGGTAAATTTGTATCGGGTCAGATGTGCATTTATCGCATTTTTATGATATCGGAGCTATAGGGGGCAGTTTCCACCTTTCCTTATCTGCGTACGACTATAGTTAGGAATAAAAACGGGACGCCGGCCAACGGACACGTTCTCGCACGGCGTCGGCGAAAAGTTAAATGATCTTACTAAATTTTTCCATAATATCCTGGGATTACATAAAGTTGTTTATTTATAACGACTTTGTAAAAAAACTATAAATAGACATAAGTCAATTTATCCTACTCTGAAACGAAATTTTTAAAATTACCTAACAATAATATAGCGTTTTTTCAAATTCCAGATTGAGATGATTTGAACTAACTGTTTTGTATCAAAACCGAATCAAAAATACCCCTCCCCCACAAAAACAAAATAATCCGTTGTACAATAGAATTCGTTTATGCGGGTTTTTACTTTATTTTTTTAATATTTGCTTTTAGATTTTGATATTAAATTGAAATTGATTTACAATAAACCGTGTTACGGACTTCATATTATAAAAATAATTATTTTACATACATGAACAGATCGAAACAAGAAATAGCATGAGCTTCCTAGAGATAGTTCACTCGCAGTGCGAAATGTGTAATTGAAGGGAGGTCCTAGCGAAACACATAGCGGTATTTGAGCTTTAGCAAAGGAATATGGTGTCGTCGTTTGGCAAGTCGTTTCAGACGTCAAAATTTAGTGATATGTTAGTTATATCTTGTCCGAGGGGTTGCAAGTCTAGGAGTAAATTATATGTGAGACATTGTTTATTGGAAGTATGTATGTACTTAATAGCGTTGATGTCAAAAATGCGGTCAATTATTCTCTAAAAAGGTTTTTCCTTTAAAGGAACATTCTCCTTGTTTTCGGGGTGTGATCGGATAAAACATGAAGTCGACAATTTTTATAGCTTCACCGGGATGTGATGGGGGAAATTTCCTGCATTTTGGGTCTTTCAACAGATATACTCGTATGACTTCTTACACAAGCGGAGTTATTGATAATTTGTGATTTTTGGTACTTTCTTCGCAGAATCCCAAAGTTTAAAGATGCCCAATCAAAATCTGTGCAGGGAATTTTTTCATTAGCCCGTTTTCTGCGCTTGCTCTTTGAAATTTTGTTGTGTTAAATTGCTATATCTTCTTAAGAGAATAGAAGAAAATATTTCCTTAAATATATTTGTTTTTTCCATTTGGAACTAACAAAGAAAGCCAAAGAGCTGAAATCTCGTTCCATATTAGTTGGAAACAAAAACATTATGGAAGATTAAAGTTAAGAATTGTGCAAAGGGAAAGGAGAGGGGTTTTTGTTTCCCGTAGTCCGGGTTTAGACAGGGAAACATCTGGAACGGCAACACTGGAATTGTGAATGGAATGAGTGTGAATGGCGTGTCGCCAGTACGGGAAACAAAAACCCCTCTCCTTTCCCCGTCCGTCCCTCTCCACCGAATACAGTGTTTCCTTTCCAGATGTTTCCCTGTCTAAACGCGGACGTACTGGCGACACGCTTTGTACACGCATTCCATTCACAATTCCAGTGTTGCCGTTCCAGATGTTTCCCTGTCTAAACGCGGACATTTATACAATTAATTAATTTTCACGCACGAAAGCTACGAACTGAAAATCAGTTTAAACATGTTTCAACTGATTTTCAGTTCGTGAAATCAGTTTAAACATGTTTCAACTCATTTTCAATTGACAGTTCTCAATTGACAAATTTCAATCGAAATGAGAACTGTCAATTGAGAACTGTCAATTGAAAAAGAGTTGAAACATGTTTAAACTGATTTCACGAACTGAAAATCAGTTTAAACATGTTTCAACTCATTTTCAATTGACAGTTCTCAATTGACAGTTCTCAGTTCGAGAAACCTGTTTAAACTGATTTTCAATTAATATAATATAATATTGATAATTGATAATATCAAGTGCTAATATCAAGAACTACTTTTCCTACACAAATGCAGAAATTGACTAAAAGGTTTATTAGATTACAATTGTATTTCATTTGTTGTAAAACATTATTTGTAATGAATTTTATGACAAAATTAGCTGCACTTTAGATACTAGACAAAAAATATATCTTGTTATTCATTTTGGTTGAAGCCATCAGCGGACAATTTTTACTTTCTAGGAGAATCACTCATCAATAATAGAACATTTTATTGGAAATTAAATTAAAAATATTTCCAAGTGAATGTCATTAATTAATCAAATTATATTACAATTGGTAGTTTCTGCTTCAAGCCACACATTCTCTATTTTTAACCATTATTTACAACTTACGACTTTTGGCCAGTATTTTTTCTCAAACACCCCTATATGCGGCGCTTACACTGCTTACACTGTTCAACTGGCCCAGCAGCATTGCAGAAACGAATGGCGCATTCTAGGACGTGCCCGAGAGCAAGACTCACAGTTCTAATGGCTAGGTTAAGTAAGCAAATAAAGCAATTGCAGTGTGACTGGGAAATTTGTTACGCAAATTTTTCTGTTTCCCTTAGATTTGAAACGCGTGTCGAATTAAAGCTGTCAGCTTAGGCCAGTAATTTTCTAGAGTCCCACTTCGTCTCCTCCAGCTTCCACACGGCTTGCTGCTAACTCCTACGATGTGCTCCGTTAAGGCATTTATTGCTACTTTCTTCTAAGGCTCTATCGCTCTATCTTATCAGTAGTAACATTTTTATTAAATTTGTTATTTGTTTAGGCTTCTTATTCGTGTATCGATATATTTATTGGTTGGTATGGTTGGTATAATGCAGTCTTTACGGCAAAACGAAAGTTGAATTCGAAATAGGCTTTAAGATAATAACTCCAATCAAAAGCATGCATTTTACGAACAAATAATTTGGCATTTTTTAGGTTTGTTCGTATATTAAGGCAGTTAATTATTACTGGTTTTATTTCCTCGCAAGTCGATTTTTATAGTGTTCCATACTCCCGCCCAAAGCAGTGCCACAGTGTCTAACAAACTTAAAAAAGAGTGTTATGAATCAGTGTTGATATATGTATGTACTACTACTCTTTCTTACTCTAATCCTAAACGAAGCACCGTATGCGATCGATACTAGTCATACTGATCGAAACATATTTACGGTGACCAATCGTTCTCAACAATACAGAACAGGTCCTTGTTGCATATGCATTTTTTTTACTACAAAGTACAGAAATATACTGAATTTTTACTGTATTTCTTTAAAATTCTTAAAGGCGAACTAAAATAATGTTAACAAACAATAAACGATAAACACAAAACGGATAAGAACTTACTCACAGATTAACTGGATATTTGTTCTTAATTCATTTTAATGGACTCATACTCAGCGTACAAAATACAGTTTTTACTTATATGGAATTGACGTCTGTGTATGAATACTTAAGTTTTTTTCAAATTTACAATTGTCGAGGAGTTTAGTGAAAGAGAAAGAAATATAGGCTGGGCACTTTTAATAACTTCCTGCAGACACAATTTTGTTTCAGATATGAAGTCATTATCTAATTAAACACAATTAAATTTAAATCTTTTGATTTTATTTTAGTGCTACTCTGTATTTTTATTTCAAAGATATGATCACCGTATAGTATATATAACAAGTTAAAATATTTTGGCCATCACCTTCCAACCTGCAGTTTCGATCGTAATATACTACATTATATTCGCACCCAAATCGTTTTCGATCATAAGTGAAATGTGCAACAAGACAGATAGATTTTTCTCAAGATGGGGTCTGAAGAAGCAGTTTTGCATGTAAGTCCTACTTTTTTCCACCGTTTCTTTAGCATGGGCCATCCATGCTTCTCGATGTGCCGGAGTTTGGTCGCGATTATCGGTGCAGTATTTGAGTGGAAATGGTATGTGCTGGGGATGCCATATCACATTCATAAGTGCTAAGATTGAATTGATCGCATTCGAATTAGCATATTTTGCGAATATTTCAAGTGACCGCTCAAGCCATTCTTTGCATAGAATTTATATTTTTCATCTCTCAACTTTAATTAAGTTTAGACCTTGAAATTATGAAATACAACAAAAAGTGTAGTTTAATTTTTTATTGTGTATTTTAATAGTAAAAGACGCTTTTGCATTCGCAAATGGCGAAAATGTTCCAACTTTTCACGAGTTTTCTTTTATTTTTCCATTGCACACAAAAACATGCCGTGCTCAGTGACTCAGTGATATGCATACAGCAGAGTTTCTTACATATGATATTACATTTGTTTTTATTTATAACCAGCATTTTTAAGCATTTCATTGTCAAGGCGCAAAATTAAGTATCATTTAATTGCCAAATGTTGGACATTCAAACAAGGCGCGGGTTTGTATTAGCTTTACTTTTAATTGCCATTTGAGTTAAATGAGGACTTTGGAATTGAACTTTAGTATTTAACTTCTAGCTCTTTTACTGCTAACAAAAATCACGCAGGATAAGTAAGAATTGATATTGAACAGATTCTAGACTTTGTGAAGCAGGACTGGTTTCTGCCTTGTGCACATACATACATTCTTGTACATATTTTTCCAGAATATTCTTCCAATACATGGGAATCCACCTCTTTTACACGGTTTTAGTCGCACGTTTTATTGCTTCATTTGCACGCTTTTTGTATTAATTACTATGATTATTGCTTTCTGTTATATGGTCGCAAGCATTTTTGTCTGCTTAAAAATTCAACTATGTAAGCGAAAAGGCAAGCATTTTTGGTATTTGTTTTACTTATAATGTTTGTTTTACTTATGCTGTTTTTTTGTACAACATTGGATTTAAATAAACATATCGTTTGTTTTTATTGTATGATTTTTGACTAGGTTTCTTATTGAACCAAATAAATATCCATTTTGTGATGCTCCCCCTGCTTTTATGCCATTACTCTGTGCATAAATTTTATCTAGTTCTTGTGCTTCCAGTGTTTGGTCCCGATAAGCATATTCATATTGAAATTCTACTATTTTGGCATGATTCCTTTCCTTGGAATCTACCCCAATAAGCAATTTCATATGGAATTTACGGAATTTTATTTCATCGCCCGGTTTTTTTTGTTCCAAACGTGTAAAAGCAAGATCCAGAGTATAGGCCTGATCTGATCAAAGCAATAAGCAAAGTTTTACAACAAAGGTGTTATTCAATGCAAAGGGGCAGTTGCCAGTGATTGCTAAAGGCTTACATTTCTTAAAATTTAGATACATTCAGTTTCCATGTCTTGAATGATCAAATTGCAAGAAATTCTGCTGCAGAATAGGATCGAATTCACATTCGAATTTCAGCCAATTATATGAAACTGCGTAAGTTGCTACAAATAAGAGGAATAGGATCGGTCCTTAGTTGCCTTGAGGAACACTCGAGGATTTACATCAATCAATTAAGATTCGAGGATTTTGAAATGCATTTCCTGTAAAACGCAACTTCGACTTCGAAAATTGCGTTGTGAATCCCCAATTAAATCGAGTTTATACATACGAAACGAATTTCATAATAATTTTTATCATATGGGGAAAAGCCTTTTAATGCACACGTAGCAGATTTCAGCAGGTTCGTAATAGAAAATCCCTTAAGAAAACTACGCTGAACGCAATACAGGACAATACAGAGTGGACCAATTAAGATAATTTGTTTGCGAAATCCGATTTAGAACTATTTTCATCCTTGCCCTGTTTATGAATTTCTACAATTGTATGTTAAAGTGTAAATATATATTTAAAATATTAATTTTATTTATGCTGTTGGAAAAATTCGAAGAAAAAAATTGCGAAAAGTTGGAACGATGGCAATGATTTTTTGTAGCCTGTAACAGACGCTTTCTTTTCTAAAGAAAACATCGAATTGCTCACATACGGTGAACGAACCAGACAAATAAATAAAATTTCTGTTATTAACAATTTCGCCGTATACTAAATTATGACATCCCTCCTTTAAATGTTCCTCTCTTTCCCTACACGTCCTTCCATCTATTATAAAACGGTTTTACGTTGCTTTGCTTCAGTGGCTGTTTTTATTTATTGTGCCCTTCATTTTTACTTTGTTTCTTCCTTTCACTTTCTTCAACTTTCTTAAACCTCTATTCCAGAATATTTTCTAATATTTGCATGCAATTGAATATGAGCGTAAATGAATATGTATTCGGTATTTGTGTGTGTATATTGTGTTTTTGAATAAAAATACTCAGTAAGGCTATAACAAAAACAGTATATGTATTCATATTACTTTTTACTCTGCGAAAAATAAGAGAATTAAACAGGAACAAATTAATTTCTCAAAAAATAAACAATTGAAATTTCGTTATTTGCTCTAATAGGCTCTGTTCCAATTCGTTGCCTTCAGTGATCTGTCGCAGCTATTAGGGTTACAGCTTTTCGAATTCGTTAAGTTGTGTTTAAAAGGATTCTTATAATAAAACGATTATCTATGAAACTTATTGTTCGCACATGCCGGCAATTATGTTTAACAATATTTTTGAATTATTGGTTTCGCAGTGACCAGATGTAGTTGAAATATAATTTTATAGAAATTAAAAGTTCACACTTAGAATTATTGCTCTCGAAACGTAAGATAACTAACTTAATAATTGTTCGCAATGTCTTACGCGTACGTATTTTTAATTTAGTAGTTGTATAGCTCCGTATTTAATTAATATAATTAAATCATCAACTTATTCATATTTTTTTGGAAAATAATAAACAAATAGTATTTCCTCAGTATTTGGTTAAAAAGAATTGTATGTAATTGAAAACTTAAAACTAAAACTCTAAGAATATATTCCTTTTGTTTTCTTTTCAGGCGGTGGTTTTCTTCTTTTGTTTATTTCTCTTAGATTTTCAAACCTTTTACTGTCCTTTACTATTCTTCTTCTTCTCATTCTTTAAGTTCGTTTTGTTCTTTCAGTAGATTCGTTCGCTAGGGTCTAGATAAGTTTTGTAGAATCAAGTGCTGCGCACAGTTATGTTAATAAATCTGCAAAAGAAATCGAAAACCTAACGTTAAAAATATTATCTTGATTTTAGTCTAAGGCTGAAGGCCTATTTATGCAAACTTCACGTAACATGACATAACATAGCACGAACAATTGGCACTAGAAATGTTCCGAGTACCGGAAATAACGCCAAAATATACCTTAGTCCCCATTGATGGCAGTTTTGGTTTGTAAAATCGTTTCTTTTGTACCGCCAGAATAGCGATGTCTTTCTTTTATGTCTTTTCTTTGCTCTCATCGAGATGCGTAATATTTCCATCAAGTAATTGTAGATAGATAGAAAAACTATAGTTGTTGATTGCGCGAAAAAGCATTAGGTAGAATTGAAATCAATCACAATTGAATTGAGCGCGGATAAATTAAAACGATTTCAATTTAAAGTGAAATGCGGAAAATTGGGAGACTTTTTTCCAAAACAAAATCAGTCGAGTTTGTAATTTTTTCCTAAGCTTAGCATATTTAAACATAGTGCTCTATTATGTGGTGTCTTGGTATGAAATGTAGTGTTAAGTTTGCATAGTTATGACTTAAATGCTGCCGACATAAGGAGGACGACGACTGCATTTTCAATCTAGAAAATTTTTAAAACAACGCTTTAAGTATTTGAAATTTCGAGATGGCGACACAGTTCATGATAAATACAAAGGAAAGTTGCAAATACACAGAAATTTTTTCTTTTATCGAACCTTACAAAAATTTAAAAACAAGTTATTTTTAAAAACCATCTAACAATTGCATCTTGGATTAGTTTTTAATAATCTTTGCTTTAGCTGAAAATCAGGTAGATTATTTCAAGTCGAATAATCGGTTTCTGTTTCGGCTTCGGGTGTCATTCCCTTACATACAGCAATCTTCGATAAAAATAAATTATAGATAATAGTAAAAGTCTAGTATAACTAAAACTCAATTTTGTTCCTTTTCAAGCTGATGTTTTCTTCCTTATGACGACGTTATCGCACCCTCATATTTTAAATAATTAGTTAGTAATTTGAGCCAAGTCACACCTTGTCGTGCGGCTCTAGCTTCACTGGTGGTTGCTTCGGTTTTGTCAACGCGTAAATATTGGGACGAACGAATTAATTTGGCTTTAAGTATAGATCATGTGTGTGTGTGTGTAACTAACTACGCGGTATGTGATATCCTACTACTTCTTTCGTCATCCTATAGTATTTTAGCATATTCAATTTGTATGTGTTATTGAAAGATAATGCACTTTTCTTTGAGATTAACAACATTCCCGTTTAGGCATCATCTTCTTCATCAGGCCCCTCGATCAAGTCATTAGGATCATCAAATTCCGCAAACATAATAATATCGTCGGAATTCTCGGCCACATCGCCGGCAGCCTCTTTTAAAACCGCGTCATCATTTTCAACTTCAAGTCTTTTACGTTTCCCTTTCATACTGTTGGGCAGTGAAGTACTAGAGCGTCTGCGCTGTAATTTGAATGCAGCGGCGCCGACTACAGCGCCGGAGAAGGGGGAATGTTGTGCGACATCATCAATGGGCGCCGTGTCATCCACCTCAGTCGGTTCGGTTCTGGCAGCGTTTTGATGCTTCAGACGCAACTGTTCGAGCTCCTCAGGAGATCGCTTCTTCCTAAATTCATAAACGAGCGGGAATATGTGTTCGATGGCGGCTTGTACATTGGCCACGCTGGCGGCTGAAATCAAACAAACAAATAAACGAGATGAGCATAAGAAAGACGCGATGGCAGAGGCTACTTACCGGTGACTGTGATACTGCCTGTGGAGAAGATCTTCAAAGTGGCCTTTGGAAAGCGCAGCTTATAGGTAACGCCAGGATGGAGCTCGGGCTCGTAGCTCGCCTCCTTCTTGTACTTTTCAGAAAAGTTCACTATCTTGATGGCCCACGGCATGCTGCACGTACCGAGCACATTGACTACGCGAAAATTGTGGAAGCGAACTCGAAAGCCCAACTTCTCAAGGCACCGCGCGTAACGGCGAGCGGCGATCTTGGCCTAAAAACGCCATTCAAAAAGTGTTTATTTTATGAACTGATAGGCGTAATCGTTTGGAAGTGACTAATACTTACTTGATCCTCAGAGGTTGCGCCAGTACAGGTGATGCGACCCGACGACCAGATCGACGCTGTGGTGTATGGACGACGCAGCTTCATTGTGACCATACCGTTTTCACGCCGATATTCGACATTAAACCCGTTGAGCGCAATCTCACGCAGATTCAAGTGGCACCGCACGCTGAAGGAGCACACAACGTTGTTGATAACAATGTCGATTTCCGGTTCCGCCTCTTGCTCTTGTTCAACGTTGGCTGTGGCTACAGCGGTGCTGGGAACGTCACCAGCTGTCGCTTCTGGAGTATGATGCTTAATAGATGCTGTGGTACTGGAATTGCTGTTAGGAACTCTTGATATTGCTGTTGCAGTAGATAATTGGCCGCCGCCATTCATCAGCATACCTGCTGCTGGTATTGTTGTAGCACCTGCAGAAGCCTTGGTAAAAGCGGAGTTGCTAGATGACGGCGAGTACTTTGGGCGTTCTAGTTGCAGCTGTTGCTGTTGCAGCTTGATCTGCTGCAAGGTAGACAAACCGTAACGATGTTGTGACTTTGGCTGTTGCTGATGCTGTTGCAGAGGTTGCGCTTGTATGGCGGGTGTATGAGTGCTTTGTGACTTGGCAGTCGCTTGCTGCTGTTGGCGATTGTTGCCAGCAATAGTACTAGCAACACACACATTTGTCGGTGGTTTGCTCAAAATTGTTGCATGGTGCAGACGTTGCGTGGTGTTGCCAGCGATTATCGTGTTGTTGTTCCGATTAATTAGCACGTGCGTAGTCCGATTGTTTCCGTTGTTGGCAACAGCAGCGCCACTGTTGCTATTGCTGTTTACAGACTGCTGCTGCTGTTGGCTAAATTGTGAGAAATAACGTGTAGCGGCAGCAACACCTGTTGCTGGTGTTTGCGGCACACCCAGCATCGTTGCGGCTCGCGGAGCTTGATGTTGATGCACATAACCAACAGCGGCCGGTTTCGCGTGGAGCTGCTGGCTGCTGGCGATCGCAGCGGTTGGAATTTGCTGTTGAAATTGCTGCTGGAAACTGCTACCGCTGCTCATTGTCGGATGGCTAGTGGTAGTTGCTGCAGCCGCTGTAGCGGCGACAAAAAAGGCACCTTGCGTCGTGTTTACAGTGTTTGCAGCCGCTAAGACTGCCAAACTTCCTCCATGACCGGCCGTCGATACGATGCTCCCAATCGGTAAGCTGACCATTTCATGTGGCATTAGCAACCGCGTTGTAGCGGCTGTTGCTGTCGTAGTTGTTGCTGATGATCCTGAGGTCGTTTGTTGCTGCTGCTGCAACAACTGCTGGTATTGTTGGTAACTTAAAATGCTGCTGGCTCCCGTTGCCCCGTTTGTGAAAACAATTGTTTGATTTTGCGGCAGCACTATGTTACCGCCTAATGTCGCCACGGTGGTAGCAGTGGACGCCCCTGCAATGTTGCTTGTGCTCGTCGCCGCCGCTGATGCGCCGACCTGCGTGGCTGCCGCTGAGCCTCCCACCACGTTACCAACTATAATGTTGCCTCCTCCATTTGTGAGTACCTTCATGCAATTCTTGTTCTGCTGCAGCAACGTGGCCATTCCAATGTTGCTGGTATTGCTAATGTACATTTGCACTCCTGCGTACCAGTTCTTTGGAGGAACAGAACAGTCTATCTATGCACGGGTCCGCACACCCACGTTCCCGCGACGTCCTGTTGTGTTTCGCTTGCGGCTTCCTTTGTTATCGTTCCTCTAAGCTTGGATTTGCGCTCGCTAATTCCTGTCCGTTCTGTTGAGATATGCAAACAATCAGCCTTCTCCTTTAACACTCGTTTCACCTGCTCGTTTTTATCTGTTGCGTTCTTTTTGTTTTTTTAGCATTCACATTTTTACAACTTTCAAAAAGTTATCAATCTTTTTTACGAAGACTTCTTATTGTTTCTGGATCTTCATTGTTTGTTTAAATAAGGCTATTTGTGGATTTGTTTCCTTGCTTTTCCTTTTTTCTGTTTGTAATAAAACTAAATCTTTGATTTCATATTGATTTTAAATACTAGAAAAGTAAAGTCTTCTCTTCTTTCTCCTTTTAGTTAAGATTGTAATCAGTTGTGATTAGGTTCCCTCTCATAGTGTTTCGTAATAAAGTCTGCGAATTAAAACAAGTAAAGAAAAAGTTATTATTGGAATCCATGGAATCCCCACCTATACAATATAAAAATATTTCTTTTTTGGACGACCCGAAAACCTTTCAAAATTATTTTTAACTTTTACAGTGAAAATACGTTTAAGTTATAACGACCTAACATCATGCCAATTTTCAATACACGCTCCCTTTAGGGCAACGGAACCCTAAGAGTAACAAAATTAAAATGTAATTGCTCGAAAAGTGGAGTGAAGCAGGTATTAAGTAAAATTCTGTAAAGTCCGAAATGAGCTGCTACGAAATATAAGAACAAAATGACTGCCTAAGCGGGGAATTCCCAAATTTTTGGTTGAACTACTAGTATTAGTATGGGATATAACAAAAAAGCGAAAATAATTTCCATGTATGTAAATATGTAATAAAATCAATCCTACACTCAATGAGAACAATGCGTGACTGAACATTTAAATAATACTATAAAAAACACTTTTTAAAAATAAGCTATTCTATTTAATTTAAAGGAGTACTTCTCCTTGCCCGTCTGCCCTTTTCTTGGTCTTCGTTGTTTTCGGTTCAATAGGAGCTCTCTCCTTGCCCGTCTGTCCCCGGAACATGAGTTGATGTATTTGATGTGATTTAATGAAATATCTACATAAGTATATAATATTATTTGTACGGGCCTAAGTTAGGCATACATCTAGGTCATGATACATTTCGCATTCTATAAATACGACAAAATTATATATAATGCGATTTAACAGCTCCTGGCCTGTCTGTCCTTACGTGCTTCTTCTTCCCTGTCTGTGCTCTGATTGGCTATTGCAGTTTCACTATGAACTTTGTTTAAAGTAAAAAATTTAATATTTTTATTATTGATTCATGTATCGTGCGCCTGTTTACGCATGTATGCAAAGTTTCACATCTCTAAGTAGTCGGGAAGTGGGTGAAAAATTGATTACTAGATTTGACTACAAACATACATATGTATGTGCATACATACAAACAAACCTGAAGTTAAGTTAATACATATAAAGTTTATAAAAGCTGTGGATTTTTTATTGGTTGTTATTCTCTGTACTTTTATAAATACAAGAAAAATATAATTATTCAAACATTATTTTTAGTAAAAAAACTAGGCCGTCTAAAAGTTTAACATGTTTTTCTCATACTCTTGTATATAGATATACATATACATACATACTCTTATACATTTTCATGAACCACAGAGAAAAAAAATTTCCTGAAAATAACTGTCGCGAAATTAGTTTATTCGCATTCGAGCATTGCTAGTACACATTCAATAGTTTTCGAATGTCTGGCATCACTGAAGTAATTTCAGCTGAAATTATGATACAAAAAATGTGCTCTCAAATATGTATGTATGTACTTATGTAGATGCAAATAGCAGACGGCGAATTATGTCAATGCAAGCAAGAACGAAAAAAGGGAGCTTACTACATTACATGATTGAGAGGGAAAACAAGAGAACGATTCGCAGCTGTCGCGCCAACTCTGCAAAATATCAGCGCGACACAGCGACATTCGATACAAATTTTAGGCTTTATTATAGGGATGCCAAGTTTTATTTAGATTCCTCCCGCATTAATAACTCAGATACGGTAAGAAAACAAAATATCACAGAAATAGAATCGTTCTACTGCACAATTGCTTAACGAACATTTTGTTATGTAGGAGCGCTTACTGCTCGGTTACTTCTCTAGTAAGAATTAACAATGATTATGGAAAATTTTTTCTGAAATTGGATCTGAGTAGATTAGGTTCAGGCCACACGAATGTATATAACCGTTGTGTTTTTTATAAAAGCGTTCAAATCCTCCAAGGTCGCGCTTTCTATGTTTGCAATTATGTAGTACTTTGATTTTGTTTTACTGCCTGCATAAAACTAAGCAATCCTAACAAACTTTCTACAGTTGTCTTGGTATGGCTGTTTTTCTGGTTGCAACTAAAGGAAACAAGTGTTTTTGAGGACTACATATTCACGATTTCCAGGCAAATATCTTAACATCCCCATTGGTTATTAAATACCGCGAACTTGGCAGCCCTACTTCATCGGTTGCGAGTTGAGCATTTGTTGGCAATTTTAAAAACGCGATGACTAGTCTGCTGAGCGTCGGCAAGCCGCTTCCGAAGCAACACCATAGAGGGGCTGCGCTTCAAACTATAGTAGCGGTAGAAGCGTGTGGTCTACTCTATGATTTCAGTCTCGTTGATTTATTGTTGGCATGTGGATTTTAAATTTTTGCAATGTTCTTGTTACTCATGCATATCAGACATGGGGATCATTTGACATTGCCTGTGTTGCTTCGCCACAATTTTCAATCTAGGTGAGAGAAAGAGGTACACAAGGAAGTAGAGAAGGGGTCGCATGAACCAGAAACAGTCGATGACGACGACGGAGGCTTATTTCGTATTTTTATAACAACGGCCATCATTCTCAACATTATGCATTTACAAGTACATATTTCGATAGAGAAAAAACCAAATATTTGAAGAATGCGCTCATTTGTGTCTTTCGATTTCTGTCCTTCATCTTCTGCTCCCATTGAGATTGTCAAATCAAACGGAGAAGCGAAGAGCAAGGTAATCGACAATGCTCATTGTTTGGGAGTGAATTTGTACCTGCTGTCAATTGGCCCCAGTGACTGTGTTCGTTCCATTTGGCTTAATTTGAGCTTTGGCTTCGACCTAAAATTGTGTGTTCACAATTTGCCGGTTCCCAAATAGTTTCGCTGAATTTTCTCACAAATTTTGAAAACATAACTGCATATTCAATTAAGGTTTTATCTAAAAAAACAGCTAACAATTGCAACTTTGTCCTAATTTTAATAATTTTATTTGCTTCGTTTGACATGCACGATATTTTATTAACGAAACTAAATAGCTATTCATATTGATATGCTTTCTCGTTTGATCAACTTAATCGTTAATAGTAAACAAGTCACAGAATTATGTACCTACTCCAGCCATTCAGAAATTTCTTGATAAATTTATGCATTGCCGACTTTCTTAACAAAGAAAATGCTTTTGAATTCTGGAAGCAACATTGAGGAACACTTACCAAATATTACTTTAATTTTGCTATTTACATTTATTCATTATTGCAGTTACTTCCACAATTCAGTAAATTAATTGAAATTTCCTTTAGATATCAGTCTGATTTCTTTTCAGCAAGGTTCGCGAAAAGAGATTCACAAAAATTAATTTTGACAACTTGTCATTCACTACAGAGGGTTGCCAGACTTTCCATTTATAAACTTCTCGTTTTCGGCAATATCGTTCCACTTTTTCGGATGTCTTGGCTCCGTTTGCAAATCCACCACTGAATTTTTCTGTAATAACCACGTCTAGCACTGAGTACAGAAATAGCTAAAAATGTTTCGAAATAAATTATCTTTCTTCGCTGCGCTTAGTCTTTTATTGGAAAAAGTTTGGAATTCAAGCTATACAAGTGGACTTGGCAACACTAACAGGAAGCTTAACAAAGCTACCCCTCTCTAACTCATTGTACGCACATTATCACATTATTCCATCTATGAATATCCAGCAGGGATGCAAAGTGGAACTTAGTAGTTTTTTATCAATAAAATTTTCATTGCACAAAATTTTTCACAGAATTCAAGGACGCTAATTGACTTTTTTATGAATAGAGTTGCTAGTAAAGCGGTATTCGATCTCAATTTATTGACATTTTAAGAGCTACGTATATGCCATAATTGTTCAATTTAGAGTACTAAAAATGAGTTGAAATGTGTAAATCATGTTTCATGTTTGGACTCCGAATATCTAAAATAGATGTACTATTCCTATATGTATTTCACAACCAACTGTCAGACACTCCATAATGCTGCAAACGAATCAGAACACTTAAGGAAATTATATTGTACTGAAAAAAGTAAAATTGTATCCCTGATATTCAATTATATTATATGAATATACATATATACATACATATATTAAGTGCATATTATATTTGCATACATATATATCTCAATATGTATGTACTTATATCTTTAGTTGATTAATCCATCATAAACAAATTTATTCGAAAAGCGACAAAACAATTATCAAAAAAATGAGCAAACTTCTATGAAGCAGTATAGAGAGAAGAGTGCGCGCGACACATTTCAGCTGATGAGAATATAACACGAAATAGAAGAATTGCAAAGAATTTAATTCGAGGTGTAAAAGCGACAAAAATTTCAATTTCGTGGTTTTCATCTATCTACATGAAGATTCTCAACAGCTTTGTCGCACTACGAATTACGAAATTTCTAGGAGAAAAACCACACGTTATTTAAACAGAATTTAATAGAAACTCAATGCCTATGCTCGAAGCAAAATTTTTTACGAAGTAAATGTTTATTGCAAGAAGTTGTAAGCCTACTAGCTAAATATACAACGTGATATTATTAATATAGTAAGATAGCAAGTATTTAAATAAGTACAGAATTCGTTTAGATATATCACAATATATAAAAAATCACCTTTGTACCGCAGGATTTGGAAATACTTTCCCATTAAAATCAAGTTAGTACAATAAATCCAAATTCGAGATTTCTGGTAAATTTGCAAGAACTAATAACTTTTTATAAACAATGGCAGATAACTGTATATTCTTTAAATTTGCATAATTAACGAAAATCGTAGTAATAGCTGCACGTCAAAATCGTATATGTATAAAGAGCGTGATTCCAATAAATAAAAGTAGCGAGAACAGCAAACCAATTTTTTCACTCAATGAAATTTTCCTTCTCTTTCTATCACACAAGAAGAACAATGTGATACTGCACTTTTGCACACACACAGAGTCAAGCAAACACGCAGAGAAGCGCCAAGCCACAAGAGGAAGCGAAGGCAACGACAGCAAAAACAACAACACGACAGTATTCAACTCGAACGAAAAACGGCGAGCGCGCGAGTTCAGTTTTTAATTTTTGCCTCAGCCGCGTACAACGCGACGAGCCCGAGCAACCGTGTCTGCCAGAAAATCTGCTTCTTTTTCACTCTGTGGTGTTTTCCATGAATTTCTTTTCGATTCTTTGTGTTGAAATTTCTTTTTTCACAAAAATTATTGCGTTCTGTGCAATTATAAAATGTGCCAAGTGTTTAGTGTACTTTAAGTGGGAGAAAATTTGAGACTATTAGCAACAAGATGTGCTACTGATTCAGCATGAATTAACGGCGATAAATTCCGTTCATGTTTTTGTGAAAATCTGAAAATTTTTATGTATCGAATTTCATAATTACATAAGTTTATTTTTCATTTCTTTAACAATTGCTTGTGTTTTTTTGTTTAACTTAAATTTTTATTGCTATCTTTAATTGGATATTAAGTTTTAGAACAGAGCGAGCGCGCGTACAACTACGACACAACGAGCAGCGAACGACACAGTCATCGTAGCAATGCCACAGCCATTTTGTACTTTTGCATCGAATTCGTACAACTTTGGTCTCCATACCGCAACAGACGAACAGAGAATTTATGCGTCTTTGTCGCTTGTCGCGCATCAGTTCTTGGTAATACTTGTCAGTGCAGTGCTGTCGGAAGTACTCTAATCGTACTCAGTGATGCCAACTTTGCGCTTTTTGCTCCAGATTTTGTAACTTGTTTAAGCTATATAGTTATGTGAATCTATGTTAATTTTGAAACAAATATTGACGAGTCCAATAAAATTTATAAAAACTAATGTTTTCAAAACATTTAGCGTCACATAAAATTTAAGATAATACTGACTTTCAAAGTCGATGTTAAGCGAGCGCTGCCCGAGCATTTCTTTTGACACATTTGTCCACTGGACACTTATGTCCGAACATCAAACGTTTGACATAAATTTCTAGAGATTCTAAAGAATGTCAAATCATAACGAAAGTAGCTTTCCAATTTTTTTTTGTACACAAAAATAGCAAATATATTGGGGCATAGCCTACTTTTCGAATTTTTCGATAAAAATTAAAATTTTGCTTTAGATAATTATTTTAAGTCAAAAGTCACATAGCACAATTGTGTATGCTGGGTCGCAAAGGGTTAAGAAAATATTGTATTTTCCGATTGATGGAATTTGTGATAAATTGTGCGAATAGGCGTAATTTTAAGCGGATTGCGTTAAAAACAATTTTAGAATATCTTCTTTCCGAACAGCAGGAATTCTTTCAGTCGAAACGCCGGGTAAAGAACAGAGAATCGTACAGAATAACCTGATGTCTGTGAGATGTGGAATGTGCAACGATATTTACTGATAGGCGGCTTCCTGTTTGCGAGCTTTGCACCCACGCTACAGCAAAGTGAAGAGTTTCATGAGGAGTTATACGTGCATCCCTTGCCCAGTGGTCACGTCAATACATTTTTTCAATTCACTACTCGGTGGCACTACGGAGAGAAAAGTAATTGTAAGTGGCCTTCCGAATTACACATATCATAAAGTCTGATTGTTTTTCCTTTAAAAGTGCACAACACAAAACTGATTCCCCGTCCAATTTCGGAAATTCTACTTCAATATGATGTAAAGGAGCTGCACATTGGTCTTACTCAGGGTGCATGGCATTATGAGACTTGGGGATATCCGGTTATAAATGCAGCAGCGGGTGCTGAGGCGTGGGCATGGTTCGGTGCGCCTAATCTCACTTCAGAAGAAGTGGATGAGCAGTGGACTAAATTGGCCAGCACAATTTCCGGCATACTCTGTGCATCCTTAAACTTTATAGACAAAAGCAATAGCATCGAACCAAAATTCGGATTCCGCCCACAATTCGTAACGGGTAATAGTGGGTCGAGAAATGTGCGGACGTTCGTTCGCTATGCCAGTTTACCGCGTGAAAATGTATGCACGGAAAATTTGACGCCATGGAAAAAGCTCCTGCCGTGCAATGACAAAGAAGGGCTTGCTTCACTGCTCAGTTCTGTATACGTACATAATACGAACTATCATTCGCTTGGCATCAAGATTCGCACTATATGTCAGACGTACGAAGATAATTGTATTCTGGACTTCACCGAAACAGCGAACTTGGTATATGACCCCAAGTTGCTTGGTTCCAACGACTTTTCATTACGACGCCTGTTTGGTAGAGGTTTGAACGGCCATTGTATCTTGGCAAAGTCCAGCAAAATATATGTGAATTTACGGGATGCGCACCGATACAATTTGAGCCCTGCACCCACGTACAATTTTACTTCGGAGCGCGGAGGTGCGAGTACACATATTGGTGTCTTCGATGTCCAACAGTTAGAAGAAAAAAATCTGTTTAATATAGCTTGGATTAAACGAAATGCGCAAGATGGTGTGATGATCGCAACACCGCCACCTATCTATGCACATCGCTTTATTTTGGGCCACGGTCAGGAGAGGGGTCAGGTCATTACACAAGTAACCAATAATCATTATGGCTCCTTGCCCGTGATATTGCAAGAGCACATTCCATGGTATGTACCTTCCTATATGCACACTTTAAAAATAGCAGTTGTTACGTCAGAGGATCAGCAAGAAATCAAGCCGCGAGCAATGCATTACGTCCCTGGTGAGCAGCGTGTACGGCCTTATCAGTTGGAAATAGCTTTCGATGTGCCCGCTTTTAGCACCGTACAAATATCATTCGATTTCGATTATATTTTCCTAAAATGGTTGGAGTACCCACCCGATGCAAATCATGGTCACTATCTCGGTTCGGCAGCATTATTCACATATCTGCCCATTGGACGAAACTATTCGGCTGTACCTTTCGAAGGCTACCTGTTCGCGGATGCGTTCAACGCTTCTCAGTCCATGTATTTTCTTGAATTGCGCACCGAATCCCTAATACTTTCGTTGCCAACGCCTGATTTCAGCATGCCTTACAACGTAATTTGCTTGGCATGCACCGTAGTTGCGCTAGCATTTGGCCCTATACATAGCGTGGCCACCAAACGGATTGTTGTGCAACAAAGAGAGGCATCACCCCAATCGTTAATTAGCAAATTAAAGGAAAAAATTTTCAGGAAGAAAACGAAACAGCAAGACCAAGGATCGACCACTTCTGCAAAACAACACGATGAGACAACAGCAACCGGTGATTAGCTCAACCAAATCAAGTAAATATGAGCTGAACACAATCTAGAGAAACATATAATAAGTATACGGAGCAACTTAGGATTAATATCAGATCTCTGTACAACGCTTAGTAAACTATCGTGTTATGAATATTAGATAATATCCATCCAATTGATACCTATTAAACATTCAAAATAAAACTGCTTTATGTTTGTGGTTTCTTCACAATTTAAGTTGTATTATTGACGAGCTGAAAAGGAGAGTGCATTGGGTAATTGGATACCACTAAGTTCGTGGACTGCGTTTAAATACCTATACATATTGTTTTTCGTGTTTTCTGATTTTTTTTTCCTAAATATGTAGTTCTTTTATTAGTTTATTGGATAACTCTGTTAACGTTTAAGAAGTTTTCAAAAAAATGAGAATTTTTAATATGTGCTGTACCAAATATGCTTCAAAGATATACATAAATAAGTACATATATCAGCCCAAAGGAATATTCGTAAAAACGTGCTTCAATTTCTGTTTGTGCATTTTCGTTAATTATTGCGAACAAATTTCGCCTTTAAATTTTATACTTAAAATAAGTAAAAAGATGAAAAATTCATCATAATTGAATATCGGAAATTTGCATAAAATGAACGCAGCCGCTTATGTTTACTGCGGTGGCTGATTGCCATAGTAAGAATAGGCACCAGCAGGCGGCCCTTGAGGAGTGCCTGGAGGAGGCATTTGACCGCCAGGCGGCCTGTATCCTCCCTGGTAACCCTGAGCATATTGTCCTTGGGGCACAGTACCATACCCAGTCTGTGGTTGATGATAACCATGACCTGGATAGCCAGCAGGCGGTGGCGGACCATAACCACCAGGAGCGCCATAGGGTTGTGTGCCGGGGGGTGGTTGGTATTGGTTAGGCATTGGCGGAGTACCATTGGGTGGAGGAGCCGTAGTGTTTGGTGAAACTGTTGATGGTCCTCCCGGTTGCTGTTGTGGTGGCGGTACGCCGTAAGATGACGGTCCGCCAGTAGTAGGCGGTGAAGAATATGTTGCTTGTTGTTGATTTCCGCTATGTGATGCTGTAGGCCCACTCGAGACTGGTGGCTGCTGAGGGGGATATTGAGACTGTTGTTGAGATGGTGCAGTCGGTTGATTAGGTGCACTACCGCTCACAACGCCCGTTACCGATTGTGGTGGAGTTAACTGCACACTTGAGGGTGGTGGGATTGCGACATTAGGCGCTTGCTGGTTTGATGGTGGTGGAGGGGTTTGGCCAGGACTTGGCGATAAATTATAACCACTGCCAGGAGGTGGAGCACTGCCGGCATTAGAGCTGGATGCTTGTGTCGTTTGTGGCTGTTGTGGGGATTGGCTGGAATAGCCACCAGGTGTGTTGCCTTGGTATGGCGATTGTGGCGGATATTGTGACTGGGTGCCACTAGTAGTTGGTGGTGGTCCGTAGTTACCCGGTGGTACATTACCAGTCTGGCCATACGTGTTAGGTGGAGGTGCTCCATAGCCACTATAACTCATGGGTGGAGGTGCATTACCTGCACCTTGTGGCGGTCCATATTGGTTTGAAGGTGGTGGTGCCTGACCACCACCAGGTGGCCCATACATTTGGGTAGAGGGCGGTTGCTGCCCAGGGGGAACTTGTTGATTAGGCAATGGCGGCGGATAAGCGCCTGGAGGACCCTGTTGTGAATTTGGATTTTGATAAGGATGCTGACCGGGAGGAACTCCACTGGCAGACGTGGTTGGCATGCCCACATGGTGATAGCCTCCTTGTGTATTAGGCGGTGGCGGACCATAACCCTGCGAGGGAGGCCCATAGGGATAGCTACCTTGTGGTTGATAAGCTTGCGATTGTGGGGGATAGCTATAGTTGTGGTATCCACCACGATATTGAGATTGAGGAGGAGGGGGAATTTGTTGCTGCGTTGACGCTTGTTGTTGCAACTGTTGCGGAGGTCCGCTGGGTGGCCCACTGGTCGTACGTTGTGTACCTGTAGTATACATTACAAATTATTGATTACCCTACGTAGTATTACCTTTTGGTGAGTAATACTAACTTTGTCCAACATTCGGGGTTGACTGCTGTTGCCCACTAGCCTGTGACGGAACTCCAGCCCCTTGTGAATTGCCACGGTAAGGACCTTGCTGCGGTTGTTGCTGTTGAGGCGTCTGCTGCCCACCACCACTAGCTTGTATGGGTTGCTGACACTGTTGCGATTGCTGAGTGCTTGGCGGCATACCAGGATGTGATCCAGGCATCTGGTTGCCATATGATACTATTTGTCCACCAGCTTGTGGTTGATTACCAGAGTCCACGGTATGGGATAACGACGGCATAACACCTACTTGTGGGTGACCACTACTTCCAGGTTGTCCACTCTGCTGTCCACCCACCATATTATGAACCTGTGGACCCTGCTGTCCCACCTGTTGCTGCAGCATGTGAGGAGGCTGGAACGTAAACAATGAAACATTAGAGACAGTAAACATTTTATTATGTCTCCCTCTACACACCGGCAATATTTGAGCAGTATTCATTGCTGGGTCAGCTAGCTGTGCCAAGTAAACAAGATTTCGGTGCAGAGCAATAGTGTAGGTCATGCACTCTTGCGATTTACCCATGTTTTGGAAATCTTGAATTGTCTGAATAATTCCGCAATTTTCGTCCAAGATTTTTTGTATATGCGCTGGGCTTGGAGGTGGTGGTACACCACCACGTTGGGACGATGGAGGGGGACCACCGCTCATCATACCACCACTGCCTGTGCCGGGTGGGGCTCCATGACCACCCATTGTTGGTCCTCGCACCATGGAACCACCTGGTCCTACGGGAATGCCAATGGGACCACCGAGCTGACCCACGACGCCACCACCCACCCCACCTGACGGCTGCTGCGACGGTGTTGGTAGTTGAGGCGGTTGCAGAACACCACCTGGAGGTACCGTCTGCTGTTGAGGTTGCGGAGAATAAACTGCAGACATTTTACTGGCCGCAGCTTTCTTCTTCCGCTTGGGAGTTTTCTCCTGTTTTTCCACAATTTTCACTGTTCAATACTACGGTGTTACAAAAAAAATCAGCCTCCTAATGCTGATGAAGTGGTCACACAATTTATAACGCAATTTTTTTATCTTCCCCACATTATTCGACTAATTTACACAATGCATGTGAGCTAAATATTCCTTCGTTAATTGTCTGGTATAAATTTCTATAAATCTTTTCACATATTCGTCTTTTCAGAACTTGACGGACGCTGACGACGCTGACTATCGTCTTCACCTTTACAGGGTTGCACGTAATTTCAGTTACATACACCTTGTTTTATTTTTGGTATTTGGTTGTTGCAGTTGGTGTTTTCTTCCGCACAACATTACCATTACCAGCAGTGTTGCCAGAACCAGGGATTTCGCCCATATTTTGGGATTTTTGCACCTTTAAAGGGCGCGCGGTATTTTGAGTCTAAAAATGGGATTTTTGGGCTTATACTTATTTTGTATATTTTTTGTTTATTTATTAATAACTGTACATATTTTATAATTAGCACTGAATTTATGTAAAATCTTTAGCGCTTTAAACAAAAATTTGTTTATATTTGGTAATAGGGTATAATAACTTTGTGCGAAAATTTTAACGCATTAAAGGAGCCGTCCTAGCTATACTAGCTATAGACATAATACTATATAGAAATGATCAGAAACACTTTCTCATTTGATTTCCGGTTGTCCGTGTGTCTGTATCAGCCCAATCCTGAATATTCCCTGGGAGTTTAGTTCCCAAGAATTTTATTTTTCCTGGGAGACAAATTCTCCTATTCTTATCCCCTTGGGAGAAGCAAAATTTGGGAGAAGAAGTTCGAATATTTGAAAACAGCTTCTGGGCTGTCAAAATAAATGTAAACTTTCAAAATTTATTGAAAAAATTTTAAAAAGTGCAAAAATTGTGTGAAAAATGTTTGGTTGGCTTTTTTTAAGTGGCTTAATGATTATCAATTAGCATTGAGTGCTACGCCTCAATAAACCTGCAACCATTTGGCGGAATTCAAAACTTTTAGAACATTAATGGTTTTCATACTTTGGATGTCATTGGTGTTCTCTAGAAAAGCCTTTCAAACGTTTTAAGCCTTCCTCTTGCTAAGGCAGGACATTTGAACAAGAAGTGATCTGTCTTTTCTTGTTAATTCAGGTTTTCGCAGCTACTTCAGTACCGATTGAAGGGAATGCCGAGTCTACCAGCATGCTTACCTACCGCCCAGTAAGAGTACGTTTTTTCCGGTGTCATACGTGCAGCAGATATTCTTGGTGATTCTGCATGTCACCAAATCTCCTCATTGTCGTTTTGCTTCTACCTTTGATCTCGCTTATCGAAGCACCCACGTCTGCCGCGCTAGAATCGTCGAGCGCAGAGCCTAGCTTCGCCAGTTCATCAGCAGTCCTAATATATTTCTGCAAACTGGTACTCATACCAGAGTTCCTATAAATCTTCTAGCCAGGATTAACAGTTCCATCCTACATTCCTCCACCAGTTTCGATCGAATTTTACTAATTATGCTTGGGAATAACCCTGCTATGAATATCACCACATCGTCAGTATAGGCCACTACACTGGCATTGTCCACCTCCATCGTTAGCAACAGTTCATAACGATCAGCCATAGTATTGGAAATAGAACTGACCCTGGGCTAAGGAAAAAATTTAGTTTTGTTTGTTAGACCAATTTCAGCCTGGATGCGTTTGCTTTTAAGTAGCGACACTATCCAGGAACCGATGAAATCCTCCACCGCTTTGTGTTATGGCCTCTTGGATTCCTTCAATCCTGACATTGAAATTTTGAGCCGCTTCTGTCCCACATATTGCCGCACATTACTAAAATATTTCAATTTTTCCTTGCTTTTCCTAAGTTGCTTGTGAAAAAACTCCCAAAAAATCGTAGCTCCTTCTCCCATTTTTTCACATTGGCAATGCCTACTTTTTCCAATGGGAGTTTTTTTGACTTTTCGAACATTATTCAGAATAGCAGAATTGGGGACAGGGAAAAAAACTCCCAAAAAAATTTTATTCAGAATAGGAAAATTGGGAAATGGGAAAAAATTCCCAGGAATTTTCTGTTCAGAATTAGGCTGTATATCTTGCTGTCCGTGCGGACAGGAGAGAAAAAAGGAGTTGTCCGATTTGGACCAAATATGACACACAGTCGCAGTGAACCTTACACTACTTCATGTTCCGGGATTAGCAAATCGGCCGAAGGACACGCCCACAACGGGCCAGATGAAACCCGACTGATGTTTTTTGCCTTACTCGTTTCTCCTTTATGTTTGTCTATAAAAATATATGTTTGTATGTATATGTATTTAAGAATTGTTATCGAAAAACACGTTTTTTAATTAATATTTGTAAATGGGATCTTTTTCCGGGATTTTAGATTTTTTAAATGGGATAAAGAGGGCGTTTTGCATAAGTGAATGGGATTTTTGGAGCTAGATCTCTGGCAACACTGATTACAGTTTATAAACGTAGAGCGACAACACTGCTTACGAGAATGCCCAGGTGAATTGTTACCCGAACACAACTCTGCAAGACTTTTGTCGTGCGTGGGAAAATCAGAGAAAAGAATAAGGGTTCTGAAACTAAATGACAAAAAAACAATAAAATATAAAGTTAAATCAAATTTCGTGTGCACACATTGGTAAGACGTATTCTTACCAATGTTTTCTCTCGTTCAAATGAAGTTTCGGGCATTGGTACTCCTCTCAAAAGTTTGGACGTGCATTTGTTTCATGTTCAATCGCCAAGTGCGAGCTGTAAGTAAAGCGCTGTATAATTAGCAAAGTACTAGTCATTTTGAATCAAATTAGGCTTATTAGTATCCGCCGTTGCAAGAGACCGGAAAATAATAATTTCCCAACTTTATACAGTTCTTTCCTTTTGACATGGCTTGTAGTTTCAGTAGGCAATAGGATACTTCCGCTCTTAATTTTACTATCACCTTTCTTTCCCAAGTATGACATTTTACAGTTTATCGCGAAAGGTAGTATTACCATCTAAACTTCGAGCATTTGGCTACGGTTATCAGGCCATCAAGGTACACCAATTTTCCATAATGCAATAGATAATCGTATCATTTAAAGGAAACTTAATTTTTAGCGGTTTTTGAAAAGTAACTGCACAATATATAAGTTCTAAACAAACGTGTTTTTCCGCAGAACTCAATTGATTTGTTTAAAATTTAAAACAGCCAAAATTACTATATATTAATTAAATGTGCATATAAAAACACTGATATGAGCCTCTTTAGTTTGTACAGTATCAACCAGTAAAATATGAACTCTTTCCATTGTCGCCGGTGTCGCGGCATCGTCTCAGCATTGTACAACGCAAGACACTTGTCCTTGATTTAGACGAGACGCTGATACACTCACACCATAATGCTATGCCCCGCAACACGGTGAAACCGGGAACCCCACATGATTTTACCGTTAAAGTGACAATCGACCGGCACCCGGTTCGGTTCTTTGTGCACAAACGGCCACATGTCGATTTCTTTTTGGATGTGGTAAGAGAAATGCCCATGCCCTTGTTTTATTTTAGTTTTAACATGTTTCCATATGAACTGAACTTTATTTTTGTCCATTTTAAGGTGTCACAATGGTATGACTTAGTTGTTTTCACTGCTAGCATGGAGATCTACGGGGCTGCTGTGGCAGACAAACTGGATAATGGTCGCAACATTTTGCGCCGTCGTTATTACCGGCAACATTGCACTCCCGATTTTGGTTCATACACCAAAGATTTATCGGCAATTTGCAATGATTTAAATAGGGTATGTTGTTCGCCACACCCGTGTCTAAATTAAAACGATTTTTATTATGTGCAACCTACTTTCACATTGTTATGCTCGTCGCAGATATTCATCCTTGATAATTCGCCGGGTGCATACCGCTGTTTTCCGAACAATGCAATACCTATAAAGAGTTGGTTCTCCGATCCGATGGATGTGGCGTTATTGTCTTTGCTTCCTATGTTAGACGCACTGAGGTTTACAAATGATGTTCGTTCGGTTTTGTCACGGAATTTACATTTGCATCATTTATGGTAGCAGGTGAGTTAAATCTTTTCGTATTATGTATTTTAATATTTGAAAAACAAAACCTTAAACGCAATTATAGACCTGTTATCAATGTGAGATCTAATCGCACTTTTACATCGACTTCGCCAAAAAAAGTCCGATACAAAATGTGGTATATGTGGAGCTTTTCTGTGTACGAATAACAGAGCAATATTATTTTCCGACTCCTCCGATCGTCACTTTAAATCTACTACTCATGACACGAGAAACATGTTTAAATTTTGTCTATTAAAACACTTAAGGACCAAATAAGGTACCTTAATTGATCACCAGAAAAATGTCCAATGTTGAGATGTGCTTTTGTTAGATGTAGCAATGATGATTCATACCGTTTATTACTACCAATTTAAAATTATTGCTTTATTTCTAAGGGAATTAGTGTTTAGTATTAGCAGTTCTCTCTCTCGCAGCGCTCTTTTCCATAGCGGTCCACTTCCTAAGTACACTTTTAAACTTCTTCTTCTTATGAAACATAAATTATAATACATATGTATATGTATATCGCGTTAAACGGGATTTAAGGAAATATTCTTTTCGTAAGACCTGAGTCATTCGGAGTATTCGAAAACAGGTTTTTTCATTTAGACGAATAAATTCTTCTCTTATCCCTTCTTTGACGGCGTTTAGCCTTATTTATAATATATTTTGAGTTATATCATCATAACAGTTGCACCCTTATAATCCGATCCATATAGTTTTATAAAGGTTATAATCGCTTCAATTATCTTAAAATTCCCTGTTTCTTATTAAGAATTATTTTTAAGGTGTGAGTTCTGATTAAATTAATTGAATTTCGTTCTTCCCTCTTTTTTGCAGATTTACAAATTGAAAATTTGGTGCTGTGACACTTAAACGAGTTTTTGTGTTGTTTTATATGATAAGGATTATAAATTTAAATGAAGTAAATATACTATATTTTGACAAAAGACTACAATTTATAAGTTTTTATCTGCTCCTACAGAGCTTTTAAATATTATTGCTATTTAATTCCGCATTGTGTATAAAAAATTTCAGTTACCTGTCCAATCTTTTTTAGATAAGATTTAGTACGATCAGCTTACCTCTGGAATAATTTATTTATGATTTTGCTTTATGCTTGTAATGGTAATTTATATGGTTTTTTTAAATTAGAAAATAATAAATGGACAAATATTAATTAAAGTACGAAACCATTATATTGATTTATTTATTTGCTAAGAATTTATGTATATTTTTGTAAATGTCACGTGTAGATGACATGTCTTCTCCTTTCCAACTGGAAATTTCAGTAATTTATATGCTGATCTAAATTATTAAACTTATTCTCTGAAGTTGGAAAATTACAAGGAAATTTTACATTAGGAACAAAAACCACGAAAATTACACATATTTTCCATTTTTTTCATATAATGAGAAATACGTATACAATATCAAACAGTAAATAGTAAATTAATTCGACTTGTCGCAGTACGCCAAGATTAGTTTATAAGTTTCAGTCAGTAAGAAAAAAACTGAGTAATATACATAGATTTGTTTATATTTAAAGTTAAGAAGTACTATGTAACTTTAAAATTAAGATGCTTGTTGTAGGAAAAGTCAGTTTTCAGGTCTTGTACTTCCTTACATTATCTTCCTAAGTAGAAAAAGAAAGGCGTCATAATAAGCGGACCTTTGTAACCTATATACTTATTTTTAGTCAAGTAAATAACAATTTCGAACATTTCGAACCGTTAAAAATGTGCACTTGGAATATTAGGCATTGCACAGTTCGCTCAAAAAGAGGCGGCTGATTTACAATTCGCTTTTAAAACGCAATCTGGAAGTCGATTGTGGGAAAAATACTTTCAAAGGAAGTTACTTCGCTATTTTGTGTACAACTTTTATAAATTTCTTAACCCAGTTCACCCAGTTCCACAAGACTGAGTAAACAACCACATAAACTAAAAGAAAAAGTACTTCTAATACATTAAGATATACTTAAATAAATATGATTTGTAAGAAAGAAAAAGATTCTTAATCTTAAATTATTTAATTCTAAACCGAATCCGAACGAGTTGAGAAGCTTTTCATGGCAAAAATTATTCTCGGAGAATTGCCAATTCATCGCAAGAAGGGCGCAGCGCAAAAAACAAATTAGTTTTCTTTTAATTAGATGGTGTCGCGGCCGGCCTTGAACCCAGGGCCTCCCCCGCATCAACGACCATGCACTTGTCCACTGAGCCACTGCGGCTCATTACTCTGCCTTTATAATATTGCATTACTGTACTGTCGGGACAACGTGCGAGACAATTATTTTGTCCCCGGGACAACGTGCGAGACAATTAAGCCTCGTTCACATTCGACTTTTCTCGCTTTGCTTGACAGTTCGAAATTCAACAACAAAGCGTGAAAAGTAGAAGGTTTGCTACAATGAACGCTTCAACTTTGGATTTTACTGATATAATTTAAGTATTAGTAGTTATGCTACTAAAGTTTGAAATTCGCGAGTGTCTTAATTGAAAACGCAAACGCACGAGAAAATGAAATTAACTGCAAGCGCACGAGAAAATGAAAAATATCACAAAAAATTTCATCAACTGATTGTCAAAGCGCAAAAAAGTTGAGAGTTGCCCAACATTTTGCTTCGCATTGCTTCGCTTCGCTTTTCTCGCGTTCTATTTAGCAAGCCTCATATAAAAGCATGTACATATTGAACTTATCTGTCAAAGCGAAATTCTGAAGCAAAGCAAAGCAAAAGTCGAATGTGAACGAAGCTTTAGCAATTTATGTTGCAGGGTAGGAAATCCCCGTACTTTCGTACTGATTTGGGTACATTTTAATTTTTTTGGGTACGCGTTTTATTTCCCAGAGTAAATCTATGCAATACACCGTAAGTAATATAATTTCTCTGGTAGTAAAAAGCGTAGTATATACTCCCTTCTACGAAACGGCTAAGTAAAAAGTTTTAAAGCTTAACTAAAAAGTTCTAATGGTTAAGTAAAAATAGTACTATCGGTAAAAGTACGCTTTTTTTTAGCAACTCTGCACTGTCCACTCATAGCTGCCAGCCAGGTCGAAAATTAAGCAGAATCTTGAGTAAATATCATTTATTTGGCAACATCGCCAACTGCGCCACCGGTAGAGTAAGAGAGACGCACAGTCTAACTGTCTCGTCCGGCTTCGATATCATATACGTTTTTATACTAACCCACTCACACTAAAACTTGATGGCCCAAAAACCCGCCCGTACACGATCAGGTTTTGGTCATCAAGTTCCGAATTCCTACGTGATTTACTAACACACTCTTACGGATTTTGAGCAGAGGGCAACAAAGCCGGCAGAGCAACTAAGTCCGCTTTTACACGATGCGAACCGGCCCCGGCGATTTTTTCGCATTCCGCTTTGAAATCGCGCATAGCTTTTACACGATGCGACTCGCTGGTGTCGAGCATTTTGACACTAGAGTTTGCAGCTGGTTTTATTTGTGTAATTTGTAAACATTTAAAGCACTTATTCCACTCTTTGCTCATTTTATTCTTTATATTTACTTTTATGCGTAAAGTTCTGTAAATTTTTCAGTTTATTTGCAATACGTATTCACTCGATTTCAAGTTTTAATTTACAGTCGACAGCGCGAAGCGCGAAAACGAATAAAGAGGAACGTCAGAAAATCAGAAAATCGCAGCACAATCGCTGCCCGAGCGATTTTGCGCGTTCCCCTGTCGTTTCACCCTTCTTTCCTACATTCTTCCGTGTCTCCGGGGCCGAGTCGCATCGTGTAAAAGCGGACTAAGCGCAAAATCTCCAAATTTGATTGGTTAGCCTCAAAATCAAGCGCAACAACACTTTGATTGGTTGCGAAATCCACCACCCCGATTTCATATTCAACACGGTCTTTTCAGTTTTTGGTGAATTCTGGTGAATTACTGTTATTGTTTACATTTCAAAATGAGTCAAATATCATTTTTATATGAAAATGAACGATTTTTATGGAATTTGAAATGCATTTGCATTTAGATGAATAAAACTGCATAGTGTTGCAGATGTCAACTTCTACCCTTACATTTCCATTCAATTAAAACCAAAAGGAAGTTTCAAAGTTAAATCTTTATTGATAAAAATATTAAATACACATATCTTTAGTTATGCATTTGTAGTGACCACATTTGATTAAATAAGCAAAAAGATGTGCATGACATTACTTTAATAACAAATTATATGCGCTTGAAATAATTGCGCCAAAAAGAGCACAACTTTGCGTTAATATTTACTGCATATTGCAGAATTTTCGCATAAAATAAAAGGCACACACACAAAATATAGATATATAACTTCACTTCCCCGGAATTTCATCGCACGACACTTTCGGAGTGTTTAATTATTCGAAAACGTACCATTTAGTACCTGATAAAAAAATTTTGGCTACATTTCCATCCAATTAATATGATAATTGCTGCAATCAGCCAATCTGGCCACCATCTATTGTGATCTTACAACGCTCTTATCAATCAGCTGTCGCATTGTTTTTGTTGCTAAAAGCTAAGCGCAAAATCTCCAAATTTGATTGGTTAGCCTCAAATCCAAGCGCAACAACACTTTGATTGGTTGCTAAAAACCAGGAGATCATATGGTTCACGAGATTTTGTTCTACGACTGCATGAAACATTAGTTGTTTCTGTTTAGCATATGAATAGTCATGCCTCCAAACATCTTATCTCTTTTTCTCTCACGTGAACATGGTACCCATTTACATTTTTGACAAATTCCAGCCTCTGGAAGGGCTGCAATACAAGGTACTGGCAGCAAAAAAGAATGAAAGTGCAGGGTTGTATTGAGGGGGAAAAACCTGTGTTAGTAACTTAAACATGAATAATGGGCAGAAAATTGTATTATTAATAAATTAAATAAATTAGATCATTGACAATGTTTGGAAGTGTTGTAATTTTGTGCGTAAGAGGTTTTTAGGCTCAGGGACCTTTTTTTTTTGCTCATCAAACCGAAGACGAACTCATCCGTATCGTAAAAAAATTTTTTTTCTGAAGGTCCAAATTTATGGAATAGGTACGTTTTTTTTAAAATGGGGTACGTTTTTATTTTGGCCCAGTCCAACTCTGTTATGTTGACTAGATGCCCTGCAAACCGCAAAATTTGGTGAGAAACTACAGCTAAATGTAATGAAAATGTTGATTTGGGTTGGCAGTACTTATCACTAGCCCAAAAGATTTTATTTGGATGAAGACAAGTGTTGATATAAATAAAAGAACAGCTTTAAGTAGGATAATTTTGCAAGTTATCAAGTTTTTAATCTTTATCATGTCAGAATCTCTGATGGACTGATGGAGGATTGTTAAATTCGAAGATCTATATTGGGAATGTATGTGCTATAGTTTGAGAGAAGTCTAATAGAATCAATATCACTAGTATCTTTTTCTGCCTAAGCAATGGAGACAACACCAACAACGCGTAAGAGGGCTGGGAGGCCGCCGAAGACGGTCATACATGCCCAACAAACTGACGCAAACTTACCATCCTGCCTACATGACATAATTGGAGTTTCAGGACCGATTGACAACGACCGAACTGGCACTGTTGAACAATTAACAGATGCAGATACCTCCATTGTCTCATCTATGCAGGATGAAGTGTTGAATGTCGAATCCACTCCTGCTGGTGGTTCTGAATGCCGACGTAGCTCACGAAAAAAAGTAATAAAGTTCGATGTACGCGATCTGTTGAATAAAAATCGCAAACCACACAAAATTCAAATTGAAGCACGCATTGACTCAAACGCACCGACATCATCAAAGCCTACCGTACATGTTTCAGCTAACCCGAGTGCAACTGCTACTCGCGGCTCTGCAAATTGCGGGATGAAGGACTTGACCAGCAATCAAAAGACTTTCATTGAGAAGTCTGCGATATTTCGACGCTTCTCCTTTTCAGAGCAACAGAACAAAGGCATTTCTCAGTTACGTCCACCGTCACTACTATCTGAGGCATCTCCGAAATTGCCATTACTTGGTAAGGTGAGTGATAGTGACGCAGATGCAGCTGATCTTGCAAAAATAGCGCAGACACGTCGTCTCAGTCGCACACAAGAAATTTTCAACGCGAGCATGATTAAATCTAAACAAAACTCTAGTCTGATTGTTGCTCAAATGGAAAGTAGTAGCGGCTCAATTTGTTCCAATATTACGTGCGGGAATACATTGACGCCAATGCAACAGAAAAGAAATGCGGCGGTTAAAAAAAAAGGATCTAAGGCATTTAATATTACATCGTTGGAAGGCAGAAGAACCAATACCGATGGCATAGCCTCAACCCAAAAGAAGCGTGGACGTCCACCTAAAAGTAAAATAACACAAAACTCTACACTATGTTCTGAGGAACGGAATATTGATACCTTGCAAAGTTGTGTGATAGAAAAAGATAATACATTTGAAGCAGTTGATATACCCGACTACTCAAACAAGGCTAAACCAACTCTGCTCAAACAGTCTCCAAGCCGTGCAATGTCCGCGGTCTGCAAGCAACCTGATAGTGCCAGGAATTGGCAGGAGTATAAAGCGCTTTTAAAGGAAACTGACGCTGTTGAAACTGATACGGAATGCAAAATTTCTTCTGATGGTCACTATGACCGCGAAGTTAAAAGTGAAAGTTATGCTACTTTGCAAATGAGCCATCAACAAGACATTGTACTGGAAATTTCTTCATCGAATTCTGAATCGGAAAACTGCGAATCTTTTATACTATCGGATGCAAAGACCAAAGTAAATACAGCTGTCTTAGTGAACGAATCGAAGCAGCGTAACTTTGCCGCTGTTTCCTTTTTGCAGGAAAGTGCACAAGTTGACAATGATAGTGATAACGTTGCAGCCCCCGATTTCATAGTGGCTGCTGTTGAAGAAATACTTGTTGATACACCAACATTGGACACAGAGAGTAAAAACATCTGCATTGATGATGAAGGAGAATATGATGCTGTCGAGCTTTTATCACAAAGTAATGAAACCGGAGATGAAATCTTAATGAAGGAACTGCCAGCTAGGTGTTCGGCAAGCAGTTCAGAATCAGAAACTAATTCAGAACGCGGCAAATCATATAGAAAGGGCGACAAGTTGCGGATAAATCTGAAGCGCGTAAGCATAACAGGAAGTCCAGTGACATTAGCTTCCTTAGACACGAGCACAAGTCCAGATGATGTCTCACGGTCTGACACTAAAGCAAGGAAGCGGCTTACGAAAAAAATCGCGACTAACAAGCAAGGGAATGGTTCTGAGACAAGTAAACAAATTGCAGATGCAATAGCCGTCAATAACATTAGCGCAGATCAAGTTAAAAAAGAAAGGAACGATTCGATAAATGAAGGTCAGATATCAAAAATACCTTCTCAGCATATAGAAGCTTTCGTTGACAAGGCGGATGAAAGTGCGAATGCGATAGAGCAAGAAAACAGTGAGAAAACAAAAGATGCTTTATTTATGGCCCCAGAAAAGTTTAGGCTAAATGCGGACTTAGTATCTACTCAAACAAACAGGAGCAGTGAAAACATGGACGAAATTGATGAATTACAGTCGGAGGAAATTAAAACAGAAGTCGCGGATCCTACTGAGAATGTGGGTAATATAGAATCAAATATTGCGACATCTGACGCTACTTTAAATGAAGAATGCACTTCACAAGGTAAAAGGGAGCATTCTAGACTTCCCTTAAAAAAGCAGATTAGCAAATTTCAACTTTATAAAACAGATTTTGCGAAACAAACCCCAAAAGAAGCTGTGAAAGAAGATCCTTTAGAACCATGTGTTTCTGAAAAAAATGCATCAATACAAAAAGTCAGCGCAGAGAGCGTTCCAGAATCACTACTATTCAACGAACAATCTTCTGCGTCTATGGCAAAAGCTTTGAATAAGAATGATTCTACTGAAGAGGACAATGATATCCCCGACAAAGGCGAAACTTCAATAGCTACCTCTGAGCCAGCAACCGGCACAAGCAATACTTTTGATGCAATAACAAACAATCCTGTCTTTGGTTTGGAAATAACTTCGCCAGCAAGTTTGCGTAAAGTAACGCGTCGTTATGAAAGACGGAGTCGTCGTGGAGAAGCAGCACCTAGAACATTGGAGGAAACATTTGCCGAGATAGCTGCAGAAAGCTCAAAAGAAATTTTGGAGTTAACTGCTTTAAAAAACAATCGGAAGGAAGAGGATCAGGAAGAGATAGATCCGAGGGAACAGGAACTCAAACGAACAGAAACGACAGACACAGAAAAATCTTATCCATCTGATAATAATAAAACAAGTGGAAATGCGTGCGAGCAATCTGCAAAGCAAAAAGAGGTACATCCTGACGTGCTAAACTTTATAGTACCTGAAATCTCTCAAGAAACACCAATCGGAAACTCTATCCCACATAAGAAAGATGTAGGTAGTGAAGATAAAACTAGCCGGACCACTCCAGTACCAAAAATTGAACAAGGGCAAACTTTCGAGGATGCAAATGCCAACCGTCAAGCAACGTCGACGGCCCCATCAAAAGAAGTACTTGATCTAAGTGTAGAGGAGTTTGAAATGTTTGTAATACCTCAGAGAGTTACAAACCAAAGCTCATCCATAAGCAATCTAATTGTGTGTGGATCCCAAAATAAATCTATTCAAATGTCATCTTCAGGATATAATGAAGAACTTGTAACCAATCCATCACCAGAGCCTTTGAAAATCAAAGAAGTAATAGAAACCGTTGAAAAAGCCACATCGAATCCCTATGCTGTTGAAGATGTCCCACAAGACAGTGATGATAATGCAAATACAAACTCAATTCCATTGCAGTGGATGCAAAATACTTCAATAGACAAAGAAGATCGAATCGGCGATTTACCTCCAAAAAAACGACTTAGCAAATTTCAAGCGGAGCTGGACAATTTGGAAATGTTGATTTCGAAAACGGATTCCCAAGGCCCTACAGGCATTAATACGTGTACAATTGACAAGGCAATTAGTGTATTGAAGCAAGACTGCTTGAAGAACATCACAGCAGTTGACGACAAAGAAAAAGATTTGGCTAATATATTTCTTAAGAACACTGACAAAACTACTGAAATGGAGGAAACCCATAAGAAGGAAATCGACGTAAAGAAACATGCTCAAACCGAAGAAAATAGTCAGAATCCATCATTTGAAATGTCAATCCCAAAATGTCATAAGGAACTAGGGGAGGATGTATTAATAGAGCAGCCCATTACCACCACCAGTGGAAAGAAAAAGCAAAAGAAATCAATTGAAGATTTGAAAACCGGAATGAGTAAGCCTAGCTCTAAAGTGGAAGAAATAGAAAAGGAAATGGAAGAAAAAATCGAAAATTCTGATAGTATAATAGAAGACTGTGAAACAGTTGAATTTAGTAAGAAACTTGAGGAGAAATCAGCGAAAAAAAAGCGACAAAAGAAACTCAAAGAAGCGTTTGAAGCTGCATTAAGTGAAGACGTGGGACTACTGAGAAGTGATCTAGAAGCTAGTGAAATAAAAAAACTCCAGGATGATGGTAGTACCTCAAGAAACCAACAATCACAAATGTATACTCCACCTATTATTGCTGCATCAGCCGCTGACAACAGTACGACGGAAACGAGCGCAGGAAATGAAAAGCGTTCTGCAACGGTTTCAACTCAACTTGAAGAAGAACCAGATCCTCTGAAAGATATCGAAAAATTTATCGAAGATGGTGTTAACTTGTTAAAACGTGGATACAAAATTGGCGATGAAGACTGTGTGGATGATGTTGTAGACTCAAAGTTGGCCAGTATGAATAGCTCAGTTGAGAGTGTTAGCAAATATGCACTGGAACAAGAGCATAGTGCTGCTTATACTGCTGTGGATGCCTTCAATATCGAAAATGATTTTATAACTCCGGATAAAACTGAAAATCCCAGTTGCCAAGTTTCTCAAATTATGTTTGAAACACCGGCTGACACTCCGGTAACTACGCCTACAGTAACCCCGCCACCCAAAAGTCCTTTTCAAGAAGAGTCAGCCGACGAGACTTCCCTAAGGCGGTCGCACCGCATCAAACAAATTACTCGGACTCCAAAAGCACTTGTAGGTCGTGGGCTTGTTCGCGACAAGGAGCGTATTTCAATGAAAGACGATGTAGAAACGAAATCACATTACAGTCTCGATGACCATCTCATGGATTTGGCAGAAGTTGAAGCGAAAAATGCAAAATTCCTTAAGGATATGGAGGAGCGCTTAAGTAATTTCCATGTTATCAAGGAGAATGAGTACAAGTGCGAACGTGTCGTCAGTCGGGAAGCGCGCAAAATGTTGTGCGATTGTTTTCTTACTTGCGAAGAAGAAGGACGAGGAGAATTGGGTTGCGGAGAGGACTGTCTGAATCGTCTGTTGATGATTGAGTGCGGACCGGACTGCAACGTCAAGGAACGTTGTACCAATAAAAGATTTCAAAAGTTTCTGTGTTCACCATGTCGCGTATTTCGAACGGAGAAAAAAGGATTCGGCATAATGGCGGACATTGAGATTTTGGCTGGAGAGTTCATAATGGAGTATGTGGGAGAAGTTATTGACGGGGATGAATTTGAGCGTCGACGCACGATATACTCTCAAGAGAAGAATCGCCACTACTATTTCATGGCACTTCGGAGCGACGCTATAATTGATGCCACGATCAAAGGGAATATTTCGAGGTTTATTAACCATTCATGTGATCCAAACGCCGAGACGCAGAAGTGGACAGTGAACGGCGAGTTACGTATCGGCTTTTTTAGTCGTAAGTCGATAATGCCTGGCGAGGAGATTACATTTGATTATCAATATCAACGGTACGGCAGAGAGGCACAGCGATGTTATTGCGAGTCTGCTAGTTGTAGGGGCTGGATTGGTGAAGAGCCCAACTCAGATGAGGGTGAGCAGTTGGTTGAGGTGGATAGCGATGAAGAAAACTTGACCGAAAATTTGCTGGATGACGACGACGATGAAGACGATAGTGATGAAAGTATAACAGACGCAGAAGAGGTGCAGAAGAAGTTGGAAATTGCTGCAGCGGAAGCAAAATTAATTTCCATATCCGGGATTGGCAAATTCAAGCAAAGCGATGAACGAATTTATAGTATGAAGGAAAAACGAAAGAAAACTGGTGCGGAGGAAGAAGATAAAAAGTATGCAGAAGAAGATTCAAAGACCAAACTTAAAAAACTGCTTAATAAAATGGCGGAGAAGGTGGCGGCTAAGAAAAAGAAACAAAAACAAACGGAACACGACAAAAAACAGCGAAAACGTAATACGAATGCCTCCAGTGATTCTTCGCCGGGGAGATCGCGCTATTTGGAAGACCCCGACATAGAAGATGAAGTGCATTTCCTCAGCCGTTGTGGGCTTAAAAATCAGTCAGACACTTTGCGCCTCTCGCGTCTGATGGTACGGGCCAAACTGGTGCAAACCCGTCTTGACCTTTTGCAGATTCTTCGGAAAGGCGAAGTGCCATGTAGGCGGCTGTTTCTCGATTATCATGGATTGCGATTGCTGCACGGATGGATGAGCGAAGACGGCGGGGACATGCACACACGCATGGCCCTTTTGCAAACATTGGAGAGTCTTCCAATTGCAAATAAATCAGTGTTGACGGACAGCAAAGTATATCAAATGGTGGAAAACTGGTGTGGTACTACCCCCAGGAGTGCAATTTCAACGGGAAATTCTCTGTCTCCCAGCGACGAATCTTCTAAAGATAGTTCAAGCAGCAACTCACAACAAGTCGTTCCTACAATAGAAGCCGTTCCAACAGAACTGCAGAAGTTGGCCAAAAAATTGTTATCCACCTGGGACAGTTTGCCGGAGATCTTCCGAATACCCAAGCGGGAACGTATCGAGCAGATGAAGGAACATGAACGCGAAGCTGACCGACAGTATGCAGCCGCAGTGGTGGAAGAGGACCGTAACAAATTACTCAACACTGATCGCTACCAACGAGATCGCTTCGGACGAAGTCTATCCAATCGATTTGCCAAGCCACACAGCAGCAAAGAAATTCGGAACATCACTATAATAGGATCTACGAGTGAAACGCGCAGACGTATAGGAGGCGTTGATAGTGGATCCGCTCCACTTGCGGTTGCTGATAATACTAAACACTTGTCTAAGGAACAACGACGGGAGTTGTTTGCCGCCAAGGCATGTTCTTATTATAATCGAAAATTACGTTTAGAAGCTCGTAAATCCAAAACTGTTTTTTTTTCAGGTGGCAAGAGACGAAGCTGAAAAACGATTGGCGGAAGAACGCCGAGAGTTCGAGACAAAATGCCGCTTTTTCGGTTTGGACCCCAAGCGGACACGTCCCCAAGACATGCCCTTTTTTGTAAATCCTGCCACTGGCCAATGGTATTCTGTAGAACGCCAAATAATACCCACACCGCCCAGCTATGCACATGTGCAAGTGCCAGTCAAACCCAAATCAACGGACCCAGCCGATTATCAACTGCCTGCCGTTGTGGCTACTTTACCACCGCATTGGAAATACGCAATAACACCGCAGGGAAAACTGTACTATTACCATGTACAGGGCCGTATAGCTCAGTGGGACCCACCCACTCCAGCACAAATGCACGGAACGGAAGACACATCTGGAGGAGCTACGCAGTCCGATGATGAATCAGAGGATGCTGACACCGCGGAAGATAGTACTGACAATGACGACGACATCATAATGAGTACCTACTTATATTGTTTGCCTCGAACAAGGCGAGGGCTTCTATAATGTGTTCATTAACTTTCAGATATGGACTCGGCTAAACTTAAAGTCTACATTGAGAAAAGGATTGAAGGCAGGCGTCAACAGCGTTATATTCGTTTAGTAGATGAGAAAGCCATTAGTGTATGTCATGTCAAAAACGCTAACAATTGAAAATGATTAAAATTTCTTCTTATCGTCATATTACAATAATATTTTTCCTGCAGCCGCGTCGGGAGGAGGACCGCATTTATAATCAGTTGGAGGTACGAAAGTATAAAGAGAACAAGGAGAAGATCCGAAAACGAAAAGAAGAAATACGCCGACGTCGTGTACAGGCCTTGCGATATTCAACTTCAGAACATAAGCTAGATGATGGCCCGAACGAAGTTACCGGAAGCGAGAATGCATTGAACGCATTGAACAGTCTGGAATGTAACGGCAGCGATGATGAGCAAGTTGTCGGTGTATTGCCAATACAAGACTATCTGCTCTCATCCGACGAGGAAGACATTGTCAAGGCCGAGTGTAATAATAGTCCTTTATTGGAGAAAATTGTTGAGGGCGATAAGATTGTGGATGAGTTGGATGCTCTAACATCAAATCGTACTTTAAAACGTGTATTACCACCGCATCGCGAACAAATCAATCCGCAAATAAATGCCAGTATAGCCTCCATTTCATCGCTGTCCACATTAGAAAAACAGGACCAAAAAAAGCGCAAGTTAGAAAAGCGGGAGAGAAGGTGACAACTCCTTATTTCGAATTTTGCTTTAAATACATGCTAATGAGAGTTTTATTTACAGCAAAAAAAATAAAGAATCAGATTCAAAATATCGCAAGCTTAAAGAGAAATTTCGCTGTGAAATTGCTGGTATTATTGTGCCTCATTTGAAGCCATATCGGAAGGACTCTTGTTTAATTGGGCGTATACAAAATGACGAAGATTTCAATCATTTGGCTAGAAAGGTAACAAGGCATGCACTTAGATCTTCATGATTCTTCCGGTTAACATTTCTTTGTTTCCCTATTTTAGCTTACGCACTTCGTTATGATCAAGGAACTCAAGTACTGTGAATCCGTTGGGCAGACACTTGTCGTCACGGAATCCGTTAAAAACAAATCGCGTGAATTTATCAAAAAATACATGGCAAAATATGGCAACGTGTACGAAAAACCAAAAAACGATCCTGAATTCAAGGATATACCATTTACTTTGTAAATTTTTGGACTTTTAATGTAACATGCGTTTTTTTCTTGGTAGGTCGTAGAATAGTTTGAAAGTAATCGGTACAGTCAATTTGATAATTAAATTTTTTCCGTATAGGATTGTCGTCAAGCGGTACGATTAAAGCAGATCGAATTAACAAATTCAAACATTGACTGGAAATAAAAATATAAATAAAATAGATTACCGTTCACAAACAGGTTTGTTGTTTGATCAAAACTGTGAAGATATGAAGAAATTAAGCGCAGAGCGAAAGAGGAATTTGAGGGTTGAGCTGAAGCGATCATCAGAGATTTATTAACGGATTCAAGCTAAACTATTGTTTTTCCAGAACAGTAAGGTATATAACTCCGTTATGAAAAATGTGCTATCGGTTTCGTCCGTCCCTGTGCCAGTTTTGGCTTTTCGCTTTTTGAGCAATTCTGTTGGAATGTTATAATTTTAGGCATATTCTAGAAAATATGCAGTAAAAAACACATTTCCATAAAATATTTAAAAATTATGTTAATTAGCGAGAAACCCGTTGTAAACGTGTAAAAAAGGATCGCGTTCACATTTTTTAAATCTGCTTCCGTTTTGGGGCTCGATCAACATTTAAAGAATTTGAAATGCTAGACATTTATAATTGGACACATTTCTAAACCATATACAATCCTACATAATCAGAAAAATGAAATATATTATCAACTTTATTGGAAACTAAGCGCAGTACTTTCTTTAAGTATTGAATCGATTCATATTTTTAAATACAATAGATATATTCGCTTCCAGAACATCTAGGCAATAAAACGGAAGAAAGCTTCAAGTCAAATAATCCACCCACTGAATATTACGTCTATTTCTGGTTGGTTTCGTTTTCTTCGGTCGCAAGCTCTGCACTTTGCACACGATTGGGGTCATCGGGTTTCATAGCAGGGAATAAAAGTACCTCCTGTTAGGATTTAAAGATGATTAAAAGTACAATCTTAAAATGGGATACAAAATTCAAACCTTTATGTTATTACTATCAGTAAGGTACATGGTTAAGCGATCGACACCTAAACCCCAACCGCCTGTCGGAGGAAGGCCATATTCTAAAGCTGTGCAGAAGTTTTCATCAATCATTTGGGCCTCATCATCACCTGCAGCCTTATCATTAGCTTGTTGAGCGAAACGCTCGCGTTGAACAAGCGGATCATTCAATTCGGTATAAGCATTGCATATCTCCTTCTTCATGACGAATAGTTCAAACCGTTCCGTAAGTCCAGGCACCTTGCGATGATACTTAGCCAGTGGCGACATGATTTGTGGATGCTCGCATATAAATGTTGGATTAATGCAAGACTCCTCAATAAATTCACCCACCAGCTTGTCTAGAAGACGTGCTGTTGTGCGTGGAGTAGGACATTCCACGCCATGCTTGATACATAGCTTAGACAGGAATTCATTAGTCTCCTTGGTACTGAATGTCGTTGCTGGTGGAAATTTAACATCGAGTATTTTCTCCAGCGATTCTATCATAGGGACGCGTTTGAAAGGTGGCGTAAAGTCAATTTCTAATTCTGGTCCGTCCGGCCCATCGGGGTGACTCTTAATTTTGTAACTTCCATGTATAGCTTTGACCATTCCGGAAACCATTTTCTCCGTTATTTCGATAAGATCACTATAATCGGCATATGCCATATAGAATTCGCAAGTAGTAAATTCAGGATTATGAGTAAGATCAATTCCTTCATTCCGGAATTGACGGCCGATTTCGTAGACGCGATCGAAGCCTCCTACTATCAGCATTTTGTGATATAACTCAGGCGCAATACGCATATAAAGATCCATGTTCAGTTCATTGTGATGCGTAATGAAGGGTTTGGCGGTAGCACCGCCAGCAATCATATTCATCATGGGCGTCTCAATTTCGAGAAATCCCAAGTTATCCAAGAATTGTCGTATATAAGATATAATCTATAAGTACAATATTTTAGTAGCACCGAAATATAATTTAGAGAAATTTACCTTGGCACGTATTTGAAAAGTTTGACGCACGTTACTGTTTATAATCAAATCCAGATACCTCTGGCGGTACCGTGTCTCTTTATCCTTCAGCCCAAAGTGTAAATGCGGCAACATATGCAGACAAGGAGAAAGCAGCTTGATCTAGAAAGTCATTAGTTAATTAGGTGTTTACATAATCAATAGGATATAAAAAGCAACATATGCTTTTCTAATCACGCACATAAAATGGGATTTAATATCTTTTATGGTGAGTTACTTGTAATACATTTTCTTGATTGATTTTGCTCTCACCTCCTTTGGAACAATGGACAGTTCACCTTTCTTGGTTTTGGCCGGAAAGCCATTTATACCGATAATATCGCCCCGGCGAATTTTGTCTGTGTCCTCCTCGAAGGCCGTTTCAGACACATAGAGTTTAGCATTGGCCATTACCTGCAGTTTGACACCCTCGCCACGTAAATCGTAGAAAATTAATTTGGCGCCCGATTCGCGTATAGCATGCACTCGACCAGCAACACTATCAGAAGGAAACATTTATTTAAAAAATAGCCAGTAAAAACTATGGTTGCGGTTCACCTTAAGCGTTCGTTCTCCAGCATTTCACCCTCCTTTAGTGTGGCGTAATTCTCCAGAAAACTCTCTAGTGAAATACTTACATGAAATTTGTGTGGATATGGATCTGTTTCAGGAGACTTCTTAAGCTCCGCTATTGCGGCCGAACGCAATTTGAAGTACTCATTTGGGGATATATCTTCTTCGCTAGCAGCTACTGATTTCTTCTTCTCAGAAACCGACACAGATCCACTTCCACCACCGGTCGCTGCTTTCGTCGCATCCTTCTCTGCCTTTTCTTTGGCTTTCTGTTCAGCTTTAAGGCGACGTTTAAGCTCGCTGCAAATTATTATGAAAAGAAATATTTGTTTAGTTTATATTCAATCGATTTATTCATATTTTGTTATGTGATATGTTTTTGATTTAAAGTTAAATAACTCTTAGACTAAATTCTGAATGAAGTTTAGCAATAGTACTGATAAATTTTATTTGTGGATCACATATGTACATATGAATTACAGTTTGGTCTGTTTACTCGGAATCTGCACTGCATTTGTTACATGGAAACTTTTAGCTAATGTCACATTATAGTGATTTTCTGGGGCTCTCCGCCATAAGAACGAAATCAGGGTAGTTTGATTTATTTTTCGTAACTGTTTATAGATGGAATGCATTCCCTAATATAAGTACAAAATTTCGTCCGAGACTCTCGAAAATTTAAATACAAGTTCCACAAAGCGAACACGTTTAATGTGAAATTGAGCGAGCTCAACTTAACCAAACTTTTTACCATCATTTATATTCTCCTCATTGCTGGTACCACCTTCGGTAGTATTCCTTAGCATCCTTTTGTTTTGAAGCACTTACTTTTTTGATACGGCTTCCGACATTTCGATTTGCCTGTTCTGATTTCTGGAAATAAAACCAACACTTTAAATCAAAAGCCGCATCAAACTGAAACAAAACTAAGTGATGGTGAGGAATAGCAGGCTGAAGAAAACAGCTGATTTTGATTGAGGCCTTGTAGTAGCTATTAGAGCCCTGCATGAATATATTCGTTTTGGCAACAACAATACTGCACTTGCTGTACGGGTACTCAGTATTCGAAGAATGTAAACAACGAAACGAATAGAAACGAGAACCAGCGAGCGTAGGTTCTCGGTTTTACTCGTATTCGTTTCTCACGGCTACTCTCAGGGTTACCGTTGAGAATTTTCAAAAAGTCGCACAAAAGGTCGTTTTTAAAAAGAAGTCGCACAAAAAAGTCGTTTTTTGAAATAAAAGTAGCACACTTTTTTTTATTAAGCCAAAACACAACTTACAAAACAAAAAGGAATTAACAATTCAAACAATATAAATAAAAAATGTGTTTATATACACTTTTGCGTACTAATTCTACATTTAGTTGTTAATGTGATTGTTTCTGTATTTTCGCACAAGTTCATTACTTGGCATCGAGTCTTCTATTTCGGTATCTAGCAAATTTAGAGCTGATAGCATGGACTCACAAGTTCATACTTTTAACCTGTTTGTTAAATTATTTTTCATTAATCCTAATTTTGAAAAAATTCCTTCTGCACATGCGCTGCTGTGAGGTAGAGTTAATACATGCGCTGCCAATTTGTATAAATTAAGGTACAATGGTTCATTTAAAACATTTTTTAAGCTTCAGGCACTTATCACTCCAGGCACTTATCACTCCAGGCACTTATCTGTGGAAATGTCAGTTGTCTTGTCGATTATGAGGCTAAACTGTTGTTTTTGCATTTGATGGACTATAGATAGCTGACCTTCCCTTCCGAGAAACTGTGCAATTTCCTTCGATTTAGTACGGCCGCATCTTACCTGCAATAATTGTAAACTTTTTCGTTAAGTGAATGAAATATTAAAAAAAATTATGGGTACTTACCGACTTATGTAGCTATATTCGAATCAGGAAAAATCAAGGAATTGAATTTACTTATTCCGTCCAGAGACTTAAACGATTGGTTTTTGCTGATGGCACGCAGCACTAATTTAATTTTTGCAATAGCAACATTTCCTTGGAAGTTTGTATTTCGGTTGGGCAAAAATTCCATCAGCTGTATTTTACTATTTTCCGAAGATTGCTTTAAGTTGGTAATATGCTTTTTTGTTTCTGCATGTCGGTGCAGATGATTTTTTTGATTAATCAGAAGTTGTTTACAAGCAATGCAAAAAGGCCGCTTTGTTTCCTCATCTTGCTTAAGCCATTTATACTGCAACTCCCACTCTTTAAAATAATACCGGGGAACATAGCGTCTTTTGGAAGAACATGTGGGATTTTCAGAATTTCCCGATTCGAACTCAAGGGTGTCTTCAGATTCTGAACTTTTTTCAGTAGTCGTGTCATCATCTTTTTCCAGCGTCTGTCTGGTTTTGTTTGGAGAATCATTTTCAGCCTTCCTTTTTGATCTAACAAGAAATCTTTTGCATTTAGACATTAATATTGCAATGCATCTCAATGAAAAAATAGCCCAATTCACAATCTTGTGCAAATGGTCTGGGATTTTTGCAATTGACAGTTTTGTAGCAAACTACTGTCAAAACTACTGTAGCTTAACGGCCTTACCGTATAAATAACCGTGATCGAATGCAACGCGAACCACAGATTACTACCAGATACCCAACTCTCACACAAGCGCTAAAAAATCAGCAACACAATCACAAAATACACGATAGACTTTTCCATATCTGGTTACGGGTAGCCAGGTATTCGGTTCTTCTGATATCGGTATTCCATCAGTATTCGACCAAACTTATATTATTGAAACAATTTGATTGTTATTTCAGTTTGAATATATGTGCTGATATTTTTTGGGTACATTAAATATTTTATTTTGTTGCTTTTGTTGCGTGGAACCAGGTACTCGAAAACATCTGTAGTCGATAGCCGTGTCGTTCAATTTATTTGTATGCCCTATCAATTGTAAGATAGGAGCGTCAAATGCAAGATAGGAGCTATCCGCTGTATCAAATTCCCAACCCACTGCGAACAAATTTTTGAGGTTTGACAGTTGTTGGTCCGAAATGTAAACAAAGGAATTTTTGTGAATGCAACTCTGTAAGGAATTACAAAAACAAAATACATTGCGAATCACACGTACGCTATCAGTGTGAGGGAGGTTTCAAAAAAAATGGAAATTTTTGTTCCCTGGACGGACAGTTGGGCGTCTGGATATAGTCTGTGACGCGAACACGAAGCCAACGCCGGGATCAAAAAACGGCATTTTGTAATTCACGGCGTAATTGCGTTCGTTGTCTTACGGCATCACTTGAGCTGTCAAGTTCTTACGAAAAAGAGTTGTATTTTTCTTAATTTATCAGCCAAATACAAAACACACAAAATTTGCTGCTTCCATTGCATACCTCCCATAGCCTAGTGGTTAGAACGTTCGACTAGCATGCGAGAAGTTGCGATTTCAATCCTCAACCGCGATACATTTCTTTTTTTTTGTGATTTCGACCCTCAACCGCAGTGCTAGTATTTTCTTTTTTTGTACTTTTTTCTTTAGTATTTGTCTTTAAAAAGTATTACAATACTTATTATTTGCTTCTGCTGATTACCACAAATCAATTTTCACTCGAAATTACCAAAAATTTTGCGTTTAAAAAACTGAACGCGAGCACAAACCCAAGTGAACGATTTGACAGTTCATGTGAGTGAATGCGCAGCGTTGCGTTTTACGCGGTACCGATTTTCATATGAAACTACGTAAGACAACGCGAGCGGTCACTGAGTGAGGTGATGCGTTTTACAAAATACCAAATTAGTGAACGCAGGGTGAAGTGAGGCGTTGGGATTTACAAAATAAGCACCTAAAGCCTCGTTCACATTCGACTTTCCTCGCTTTGCTTGACAGTTCGAGATTCAACAACAAAGCGTGAAAAGTATAAGGCTTGCTACAATGAACGCTTTAACTTTGGATTTTACTGATATAATTGCAGTAGTAGTAGTTATGCTACTAATGTTTGAAATTCGCGAGTGTCTTAATTGTAAACGCAAACGCACGAGACAATGAAACCAACTGGAAGCGCACGAGAAAATGAAAAATATCACAAAAAATTTCAACAACTGATTGTCAAAGCGCAAAAAAGTTGAGAGTTGCCCAACATTTTGCTTCGCATTGCTTCGTTTCGCTTTTCTCGCGTTCTATTTAGCAAGCCTCATATAAAAGCATGTATTGAACTTATCTGTCAACGCGAAATTCTGAAGCAAAGCGAAGCAAAAGTCGAATGTGAACGAGGCTTAGAGAACTAGTTGGCACGTCTTGTTAGGTTTATGTATATTTAAAATGTCTGCGTTCGCCAAAAAGAGGACACTCAAATATCCTATACAAATTTATCTTTTATTTATATACATATTTATTATTTTTCTATCTATTTACAAAATGACAGTCGATGGTAAGCAATGTATGGAAAACAATATCGTTTGCTATATAATTCTTCCATGTCCGCTTTTACACGAGGCGACTCGGCTTTACCGATTTTTTGACATTCCGCTTTGAAATCGCGCATAGCTTTTACACGAGTCGACTCGCTCCACTCCACATATTGTCACTAGAGTTTGCAGCTGGTTTTATTTGTGTAATTTGTAAACATTTAAAGCACTTATTCCACTCTTTGCTCATTTTATTCTTTATATTTACTTTTATGCGTAAAATTCTGTAAATTTTTCAGTTTATTTGCAATATGTATTCACTCTATTTCAAGTTTTAATTTACAGTCGACAGCGCGAAGCGCGAAAACGAATAAAGAGGAACGTCAGAAAATCAGAAAATCGCAGCACAATCGCTGCCCGAGCGATTTTGCGCGTTCCCCTGTCGTTTCACCCCTCTTTCCAACATTCTTCCGTGTCTCCGGGGCCGAGTCGCATCGTGTAAAAGCGGACCATGTAGCATGAGCGATCTCCACTGCCAATGCTAAACAGGCGCCGCTCTTTAGAGTTTTAGAACTTGTGCATATCACATATCACACTATAGCGGGGTTTAGACGGTCCTAAATGTCGTCCAACATGTAGGACAAGCCCCGATGTTGGATCGTGTATACGCAAGAAACTTCCGCTTGTCACACATGTGGGATGGTTTTAAAAATTTTTTGATATTTCTGCTCGCTTGTCAAACCATCCAACCTGTGTAAACACTTGTTCGTCAAGCCTAGTGTATTTTGGCACTTTGAGAAATTGTCCGTGCTGTTAACCACAGATTACTACAGATATCCAACTGTCCGTCCAGGGAACAAAAATTTCAATTTTTTTTAAACCTCCCTCTCACTGATAGCGTACGTGTGATTCGCAATGTATTTTGTTTTTGTAATTCCTTCCAGAGTTGCATTCACAAAAATTCCTTTGTTTACATTTCGGACCAACAACTGTCAAACCTCAAAAATTTGTTCGCAGTGGGTTGGGAATTCGACACAGCGGATAGCGCTTGCTTTACAGCTGACTGCACCTACTTTACAGCTGATCGGTATTTTATGGGGATACAAATAAATTGCACGACACGGCTATCGACTACTGACGCCTTCGAGTACTCGGTTCCCACGCGACAAAAGCAACAAAATAAAATATTTGGTGTATACACAAAATATCAGCACATATATTCAAACTGAAATAAGAAGCAAATTGTTACAATTATACAAGTTTGGATGAGTACTGATGGAATACTTATATAAAAAAAACCGAATACCTGGCTACCCGTAACCAAATATGGAAAAACTCTATCTTATTTTTGTGAATGTAGTGGTGATTTTTTAGCGCTAGTGTGCGAGTTGGATATCTGGTAGTAATCTGTGCCTGACGTCTTCTTCTTCTTATTATCGCTCGTTACACTTTGTTTATTTGTCGGCTGTTAGTCCACTTTGCGTAGAAATTGATCCCTTAACATTAAAGCGTTAAAGGACGGAAGTTCTTTACGAGTTAAATTAATATACATATTTGAGCTTTGTGATAATTATCTAAACACACCATCAAAATATGCACTGGCAAGATCCAACCTGAGTCTTTTTAATTAAAAGTGTAGAATTAAACAGTTCGATGAATTGGTTGGACGAATAGGACGAATAAACGAATGCAAACTTTGTTTGTATGAAAATGTGAATTACATACTACTGGAATGGAATACATATTTCTATTTCAACGTATCATTTGTGATGCTTTGACCAGGAAGCATGTATTCATTGTGAGTTAACATTGCAACTAAAATTGTTTTCTAATAAAAAATCGATTCGTGAAACCAGCACCACCACGGTACATATTAATCAGCAAAGCTTAGCAAAGATTCGACTAAAGAATCTTTCTTTGGTGCTGATTCTTGTTCTTCAAGGTTATATCTAGCTCTCAAGAAATCGCTCACGAGCTAATTAAGATTATTTCTTGAGTTTGGAAGAGAAACATTGAGTTTGTAACACAATATGTATATTTATTCTGGGGTTTGTATTTTAACAAATTCATAAACACCAAGAACACCAAGTTATATAAAAAAAATTAAATACATATTTTGTTCTTATAACTATTCTCGATAGCTCGATAGGTGCTATCAAGATGAAAACCAAAACTACATCGCATCTTTGAGAGAAATAAAATCCACGAAACCAATTTAATCACAAATGTTCACGAAAAAGGACAATTGTTGACGTACGATGTAAACAGAAGATAACTAATTAGTATTAATCTTGTAATTATTATTTCACTATTACTATTATTATTATGGTTAGTAAGAAATCTCTAGTTAGTTTGTTTTGTTCTCACTTCTCTGCGAAAGAATTCCACAGAACAGTATAAGGTAAATTGTTGCCCAGGAAATTGCCATGGAAAAGATAAAAGCAGGGGTTCGTAATGACGCTACCGCGGTTGTGAGCCAGGGAAATAAAAACAAGGAATACGATGAAGAGGATGATAACGTATTTTACGAGGCGGATGGTGAAGAACTAGACCTGCAATTAACATTGGAAAATGTACTTAAAATATCAAATGATGTCGTATTGCCAACAACTGAATACCCGGCGAAAGACGAGTGTATGGAAAGAAAAGATATCGAGACACCCAAAACAAGCGAAGATACGGAAGGTGCTTGTTATATTCCTACTATTCATAGTTTAGAAATTCAACAGACAGCTCCGAAAGACTGTGGAAATAGGGATGTTGATACTAACCATCTCCGTGTGGAAGAGCAGCACGGAGACAAGAACAAAGAAAAGGTCGTGCTATGGAAGAAACGTAATATAAGAAGATTGATACACTTCTAAAGTGCATCCTGATATTAAAGCGTTTTATTTTATTTTTAGATTTAAAGGATTTAAATAGAGTATATCGGACTGTTGTATCCAATGACTTCGAGCATCAGAAGCAGCGACAACAAACTCTGCTAACAACAAAATCATGTGAGACACCTGTAACAGCAACGCTCTCGCCCACTAATTCTTACAATGGTAGCATTGGCAGCGATAGCAGCGTAGGAGGCGGTGCTAGGCGTAAATCCTGGACGTTATCACCACAAAGCGATAGCTCTACTCGCTCTACTCCATTAAATGGAACGAAAAAGAAGATAAGAGCTGCCAATGCGAAATCTCCTGTTTCCTCTATACCAACTACTCTTTCGGGAGCACTAACCACAGCAACAGACGAAAGTTTGAGTTTGTGGGTGGCACATGAATGCTACGAGACAGTGCCGGCTGAGATCGTTTATGAAAATCAGGATATAACTGCTATCGAAGACGACGAGGACGAGGAAACAGCTGCTGTGGAGAGCTTGCTGGGTGCAGCCGCATCTCTGCAGGCGCGTGCTTCTGTTGAAAGCGGTATTCATAGACGACAGAACAGCGTGCAACAACCAGAACACCGCCCTTTGGAACGGTCATGGCCGCTCCGCGCAATTGGCACCGATTTTAAAGACGGCAATGCGTTTAAGTTTGATTTACTGGATACAGATGAACATTTAGACGAAGGCAACAATAGCAACGGAAGTGACTTCAGTAGCGTTGCTAGCAGTGCCCACAATTCACCACTGTTGTTGCTTAATGACTCTACTTCAAGTCTGCAACAATCTCCGATGAAATTCAAGCCCCTCATCAAAAAGAAAATTGGCCCTGATAGTTACATCAATACAATCACCACAAAGAAAGTGCCCATCTCTGAAATTTATCAATTCCCCACATTTCCTATAAAGGAGACTGCCGACGATTCTTCATCTTCGTTATGTACTGCAATCCAATTTCCACATGTTCGTCAACATAGACCGCTGAAACGCACATTGTCGAACGGCAAGCCGGCTGCTGCTGCAAATAATACTCTTAATTATGAAGAACTGCCTTCGCCACGTTTGCTTCTGTCGCCAAAGCGACTACGCAGTCCTCCATCAAGCGAGTCCACGCGCAGCGCTTCTCCATTGGACTTAAGTTTAAGCCCTGAACTAAATGCTCCCACAGCATTAGAACATACTCAAACTGTAAACGATTGTGTTGTTGTTATGGGCACGGCTTCTCCTATCACCCATTCCCGGCCGCAAGCTAGACTGTTGAAACGAACAGGCGGAGTAGTCGGTAAATAACAGATATAGTTGAAAGAATCGACCCAAATGCTAATATGGTTCTTTTTTTTGTTTTAGGATCCAATTTGATATGTCCACCTACACCTACGCATCATGCCCGACGTCATTCACGTCTTCAGACATCCGCAACCCTGAATGCCAATGATAATGGCAGTGGTGCTTCTATAATCGTTTCGCCTAGTCAGCTGGAGTTTAGCTTCATGAACACATCAGCTCTTTCTGCAACAACCCTTTGCACGTCCGCTCGCCCTGCCTCTGCACCCACTATTTCCTGCACGTCTGCTTCCGACCATCACGATATACGCACAGCGGATATTGTGCAACTTGGAGCTATCGCTACAACCAACGCTGTACCCGTGTTGGATGATTATGATTCCAACACAGCTATCGAATTGGTTGACAACGATGTTGTGCACATCACCAGCACACGTCTTCCATCCATTCCTGAACGAGGTGCTGCGGGTGGCTTCTTGCGCACTAGCAGTATTTTTGGAGATGCTGAGCCTCCGACGGAACCTCTGCCCCCTGCTTGGGAAGCTCGCATGGATAGCCACGGCCGCATATTTTACATAGACCACACAACACGCACAACATCTTGGCAAAGACCGGATACCAATAGTGCAGCTTCTATGAATGGAACTGGTAGAATATATTCTTTTTAATTATACAATTATTCCTTTTTCATATTAAAACTGATAATTTTGTTTTCAGCTGGTCGTGAGCAACACCATAGACAGCAACTAGACCGTAGATATCAATCGATTCGTCGTACTATCACAAATGAAAATCGTCGTCCGACGTCCGCTAATTCCACTCCTATTGCTACAGAGTCTGTGTTTCCTGGAAATTACAATAATTCGGTGTGGCAAAGCAACGCTGCCGTTTCCACTAACGTGCACAATAGTCACATATCGAACAACAACTTCAACCAGGCGGCCATTACGACGCCAAATCTTCAACTGATACACATGTCCGTGCATCCAGCTGTGCTCATGCTTTGCCGTCCAGACTTCTACTCAATGCTTCACGCGAACGAAGACGCGCTCTTCGTGTACAATCGGAATGCGGCGCTGAAGCATATGGTCATACGCATACGACGTGATCCGCAGTGTTTTCAGCGGTATCAGTACAACAAAGATCTCGTCGCCCTCGTCAATTCGTTTGCCCAGCTCAATCGCGATCTTCCCTCGAGCTGGGAGACGAAACTCGACCAGTCGGGTAAGCAATTCTACATCGATCACAACAATCGGAGAACTTCGTTCATGGATCCTCGTTTGCCCATTGAGAGTCCGCGTATATTGCGCCATCATCGGCAACATCAACCATCAACGACACAGCCATACGACGTTTTCGATGGCAATTGCATTTCAACTACGTCGGGTGTACCACCGTTGCCACCACCTAGGCCGACGAGCAGTCGCAATAATCGCCATAATGCGCTCAGCATTTCGGGAGCACTTGTCAGCGGTGGCATCTGCAGTGGGGGAGACAGTCACAATGAGGTTCCTGTGGCTTACAATGAAAAGGTATAGCGCATTATTTACACGTTTCTACAGTCTACATTCGTTGTTTTCTAACTTCTCTATACATATTAGGTTATTGCATTTTTACGTCAGCCAAACATTTTGGAAATTCTGCGAGAACGTCAAGGTCAAAACACAACGTCACGTTCATTGCGCGAAAAAATAAATATTTTGCGTGTTGAAGGTGTACCTGCGTTGGAACGCTTGGGGCATGACTTGCAGTTAACTATTTTATTGAGGTGAGTGTCTGAAAAGTGGTCAGGCTAGGTACACCGATTTCGTATGTCTCTATTTGAAAAATTTGCTCTTTCGTATGTTTCTATTTGAAAAATTTGCTCCTTCGCATGTTTCTATTTGAAAATTTTGCTCCTTCGCATGTTTCCATTTGAAAAATTTGCTCCTTCGCATGTTTCCATTTGAAAATTTTGCTCCTTCGCATGTTTCTATTTGAAAAATTTGCTCCTTCGCAAGTTTCCGATTGAAAAATTTGCTCCTTCGCATGTTTCTATTTGAAAATTTTGCTCCTTCCCATGTTTCCATTTGAAAAATTTGCTACTTCGCATGTTTCCATTTGAAAATTTTGCTCCTTCGCATGTTTCTATTTGAAAAATTTGCTCCTTCGCATGTTTCTATTTGAAAAGTTTGCTCCTTCGCATGTTTCCATTTGAAAAATTTGCTCCTTCGCATGTTTCTATTTGAAAAATTTGCTCCTTCGCATGTTTCCATTTGAAAAATTTGCTCCTTCGCATGTTTCTATTTGAAAAATTTGCTCCTTCGCATGTTTCTATTTGAAAAATTTGCTCCTTCGCATGTTTCAATTTGAAGCATTGACATTATATGCTTTACATCCGTTCTCTACAAATTTCTGTATAAGCTGTCAACTTTACTTGGGCCGATCGGCAATTATGAAACTCAAAGTTTAAATCTAAAGCTTTAAACACAATCAACTCGCGAGACGAATTTTACGCGGCGAATAATGGCGTCTTGACGGCAGTCGTCGTGGAATTTCGCCCAGTGAAACAGAATCAGAGCGAAATTCGCATCAGTTGATTCGGAAAAAATCATCCCCACAACAAGCACAGAATTTAAAAAAATCCACGGAAACCACGAATTCACGAATTTTCCGAGTTGTTAAACTATAAAAATAGTTTCCGCACAAAAATTTCCAATTTCCTTACTTCAATTTATTTATTTTTCACCACTGACAGCTGAACAGTTGACTTTTTCGCAGGGCGGCAGCGACCAAATTAGAAATTGTTCTGTTGAGCTGTTTTTATATTTTAAATTACTATTGTAAGGCGCCGCAATGGCTCAGTGGAATAGTGCTTAGTCTCTGATGCGAGAGGTTGCTGCAGCAACACAGCCACCTTATACCAGAATACTTATGTATGTATGTACGTTCGTAAATGCAGTAAATTCGTGCAGTGACAGGAGCAGTGCAGCCAACTTTAGTTGCCACTGCCCGATCAGCTGATTTCGTTTGCAGGTTGGCTGCAGAAACTTTTGTTGCATTAACGAACGCGATTCAGGATGTAAATTTTGGTTAACGCATTAATTGATAATTGTGAAACTCGGAGTGAGAGTCTTTTAATAAATTTTAATAAAGAAAGAATAAAACGAGTGAAAAAAAGATATGTCGTGGTAAAAACCTTGTTGAAAAAGAGAATTAGATCCATCCCGAAGGTACATAAATACATAATTACTTGTAAATGCAACCCAGCGGTTGCTCTGCAAGGCACCGCGTTCGTAAAAGCAAAATGGCGCAGCGCTGCCACGTGCATCGCGTTCGTTAATGCAACGGCTTGGCTCCGCAGAGGGAGATTTCTGCAACCTTGGCAATACTGTTGCCGGTTGCTGAACACGAAATGGAAAAGTAAAAAATTTATTATAAATGGATCAAAATTTGTTTGTTATCTTGTATAAAGATGGAATACATCATCGGGATAGGTTTTTATTGTGTGAAAGTACATAATTATTTACTTTCGGGATCGATCTCTTTTTATTTCTCTCTTTCAACAAGGTTTTTACCACAACATATCTCATTTTCACTCGTTTTATTCTTTCTTTATTAAAATTCATTAAAAGACTCTCACTTCGAGTTTCGCAACGATTAATAAATGCATTCACCAAAATTTGCATCTTGAATCGCGTTCGTTAATGCAAAATAAGTTTATACAGCCAACCTGCAGAAGAAGAGCAGTTGAATCAGCTGATCGGGCAGCAGCAACTAAAGTTGGCTGCTACCGCTGCACGAATTCGAATATGCACGATCTGTCCTAGCTAGCGAAGCCTCTGAAAGGTGATGCGGCTGACTATGTCAATATCTGCGTAGAGCTCGTATAGTTCGTGGTTCACCCGGATGCGGTAATTGTCGCCAACGCGGATCGGGCTAAAGATCTTGCGGATCACTCATATCTCAAACACTCCAAGAGAGGCTGCATCATTCAGCGCAATAACGCAAAACGAGAACATTGAGAGTCTTGGGGAGCGTTAGTTATGTCAGGCGAGAGAGGATTTTACTTCTCAATTGATTACCGATTCCCTAGTAGCACCTTTTGGCAAGAACTATATTCCACTTAATCTCCAAGCTGATATGATGATGGTAATGGCCAAGATTCACGTTCCTTGATAACTTCGAAGGTATAGTTTCCACTTGCCAAATGAGAGTCAAGGCGCCGGGTCTCCCTTCTTGTAGAAATCATATACATACATACTTCGTCTTGCCTCCGTTGACCGCCAGACCCACATGAGCTGATTCTTTCTCGTTAGCGGAAAAAGCCGTGTTCAGATCATGCTTGGTGCGACCGATGATGTCAGTGTCATCGCCCTACGCCAGGAGCTGCAAACTTTTGAAGAAAATATTGCCATTGCGATGCACAATTTAAAATAGTAATTCAATGAAATTAATTTTACCTTGACGGTTCAGATGGAACACATTCATACCGGAGGGATTTGCGCAAAATTTTGGTAGCAGTTCGGTCATGGTATGGGAGCATTTGGGCACATTGAGTACCAAGATATCCTTCAGGAAAATTTGCATCAATACCCTGACGAAAATCTAATTTTTAAACACGACAATGTAAGCGTCCACGTAAGTGATTTCAGAGACACAATGCTGCTCGGCTGGAATGGCCAGTTACCGTTACTATAGCAAATTTTTTTGCTGATTTTTAATGGTGATAAAACTTGTAACTAACTATAATATCAGCTTGTGCTATCTCATTTTAGTTTTGTCGAAACACAAAACTAAAGTGGGGCAATTATAACTTTGAAAAGTAACGTAGACTAATTTATGAAATGTGAAATATTGAAATTGATCAGAAACATCGACTTAATTCCTAAAGGTGTAAGAGAGCAAGCGAAATTAGAGTACTGGAAATATGGAACTTTCTTTTATATATATTCTGCTGTCGCGTCCGTGACGCAAAATCGTCATTTCTTATTCTTATTAATGTGTAAGATAGTTAAAAGTCATTCCATAGTCTAAAATATTATATATTTACTGCATGAATTAAAGTGCAAATTTTATTCATGCTGACAGTTTTTCGCGGACGCTATATTATATATGAAATATAATAATTTTTGTTGATATTGTTGAACTCAGCTATGTATATAAAAAAAACAAATAATTTTATCATAAGGAATACAGGTGGTATGTTATGAGTTTTTTTTATTTAGCATGAATTTGCATTTGAAACGAGTTAAAAAAATTACCTAGAAAAGGGGGCAATTCGCCCCCACCTCCCTCAGAACTAGGACCGGCTATACACCAATATGAGATAGATTCAGACGCAGCGACTTGCACTTGTGACACGTCTAGTACCTGAGTACCTGTCCGGTTGAATAAACCATTTACGAATAAGGTCAACTATGAACTGCTCACTTCCTGTTATTTTTATCACTTAAGCTTCATTAGCTAACCATGGATTGAGCAGTTCACAGTTAAGGCCTTAATTACGTTATTCTCAGCCGTGAAATCGCACTCAAAGCGGGCCAGAGGTGTTGAGGTGTCTTCGCGCTGGAAGCGTTGGTCCTGCTTCAATGATTTTGCGTGTACTTTTGAGGAATGAAAACGTTGAGTCAAGGTTAATTATTCGCCAAGCAAGGGTATTTAAAATTGTTAGGCTACGAAACCTTGAAAAAACCCAGCCGTATTGCAAATTCAACTTAAAATTCGCGGCTTGCCCTTTAAATTTTGCAACACTGCAATGTCGCTCGCTATTTATGCAAGAGCACAGTCAAAGCAGGTGACGGCAATAGGAACAGAATCACCTGTCGGTGCATTAATACTCATAATATCGCTGTCACGCTTCACTTGTAGCCGCATTGTAGCGATGATGCCACAGATTACACTTACACTTGATTCATTTATGATATCAGAGAAACCGAGTTGACACACTAGACTGGCTATATGAATATGACCCATCCGTATAATTCGTTTCACTCTCATTTCAGCTGGTGAGTCATGAATAACGTGACCGAATGAAGATGTTTTTGCTGAGACAAAAGGAGATGAGGAATGATGAGAGAATAAAATGTCGTTCTTAAGTTGGAAAATGCACAATAGTCTTATCACAAATAGGTACTAGAGAAATTAAAAAATCTATTTTTAGGTCCTAATTGGAACTTTAATTTTCGCGCAAGAAAATATTGCGTGAAAGTTCTTATCTCATGAGATTACAATATACGAGAATTAGGTGTACTTGCAATGTAAAATTGTACGTAGAGACGCCGATTATTAAACAGCAATATGATTTTTTTGACTTCTTACGAGAGTGGAAAGAGTATGTATTATCGTATTATCCACACTCAATAAATTTCATGAAACAAATTATATGCAAAACAAATTGCGGAGAAGCCGATTAAGAACGGTAGAATCATATCTCTATGGTATACGGTATACGTAAGAGCAGCAATATAATCGTAGCCTTTTTCGTAACTTGAAAGGGAAAATCAGAAATTTTATTAAATAAACTCTTACGTCCGTCTGTGTGTATTAAAATGCGCTTTTTTGGGTGTAGGAATTTAAAATTTTGAGAAGATTTATATGTATGTACATATCTAAATTCGCTTGTACGAACCCTGATTACTCGTTCTTGACTGTTCCTTTTTGGATAGTACAGTATGCAAGACCCGTATTCGAACACTCAAGAATAAATGATAAATTGTCAATAACTGAAAAACGAAACCAAAAACTTTAGTCATGTTATTAATTAATTCACTTATAAAATAATAAAAAAACGAAAGAATAAACTCGTATAATATAATAAAAAAACTTTAAATTTTTTGTATTTACCTAGCTAACACATTCAACGCTAAGGGGCATTTTATTCATAGTACATATAGGAAACCAATTCCATATTTTATAAGCTTTATATTAGGTTCACATCAGGTATGTATGTATGTAGTGGAATCTAGTAATCAATTTTTCACCCACTTCCCGACTACTTAGAGATCTGAAATTTTGCATACATGCGTAACCACCATGTCAATGCAAGAATCAATAAATTTTATGGGCGTAAGATAAGGGGCGTGGCACTTTTTTATCAACTCCAGATTTGTGTATAACTTAAGAACTACACATCACACATCAATGAAACTCGGTAGGAACTTACTACATATCCATATCCTTCTACTGGGAAAATAAGACGGGCGGTGGACAAGTGGGTGTGGCACCGCCCATACAAACAAAATCGTTTATATAGAATAGCTTTGGAACTAAAGGTCGTGCAGCATTGAAATTTCGTGTGCAGTCGCCTCTTGGATGTGTCGTCCCACTGGTAAAATTTTATGGCCGTAGGATAAGGGGGCGTGGCACCCCCATACAAACAAAATTTTTGATCTCGATTAGCTTTTGAACTAAAGGTCGTGCAGCATTGAAATTTCGTATGCAGTCGCCTCTTGGATGTCTCGTCCCACTGGTAAAATTTTATGGGCGTAGGATAAGGGGGCGTGGCACCCACCATACAAACCAAATTTTTGATCTCGATTAGCTTTGGAACTAAAGCTCGTGCAGCATTGAAATTTCGTATGCAGTCCTCTTGGATGTGTCGTCCCACTGGTAAAGGGGGGGCGTGGCACTTTTCAAGCAACTACACATTTGGGCTTCAGTCTATAATTATAGGTACACCACACATCAATGAAACTCGGTAGGAATTTACTCGCCGCGCCTTGCAGGCAAAACAACAACAACTCATCGCGCCACAAATATGCCACGAATATTAGTGTCGATCACAGCCGTATTATTTGTTAAATTGAGAATATGACATATGACGATAGGAAACACTGTGAATACCCTAAATATTGTGTACTGCTCTGCAAGTTTTAAATTCTTTTTGTGAAAAATTTCAGAGCTCTAAAATTGAATTTATGGAAGACTAAAAAGTAGAAAATAAAATTATATAAAAAAAACTTTTTAAAAATAAGCTTTAATTTATTTAATGTACTAAAAAGTAGAAAATAAATTGTTTCCAAGTCACCTGTATCTTACTATTAATAAAAGCTTGTGCGCTCAATATCCATATTCAAAATATCTTTCATTACTAGAATCTATTTGCAAAAAAATTATTTAAATAAAATATTGTGGTAACTGGTTGACAAATATTGAACACATGAGCGCCCCAAGCTTTTATTAATAGTAAGATACAGGTGACTTGGAAACAATTTATTTTCTACTTTTTAGTATGTACATTCAATAAATTAAAGCTTATTTTTAAAAAGTTTTTTTTATATAATTTTATTTATAAATAACGATTGAATCGGTGCCAAGGCGTGCGGTTCTTTAGCAAAAGCGATTTGCAAGTAAATACATATTAACATTATTGAAAATACTTTGTTTTTCAACTTTATTCACATTGGTTGTGCTATATAATATGAATAAAACGCCGCCTATGTAGTTGAATATGCGAGATAAGTAAATACAAGTTAATGACGATTTCCAATTTTTTCTTTGGCGTACGAATACGCGTTTTGCACAATGTATGTGTCTGCCAGGGATTGAACCTGGGACGCCTAGCACTGACCGAGCACACATCTATATGAGCTCTAGCGTATTACAAAAGTAGCGTTTACTAACGAAAATGTAATAAATTTAAGTTTACAACTTTAATGCATTTGAACGAATTAGTATGTTTGAGTCAATGAGTCTCAATAATTCCGCCAGCGCCGCTATCAGCTGCTTTGCTGCTGGGGCTACACTCACTAACCCAATTTGGCTCAATTTAGCTCCATTCATCTCTTATAGCATATCAGGCGTTTTCTTCCACAGAATATTCTCGAGGCAATAGTAATATTTACACTCGATTCCCCGGCTATTGGCCCTCGCCAATCAACTTAGTACTAGAACATTTGCAAACTACAAGGCTTTTCCAACAGCAGCAGTGGTAGTTAATGAATACGCTTTATTATTTGCACATAATTCGTATTTATCGCCATGGCACTCAACAAAAGCGTTCATTTACTTCTGCGAGTAGAGCGCGCGCGTGCCCGTGCCGGTCGAACGTGCAGGAGCCACCTCACGCGCAAAGCTATTGGCTGCAGTTGGCATGATCGAGAGGTTTTAAATTGAACTGTGGCTAAGTGTGCCTAGGTTTAAGGCGAAACTTCTTCTGGCAATTTGATTGGTGGTCTGGTAATTTCAATCTCACTCGTATTGATGAGGTTAAATGAAACCTTATGCAGATACAAAACAAAAGTTTTCTACAGTCAACAGATTGCTGAGGATCATAACTGTCTCAAAGAGCAACGAGTTTAGCATCGATACGAGGCCGGGCTTGCGTTTATCGTAATATTGCCGATACGTTGCAATAATTTCAGATACGCGTTAATCATCATTTGTGTGTACACGCCGGTAACAGTGTTGGTCTTTATCCGTTCTAATGCCGCACATTCGGTGGTTAACAACTTAAGTTGATTCTTCGTTCATAGAGAAGATACCGTAAATTTAAACATTTCAAAAGCTGAATAATTTCCCGAATAATAAGCGGCTTAATAACATAATTATGCATGCAGTCGTATATATACGCCATGACTTTGGCAAGTGGACAAGACCGTACTCGGTTCGTTATGTTCTCAGCATGAGTGATAAAAAATTGTGATATACTTTTTTTGGATTAGGAGCGAACCCCTTCATCTTCTTCAAACAGAAAGCACTTGCGCCTGTCAATCGCTCGAGTGTGTCCCCCTGTGTATGTCAGTTGACAGCGCCCCGCAACTGGTTTTGACATGGTGTAGTGTGGCGTTCTGTTAATTCGACTTATACGAGTATACAATTCTGCTGTGATAACAATGTAAAAGACGTCAAATTCTGTTGACACCGTGTCTTTGGAATGCCGATACTGAGCCCTTTCGCGACTGATATTGCAGATTTTTAAGAAATCGGCTAGCTGCGAAGAGGGAGCTTAACATTTTTGGAAACAGTATCACGGCAGTTCTAGCATTTTCTGCCAACTGGTAGTTACTTCTGTCATCGGGATTACGAGATGGGGTTTTTTTCCAAAGCTGCGTACATTGTGTGGGCTGTGTAAGTGTTACTTATGTATGTATATCGTTGTTCGCGAGGACTACTTTCAAGGGCATATTGTACATATGTATACTGAACCCGTTATCTACCGTCACAAAAAAATTTCAATGCACTCTTTTTGACTTCATAAATCGGTGTGAATAAATAAATTCCTCTAGAAAGGCGAAGTTTTCGGTGTTTGCCAGAAACGTAAAGTCGTAAAGTACTCTAGGTTCGTGTTTGCACCTGTAGCGATGAAATCCGCTGATTTTGAAGCAGTTATTGTCGGTATTTTTCCCCTTTAATTTTTTCTTGATAATCTTTTGGGACGTCCAGATCTAGGACTACTTCCTCTAGAACCACTGTTATTTGTTTTCGCTTCGACGCTAAACTATTGGATTTCCTATATCTGAGAAACCCTGGCGGACTTACATACATACATATATTTGTTACCAAAGTTTTTTTTGCGCGGCGCCGTCTCGCGAAGATTGGCAAGTCTCTTAAGTTTTTTTTAAAACCCCTGGACACGCATATAAGAAGGACTTTGTTTGTCCCATTAACTTGTGCCTAAAATTAAACTCTACCCTTATTTTACAAATAATAATATTTAATGAAGTTACAGAACTGTATACCAATTTGTTTGAAGTTATTTTTTGTTGCTAAAAAAATTAATTTCAGAGGGTGTCTTTGTTAACTAAGTTAAGTTTAAAATTATAAAACTGCTATTATCTCTATGAAACGATGCCTTGCCTTCCGGGCAGTCCGCCTCTACCGAACGATTACGCCTACCAGAACCATCAGTCTTTCAGTTCTAATTTTATGAAGATGAGTAAAAAAATTAGTTGCTAATCGCGCAAATGCGATTGGTCGTGCTTAACGGCGAACACTACTTGGAGTGGTGCGCTACTTTGGAAGCTTTGTTGTTCGCGTCTTTAATGTGCTGTGAGCCGCATCAAAAATCCTTTGTCTTCATTTTATAATGAAACTGACTGATCTGGGCATTGTGGCTGCGGCACGCGGCCATTTAAGCAGTACATATTCCTAATTAATTTAAACCAATCGCTTCCGGTTAGTTGAACCATAATATAAACTTAAAAAATTGAGCGTGAAAGCTGCTGAAGGCATAAAAAACCGACCTATGTAGCTGCAACTCACTCAAACAGTTGAGATTTATATTAAAATTTTAATTTTATTCCAATTACGTCGCTCCCAACGAAGGTCAAGTGAGAGTCCGCCTTTTTCGGGCTCTATTTAAAACTTAGAATATGATTTACAGTTACAATTAAGGTACCTTTATTTTGGCTCAAATGTACTTTCTAATATTACTCATATCTGCGTGTGTAGTTGCGTGTTTAAGTACATACATACATACGTATATTTGCAGTCACGAACACGAAGCAGATGACTCACCGAACATGTCTCGCTGAGCAATCGCTTGATTACCAACTACTCGTACATATTTAGCGTTTGTAATCTTATTGGGTTCTCTTGTTTAAGTCTTTTCGAACAGGAGATCATGAGCTATGTGCCCATCGAAGAGCGCAGTCCTCAGGGCTCTCCCGTGCTAACCTCGCGCATGCCTCAACGCGCACCCCCTCCATTTCGGCGTGACTTTGAGGCGAAACTACGCTCTTTCTACCGCAAACTGGAGTCCAAGGGCTATGGACAGGGTCCACACAAGTTAAAGTAATACTAAAACAAATATTTCGTATTCGAATTACATTTTATATATGTATGTATGTATTTATATCTGGCAAATATATTTGAATGCGCTTTCCAGATTGCACATACGACGCACTAATCTGCTGGAAGATGCCTTTCGTCGTATCATGTCCGCTAATAAGAAAGATTTGCAACGCGGTCGTTTAGCGGTGCTATGGGACACGGAAGAAGGCTTGGACTACGGCGGTCCCTCACGGTAAATGTCTGGTATAGCAGCATATGTCGCTTTTTATTAACTATCTCTTAATCTTTTATTCTAACTTCAACAGAGAATTTTTCTTTTTACTGTCCCGCGAGCTTTTCAATCCGTACTATGGTCTGTTCGAGTACTCGGCGAACGACACTTATACTGTGCAAGTGTCGCCGCTATCAGCTTTTGTCGACAACTGTCACGACTGGTTTCGTTTTAGTGGTCGTGTGCTGGGCTTAGCTCTTGTCCATCAGTATCTTCTGGATGCCTTTTTCACGCGTCCATTTTATAAAGCTCTGTTGCGCCTGCCAGTGGCGCTTAGCGACTTGGAGTCTTTGGATAACGAGTTTCACCAGTCTCTGCAGTGGATTCGCGACAACGATATCGGCGCCGGCATTGAACTGGGACTGACTTTCTGCGTTACGGAGGAACTGCTGGGACGCGTCGTCGAGCGCGAGCTGAAGTTAGGTGGCAAGAACATAATCGTTAATGAGAAAAATAAGAAGGAGTACTTGGAACGTATGATTAAGTGGCGCCTGGAGCGCGGTGTGCAGGAACAAACAGAGTCGCTGGTACGTGGTTTCTACGAAGTTGTAGATGCGCGGCTGGTCTCCGTGTTTGATGCTCGTGAGCTGGAGTTAGTCATTGCCGGAACGGCGGAGATCGACACCAATGACTGGCGTTTGAACACAGAGTATCGCTCTGGCTACCACGATAACCACCAGGTGATAATTTGGTTCTGGCATGTGATTGAGAAGTTCACAAACGAGCAGCGGCTGCGTTTGTTGCAGTTTGTTACGGGCACCTCGAGCATACCATATGAAGGTTTTTCTGCGTTGCGCGGCTCCACGGGTCCACGGCGCTTCTGCATTGAGAAATGGGGCAAGCCGAATGCATTGCCCCGCGCGCACACCTGTTTCAATCGCTTAGACTTACCGCCATACCCCACGCCAGAGATACTCTATGAAAAGCTGCTGTTGGCCGTGGAGGAAACCAACACATTTGGTATCGAGTAATAATGTACATGCAGATATACGATAAAGAAAGGCTTTTACCCGTATTCAAACTTACTTAAAATTAAAACGAATATTTCAAAATTGTTCGGCTAAAACGTGATATTTTCCCCTATTTATTTATTTATTTATTTATTATTATACAATATTAATGCTGTAATATTATGATAGCCGATGACAAACAAATAATTGAAACTTAGATTGCATTCTTGTTTTACATTGTTCCTTTTAGTCATTAGGTTGAGACATTATAAGAAGCATAAGATTTCGCTTAGACAACGTATAGAAATGAGGTTCGAGTGCGTCTTTTTTTTAGAAGAATACGTATTAACCGATTTTTCTTATTCGGAAAAAGGCTGCTTGCCTGATAAGTACATACATTCCTACATTACTGATAGCACATGCTGCACATGCTCTTAAATCAGATCTAGTATATCCATTTCCCAATTACGCATTGAGTTTACTAACGGTGTAGAAAATAAACAATAACTGTGTTTTTTGCTTAACGAGTATAACAAATATATTATATAGTAATCAGAGGGCTCTAATAACTGTCGCAGTTTTTTATAGTGCCGCTGTGCTAAATCAAGCAAGCGTTTGTATTTTTATATTTGTGAATTTAGATGGCGTTGCTGTCGGTTTGATCAGTTGTTATTAAAATGTTGCATTTGCAAGGCAAAAAACAATTTCAATTGTCAAGTCATATTAGAATACACTGTGGCTCGATACAAGGCAACTGGGAGTGTTGAGATATCAAACAACGTTAGAACGTCTGTTGTGGTGAAGAAAGTTCGTGAGCTAATAAGGAGAAATTGTTCAATTTCAGGCAACTGGTCAAGCTCTTGAATGTGAGCCGTATAACCATCAAGAATATATAAAAAATTTAATATGAAGCCCTACAAAAAAAACAGATTCGTAGACTTACGAAGGTACGTACTGCAAAACCGCAACTCACTGAACGACCGGCTCATGGTTCAAACCCAGGCGACTCGCGTTTCAAGGGAAATACATATGTATGTTGAGCGTTGTCCAAATGCCTTTTATTTGATTTTTTGTTTTCATATTTTACTATGATCGAGTTGAAAACTCTGGTATTTTCAAAAATTGAGTTAATCCGTTTGGGCATTATTGAGGATTTTGGGTAACAACATTCTTCTAGCAGAGTGATATGCGAACTCTCGACTATCTATTTCATTCTAATCTCAAAATTCGTCTTTCTTTTTAAACTTTAAAATTGCATTTAAATGGCAATGCTGACAATATCATAGCATCGAATTTTAAAACAAGTATTTTGTTTTAACTTTTCGCATAGCAGTTTACAGTAACACAGTTTATGGTGTCACTCTCCAAACAATTAAGTTAGTCACAGGGTACGTAACAATGTTGCACCAATGCCTACCACAGAACGGCCTTGGTCCAATCAACTCGCGAAATTATTTATGTGATACCTCTTCATAAATGCATACATAAATATTTCCGATCCCAGTCCCAAACAGATTTCGATCATGTTGACTTACCAATACATAATTGTTATTTTCCGTATTATAGAAATATCCATTCCTCACGGGAGTTGCCTGATATGATTACACTTTAATTATTACATATTAAAGATGTCTATTTCCTCCCTACATGCTTATGCAGATACTCGTACGAATGTATGTATGTCTGCTAATATTTGTACTCTCAATTGAAACCGTTGTAGTTTAATTAAATAATAAATAAATAAATAATTGGCGCAACAGCCCGTGTGGGCTTAGGCCTAGCTTTCTCGCATTAACTGATTGTTATCTTATTTTAATCTTATTGTTAGTATTGTATTTATCCAGAGGGCTTATATTAAACTTAGACAAATTTTAATTATTTTATACAGAATATATTATTTATTTATTTACACTTAGACAATAAAGATATGATATAACAACTGAATTTTAAATAAAGTGCATCCGTCGAATAATTCGTGTTCAGCTAATATTTACGAATTTCTGGTATGTCTGTCCTGTTCATGCTGGGTTAATAGAGTCAACGTTATATTGCCAAAATTTTGTTGTCAGCTTCCATACAAAACTGTTGACGAGAGCTTAAGCTTAACTAAGATGGTCCGAATTTCAGGGTTTCCCGAGAACCCGGGCTTGAGATCCCACTGCATACATAAGTTAATGCGAAAAAGCTCGGCCGAAGCCCATTTACGCCTGATTCAATAATTTAATTTAATATCATTATGTTGCTAAGCTACAATGGCAAAAAATATTTAAAAATAGTCTGTGGAAAAGATGTGTTTAAATTTCATTTTTGCAAAAACCGTAACCGATGATGAAAATCTGATCTTAGGGCCCTCAAGTAAGAATATAATTTAGTCAACTCCATTCGTATGTTTGCTGGTAAGTTGTATGTATCGTCAAAATATTGATTTTTTCTTAAATTTTTCTCAAATATAGAAAACTTTGAAATTTTGTTAACCCAATTTGAGGGTTTTTTCCTCCTCCGCTCATATACGGCCCTGGTTGGTTGGTTGATGTGGCTAGTTCTGACTATCAATTCGCCTTGATCCACTCACAGCCATTCGGCGGAATTCAGAAATTTGATAACCTTCATGATATCCATACTCTGGATGTCATTAATATTCTCTAGAAAAGCCTTACCTAGTTTTTTGAGCATTTCTTTCGCTAGGGCAGGACATTTACACAGGAAGTGGTCCATCATTTCCTCTTCATTCTGTTTTTCGCAACTGTGACAGTACCGATTAAGGGGAATGCCTAGTGTAGCAGCATGTTAACCTTCCGCTAAGTGCCCTGTGCATAGGGCAGTAAGCCTGTTTACATCCTTCTTGTTCATTTTGAGAAGGGTACGAGTTTTCCGAGCCCTAGTAGCAGTAAAACAATATTTTGATGTCAATTTGAGATATTAATTTTTATTGTATAATCGCATAAAATTAGTATCCTAAATACATATTAACAGGATATTATACTGACAATGATAAATAAACTATATGCATATTCCTCCGAAGGCAAGTTCAAGAAGATCCTTTATAGTATCAACAGCCAACCGTATTTATTATGCCAATTCTTTTTAAACGGAAACGACTTAACTATATCTCGATATAAAGAGCTTCACTATCAACTTAACAAGCCGCTATGAAATTATAATAAATATAAAATGTATCTGCTGCTGGTATAAAGATAACCAGCAAATTAGAGCGAACACTTCGATTAAAAACATAAAATGTGACAGCCGACATTCTAGTCACTAAAAAAAGATATACATTTTTGTATTTATATTTATTTGTTAGACATTTTCGGGACAAAACCATACACAAATGGTTTCTCCACACAAGGGAAAAGTTTTATTTAAAATGTATTTATCTCGTTAAGTGTTGACCGCATAATAACAAATGTTTCTAACTAGCCTTATTTTGTCCTATGAAACAGGGTTCGGAAACCACAGTGCTGCGCTTTGATTTTTGCACTCCATGCATAAAATAGAGTGTAGACAAAAAAGAGCGCAAAATAGCTTGCGTTCTATTTATTGCACTCTTTGTATGCTAAAAGCTTATGTACGCACAATATTTGGTTCCGCATTTGGGTGTAGTAATCAGAGTTACTCGGACTCGCCGAGTGGACGAGAACTGGGAAGCAAGGGTTTTTACTAAAGTATTGCTTGTGCGTAGTAAAACCCGTTATTACCAAAAAGAAAATAGTCGATTGAGTCGAGTAAAATGTGCGTGCTCTCCGAACCTTGGTTAGTAAAAAAAATTTTAAGAAAAGAAAAACCGGTAGTTACTTTCTTTACACATTTCCATTTCAGCACTTGCTCTCACTCTCTCGCACTTGTCTGCGTTCTACACAGTGCGAGTGAAGTGCTCGTGCTTTCGAAATTTTGCAAAGAATGTTTCATATCAAGAAGGGGCGTGGTCGTTCCACTACAAGCTTCACTAGGATTGATGAGACTTTTTGGAAAATTTAAAATCAACGAAATCATTTATGACATTAATACTTTAAAAAAGCTACGTTGGAAACGACGATCGCACTTGGACTCTTCGGATTATGTTTCTACATACTTTTAGGGGTAGTTTAAAAGCGACGCTTTTTGAAAGAATTTTTCTAAAAATTTTAGTTTTACAAATAACGTGTCTGAGCATGTTTCAAATGTTAAAAAATAAACGCTGCTAGGTCGGATAGACATTATATCCATAATACCATATACAAGCATAAGGATAAATTCTATAAATGAAAAAACTATCCTGGTTTAAAACTTCAACTTTACGCTACATACATACATACAACTGAACGGTTTGTAATAATGAACCAACAAGTTAAGCGTTTCTTAATTGAAGTAGTGAAGTTATATACATATTACCACCTTAAGCGTTACTGCTTTTGACCATAGGTTTGGCTTTTGCTTATCTGCCTTCAAAGGCTCAACATTTATTCCAACATTTCGCTAACAACATTTAAAAAGATGAATCTCTATAGAGTTCTCAGTTAACATTTAACATCGTGATATGTCAATAATTTAAGTTTCGACTTCGCGTCCGTACACACACGTACTCACTCACCTGCTTCGCCTTTTCCCATGTGTGTGCGCGCGAAAAACACTATGTGTAATACACTAAAAACTTCTTGTGGTTATCGTAGGCCTAGTTGAGGATGCCATCGTAACATACTTGGAACTTGAAGGTCACACCTTAAACATTGACTTAGGCTGGCTACGTGCAAAAATTTGCGAAGATTTTAATTCTAAGTATGGACATCATCAACTGAGCCTACGCCACCCATTATTTAAGAATCCGAGTATTTTTTAAGTTTTTATCACTGTGTAATCTTTGAATATCGCATATGTACTAATATTAAGTCTAGGGAACCGATGCCCTTAACAAATTTGCCTCTCGTTGTGGCGTACATGTGTGCACAACAAGTTGGGCGAGCTTCTGCAGACATTTGGTAGCCCGTCCTCATTCTCACTGTCCTACAAAATCAAAACATAAACAAATTGTTTGCCACAATTATTTTCTTATATTATTGTTTTTTTATCGCAATATGTTGAAAAGATGTACAACATTACATTAAGAAGTAGTTAGCAACTATTCGCTACTGCGCATAAGGTTAGCTGGTTTGCTCTTTGTTACTCTATTTCTCACAGGAATGGGATGAGGTTTGCTTTCGGTAGCAATTTCTTTAAAAACTCCATGCCGCGTTTACTAGAGCAGGCCTAGGCATTTAAGATTGAGCGAAAGCGAAAAATGTTCGCCATCCTCTCAAAATGAAAGAATTATGCTTCTTTCTATACAGAATACAAACAAAAAATAGAATAAGAGAAAAATCAACTTAAAAGTAAGGAAAATCCATGTTTCGTTCCCTTAAAGTAGAAAGGCATTAAATAACACTTTTTACAAAATTAAGTTCTGCGCTGATTCCGATAGTTCAGTTCACCCTTAAATATACGCTATGATGCTATTATATAACTGATTTACAAGTATTTTAAATTTAAACATTTTTGTTGTCATGTAAAATATCAAAAAATGTTAGTTTTAGCCTTTCTACATTAAGATAACGGTATGGTATGTATCTACCAAAAACAAAACTAATCAAATTTATAAAAATTTAAGCTTGGCCATCTTCAAAACTTCATATTAAAGTTAGGTGTGAAGGGGGAACTGAATCAAGGATTGTGGGGTTTGCTTGTCGCCTCCGGCAATTTTTCCTAATTTACTCGTAAAACTTAAACATTAACGCTCTCCTACACGTCCATGTGTGAATGTAGCATGTGTGGATGTGTGGTTGGTGTGACATCAACGGCATGGGCACGGTACTACATGCAGCACAGGAAACGGTGAAAGAAACTTTTGGCATTCCTTCGCGCCCGACTGGCCCTTAGCTAACAAATGATACCCTGATCCAAGCTCAAACTATTGGCGGCACTCTTGGCGACGTGGTGATGATGATGATGATGGTGGTGTTGTTGCAGCTGGTGGTGACTATTGAACAAAATGGCAGTCGCGGTGCTGCTACCGTTGCTACTTCGCGATGAGAACGTCGTGGATTTCCTGGTATTCGCCATGCCCGAATGCCTGCATCCTGTGGGGCTCTTGCCGGCGCTATTTCCACCGCACGTCAAGCCGAAAAAAGTAGACTTGTAGCTAGCGACATTTGGCGGTGCGGAAGCTGATGAGGGCGTGGGTGAAGAAACCATGCACTTTTTGTGCACAGTTGTGATGGGCTCCGAACAGCGACGCATGCTGTTCATGTGTGTGTTTCTATGATCGTTGTTGTTGTTGTTAGCACTAATGGAGTGATTATACTTTTTGTTATATTCGCCTGCTGAACTTCTGTTGGGAACTTTGATGATGAATTTGGTGTGCGTGTTTGTTCTTGACGACGATGACGACGACAACGACTTTCTATTGCAGGCATCGGTGGGGTGCGACTCCTGCTGCTGCTGGCTGACTTGCGCTTCCTTTAAACGTTTTTCGGCATTGCTGCCATCCAGTTGGAATTTCTTAACTAATGCTTTGACCGATGTGAGGGAAGTATCGACTGTTGGCGCTTTGCGTATGACTTTTGGCGTTGTTGGTGCGTCGGGGAATAGGCAGTGAGCGATTTCTGCAGATGCTTCATCAGTGCAACTGTTATTGCCGCTCGGCAGTTTTATGGTAGCAATAACGGTTGCCGTTGCTGATTGTACCATCTCCGTTGGGGGTGCTATAATAATTGTAGTCGATGTTTTTGCTGCGGATGATTTGGTGCCGACACCGTTTGCCAGTGCTGATGCTGCCGTCGGCATAACATGCTTCGTTACTAGAAAGTTGTTTTCCTTATTCGAATCCGATGAATGGCGCCGCCCGACAATATTCAAATGCTGGTGCTGCCTTTGCATACTGCAAAGTGGTATGGTAGTAGCGCGCGTAGCTGGCACACTGAAGTGTGAAGTGATCTGTGTTGTTGTTGCTGTTGTTGTCATTTTAGCTACTGATTTTGTGTCGTTTTCTTTGATTGGGTCGACCTCATGTAGAACTGCTGTGCTGCTACTAATGGTTGGTGCTGTTCCACTGCTAGCAAATTGCCGGTGGATCTCCTGCTCAACATCGGAGGAGTCCATTTGGCTGGAATTTCTGCGAAAGTCGTTGTGCTCGATAGAACTGGCGATGCCTTTTTCCTCGTCGCTTTTCAAATCAGTCTTCGGGATGTTATCGTCATCGTCGTGTTCGTTAGCGTTGCTCGTTGCGTTCTCGGAAATGTTAAAAATGTTCCTGTCGATGGGGCATTCGTCTTTGAGCCAAATGTGGTCGAGGCATCCTGCCGCAGTCATGCGATCACTGGAAATGCAAAGAAAGACAGAGTGCAGTCGACTCATAGACTCTAATCGACTGCTTAATGTGTCACACTTACCTCGGCTTGATTCGCAATGCGCGGCGTATAAAATCGATTGCCTCGGCAGACACGCATCCGAACAGTTTATCCGGGAATGTCAGTGCGCATTGCGAAATGTTGAGGAAGGTTTCCTGCTTTGTTTCGCCGCCGAAGGGTGAAAAGCCCGACAGCAGTACATACGCCAACACGCCCACCGACCAGATGTCCGTCAGCAACGAAAGCGGCTCATACTGCAGCACTTCCGGCGCGACGTAGTCTGGCGTTCCAACTATTTCACGTACATTGGTGCCTTCGGCCACAACACGCGAAATGCCGAAATCGCACAGCTTCAAGCCATCTAGATACAAAGTATGAACCAAATTAAAGCTGAAACATAGCGTGCCGGCCACTGGCCACTCACCTTCAATACGTTCGCCAGTCAGTAAAATGTTCTGTGGCTTTAAATCCAAATGCACAATGGAGCGCTTGTGCAGGAACTGCAGCGCCTTAAGTACTTCGCGCATGCAAATGCGTGCCTGAGCCTCGCTGAGGCATTCCTCGTTGTCCAGAAAGGTTTGCAGTTCGCCGCCCGTCGCCCTGAAATAGTGAACAATTCGCTTGCATTTCACTTTCATCACCCCCCCTCTGGTGCAATACTCACAAATCCAACAACAACGCGGTGTCAGAGCGCGACTCATGTACGGCATTCAGCCTCACGATGTTTTCCGCACCTTCGCACAGCATCAGAACGGCGATTTCATGCTTGATCTCCTTGTCCGAGGATTGTGCGCGTCGACGCCGCTTAAGAAACTTGGCTGCGAAATGAACGCCTGAAATCTTGTGCACCGCACGTCGAACAGCAGCGAATTTGCCCCTGCAAGTAAAAGGAGTGATTAAAGTTAGATCTTATTGTTGATTGGCGGATAAAACTGCATTGCCCTATCTCTTTTCGGAAATGTAGCTAAAAATTATAATATTGGTTCGATTAAGGAGTTGAACCTATTTGAATGAAATTCGTTAATTCGTTTATCTTTTATTCAGTTATGTATATTATTTTTATATTCTCTATTTCCATACGTAAAGGGTGTAAGAACGAGACGAATATTTTTATGAATGTTCGAATGCTATTAGGTGCAAATGCGAATACCTAATTTGATTCGAATATTTGCGCTTGCGAATACGAATGGCCACACCATCCCTTGTACATGGTGGTGCAAAGGGGGAATGCACATGTATTCTTGGGTGGCGATGCGAATGGGCAGCCCACTTTGTAAATGATCCAATTTACCTTTCGGTAGATAGAGTGCGCACTTAATTGAGCAAGGTCTGTTTAGTGCTGCCTTCGGTAAACGGTTGCTGTTGCAATAGCGATGGAGAGCCGCCCGCCCTACCAGACACGCTGCTGCCCGTTAGTTCACGCCGTTGTGTCGCTGTAGGCGCGCGCATATCTTGAATGAAATATTTCAAATGTTGTTGAACTTTCAATGCTGAACGACTTGCGTGATGTTGGTTAATTTAAAATTGAACGAATTTCGATAGTTCAGTTCAGAGAGGCTTTGCAGCACACAAAAGTTCATGGTTATGATATGCCGCTATGTGGACACTCTCACCCCCGCCTATGTTTGTGCGCAGTTTAGTCAACGTGTATATAGTATGTAAGTACGTTTTAGGGAGGTCAATCCTGGAACATTAAACGTCCACATATTTCAAGATTTCAAATCGCATAATTCCGGGATTTAAAAATTGTCAAATTTACCACATTTCAATGGCACCAAAATTTATTTAAAGAAACAGAGTATAAAACTCTAGGTCTTAAAATTCCTGAGTAAAGGCCTACTATTTTAAAAAATTTCGATGGCAGAAGTAAGTCCAAGACTTGATAAAGGCCGATTCTGCAACTGCATTACTCTGCAGGGCTCTCCACAATTCCCGAGCGTATTAATTCACCAGGAATTGGACACACAACTTTTAGAATTTAATTACATACTTTAATGTGTTAAAAATAAGATGACCTTTCTAGAGTTAAAAAGCTTTATCTCCAAGTATTTTTTGCTGCCATTTGAATATATGTATGTATGTACATATGTGATGCAGTTACATCAAAAGTATAGAATTTATTGCCCATAAAAATTTATATAAATTAATATTTTACAGTTCCAAAATAGCGGAACTATAAAATTCCAGTGGTATTGGCATCCCTAGTACGTGTGTGCGCATGTATGTATGTACATATGTTGTACCCGTATCGTATGCATATAAGGCCGCGTCGATGACTTTATAGTGCGCGACGTGCGATTGATTGTGCGGTCAGAGTGTGAACTTAGTAACACTTTAAAGTTTAAACCGCACGAAGAATGAATAGTTTGTACGCCATAAATGGCCATATAGCAAGCGCTCAAAACATTATCGACAACCGGCGGCGAAGATAAAGCTGATGCTTTTGAGTGTAGGCTGTGTGCTTGCGGTTTTCAAGAGCTTTACCGTAAAAGGATAAGCTCGGATCAGAGAGAAAAATTCGATTCGGCTATTACACATATTTTCTACGGCTAACATGGTTTATAACTGATCTTTCCAACTCGAGGATTTTAATCAACGCAAAAATTCTGTTTTTCTGAAATTGAACTGAAGAAGGTTCACAGAAGCGCACATTTATTGACTTGCCACCTATTTTGCTATCAGCACGTACAGCAGTAGAATTGTTGGCATTGAACACATGTTCACAATACTACTATAATTAAAAAGTTGTTAAAAATGCTCTTGACTGTGTAAAGTAATTTGCAAAATCGAACGGTAGTTGCTTATATGATTTCCAGTGCGTTGACATTCAATAAAAATTAAAGCACACAAACATACATATTGTACATACATATGTACATATATGTATGTATGTGTAATGCGCTCCCACGCCACCAACCACTATCATTACAATAATACCGATTTGGCATGCTGCAAACACAATGTCATTTACTTCATCTAGCTTGTTATTTGTTGCATTGCAATGCGCTTTGCATTTTGTAGAGTTCGAATAGTTCGTCAAGCTTTTGCATTCAAAAGCTAAACAGGTACAGCGGGCGTCCAGTTGGTTGGCGCAATTAGTGAAATTGGGATGTAATCGCACTATGGAAGAAAAATATCTTAAGAATATGCCTTGAAAATTTAGCAGAGTCCAGTTCCGAAATTCCATGGGTGGGTGAGTGTTTTGACGTTTAAGTTGACAACACTGTTAATTGAAATGTTTACATTTCTGATTTTTTCATTAATCTACGCGTTTATAACGCAAAATGTTGTGAAAACATAAAATACAACATTTTTAAACCCTACACCTATGGTAATAGGGTATAATAACTTTGTGCGGAAATTGTAACGCATGAAAGGAGCCGTCCTAGGTATAGACGAAATGCGTTGACTTTCTGTGTTGATTTTCGGTTGTCCGTCTATCTGTCTGTCTTGGTGTCCGTGGCCACAGGAGAGAAAGAAGGAGTTATACGATTTGGACCAAATTTGGCACACAGTCGCAGTGAACCTTCCACTACTTCAAGTTCCGAGATTAGCTAAATCGGCCGAAGGACACGCCCACAACAGGCCAGTAAGTCCCACTACCCCGGAATATTTCCAGTAAAATTGCTTAAATTTGTTTAATTATTAATTAAAAGGAATGGTATTTGGTATTTAAGGTAAGGTGCGGGCCCTCTACGTCATATAAAAAAATGGGCGTGGTCAGCCCACTATATAGACGGTAAGCGGAAAATCCTTATAACTTCCATAATGTATACACCAGTCTGTCCATATTTGGTCACTTCATTGCTAATAAGAACACCTTTTAATTCTCCAAAAATGGGCGTGGTCCGGCCACTCAGTTGCTTGGTGTAGGGTATTACTCTGTCGGTGAAACCCGACTGATGCTTCCTTACTTGTTTTAGTTTGGGGAAGATGCTGCTAGCAACCAGGCGGTAAATGAATGTACAAAAGTCCAATTATGGTTTTCCCGCGCGACACTTTTGCAGCTTCGGCTAATGCACTTTCCCCCCTAATTCACAATCCCTATATTTTTAAGTTGAGCAGAGCAAAGATTTTTCAAAAATACGTTGATATCGGGAATGTAAACAATAACAAATGATGACAAATTGTGGTCAGTGCGTTTTTTTCACTTCTCTCTTGGCTCTCAGAGAGATGCACACTGGATAATCTTTGTTTTCTTTATGCCTGGTAGCGAACTGTAACTTTGTAGAAGTGGCGACTTTACCAACAATGAGAATATCTGACAGCTTTGCTACATTGTTCCGTGTTGAGTTGTCTACGTTACCCAGCTAGCCAGCCAGCCGGCACTATGTATGCTCGGCACTTACAGGTATCGCAATCACACTCAACGCCGAGCGAGGCACTCAGAAAACCAACGCAGAAGTGACAAATAAGTAAAAGCACTGCCTGGCTGGCACAGAACAGAAGAGAATTTTGTGCAGAGCCATGGGTTCGTTGGCTGATACATTTGCAGCTCACTCATGGTACTTGCAGCTGCTTTTCCTGTTCCGTCATAACCGATCTGGCGAGTGTGGGGAGCACTCTAAATACAGAAAAAACCGGGCTCTTCAGTCTACTGTTGATGTATAAATGGGCGTACGCAGAATTTCGTGAAAGGGGGATGGACGGTTTCCTTCTTTTAGTAACATACTTTATGCATCGAATAAAAATAGATTAATTGAAAAATTTTTAATTTTTTATCCTTTGCAAGTTATAGAAAATAATTTTTTTAAATAAATTTTTCTAGTACATAAGTTCGAAGCTTTGGGCTAGGGGGACAACCACCCCTACCTACATATACCTGCGTTCGTCTATTCATATTTGTAGTACATTTATGTACATATATATGTATGATTACTATGCCTCTGAGGGTTTCAGGTTCATTCAACTTTTTTGTGCATATTTCTCAAGCAAAGAAGCACGCAGAAATAAAGCTAAGTAGTAGTAGAGCAAATGCAATATGTGAGTGTCTATTCCGTTAGACTCCCCCTCTGTACTTTAATAGAAACCAATATACCAGGGTTTGTAACAAAAAACAGCAAGCATTGAAATAATAGTGTTCTTTTTATAAGCTTTATATTAGGTTCACATCCGGTATGTATGTCGTCAAATCTAGTAATCAATTTTTCACCCACTTCCCGACTACTTAGAGATCTGAAACTTTGCATACATGCCTAATCTAGAGCCCAATACATGAATCAATAAATTTTATGGGCGTAGGATAAGGGGCGTGGCACTTTTTTATAAACTCCAGATTTGTGTATAACTTTAGAACTACACATCACACATCAATGAAACTCGGTAGGAACTTACTACATATCCCTATCCTTCTACTGAGAAAATAAGGGGAGCACTGGATAAGGGGGCGTGGCACCCCCCATACAAACAAAATTTTTGATCTCGATTAGCTTTGGAACTAAATGTCGTGCAGCATTGAAATTTCGTATGCAGTCGCCTCTTGGATGTGTTGTCCCACTGGTAAAATTTTATGGGCGTAGGATGAAAGGGCGTGGCACCCCCATACAAACAAAATTTTTGATCTCGATTAGCTTTGGAATTAAGGGTCGTGCAGCATTGAAATTTCGTATGCAGTCGCCTCTTGGATGTGTTTTCCCACTGGTAAAATTTTATGGGCGTAGGATGAGGGGGCGTGGCACCCCCCATACAAACAAAATTTTTGATCTCGATTAGCTTTGGAACTAAAGGTCGTGCAGCATTGAAATTTCGTATGCAGTCGCCTCTTGGATGTGTTGTCCCACTGGTAAAATTTTATGGGCGTAGGATAAGGGGCGTGGCACTTTTTTATCAACTCCAGATTTGTGTATAACTTTAGAACTAAAAATCACACATCAATGAAACTCGGTAGGAACTTACTACATATCCATATCCTTCTACTGAGAAAATAAGGGGGCACTGGATAAGGGGGCGTGGCACCCCCCATACAAACAAAATTTTTGATCTCGATTAGCTTTGGAACTAAAGGTCGTGCAGCATTGAAATTTCGTATGCAGTCGCCTCTTGGATGTGTCGTCCCACTGGTAAAATTTTGTGGGCGTAGGACAAGGGGCGTGTGTATAACTTTAGAACTACAAATCACACATCAATGAAACTCGGTAGGAACTTACTACATATCCATATCCTTCTACTGAGAAAATAAGGCGGGCACTGGATAAGGGGGCGTGGCACCGCCCATACAAACAAAATCGTTTATATAGAATAGCTTTGGAACTAAAGGTCGTGCAGTATTGAAATTTCGTATGCAGTCGCCTCTTGGATGTGTTGTCCCACTGGTAAAATTTTATGGGCGTAGGATAAGGGGCGTGTGTATAACTTTAGAACTACAAATCACACATCAATGAAACTCGGTAGGAACTTACTACATATCCATATCCTTCTACTGAGAAAATAAGGCGGGCACTGGATAAGGGGGCGTGGCACCGCCCATACAAACAAAATCGTTTATATAGAATAGCTTTGGAACTAAAGGTCGTGCAGCATTGAAATTTCGTATGCAGTCGCCTCTTGGATGTGTCGTTCCACTGGAAAAATTTATGGGCGTAGGACAAGGGGCGTGGCACTTTTCAAGCAACTACACACTTGGGCTTCAGTTTATAATTATAGGTACACCACACATCAATGAAAAACGATAGGAACTTACTTGCCGCGCCCTGCTGGCAAAATAGCAACAACTCACCGCGTCACAAATATGCCACGAATATTAGGGTCGATCACAGCCGTATTATTTGTTAAATTGAGGATATGACGATAGGAGACACTGTGAATACCCTAAATATTGTGTACTGCTCTGCAAGTTTTAAATTCTTTTTGTGAAAAATTTCAGAGCTCTAAAATTGAATTTATGGAAGACTAAAAAGTAGAAAATAAAATTATATAAAAAAAAACTTTTTAAAAATAAGCTTTAATTTATTTAATGTACTAAAAAGTAGAAAATAAATGGTTTTTAAGTCACCTGTATCTTACTATCAATAAAAGCTTGTGCGCTCAATATCCATATTCAAAATATCTTTCATTACTAGAATCTATTTGCAAAAAATTATTTAAATAAAATATTGTGGTAACTGTTTGACAAATATTGAACACATGAGCGCCCCAAGCTTTTATGGATAGTAAGATACAGGTGACTTAAAAACCATTTATTTTCTACTTTTTAGTACATTAAATAAATTAAAGCTTATTTTTAAAAAGTTTTTTTTTATATAATTTTATTATACCCTACACTTATGGCAATAGGGCATATTAACTTTGTGTGGCAACTGTAACGCCTTAAAGTAACCGTCCTAGGCATTGACATAAGTATATATGTATGTATGTAGATATAATCAGAATCACATCCCGTCTGCTCGTGATCACATAAGGGAAAAAAACCAGTTATCAGAATTGAATAAAATTTGGGACACATCGGCTGAAGGACACGCCCAGTTAAATGGTCCTCATTTAAACGAATGAAATTTTGTACTCAAGATAAGATGACGGCCCTTCATGTCATACGAAAAAATGGGCGTCATGCGCCCACTATAACGAGGGTAAGCTGATATATATGTACATAATATATCCACCAGAGTTTCCATATTTGCTCACTGCATTGCTCTAAAGTTTGCCGAAATTTGGCGCTATCTACCCACCATTACGGTAAATTTAATATACCTATAATAATATACCCTGTACTCCTAAGAAAATGCAATTTTATGAAATTAGATAAGCATATAAATGACAAAGAAGCGTGCGTGAGTGGTTTCTTTGAGACATTTGACTTCAGTGCTCAGGTAAAAGCATAACATAAGTTTCGTTGTGACGCCCAGTAACGAACGATTCTTTCAATGCGATACTTGTCAAACAGCGACAAAAGCGACAAAAGCGACTTACGTTTCTTTAAATGAATGAGCTACTTTTACAGTCCGAAAATGGTGAAGTGGCAATTTCGGCAAACGGCAGCATTTGCAATTCGAAATTGCTTTGTGTATTCTGCTGTTTATGCTGCGGTAAAAAAAACTTGCCAAATATGTGAACAATTAAAAAGAGTTTTCGGCAGCGATCGTCTGAGCGTAGGTTGTGGTTTGACGAGCGGACGGAATCGTGTCATTCGCTCCGTCTGTTCATGCGTATTAACTGTTTTAAAATGGTTACGAAAAAAGACTACTTCAACTGTATAAAAATGTTTGCTACTTCGAGCAGAAGCCATTGACGCAAGCTGTGAAATTCACAATAACAAAATAACAACCCAAAACGGGTTGACCGTCGAAAAAATGGTGGCATTACTAGAACGTTAATTCCCGGGGCTGTAAAAATAGCTCCTAAATAATTATACACTGCACATATGCTGTATAGTATAGTATAGGGTATATTCACTTAATGCGTTAACTGGAACGCCTTAAAAGAGGCGTCCTAGGTCTATACCTAAAGGTATAAAACATTTAACGTAAAAGTTTTCTTTTGATTTACAGATGTCCTTCGGTCCATAGCCGGAGAGAAAGAAGCAGTCATACGATTTGAGCAAAAATTGGTAGAATGCGACATTTTACCTTCTCCTGTTCAAGTTCTGACGTTATCTACTTCGCGCAGGAGATACTGTTTTGTTTTATTTCAAAGTTATGTCACGGCTGAAAAAACTTTTTAATAGTTGTATAAATCATGTCACTCGGCAACACTGTTTGTATGCGCCTGAACGCGCGTGGTTGCCTGTGTGTGTGCTGCACGTAAGCGTCCTAATTCTGTCAATCATTTTGTGGGTGTGCATATGACGGATATTTGGTGTCATCGTGAAGGGTAATGTAGAATAGCTCATTGGAGAAAAAGTATCGAAATACAAAGCAAAGCCAAACAAATTGGAGACTTCTGTAAGTGGCAAAGCATGAACATATGTATGTATATTGTTATTGAGTTCGACCTTCAGCCAAAATTTGTCTTTGACGTCAAAATGCGCCAAAACTACGGTTTTTTTTAGAACATTTATATTATAAAATAACTTATCTATTTTACTGTATAAATTCGGCTTAGGATTTGCCTGAAGAAGGTCCAAAAGCCGAACATTCTGCGGTACCGGCAGAAAAAGTTGCGCTTTTTTCATCAATTTAGCATTTTTTATATTTTCCCCATTATTCTAAATCGAACAACCGTGGACAATTATAACTTTTAAATAGCGAAATTACGTCTTCAAAATGCCTATGAAATGACTCTAATTCCATTCTTACCACCACTATGTATAATAAATGTCGTATATTAATTTCAAATTGTGCCAAAAATTTCATATATGTATGTACATAAGAGTTGGGCGATGGAAGCAGCTATTGCCAGTGTTCACATTCAATGCTGTGCGACATTCACTGGACAAAGGACAACAAAAGGCACATATACATAAATGCAAGTGAAAGCCGGTATGAAAAGGTTAAACACCGAAGACAGCGCGCATCACAACGAAAGTAGGGCAGTCGTCTATGCACAATCGCTGAAAATTTCTTATGCTCGTTTATCGGTTTGACGAAAATGGTCACCAAGTAAACGAAAATTTGGGTACAGACACATTTTTTCCGTGGGGCACCCTAATATACAGTACAGTGGGAATGCGCTAAGATAAAGGCATAACACTAATCTCAGTGTATTTTGCTTTTACTCTTAGTTGCTGCCAACTCTCTTGCACCAATTAACCCTTTATTACTTAAAGTAATTGTCCATCATCACTACTCCTCTTTCTCCTACCCCCCTAGCCTATAACCAACAAGTGTACGTATGTGTCGCAACCCCTGAATGTTGGACAATCAACATCGCCGAAATTCTATGCTAAAATAGCCACAAACGCGCCGGCCCTTCTACTTATCCTATGGACTGCCGATTACTATGATTTTCTGCATTTAAATTGTTGATAAATTTTCAATAACAATAACATATGCATATACGAATTGTTTCCAGGAGCGTTCATGTAAGCTGGCAAATAAAAAAATTTAAATATTCAAATAAGTTTGTCAGGTTTAATTAAAATGTAAAATTTTACTAATACTATTTAAAAATTAAGCAATTCAAAAAGAGATTTCAAAGATGCACGCGCCAATACGACTTTTCCCTCATTGACCTCAAGCGCGTCTGGGCTATCCTGCACAAGTTAGGGTCAGAACTTCATTGTGAGTTGACACTATAATCAGTTTGTTTCTTCCCGTTTGGGGAAATGTCCTTGTAACAAAATTTTATATCAAGTTAATGGACCACAACGGATCAACAATGAACAAAATCACTTTCTGTCTTGCCCGTCTGTCTGACTGTCCGTGGTCGTAGGAAAGGAATAAGCAGTTGTCCGATTTGAGCCAAATTTAGTACACAGTGACAGTGAAGCTTAACTTAGTTTAAGTTCTGAGATTATTCTAATCGGTCAAAGGACACGCTCACAATGAGCCTAAAAAGTCCACCTACATCAGAATTTCTCCGGTAAAATGGCTTAAACTTGTTTAATTACTAAACAACCTTGGCTGTGGAGTCTTTTAGAACCAATTTCTTTTGGATGGATGTTCGTAGCGGTTACATCCGCCTCCCGCGAATAATTAATTCTTTGTTGCCGTTGACTCTGAGCGAGCTTTTTACGCTCATGCATGCATTTAAAATAAAAATAAGTAACGCAGTATCTTTGAACTTTTGCCGCCCAACTGCACAGCCGCTGTCGTTGCCCATGCAAATAGAGCCGAAGAAAACGGAAAAAGCGACAACTCCACTGTCGACAATTTGTACAGCTAGAGTAAACTGTTAAAGTTGTTTTATTTTGCACTCTAATTTTTATCTTTCCGCTAATTTGTTTATAAAACTGGCTTGCGTTCCAGCCAGGTACTAGGCAAACACAGCGCATGCAGTCAGGGCTTTAGGAAAATTTTGTCGTACATAAGAATATAATTTTAAGACTTTTGACAAAGAATTTATATATTATTGAATGTTAAAAATTTACTTAATTTAAAAAAAATGGCAATCGGTCGACTTATATAAAACTGTGCATAAAAAAATATGAAATATGTTCTGAGGATTAAGCTCAATTTAGGCAAGAGTGTTGGTTTACATATATAAAAAAAATAGTGGATTGGAAGTTTTCATCGATTTATATAAAAAACGATAATTCTAAATTTAATTACGACACCATTCATTCGACCGCAGCCATCTAGGGATTAGCGTAATACATAAAGAGTAACGTCTTAAGTTTCTGAATAAAAGAGGTTAAAAACCTTGTTGCGTGACGTCACGTTTGAGCCAAAACAATGTTGACCCTATTATGCAAATGGTTATAAACTTCTCACTCAAGCGTGATAACACAACTTATAACCAAAACTCATCACGAAGTTTGTTTACATAGTGCTAAGGTTAATTCGGCTATGTATGTACATACATATACATATGTAATACAGATTATATACATATGTATGTATTTATGCACACATGTGCAAGAGGGTACAAGCAGCAAATGTCACATACTAAACTAATTTTAATCAATTCCGCTTCGAATTCTTTGCATTCTCTTCTTCGAACAACTAACTAAAGCATTCAAATCACGTTCTTGCGTCCGCTTGTTGCGTTGGCAAGTTCACACTGCAATTTTTTTTATAAGTAAGAAGACGATGGAACGAAGGGATACGTGGCTCCATATTCGCATTTTGATCTTCTTATGCTTTGTTCGAAAACGTTTAGGCGCACATTAGTCAAGTTTTGGGGTTGCTACTGTATGATAAATATTTAAGATAACGATCAATATTAGAGTAAATAATTATGTTTAAGTTAAGAGAAGGTTTAGCTTCTATAATTACTTGCTCTTATTTTATTATAAGATTCTGGTAGGAGTTGGGTTGGATGGTGTTGTGACTAAGCTTATAATTTCATTTCATAATTAGTTATAGCTAAAGGTGAGAGGTAGTTAGTGTTCACCCACTTAAAGTTTAATTGAGTCTCTTGTAAAATTTTAAGGATATCATTATCAATATGAAAAAGAGTCAGGGTATGAAGAATACTTCAAAAATTAAGATCCAGTGGCGTGTCACCACTACAGCTCAAATTTTAGAAGCTACGCATGGGTAGTAGTTGAAGAAATATTATTACATATTCGGAGGCACTCCACATATGACTACTCACTGCAGAGCATACAGAAGCCGAATCCTTTTACTAAAATTTTTCAGTCTCGTTTCAGCAATAGCTGCTTTGTTTTTTCGCTCATTGTCGCTGCCTACAATGTTGCCGTACATTGAGTTTGTCTTTTCGATATTTTGCTGTGCTTTGTCAGATCTTGTTTTCCTTGCGTGTTGATATTTCGAGCTTTTGTGATTCATAAATTTAAACGAATAAATATTATACTCACTAAATCTGTGTAAATATTTTTAATATAAAATATATTTTTACGAAATTAAGGATTAAATTGAATTGAAGAAGAATTGTAATTACTACAAATGGGTTGTAGTATTAACATTTCTTTCTATTATTGAAAGAATATTTGTGCAATTGCGTTTTTTTTAAATTCTGCTGTTTTAAATAAAATAACAGTGTCACTGTTCAATAAACAGTTCTTGATGTTATTAACATCATAACACAGGAACATCATACTTAAGGAGCTGTTAAATGATTTGTTATCTATAGTTTAGAATTTTAGTATAAGTTTATTAGATCTGTGAGGGAAATTTGCCTAGTAGATGAAAGAAATAAATAAATAAATAAAAAAATAATTGACTGAAAAGCTTAATAAAAATAAATTCATGTTAGATGAAAATTCGTTCTGTAGAAGTTCAACTTAAATGGTTGGATGATTCAAGAAAAGTTTTCCGACCCGACCCAACATACAAGTTCTGCGGCTAAGATCAGAAACTAGTTTATAAAAAACACACTAACTATCTTTCGATTATTTTAGTCGTCGCCTTTGCCGCTGGTTTTTTGCTGTTGAACCAGCGCTGCCACTTTTCAAATTTGTAATATTTCTATAAGGAAAATAAGTGAGCCAAGGAAATACAATATAAGTAAGTAGACTTATCGAGGAATTTGTCGAAAACGCAAAAGAATAAATTACTGTAGCGAAAAAAAGGAGCAATTAACAAACTGAAAAAATTATTACGAAAATTCATTTGTTCATAATTAAGAAAATTCTTCGAATATTTTCAATTGAAAATAATAATTTGATGAAAACTATTCCATAAAATATATGACAGGTTTGGCAATATCTAGAGCAATGGAAAAATTCTTAAATTTGTTTGCTTTGTAATTTATTAGAAATCCTGAAACATTTGTGCGAAATCCGGAATTTTTGGGAGTTTATCATATTTTGACTCAAAAATGCAACTTAGCTTTTTTTGTGTCTGAATAATTTATATCGATGACAAAACTTTTAACAGTAAATCGATTTGTGAGTCTTTGATCAGTTTTGTTTTTCTAGGTTTAATTGTTTTAATATTCCTCTTAATTCTCGTTTCAGTAAATATGATGCACTTGCGTATTAAAATAATTAATTACAACACACGAAAATAACGGGAATGTGATTTTTAGGCTAAAAGACTCGGAATAAACATCCCTTATACATATGTACATATATACAAATGCAATGCTGTAGTCGACCAAAACAAGTGAATTTCCAATTACAGTGATAACGGATATCTACAGATAACGGATACTACAGGGGAGAGCGCACCACCCTACTGATAAGAATCACAAATTGTCAGCACTGCCAGTAACAGTACTACTTAATGGGGAAAAAAGGGTTTTTCACATACTTATGTAGTGACATAAGTGGAAACAAAATTGAACTACGACATCGAAAAAATAAAAATTCCAAAATATGTATGTATGTACATATACAATAGTGTCCATATTCGATCACTCCATTGATGGAAGAATACCTTTAAATTTTCCAAAAATGTGCATGGCCCGCCCACCATGAAGGCAAACTAAATATAGCAAAAATTTTTGTTGCACACCCTCCAGAGTATCAATATTTGGCATAGATAGTCCATTTAGGAATATCTTGTAGTTTGTCAGAAATAGGCGTGTGATTTAGGCGTACTTACAAATTTTTCACATGGAATAATAGCCTAACTCAACTTTTTGACTGTTTTCCGTTTAAAATTGGAAAACAGACTTAGGGGTTATGACTTTTTACTACAGATTATTATTAAGTTACATACATATACATACATATATCATTGGTCGGTATATCTGTGGTCATATGCAATAACGACTTAAGTCGAAAACAACTGTTTCGAGAAAATGCAATTCGAAATTTGAAATGCACATAAGTGCATGTACATAAGTGCATGTGTTTTTTTTAAATAACTTTTTTTCTGAGATGGGTACAGATACCGGGGTTTGAACAAAATATGCGCATCAACGTCAGGAATACAGTGGTAACGTCAACTCAATTTCGTCTTAAGTCGACTTAAGTCGTTATTGCTTTTGACCACAGATATAATGTTGATACTTTGGGATGTATATTACGTATGTTCGCATATTTCATTTAACGCTTATATAGTGGGCGGCCCTTTTTTAGGGATCCGCTCCCCTATAGGGAATAAACGGTGACACTTATAAGGTAACTTTTTTTTTCGGGGTGTGTATATACGACATTTTTGTCATCGTAGAAACCTGAAAATTGGCACGATGTAAGGTCTTCATATGTAATTGAAACATATTTTCACAGGAAAAATTTTTTTAAATATTTTTTTTAAATTATTTATATTATACAAATTTATGTTTTTTCGGCAGATTGAATGTTAGAAAGAATAGAATTAGAATTATTTATATTTTTATAACGTATCGTGTGGGGTATCGTTAGAAAGGGCTACATCCATAGATTACAAAATGTATTTTAAAATTTTATGTAAACGGGTTAGAAAGATATAGTTAAAAATGTGAAAAAACAGACCTGTCCCCACATGATCCCATCTGCACACACCATTTCTAAACCGAAAATTTTGATAAAATCAGAGTTACTAGGTATTTGATCACGCATGACTGAATGGCTGGACCTTATTTGGAATTTTTTTTTAAATTTATTTTTTTGTTGTTTATGTTGAGTGGGGTATCATTAGACAGGGCTACGTCCATGGATTCCAAACATATTTTTTATAATTTTCGGTGAAGTGGTTTCGAAGATATACATAGGTAAGAATGTCCAAAATTTTATGGTCAGACACCAGAGCAAGGAGAAGCGCTGCTGATCAACAGAAAGCAACCAAAACCAAGCAAAGGACATACGGGCGAAGAGAAACTAAATTCGAACGCTAAAAAGGGTATTTCTGGTACGGAACCCTCAGTGAGCGAGCCCGACTCGCACTTGACTGCTTTTTTTCACTAGATCTGAGGCTCAATTTTCTCAATTTAAAATAAAATTTTATAAAAAAATTAATAATTGGCGCAACAGCCTATACGGGCTATATGGGCTTAGGCCTAGCTTTCTAGCATTAACTTGTTTGTCCAGCACAAATTAACGAGACCTACGAAGAAACATATCCGAATGGGCTAAGAAGCTTTTCATGGCAAAGAATAATATGGGATAGTTGGCAATTCATCGCTAGAAGAGGCGCCACGCAAAGAAACAATTTGAAAAAGCATTTCTCCTTTTATTAGATGTTATGAGCCCCGGCTGAGATTCGAATCCAGGCTTCCCGTATCAGCGACCAAGCACTTATTCATTGAGCCACCGCGGCGCCTAAGATTGTATAGCTCTAGATAAATAGGGTAATAGGGTAATTTTACCTATTAAAACCGATGGGCGAACTTTGGGCGTATCTGTTGTCCGAATTGCCTCATTTCAAAACCGTAAATATGAGAGGGTTCGTAACATATAACTTTTCCAATCGGATAACTTCTTCTTATTCCCCTGTGGACCCGGACAAACAGACAGCCGGAAATGAGTGCGCGTTCTGGTCATTTCTATATACATATTCATATATGCATTTCAATATTGCTGGCTTGCGGCAAACGACGGCTTTGTGCACATTTAACTTATACGCGTTTTTTTACTAGACAAGGATAACCATACAAAGTTTTCTATGCGTACATACATCCGCCTCAAATAAAACAAGGCTAATACACGCATACATACATATGTACATATGTATGTACTTATGTACAATATATAAAATGTCGTTGAATATTTTAAAGTTATTTTACTAGTTGTATTTATTTATGATTACCTACTCTTCAAATAACAAAATACATAGTTGATTAATGTAGCTACCACACTGCTACATTATCCAACAGAACAGAACAGACTAACACCAAGAAGAACTTTCTTTAAGTATAAATGCAAATTTATAACATTTGTTCTTTTCTTCAAATGCGCATTGACAAAGCTTCTGCAAAAATACGAAAACATAAAAGAGGCAAAGTGACTGCGGCACAGCAGAGAGGGTAAAAACCTGTACGAGCTCAGCCGCTCCGGAGGAGGCATGGGAAGATACATAGGTAGCCAGATAAATAGAGATGAACTTGCAAACCAGCGAAGACCAAATGGCACCAAGCCAGACTTAAGACATACATAAGTACATAGGAAGAAAAACAAGTTTTCGCAATTGTCGACACATCGCGCTCTTTGGATAAAGTTATTGCTTTTTTCACAGCTTTCTTTCAAATTTTGTCTTTTTCATAACCGTTCCGATTTTTCTTTCCAGACGATTTTCTTGTAAGAAAATATCAAATTTACACATAATTTGATACAAGCTTAGAGAGAAACAAATGCAAACAAACGGCGCACTAATGCCATTAGAGTCCAACCGAACGCTCGCACAGTGTTTCGAGTAGAACAAGCTAGGTGGACAAAAGTCATTCTCTCAAACTTCAAAAACAACAACACAATTTTTTAAACAAATGACTAGATAGAGGAAAATAATAAATTTTAGTTGAAACATAACGGTAAGTTTTGAGTAATGAGGTATCAAAGAGAGAAGTTGTGTACAAGTGTTATTTACATTTGGAATTTGAGTTGAGCACGTGTAAGTTAAATTCGTGTACAATCGTGAAACGCATATATATGTAATTTAAAAAGTGCAAATGGATTTCACAGTTGAAGGTCAAAACTTTTTGATTTCAGCAAAAATTCCAAATATATACGTTTTGTTGTTATAGTAAATTGTTTTGAAAAATGTGGTACTTTAGGTGTAAAAAAATAACGTTTTTTTTCTTTGTTGGATCGAAACATTCGTGTGCCTCATGTATCTCGGCTGAATTTTTGTTCTGCATCAGATGTGAATGTGTAGGTACTTGGTATCCTAGAAATATTAGGCTGTTCAAATGTGTTCAACTATTTTTATTTTTTTTATTTTTGAAAATTTACTAATTTCTTCAGAAACAGCAATTGTCAGGAATTCATATAACTTAGATATTGCTTCAGATTCTTCTGAATCTGATTCTGATACATATATTTCATTTTATTAAAGATAAAAAGATATATTTGATATACAAATTTTATTTAATAGGACAGGTTTTAATTAATTTGTAAAAACTTTCATGTACTACCCTTTGTTTTCTTATTGAAAGTGAGTTTTATTATCTTTAATAAATGAAGTTATTCTATTAAATAACATTCTATTAAATACAATTTTATATGCTTGGTTTGTGTAAATTTTTATCGAGAAAGAACAACGTTACAAGGTTGTATTAATTAATTAATTAATTTTATGAAAGGTTTTTAATTTGTATTTCTATTGGATGGGCGAATACATGAACTTTATTTTTCCGTCTAAAGCACATATATCGCAAGTTTATATTATTTTGAAGAGTGCAATCAATACAGTGTTTTACATATTTGGAACTGATAAAAAAAACATTTTAGTTCAGAATCATAAAATAAAGACTTCGAGGCTCTATAACATTTGTTATCTTATATATAAAACGCAGACTGACTAAAAAGCGTTTGCCTGCTGTCCACTTTCTGTCTTTTACGACTTTAGATGAATGAAATCAGTTCGTTGTGTAGCCCAGTGGGTAGAGCCACGCGCTTGCATACAGTACTTCGGTAGGTCACGGGTTCGAATCCCTGCTCCGCAGGTTTGAAAATATTTCTTTTTTAACTTTTTTTATAAGCTTTTTTATTTTTTACTTTGCTTTGTCTTTAATTGTTGCTAATTGTTTTACTAGCTGTCGTGTATACAGGTACACACGACAGGTGGCCCCCACTTGTAGAAAATAAAACATAAATTTTTTCATATTAATACCTCTTCAATTGAAAAAGTTATAGGCTCTTATATGAAAAAAGTCTAAAAATAACTTTAGCTCTTCACAGCTTGGAAACCGCTAATTTCCGATCCCCCCTCTCGAACGATTATATTTATATTTCAATCTTATCTATTAATTTCCAGTGTAAAATAATTTTGTCCAGCTAGCTTGTTCTACTCGAAACACTGTGGCTCGGTCTCGATTACTGAACCGTTCGGCCAAAAGGTTCGGGTTCGGTCTCGGCTCCTAAAAGGCCGAGTATTTAGCCGAACAGTTTAGAAAAAAATCGTATAGTTTTAAACAAAATTTTAATTATGTATACAAGTTTATGTTTTTCGGCAGAATTCACATTAAGTCAATGATGAGGTTTTCTGGCAAAAACCGAAATAGCTACATATATGATCTGCCCATGTGAGCCATAATTCTATATTTTTGTTGTTGTACACTTAAGATTGCTTTGTTTCATAACAGAAATGGACAACTATTGTCGTTTTTCTTTGACAAGTCAGTCCGAATAAAACTATTCTTTCCAAAATTTTAATTATTTAATAATAATTTTAAGGTTTTTTCATAAATTAGTGGTGTTTATTCTTCAAATGAATTGTTTTTATAATAAAATGTATTTCTTTTTAAAAATTTATGAATTTTTTTTTCATAAAAATTCGTCTTTTTTTATATTCGAAAGGTTCGGTCTCGGCCAAAATTTCGGGTTCGGTCGGACTCTAAGGGCCAGTTTCACAGTGGATGTTTAAACTCTGATTGCAGTTTAAATAGGGAATTTCAGTTTCACAGTGGGAAGTTAAATACAATTTAAATGCCCGGTTGTGGGCATTTAAGTACGGCACAGAGTTGCAATCGAAAACAAATAAACAGCTGATTTCGGATGTGCAGGCAAGCTGCGTCGACAATATTGCAATTTATAAGCGGCCAAATTAAACATACAACTGCATGGTGTAGCACATATAAATGATCCCGTAGTATTATAAATAATATAAACTGTGGATTCTTTGAAGAATATCCAATAATTCACTTCTTTCGGCCGACGAAAAATTTTTAGCTCGCGCTGCCTCCATAATTGAACAATTGAACATATGTTTTTGGCAAGTTGTGTCAACCTGCAATTGTCAAATATTCGAAGTTGCCATTCATTATTCCGTTTTTAAATAAATGCACTGTGAAACTCAAGAAAAGTTAAACTAGATTTAAACTCAATTCGCAAATTAGATTTAAACATCCACTGAGAAACTGGCCCTAAGGGCCAGTTTCACAGTGGATGTTTAAACTCTGATTGCAGTTTAAATAGGGAATTTCAGTTTCACAGTGGGAAGTTAAATACAATTTAAATGCCCGGTTGTGGGCATTTAAGTACGGCACAGAGTTGCAATCGAAAACAAATAAACAGCTGATTTCGGATGTGCAGGCAAGCTGCGTCGACAATATTGCAATTTATAAGCGGCCAAATTAAACATACAACTGCATGGTGTAGCACATATAAATGATCCCGTAGTATTATAAATAATATAAACTGTGGATTCTTTGAAGAATATCCAATAATTCACTTCTTTCGGCCGACGAAAAATTTTTAGCTCGCGCTGCCTCCATAATTGAACAATTGAACATATGTTTTTGGCAAGTTGTGCTGTGTTCAATTGTCAAATATTCGAAGTTGCCATTCATTATTCCGTATTTAAATAAATGCACTGTGAAACTCAAGAAAAGTTAAACTAGATTTAAACTCAATTCGCAAATTAGATTTAAACATCCACTGAGAAACTGGCCGGTTGTGGGTCGGCTATTTAAATCGTATTTAACTTCCAACTGTGAAACTGAAATTCCCTATTTAAACTGCAATCAGAGTTTAAATATCCACTGTGAAACTGGCCCTTAATGCCATATTTAAGTTGGCCAAACAAGAGAAGAATGTACTCCCTGAAATATCGGATATTTGCAAAGTATCGATGTTTACGTTTTATAATTTTGGGCAAGTTCGATTCTCTGTTGCAAATGCATGTGCATAATCGGGAACGACCTTTGATTTATACACATTTGAATTGGAACGTGGTCAAAACGCGTGGGTAATTCCTGGGATGAACACACGCTCAAGTAAATTTTAGAAAAATTACAAAGAACAAAATTTAAAATCTGAAATGTAAATCCACCATAGGTAAGTACATTTTTCTAGAGTGAAAATTAAAGCAATTAAAGTATGTGGGAGTTTGTAAAAATATACATAGATATAATACATCATTCCGTCGAATTTTTATATTGAAATTTTGTTGTGTTAAATATGTACATCTTCTCTAATTTGTTAATTAATAAAAACACCTCCTCTTAATCATCGTTTACCTACATACATATATTAGCACAAACGACAGAGCAAGCGTTTCGAGTAAGTCTCAGATTAGGTTTGACTTATTTTGAAAAAATCTGATCCTGACACCCAAATATAAAAATATATTTAAATAAATTATACACAGCATTGTGATATTACCGAAAAATTTGTTAAATGACAGGATTCTCGGAGCATTTTTCTGTCAACCTACCTGGCAAACGGTGTCTGCTCAACGTCGTAAATCTCATTAATGTCGTGCGGCACTAGTAATCCTTTGAGACGATTCTCATCGACGTCCAGGAGACCGTCTCCAATAGGATAAATGCCTTCGGTAAACATATTTGGCAAACTTAAGAACTTTCCTAAATCTTAGTTGGAGCGAAGCGTTGTCGTTTAAGATATAAAATCCAGTTTGAGTCGCAAAAACACCGAAATGGAATTATCTTTTATCCAAGCTGTTGAATTATATGCTGCTAGATTCGTACGAAAACGTTAACAAAAGGCACAACGAAAACATTCGTTTTTATTTTTTCTTTACTGGTTTTCTGAAACTGGTGTATTAACTTTGCGAGGGGGAAGTGTCCAAGAGCGGAGTGAAGAATAGAAAATGTCGTCGCCTCCCTCGGGGAAGTGAGAGGGATTTTTCACCCTTTTTTGCTTTTAAGTTATAGAACACAAATATTTATTTACTACAATTTTACACAGGCTGAGAAACGCGTTCTACGAATATTCACTTAGAATTTCGACATTAGATTGCATTTTACATCAACGCTATGCCACCAGTTGTTTTGCTTCACTACACTCCGATTTTTTTATGCCTTGTTTCCGTGCAGTTTACAGAGTTTAAGCTGTAGAAAATTTATTTTAATTTTAAATTTACATGGAGTTGGAGGGCAAGATAAAACATCTATATGTTTCTGCCTGTATTTCTCTTTAACAACTTCACTTTTTTCTTTCTTTTCATTCCATACTCTAAAATACTTTTCAACCTACTCGCTTGTCATGCACGTACACGTAAACGCATACACGTCTTTCCCGCTCACTCACAAAAATTGACTAAACTCAGTTCGTAAAATTACTCCAGCGTTGCCATTGGATGAAACTCAAGCAGGTATTTTGGGATTTTTTAAGCTGGTTCTCTATTCATTCCTATTTGTTTCAATGATTGAAATTCAATCCGATTATTACGGATATTCCGATTACGGTTTTTTTACAATACATTTCTTCAATGCCCGCTTTTAGGGTGTATTCACACCAGGATAATTTCTTTCTTGAATGCCAAGATTTATACTCGCAAATGTGCAAATTGGGAAAAAAAGTTTACTTTCTTTACTAGAGGAAAAACAGAAGAAGGCGACCACGGACTTTCTTGTACGTACTGAAAAACTTTTCTTTGTCCTTTTCACACTCAGAAATGTTTGGCACTTGCAATGACGAAGTGACAGCATTTGGCAGAGAAAACTTTATGGGGTGAAGGAGTAGTAACAATATCTACAGAAATAGTTTCGTGTATAAATTGAGAATAGGGAAAAAGAATTTCTTGGACATTTTAAATTTCGTTGGTTCTTATCTGACCATTGGGTGTTGGCACTTCCGTTTTGATACAACAAACGGTTGCAATTAACTTGCCAAAATGTATACACTTTCACTGAAAGTGCTGCCATGATATAATATTTTGGATTTAGCAGTATAAATTAAAACTAATAGGAATCAAAACCGCTAGAATGAAGTATTTTTTACAGAGTGTGAACACGACCTTAGGGCTAAGCTAATTTTAAACCTAAATGAATAGCGAGTTTCCAAACAATACTAATAGCGTTAACGGAAAAACAGTTTAAAAAGCATTCGAAATTTTTTAAATACGGGGATTTGGTTGCTCGAGCAGAACACCAGCGAGACAAATGGAAGGCAGCCTGCGGAATCGACTGTGGATATGCATTTTGATTTTAAAGCAGGGACTCAAAATAAGAATTATGTACATAAGTATGTATGTATGTATGTTAAAATTTAGAACGAGAAGATCGCAAATAAAAAGTTTGCATTACAAATACATTCGAATATAGTTATGATACTTATAAGGTAGAGGTAAAATTGTTACGTGATATAAGTAAAGAATTTAATCTTTTATAAGAAATAAAAATTAATCGTTGACCAAAGACAGAATTCACTGTCTTTGCGTTGACCTTTTTTTGCCATTACCAGAACCTTGATCTCAGCTTAAGAGAGCGCACGCCGGGAAGTCGCATTTATAACCAACTAAGCATATGTAAGTCATAAATTCAAAGCAGCAAAATGTAGAAACGAAATAATATTTAATTAATTTAATTTCGACAATTTCTGAGAGGAGGCCCACTAAGCAGGGGAGCTGGAGAGACCTAGTGCGTCAGACCGAAGCATGCAATTGCTTATAAGGGCCATATATGTAAAAGTATGTATGTATTTTGCTTTTTATTTTCCCTATGATTCTGATTTTGAGGTATTTCCTCAATATGTTGATTGTGATGTTTTGTCGCAATCAATTTGTTTACAAAAGTTTGTATGAGTTTGGGTAGGAATTATAAGATACTAATCGCTTCAACGATTCCACTTAGGAATTTTGTACATGCTGTAACCGAATCCTATTCTTAGCTGCAATACCAATGCTTTAGAATACACGCGCGCAAGTTTGTTTACCTCCGACGTCACTCTTGTCTTATCGTTGTCATCAATTGAAATGCAGCATAAGCCGAAATTCCTGAGGCCCTTAAAATAGACCAAATGCCAAGTGACTAGGCGTTGAAGCTCGTTGCGCACGCACACGTATATACTTATGTATGTATGTACATATGTGTTTCTGCAAACGATCCGCTTTGACTGCCAGGCTTTTTTCGCTCCGCGGCGGTGCCCTGAATTTAGCTTGAACTGTTCGCAGCAGCACTGCCAAGGAGATTAGAAATATATTCACTCGGAATTTATATTATTTAGTGCTGCAGTAGTTCAGTGGATGTGTCCTCGGTTTCTGATAAGAGGGGATAACCAGTTCAACCCCTGAAAACCCCAATTCAAGCTAACACAAAATAATAAATAATCTAGTGCTTCGTTTAAATTCAGCCGTTTTCTCTCAATCTCCACATATGTATGTATGTACATATGTAGCTTGGGCGACTTACAAATGAATATGAATGACAAAGGCTGCTGTCCTCCGCAAACGAACGCATGTTTCTTTGCTTTCACCAAGTTTGGGAGTAGATTGATTCCATTATCTCTACGAGGAAGACCATAAGAGTAGTTCACTACTAAAAAAAGGTCTAGAGTATTAAGCCTAAGACCATCAACGCAGGGGCTATGCGTTGGCTTTTCCACTAATTGATTCAGGTTATTTGACTCGGTAAAAAGGTCAACATACAATCCCTCGGAGGTTGTGTGGCTATATAGTGCAAGAAACATGAAGTTGTGGACATTGAGACCTCCCACAACTACGATTTCGTTGTCTCAAAATATTGGTGACAGAGTCGGAACGGAGTTCAACTGGTTAAACGCTGCTTCCCTTTCCGAATTGGGGGTTCTATAGATGAAAAAGAAATACAGGATGTGTGAATGGATCTTGAACTCAACCCACAAGGAGCTTAATTCGAAATCCGATGCGATTAGGTGTTGCTGGCGCTAGTGTGCAACATCACTGTGGAACTTCGGATATAACGGGTTATTTGGTTATTTGGTGCTAAAGACGAGAAAGAACTCCGAATATATGTACATATTTCATTAGCTTTCAATTGATGAAATATAATCTTTCTCCGATAAGATAATTGAAAGACATATGATGTTAAAAATAACACATAGGATCACTAGAACATCTTAAAACTGCCATAAAAAGCTGTGAAAAATTTTAGCATATCGTCATATATTGACGTCCTTTATCGAATGCGATATGGCAAAACTCCACTGCGTTAAATGTATGTATATATGTATATAAAGATGTTGTTAAATATGTTGTTCACAAAAATGCTTTTTATTCAAATTCCAAAAATCGTACACAATTGAAATTGAAAATACGCATACATATTCATATTTCGTTTGCTGTGTTTCATTTTGCAAAATCGCTTTCTTAAACACGTTTGAATGTGCCTCGACTTTGACGTGACGGCGACTGAACTTATTCTCGGAGAAAATTTAGTCGCTTATTTTTGAAATGCTGCAGGTGTTGCACAAAGCATGTTTTAACGGTGGCAAACAATTTACAAAAAGAAATAGCAAATATTACCAAATTTACAGAATCACATACACTTTCGTCGTTTGGTATGATTATAACAAAAATTTAAGTTATTAGGATTTATGGCTGAAATTGGACCTATTTCAAACAGCCGTTGAAACCGTGTTTCATTTTAAGATGAGAAGCGAACCGCGGATATCTAAGAGATTGGGAGCCTGTCGCCAACCACAGTAGTGCTTCAAGATAGTTCTAGTTCCGTCGCTCTAGTCGCTCTAGTTCCGTTTGCCGAAGTCGATTTTAAATACTTACTCCTTTGCACCAAGCGACCGAAATTCTTATTTTCGAATAACCTTACTCATCCACGTAATAATTGACTTTGACTATTGCAGTGAAGTGAAACTCAATTTGGTCTAAATTTACTGAACTTTTAGGTGTTACTCGAAAAGCGTGATGGTATACTCCGTTTGTGGTATGCTTGCCCGAAAAAAACCAAGAGAGCTTACAACTAGACCAAGGGGACTTACAACTAGAATAAGGTGAAATTTACAAGAAAAACAGCATCGCAGCAAGAAGAGTCACGCTGTCGCCTTTGTCTAAACCACATATCGTGTTTGCTGCCGTGTTACAGATACTTTCGATAGTTCCGTAAGTCGGCGTGCTCTTCTACTACGGCCATGTCACTAACGCCCACGGCGGCAGCCGCACTTTCGAACGACGGTGGCTCGATGGCTAATCCAGGGCTGGGCGGATCACAAGTGTTGGCGTGAGCGGTTTTTGTGCGGCGACGTCCACGCGTTCCGGTGCCGCGTGGACGTCGACCGGAACTAGAAGTTGGCGTCGCTGTGATATCACCATCCAGAGAATCTAACGTAGAGAGCGATGAATCAGCAGCAGGGGAGCGGCCCCGTCCGGCACCACTACGCCTTCGTGTAGCACCTTCGCCCGGCAGAAGAGTGGTACGTTTGCCTGGACGTCGCTTTCGTCGTTTCTTATTTCCGTAGCGCGGATCATAGTCATACTCGTCGTCTGCGGGCGATTTCGGTTCTTCCAAGGAGTCTACATCGTTTATGTCTGCCTCATCGTAAAACAACCACTCTTTCGGCAACTCCTCTTTTAACTGCTGCTGCTGTGGTTGTTGCTGACTGTCTTTGCTGTCTGATGTGTCGCCACCAGCAGCACCCAGCGAAGAGGACTCTTCCAACAACGCGCCGTTTAGGTCGGGATCATATAGCGCAGCCACAACGCCACCCACTGTCGGTGAGGCAGTACCAACAACTGTCTGCGAAGTGGATGTGTTTGCTACCAAAGCCTCATGGTCTTTGCGCAGCGCTTGAAATGGGCGATCTGGAAATCTAAAATCACGAAATTAGATCTAGGGTGCCTCAGCGAACGACAATATGTTCCCACCTGTACATTTTGCTCAGATACTGGCGCCGGCTTTTGCGCCAACGCGCTGCTGGATATGTGTAGATTTGACCTTGGCGAAACCCCGGCATGCGTTGCCTTTTGTCCACGAACAGCTGGGAGTGGTTCTGGGCCACGCCCGTTTGTGGGTCGAAAAAGGGTAGCCGCAGGCGACGTTCAATACACAGGCGTGTGTTAAAGTTTGCGCTGAATTCAATCGTTTCTCGATAAGAGACATCTTTAAAGAAGTTCTCAATCTTTTCTAGATTGGGTCTGGATTGGATCTGAATATCAACAGCAGAATAGGACATTTTTACTACCACTGTTGCTAGCACACAAACGTTTGGAGTGCACACGTATCGGCGTTGACGCACCCGCAGCACCCTGCTTCGCTGGATTATCACCTACTGGAATAGCTTACTCGCTACGCTGGCTGCCAATAGTCTTATCGTCGCCTTTCTTCTTCTTCCTCCTCCGATTTCGTCGTTTGCAGTGGCCGCAAAAAACCACAAAACCCTTCGTCTGTTTTTCGAATTACATTCACGAACAGGTTAACGAAATTAATGCGACACTGCTTGGATTTCACTTTTTTCTATTACTGAATGCAATTGTTAACTCTCCGAGGAAAATTAAATTCTCATTTCTCCTACAAGTTTTCCATCATTTGACAAATTTTGCCGTATTGCTTTGATATGACATTCTCATTTCATAATAAGCAGTGCTGCCATCTTATCTCGCACGTTGTCCCGGGGACAAAATATTTGTCTCGCACGTTGTCCCGGGGACAAAATAATTGAAATAATTGTCTCGCACGTTGTTTAAAAATCCTCCATCAGAGATTCTGACATGATAAAGATTAAAAACTTGCAAAATTCTCCTACTTAAAGCTGTTCTTTTATTTATATCAACACTTGTCTTCATCCAAATAAAATCTTTTGGGCTCGTGATAAGTACTGCGCCATCTTTGCAGTTTTCTACCGTATTAAAAGCAAATACAATAGAATCCGCTTAATTAAAATACTTAATTGTACAAATGTGTTAAAATTTCCTGCATTTCCAGAAATATTTGAATCCTTGTCCGCATATCAACCTTGTTGGCGCAGAAAATTTCTGTCGACTGAAACTTTCTTTCTAGACATATTTCGCTTAAACTCCCTTTTTCCTTTTAAAATGTCGGATCCCACTATGTTGAAACCGAAGAATTTTTGAATTTTACACTCTCCAAAAATACATGGGCTTATTTTTCTTCTCTTCGACTTGGTCTCTTCCTCGGAAATTCACCGTCCTCTCCCGCGATGGCTTTCATCGCTTTCATCAGCTTTCATTCAATCGTTTCTTGTGCCACCAAAACTGACCTTGTTACTTTGTTACTGTTGATGACAAGATTATTTTAAAATTTTAAACATAAGCATTTACTAAACCAAAATTATTATTCGTTTTATTATTTCAATTCATAACTTGTATACATATGTATAATATTTGTTATCATCGCGGCTGGAGGGAAGGATTAAAGACCATAAACGTTGGCGCTTTGAGAACAGTGAAAAAAATCCGGTAAATGAAAATTTGCAACAAGTACTCCAAGTACCCCATTCTTTTTTCTTGGTTTCAATGTAAAACTGCCAAGGCCACTATGAAATCTCCCCCACCCCGAAATTCGATTTTCGGGTGTTTCTTTCCCCTTTCCAAGAATATGTCGCAACATGTTTACGAACTCAGGTTGTCAGATTAGTTCGGAATCCGCCAAAATACTATGGAATATGTGTGGCCTGGATTTTAAAACATTATACATTAATCTCATATCATATCAAATATGAATCTAATTTTTGAAATTACATGAACTTTAAATTTAACGCACATGGGATTCGAATTGTACCAAATTGGGAGCCACGACGGATTCTCGTGTTTTACTTTTTTTCACTACGAATGTAACAATTTAGTATTTTTATGTATTATCTAGACTTTCTGTTTATGTATCTATGTATTTATATTTATGTATTTTATTATTAAGTACAATTGCGCTTTATATTTTCGGTATTTTAAAACTTAAAAACGATCAATTTGGAAAAAATATAATGCTTGTTATTGTGTATTGTAAATAAGTTAACTTCTACAAAATTGTAAAAAGATGTCGTACAGAGCACGACTAAGAACCCCTCATCATGAACCTTGCAGTTCCAAATATAAACTTTTAATTTTATATAGAATATGATCCACATAAGTACTGGACGATTGAATAAATCAAAATATGGACATTTAAAAAAAATATTATAATTTCAAAAACGGAGCATTACTTGCAGCGAATTCATAGTCAATTATTAACATCTGATTAACGCATCAACGTTCAAATTTGATTTTAATTTTGATCGAATTTACAACTCTGATTCTACAAGCCATAAACGCTCGAGTTAATTTATTTACGCATTTTTACCGTATGAACAACGAAGAGTGTTTATGGCTTAGGAACACAGAATTGTGTTTTGGTAACTCAACCAATCGAATTCGTTATTGTTGCTCCGGATGACATGTGGGCAGAAAAATGTAAATATTTATTTAAAAGTTACAACTCGCATCTGTTTGGAGTGTGTTAATAATGTACATTACAAAATATATATGATGTTTGTATATATATCTATAATGATGGACAGAGGGAGGGAGTTATGCGAGTTATGCACTCTCGCTTTATCGCTTATTTATGTAGGTATGCTATCAACATTATTATACTCGAAAGCTTAAAAAGCTGTACGGTTTACTTGTTTCGTTTTATTTCTATTCGGACGAAGCATCAGGGAATCCGGTCACTTCCGCTTGCTCCAGCACAGGCTGTGCATCTACGACGTATGATATGCGTAACCTCATGCGGAGTAAAGCCTCCAAGCATGCAGAAAAGAGATATGGTTATTAATTTGTTATGCTCAAAATCACATCAAGGCACTCACCTTCGAAGTACTAACGACACGCATCTCCTGAGTTATAACGCCACCAGGTGGCAAAATTGAGCCTGATGGTGATAACATTTGTAGTGTGAAGCTTCTTGGAACTGCCGCCTATAAAAAACATTCGGATGGAGTCAGAACGTTCCTACGTACAACGTTGTATTCTAATATGACTTTATACCTGGAAAAGATACTGCTCCAATACTGTTGCTGAACTATTTGTAGCAGTCATGAATATTTGCATACAATCGTTGTTCCTTACTGGCACCAACTGAACAAGTAGCCCATTCTTATCGAGAGCAGTTAACTTAGGACCTTCGGGCTGCTAAGAAAGAAGATTATTGTACATGAAATAATCCATTAAGAATCGATTTAACAATATTTACCACAGATATTTCAGTAGGTTCTGTTGCAGCTTCACCCGAAGTAGATAGTTCAGATAACAGCGAACTGGTTTTAGACATTATACCTGTTGAAAGTGGAAGTCCAACAAGATTGCTGTCCATTAGTGTGGCTGCAGTTCGTGGAGCATTTGATAAATTACCGCCACTGGGCATGAGACTCGACATGTCATTGCCATTTGTGGGTATTGATATTGTTGTACGGCTCAAGCTACCAGTTAAATCCAGGCTCAATATGTTGTTCATATTCGTCGATTGGGCGATGGTCGTGTTGGTTACAGCCGTTACAGCCGTACCCATATCTGCTGTAGACATATCAGACATATCCAACCCGAGCAAATCTAGAAAATCCTTATTGTTGGATACATCGTTCGCATTCTTCGTGTTTTTCTTCTGAACACTATTGGATAGATCCGTAGAAACGGGTGCAGAGACGTCAGTGCCGCCGAGCAGATCAAGCAATATGCTCTGTAATATTGAGGTAGGAATTTGGTTATTAGCAGCTACAGACACATATTTCACTTTCAAACTCACTGTGTTATCAGGCAAATTCACATTCATGTTGCCTTCGTTGCCCAATTGAGCGTCGTCCAGGCCATTTTCAATCAAATCAGGGCTATTATCCTCAAAGGAACCGCTGCTTTCTCCGTTCTGCGATGAAATACGACTTATCTGCATTGGCGGCATCTTCTCCAGCAGCGGTGGGCGCAGATGCTGGTAAGTGCCAAAGAGCTGTGTGAACTCCACGCCACGTTGCTGCAGATCCACGTTCAAATGACTGCCAAAGGATGTGATGAGCGCTTGGATTTCACTGAAATCACATTTGTCAGTTAAGCTTATTAATATGCAGACAGATGGCACCCGAATGCCCTTACTTCACGCAATTCTGCAAGCGCGTACTCAGCTTGGCCAGTGATACCAACGTGTATTGCTTACTGGTAATCGATACTTGAGCAGAAGTTAAGAATTTATGGTACATAGCAACCAAGTCGCTCTCAGAAGGACGTTCAAACTCTAAGAGGATATAATGTTTCAGTTTAGTGTATTTACAAGTTTTCATCGTAGGTCAAATCACGCACCATCTTCGTTCGGTCCATACATAAATAAGTCACCATATTCCCCAATCGCCCAGACTGCCACCTGCAACAGCGGCTGTTTGTCCTCACAATGATTTGCCACTTGCAGCGACTCCCAAAAACGATTGCTGATGTAAGTCTGCTCGGCTACAGCACTACTCGAAACGAGCTGTATCGTCGAGGAGACGACATCGTCGCGTACGTAATTGCCAGCCTAGCGAAAAATGTCTCAGTAGTCGAAGGTGTATTAATATGGGTAACTTACGGCAATTAGCACACTTAACTGCGTATCCAGATGCCATCGCGTATTCGGGGAGTAGCGCTCTGCGGCTAGAATCATGCCCGAACTGCACTGAGCTTTGAACTCAGGATCTGCCTTCTCCAGGAAAAGCAGCAGCTCCTTCGTCATGGTGCGAATGTTTTGTGCATTGATCAGAGCGAACGACAACTCCATGGCACGGCGTCTTATGGATACGTCAGGGTCCTTGAGGCACTCCAGGATGGTGGTGCGGTGACGCTGCACCGCAGAAGTGTCTGCGTGCACCGTGCGCAGCAAAGTATTCAGCGCAACGTAGCGAATATTTTTGTCGGAATTCAGCAGAAAGCGTCCCAGTATATTGACGGCCAGAACGCGCAATCCACCCTCCGAACTACGGCACGAGAACAATGAGAAGCATTGTAAGTCAAACAAAACTATCAAATAGGTTCCCAAATTTACCGTATATCCATAATCGAAAGAACGGTCTCGTACAAAATTGTGTTGCCAACATTTTTGCTCGTCTCCGTGTTGGTGGCCACCTGTGCTAAGATATCATTCATGGCTTCCGACGCGTCCGGATCATTATGACCGAGTATACGAAGAAGGCGCAGGATTTTTACTTGCAAAAATGGATCACTAACGCCGCTCACGTCATGCTCCGGCGAGTAGCCGCCCAGAATGAGGTTCTTCAGAATGCGCACCAAGTTTGGCACAATCTGCGGTAGAAAATATCAAGTGACTGAGATGTGTACATAGCCATACAAGCAAATAAGAGCGTGAAGGTGACCAAAAAGGAGTGCATTTATTATTATAGACTAAAGGGGAGATTTCAATAAAACAAATTGTATCGTCCGTCATACTTGTTATCTTTGTCGATAGATGACATCTCAGATGCATATTGGGAAAATATAGAGCATAGGAAACACCAACATAAACGTTCAACGGGAAAACAAAGTGGATAAGAATTAGGAAACAACATGAATTGCAAAACTTTTGCCGCCTCCCATAACTTGAGCTCTGCGGTTTTTTAAAGCGGTGCCAGTGGGAAGTTGAAAAGCGCGTGGAATAGGCCATATCACAAAAAAAGTTGAGTATCTCTCAGCTGTATTTTCACAATAACCTCGAGAAAGTTTCAACGGCGTACAAATTATTTCTATGGGTACACTATATAAACAGGTAAAATCGGTGTGTTCGATTACTGTTAGCAATAGGAACTTGTAAAACAGAAATGTCTGAGAGAAAGAAATTTTTCAACAAAAATTTGATAAGAACCAAAAATATCATTTCAAGTGAAAGCTTACAAACTGTCGGCATATATGAGTTTCATTACTTTTTCTGCATGAAAACGCTTTCCAATAATATACACTTTAAAATCGGGCATTAGATAATCGAGTGTTGTGCTCAGTGGACAAGTGCTTGGTCGCTGATGCGGTAGACCCTGGTCTCAAGACAAGTCTTCTCGCGATGAATTGGCAATCCTTCGAGAGTATTATTTGCCATGCAAAGCTTCTCAATCCGTTCGGGCACGGCTATTTGTAGGTACCGTTTGAGAAAAATATAGCAAGCACACATGTGTAAGTTAACACAAGAAAGCTGGGCTTAAACCCACTCGGGCTGTTTCGCAAATCAATAATTATTAATTATTATCAGATAATCGAGTAAAGGTAAAATACTTTTTCAGTTGATTAAAGGGTGCTTTAAAAATTTTGCGTTTCTGAAACTTTCTCGAAATGAGTGCTCAAGCAATTTACATAAGTTAAATACTTTTCACTCTCCATATACTGTGATACGGCGACGGTGCAAGTGTGCTGGAAGAACCAAAACAAAAACCATAAAATATAAGGTAGAGAAAAAACACTATGAGGTCTAATAGAGAAACCGAGAAGAAAAAAAGCAAATTCATTAATGCTACAATATCATACCTCTCGATTTCCGCTATCCTGGCAAGCAAATTACAAAAGTTCGTATTGTTTTGAATTTGTTTTTGGCAGTTTGACAGTTTTAGCGAAAACAAATATATATATTAAGGTACATATATGTATATATACAAAAAGGAGTAAGACAAAAACTAGAGAAAACTATACCAAGCAAATTGAAGGAATTGATTAGGAGTAGGGAGTTAAGATAAAGTAAGGTACAAATATGTAATAAAGCACAATTTACAAATGTTTGTCAATAGTTCAAAATGCAATATAAAATAGTTTCTTAATACATTAGAGATGACAAGAAAGTGTTGACATTATTGCGATCAGCTTACGATGCCAGAAGCAAAAGAAGGAGTAGACGTGGGACATTGGGACATGGACAAGTGGTGATATAAAGATAACAATATCACATCAACAGCGCCTTTCAATGCAAGTGACACTATTAGGAAGCATTCCTAGTCAAGACTATTTGCTAGCTGACAGTGTGCGATGTTGCACCACTTAAATAACAAATTGTGCGTTCTCCTTAGAGCTTTCAATTCGAATAGGCTTAACCGGTTATTAAAATCATTTTATTGGAGTATTAAGCCCTGCGCAGAACGGCGCAGACTTAGTCGCTGCCATTTTTCGAACATGCTCTATTTTGTTTCCTGTCGCGCCGAAATCGCAGACTAGAAGAGAATCAAGCTTAAGTGTTCGATGCGAAAAAACTAATTGAAAATGTGCGTAGTCATAAAATTTTTTATGGTTTCGAAAGAGTAAGATTTTGTCGCTCCGAAATCGCTGCGACATCACCAATCGCTGCGACGTCGACCACGCGCCTGTCTGCGCGAATATTTCGCTTTTTCGATATCCAAAAATGTTTTAGATATTTGGGAAATATTGTACAAATTATGTATTAAATTATTTGTCGACTAATTGAAAAACCTTATTGAAAATAGTTCTGCAACGGTTTTTAATTTTTCGATCGCTCTATTCGAGGACAGTGCTTGGTCGAAACTCACCTTTTTGAAGTGCAACAAGGTATCGGCGCTATTCTCGCACATTTCCGTGATGAGTGTTACGCCAGTGATGAGAATGCCTACAATACGTATGCGCTTTTATTTAAATACGAAGCATCTGACATTTTCTTGATTAATAGATTACTATGAACGTACCGTGATTTTTTTCACTTAAGAGTGAACGCGTTGCCGGCAAAAAGATCTCCATCAATTCGGGAACACGACGAATGACACGGAAAGCACAGAGCGTGGCCTTTTTGCGTATATACGTATTCGGTGACTTCATAAGTCGTTCAACCTCACTGGCCAAGTCGCGTGCCATTTCTGGAGAAGCGATGGCGCCCAAGGTGCACAGCGCTAGTCCGACAACAAATTGTGTTGAACTGTTTAAATCGCTGCAAAGCGAAGTTAATTCAGAAAATAGAAGGTGAATTAAGAGCGAAGCGAAAAAAAAACAAGTCAAATAAGCACGATACTCCGGTAAAGTTTTTAACGTATAACTATTGGCTACTCACTTTTTCAGGCAATTCGTTATTAACAAATGCACGTCTTGACGTTCGTCAAGCAGTAACATGGCGCCCAGATAGCCGATGCGTTTGTCTGTAAAACGTGTGCTGGCGGTGAGCTTGAGACATTCCAGCTGACCAAAATGTGCTGGATAGCCCAGCATATGAATATAGAGTAACTTGGCGATGTTGCGACATCTGGAGAGAAAGACAAGCGGTAAAAAGGAAAGCGGTTACATTTCAAGTTCCATAAGACATGAACATCATACCTCCAGACTGAATCTTCCTCACGAAAAGTACTGCGTATGTAGGCGCACTCCTTGTTTACAACAGCGCGCTCTTCGGCGGCAGTTCTGGCGGCGCGTATCTGCCGTATGAGATCTCTAAGACGTGTAGGCGTAGGCATCCTCACTGAAACGAAATTAAAAGAGCTCTCAATAGTTTGAATGTTTGTGTGTGCCTCTCATTATGTAGGCGGCAATCATAATAATTAAATACTTTTAATCTAATAAAGCTGTTCATTTCAACGTCCACGAAGCAAGAGAACTTAACTTCACTTCACTTGGAAATTACTACATACCTCTTTCCACGGCTTCTGTAAATGCTTGGCGTATGGTCGCCATGTTAAAGGCCGGATTAAATCTGTAGTGTAGAAAAAAGAGAACAGAGGAGCCGAGGAGGCCCGTAAGATTACGTTATATTGTATAGAGTATTTCACAATATAAGAAAATGTAAAACATAAACTACGTATATAAAATTGTACAAATGTTCACGCAGAAGTTTAAGAGATAATAAAACTTTTGGTGACTTCCAAAACATATAACTGTAATGTATCAAAAACTTGGGCTGTTTTCTTCCTCGATGGGCAAAAAATAAATTCGTGTTGCACATTACCGGTCAAGAACTTCCTCAAAACAGTAAGTAAGTTAGATATAGTATCTACTTTTCAGAAGTAAACCGAGCGATGCTTTACAGTGAGACGTTTTCGAAGTTAACCAACTTGGAGGTTTTTCATCGTCGTCTTTACTACCGGAACACTAACCTTTTCGAACACTAACGAAATAAACTTAGCGTGATGAAATATGCAGTTACCTTATTTTGCTAAGTTGAGATATAAAAAATAACCGGCACACAGAAGTTAAAAGACTTAATATGTAAGGTCTACTGCTTAAATGAACTATTTAACTGTTGTAACAAATGCAGAGATTATCAGTTTTCATGTGGGTTTGGTGTGTGTGCCGATTTAAAACTTTGCGAATAAAATTTGCTCTTAGTTAGCGTTCCGGGGTTAAGGCTGATTTTCAAACAAGCTACTTGAATAACCAAATTTTGGAAAATACATAAGTTATTATATAGTACATATGTACATATGAGGGTAATAATATATACGAAAATGATTACCCGTGCTCGGAATTCATATTGGGCCGTAATTCACGTTTACTTTTCTAGGTAAGCAGCTGTATGCTTAACAAACACGGCGTCAATGTATTTGTTTTATTATGCACTCGTGGATCGGGCTACAGCGGATTCGTCTTTAACCTTTGCTTTTCTCAGTTTGCAATCGGGCGTTTCTGCTCTGCAGTGATTGAAATTGATCGCAGTTCGAAATGTTAGCAAGGTGTATCCAGTCTGCCACTTACTACAGGTTCCTGCACCAACGACAATAATGAGAGAAAAGGAAAGGATATTGCTGACAGTTTAACCAAGCCCCAAATTTTAAAGCTACATAACTGATTTTAGTTACTCTCACTGATTGAACAACTCAATTTTCAATCTGCTGTCATGTGGGATAGCTTTTCAATTATTAACAATTCATTATTTAACCCCTGTTTATTTATTTTACTTGTTCTAATAGCAATGACTAATTGAACCGCTTGTGCAGTTTCATAGTTTTATGACGACAACGAAAAAAAGAGGGGGTGGATGAACTGGCTGTTGTTGAATTAAATTAAGTGGAAGTCCAGCTTAAGAAAACAGCTGTTGTTTTTGGAAATTTAACTCTTTCTTTCACATCGAAAAATGAGAGTCCGTCCCCTGTCTGCTACAAATTGAGATTTTTAATTAGCCTTGTTTGTGTTGTAGTCGTAATTGACATAGTGCTTAGGAATATTACAAGACATCACCTGAATGCTAAGTTCTAGATAAATTTTAATTGCAAATGGAGCAACCCACACATTCGATGCAAAATGATAATTGGAAACTTCTTTGCTCACATTTACACAAAAAACCTTCTTGCTGTTTGTTGACTGGCGTTATATTATGGGAATTGTAGCCGTGTTACGATTTGGACATTATATTTCACTTGCTCTTTCCCTCTGATTTTTCTTCTTCTTGTTAGTATGCTAATTTTTTCACAACGCGACAAATTTCTACTTCCTACGTTAAATGAGACAGCAGCTCACTAAATTTTTTTGTGGAATGCCTGGTCGATTCTCATTGTATTTTAAGTTGCTTTGTATTTAATCACGTAGAACTACGGATCAGAAAACAAGTTTTGAACAATTAAATTAGTTTTTCTCGGATTCCAAAATCCGACGAAGATAAAATGTTAAATTTGTTCTTCTTCTTCGTTTTTTCCCACAATTAAACAATGCTGCCAGATTTTTGTTGGCTATAAAAATCTTCTTTTGTAGGTATTTATTAGGGTTATTTTTATTCGATGAATCCAAACTTCAACATGTCGGACGGGCTTGGAACTTATTTGATTTCGGACTAAATATTTACATATTTGGTTGAAAACGATTTTCTTGTTTCCGGAAAATCTAAGATGCAATGGGAAATACCAACATACATTTACTTGATATTAAAAAGAGCATTCTTGGGAATTTCGGTAAGAATATGGCTTTGTATCCAATTTTTCGTTGATCAGCTAACTCGTTATTTTATTTTTTATTACAGGCAATGAAGAGATAGGCGCTGACACTGAAAGTGAAACAGATCATTCCGATATACTACTTTGCGCAAACTCCCAACATTTATAGAAATTTAAAAATTTTAATCGTAACTAACAATTTTCAAATTTATATTTATTTGAATTTTTAAAGGGGGTTGGGTCCGGCCGAAAAAAAATATTCATGTATCGTATCGAATGGGGTATTTTAGATAAACGCGCTATGAAGATATAGCTCAAAATGTGAGAAAAACCGAACTCTCCCCCATGACCCCATCTGCACACTCCATTTCTCAACCTAAAGTTTAAATAAAATAAAGTGTACTAGTTATTTGACGGACGCATTATTGGAATCTGCAGGTTTTTCCGAAATATTACCTTTTCTCTCAGCTGAAGGCCATTGCTGCTATAGCTGTTTATTTATGTAGCTAATAGTTTTAATTATAAGTTACTTTGTTATAATAATAATAATAAAATACTTTTTCTACAAATTTTTGTTGTTTATATCAAGATAGGGCTGGATCTAAACTATAAAAATTTCGAAAAATTACCTCTCCACCAACCCCTCAGTCATCTGTAGTTTCTCGTTTGACCATATCATTCAAATCCAAAGAACAGACGCCAAGGAGAAATTAAATTCGAACGCTAGAGCGTATTTCCGATATCCGGTACGGAACCCTCTGTATGCGAGCCCGACTTGACTTCTTGCTAACAAGTTTAATTTGTTAAAAATGAGTTTTATTTCATCCGTGTGGTCCAAGGGAAAATTTTTTAAAATCTTCTTATTGGACTTTTCTTTCCGATTTTAGACGCACGCGTAGCAGAGGCGCCTGGAGAGAAGCCGAATGTCAGATTGTTCTGACCAACTTAAGTAAAGTAAGTATCTATCGCGAAGAGTTTTCGAGATGACTCTGCCATAAAAATAAAGCTTCTCAATCCCATTTGAATACGACTACAGTACAAACTTGTAGATCCCGCTAACTTGTGTTAATATAGAATAAACACGCACAAGTAAACGCGAGGAAGCTTTGCCTTGCCTTTGTTGCACCGACTGTTGCGCTAATTATATACATACATATAAGTATACATACATATTTATTTTTGGAGTTATCCTATTTTGTATCACTAAATATTTTTTCCGTATGGAAAAGCAAACATTTAAATGGCTATCAATATCAATTCAATTGTGACTGTAAAACTCGAAGATGGCATTATATTAAAAAAAATGAATTTAGTTAGTTCCAAAATAATGTTTTCCAAACTTTTCATTTAATGGTTACAAACTAGAATAAAAGTAGCAGAACTAGAAAAACTAACATATGCATAAGTGTGGTATAGATACATATATCTATGAGGCGGCATAGGCGGCATGACGCACTGAAAATGAAGATATTGAGCTTTCCTTCATACCTGCGATTGTTTTCCGGGGGTAAAACGCTCCAATCCTGTTCGTAGTAAGGATACATTATGTACCTTCAAGATTTTTCTTATAGCAAGTGGAAACCAAGACAATTTTTACACGTTTCAATTTATGCAAGGTTTGAATTCTTTTTGTTTTTGTCTGCACCACTTTCTTTTTGTAGCGATTCTCGAGTTGTTTCAGGGTAATAGGCAACCAATTTGATAACAATGAAATCCGTTGATAAAACCACATGCGTTCTTCCCTTCTTATCTTGTACTCGTATTTCTCTTCAAATAAAATTTACTTTTCAAAACTCTCTTCAGTTACACTGTACATATGTATGTTTTCTTGATGATCTATTAAAAATTGTCTGTGTAAACTGTACAGAACACAACCATAAACTGATCGGTCGTAGAATTTTACTTGGCCCAAAGGTAAAATGTTTAAGCAACAGTTAAATGTAAGCGAAAACGCTCTTGGAAAAATGGGCCGTGAGTTAGCACTCACCTGTTGCCTGTACGGGTAATTACGAATAATGCGCAGCGTTATCAGGAAATGAGTAGTAAAAGCCCTAAAAGTATAGCAAGAGAATATATTTATGGAAGAGGGCAAGAAAGCAAAAAAAAATCGAGCCGTTTTATCACTGATAAAATAAAAAGAGGTGTTCCAGATGATAAGAAGTGTGTACGACTCCTAGAGCTGTGAACTGCATTAAAAACAAGGTCGGTGGAAATACGGCATATAATTTGTAAAAAGTATTTCCTAATGTTAAATGTGTATGATCTGCACATCTGCATCTACAAACACTCATTCAAATATTGTATACATATTTTTCTTCTCTTTTGAATTGGATAAAAGTGTAAAAATGCTTAAATGTACAAATTATAAATAAGATATTAATTATTGTAAAGTTGAGGACGAGGTAAATCACCTATCAGTCATTTTCTCGTGGTGGGCGTACAATAGAATGTCGCTTAATGGCTTCCACGAGCCATTTGATTCCCTCGTCTACGCCTTCGCTGTTGAAAGAATTTAAGTGGACCACATAAAACATTGAAGCTTATGTTTTCTCACCCTGTGAGCGCTGATACTGGAATCGTTAGACAGTCTCGACGACCAATAAGATTGCCGGCCTGCTGAAAAACAGGTTTTATCTCACGCACTCCCATCACATCAGGGAGATCCTGCTTGTTGGCCAAAATAAGTAGAGGTACCCCAGATAGTAGTTCGTTTTGAATCATTTTATCTAAAACGTGGAAACGTTAATTCGAGTAATTTATCGTATGCACATTGGCGAGAACTACCAAATATTTGCTTTGACTCATCCATACGCTCGCGGTCATTAGAGTCTATCATATAAATCACCCCATGCGACTCCTGGTAGTACTTATCCCATAATGATTGCAACTCCTGTTGACCCCCCAAATCCCAGAAATTCAAACGCACTCCACTCACGTCGATTGTACCAATGTTTAGTCCTACTGTGGTTGTGATTTTGGCCGGGTTCATGCCTTTGTAGTTCTTTGTGAATTTTGTTTTAGCAGCCTCCAAATAAGTCTACATAGAATAAGTCGAATAAGTCCATTATAACTTCCTCATAAATACCGTATATAAATTTATAAATTACCGTTTTTCCAGCATTGTCTAGTCCCAGTATAACTACGGAGTATTCGTCCTTCTGTGTTAAGTATTTGTAGAAACCATGCAGAAGACTGTACATTTTTATGATTCCCTTTTTTAACCACTTATTTAAAATTATCAATGAAATACAAAATATTGCTGCGTCGTTTCGTCGTTTCGGTTGTGTGTTTTGTTGTTCCTCAACGACTCTCTTCGACGTTCGTCAACAGAATCTTTTTGTTTTCTTTACTTTCGTTAGCTGCCGCTTTGGAATGCTCATTTTCCGTAGCTAGATTACGTATCACGTTTTCCGTCTCTTGTCCCATTCCAATATTCCAATGAAAAGAAAGAACATATTTGTATTCTTCAGGGATTGTAGCAAATATTGAAAGCAACTCTGTGTGTGAAGTGTGGTAGTTTTTTTGTGCGAAAAACTGCAACCGTTCACCAATGGCCGCCGCTTATTGTGAATGCGAGTACCTAGTATGCGGCCCAAGCCGAAGTCTAAGCCGAATTTTTCGCCGAATTTTTCCATTTTGGTGGCATTCAAGGCATTATTATTGTATAGTGTAAAGTAGTGCATAGTAAATAAATGAATTTCTCCCAACAAAACTACCTTTATTTGCAATTTGTGTAGAGAAATTCAAAGTTTGGCCTGATGACCTAGTATGCGGCCACTTGCAGTATTTTTGAGCCGAATGGAATAATGGCGTGTCACTGTTTGTGAATGCGACGAATGTCGGGCAGTTGGTAGGTGCTGCGGAAGTTGCCCCACGGATTATTGTCCACCCTGCGAAACAAAGCACACAGAAATCACGCAAAACATTGAAATCGTGTTGATGGTAACTGTACCTATTTACTGTTGGCAGCAAGTGTCCGGCATCGTTGGAAATAATTTTGGTAGAACCTTTGCGTTGGCGAGGTCTGGGTGGATACCACTTGGGCTGTTCCCAATTTCCCAGGCGCTTAGCGGTGTACTGATTCTCGTACTGTGAAAAATTAGTAGACAAATAAGTTATGGAAAATGAATAATACTAGCATGCAAAGCTACTGGAATGGAACTCCTTGAGTTTCTAAAAGACATGGACCCAAAGGACCTTAAGCGCTGAGTAAAGGATAAAGCTGAGAAATTAAACCCCTGACTTGAAATCGAATACCCAACTCACAATGGCCAAGCATTTGTAAATGGAGTTATGTGTAATAAAAACAGCCAGCTTCTAGTTTGTTCTATATCAAAAACTTGTGAAAATGATGAGCTACGCTCTGAAGCTACTTAAGTTGTAAATTGGTTGTATACTCGTATATTTATGTTTTTCGTTGTTCGTGGTTGGACATACTGTGGGGTGGGTCACGGTTATAAATGTCACTTCGGCAAATGTAAATATTTATCCTAGCTCCTCTTCTTCTAAATTGCATTTCATTCACAATATGTCCAAACAATGCTATCAGCTGATTCCGTGTGAAGTTGCATGAGCAGAAAACGCAATAGTACTTTCTCGCTTTCTACAGCAGCCCTTCTTTCTTTCCATCGCTACACAGAGTTGATTTTTCATCGTAGTAAGGGAAATAGTAAGAGAAATATGAACATAAGGTTGTGCTACCCTGTTTACACAAAATTTTACGTTTCCTTCCTTAAATTTTTACTGGCTGCTGGTTGTAATAAATTACCAATTTACTTAGGCTTTTTTAAATCGGGAAAATACTTAATATATACATACTTTTGATTATAATCAACAAGCGCTGGTTTTGCATACCTAGCCGCAAAAAAGCATTTCTATTTTGGACTTGCTTTATCTCGGGTCTCGGGATAACTGCTACTGCTTACTACAATACAATTCCACAAATCTATTTGAGCTAACAAGCCTTAAAGCTAATACCAATGAATCCCTGCCCTGCTCCGGATGTGGACGGAGACGAACGTTGGCTCAGTATCCATCGTCGATTCATCTCTGAAGGAAATGAAAAGGATCCGGATGTTATTTTCCTGGGGGATTGCATCCTAGAAACGTTACAGGACACAGAGACATGGAATCAGTATTTCGCTCCTATGCACTGCCTTAATTTCAGCATACGCAACGATCGCACCGAGAATGTTATGTGGCGTATTGAAAACGGTGAACTGGACAATGTGAAACCGAAGGTAAGTGCTGCTTGCTGCTCACGTTCGAAAAAGAAAATTTCCCTCATGTCTTTGCCGTAGATTGTTGTGTTATATGTTGGAACGAATAATGTGGACGATAGCGCGGAGAGAATAGGTGATGACATATACCAAATTCTAAACCGAATTCGTGCAAAACTTCCGGATGCGTACATTGTACTACCAGTAAATATTCTACATTTGATTTTATTTTGTTGCATATCCAAACACTTTCTATCCTTCACAGACTATACTGCCACGCGGTCCGCAACCCAACAAGCTGCGGGATAAAAACGCCAAAGTCAATAGTATTGTTAAGGAAAAGGTCATCGGTCTGAATCGTGTGCAGACTGTATGCATAGATAGCGGTCTTATTCAGGCAGACGGTACCATCAGCCACCACGACATGTTTGACTACAAGAATCTGACCAATACGGGTGCGAAGAAAGTTTTTGAGCCTGTGCATGATTTACTATCGCAAATACTTAACGAAAACGAACAAGAGAAGGATCTCACTCCATCTGAATAGTCCACAAAGCGTCATCCTCTATGCACTGCGTCGGAAACAGACCATGCAATCTCTTCCCATACTCCACTCGCAGCAGCTAGCATCCATTTTCAAAGAATCTACTGGAATTGTTCAGCAATCACCACAACCTTCCCCACTAAGGACAAATGAAAGGACGCGTAAAACAGACCTTCCTGGCATTGTGGAATGTTTCATGATCATCATATTATTTTCATCATGCTCGCTTATTTATATTATATTTGCATATGATCGTTTTCCTAAGTCTGTTTTTTATATGTATATTTTATCGCTTTAAAAGTTTTCGTGTAATCAGAAGCATTCCTTGAGGCTGGCTGGCGGCGAGTTTTATGCAATCTCGTCCGCAGTGCTCTTAATATTTTTGTATGTACTATTTCTTCGTAAAGAAAAATGCTAAAGTAAATTTACTTTTTTATGTTGTGTATTTCTTTTCGGATTCGTAATGAAGCTACGAACTCTAACGTTGGAACAACGAATTCAGGGATAGGTGGTGAATGCATTATTCTGTCGGAATAATCAAATTTTTATTATATTAAATTTAAGAGAAACATTTAAAACTTTACAGCTGAATGTTTATTGCAACATCGAAAAAAAAATTCCAACATACCAATGTACTTTTTGGATGATTTATATGTTGCCATGAATTAGGCTTATTATGGCCCGATTGCAAGACGTTCTGCATTTTAATCTTTTGCGGTCGTGAATTCGCTTTTGTGTCTGCCGCTCGAGTAATCATTAAATTTAAATTGAAATTTTTTATTGAAATGTCACAAAAAATAGTTTCCGACACTCGCCGACACAAAAAATCGGCAGCAACGCTACCGTATGTAGCTTCCGACCTGCCGACAGCTACCTACCCGACAAAGTGCCGACATCCGACAGTGTGTTTTGTCGGCAATGCTATCACACTGCTGCCGACACTTTGTTTCCGACACTGCTGACAAGTCGGTTGCCGACAGTCGGTAGCACTATCACATTGTCGACGACAGTCGGCGAGAGTCGGAAGCGTGTCGCCGACAAAAATCGGAAGCAGTGTGATACAGGCATAAAGTGATAAATACATTCATTCAAGAATACTTATTCACTTATTCCTTCTTATTCGTCTCAGGATTTGGAATTTAAATCTTCCGCATATGATGTGTGTGTTCTACAAGATTTTATATTCACATTTTCACAATGAATTTCAATTTACCACTAACGATTTTTTTACGTTTTTATAAATGTATTTCTTCTAATTACACTAAATGATGCCTTTCTTTTAGGAACATAAATCCATTCCCAAAAACTCGTAAACATTCTTAGATAAGTATGGAATTTCAAAGATTACTTATACAAATATCTATTTCTTTGAATTCTTTTTGAATTTTGTTTCTTTCTTACTTTTTCAATGTTAACACTAAACTAATAAATTTAAGGTAAAATATATTGGAAATAGTTGGCAAATTAGCATAGCGAAATATACATTAATCGGTAGTGATTTCTAAATTTAATATCAAAGCGAATGTTTGGAGCATAGGGTGGGGGAAACAGAATACTGTATACGCGTAGATTCAACTAAATTACCAATAATATATTTTGCAGTAATGCATATAAAAATTAAACTAACGTACAAGTGCAACTGTAGGCAATTTCAAGCGAAAGTTGATGCTATCCAAGGCATATTATGCAGTTCCACCGGTTCTTCCACAGCCGTTCCATATACGCCAGTTTATGCCAATTTTTTTTTCAGCTTGTTCTTCAGCAAACCCGGCAGCAGGGAGAGACACGCGCACAGCGTCAACACTCCCATTGACGTCCACGAGAAAGCTTCACTGGAACTGGTCATCTTCTGCAATGTTTTGCCTGCTTGTATTGCTATGACGGATGGCGGAGCCACTCCACAGAACGTGCCAAAAGCGAACGTAAATAGTGGCACTCCTATTACCGGCGAAGCCAAATTGATAAACCAGTTTGGCAGTAAGGGCGTCATGCGCAAGAAGAGCATGTAATTGAACAGTCTATCGCGATGCTGATCCACATGTTTCGACCATTCGCTCGTCTTCTTCGGCCAGAAGTGGCATATGAGCCGCTTACCCACTAGGTTGGATAAGCAAAAGCATAGCGTGGCGCCCAGCGAGGAGCAGAAGCAGATGAGAAACAGCGCGATGGGAAATTTGTACAGGAATCCAAGCAAAATGGAAAGGAAGAGAGATCCCGGAATTGCGAAAGTTTGCAAGCTGTATGATGAGAAATCGGTTAAGGAAAACTTACGTAGAATAGAAAACAGATTATCAACTTGGGCCTACTCCAAGGAAAAGCAAGCAATTGAACGAAAAACAAAAAGCCGCCGAAGCCAAATAATGAATTTTGATATTCAAGTCGATCATGTCGATAATTAAACTAAAGATAGAAGGAGCTTGCGTTTCGTCAGTTTCTCTCGGTTCGATTTTTACAAAAGGATACAATATATAGGCGATGACGACGCCAAACATAACCTCGAAGTAGTACATATCCTTGTAGCGATCCAATATCTTGGCCAACATCTTAGCATCTTGTATATCACGTGGTATTTTAATATGTTGTTTTTCAGCTCTGAAAGAAAGAAAAAAAACGTCAACACAGAAACGTTAGATTTATAGAGTACAAAAGCAGCTAGGGGAGACTGTAAATCGTGATAAAATCGTACAAATTAAATAAATAAAGCAACGGCACACGGCAACAAGGAAAAAACAAATCAAGCTCTAGATAAACAGTTTAAAGCAAAACACAAAGGCAAACGCGATTTTAAAGACTGACAGTCGATGAGAATGGGAATCACACACATTAAGCCACAGCCCAGTTGGAACAGTTATTATTATCACAGACAATACAAATGATACACAAAACTGATTGTTTCTCTGCAATTGTGCTGGGCTGTTCGAACGTTACATGCGCCAAGCTTGAATTACATAAGCTGGTGATAGGTTTCCAAGACCAATTAAATTTTCCTGTTTACTACAGTTTTTACAAAAAAGAACAAAACTCAATTCTGGTTATAATGCCTGATACAAATGTGTGCACGATATACATACATATGTATATTCAGGCATGTGATGAAAATCGTACGAATTCAAAACGAAAACGTAATTTCGAATCGTACGAATTCGTTTTACATGTGATGGAAATCTAACGACTTCATTTCAAATTTCGGCATTTATGTATTTTCAACATGGCAATTCGAAACAATACAATGCCCTGTGATGAAATTCGGTTTTTACGATTTCATTTCGATTTGAAATCGCACCGAACGACTTGCTTGATTTTGAAAATGAAACATATCACAAGGCAAATCAATTTCACTAGCCTTTCGTACGATTTCGATTTCCATAACATGCCTGATAATTTTCAAAATATTTATGTTATTTTCAATAATTTCTCGATTTTGTGTTTTCATTACGCATTTATCACTCTACCATAGACAAAATTTGACCAGTGATAAAGAAAGTTGGAAATTATACTCAACAAAAATAAGTTAATGGCAAATTGTCATATGGTCGGCTCCCCCTTAAACCGCTTTTGAGACCGTCCAACAGTTTGAAGCTAAAACGAAAAATGTACTTCCCGCACAGTCAAAATAGTATACCAATAAATTACACTTCCCTTGAAAAATGACCATTTCCGAATTAGTCTTGAACGATGACGTCGACAATGCAATAAGCAGAGCAGAAGCTAGTTTAACAAATTGTAATACAATTTGCATGATACATAGGTAAAAACAGAAACAGGAAAACTGAAATCAATTATAAAACAAAATAAAGGCGTAAAACGTAAAAACAAAATAAAGGCCTACAATTAAGACACCAAGATCCATAGTTTCCATTTATCCATATTCGAACGCGGTTTTATATCTGATAACGAATTGTAATAGAATGGCTCTCTGGTTGCCTCTGATTGTTTTGTCTAAGTATGACTACATTGACGGCGTGAGAAGTAAGCAATCTACGCTTAGTAACAAAAATTGTCATCTGAACTTGGCACCGTTGTGTGTGCAGTTGTGTGTTTGCACATAAATGAGCGTGTTGCACTTGGAATATGTATGTATGTATGTACATAAATCTACATGTAGCTATATGTGTCGATGTGAATGCTTAACTTACTCATTCAGTTCAGGGAATATCATGTAGACATAACACATCGCACTTAAGCTGACCACGAATATTATAGCCAAGATGACTAGGGACTTTCTTGTAGCTCTACGCTCATCGACGGACATGACTTGTTTTTGTAGTTTTGGTGATTTTTGTTTGCTATGTGACGGCGTGGAGGACATCACCTCAGCTGTGGTTGACGTAGAGTTGTTGATGTGATGACTCAAAGAATTCAAACTTCTATTATCGTTCAAATCTGCAAAGACGCAGAAGCAAACAAAAAACAAACGTGAAACCACGTACGTAATACATATGTACGTCTCTCAGATTGAAAAATGCGTCTGCGAAATACGTAATACCAGGGCTTAATCGTAATATTTGATAAAAGAACGTACCAGCAGTTTTTGTGGTTTCGGCCGTAAATATATTGGCATTTTCAAACTCCATGGCAAATGGCAAGGTGTGCGACTTTTTATTAATTTTCTTGTTTCACAAATGATTGCTGCCTTAATTCAACTTCTCTACTTGCAGCCGCTTTGCGCTTTGCCTCGTCCGTGCCCGCAGTTCTCTTATAATTTTGATTACCACTTCCGACTTCCGTGTATGCGCAATTTCTTTTAAAATATTTTTCCCAAACTTCAAATTTAAAACGTGCGTTTTTCACTTCCTTGAATGTGTTTTCACAAACTGTTGCCTATCAGAGCAAAAACTGCAGTAAGAAAAATCAATTAATACACAAAGACAGGAAAAAATTGCAAGCAACCCTTCCTTTATTGTGCCTTTCCTTTTTTAGTTAACATACTCTTTAGAAGAAAATTTATTTGAACACGAATTTGAAAGGCCAAATGACTCGCGTAATAATAATTTTTATGTTTTATTTTTTAATGCAGAACGATGAAAACTATAGAAAAACTCCCAACACGGCCAACTAAAAACTAACAATGAACAGAGAACTAGAGAACTCGTCTGTCAGATCCGACAGTGCAAAAGAAAAATGTCAAATTGAAATCATACGATCAGAGTTGGGCTGGGCCAAAATAAAAACGTACCCCATTTTAAAAAAAAAGTACCTTTTCCATAAATTTCGTACCTTGAGAATAAAAATTTTTTTTTGATAGTTTGAGTTCGTCTTCTAGTTCGGTTTGATGAGCAAAAAAAAAGGTACTCCCTGAGCATAAAAAGCTTTTACGGGTGAGTGCTTCCCTCCTTCGCTGAATCTATTTTATTTAATTTATAAATAATACAATTTTCTGCCCATTATTCATGTTTAAGTTACTACCACAGTTTTACCCGCTCAATACAACCCTGCACTTTCAATCATCCACTTTTCCACATTCTTCTTTGCTGGCAGTACCTTGAAAATGGGTACCATGCTCACGTGAGAGAAAAAGAGATAAGATATTTGGAGACATGACTATTCATATGCTAAACAGAAACAACTAGTGTTTCATGCAGAATCTTGCAGTCGAAGAACAAAATCTCGTGAACCATATGATCTCCTGGTTTTTAGCAACCAATCAAAGTGTTGTTGCGCTTGGGTTTGAGGCTAACCAATCAAATTTGGAGATTTTGCGCTTAGCTTTTAGCAACAAAAACAATGCGACAGCTGATTGATAAGAGCGTTGTAAGATCACAATAGATGGTGGCCAGATTGCTGATTGCAGCAATTATCATATTAATTGGATGGAAATGTAGCTAAAATTTTTCTATCAGGTACTAAATGGTACGTTTTCGAATAATTAAACACTCTGAAAGTGTCGTGCGATGAAATTCCGGGGAAGTGAAGTTATATATCTATATTTTGTGTGTGTGCCTTTTATTTTATGCGAAAATTCTGCAATATGCAGTAAATATTAACGCAAAGTTGTGCTCTTTTTGGCGCAATTATTTCAAGCGTATATAATTTGTTATTAAAGTAATGTCATGCACATCTTTTTGCTTATTTAATCAAATGTGGTCACTACAAATGCATAACTAAAGATATGTGTATTTAATATTTTTATCAATAAAGATTTAACTTTGAAACTTCCTTTTGGTTTTAATTGAATGGAAATGTAAGGGTAGAAGTTGACATCTGCAACACTATGCAGTTTTATTCATCTAAATGCAAATGCATTTCAAATTCCATAAAAATCGTTCATTTTCATATAAAAATGATATTTGACTCATTTTGAAATGTAAACAATAACAGTAATTCACCAGAATTCACCAAAAACTGACGGAAAAACTGAAAAGACCGTGTTGAATATGAAATCGGGGTGGTGGATTTCGCAACCAATCAAAGTGTTGTTGCGCTTGATTTTGAGGCTAACCAATCAAATTTGGAGATTTTGCGCTTAGTTGCTCTGCCGGCTTTGTTGCCCTCTGCTCAAAATCCGTAAGAGTGTGTTAGTAAATCACGTAGGAATTCGGAACTTGATGACCAAAACCTGATCGTGTATGGGCGGGTTTTTGGGCCATCAAGTTTTAGTGTGAGTGGGTTAGTATAAAAACGTATATGATATCGAAGCCGGACGAGACAGTTAGACTGTGCGTCTCTCTTACTCTACCGGTGGCGCAGTTGGCGATGTTGCCAAATAAATGATATTTACTCAAGATTCTGCTTAATTTTCGACCTGGCTGGCAGCTATGAGTGGACAGTGCAGAGTTGCTAAAAAAGCGTACTTATACCGGTAGTACTATTTTTACTTAATCTTTAGAACTCTTTAGTTAAGCTTTAAAACTTTTTACTTAGCCGTTTCGTAGAAGGGAGTATATACTACACTTTTTACTACCAGAGAAATTATATTACTCACGGTGTATTGCATAGATTTACTCTGGGAAATAAAACGCGTACCCAAAAAAATAAAAACGTACCCAAAACAGTACGAAAGTACGGGAATTTCCTACCCTGCATACGATCAAGTATGATGTAGCCACCGTGTGACAATTAATCAAGGAAAATGCAGCCATGCAGTACCAGTGCTGCCGGATGCAAAATTAACTTAAATACACTTAATTATTTATGTAGTCTTTAATTGAATTAAATTCAATTGAATTCAAGCGTTGAAATGAGAGACTAACAATTTTCTACTTTTTACACTCTGAATCAGCTGATTTTGACAGCCGCACAAAATGAAGTTGCCATGTTGGCGCATTTTATACCAAAACAGAGTGAGTTGGAAATTTTCGTACTTAATCCACTACTCTTCCTAGCATTAGGACATACTCTTCCCAGCATTAGTACATATTATTTACTAATATTTAGTACGAATTTTTAACATTTAGGTTGTTGCATGTGCTAAAAGTTAGAATTAAAATATATATATAACCAAAAGGTTTTTTAAATCCCTTGTTCCTTGATTATATAATTTAATTAGTCAAATTTATTATTATCGACCGAGTGCACCTTGTTTTATTTTATTTGGTTGTCGGTGTTGGTAATTTTCATACCAAATTGCCGACATTGAACGTTTAGCAATGTTATCGAGTGCACCTAGTTTTATTTTAAATGGTACCGTACAAAACTGGGATTTCGAAATATTGCGGGAAAGTTTCCAGGTTTCGCCAAAATTTTTGATTTTGAAAGTTGTATTATGGCGAAGTCATATATATTGCGTAAATAATCGTAATAGCTTAGAGGTGCGTTTTAGGCTCCAATTATGTGACTAGCTTATTTATGCATTACCCAATCTAACAAGTGCTTCGAACCTGTTATTTTTCCGAACGCTCTTTAAAATTATGTTGAAAACCTGCATACAAATAAATAGTTTATACTAAATCCTAGCAACGCGCACATCAAACTCCTCTTTGTGGTTGGTTTTCAAAAAAAGATCCAAAGATCGAATTGACAAAAATGTCTTGCACGTTGTCGAACCGACAAAAATGTCTTGCACGTTGTCGAATTGACAAAAATGTCTTGCACGTTGTCGAATTGACAAAAATGTCTTGCACGTTGTCGAATTGACAAAAATGTCTTGCACGTTGTCGAATTGACAAAAATGTCTTGCACGTTGTCGAATTGACAAAAATGTCTTGCACGTTGTCGAATTGACAAAAATGTCTTGCACGTTGTCGAACCGACAAAAATGTCTTGCACGTTGTCGAATTGACAAAAATGTCTTGCACGTTGTCGAATTGACAAAAATGTCTTGCACGTTGTCGAATTGACAAAAATGTCTTGCACGATTGAAGATCCAGGCCTCGAAAACTTCATCTGGTGTCGGCAAAATGCAATTTGAAAATTAAGGAAAGACGCCATTGAGTCGTATGAAACTGCACTTACTAAATGCAACAGTTTAACATGGTCTATAGGCACTTGCTTTATTGCAGCAGACATTTCAGATGAATACATTTTGGTACCTGGACTTTCTCGGGCAGACTCTGAAATAGCTAATTCCAAACAACAAAGAAAATAAATAGCTAAATTTCTATCATAAAACTAAAGCAATCCTTTATGTACTTATTGACCTATAGCAAATCAACATATCTAGACGTTTATATTTATTGATACAAATTTAAGATAAAATAGGAAATTAAATTGTAAATGAATTTCAAAAATACATGCATACATACATATATAAAATCCAGTTCAAATTTGGAAAAAAAACCGAAAAAACATAATGAAGCGAAATGAAACGCTCGAATATAGCATTGAAATCGGCGGCAACCAAACAACCCAGCCTCCTTCATTCCATATTCACCGATATCACAAACTTGATTTCAGGCAAACTTTCCAAATTCGTTGCATTTGAAGGCGTCCTCAGCTGAGACATGCGTTCGGCTAACTCAGCTGGCGAACCACAACTCCCAGGCGGAAACATCCATATAGTATCTGTAGGATGAATAAGATATGGAAAGAAAATATAATATAAACAAATTCAGCACTCCATAAAAAAATAGATACATAAATGTGAAACGAGCATTACCTCCAAAGTACCAGCCGTTGGGAGTGCACATGCGCCACATAGCCGCCGCTTGTGTAGGCGGCATTTCTGCCAGAATATCACAAGTTTCGCCAGGCTTGATTGCAGGCATCTCGATTCGACGCGCTTGACTAGGGGACATTAAATAACACCCGTTGGGCCAAACCTCAGTACCGTCGTTCTGCAAACGCCAAGCTTCTTGTATCTCACTCGGACGGTGCTGCTGGATGACCTTCATGGATGGCAGAGTCTGGAAATTGCAAAAGTCCAGATAGCAACCTACGGCCGTTTGTAAATTCCTGCAGAAATTATATTTTCATGGATCAAATGCCGCTTTTCCTATTAATATAAAAGCAATTTGAGATTTTCATTGCATTCGCGCGTACCAATTGCTCATCTCAAGAAAGAACTTTGCTGAATCTTTGTTCATTTGATTATTCATGAGACTTTGGAACTGGTTAATTAAGTCCTCGTGGTCTGTTGTGCCCAGACAGCTGAATTGCTGCAAAAGTAATGAATCAATATCGATGTCCGTCGATGTTGGCGGCGGTTGTGAGTGCGCCGGATGACCCTTTTTTGACGGTGGCGGAGGCAGGGGAATCGCAGTCTGCATGGGAAAGCCGATTGGTGCTACAGATGGCGGCGTGACCATTGACCCAAAGCCATTCGTTGCATCAGGGCACAAGTCACACTGCATTTGATGTTGATGCATTTGCTGCTCGCCCTGTGTCTGTTGCTGTTGCTCGTAACTGTCACTGATGTCCATCACAAGGGATGTTCGACTTAAAATAAAATTTTTTAGTTAACAAGGTGCAAGGTCCTTTGTTCTGATTTATCACTCCCCATTGCATTGAATGATGGTTTCACTTACCTCTGTCTCCTTTTTTTTAAACTGGACTATTTTATACTTTCTTTTTTTGAAAGTTAACTTTATTGGCACAAAATGCACGAATTTTCACTGTTGACTGGTTATATTGCTGATAAACGCAATAAATGCAAGCGAAAGAAATACGAATGAATAACGAAAACATTAACTTCCAACTTCTATCAATGTCACTCGCCAGCAGTGTTGCCAGCTTAGCCTTTTTGGGACTAGATCTAGCCCTTTTCTTTGTCGTCTAGCCTCGAAAATTCCCATCTAGTCTTTTTTGTAGTCTTTTTATTTTTTGCATTAGCCTCTTCTAGCTTTTTTTAATATGCGGTATTTTTATTTTTTTTAACCAACAAAACTCTACTTCGAGTAATTAGTCGTTTAAAAAATTATTAGAATTCACATTAAAAGTCACTGATGAGGTTTTCTGGCAACCGAAATAACTATCTGACCTGCCTATGTGAGCAATAATACTTATTATTTGTTGTTGTACACTTAAAATCGCGTTAATTCCGAACAGAAATATACAGCTATTGTCATTTCTTTTTGGTAAGTCAGTCCGAATAAAAAATTATTCCATCCAAAATGTAAATAATGTAACCTTGTGCTCTAAGAAAAAACTTCAAAAATGAAGCGTCATTTCAGTGTGTGAAATTGTAGCTAAATCTGGTCATCGATTGTCTTTTCAAACAAAAGTTCTGCCATGATTTTGAAATCACGGATGATTTTTTAAGATTTGCAAATAATTGTGATTTATATACAAGTTCTGATTCTTCAGATGAGGAGGAAATATTTTTTGAGATATGCATAAGCATTTAAAGTGAGATTCGTGGTGTTTTTATTAACCAAGACAATCAATGTATCGCTATATATTTTGTTAATCGTTCTTTAAAATGATTTTTGTTCGTGCTTTTCTTCAACTGATACAAGAGCAAAAGTCCAAATGCAGTGTATACATGTTATTAAATGTATGTTATATATATGCTTATTATATCTTAAGAGTTTTAAGACTGAATTCCACAGCCCAATTCGCAATCTTGTGCAAATGGTCTGGGATTTTTGCAATTGACAGTTTTGTAGGAAACTACTGTTAAAACTACTGTAGTTTTGCTACAAAACTGTCAATTGCAAAAATCCCAGACCATTTGCACAAGATTGTGAATTGGGCTCATGTTTTTTTTTTGCTGTAATCGTACTTATTTGTAATTGTTGTGTTATGTTCATATAGTACAGGGTAGGAAATCCCCGTACTTTCGTACTGATTTGGGTACATTTTTATTTTTTGGGTACGCGTTTTATTGCCCCAGAGTACGTTTTATTTTTTGGGTACGCTTTTCATTTCTCAGGGTACGTTGAGATATCAACACTGTAGGGCGAATGCGAGGAGGCAACGAATCTTGTGAAATGAGCACGCGAACAACGAGACAAAAACAAATAGTGAGGAATACGAAGTGGCGGGTACGAAAATTATTTTGGTACCATCGTACTCGATTTTCCATACAAAACTCCATAGAAAATATGATACAAGAGTACGAAAATTTTGGTACCCGTACTGTTATTGTTTACATTTCAGAATGAGTCAAATATCATTTTTATATGAAAATGAACGATTTTTGTGGAATTTGAAATGCATTTGCATTCAGATGAATAAACCTAATAAAACTGCATAAAGTGTTGCAGATGTCAACTTCTGCCCTTGCATTTCCATCAAATTAAAACCAAAACGAATTTCAAAGTTAAATCTTTATTGATAAAAACACTAAATACACATATCTATAGTTATACATTTGTAGTGACCACATTTGGCATTATAAATAAGAAAAAAGGTGTGCATGACATTACTTTAATAACAAATTATATGCGCTTGAAATAATTGCGCCAAAAAGAGCACAACTTTGTGTTAATATTTACTGCATATTGCAGAATTTTCGTATAAAATAAAAGGCACACACACAAAATTTAGATATATAACTTCACTTCCCCGGAATTTCATCGCATGACACTTTCGGAGTGTTTAATTATTCGAAAACGTACCACTTCGTACCCGATAGAAAAATTTTAGCTGCGCGCGGCCCGAGATTTTGTTCTTTGACTGCAAGATTCTTCATGAAACACTAGTTGTTTCTGTTTAACATATAAATCGTCATGCCTCCAAATATCTTATCTCTTTTCCTCTCACGTGAACATGGTACCCATTTACAATTTTGACAAATTCCAGCTTCTGGAACGGCTGTAATTCAAGGTACTGCCAGCAAAGAAAAATGTGGGAAAGTGGAATGAATGAAAGTGCATGGTTGTATTGAACTGTGATAGTCACTTAAAAATGAGGAAATATGAATAAGTTGTACTGGTTGTTGTTGTTTGTCATATACGTGTGGGAAGCGTTTTTTTTTCAGAGGGCCCTTTGTTTTTTTCTTGCTTTTCTTGCTTTAAGTTCTACGTGTGCGAAGCTTTTTATTCTAGAGCCTTTTTCCTTTTTTTATTCTCAAATGACCTTTTTTTTTTTTTTTTTTGCTTTTCACACGGACGAACCTATTGGAATAGAAAATTTTTTTTTTTTTTGAAGGTACGACATTTATGGAAAAGGTACGTTTTTTTTAAAAATGGGGTACGTTTTTATTTTCCCCCAATCCAACCCTGTATAGTATATAAACATATGTATACTCACAGAGACATTTATAATACAAATGCAATTTAAAAAGATCTAGCCTTTTTCTAGAGCTTTTTTAAAGTCGTCTAGCCTTTTCTACTTTTCCAGCCTAAATGTAAAAATTGGTACTAATAAAGCAAATGGTTTTACAACGGAATGGTACTAATATGGGAAATAGTATGTACTAATAAGGAAATATCATGGTTTTCAGCGGTTTTCGCAAATAAGCTAAAAAAGCAACACTGCTAGTAATTTTATTCTTGACAGTTCAACAAAGCAAAATAACAACAATTCGAGGTGAATTAGCAAACATGGTCGTGAAATCGAAAATCATATAAAAATGGCCATTTTGTCTTAAAATTTGACAAGTTTCATTCTTTTTTGATTCTTCGATTCGTCAGTGTAAAAAAATTGTGAAAATGAAAATTAAAAGGCCACGGAAGGATAAGTGAAAAAATTCCACAAAGCATAGTGCAGAAAAATAACACGAATAAAAAATAAATTACAGTAAGCAAATTCTCAAATAATCCAAATTGGATAATTGCTCATATTGGTGATTCTGATTGCGATTCCGACAAAGAAGAGAAAACATCTAATTAGAAAAAATAATTTGTGTAGCGTTGTAGTAGCTGCATTTTTAAGGGGGAGATGTTCGTTAGTTGGGATATTTGTGAGTGGTGGAGACACCACAGGTGAATTCGTATTCCTTGGGCGCTGCTGTTGCCGTTGTTCGTGGTGGTCACACGCGCAAATGTCCCCTGCCCCGCATCATCAATAACCACCGTTGCTTGCACCATCATCGTGATCTCCCTCCTCTAGCCGCCCGCGCTCGTACAACAGTTCCATCGCACTGCCTTCGTCGTCACCAGCGCCCGCTTGACAGTTCGCTCGCGTTATTTATGTAACAAGTGTGTGTATTGTTGAATGAAGTGTGTATTTGGTGTTATATATTTTGTGTAGTTGAACAGCAAATGAGAAAACATAAAATGCATAATAATAACATATAGTATAAAGTAAAATTAAAGTAAAGAAAAACCGAAAAAAGCTTAGAAGTTAAATAAACCACGAGAACGTCCAACGTTCATCTATCCATCCGTTTGTCCCTCACTTTCTTCCAATTAGTGGCAATTCTTCTCGCAATACAAAGAAAAACCTAAAGAAACCTGAAACAAAAAAGAAACCGAAATCGTAAAGGAAGGCAAACACAAAACCGAACAAAAAGTAATACGTATAAAAAAATTGTTTTTTAATATCGCGCTTTCCTAGAAATATGTAAGTATGCATGTACATACATATGTACATAGTATATTCTGCTGCGTTTCGGTAAGAAGCATCAAACTGACGTCCCGCTCGTGTCAGCTTTCCGCCGTGGTCTGCAGCCGCTCCTTTCAGTTAGCGGTCTGGAGAAGGGCGACTGTCACGACTGTCACCACCGCCACAACTGATAAGCTCCTTCCTTTTGCATCTGTTGATGCCATTGTTGTTGTTGTTAATTATGTTTATTTTGTTTGTTTCCATATACATTTGTTAGCATATACCTATGTACATATGTATGTATGTATGTACGATTTCGTTCGAAAATTCGTTTGGTTTTTCAGATGATCCATAGTGTACAATATACATATTATCGTATTATGAGATGATTAGCGCGCTGCGATTTGAAGAATTAAAAGAAATACAGGTAGATAGTTACATACTTCGCAATACTATGTACATGTGTTTGTACATATGTATGTTCGCTCTTCTAGCGGAAAGGGCAGTACGGGGGGCCCTGTATTATATACATAGTACTAAATTTATAACTTTCCCATAACGTCATATGTACTACTTACTTACTTATGTGCTCGTAGTTGCAGAAATTAAATTTTTTTAAGACGATCAGCATCAGTTGCTTTGTTGTTGTTGCGAGCAAATTTCCAAAGAATGGACATACCGCAATTTTTTTCCGTTCAGACCTTGATACCTTAGTTCTTTTAAAATGCATAAGCAATATGTATTTAAGGTTAGTTGCTTTATTAAAAGTTCAATTGCATTCCAGGTTGTTGATTATTCAATATGACTAGTCCCGAGGAGCGGATCCCAAGTCTTGGTAAGCATAAATTATTATCTTAAAAAGCTTTCTGATATTTCGCACGCATCTGAAAGTCGGTAGTGTCAAAGCCACAAAATCGAAACGCTTAGCACCGCACAAAAAACAGCGACGCATACAGGACGCCCAACATCAAACTCAACAACAATACAGCAAAATGCATAAACAATAACGACAATAAATGTGTCAACTAGTCCCTATTCATTGTATGCCGCCTGCCTCAAACTGACTTAAGTTGTGTGTGCCCCTGGCCTTTCCTTCTATCCTGCATATACATACATACATACATAGCACCGCGTACATTAGGCATCCACCTCCCCTGTCCGTCCATGCTATTTAGACCAGCTTAAAGGCATGCAGACCTACGCCATATATACGTACATAGTATATACATACATATATATGTGTGTTTCAATACGGTTCCTGGCCATAGAAATATAGCAATGCCATGCCACAGCAAACAACCATCCAACAACAATTCCGTTTCATGTTGATAAAACTTTTCAAATACTACTTAATAAGAAGAAACAGCGAGCAATAAGAAGAAGGACCGAAGAAAACATTCGTTTATCGATTTTAGTTATTTTTAGAATTTACTTGCCTTCGAAGCACTTTACCATGAAATAAATACATATTCCACAACTTTATAAAGTTTTTCATGCTTTGTTTTGTTTTGTGTTTCTTTGTACTCTCACGTTTACGAACGCCCCCTCCTGAAATTCTAGCACTCCACAAGCTAGCTAGCGCATGAGTGGCCACATGCGCAACGAGAATGCTGCTATCGGAGTTACTAACGATGTTTCTAACAAGGAAAGCTCTCGGGGTGCCCGACTGGGTTTTGCAAGAATTTTTGTTTTGTGTGGCTTAGGCCTAGCTTTCTCGCATTAACTTGTGTGTGCTTGTCATATTTTTCACAAATTAAAGGGACCTACATTAACCGATTCCGAAAGGGTTTGAGAAGCTTTTCATGGCTAAGATTATTCTCGGAGAATTGCCAATTCACCGCGAGAAGTGGCGCCGCGCAAAGAAACAATTTGAAAACAAATTTTCTTTTTATTAGATGTTCGACTTGTTACCGTTCCAATTTTCAATAAGGCTGCTGCTTGGAGAAAATGTGTATTCTTGTTAATAATAAACGATAAAAGGATGCACTGAATTTGAATTTTTATTATCTGGCTTACATTCTTCCAAAAATATTTGAATGGCATTTTTTTCTGTAACTCACATAAAGTAAATTTTGTGTGAGTAGACCTGTATATAAACAGACCTTCTTTTTATACATAGTACATACATACATACATATGTACATACACACGTAGAAATGTTAAAATTTCAATGTTTGAAATTTCGATTTTCAATGGTGGTGTGTTCCACCTCAAAAAAGTCACATTCGACATACCTTTATTTTGTTGAATCATAGTAGACATAGAAATGATATTGTACATATAGTACATACATATATGTATGTATGGTCGTATCTAGGTAGTGGCAGGGAGGGTAGCTGTTCCCTAAAGTTCCAAAATCATGAATTGTAAATAAGTAAGAAACTATATAGCGTCGCGGTGGCTCAGTGGACAAGTGCTTGATCGCTGATGCGGGAGGCCTGGGTTTAAACCTCAGCCGAGGAACATAAGGTACGTTCGAAAATACAGCAATTTCGAGCATAAATGCAACTGCAACAGTAGAACAAGCACTCCGTTGGTTGCAGAAATTTCCTACAGTAAAAGCCAAACTGTTGCATTAATGAACGCTTGACGCGAAGCAGTGATGCGCCATGTTGCAGTGCAACCGCAACTATGCATTTACGAACGAACTTATAGAATCTAATAACAAGAGAATTTGGTTTTCAAGTTATTTTCTTTGCGCGGCGCCACTTCTCGCGATGAATTGGCAATTCTACGAAAGTATACTTGCCATGGAAAGCTATTCAATTCGTTCAGATACGGTTGTTTGTAGGTCCCTTTAATTTGTGCAAAATACATAGTTAGCTTTAGCTTTCTCGCATCAACTTGTGTGTGCCTGTTATATTTTAGCACAAATTAATTAGATCTCTTTGACTAGATGATATAAGACTAGTCTTGAACGGCATCAGCCACCACGGCGTTATTTGACATACCTTAATAATGTGCATAAGGGGCGTGACGATTATAGATTAAATTAGCAAGTCTCGTTAACTTGAGCTAACAAAAATCAGAGCACGGTCTTAGCCTCGCTTACACGGGTTGTTGCGCCAGTTATATATATGTACATATGTATGTATGTATAATGAAGTTATCTAAATGAAATTCGGTAGCTCGAGAGAACTACCGGTTTCAAATATCTTTCATATCGGACATGGCAGACTTTTATAAAAAAAAAAATGGATATTATTATTTTAAGCTTTATTTTTTGAAATTTCCAGGTAATGAAGTTTAAAACAAAAAGTCCTGCATAGTCACACGTTCATGTCACTCCGCCATTGCAGTCTGTCGTGGCACATATCGGCGCTGACACGCGTGCTTGCTTCCTCGCTGGCACTCGTCGTGTACTTCTGTGCAATATGTGTTTTGGCTTTTTCTGTTTCTAAATATACTCAATAGCTATGCACGATTTAAAAAGTCGCTAAAAATAGAACAGCAGGTCACGGCCTATTCAAGCTCACAGCAAATGCGGCTGTTTTGATATTTATTAAATTTAATTCAATTAAATTTTGCACAAAGCATTGTACAGCAAGAAAGAATAATGAATAAGAGGAGTGCGATAGTAACTCACAGGGATCTAGACAACCGGGCGGTCAAAGTGTTCATATAAGTGGGAACGAACGGACACGTCCTCTTCCTTTTCTGATGAGGGATGTACGTTTTGGATGGAATCCACCGGAGTAATTGATCCCACGGAGAGTTGCTCGCGAGAAATGTAATTTTACAATTTTACAATTCACATCGATTTCAAAACGGTGTTATACAAATTTGTAAGCATTTGTTTATATGTAGTTTTGAAATATTTTATATCCTTAGTAATTGGGATTTTGATTTATAAAAGACTGTATAAAACACATTTCTAGTCATATGTTGTTTCATAAGCATTTTGTTTTTATACCCTACACTAGAAGTGGCCTACCCAAATGACCCTGCGGGCCACTTTGGAAAGGCATCAATCCACTTAAAATTATGAAAAGAATTTCTAGTCGGGCCACATGCTGGTTGGCCACTGCTGAGTTAGACGCTTAAGCTTCTGGTAAAATTTTCGAGCGTCATTCCTGTCTGCACATTTCGATCTCCTCGCGCTTGCACTTTTCTTGTTCCCACTTCTTGCGTCTGAAAAGGCGTCTTTCTCATCTCCCGGTAAAACTCTCGCACGGCTCGCGGTGCAGTCGACCGCAAGGTTCTGTAGGTGGCATTCAATCGGAAAGCAATCAGAAGCTCTTTCAGAACCCATGCCTGCCATTCAACATGGAACATAATATTGGAGGTATTTCGGCCATAGCTCAACTCCAAATATTCAGTTAATATCAGGATGATCCTGTTCAAACATATTGTGTGTAAAATATTTCCCGAAAAAATGTATTCGCTAAAAATGTCCTAACTAATCGGAAATCAGAATTTTGAAAATGTGAAGATTTCAGAAAAAACTAGCATAGAAAAATCAAACACAACTAAGTAAGCCGGGAATCCAAAATATCCGAATTTTTTTCTATGTCCTTCGATGCACCTTTCGTCTCCTCAGTTTCCGCTTAATCAGAGTATAAGCGTTCCACTGGTCTCAGTTCTGGGCGGAAAAAGCGCAGAATCTTGTCAAACGAGGACGCATTTGTGTATTTTAATATTTAATCTGCGATTTTTTTTTTGTTCGAAGCGACAAATATAATCTCGTTTACTCATCCTTCCATTTACAGATATTGCCCGAGATACCGGAAATGTTGCGAGGTTGCCGCAAATAACACCTGGAACGTTATTCGAATTTAAGGCTGTAGAACAACAGAATACAGTAGATATGGATCAACAGATATTGGAGGTAATAACTCCTACACATATACTCGTATGTACACCCTAAAATTTCTAAGTTGCACAATTACTAAACTGCATATTTTAACAACTGTACTAGTTCTTAACCACTTGGTTTCGAGGCTTTAATTGAGTCGTTTATTTAATGATGTCTTATAAATCACATACATATATACATACATAAAATCCCGTTTATTTGATTCGTGTAAAAATCCCCTAAAAAGTAGTGGCAATTTGAAAATTTCTCTGATACAGATAAAGAATAAATTGATAAAAATCCGCTTCATGTAAAAAAATATTGAATTCACTCAATATTTTATGCGAATTTTTTTTTCCAAACAATATTTTTTGTCAGGAATTGGATAATATAGAGACGAAACTGTCCTTTGGACCGATCCAGTAGAAACTTGAATATGGATCTCTTTTTGATCATGTTTTTCTTTTTTGATGGTCATCACAATTTGTTAAATTTTTTAAAATTTGTTTTAACCAAATAAAATGTGAACATATTTACATTTACTATGTAAAAAACCTGCAGTTTCCATTATTTATACATATGCACTTATGTATGTATGTATGCAATTTTACTCTACCGAAATTATTCCGTTTTATTGCAACTGTACATTTCCATGTTTCAACATGAAAAGCCGTGACATAATTTGTCCACCTCATATATTCATATTTAGTAAAAAATCTGATCTGACGCTGGTATTGACATTATCATAGGAAATTTTGTTGTTTATATATACGACGGTTTCGTTCGACAACGCTAAGTAAATGGTTTTCTATTGTTTCCTATCTATATCTATACTTGTGACGAAGTCTGAACAAACTTTTGAGAGAGGTGGATTAGATTTAATTCGGAGTAGGGATCCCTTCTCCTAGTCACTGTGGCCTTACAAGCTTATTTTTACAGTTCTCCCTGTATTTACAGCTCCTCATAGATGCGTAGATTCAAGAGGTATGAATAAGTTTCTGTTCGGAGTCTGCCTGCAAAATCCTACGGTTGTAGGTATATATTATCTGAGTAACGAAGTCTGGTTTTGAATGGTTGAATGGTTTTGTTGTGAATCAAATACCCAAAGAGATAGAAATAAATTTGGAATGCTTTTTATTTGAATCTAGAAATTAAAAGTCAAAACTTCATCTGATCACCAGATCGTAAATATTGGTTGTGTTGAATTAACAAGAAGGGCATTTATTATTTTGAAAATGTCATAAACTTTATAAACTAAAGGACCTTTGGTCACAAGGATTGCAATGGTATACTAGAAAATATTCTCCAATAATGATTTTTATATTCTCTTTTATTAAAAAATATATAATCAACCTTTATTTTCAGTCCCTAGATTATAGTGATAAGGCATAAGCGGGAAGGGAGGGGAGGTATTGCCATACTGCTGCTGCCGACGATGCTGATGATTAAGTTAAAAAGTTTTAGGCATCCAATGTTCTTATTTTAGCTCACCGTTAGTATGCTTCCCATGCTATCCTCTATCGAATCGTGCTTCTATCCACTCTCAGAGCGCATACGTCTAAATATAAACATGTACAACTTAATGAGTCTATTTATTGTCTCTACTAAAATATGTGTTTTGCGCATTTCTAAATAAAACACGTTGATTGTGCTAAAAATAAAGTTCGAATGTATAATAATGTAGGGTTTACATGGTGGTGCAAGTCGGGCAGATGGTCGAATGTGTACGGAGCGAAGTAAATCTTCGCTCTTTATTTTTATATTGTACGAAATAATTATACAAACACAACAAGAAACGGAAGAAGAGCTATTTTGCGGACGCTGAAGTTACTTCTTTTCAATTCTACGCGTGCATGTGGTGGATGGAGTGCATATGTGTGTGGTTCTTGTATTGCCAGAAATCGAGAGTCCGTAGAACGTACGAGTATAGTCAAGTTTCTTGTTGGCTCTGATTTGCCTTTCTTTTCTCACCCTACACAGCTACGCAGTATAACCTGTCGTCTCCATGTCCAATTTTTTATTAAATGATATTCACGTAAACTCAATTTATTGCAAGTGGATACCACTGTGTCTAGTCTCATGTCTTTTAAATGACACTTATTTTATAAAATTGCTTTCAAAAGATGATTTCTTTTGGAGACTCTTTGACAGTAACATACATAATTGTTAATCCGCCTATTTAAACGACTGGACCAATTATATGGATGTTTACCAAATTTGCCTGTTAAAAATTTCAGTTACGACCTACAACCTTGCAGTACCATGAGTTTTAGGTTTACATTAAAGTCACCTTGTGGAAAAGGAAATGTTCAATATTGGCTTCGCATCAAAACTAGACATGTACATACATAGATATGTATGTACCTGCACTCGCATTTGCAAAGAAGAAGATTGAAATATTCGCATATTAATGAAACATTTTTTTATTATACCCTATGGTAGTAGGGTATATTAACTCTGTCCTAAAACTGTGAGGTAATAAGTATAGACATAGGTATATAATACGATCAGTTTATTATGTTAATATTTTATTTGGTATCAATTTGAATATCGATACTTGGTTTATAGGCTCATATTAGGATACTCTAATAATTTTTAAAAAATGGCCATAGTCTGCCATCTCTGCTCCGTCGGTGAAACCCAACTGACGCTTCCTTGTTTTTTAGTAATTTAACAAAAATGTAATTTTCTAAAGTTTATGTAAAGATTTACATCCACTACAGTAGACTATTTGCAACTTAGTCCTAATTAAAATTCCAAAAAATTTCTTAATTTTTTCGCTTTGTATATTAACATAAGAAAGCTAAAATTAGCACTCGTATTCGCGAATATTGATTTGATAAATCCGCAGTCCTTCTGTGTATGTTATCCTAATTGAATATGTAGCAGACATCCCCGGAGCGTTTGTATATTCGGAAAAAAAATTGCATTTGCAGTGGACGAAAAAAGTGTAAGATTGCAAATCTTTTGACATACTAGCCAAATTCACAATCTTGTGCAAATGGTCTGGCATTTTTGCAATTGACAGTTTTGTAGCAAACTACTGTCAAAACTACTGTAGTTTTGCTAAAAAAACTGTCAGTTGCAAAAATCCCAGACCATTTGCACAAGATTGAGAATTGGGCTACTATAAACAACAAGCACATTAGGGGTATTCCTTATCCGGAGCGAATGTAAAAGCAAAAGCAAACTTTTTCTTTTGCATTTTTATAATCGGGAACGACCGATTTTGAAATCCCTGCAAATATTTTTGTCAAACAGCTGTTTTATTTGAGTGTTGAAAGAAATGCCACGAAAGAGCGAAAAACAACAATTAAGCGACTTCTTAATTGAAAATGCAGCAATTGAAATCATGGGTAAATATTTATAACACCAATAAGTGCGACTTTTCAAGCTGGCAACTATGCTCTTATTTTGCATCAAATATTTTCCACTAAACGCAATGGATTTTGGTCTAGGAAAATTGTGACTTTAATGCAAAAGCAAACCAGTGTGTTTTGTTGTTGTGTATGCAAAAGGTGGAAAAATATTTTGCTTTTGCTCTTTTGCAGGACCAATTGCACCGGATAGGGAATACCCCTATTAGGTGTACTAACGATCTGGTGCAAATGGCCTTGCAAAGATGCACCGCATGTTATCACAACAATAAGAAATACTGGCTTGAAAATGCGATACATACTGTCAATATTTTGCTAGACCTAATCCGATTGCATAGAATGCGCTTTTTTGGCCACATGCTATAAAAAGCAACAGTTTAACCATAACAGTACTTTCAGAAAAAATCGGAACATGTTCTGCTTAAAGTAATATGTCTGGCTACCCTACAACGCTTGAACCCCTTGCGAAACAGCTGATTTTTACTTAGTATCTTATCTTATCTTGCAGTTTTGCAATGTTGTCATAGTGTTTCCGAGCATTGCGTGATAACAACCCCTTATATAAATAAAATGTATCGGAGCTAAACGCGCAAAATATCATTGTAAAAGTGCTGACCTACGAAAGTAGGCGTGGCCAAGTTGTGTAGCGCATCACAGCTGTTGTAGCCTTCTTCCAGGTTATTTTCGTACAGACACATGGGCTAAATTAAGAACTTTTGTATTGTTTTATGTGGCGCAGGACGTACATACATACATATATGCCTCCCTTTCGCCTTTTGCCTCGCGCCTGTTGCTGGCTGACTGCCGCCCTGTGCGTGCAAGTGGCATCGGAGGCAAGCAAGCAGTCACTCGCTCGCACATTGTTGCTGTAGATGTGGCTACCTCTGAAGTTTCTCCGGCGCAACGGCAGTAGTATTGGCGGCAGCGATGGCAGCTCAGCACTCAGTTCGACTCCCAGAATTTATTTGTAGACATAGTAATTTGTGTTTGTTTTCCGCTTGAGTGAAATAGAAAAGAAAGCGTGCTTTGGTGTGTAAAACACAAGAAATTCTTTTTTGTATTTCTAACACTAAAATATATACATACATATTATATTGCATATAATATATACAATTTATTGTGTATACATGCACATATGTATGTACATACATATATAAAAAAGAAATGTGCAAAAAAATGTAAAAATAAGTCGGGAAAAGTAAAAGCAGCAGCAATAGCAACAGCAACAAAAGAAAAATTGTATAGAAAAACTGTAACGCCAAAGCCACCACCAACGACGCATCAGCGCCACCAGCAACGGTGGACTTAAGGTCATGGAAACGTATCTACAAAATGTATTGCGATTTTTTTCATACCTTAACTGTACTTTTGTGTGCGTGTTTTTATTTTTAATATTTTGATCAATTATTTGTGCGCTTTGTTACGTCTAATTTTTTTACAACACTCATTCTTCAACTTGAAATCGCCGTTTTGAAATGTCCGTTTTATTACGTACCGGATTTTGAATTTTGAGTGAAAACGTTAAAAGTGTTTCTTGCCTGTGGTAATTATAAAGAATATTGGCCTAAAAAGCTGTTCAGGACAAAATTATTGATGTACATACATACACATTGGTCGACTTTAATGGCTTGTTTCTCCGAGTGTATGCTACACTTGATGTTGTTTTTTACCTTTATGGAAAGTACTGCGCTGCCATGTGCTTGTGTGTGCGCGCGCTTTAATAACACATGCTATCGAATTGGGCTGGAAATCTCTTTAACTGAAGCCGCTTAAATAAAAATAGTGAATTCGCGAATGAACTACATTCTTACTAGTCTTTTTCGCAGGTCTAGAATTTTATGACCTCAAGCATCCAAAAAAGGAAATTAAAATATTACAAAGTTTCCTAAATAATCCCCTTACAAATTACAAGAAAAGTTTAAATTTACTTAATAATTTGTTGGCACGAAAAAGTGTTAATTCAAATTTTAAAAAATTTAATGCAATGCCAATTTAAGTAAACCTAAATTGGAAAAAGTGACCTACAAATTCTAAAGGAAAAATAATTATCGTAGAAACAGAAAAAATACAGGAAAACGGAAAATTGTATCAAAATTACCGACAAATTTCCTAAAAATTTTGAATTTTTGGAAGCTGAAAACCACGAAGGTCGCTGTTAGATCCCAAGGAAATGTCGGAGACAGAAAAATGCTGACGTCATCGAATTCCTAGACCTGCTAATAACGATTAGTAAAACTAAAAAATATGAAACTCACCAACTATCAATTTATTTAATAATTTAGTCTCGCAGCTATGCAAAATATATTCTAAACATTTTTACCACGCTCAATAAAAGAATGTACTTCTGGGGTCTTCAGATCGCATGACTGGTGTTTTTTCCGCTTCGTCTAAGTGTCTTATGTAAATGCATTACTGCGTTTCACTTAAGCGGAGTAGACTACATTTCTCATTTTTGTTGTTGTGGTTGCGGTTTCGTTTCAGTTGAAGAAGAAGCAGGAGCTACAGCATCAAATGCTGCTCCACACCTTTCAGGAGCAGAAAAAGCAACTAGAAATGCAGCATCAACTTCAGCTGGAGCACAAGTATCAGGTGAGCATGTCTATGATCGTTGTTGTGGGATCGTCGTATGATGTGGGTGCGCTTAAAAACGTGGGTGATAAAAGCTCAACTTAATTAAAATTTTCGCTTAAATGACTTCACGCACATGCGCAATTCGTACAGGGCGTTTTATCCGAATTAAGGAATGCCATTTACAGCAGAATATCTTACTATTCCTTAGAGATCTCCATAATATTCTTAGGAGCTGTTTAAAGTTTTTCTTTTTCCTTCAAGTAAGTTTTCTATGTACTCGTATTTGATCCGGCAAAAACAAATACATAAAAGGTTTTTGCAAAAAAAAATTTGCCATGTTCCACGTTTAATTTTCCATCGAAAGCGATTTGAGGGCTATCACTTGAGCTTATTATGTGGATTTGGATATGGTTCGATCCGAATTCAAATTGAATGTCAGATTGCCGATGGAAACTTTATTGTGCACTGGAAAATTGCGGATTGCCTCATAATTCAAGTACATACATGCATGCATACACATTGATTAACGTAGTATATATACTGGCAAAGTTATAGATAGCTCATTCCTTCTACTCTGAATAAGTGTTAAATATCTATCATAGATACATGAAAATAATACAAAGAAAAATGATTGAAAACCAAAAGAAATGTGCCAAACCAAAACAATTTTCGAACTTGTTTAAATCATGTAGTATGCGGTGCATTCACATGGCGCTTTCCAGGAATTACGAGAACAAAGACTTGTCACCGCTGTGGAGGAGCAACAACAACAGCAGCAGAGAGAGCGGCGCGAGCGCGAAGTGATCAAACGGAAGGAGAATTGCAGCGCCAACGCCAGCCCGGAAGTCAAACAAATACTGAACGTAGGTCACACAAACACAAGTATGTATATGCGCTCAGCATTTGACGCTTAACCTCTTGTAGTGCTTCATCATGAGTCGAAAGCAGGCCGCCTCTTCCAATGGCATGTCCTCAACATCACCCTACAGGAACAGGTACTTTAGCCGCATTCACAGTATCCGCTTATTCCGCACAGCCAACTAATAATTTCCCCTCCCGTTTTTTCAGAGGCGTTGTGAAGAGCTCCTCCGGAGAATCCCTACCCGCTGGCACTGTCACTAGCTCTCACCCCTACAAAATACCACAACCGCCGCCGTCGCATTTGAAGTATGAATCCGACTTCCCCTTGCGCAAAACAGGTACGCTTTAAACACACACACACACACGCCGCCGCCCACCTGCCCAATATGCATTCACGTTTATATTTGTTGTTGTTTTTTTTGTTTTGCAAGTGTATTTCTTGGAAACTTAACAAGTTGATGCGTAACCCGCATGTTTTTGGCAACTTAAAGTGTTTATTTAATAACTTTTTTTTCCCAATGACTTAGTTTGTATACCGTTTTTATTTACTTTTAAAATCCCAACATTATTAACCCCTGTTTAAAACCCTTTACACACAGAAGAATAACTAATTATTTTCATTGGTATTACCTTATTCAACTTAAAAAAAACTGAACTCAAACTGTTGCGTGAATTGGGGGAAAAACACATTTTTATCAATATGATTAACACCTTTTTGCGCGCTTTTGCCTAAGCAGCAGACCAGCTCGCAGACGGGTTAAAGAGGGAAAGAGAGAGGTTTCGTCAGGTCTGCACTTTGATTACCAATAAAAGAAAAAGTATCCAAAGTTTTTATATACATATTTGAAAACGTTGATTTTCAATGCAATAAAATGGTAACACTACACAGCATATTACAATTTTTTGCAAAAATTGCTTGTTGTCTGAATCCGTATCGCATCAATGAATTCTACACCATTTTTTATTTAGTAATTTTAAAAACATACCCATTATGTTTTGTTTCGAAACAAATTCACAACAATTGAAATATAATCGATTATTCAGACAATTTTTAAATGAGGCCCAATTCTGATAATAACATCTAAAAAATTTTAAAATTTTCCAGCAAACTAATTTGAAAGTAAAATTTCGTTTTCAGTAGCAAAGCAAATTGTTGTGTATGAAAACGAAAAAAGGGTAAACAAGTTTTCTTGAAAAATGGAAAATGCTAGTTTTTAATTTTCAAGAATTTTAAGAATATGTATAAAGAAATGATATGTACATATTTCATCAATTAGATTTTTTTGGTGGGGAGCCAATTTTTACCCATAAATGCAAAACCTTTTTTTGCTCCATATATTTAGGTCATTCGTGTTAATAATTAAATTGATACAATTTGAACCATTTGCATTAAACTTCGATTCTTTCATAAATACGTGTATTTTTCCCCCGATTTCGAACACGGACTAGCATCTCCCGGATAGCATAAGGTACGCTCGTAAATGCGGCAAATTCGTGTAGCGCATCAGCAGTGCAGCCAACTTAAGTTGCCGCTGCCGATCAGCTGATTCAACTGCTCGTCCGTCTTCTGCATGTTGAATGCAGAAACTTATTTTGCATTAACGAACGCGATCACAAATGGAAATTTTGGTAAATGCAATTATTGATAGTTGCGAAACTCGAAGTGAGAGTCTTTTAATGCATTTTAATTAAGAAAGAATAAAACGAGTGAAAAAGAGATATGTCGTGGTAAAAACCCTGTTGAAAGAGAGAAATAAAAAGAGATGGATCCCGAAAGTAAATAATTACTTGAAAACAATAAAAACCTATCCAGATGATGTATTCCATCTCTATACAAGATAACATACAAATTTTGATCCATTTATAATCAATTTCCTACGTTTATATTTCGTGTTCTGTTACCGGCATCAGTAGAATAACTGGTGCGCTGGTTGCAGAAATTTCCTGCTGCTGTGCCAAACTGTTGCATTAACGAACGCGATGCTTTGCCGAGCCGCCGCAGAGATGCATTTACGAACGTACCTATGTATATATTTCAGCTGTGATAATTCTCTTTTTATGATATTGAATACTGTAAGCTTATCAAAAAGCTTTTAAAAGGTTGATATGTACAAATTCACAAATTAAATTGGAAATCCGTCATAAATAATTTTCTTACATGGAATTAAATTATTTGAAAGCTTCAGACTTTGTTGTACCTCAGTGCATTACGGTTTGTTTTTATTTTTGCGAAAATTACCAAAAGAAGCTTGGCAATTTTCGCAAAAGTTCGAAGTACGCATTTTTTTAGTCATTTCGCAATGCAATGCTAAAACAACGCAAAATAAAAAAGCATATTTTTGTACTATGTAATCTGTCAATAACCACTGGTAATAATATTCATATACAGCATCCGAACCAAATTTGCTGAAAATACGTCTAAAGCAAAGCGTCATTGAGCGCAAGGCGAGAATCAGCGGTCCAGCTGGGTTGCGACGCCATGAACGCATCTTGCAAGCTGCACAGCGGAGGCAACAGAAACAACAAAGTACCGCCTTAACAAGTACGTATCATATAGTAACTCCTCTCCTCCCACCCACCATCGCGCCCCTCCCTGCACTTACCCATGCTCTGTTCTGTCATGCACTATCGCCAGCTTTTAACGCAAAGAATGGGAACTCATGAATGGATGAACGAATGATTCATTAACAGCAAGAATGCACCTGAAAAGTACTTTGCTTGCCCTCGCTTTCACGAACGATCTCGACATGCAAGGAAAACACAAACCAAACAGAGGCTCAGAGCCCATAAAGCGTAGTATAAATGGCTGAAATATAAATTTTAATGTAGGCCGAAATCGCACTAAATATCAAATTATTATTGATTGACATTAACGCCGATATCATCAAATTAAAATCTGCAAAGAGATGCTACGACTCTCTTAAGGGCCTCTGCAGAGTATAAAAAATGGAAACTTTAATGAGCTATCATGTCTTTTCACGGGTTCTTCAGAAAATTCTAAATTTACTTCAGAAAATTAGAAATATACTTCAGATTTTTTCCATCGTACTTCAGAAAATGCCTGTTTGTGCTTTTGGAGGCCTCGGCTGCCACCATATCCTAACCTAACGCAAACAACAACACCCGCCAACATCGACATCGTTTGCATATAAAATATAAGTGATATATGACAAGCTAGTATGCGTGTGGATGTGGTCGGCCCAATTTCAGTTTGAAGTAATACGCCTTAACGAATGGCTTCCGCGAGTTTGGTATAAGAGACGAACTGAATTTGGCTTAGTTGCATTGCATCTGGTGCGCTTTCTGTTCTAACCCACTAAAGCCCGAATTGTTGTTGTATGGAGCTATTAATATAGCATAAGCATTCTAAAAAATTTGTTCGTTTGTTTTGCAACTTAAAATGAGCCCCCAAAAAAGACAACGTCTTGCCGCGATAACTGCATCTTACCATATATCGTACCCGTTCCATGGTTCCATGGAAGACGGAAGCAATCGTGAAATTCATATATGTACTCTTTTTTTCGTTGTGGTGCAGATTGCAACAACACGCCGGACTCCGGCCCAAACTCGCCGCCATCGTCGATCCTATCATCGGCTGGCGCAGTGGGCAGCCGTGGCTCGCCGACCAGCGCGCCTATTCAGGAAGAGAACGAAGAAGGCAACCAGTACCAGCCAGCGCAGCGTAGTAGCATAAACGATTTGTCGCTCTTCAGCTCACCCTCAATGCCCAACATCTCACTTGGGCGTCCCCACTTACCCAGTGCGCACGCAGCAAATGCGGCTAACTTTGCCATGTTGGCCGCCCTGCGCCAGCACGTGGGCGTACCGCCAGCCCTGGTCGGCGCTGGTCCACCGACCTACTATAATCCACTCGTCGTGCCGTTCGGCCGACAGCCACCGCCGCCGTCATCGCTGGTCGCGCCCTCACCCGCTGGTACCATCGTTCCGACCGCACCGCCACCGGTAATGCGATCCGCTTCAGCCACTTCAACTTCTTCCTCGCAGGCCTCACTTGTAAGTGGCGACATACCTTTACCACCGCCACAAGCACATGCCGCTTCGACCGCGGCCACCTTACTGCAGGTGGGCGCTACTGTGGCCAGTCTTCATGCGGCGCAAGGGGCCGCGCCATCTTCTCAAACTATTTACGGTCAGCCCATAACCGATGTGCAAGTCGCGCACGCCCATCTCAACAAGCAGGGTCACCGACCGCTGGGACGCACTCAATCGGCACCGCTGCCTTTGGGCCATCCAATGCTAACCGGGTCCGGACAAATCAACATAGCCGAAACACATTACGAAAACTGCGAGGTAAATGCTTTTCCCCTTTGACTGTTATATTTATATGACATGGCATTGATCTGGCCTTCAAATTGCAGGAAGATCGACAAGCATACGAACACCTCCTTCTCACACAAAAAATTCGACAGACCGTGCTGACTCGCAGTGGTGCCGGTCGCGAGCCTCTATTGAAAGAAGAAGACGATGCTGCCGCCGAAGTCATTGACCTAACGAACAAAAATAAGCCGTCGAAAACAATGGTGACTGGCGTCATGACCACCAGCACCTCACAGAATCTTCAGGAGTCATCCGAAACCTCTTCAATACTACCAGCGGCCAAGCTGAGCAAACTGCGCGACAAAGAATACTTGCAACAGCAGAGGGAGTTGCTCTTCATGCAGTCTTTGCAGGTTGGCATATACACGTATTAAAGTGCAGCGACTGATTGTCTAATTGAACTATATACTCCTTTCAGATGGATGACGCTGTAGCGCGTGGCCTTATACGCCCACTGTCGCGCACCCTGTCTAGTCCATTGGTGCATTTGGGTCCGCATGGACTTAGTCAAATTCCAGACACTGGTCAGCATTCGTCGCCGATTGCCACCTCCTCTTCAGCCGACCATATTCCACCCGTAAATCTCACCGTTCCACACAGACGTCACTTGATCGACTACTCCAACTCAGCAATTAGCTACGTCGCCGCACCATCCTCCGTCGCGGCGGCAACACCTGCCAGTAGCATTATGGACACGAGTTTAAAACACGATAGCGATCTCACCTCTCAGCACAATATCACGACAGGCCTCGCTTACGATAACTTGATGCTGAAGCACGCCTGCATATGCGGCAACAACTCACTGCATCCAGAGCACAGTGGGCGACTGCAGAGCGTGTGGGCGCGCCTCACCGAGACCGATTTGGCCAAGCGCTGCGACCGACTGCGCTCACGCAAGGCCACGCAGGAGGAGCTGCAGACTGTGCATACGGAAGCGCACGCCATGCTCTTCGGCTCGAATCAGGGCCAGCTGAACCGGCAGAAACTGGAGGGTGCTGCTCCTTCAGCCAGCTTCGTTCGACTTTCTTGTGGTGGCGTAGGTGTGGATCTGGATACCACTTGGAATGAGTACCACACCGCGGCAGCCGCACGCATGGCGGCCGGCTGTGTCATTGATCTGGCTTTCAAGACAGCCAAGGGCGACATCAAGAACGGCTTTGCGGTTGTGCGACCGCCTGGACATCACGCCGAATCCAATTTAGCGATGGGATTCTGCTTCTTCAACTCCATTGCTATTGCCGCCAAGCTGCTGTGTCAACGTATGTCGGAAACAAAGCGCATACTCATCATAGATTGGGTAAGCTAATGAATCTATAAAATTGTGCCATGTATTTCATCTTATATGCCTATTATTTCTCTCGCCGCATCCGCATTCGCGCAATAGGACGTGCACCATGGCAATGGAACGCAGCAGGCATTCTATGACAATCCCAATGTACTGTACCTATCCATACACAGGCATGATGATGGCAACTTCTTTCCAGGAACGGGTGGTCCTACTGAGGTGAGTTCGAGTTCTACATGCGGGATGCTCCTCGAGTTTCACAATACTATTGTTTGTGCAGTGTGGAGTAGGCGCTGGTCTGGGCTTCAATGTAAACGTTTCGTGGTCGGGCGCACTGAATCCGCCGCTGGGCGATGCGGAGTATATAGCAGCATTCCGCACTGCAGTGATGCCGATTGCCAAATGCTTTAATCCAGACATTGTGCTAGTCTCGTCGGGCTTCGACGCGGCCGCAGGGCATCCGGCGCCGCTGGGCGGCTACCTGGTTTCGCCTGCATGCTTCGGCTTCATGACGCGCGAGCTGATGAACTTGGCCAACGGAAAGGTGGTGCTGGCGCTAGAGGGTGGCTACGACCTGCCCGCAATTTGCGACTCAGCACAGGAGTGTGTGCGTGCGTTGCTTGGCGATCAGCCCTCGCCTATTGCAGAGAGCGAATTGAGCCGCTCGCCCTGTCAAAGCGCAATTGACACGCTGCAGAAGACAATTGCAATACAGGTGAGCAATAACTGGGCTGGCTTTGGTACAACGTGTGGCCGGCAACTAATCAAAAATGTGCTCTTATTTGCAGCTGCAACATTGGCCCTGCGTGCGTCGACTAGCACACACGGTCGGCATGTCGGCCATCGAGGCCTTGAAAATCGAGCATGACGAGTCGGAAACTGTGACCGCGATGGCAGGACTTTCGATGCAACCGCTCAACAGGTACGAGACACACACAATCACAGTTAGTTGCACATTGACTGCATCGAAGCCAGTTTTTCTTCTGTAATTTTAGGACAATCTCGCGCGATGACTCAGAAGAGCCTATGGACCAAGACGAGGCCAAATAAACTACGCTCGACTTCAATTCCACTCTTACGTGCTTACGTGGGTGGCGTAGCTGTCGCTGAGGCCGTAGTGCTGTGAATCTCTGCGTTACGTGGCTGCATAGTGAATTGCAAACATTTTTAAGGAATGGCAACGCGCTCAGCAGCCCATTCACAAACACATTCAAAGTCGAAGTCTAACTAGAACACACACACACACACAGCATTTATGTGTTAATGTTTTCAATGTGCAAATACCCCTCCCCTAAATGGCCGTCTTTTTAATTGTTTAAACAGCAAACCAGAACAAGTTTGCTGATGATGTAAATGGCGGCGTGCATCCTGTTTATTGGATGCAGGCGAGCAACAATGATTTAATCATATTTGTTTTATGCGTGCTTACAAATGTAATTTGTGTGAATGTGGCAGCATGCGCTGTGAGGGCGTCGTGCTCAATGGTTGTGGTGGCATGCGTGGCGATGTTGCAGTGCAGCATGAGGCGACGGATGGCGGTGCCACCACTGCCAACACCACAACCATTAATTAGAGTTATATTTTTACATTTTATACTTAAGTTTAAATTACTTGTTTGGTCTTTGTGCTCGTTTAAATCGTTGTTTATTTCTCTACATTTGTAGTTTTATTTCTCTGCTTTCTGTTTGTTTGTTTGTTTGTGAACTTACTATGTTTATTTGCAGCATGAATGTGACTCAAATTGATTCTAAAAATTATACAACTCGGAGTCAAAACAGACTAAGCCAATTAGTTTTAGATCCAATTTTTCAATACTCAGCTGGAATAAGATTTAGATCGTGGTGAAATCTGCCACCTTCGGTCGAAACTGAAGCAAGGAACATGGCAGTATCGGTGGGTTAAAAATAGAGTAAACGTTTAACAAAGTGGAAATGGCACAACTTATATTGTTTAGATGGGTGCCTCTCCCGATCTGGTTCCATTTGTAAATTCACTATGCTTTAGATGAATGAATGAGCTGATGCCAATTCTGATATTGTTAAAGGAATTTGCGGAGTTTTTCTGATTGTTAAAAACCAGGTCTTAATTAAATTTTAATGCTATACTTTACTCTTTTGTTTGTTTTCTTGATATTTTCTTTGCAGTCATGTTGTGTGCATTGTGTAGATGTCTAAAATGTTAACGAAAGGCATGTCAGAGGGGATTTTATGAGACAAATAAAGAAGCAAACAAGCAGACACGAAAGCTAATTCATTGTTAAAAGCTATATTAATGTTAATTAAATATATATATTGTATATGTATAAATGAAACGATATACTATGAATAGCATATATGTAATATTTTATTGTAATAATAGCACTGTTGGAGCACAACGAGAACATAACTGTTAAAAGTGAAATAGAAAACAGGAACACAAAAACTTATGTGAAAATGTAATTGCTAATTATTTATGACAAGAACAGAGAGAGTTTTACATATTTAAATTAAATAAAAAGTGACAAACCAAACGAAAATAACAGCAGTAAGTATTTTAGCACATGTATTTAAGTGTGTATATTTTTTCTATGTGAAAAGTTATTTTTTATCTAAATCCAAAAAAGAAACATACACTACAGAGACAGAAAATAATCATTATTTTGCAAAAATATACATGTTCTAACTGCCGGAGACCAGAGTCAAGTTCATCAAATTGATACTGTTTGCTTAGTTGCAAGCATTAAAGATTTTTACTTTTTGACCGTTACCAATAAAAATTTCAAATAATTATTTATTGATTTTTAATTTTTTCGCTCAAATTATTGTTTGACTTTTATTTTTTTGCTGGATCGAAAAAATCTGCTTATGATTTTTATTTTATTTATTGACAATAAATATTATGTTCTGAGCTTTTCCTCAAGAATAAACCTTATTTTTTGAGTTTACTTTTTCAACATCAGAAATAAAAATTATTGCTACACACAGTATACAGAAACCATAGTCAGGCGATATACATATGTACAGTTGTGTTCAAAATAATAGGAGTGCCGATACCGAATATCTTTAAAACCTAATTCTGGTTACACAGCAACATGCAAACCACTCCAGGTTCTAACTGTACGTGTAATGGGATATTAGAAAATAAGGATAAAAAAGCATCATATGATTGCTACAATATTTGAGATGATATTCATTAATTTCAGTATCTTGTCCGGATTTGGACTGATCAAAAAAATAGGAGTGCGAGGTATTAATAAATAACAAAAATGTTTAAGCTGAATATTAGTAAAAGAAACTAAAAAATAAGTATGGGAGAGGGATTCAAGAAGGTTTTCTTTTAGTTTTAACTTAAAATTTTTGTTTTTTTGTATATAGTGGAACGAGGAAAGCATTGCACTGAAAAAAAAACGCAAATTAATATAAAAAAATAAGAAATCACGAGAAAACGTATAAAGAAATTAAAGAATTATTTAAATGCTCTTATAAAATGATTGCAAACGCCTTGTCCTACAAAAGAAAGGCCGAAACTCGTGGTCGCAAGCGTAAAACTTCTAGTGTGGATGATCGGCACATAGTAAGATACAGCAAAGGTGATCCTTCGGCGCCGTCCAAAGAGATACAAAAGGAGCTGAATCTTGCTGTGAGTGCAGTTACTGTCCGTAGACGCTTGTTAGAAAATAATTTATTTGCAAGAAGTCCCCGAAAAGTACCATTGATGACGAAGAAGCTTGTGGCTGCTCGCCTAAAGTTTGCCAAAGAACATATCAACTGGCCCAAAGAAAAAAGGAGGAGCATTTTTTGGACGCACGAAAGTTAAATCGTGTTATTTGGTGGAACAGGATCTAGACAGTATGTCTGGCGTCCACCAAACACCGAATATCAACCACAATATACTACCAAGACCGTTAAACAAAAGTAATGATATAGGGCAGTTTTTCAAATAACGGAGTTGGCCCAATCCACCTAAATAATGGGATAATGGATCAGCAGGTGTATGCGGAAATGATGTGGCAAGTAATGCTGCCATACGATTTGTGGAATATACCACTAAAATGGGTCTTCCAACTAGTCAATGACCCGAAACACACTAGTAAATCCGCAAAGGAGTAGTGTCGGGCCAATGGTGTTGAGGTCATGGGGTGGCCTGCTCAGTCACCGGACCTTAACCCAATAAAAAATTGATGGGCAGACATAAAGAAAAGTGTCACAGAGCATAAATCTTCAAATAATGCAGATTTGTGGAACACCGTTCAAGAGGCGTGGCAGCGAATCCCTTTGAAGCGAATTCAGGATCTCGTCGACTCCATGCTGCGCAGATGTGAAGCAGTCATAATGAATCTCGGATATTCAACTAAATATTATGTAACTAACTAATTTCTGATAAAATTATGCCTCTTTTGTCTTTGATTACTTAAGAATATTTAGCCATGCGTTCATACTCCTATTATTTTGAACAGTGAATTTTTAACTATTTTTATAAAAATTGTTTTTTTTTCTATTTTTTACGTTTTTGCTGAAATTGTAAGGAAGTGTAAAACAACCGCAATGAATCAACAATTTCTTATTATAAAAAAAAACCGCCGAAAATTCATGTTTTTTTTCGGAAAATGAAAATATTGCTTTTTACTTAGGTCACTCCTATTTTTTTGAACACAGCTGTATGTATTGATAATTTATCGAATCGATAACAAACAAAAAAAAAAAAATCAAACAGTAATTTTTAAACGAGCGAAAAAATCAAAATCAAAAATTTATTTTTATCGCTGATGGTAAATGCATATGATTACGGTCCCTGTTTTTTAAGCTGGACAAAACGCCACAAACAACATGTTAAAATGAACAATTTTGCTAGAAGTTGCCATGCTAAAAGTTCTCTCTGTACAGGGATTCTGCATTTCATGACAAACTACTGTCCCGTTCCTTCCATATTTCACTTTCTATTGCTATCGATTTCTCTTTCGATCGAATAAAATGTAAGGAATATCTGGCAATTTTTCACAAGCATTTGATTGATTGGTTTGGTACAAGATTTTAAAATCGAGCACGACTGGTGACTGGTACTATTTATATCTGGTTCACTTTTCCACTTGCCTTTTATAATAAACGTTGCTTCTCTCATCACAGCAATTATAATAATCGGTATTAAGTTTTCTTTATCATTCTTTTGATATTTGACCTACGTATTTTCCTAAATATTAAACTAAATACCTTTTAAGTTGGAAAAAACGAAATTTGTTTTACAGTTTTCCAAACAATCAAGTTTATAAAAACAGACTCCAAGGTTTGATAGGGGCTACTTCTACTTGGTCGCTCCACCGCTGTTTCAGTCTCACCCATCTGACATCTCACATAGAATACCTTCTTTGTTGGAGCACAAAATAAATTCATATTCTCACTTGTAGAAACAAAATTTAACGACTAACTGGCGCAGTGTTGCGTTGAATGCTCCTTAGAAACAGTTGCTGAATCGCTAAACCTGTTTTACATTTCTTGATTGCAAAATTTGTTTTCACATCATTGCAGATGTAGATGCAGACATGTATTAAACAAAATTTCCATGTTGATTTGAATTTAAAAATTCGGCGTAACATCTTGACAAACGAATGGGGATGCGGGCATACCTAACAACCCTAATTAAGAAGAAAACTCGCCTTTTCCATCTTAAAAGAAATATGAATAAAACTCACCTTTTCCATCTTAAAAGAAATATGAATAAAACTAAACTAAAACGAAGAGCCTGTCATTGGGACAAACAACCTTTCTTTAGTAGCATTAAAAGCGACGATAAGTCAATCGGCAATATTCGACATTTCACATCGATCGAAATTGATTGTAGTACGTATTCAATTTTCAATGCGATATGGAGGAGTATGGCATGGCTATCAAACGAAAAAATCCATGTTTATTATACAAAATATACCTTTCCTATTACTTTTGGACTCAATATCCGCACAAGAGGCACGGCTTCCTTGAAATTTTTAAAGCAAAAATTCTTAAGCTTCTATAAAAATGTCTCGATTGTGTTTTTTTTACATAAGAACAATTTTAAATTATATAGACACAAATGTGAAAGACCCAGCTTAATAAAAATTGTAACAGAAACATCGTACCCCAGGCTCCACTGCAATTTTTCTTTGAATTAAATTCTTATGAAATAAGTGGCATGCAAATATGAATGATATAAATGAAGAACCAGTAATTCATGCACGGGGGCTAAGGTTGGGAAGATTTATTTTTCCAATTAATATAAGGCTAAAGAGCGACCGATTTCGGTTTTCTCTAATTCGAAATTAACTATTCGACTTCGGCCGGAGAAGTATGTAAGTGATGCTCTTGTCTTTTCTTTATGCAATTATAAATTTTTTACGCATCATTAAAAAAGTAAACGGAATAAGCATAGCGCTTTGCAAAATTAATTATGTATTCGAGTTTCTCCAAAACCCGATCTTCGGCGTTGGCCTTGAAAGAAACTGTTTTTTCGACTTAGGCCAAAAAGCGATATAATTTTTTTTATTTGTTATTTTACTAACGACTTTTGCTGCTTTTTCGTATAAATACATATGTATATTTTGCCATCTCATTCGGCAACTAAAATGAAAATGAACCCAATACTTGTCTTGAAAATTATAGTATTCCGAAGCAAATTGCGAACCAGGGCGGGGCGGGGCGGGCCCTGGAATAGAAATGGACAGGGTGGATTTTAATAGTGAGTAAAATAGGCATAAATACATACATAGGTATGGTCGTAAAATTGTTGGTCCTATCGAAAATTTTTAGACAAGGCTCACAGATTCACTTCCCCTTACATAGCAAAATAAAGTTCAACCTTTTTCAGAAAAGAATTAAAATGGCACACGGTGCATTATTTTAGAGATATGTCGTTATTTTTATACAAAATATATTTCAAGGTTTTATCACTTTTATTCCGGGATTTGCGGACATAAAAAGTTCCGGATTTTGGTACTTGCACTTATGTATGGATGTGTAACGGGGTTGGTTGTAAGAATGTGTGAAATAAAGATAAGCCTATAAAAAATATTTATTTATTACTACTAAAATTGATGAGAATATTCGCTCTTTTAAAAGCGAAAATTCGAAAGCGCCTGCTTAGGTGCTGATAAGTGCAATATATGTCTTCATCTCCCTCCTTAAACGATATCGCCTCCTGCAACGCTGAGTGCGCTGAGTGCAATGCAACAAGTGCTCGATGTAAATATTAATTGAAAAAAATCAAAAAAATTCATAAATCAAAGCATGAAAGAAGTGGTTAGTGCAAAATCAGTTCATCGGCTTGTCAATACCAATTAATGAATACTTTGCTGTTTGTAAATAGAAAAGTTATTTAATTATACGCAGGGGCAGAAATAAAACAAAGAACGATAAGAAAACAAAAGAATAATTTGGATTTGAAATTTAAATCAACAAAAACAGACAAAATTGTACGTTTATACAAGAGAAATAGAGAAATCAATTGATTCAGTTAGAAAAATGAAGCATGTATAATACATATAGAGGAAATTATTATGTAATAATGGGCAATGTTGTTTGTCGCAAATTTCATATATACTTCTAAATGCACACATAAACACACTATCGTGCCGTTCGCTAATGTGTAATGGGCAATGGAAAAGGTAATGCACGCTTCAAATTTCCATACAGCATAATTAAAAATTTTGTTGTAACTTTTGTTGTTTATTTTAAACAAAGTTTTAATCAGAAGCATACTAATACACAAGATACAATAAAAACATACAAAGTACCTAAAACTTACTACAAGAGTAAAACACAGAAAGTTACAAATTACAAGAATACAAATGAACTCCTACAACTATGCGCCTAAAAATACATATGTTATGTTATGATAATATGTTCGTATGTGTGTATGTGTACATGCCCACGCATACATGTTTTACGTTTGTGTTAGATGTACGCAATGCGCATCCTGTATCAGTTGCGATAGCTTTTGTGAAAATGTTGGAATGTCCTGTTGAAATAAAATAATATAAAATAAAAGTGAAGAAACGAGAGAAAAAGAGCAAAAATTAATCAAATAGAATTATGATATTGTTAACAGCAACTACACTTACATTGGCCGAGCAGATGTCATTAATGACTTTCGCATTTATTGGAAAGCCGGCAGCTGTGAAACTGTCGCGCAGCTTCAGCGTGTCCACCTGCCCCATGGCGAAGAGTGCGTTCGCCAACATGTCGTAGTGTAGGGCACCGCTGTCGCCACAGAGCAGTGCATTGATGAGTGCACTCTGGAATGATGCCAGCAACTTATCCTTGAACAGGGGTCGCTGGTAGAGGCGCCAGCGCTCATTGACGCTTTGCATTGATGTTAGAACGCAACGCACCACACTTGGGTCGTTTCCGCTGACCAATATTTGTCCGTAGGCGTTTAGTATTGACAGGAATTGTTCAGGGTGCAGGTTGTCGGCACTATCACTCGGCAACATGGAGCCATTATACTGTATGTGCGATTTGTAGAAGTACTGCCATTTGCAGGTCAGTATACTGCAAGCAAAATAAAACGCAGAGCGTCCGTTCAAGCCAAAGTTTTTGGGCGTATGTGCTGCCAGCCTGCCTACCTGTCAAAGAGTGTGTACACTTCGGTGCTTATGTCGCTGGTGTCAGCGAGTTTGCTCTCGTGCTGGATCAGCGGCAGTATCAGCTCAATCACAAAGTTCAAAATCGTTGGCAGCAATGATATGGAGGCGCTGCCAGGTTGTTGGGCAATCAGTTGGAACATTTGCAGTATTCGCTCCGTGACGGCCAAACGGGATGGCGTTAATTGTTCTCTATAGAGTATGTATAATACAATTGCAATACGCCATATCTCCTCATCCTACCTTACTACATACCTGCCACTCACGTTTAGAAATAGTGTCACCATGTCAAATTGAAAGTGCGAACCCAACTGGTTTTGCAACGTGCGTAAAACGCTCAGGCTGAAGCCCACAATGGCAACGTCCAGAACATTGTTGCGCAGCCCAAATGTATCGTAAATAATCAGCGCCTTCGTTATAATGGGCTATGAACTCGCAAAAGTGAGAATACGTTCCCTTTATCTCATATTATTGACACATACCTTCAGTGTGTTAGCCAGCATGTCTTTAGTAGTGTTACTAGAATCCCTAAAGAACTCAATGATCAAGCTGAATATGCCTAGAAAGTTCTGCGTTACGGTTGCCGCCTTAGACAAATCTGCACCCGTGTCCAACTCGATAAAATTCTGTGCCAAACAGTTGACATATTCGCGCAGCATTGCACTACGACGTGGTAGCTCCTGCTGCTGGTCAGCAACGTTTTTCCATTTCAATACGAAATAGCTTATCAGACTAATGTAGATATTTGCCACGACCTGCCGTGGCAAATGCGTCAGTCTTGGTCCAGCCTGCAAGAGACTTACTACAGTTGGTATTTCCAGCAGACACTTGGGCCGAATCACCGTGGCGATGCACAGTAGTAATTGGCCTGGCAAAGAGAAATTTTTGATTTGGTTATCATGATTTTAGTTATTTTTGAAATGCAGACAAGGCATACTTGCAGCCAAGAGCACAATTGACGCGGTGGTAGCAGAACTGGGTTGAAAGATGCAGCCGATTGCGGCGAAGAGTCGATGCAGCATTTCGTCGGTTCGCATGTGCGCTGATATGGGCAGAATGCTGCGTATGGCCATTATTAGTTGGGCGTGTCTGAGTAAAGAAAATAAGTTGGCAAACTATTATAAAAGAGCGTATAATTAGTGGAACTTAGTGCAGCGCTTACAAATATTCTAAATCAGTCTGAAAGGTGCTCTTGTCGACGCCTAGCCCCGTTAGCTTGCCACTGCTGATAAACGCCAACGTTGTGAGCAAATTCTCCATCAAAAGCTGCAACTGACAATTGACTTCGGCGCGCACGTCCGCCGAGTCGACATAAAGAAGTGGCGCTATGCGTACTACGCCCTGGCACACAGTGGAGAAATCACGCAAATGCTCATTGAATCCTTGGCCAGCAGTCATCTTCCGCACTAGCTCGCTTTTGTTGCTGTCCAGCTCGTGCTTCATAGACGTCAGATAAACGTGCGGTCTGGACCAGTGGCTGGATACTTGTGCGAAGACCGCATTGGGTCGCGATTCCGCCACTAGCGCGATACACTCGATACACTGCGTCAAAAACTGTTGCCACTCGGTTTGGGTCTGAAAATATCGCTGGTGTAAAGCCAAGACGGTAACCAGACGGTAACTTAACTACTAACGTTATCTTCTACAATTTCATTGTCGAGTAACTCCAACTCAGCTTTGTTGAATGCGAACTGGGTACGGCGCATTATCTCCGCCACCAGCTGATGTAAAATGTCATTGTAGCGGCTCAGTTTGGCATTCACAGACAAACCTTTTATGATAGGATTCCAGATTTCCAATTTCTCCGTAAAGTCTAGGGCGCCGTTTTCTACAACAAATGATTGGGATGAAATCTTCAGAGAAAAGAGCGTTGCAGTTAAGTACTCACTAAAAATTGTGCAGCAATAGAGAGACTTTAAGAATCTCTCCAGCAATTCATTTTCTTGCATCATTTTCGGCCAGTATTTGATTGTATAGAGACGCAACAGTTCTCGGAATTTGTCAACGTACATTTCGCTTTGTTGTTTAATGGTGTTATGCTGGTCAAGTAGTCCATTTACGCCCGCCATTAAAGTCGCGTCGTACGGCAGGGGTTTCTGTAGGTAGAGAAGCTCGTTTAGCACAGAAAGTGCCGCCAATGAAACGTCCATATAAATTGCACGCCACTGTGATAAATCTAAGATGCTCATAAGAAAGTACTCTGAGACGAGGTCAGTCCGTATCCAGGAGACGAGGTGTTGGACGCAGCCAAGAAGATCGACGATTAAGGAACTGCAAAATTAAATTTTGCACGACAGGCAATTTATAGATAACTACAATATACACCAAGCGCATACATTACCTCAGTTGGTTGTCATTTGGCAGTGATGTTATCAAAGTGTAGTCCATGAGAGTGCTTGATATAGAATGAATGTCTTTTTCATTAATATGACACACGGCGATTAGTAAGTACTTGGTAATCAGGTCCAAAACATCGGGAATACACATGGAAATACTGCATTGTGGATCGGAGGCGTTCAGGTCACGGTGGAGGAGCACATGTTGATGTATTAGTGTATTAATATAGCACACACATACATATAAGTAAACATCGAAACTTAGTAGTCGTGCAACTTCTACTTACCAGGAATGAAAATAGTTTTTGCGATCGGTGGTCACATCTTCACGATTGCTGACCACTTCCTCTGATGTGGTGCGAAGCAGGTTAATGCCCAGTGAAAATTTTGATTTGACTAATTCGATACAATGTAATATGTACATAGGATGATCATCGGGAAATTCTCTCTTGCCCATCAAGGCAATTAATTGGGCGTAGGTATCGCGAGTACGTCGTGGCACAGCACAAGCGCCGCTCGTGGACAGATTAGCATACGAGTTCCACAACGTTTCGCGCATAAGAGTGCGATCTGCACCCGTTAGCTGCGCCCAACGGCGAGTAATAGCGTGGTCCAATGTGGCAGAGGAGAAAAACCAAAGAAATTGGTTGGCTGGATTTGTCGCTGCAACCACACCCAAGCAAAGTTGCCATGCCGCCGGCTGTGTTCTAAATGCAATCAGCTCCGCTTCGATTTCACGCTTACGGACATTGGGCGTGGCAGGCTGGTAGAACTCATGCAGTAGTGCTTCAACGACAGGCAACGATGGGGAAGACTAGAGCATAAGCACAAAGGGAGTAGAAACGAAAACGTTATCATTACAAAAAATGTGTAATTGCTGCGAAGTAATAATCGTTAGGGTTGCAACGGCCATTGATGCACGGCACGACGTACCGTCCACGACTACTCACCATCAGAGCCAGATTTAAGAAATTATCCGTGCAAATTCAAATTTCTCACACGGTACACTTTTCCATCCAACAGGTGTCCATTACTTTCCGTGTCTTCAAGTTATTAAATACAACAAATCTCTTTTACCCGCAGCTCTTTACGTTTTTAAAACAAAAATATTGGAGCAGAAACTTTCGCAGCTATGCAGGAGTAAATGAATAAATCCCAGGGTTGGGCTGGGCTGGGCCAATATAAAAACGTACCCCATATTAAAAGAAAAACGTACCTTTTCCGTAAATTTCGTACCTTGAGAATAAAAAGCATTTCGAAAAGGGATGTGTCGTGCGAGGCTTCCGTCGTTTGGTGAACAAAAAAAAGGTCCCCTTCTCTGGTTTTAGGCTACACCCAAAAGAAGTTAGTGCTGTACCAGACGCGGAACAAGATTACAACAACCATTGTCACAGAAAAATATTGTCAGTCGGTTATTCTTTCTTAAGGACCTACTAAATTTTCCGCCCGCTCAATACAACCCTACACTTTCATTCATTCCACTTTCGATTCCAAAAAAACGCTTGTTAAAGTGAGAAGTTAACAGACGAGCGGGAGAGCCACTATTTCACGTTAGAGAAAAAGAGATAAGATGTTTCGAAGCCGGAAGAGACAGTTAAGGGGTCTTAAGAGGTCTACGCAGCTCTCAAGAAAAGCGAAAACTCCATATAAAAAAACGCCAACAAAATGCTCAAGAAATTTCCTTGTGCCAAAATTACTTGACCCCTATCTCAGTTCTCAAGAAATTTGCTACAAAATGTGCATAGGGTAATGGTAGAATTCTCAGGTTTTGGCAAGGAATAATGTTTGAAAAATTATTACTTTAACAAGAAGAAGACTTTCAACAGCAAATAACAAGCGAAAGAGGTAAGCAAAACATTAAATGTTCATTTTAGGTTGTAAATTTGCAAAATATTTTATATTTCAATTATCTTAAATCTATTATCTTATTTTCAGAGATGGAAATCTCGGAAAATACACCGCGAAGTGCGCCAAAAGCGCCTCAACAAATTTTCTGATGTCGAATTTAGCTTGCTTGTTGCTTTCTTCCGATTCTAATTGTTCCGCACAAACCACCAATATTCCGGTATTTAGTACGGACACCATATTATGCCTGAAAAATATATATAAATAATGCATTAATCAAATAATAGTAAATTTTGTGAAAACTTACCAATCTTCATTTAACGACATTTTGCTTTGATTTGCATCAGCTGTCAAAATTACTTGGCCACTACTATTTTGCCCTCAAGGAATAATGCAAAATTTTTCTTGAGCGATTTCTTGAGAGCTGCAAAGACCCCTTAAAGTAATAATGTTTCAAACATTATTCCTTGCCAAAACCTGAGTTACCCTATGCACATTTCCACTGGAAAAAAGTAGTAAATTTCGTAGCAGATTTCTTGAGACCTGCAATAGGGGTCAAGTAATTTTGACGCAAGGAAATTTCTTGAGCATTTTGTTGGCGTTTTTTTATATGGAGTTTTCGCTTTTCTTGAGAGCTGCATAGACCCCTTAAGTCGTTAAGTCAAAAGAGAGTGTGAGCGGGTTGCTCTACAGAAGCAACATTGCCAGTGCAATATTTTTCAGACTTGAAATAGTTTCGATTGAAAACTTTGATATAAAACGTGAAAAATAACGCTGTATCAGACGAAATAACTTTTAAAACTTAAAGTAATTTTTCGCCAGTTCCGTAAAGTCAAATTTCCATTACAAAACCAAATATAATTCTTGCGTTTTCAATTGAGTGGACCGCAATGGCAACCTTACTTTCATTCGTAAACAAAATGTCAAAACGTGTGAATATGGACGACGAGCAATTTATAATTTTCTACATTCAAATAGCGAATTAGCTGCTATTGTCGTGTTTAATATATTTTATACATCTTGAGAAAGCTCAAGAACATTGCGCACAACTTTAGTTTAGACAGCATTTCAATTAAATTAAACAATTTTGTTCTGCACTTTCAAAAAATAATTCAACTATCAACACAAAAACAGCTGATTTCAAAGTCATGAGTAACAGCTCCTAAGTTTCTACGGAAACTTAACTAAGTTAAGTTATTCCTAAATCATAACTAATGAGACTATTAGGATTTTGTACTTTCACTTTATAACTTTTTACTTAACAGTTTCGTAGGAGGAAAGAATAAAAACGTACCCTAAATAGTACGAAAGCACGGGGATTTCCTACCCTAGTATATGTCAAAGAAAAATTTGACTACGGCAGCGTTGCCGCCCCGATGTAATTCACTTTCCAACTAAGTCCGCTTTTACACGATGCGACTCGGCCCCGGAGACACGGAAGAATGTAGGAAAGAGGGGTGAAACGACAGGGGAGCGCGCAAAATCGCTCGGGCAGCGATTGTGCTGCGATTTTCTGATTTTCTGACGTTCCTCTTTATTCGTTTTCGCGCTTCGCGTTGTCGACTGTAAATTAAAACTTGAAATCGAGTGAATACGTATTGCAAATAAACTGAAAAATTTACAGAACTTTACGCATAAAAGTCAATATAAAGAAGAAAATGAGCAAAGAGTGGAATAAGTGCTTTAAATGTTTACAAATTACACAAATAAAACCAGCTGCAAACTCTACTGTAAAAATGCTCGACACCAGCGAGTCGCATCGTGTAAAAGCTATGCGCGATTTCAAAGCGGAATGCGAAAAAATCGCCGGGGCCGAGTCGCATCGTGTAAAAGCGGACTAAGATATAACAAAATATGCATTCGACTTGAAAACTAATACTGAAAATGATATAGAGGAACTCAGAATGCAACTGTTAAAAAAAGAGTAAATTTTTGAGCTTGTGTTGTTTCAAAATATAATAACAATATGTAGTTTTATATTTAGTAATTAAAATTGACTACTTTCTTCTCAAATTTCTGAATTTTTCCATGAGACCGAAAACCGTGTTGTCCACATCTAATAAAATATATTGTATGCATTTTATTGAAAAATTTGAACAATTGCGCTAGGAGATGTCGGGAAATGGCCTCGCGAAATGACGTAGCGTTTTTATATTGTTTAACATCTGATCGGCACGTGCAATTTTGCAATGCAAGAAATTTATTTCAATGCAATTTATTGCAGGTGGGTAAAGCTTTTTCTCTTCCCCTGAAATTTATCTCAGAAAGAGCTCATGGCCCATATTTTATCAAATTAATTCTCCTCGTGAACGTTGAGACCAGAGTTATGAGTCTAAATCCTTTCACAATATTTTTGCACATGGGTAGCTGGAGTTATATCAAAAAATTATAATACATAGTTCATAAAAAACTACTTTGAAGTTTCGAATTTTTGCGAAAAAAATCCTATGTGGACGGTAGAAACTAGAGGTCTGCATGAATGCATTTGAAAGAGCGACCAAGACATTCATTCGGGTTTGAATCTTTCGCTCGCATGTGCACTTATTTCCAAACACGTGTTGAATAAGCACATATGCCTTAAGAGTGAATGGGATAGCAAAACAATTGAGTAAATTGTAAGCGCAAGCACATTACTCACAAGCAGTGTACCCACTATTCAAATGTTTTGGTAAACAGAGTGCAATGCAGTGGGTGCACCGAGTATTTAAGGGGCTATACGCAATTAAGAGGCTGAGCTTATTTTTAAAGAATTTCTGATGGAAAGACGTTTTAGTATATTAATTATAATTTCTATGCATATTGTGGTCATTTTAAACATTATTTGCCGAAGAAAAGACTTTCGGACGATGCATTACTAACCGGCGCGCAGCAGCGGCTTCGCCAAAAATTCTCCAGCTTACAATTCACTGCACCCACTTTACCCACTTCACTCACTATACTATACCGATACTTTGTTACATTCGTTTTGTTTGTTTCGATTGTAGCAAATAGAGCAAGATAACAAATGCTGCTCTTACTCTCTTTGAAAATAATGGCACGAATGGGTATTTGTTTTGGTATTGAGAGGTTTTGTGAGTGTTTCACCCATTCAAATGTTTCACTCGTGCGCCGAGTGCAATGAAATGGGTAACAGTAGTGCACAGGCAAACCAAATGCATTCATGCAGACCTCTACTAGAAACTTGGTTTTATTCTGTATTCAAAATAGAAACGAGTAATCTAATAATGAATCCATAGGTACTTTTTCTACATTTCTAGTATCAGTACACTACCTTGCAATAATTGTTGGGAAAAATATGTAAAATTAAGATTTCAGAGTTGTTGCTTATTCCAACAAATTAATGTTATTTGATTCGTACACTTTTGTTTGACGAGAGAAAAGCGTTAGAATGGAAGGGGAAAAGCTTTTAATGGCTGCTGGCGTGACTGTGGCGGCATTCGTTGGAGCATTCGTTTTTTGGGGTCCAGGACCAGGTTTGCAGCTTGCTTCTATTGGAAGCCACTTTAATGCTACTAAAAATTATTTTGATTGTGTGTGATAAAGGTGGTTCACGGTTGCGGCAGCGCAGGGGTCAAATTGCCGGTTTGCATAACTTTGGACAGACCTGCTTCCTGAATACTCTGCTACAAGGACTGGCGGCCTGCCCACAGTTCATCGCATGGCTGCAGTTATATAACGGCGCCACAGCTGATAGAAAAAGTCTCATTACATCGCTTCTGAACACTCTTGAAGTTGTAAATGGTAAACTTCTGTTAATATAAATAATCCGATTGAAACGACTGCAGCCGCCCATTGGCCAGACAACGGTATTTATGATTTTTCATTATTTCTGCTCCGAAAAGGTACCCACTGCAGTTTGCGTGGCGACCCGTACTCGCCCGGTGCAGTCATCCGGGCGCTAAGTGCACTCGGCTGGGTAATACCACAGGAGGAGCACGATGCCCACGAGCTCTTTCACGTGATGCTAACATCCCTGGAAGAAGAGGCTATGCGTCCCAAAAACGTAGGCAGCCTCTCAGATGCATTGCCCGACATTTATCACATTGGCGATCAGCCGAATCGCCCGTCCAGCGCATTGCTTTCCGACTTTCTGAACACTGAGTATGACGAGTGTACTAGCCTAAGGCGGCTGGTGCGTTCAGAGGCGCATACACCTGATTCGCCTGCCTCAATGTGTGGAGCAGATATGCAAACGGAAAAACAATGTTACACTTCGCCTATTTCAACTGAAGCTATGAAGCTGGAGATGATGGCGCCACCTGCTCTGAACACTGATAGACGGCAAAGTCGTTCTCGATTAATGCAGTCGCAGTTGCCAGAGGGAGTCCGCGGCAGATCTAATTCCTGCCGCTCGCTGGAGCGGTTGAATCATGGACCTGGCCGAGTTTCAGTAAGCTTGTCATAGAGTTTCTCTTGTGTCTTAATTAATTATGTTTGCTTGTTTCCTGTAGATTTGGTCTGATCAAATTCCCACCCAAGTACCGCACCCGTTCCAAGGGGCCATGGGAAATCAAATTGTATGCAATGGATGCGGCTTTAAAGTTAGTACAACACAAGAAAAGACATAACAGAGGTTATATGCTTGTAAGCTAACCACGATATTTTGCCATATTTAGTCCGCCGTACGGTACGACAAGTTCGACAGTATCACTCTCAATTTGCCCACTCAGCGACGCACGGGCCTGAGTCTTGGCCATTTACTAAGTGACTACATTTCTTCAGAAGACCTCAATGGCGTAAAATGCGACTCCTGCAACGAAACCACCAACCACACAAAATCACTCACATTCGCTAAGCTGCCGGCGTGTCTCTGCATTCACATCGCCCGCACCGTTTGGCTGCCCACCGGTCAAGTTTGTAAGCGGCAAGACTACGTACACTTTCCAGAGACTTTATCTATGGCGCCATATAGTTTCGTGCAGCCACATTTAAATAGTCAAGTGAGTAGATAATTTATGGCTTTGTCCTTCGTAAATTATTTACAATGATTTTTTCTTCGCAGGCGGGCACTCCTTGGGGCTCGACCATGTCGTTATTTTCTTCTAGTCTACCCACGAACAACCTCGTTGCCGCAAGTGGCGAACCCTATGGAAGCACTATTGGCATGTTCCCAAAAAATCTCTATCGACTGCTAGCAGTTGTGGTGCACTCAGGCGAAGCTACCAGCGGACATTTTGTTACCTACCGACGCGGAGCCCTTCGGAATGCACATCGGTAATTATTATTATTATTTATGCGAATGCGAATATTCCCAAGAAATTTAAAAGAGACGATATTGAAACATTATCATTTGCCAAAATAATCGAAATAATGTCGCCTTTTTGAGTAAATTTAACCAACATGAAGAACAAGGAGTACATGAAGTTTTTCACCAATAGACCATTGATAAGAAAACCTAAAACTTGTGTGAACTCTACAGTCATAAAATTTTGAATTTGTTTGTTTGCTTTGAGTTCACTCGGGAAAAATTATCACCCCTTTCACACAATCCATCGTAGCAATTCTACGAATACGAACGCCGAAATCGTAGAAAAAGTGATCATATTAGCTCGTACGCGAAAAAGTGCTGCCAAATCCAAATCTAAAATTTTCATTTTCATTCTGCAGTACGTTTTCTATAACAGTGAGGTATATAACTCCATGTGCTGTCGATTTCGTTCGCCCGCTGTGTCACTTCTGGCTATTTTTGCGGCAGCACCAAAATCTGAGCAATTCAGTTTGAGTATTAATTATCCTGTATGAAAACACATTTCCATAAAACATTATTAAAGAAATGTTTATTACGAATTGTTTTTTATTCGGACTGACTTGCCAAAGAGAAATGACAATACCTAGTTGTCTATTTCTGTTCTGAAACAAATAATTTCTCTTTGGCAAGTCAGTCCGAATAAAAAACTATTGTTTCTAACATCTAATCTGCCGAAGAACATAAAACTTGTAAGAAATGTTTATTTTTAAATTGTTCAATTACAATTTCTGCGACTAAAAGTTACGATTTGATGTTCCGAGGGAGTTTTGTGATCGCACTTATCGCACTCTACGAATTTCGAATTTTGTCGAATTCGAGTTGTATGATAGCATTTCGTGACTTCTACGAACATCGAATCGAATCTACGATGGATTGTGTGATAGGGGTGAATACATTTGCACTCGTACTCATTAATTTTTGGATATTCACATTCGATATTTAATTTTTCTGAGGAAATGTCTAATAAGTGTCATCAAATTTGTTTATATCCCACTGCAGTTGGTTCTATACCTCGGATACGATTGTACGCGAAGTCTCCATCGATGAAGTGCTAAGCGTTCCCGCATACCTGCTGTTCTACGATCGCAGTCCGCAACGACAACTGCGTTGAGTTTACCCGAAATTGGAAAAGCAGCAGAGTGAGGAAGGAAAAATTCTTCTTTGTCAAAAGTGCTGTAATGTAATGTGTCGTACTGTATCCCGCACCCATGTCACGCGCAGTTGCTTGGATCTCTTAGAATTACGCGTTAAGGTTTACATCTAGAACGGCACGCTTTGCATGGGAAGTCTGTAATTAAGTGCGCAGCGCACGTTCCATAGCATACACCAAATTTATTTATTAATAAAATATTCGCTGATTTAAACGAGACTTTCTTTGCCTTCATAGATATTAGTACATATTTAATATCCAAGCAGATGGGCTCTAGTAAAATTTACGAGATTCTATTGTGGACTGCTGGATCCGCTGGATCACTGCGCAAGCGATTTCGAAGGTGTGGCCCAAGGAGTACTATCCTGTTTAGAATACATTAAAAAAACAAGAAGCAAATTTGTAGTACGTACAGATAGTCTATCGCTCTTGAAAGCTACCAAAAACACCGCCAATAAACAGGAACCAGTCACAGCTATACAGCAACTCCTTATAGAAATGAGCACAAGAGCAAAGCTGATGTGGATCCCAGTACATGCAGGTATTTCTGGAAACGAACATGCAGACAACGCGGCAAAACTTGCAACAAAATCCCCTCTGCATAAGTTTATGCCACACTCCAAAAAATCATTCAGGAATATTACAGCAAATCACTTTGTGTCAGAATATATAAACGACGATTGGAGAAACTACACACACAGCTACAAAATAATAAATTCAACGAGACAGGCAGACAACCTGTACATCTTCCCACTGAAACAACAGCCAAAATGAACAAATGCTTCCTCCGACTCCGCTTGGAACACACCTTTATAACTCACATACATTTGCTGAAAAAGGAACCTCAACCAATATGCCAGTTCTGTAGCGCCTCTGTACTAACAGTAAAACATTCCTTTCCCAATGTCCTTCCCTCCTCATCTTCTTCTCATCACACTTCTCTTCTTTTCAAAACAATAATCCCTTCGAACTCCTTCATAATCCAACTGAGAACAATATTAAATCTATTTATAATTTGATAACACAACTAAATTTGGCAGATGCAATATAATTTAATTCTTTTACCATAAGCCGATAGCCTGGCAGTTAGTGCTTGTATTTATTATAATTTTATTTGTAATAAATGAAAAATAATAATAATAATAAAATTTACGAGATTCTATAAAAAAAACTATTTCCGCCTCCGCCGTAAACGAGATTGTCAGAGTTCTCAGTATCATTCTCGACACCCTTTTATGTTGCCGGCATAGCCCAGTTGATAAGTGTTCTGCTCCCGTCCATATTTTTCAAGAGGACATTTTTTTAGGTCCGCTGTTTATTAAGTTTATAAAGACTTAACCGTGAAAACAGAATCAAATTTATTAATACCGTAGCTAAACGATATCGATACAGTTATCTACCGACAAATTGTGTTAATTAGGGCTGCAATCTTTCTCATCACTCTCGACAGTTTTGATAGGCACACTTCGATTTGCACAAGTGATATATATTTCTTATATGAAACGATTTTTAAATAAATTGGCTTGGTGAGTTTCGATGTTTTGTAGCATAAAACTATAGATTACAAAATTAGTTTTTTAATTTTAGGTAAACGAGTTATTAAAATATAGCTCAAAACGTGAAAAACTGAACTATCCCATCGGCACACTCATTTCCCAAGCTAAAACTTTGATAAAATCATCTTATCATGCAACATACTGACTGGAATGTTTCGAAAAATAACATTTTCTATTTTTTGTGTTTAAGATGAGCCCTGTACAAAAGAAAAAAATCTATTTTTTATATTTTATGGGGTATCGTTAGAGAGGGCTACATGCATTGATTCCAAATATATATTTGCTTAGTTTTAGGTTAACTTTTTTCAAAGTTATAGGTCAAAATGTCGAAAAATTTATGGACAGACGGACCAAGGGAAGCGCTGCTATTCACAGTAAACAACCAAAACGAAGCAGTGGACAGACGGGCAAAGAGAAATTAAATTCGAACGCCAAAGAGAGTATGGTACGAAACCGTTTGTTCGCACTTGACTGCGAGGAGTGGAGTATTGCTATTGAATCTTCATCAGGAGGTATGTTATTAGCATGCGGAGGTATGAAATTTTCATGAGGAGGTATGTTTTACCTAAATTAGTAAAAAATAATAAACATGATAATATGAACATAAACTCCTAATATTCTGTAAATTATAAAATTTCTTAGACTTTCTGTATGTAAGTATGTACAGTACTAGTTCCCTCTTTACGTTTTACAAATGTGAAATGTTTTCAAGTGGAAAATATCAATTGCGGCGTAAGCAGAGGTGGAATAATTTCCATTACTCCAGATGCTCACGGAAATTTTTAATCGATTAATGAATTCGATTTCATAAAAATGCATATATGATATATACGGTACCTATTAGACGAATTCCTCTGAAAGCAAAACTGCTACAGGAGACCTGGGGCTACACTGGGTTTTTATCTTCTGAAATTTTGCTTAAAATTGTTTTCATGGAATATAGCTCGTTTATTTCGAAATCCTTTTTAACAACCTTTCCCTTAAAATCAACTTATATGGAAATGTGTTACTCAATAATTTCAATCAATCTTCTAGTGCTAGCTATTTTATTAATTTAATTCATTAACATCATTTTAATAAGTTACTTAAACCAGAAATTAGCAATCGGCTTATGGTATAAAAAATATGAAACATATATGTTTAGCACAAATTAACGGGACCTACAAAAAGGATTGTCCAAACGGATTGAGAAGCTTCAAGGCAAGGAATACTCTCGGAGAATTGCCAATTCATTGAAAGAAGTGGCGCCGCGCAAAGAAACAATTTAAAAATAAATTCTTTTTCATTAGAGGCCATGACGCAGGCACTGAATCGAGCAAAAAGTTGTTGCCTTAAATTGTTAAATTGCTTAAAGGAATTAAATATGTAATAAAAAAAAACACGTGTGAAATAAACCAAAGGAAAATAAGGATTTAGTGTACGCTGTACGCTTCAATTGTGTTTCTGCGAATACGCTTCTATGAACACGATTGCTATATTGTATGTAAACAAAGAACCTTTGATATACCCGCTGTACCGTCTGGATAAAAGATTGACGCATTCAACAAGGAAACGCTTGTATTTATAGTTCACAACATTTATTATTAGATCCAAATATTTTGTATTTTATGTTCCATTTTCCAATATCAAAAATTATTGCAGATTGTGCGAAAGGGATGGATACGTTATATTCGACTGACTGGTATATATCGTTGCCATCATTTTAAGTATTGGAAATATCCCATACTGAATACCTTTCAACTTTTGATACTCATTCATTTATTAAGCACTGCTTAGAATGTGTAGCTGGAGCTTGTATTTACATATAAATCTTGTTTGTTTCTGTGTCATACAGCTGAATTTTCAAAAAATAATTTGGTACTTGTGTCAATGTCATTAATATGAAAAGGAGGATGAATTCAAAGAATAGCTAGCATTAAGAATCCTCACCAAATGAATGTTTTGTAGCATATATAGTTGAAAAATATACTGTTGATGCTTAAATCTCAAATATGTGAAAACGCAGAATGTAACCAATATGATGATAGACCCCGGTTTTGCTTCACCTAATATGTAAACGCCCCATTGGAATTCATAAATCCCGTCCAGAAATATTTGCATATACAATTTTAGAAGAGGTGGCAACAGTACAGTAATTGAAAGAATAGGTTGCTGGTTTTGCTTCGATTGTTACGGGCAGTGGCAAAAGTTATTTATTTAAAAAAAGCTTTCTTTAAAAATAAGTGAATTCCACATTCTAATCTAAAGTTGTTAGTAAACAAAATATACTCAATTTACGATGAAGTAGAAACTTTGCAAAAATGTTCGTGCTTTACCCCATTCGAAAAGCATAGTTAAAAAGAGACGGACATAGTGCGGCTGCAAAAATGAAGTTAAAGCGAAATGATTAAAATCAGAGTTGCCCCTTGACGCAGATAATCTCGATGACCGAAATCTCATTTATATGATATAATTCAATATTATGTTTGTATACTCTGAGTATTTTATCAATGTTGCACGCCCAATCGTGAAAAATATTAAGTGATGCATATAGTTTTCATCTTTATGCTGTATAAATGTATATTTGCTGCAATCATATGGCTGAAGTGTCAGGTGGCAACTTCATCAAAAATACACACAAAAACGGAGAAATAAAAATCGCTGCCGATAAATATCGTAATCCCGAGCGTGAAAATGTTGAACATTTAAATAAAAATTAATAAAAAGAATTTAAAAAGTGAACATTCTGTTAATTTTTCTTCAGAAAGGTGAATCTCTCTGTTGATGCAGTTCTTTTGCTGCAGGAATTCCCATTTTCAAAATGGCGTCTCCAAACAGAAGTGATAAAACTAAAGTAAAAAAGGGACTTTGAAGATGCCAAAAAAGCGAAAACTGGACAAAAATCAATAAGAAAAGCTCATGACTCGGAGTATAATATTAATTACTTGTCCGTGAAGTGAGCACCTCCCAAACACGATATTCGCACAGCACCCAGGCAGGCAGCTTGCCAGCCACACCATCATCGATTTTGCACCGGATTCTCACCTCCTGGAGCTGCTCTAGATTCTGTCGCCATACTCTGCACCATCAACCAACGCGAATGCCATGAAGCGCCTGCGAGATATGATTTGTGTTTAGTGAGGAGGAGGCGATTGGATAGTAAAATTGCGCCATGGATGTCCAGGAGCTAAAGACACCCGGTTCCCAGTCACAATCTCAACCGCAACATTTGCAGAGGCAACAACAACAACTTTCGATGCAGCAGATGAGCGGAGAGCAGCTGAATTTACCACCACCATCGCCACAACTCTGCGGAGGCGGTAGTCCTGTCTCTTCCAACATTGGCGTAGGTAATGGTGGGGGCACCGTTGACTGTGGGGGAGTAAGCGGCGGTGGTAGTGCCGGAGGAAGCTCTCATAATAGTGGAACACCACCAGCACAGCAGTTACCGCTTCCACCGCCAAGTGATTTTGACTCTGATACTGAACTTTCCATAGTGGCAGCATCAGCAGCTGCTGCAGCAGCAGCGGCGGCTACTAATGGTGGTAGTCATCCTAGTGGCGGTGGAATCAGCAATAACAATAATAACATTGGTCTTAATTCGAAACAGCAACGGCAACAGAAACGTAGACGCGAAAGAGCACAACGCTTGCAAGCGGAGCGGGATAGTCGCTGCACCACTACCAATACAACCGTAACTGCCAGTGGTCTGCTCTACCATGCTGGCAGTGCCGGTAGCATGGGTGAGGACAGCAATAACTCCAATGGCAATTTTACCAGTAGTAGCAATGGTAGCAACAATGTCTTGCCGCCCACGGACAGCATCGCTTCATTATTGCTAAATCCGCCACATTCACCTGAGTGCAATTCCGGTTTAATGGCAACACCCAGTGACAGCGAAGGCGAGTCACTCGACGAGGATCTCCTTTCGACATCGTCATCATCAACGTTGCTTCTGCCACGTGACAAACCGCCGCCGCGACCGCCACCTTTGGTGCGGAGAAAGTTGCCACGCTCCCCCGTTCTTGAGGAGGAGATAATCGATGGTTTCGCAATACTCGAATTTAAAACATACGAGGATTTAGAGGTGAGTACCCTATAAGAGCAGATAAGTTTTTAGGAATACCCGTATATGCGTTTCAATTATGCTAAAACCATACAATATTACAATTAAAATATATGTATTTCCAGTTTGCAATTAAGTTGGGACAAAAACGCAAAGAAAAACGTTTATCAGCTCTAGAGGAGCTCACTTGCACCTATAACATTGAAGAAACTAAAATGCCAAAGATTATTGACACCGGCCAACCGCATCCAATCCGGGGGCTGGCTATGCCCATTAACAACAGCATAAAGGAGGCAAGCAGCTTACGCGGCACTAACAACAACAATAGCACAAGTATGGCATCGTTGCCGGTGGCGATGGAAACGGATGTCATTGCAGCACCTTGGAAGAGTCAATATCAAAATAACAATATTTTGTCAACTTTAAATCAAAGTAGCAGTAATAGCAACAGTGGTAGCGGCAACGTGATCCAGATCAGCCGATTGTCTGCTACAATTACGAATCACAATGGCAACATTGCGGGCGGTGATGGAAGTGGGGCTGTTTGCAATAGAAATTGCACAAATAACAGTGATAATAGTAATAATTTATTGCATTCGGTCGATGCGGCAAGGAGGTCAGGGACGCACACGCCTGCTACTCCTAAAGAAGTCCATTCCCATCCTCCTGAAGCCACAGTGGCTTTGAATGAAATTAATAGAACTACCGGTTCTACTGGTTGCTTTAGTGGCCCGCTTCCTCTTCCGCTGAGTTCTACGCCAACGCACAATAACTCACCGACATTGGTTGGGAATAGTATCGACAGCATAAGTAGTTCTCAAATATATCCTACATCAACGGTTACAACTCCAACGACAATGAATGAAAGCTTCCACGCTGTAATGCCAGATTCCGCGGCGAATTCGAGCTTGACACTGGATGTAGTGATGGGCACGAAGGGTTTTGGCGGTGCAGTTAATGTTAGTAATCTCGCATTCGTAGAGTATCACACGATTTACATAAATTAATTTGTTAACTTTGTTTGCAGTCCAAGTCAAACGCACAAATAGTTGATACAAAAGTGCACTACAACAACGAGGCTACAACTCCGGAGTTGAGGGGTGTAGATCCAACGCAAGCCATGCACCAAATGGATGTTGACCTCAAAGGCCGAGTTATTGATGTAAGACATTTTTTCTGTTTGCCATAATAACAAAAAGATATTCTTAAATTAGAAACGAAAAACGAAACTCTCTTACTTTAGTTCGCATGTAACGATACCTTACCGACAAAGTATCGTAACCAACCAAAACAAATTTCTCAGGAAACGGTAAACTAATTTTATAAATTATACATAAGTATGTAGTGATTTTTTCCGGAAGTGGGGAGTTCTATAGAAACCGATTTTTTTTGCAATAACAAAATAATTTTTTTTTTAAACTTTAATCGGGTCGAAATTACAACAAAAACGTTTTACTCAGTCATAGGATAACAACAGTAATAATGCAATAAAGCTTATTTGTGAAAATGTTGGTTACGATGTTTCTCCAGTAATGGAGCGATGTGTTTTGTGCTTACGCCTTTTGCATGATCTATTTTTATATAATTGGCAAAACAGCCCGTGTAAACGAGGTTCAAGCCTAGATACCTCGCATTTACATTTGTGTGCTCGTTCTATTTTACCACAAGTTTTTATTTTAATAAACTAACGGTCAGTGGTTAACCGGATTTTTTTCTTCAGCCGTTGCATGGCGAAAAATAGTCTCGAAGAGTTGCTAATTCTTTTCGAAAGATAGCCCCGCGTAAAAAAACAGTTTGAAAACTAATTTTCTTATTTTTTATGGTATGAGTCTGCGGAGGATCCAACCAGCGACCTCACGTATCAGAGACTGAGCCACTACATGGCGCCTTCTGTGTGATATCGAATTATTAACCCTATTTTATATTTTTTCACAGGCAAATAATAGATGTAATAAAATTGGAAAAGGATTTAATATCGTAAGTTTTTTTCCATCGGTGCCAATTTGAATAAATATTAACAATTATTTATTTTCTCTTTACAGTGTGATAGTGGCAGTGATGAAAATAAGGTGAGTTTACTGATGTATTTTTCTTCTCAATCTTCTATCCAATATAATTTTATAGAAAGCTACGTATTGTGTGGGCGGAATACATTTTTAAATAACTAGGTAGTGTTTAGCGGGAGGTATATTTTGTAGAGAATTATATTTTGTGATTAATAGTATTCAAACTATTGAGAGCTCCTAGAGCTTATATTAAACTTAATGCCAAAGAACACCTAGTTTTCGTTGGAAAAATACATTTTTAACAAAAACGCAAATAGTATTTCCTAGGCCAGTTTTAAGGGTTTCTTTCTCCTGAAGGAAAAAAATATAAGATATAAGATCACTCTGATTCCGTCTTTGTGTATTATACAGACCTTTTTTCGACGTAGAAATCTTAAATTTAGTATGTTGTTATGTTTCGACAGTGAAAGATTGCGTTCCTGCGTCTAATTTTCCCACCAATTAAAATAAAATATGTGGGTACCATTCGATCAATCGAATTTATCAAGTAAGCCTAACCTTTCTCCGCTGGAATATTATATAATAGTTTTGAACTCTTTTGATTTTTTCCCAACATTCGAAAAATACTTGTTCGTTATCATCAGTTAAGCTGTTGGTTAAGCAGTTTCAGTGCAGTTGGATAAACATGCAATTGGAGCTCTAGTACCATTCGACACATGCTTGGTAAAAGCGGCAATCAAAGGTTGACTATTTGTGTCTACCAAGTGAGCAAGTGCATTTGAGCAGTATCTCTCTGTATACCCGTCCGTCCATCTATCTGTCGTTTGTTGTTTACTTTCTTTTTGTCGCATGCCGCGTTAAGCTGGCCACTTCGTGCCATTCTGTGCAAATTTAACAAAAGTATTTAGTTAGCACTTCTCACAGAACACACACACACACACACACAGAAACAAACATATGCTAAGTGACCGTTGTCGACGCGAGTATATTGTTCGTAAATTCCTTGTTACAAAAACCAGCCTCGTCCCGTACAAGAGCGGAGTGAGGGGTTGCAGCGTTTTGATCGAATCCGGGAAGTATTTGTGATCCCGGGATTCGCCGGATTTTAAATCTTGATTTTGATATAATTCGGGATTCTAATCAACAGATTTAGAGTAAAGACTTCCCCCCAAAATCGAGTATTTGGCAGCGGCTAATTCGAAATGAACTACAGTGCTACCTCGCTTAACGCTTAACTAGTAGAAATCGAGGCAGTTGCAAAAACTCTGGTCGTTGAAAATATCGAGGTCAAAGCTTCTTGTGACCAACGGAAATAGGAAGGAAAAGTTCCGTGTGCAGAGTACCTACTATCTAAAAAATGTAATTGCTACGACTATCAAGGAGTTGCTGGTATAGAGGGTTTCATTGTGCGAGGTGGCATTGCATTCGACTACGGATCGAATAAAAAAACATTTAGTTTAAATTATATGAGCCGTAAATACATTTAAAGATTTGAAGACCATTTGTAATACGCTTCCCAAATTTTGGAATCACTAAAAAAATATACTCGAGTTTGTTCCGCTTAAATCATGCTTAAAAAAATGGAATACGGAAGATATCTTTCAAGTGTTATACCTAAAATTACTTACCATAGTTACGGTGACCATATTTTTGAAATGAAAATAGAGAACACACCCACCAACATACCATTTTTTTTTGCTAAAAATTTAAAAATGGCAAATGTCCGTTTTAAAAATGTATTTTTTATTCACACATAAGAGATCATGTTGCAAAATAACTTATAGTTATTATAAAAAAAAACAGTTTACCCAGTAAACATAACATAAAAAACGTTTAAGCTCTAATTGCTTTGATATTTTTCTGTGGAATAAATTTTTTTTATCAAATTGTGGTTTTCCTCTAAATACCTCTTAAATTCCAAGCAAGAAAGTTCATAATTGCATTTTGTAATTCAAATGGATTTAATTGTGTTAATATTCATTTGCGATTTTTCCGCAGTCCAAATGTTGTTCATAAGAGAGAAAACCCTTTCTGTAGGAGCATTTGACCCTGGTAAGCAAAGACTGAATTCCACAATTTTTACAATGTTTTTACAAGGTATACTTTTTTTGTCAAAGTGATTAAAAATCTCTACCCATCTTTCTTCGACTGTCGACTGACTTTCTAACCACATTTCGATCTTGTCCAAAGTCACATACTTTTTAACGTATGCTATTTCGTCAAATAGTTCGCTGTCATCAATAGTTAAATCCCTCATCATTTCCATAATAAGCACCAAACTTTTTTCTACTTCGTCCCAGGAAAGCGTTTCACGAAGAAGCATCCGTTCAAAAACTTCAACCTCTTCGAATGCAGTGCTCCATTGATCTAAGTTAATCAATACAACTCGTATAAAAACTGCTTACATGTTTATTGAATTGGTCTAAATCAATTGACCCTTTTTGCTTAATTCGTTAATGATATGCTTAATTCGATAATGCTCGTAATTCATGCTTGGTATTTGTTTTTTATACGATAATAATTCGTTTTGTATCAAATATAGAACAAATATAGAACACATTTTAAAATAGAGAACATTTCCATGTTTTTTATAAAAAAAAAATATATCATATAGAACATCGGATTAAAATAGAGTACTGTTCTATATAATATAGTACGGTTGGTCACCGTAACCATAGTGCACCTGCTAACACAGCTGAAAACATGAATAATTTGGTTGCTCTAGCAGACATAATTGTTTTTTACACATCACTTATATCCCGGATCAATCCCGTGTGAATTCGGCTTATTATCTCAAATGTGAAGATAATCGAGGCAATAAATCACAAAATTAATCAAAATAAAACAAAGGATGATAACAAAAATAATAACAAGTACGAAAGTCCCGTCCACATCCATCAAGAAATAGATGTAAACCGAAAGGAGCTAGAGGTTTTTCTGACGGATGTTGATACATCTTATAAATGCTTCCAGCAATATTCAATACTTTTTTGTCAATGTTTATATGAATTAATAGGTACATTTACTAATTGGAAGTTTTACTAGATTTAACAACATATTTGTTTGAGCTGTACATGTTTTTGAGATGCACATCTGCATAAGCCATTTCATGTTAAGAATCTTAGCTACATATTACAAATTATACCCAAAACAGGGAGATATGCAGCCGCGAAGCCAGCAAAAAAGTTGAGCGCGGGTTCAGTCGATAAAAAGGACATAAGGAGTAAATACAAAATATGAAAAAAGGTTGGCGGTGGTGCTCCATGTAATAAATAAGAGAAAATCCGCATTCAACACTAAAAATCTTTCTTCATTTCCCAAAAATTGGCGTTGGCTATTTGTTAGATGGTATAAGTCTGCTGGGTTTCGAAGCAGTGACTTCTAACATTAGGGACCGAGTATTTATACACTGCAGCGATGATTTTTGAAGCTGGTTATAAACTAAATATAACGGATTTACGAAAGAAAAAACAATAGAGATAATTTCGGATCCCTTTTGAGAGAACAATTAACATTCACTCTAAATATTTAAAAGAATATCTTTTAAATGAATGCCTTAAACATTGATTTATAATAACGTAATAGTTTTTGGTTAAAGAAACTATAAATTTTACTGTTTTCATTATTATTTTAGCTATCGAAAGGTTTTTTTAATAAGATGAAATACCATTTCTTTCTTTTAAGATCATTTTGTAATAATTAGGTTGCAAGAGTTTGTACATTAGGTTGATGTTATTCTTAAGTTATATTTATTTAATCCGGTCAGGAAATGACACACATGCTTCGAAGAAGGCTATCAGCCAAATTGTAGGATTTGTCACTTAATTTATTTAAAATATCTAGTTGAAAAAAAGATATAAATGGCATCACTGCCTACGACATTCAAATAAAGTCGAAGGCAGCGTCGTTAGGCCAACCATCCGATTGGAAATAATGCCTTACATCGCTCTCTTCGTCCTTGGAAGAATCACACAAAAAAGACCGCAACGCTCCGCTCCGTCTGTTCCATCCGTAAGTTGATGGTGAATCGGTACGCAACTCTTGCTCATTCGTTATCGGACTATTGCCCGCGCAACCACCCAGCAACGGCATCGACAACAACGTCATCAGCAAATCATAAATAGCAATCATGTTTCATTCAAGGAGCTTCAACGATTTATTAAATTATGCGCATTATTGCCATTTTAACAATGCCAACAACCACGGTAACATTAACATCGCCACCGCCACCATCATCGATAGTAGAAGCTGGAGCGGGGGGAGGACGCTTTTAGCAGGTCTACTTGCGTGAGTAGCGTTTGGGCAAACGCTAAACGTGTGGTTTGTAGTCTGATGGTGTCGTCGGTGGTGGCGAGTGGTGTGGTGAAAGATGAACGGTGAGAGTGAATGATGTAGCACTTAAGTGATTACAAATTGAGCACTCGCTTTGCTTCCTTGTACAAGGCCAGTGATGCCAAACTTAAAAAACCACCAAATTGTCAGGAAAAACAATTTTTTGGGATGAGAATTTACTGCATATACATATGTATATAAAAAAAAGCTTATAAAAAAGCAGACAAGTGCGAGACGGATTCAAACACACAGGGTTCCGTACCAGAACTACCCTCTTTAGCGTTCGAATTTCATTCCTCCTTGCGCGTCTGTCCTTTGCTTGGTTTTGATTGTCTTCTGGGAATAGAAAATTTGAAACAAATTTACCTAAAATTTAAAAGATATTTTTGTGATCTCTGGATTAAGCCCATTCTTGCGATATGCCCACACGATACGATATAAACATTTTTTTTGGGCCGACTTCTTTTAAAAATTCTTATTTTTTTATGGTGAAAATATGTTATCGTTATAACGATTTAGCATCATGCCAAATTGCAGAGTTCTACGTTGAAAAAAAGTCTGTTTATGTTTACACCTCCCAAAACAAAAGTGATCTTTCCGTTTTTTCCTATAGGAGAACGGAGCCCTAAAAAATAACTTTTGTTGATTGAATATGTAATAAGAAACAGAAAAATAACACAACTCAGTTTTAAACAAAACTAACTTACTTAAAAGTAACATGCTCGTATTGTACAGATGCCACTTGCAACTTATAACTCTTTATAATTGTAAGAGCTAATCTTCTGAATCGTTTTAATCGTCAGAACATAGTTTGGATTCCATAGAAAAAGCTCCTATGGTAAACATCCACACTTTATTTCTAATATATTTACATCTTTAAATAGTGATATTTCTATACTTGGAACGCAAAACCAGTGTCGGAAAATTGCTCGCGTTAAAAAAATAACACTTCCTAAAAGAATTTGGGGAAAACCTATTAATTTGGCATCACTGTTTGGCAACAGCCACCAAAGTCTCCGCCAATGCTAGTTAGTATTTGTTCTTATTGCCTCTTTCTGTGCCTAGGGAGATGCTGTTGGGGTAGTTGGATGGCTCGCTCGTTGGTACAAATGAACACGACGTGCGTTCGGGCGCTGTGCAGTCATTGTCGTTGCTGTCGTGACCGGCTCATTAGGTACAATACAGTCCACACTTCTATCATTCGTCGTCGTTGCATTTTTGAAAAAGTCGCTGGTCGCTGAAGTCAACACTTCTGCGAATCTTTTGGCTTTTTTCAATATCGTTTATAATTCATTCAGTGAGCGACTTAGGTCGAGATTCTTTGTACTTTATTCTATTTTCGAAGCAGTCAGCGGGGAGCTTGTTTTTCTTGTTATCATGGGGCGTATTTGCAGTTGCCCCTCTGCTCCTAGATATCCGAAATCATGAATATGAAAAATTGAAATTCCCACTCCTGAAAATTTGACTTTAAATCAACCGCACAAAATACGGTTGTAATGTAGAATTCCGAGATTTTATCTTTGAAACACTGACGCAGGTGCTTTTCAAAGTCCTCTTTTGAGGCAAATTTTTTCCCAACGTGAGTGTTAGAGAGATCAATTCGACGGTAGATAGTAATTCGACGGTGTAATGTCAGGACCATACGCTGGATGCATTTATCTTCTGATCCACTGTGTCTTTATTGTATTAATTTCTGATTTCCTTATTGGCACCGGTTATGCGCTCAATCTCTCGTCAGAAATTACAGGCTAAATTCTTGTCAGCTCTCAGAAAATATTCTTAGTGACTCAATCGACTGATGCTCACTTGCTGGTTATTACTTATTTGATCTTAAAAGTGACTCAATTATTAAAACACTAAATTTAAGGTTGATTGATCTTAACTCTCAGGGCTAGTAGCTCGATTGGATTAGAAGCATTTGGATTTAACCCTTTGTTAAACAATCACGGGTCTGGGTCGAATAAAGCAAAGCATAACTTGTGAAACTATGTACATATCACGGGTAGGCTCGTGAAAATACTAGTCATATAAATGAAATAATGCACTTTACCTCACTTTGCAGTTTATGTAATTTAATGCTATATATTGCTACGAGTCGATTTTTCATGTCAGAAACATGAATATAAAATCCCAAAGATTTTTTAGGGCTACAAACAATTTGGTTTTGTAGAAAAAGTTACAATTATTCAAAAAAATTTGTCACTATTATTCTAGTATTATTTTTACTAAACGTGCAAAAAAACAACTTTTTTAATTAAATACTCCTAACAACAAATTATATGGCCTTTATTGAATGTTTACTAATATTAGTCGTAAATTATGTTCTTTCAAAAATTTCGAGTCCTTGGATTTTTAGAACTGAAATCCCGAAAACTCGGCAGGCATAAATTCTCTATCTTATCTTTAGATTTGACATCCTTAGTCACTATAGAAAAGTCTTAAAGCCTCGGCATTTGAATAAGCAGTTGATCTTTTTTTGTAGACCGGGTAACAAATACCAGATTTTCGTTACATTTTACTTTTTACAAGATACTTTTTTTGCCACGTTCTATTAAAATAGTAAAAGTTGACCACTTTTTGGTAAATTTTCCACAATCTGGCAACAGTGCTCCATTCTAGTATGATGAATGCATATGCGGCGAGTTTACGCGCTCTCCGAATTCGCTAGTTCGACTATGAGCAGGGTTGCCAAATAATTTATTCAGATTTTACTTTAAAGTTTGTTGTTCGCAGCTAATTTTTAAATAGCTCCTCCTTTGACACGGCTTTCAAATAATGCCGCAATATTTCGTTTTTCACTTTTTAATATTTAACTTTTTCTTGTTTGTTGTAGATGTTTATGCCCTACACCCCCTACACCTATGGTAATAGAGTATAATAACTTTGTGCGAAAATTTTAACGCATTAATGAAGCCTTCCTAGGTATATGGAAATTATCAGAATGACTTTCTGTCTTGATTTGCGGTTTTTCGTCTGTCCGTCCGTCAGTCTGACTATCTCTATGGGCAGGACAGGAAGAAGGAGTTGTCCGATTTGGACCAAATTTGGTATAAAGTGAACCTTACCTTAGATTGAGATCCGAGATTAGTCAAATCGGTAGAAGGACACGCGCACAATGGCAAAAGTTCCACTACTTCGGATTTTTTTTAGAAAACTGGCTTTAATTTGTTTAATTACTCATTTAAAGGAATGATATTTGGTATTGGTAGATCCTCATAACTTTCATAATATGTATATACACTAGAGCAGTGATGGGCAAAAGTTCCTTATGGAAGAGTAAACACCAATACATACAAACTTTGTTATGATAAAAAAGGAAAAAAAAAATTTGCTAAATATGTACACTGTAAAAAAAGGAATTTCATATTCTGCTCAGTTATATGTAATGAAAAACAAACCAACTTAATAACTCAAAAGTCAAATAAATCTCCCATGATCCTTTCAATAAATGATCCAAATCATTTTCCCAGTCAAAAAAATCAATTTCCCACTACTCTTCTGAGGAGATATGATCTTCATTTTCCGAAGTTGGAAGAATTCAAATATCAAACTTAATATGAGCAAAAATATTTTCAAGTGCTTCCCATTCCACAGCTGCACACTTTTTTGCTCGAAATCGTGCGCAAGACAACAACAACGTCTTTGTTGAAGATAACTGTCGCAAAAGTGTACCAACAAAGCATATGCGTGCGAGCTGGCAGACGAAACGAAAATAACATTGTTGTTTGTGTTTTTCGTACTGCTTAGCGCGACGAGCTGTGTCTGTGTGAAGAAATCTCGGCCTATGCCAAGAGTTTTTACAAAAACAAAAGTGCACCGAGAGTATAGGGCTTGCCCACCACTGCACTAGAGCCTCCATATTTGATCACTTCATCACCTTTAAATTCTCCATGGTTCACCCACCATGTGAGCGGTAAATTAAATACATACATATATCGATAATTTCTGTTGTTAATATTTGGTATATATAGATCTATTAGGAATATCTTGTAGAGTTTTTTAAATGGGCGTGGTCCACCCGCTATGTTAGCGGTAAATTGAATACACCCACAATTTTATTTCTTTCAGTGGATTATCACTCCACTCGGTTACTTGGTGTAGGGTATTACTCTGCCGGTGAAATCCGCTGATGCTTCCTTACTTGTTTATATACATACAAGTGGGGCCACCTGTCGTGTGTGTCTGTATACGTATACACGACAGCTAGTAAAACAATTAGCAACAATAAAAGGCAAAGCAAAGTAAAAAATAAAAAAATAAATGTGAAACCTGTGGGATTCGAACCCATGACCTGCCGAGTGCAAGCGCGCGGCTCTACCCACTGGGCTACAGAGCGAACTAATTTCGTCCGTCTAAAGTCGTAGAAGAAAGAAAGTGGACAGGCTGCAGACACTTTTTAGTCAGTCTGCGTTTTATATATAAGATGTATGTAGATTCAAGTTTTTTACACGTTTATTTATTTTAACATGGTATTCTTTTAGCGTTGGGTCCGACAAGTTGTTTTGTAAACACTATTCCAAATTTTTACACGATTTTCTTTGGAGCGGTTTTTTTTATGGTCCCAACTAACTGTCGTGTGTTTTTTGCTTTGAAAAATCAATCCCGTTCGAAATCGGGTATACAACAAATTTGTAGACTCCGTTTACTTACGCGATCTATATATATATAATTAACCTTGTTAAAAGACAAAATATTTTCGGTGAATAGCATTTTTTTTGCAAATTGTGCGCAAAAAATCCATTCCGGAATCCACCTTTTTAATGCCCTGCAAATCGAGTTATTCCCCGTAACTTGGTATCCCTTATTGTGAGAACTCTGTCGTCTGGCTACTGCTCCGTGCTCCCTTGCATTGGCGCAAGCCGGTCAGAGTGCTTTAAGACGTTGTGAAAAGAGGAGCTGGGCACGTACACGTTTCAACATCGTCCGCGCCGTCGCGTCGCATTGTTGTGCATATCCGCGTCTCGTCAGTGTATTGTGTTTTACTTTTCCTCTTCCTCTATTTTGCTATTTTGCAATGCTTTACTGCAATTGCTGAGCGAGTGCAGCGAGTGTGGAGTACGCTGCCTGTGGACAGTCTACAGCACACACACACAGACATGGCAATCAGCAGCCAAAAGACCCAACGGCGGGGTGGGCGCAGTGGCAGTAGCAGCTTTGCCTGAATTGTTGAATTGTTTTGAGAATTTGCATAAATACGCGTTTTGAATATTACCGAAGTGACTGACTGACTCCCCGCGCGTTGCGGATGCGAGCAGCAGCAGGCCTCTAAGGGTACTTGTCTGAGACGTCGTTGTCGTTTTCGCTTGTCGCAGGCACACCATCTAGAGAGGTGCCTGTGCGGCAGCAGGAGAAGTTGGATGACCACTCGTACTGAAGCGGTTTTGTGATTTGCCAGCGCTGCCGTCGCCGTAAATAGCGTTCGGGCGATCGTGATTTGGTCGTCAGTAAAGACGGTGGATTGTTGCCAAAATAAAATATGTACTTGGAAACAAAACACTCAATCATTTAGGCTTAATTTATAATCGCGTGGATTACAGCGTGTTAATTGCAATTGTGTACGGTGTTTTGAGGCCTCTCTCCTTGCCGTGCACCCACCTGCCCCACGTCCAGTCATATCTCTGTCTCTTGCTAGTAATACATACATACACACACACTGTGTGCTCTTGGACTCGTGTAGTCGTTGTTGTCTTCGGTTGCGTTCTCTCTGTCTTTTTCCCTTTGTAATTAAGCGCTTTACTAGGCACAACGATTAAGCGATTTCCAAGCGGTGAGCGGTTGAACCAAGAGTGCTGAAGCTATAAACCAGAAGTAGCAAAGCAAGCAACATACTGCCGCAGACTGGCAGGCAAAGGTGGTCGACGACACCAAACCATAGCTGAGGCCGCGCCCAATCATCCGTCGTCGTCGTCGCAGAGCTGTATTATCATTCCTTTATGCTAACAGGGACGCCCCAAAATTTTAGAGCACTGAACTGCACCGAACTACACTTCACTCCGCGCTGTGCACCGTACGGTGTGAAGACACAGTGATGCCAACTTATTGAAGCAGCAACATGTAATCCATTTTGGTCATAATTTGCGATGTCCAATGAAAAATTGTACATAATATGAAAAATCGAATTTTTAAATTGTCAAATCAAAAGGATAATTTTTACGAGAGCGGATTCACTTGCTCTGCTCTTCTGTATTTGTAAAAAGTTATATCTTGAGGCCATAAACGCTCTACTAGCTGCTCCAGATATGGTACATACGTGATTTCTTTTCATTTATTTTCTCATTCGTCAAATTGTTGGTCTTACGTTTTGACTGTTACATATATGAATAAAACTTCATTTCGAAAATCAAATTATATGATTCCATTCAAGCAGTAAACCATGTTCAAACATATTTAATTAGCAGTTCTTATGAATTTTTGCAAAGAATTTCAGGCACTTTAAAAATAAAAAGTTGGCAGCACTGCTTCAATACTTCACTGAGTCAGCCGTCAGCCTCTCAAACCCCTTTTTGGTCACCTTCTCTCTACACCCTACACGCTGCAATGCGCTGCAGTGCGATTCGGATGTGGATTCGGCGTTTGGTCCACTGCGGTGGTTCGATCGCTGCTGAGATAGAGACACGTATGTTGCATTTCTGGTGTGCTTTGCTCAGTTAGATACATGTTGTCTGCCCGTTGTTGTTTGTGTGAGCTTACAAAATTTGCAATCAAAATTAAAAGTGCTGCTTTGAAGTGTGGAAAGCAGCGTTTGCGTACTGCTGCTATAGTCGCTTTCGGAAGCGGTGACGGCTTTCACTTTTCCATACACTACCAGTAGCACTCACAGAGGGACATGCCGTTACAGTCACAAATTGATTGGTCTCATGCAAAAGTGCATAGCATTCGATTGGGCGACGTGTGCATCAGTAGCAGGACATAGCTGCCAGCTCGGCGCAGTAACCCCGTAAAATCGCATTTGTCCAGGTGTACTTCTAATCTAGTCCAATCGTGATTCAATGTATTCCAAAATTTTTTTCGCAGGCATAGGATATGCTGGTTTTATTTAAAATTGCGTGTGTTTGAAGCGAAGCGAGTCTTCTGCACTTAATTCAATCTATACCCCTAGCTATTGAAATGAAAAGTCGTTCTTTTGAAGTAGACTTATGTACAGTAGAATTCGCTTAGCTGCATTCAATAAAATTCCAGAAATTTTGGGCACTTAGGCGAAAAATGCACTTAACCGAATTTTTTAGCTGAAATTTATATTAAAAAGCCAAAAATTAGAGGCTACTAAACCGAATCTGCAGCTAAGTGCGATGCAGCTAAGCGAATTCTACTGTACATACATAAGTGGTCATAGGAGCCTTTCTACTTCAATGCGAAAATTGTTTTGTGGTTGTTATTTTGAATTATTAATTATATATTCAAGAATTTATATCTGAAACCATTTGAAATATTTGAACTGCACTTTTTACCGAGCGACGTCGGGCGTCCTTTAAGACGTTACGAAACTTCCATCGCGTTTTTCTCGAAACTATATCTTAAAACTCGTTATCTAGATATCAATAACTTCAACTGATCCTTAATTTTTAAAATTTTTTCGATATGCATTCATTTAAAAAAATATACATGATACGTTTAAACTGAAATGTTTCACATAAAAAATGGTACTTGTGCTTTGCAAGTTATGCAAAAATGAAATTTTCCGGTGCTGTTCGGTTTCGGCTTCCTCCCGAAATTAGGTATTCGGCTTCGACCATAAAAGAAAATCTTTTTCGGATTTCTGCATAGAAGATACTCTTCCTTTCAGCTTCGGCTAAACGTCGACATTCGCTCCCTCTTTAATTTAGACTTGCGTAGTTTTTGACGGGTTATTGTTAGATTGTAAATATTTTTTTAAAGAATTGTTTCCTTCAGTTCGACAGCTGGATCTACATACATATGTATGTGTATATGCATGTGTGTGTGCATTTCTGTATCGCAGATAGGCGACAATATGCGCCAGTCACAAGAGGTTGCTCCACTTGCCAACAGCCAGCTCGGAGCGACTCCTCGCAGTGCCAACAAAGGCAAACCACATCAAATGTTAAATATATCGATTGTGCGCGCCGCAATGTCGCGCTCGAATGTTTGTGCGCTTTCGTGTGCGCTGCATACAAATAATTAACAGCGAATTGCATTAAAATGCAATTAAGTGCTTTACGGCTCTTCGCCTCGAGTACTCTGATAATCGCTTTGTCTCTTTAAACATATTGCCACATCTGATGTGGTTGGTGCGACGGCAATTGGCCGCGCCACAGTGAAACGCCGATTGCATTAGTGGGACCATCAAGTGTCGAACTGCGGTGTCTTGCGGAGTCGCACAGCACCACACGCCGTCATCATCTATCGCCAGCACATTATTTGGTTTAATGAACCCTTTCATGGCTCGTCCTCCTGCCGCTGTCCGCAGCTAATTAATGATTTTTTTTTTCCGTGATTTCGATCGCATTATCGAAAGCCCACGGAACATCGCCCGTAACATACAAGATAGCAATTATAGTACGTGTCGACTCCTCCGGTGGCAACGCACAGGATGGTGCCGCTGCCGCGGAGCCCAATAGCCCTGCGAAAACAAATGCTATTCCGCCGAAACTGCCTGCAGTCGCCGCAGCACAAGCGATAGCAGCCACCATTTGCTCCACGGCGTGTAGTTCACCAAAGGTAAGTTTGGTGTATGTGTGTGCAACTGTCCGTAGTGACCAATCCAGCAGAGTTGATAAGATGTCAAAGAGCGGGTCCAGGGGGTCAAGACTCCGTCGACCCAGAAATTTCAGTTGCAAGCATTTTATGTGAATACAACAACAAACCAAGCGTTCAATTAAATTATTTGTAGATATTTACCTAGCAACAGCGATATCGGGACGATAAAACAAACGTCATAAATTCCTGATCAAACATATTAACCTTAATGTAGAAAAATCATAGCTAACGTTTTTTCAAAATCAAGTATTTTTCAGATTTTAGTAGTTCACCCTTACACCCTGCAGCTAAGTGGGCAATGTAAGAGAATTTTAAAATAAATAAATATTTGGCGCAACAGCCCGTGAACGAGGCTTAGCCCTAGCTATGTATGTAACAAAATAAAACATTTTGTGCGTTGTTGTTTGCTTTTTGACACGCCTGGACGTATAAATTGAAAATAAAAAAAAATTATTGTTGTCTATTTACTTGCAGGGATCCGAGAAGCTAGGACCTATAGTTTTTCCTTCGACGCCGACCCAGCATGTTTCCAATGCGACTCCAAGTCCAACCACGCCGCGAAAGTCCTCCGACTACCCGCAGCAGCAGGCGATCGGCGCTAGCGCAACAGCTCAAAGCAATGAGAAGCTCAGTTCAGCGCCGAGCGCTGGTGCGCAATCCGCTGCTGCGATTGCACTGCCACCTGCTAGCGACAACATGGCAAAAATTGGCAGCAGCAGTGCGGGAGCCAATGCCACCATCGTTGATTCACTGGCGCCGCCAGCACCCAGCTCCTTCGCAGCGCCACCACCAACTGCAGCGGCGGCGACAGCAATTACTGCAACTGACCCATTGGGACCATCTGCGCCAGCTGCTGGCATTAAGCCCATTAATTTACCACCACCCTACTCATCTGCAGTGCCGGTAAGTGTCTCGTTCAGCTACTGCTTGCATGATGTAAAAGTTTCATCGCTGCACATGTCTTCCACAGGTACCGTCGAACGACTCGAGAAGTAGTTCGATTGCGTCACCAGTTTCTTCACAGCCAAATGATGGTGTTCAGTTTGGTGGACCGAAGCTAGCGACACACTCTTCTACTGCTGGCCATCTGGTCACGGTGTCGAATGCCGCCTCCATTCATACAAGAGTGTCGCCGCCGTCTAGCTCGGACTCAACAGTGTCTCTATTGGCTACAACAACAACGTCTGCACCCTCAACACTCGGTGCTTTCGGCAGCGGCAGAATAGGGCTGCCACCGCCAGGCAATCCGCTTAAAAGTTATGCGTCATCAGCAATTGTCAACACTGCTCTTAAAGGCAGTGACCCTACCACAGCAGAGACCGATCGGGACGCTTTAAAAAGTGTTCCTGGGTCGACCGTAGTCAATGGATTTCTACCGTCGTTCGCAACATCTAATTCCCAATCGGGAAGTAATCACGGTTCCCGTATTTCTCCTCACGGTGTATACACAACCGTTGTCGCAACAACTCCATCCACATCAACAGCGGTCGCATCAGTGTCATCTGTACCAAAAACGTTAGTCTGCACAAGTGGCCCAGGCGGGGCGTCTTCCAACAATGTTGCCAGCATGCACAATGCACAAGCGATCGGAAGCAGTGTCTTTACACAAAATAATACATCTCTGTCGGGGAGTGTGACTCTGGCGTCACCAACAACCCCTGCCATATTAAGTGGTGTATTGCCATCGAATGGAATGACACCCATGTTGATTCACTCTCCCTACCGTTCCTACCCCAATTACTCCCTCTACACGCCCTATAGCGGCTTGCCGCACAATCCGTATCTGCCGTCTTCCGTACCATCACCTGGCGCATCGTCACGAACTATAGACACACGGATGAACCGCGAGGCGTCCATGATGCCTGCAGCAAAAGCGGCAGTGCGGCCGATGACGCCTGTTAGCTCTTCAGCAAGCGCTCTGCCACCGACTATCGTCAGTAGTAGTGGCAACAGCAATGCCACCAGTATCCCTCCGCCACCGGCATCAGCTCCGGGACCCCATTTGCTGCACCATCATTTTCCCTACGTCACCGGACCGTCACCACATGGTCCATCTTTAGCAATGCAGCCCGGAGGAATGAGCTTTCCAGGCCCAACTCCTATCAGCCATAACAGTCACAGCACCAGTGGCATTATGACAACAGTTTATACAGCAGCCTCCTCCGTTGTCACAGCAGCCAGCAATAACAGTAGTATGCCTTCGTCGCTGAGCAGGGACGCACAATTGCTTCCACCGCCGCCAGCGCCCCAACTTCTGTCACACCCGCATCTTCCTCCACCTTCCCACATGCCATCAATGTCGCATTTGCTGTCTCATCCGCAACATCCGATCATGTTGCGAGGCGCTTCGCCCAGCGCTACCAACAGCAACGGCGGCTCCTCTTCTTCCTCCTCGTCTTCATCTGTGATTCTAAAGGGCATTTCGCCCAAAAGCGAAAGTCCAAGCAAGGAGCGCGATACAAGCAATCATAGGTAAGAACGCACACAAGCACTTTTCTTGTTAAAATGGCATTCAATTGCGTTCTGTTCTATTCAGCGTTCCACGTTCGCCATCGATTAATACTCATATTGGGCCGTCGGCACCCACGGCATATCCAGGGGCACCTGGGGCTACAGCAGCTCCTCCTTTAACTGCAGGTTACAACACGGTTTCCGCATTGCATCCCACGCATTCAATGCACACAACAGCCCATGGATCTAATATACACTCGATGACGAACATGGCAAGTCTACAATACCCGCCGAAGACATCCCTTTGGTCAAGGTAAGTGCCTGTCCGCATTTACGCACTTCAATAGTTTAATGTTTTATTCTATCCTACTTAAGTGTATCGTTGCAACCGACTTCACCTTTGACAACGACTTCATCCTCTTCCAGTTTGGGCATGCGGCCAACACAATCTCCAATTCTAAATATAAGCACTTCATCGGCTGCGGCGACTGCGGCAACTAACTCAGTTTCTCCTCAATCAACGCATTCCGCAGGCAGACAGCCTTCTTATTTTGCCGCTCCATTGCCGCCACCACCGACTTCAACATCTTCCCCTGTAAATAATGCATTGGCTCCAACAAACACAACCGCAGTAGCTTCGACGCCGTCGTTGTCAACAACAGCATCGAGTACACCTGCTACTGCAACAATACAGTCTACGGTACCGCATCCATTCTCTGCAGAATCTCTATTCCAACCGAGTAAGAGTAAGTGTCTCAACTTGTTGTTTTTTTTTTTTGCAAAGGCACATTAATTTTGAATATCACTCTCCCATTGACCATAGACGATCAAGCAGACTTATTGCGGCGCGAGCTGGACAGCCGCTTTCTGGATCGTTCTGGTCTGGCTGTGCCGCCGTTACCTCCCCAGGCAGCTACTGCTGTGCCCCCTTCAACCTACCTGCGCCAGGAATTGCACCATCACCAGCATCAACACACGCATTTGCACCAGCACCAACAACTGTTGCCAGGCGCTATGTCAACTGCACACCCGGCCGCACCTCCTGCATCCGCTCCCCTCTTTCCACCCCTATTCAAGGACATTCCCAAAATTTCTGCTGTGGACACACCCTTTTATCGAGCAGGCATTGGCCTACCCGGCTACTCGGGCTATAGTTCATCGGGCATGCTCCACCCTGGTTTAGGTGGTCCAACGCCATTCATGCCTCCCAGCCATTTAACTTCATTTGCGCCAAAGGTAAGACAAACATACTCAATCACTCTACCGCACTGGCAGAAGCTTATATCCTACTGATCTGATCCACATTCCTTCAGTCATACCTGCTGCTAACCGATTTATTTAACTCGACTCCCTTTAACACGCTTCTTCTCATCTTCTCCGTTTCATGTCTCACTCTCATCGCCATTTATCGAACAATCACATTCACAAACACAACCAACAATCATCCACCCTGCAGACGCTACCATCATCGTCCTCTACCACTACTAATAACACACCACCAATAAATCTTGATTCCTCTAAATCTTCAAAATTCACGGTATGTTTCCTCTTCATGTCATATCCCCATACTACCCACATTACCTAAAAGTTCATAAATTCAATTACACGTTATATTTCCAACCAATCCTTAACCCATAATTTGTGCGAATTCGGAATTAGCGTTCGCTGTATACTTTATTTGCTCTCTTTTCATTTGAATGTACTGATTACATTGTGAGCTTTCTTAATTTTAGAAAACTGGTCGCTGGAATGCCATGCACGTGCGCATAGCGTGGGAGATTTACTACCACCAAAACAAGCAGAATCCAGACAAGCTTTCTGCTGGCGCCTTAGCTGTGAGCGGGGCCAATGTAAGCGTTTCCCAGAGTGGCGGCTCCGTTGTGACGGCGGGGCCGAGCTTAGGTCACAGCTCCGCATCCGCTGCATCACTGATGAACATGAAGGCCTCGCCAGTATTGTCACTGAATGCGGGAGCTCCTCCGCATCTGATGCATCGACCGGCTGAACTTTCGTCCGCAGCAGCTTACGCGAGTGCGTTGCCCGGCCGCTCACCATTTGAGACTTCTCCGCTGTCGGCTAGTTTTATTGGTGCGCCACCAAGTCACATCGGTAAGTTATCCGAAACGGTGGGAAAGTGGAAAATGTTAACAAGTTTCTGATTGTTATTTTTATGCTCTCCATCAGGAACCGCTGTGTCGCCCTTCGGACGCTATGTTGGACCGTTTGGGTTTGCGGGATTAACCTTCGGACGCGAAATGTCTCTCGGTGGCGCGCTGCACGACCCTTGGCGAGCGTAAGTTTCCATTTCGTCCCTTTCGTGGAAGTGATCGTTCTCTAAGTGGTGCCGTTTTTTCTTTTGCAGAGCCGCTCTTCAACGCAGTGTGCCATATCATGCGGCGGCGGGCGCGCCGGGTTGGCCTATGAAGACAGATCCGGCTCTGGACACAGCGCGTCGTGAAGCCGAGGAGCGTGAACGCGAACGGGATATGCGAGAGCGGGAGCAACGAGAGCGCGATCGCCAACGGCGGGAGCGAGAAGAGCGCGAGCGCAAGGAGAAGGAGAAGGAGGAGAAGTTGAAGCGCGAGCAGCAGGAACGTGAGCGCGAGAAGGAACGTGAACGAGAACGCAAAGAACGCGAGCGACGTGATATGGAGCGGCGAGAGTTGGAACGCGAACGTTTCTTGCAACAGCAACGCATAAACGAGAGCAACAAGCTCTCACAAGCAGCTGCAGCAGCGGCAATGAATGCGGCACCACGTGATCGGTCACCGCATCGGAGCGTCGGCGAAATGACTACACCGGGCAGTGAAATACGTATCAAGGAGGAGCACGCTCGCTCGAAGGAGGAGCAGGACGCCATGATTATGCGCGCCACTGCTGATCCACGCTACTTACCGTCGTTCGCAGCGGCTCAAGCAAATGCAGCAGCGGCAGCACATCACGCCTCCTTCATGGCCAGCCGACATGGCCCCCACGTACCCCAACCGCCGCCGCATCTATCCCGTGCCATGATGACACCCACCCTAGGCGGCCCACCAATGTCGCATTTCGGGCCACCACCCGGCTGGACCATGGACCCTTATCGGGATCCCTATGCTGCAATGCTTCCTATGCGTCAGTGTTATCCGCTAGAGACGGCGAGGCAAGAGGAGGAACGCCACAAAGTCATGGCCATGTACGCCATTCATTCTACGGCGCATCTGCGAGCCAAGGAACCCAGCCCCATCCCGCCACCTTCAATGTGCCAGTTAGGTCCGCCACTGCCCCCACCACATCATCGACTACAGCAGTCGCCACTTTCCGCGCCGCCACCTCCATCTTTAGCCGGCAAGCCACCTTCGCTTAGCGGCATGTCACACTCGCTCAATATAGATGCAATGCATTCAACCAAGAAGGAGGACCCGAGTACCGTCGGCTCGGCAGCAGGCGGCGGCGGACCACTTACACCGACTTCCTCATCGTCGTCGAACCGATGATAAATACCAGTGGCGAAAATCGAAGGTCGAAATGCTGGCTTATCGTTTTCCGGATTTTCTGTAAATTATTTTCGCTTCTAAGTACTTTTGCTAACAGGAGTACAGGTGCTATGTGTGTTCTCTCACGCACACATGCACATGCATTCTCTTATACCTCCATATCTGCTTAGAAGGTTGGAGGATAATAGAGATAATGAACATTTTCGAAGTGTTTCGTAGAGTTATCCATTTTGTACATTACTAATTTAATTAATTGACCTATTTAAATTCTAACTAAAAATAGTTTATGATATAACCAATCTAGCGCATACGCAACAGTTGGGGGTTATATCAAAGACACCTACATATAAGTACATAAATTATTTAAAGGAACATGCAACAACAATTTGCAATGCAAATTAGTTCATAAGCTAAGCGTAGCATATACATAATGCATAAATACTATTTACATACAACTATTTAGGCTATAGGATTCTCATATGTATGTAGAGCATTTGTATTATTTGTATAATAAATGGTCTAAATCAGCAAAGTATATATATGAAAATAAAAGTACTATAAATTATATATTATTACGATTAAGTAGCTTTACGTTATTTATAAAAACAACAAACCAGAAAATAAACAAATCCAAGAAAACAAATCGGAAATAAGAAAAAACGTAAAAACAAAAATAAACAATTCGCATATTATTTAAATGTAAACATTAAAACTGAATTACGAATTAAAAATAGAAACATTGCTAATAACTCATAAAAAATCATATCTATAGTTGTTTTTCCTGTTCAGGTATTAATTTCAGCTTGCGCGAAGCTTTCCACAGCGCACATATTTCGGAAGTCAAAGATTTATAACACAGCGCCCCTCGGAAAAATATTTGTATATTTTTTAATCGAACGTATGTAACGAAGCCGAAGCCACGCGACTCTCCCGTCTGCTTGTTTTTAAGCACAACCGAATCCACAATATCTCCGTATTGTTGGAAATGGCTTTTCAGGATGGCGGTGGTGGTTGCGTATCCCAGGCTTGCTACGTAAAGCTTCCGGATATTCTCCGGCTCCTTTGGCTGTGGCTCCTCTGGCTGCGGCTCCACAACGACGACGACAGTTTCGCCGTCAACTTCTTGCAGCACAACGTTGATTTTGGAGTCCATTTTATTGTTGATAAAGATTTATTACACACAATTCACAGCGTAACTAGATAAAACGCGCAATCAAAATTCAGTTCAGTTCAGTTATTATCAAAATTAATTTTGCAGCGCGAAGCAAATGGCGCAAATGGCTAGAAGATTTATTACACACAGTTCACAGCGCAACTAGATAAAATGCGCAACTAATCACAATCAACTAGATAAACACAAGCACAGTTCATCAAAATTCAGTTTAGTTCAGTTAGATCAAAATTAATTTTGCAGCGCGAAGCAAATGGCGCAAATGGCTAGAACAGTTGACAGTTGTATCAAAATTTGCAACGTGGCATATTAACAGAGAAATTTTTGATTTGCAGCCCTTTTAACATAACCCAACATATTAACATTCAAGAACCACCCAATATAGTAACATTCAAACATATTAACATGACCCAACATATTAACATCCAGGAACCGAACATATTAACATGACCCAACATATTAACATTCAAGAACCACCCAATATAGTAACATTCGAACATATTAACATCCAGGAACCGAACATATTAACATGACCCAACATATTAACATTCAAGAACCACCCAATATAGTAACATTCGAACATATTAACATCCAGGAACCGAACATATTAACATGACCCAACATATTAACATTCAAGAACCACCCAATATAGTAACATTCGAACATATTAACATCCAGGAACCAAACATATTAACATGACATATGCGATTCAAAAAAAAATAACGCAACGGGTGAAAAATAACGCAACGGCTGCTGAAGAAAACAAGAAAGATCTTAAAAATTGGATAATCTGGAATTTTTGAGCCCCAGGAGGTGCTCGGTTCCTTCCTCGTAGGTTCGATTTTCGTAGAAGTTATGAAAATGCTATCATACAACACGAATACTCGAATGGCTACGAACGTAAGAGTGCGATTACACAATTCACTCGGAACATCAAATCGTAACTTTTAGTGGCAGTTTTCTATAAGTTTTGCCATTCGTAGGAAGAATTTGAAATTTGATAAAAAGAAAAAACAATAGATTGAAGAACGTGTAAATGAACAATTTAAAATTAAACATTCGTTTATTAATATTTTATGGAAATGTGTTCTTATACTGCATATTTTCTAGAATATGCCTAAAATTATAATTCTCCAACAGAATTGCTCACATTTTAGTGCTGGTGCAGGAAAAGCCAGAAGTGGTACAGTACAGGGGGAGCGGCCGAAACCGACAGCAAATTTTCAATGAGGGATTTGTGTATATACCTAACTGTTCTGGGAAAAGAATCGCAGAATTATGGCTGCTTTATTAGTTCTATTTGCTTTGAGTCAGCTGTCTTCGAAAATGAAAGTTTTGCATTTGGAGCACTTTTTCACGTACATATGTACATATGTATGTACATCATACAACTCACTCTTGTATGATAACCTTTTCTACGAATTCGTAACAAGCGTTCGTATTCGTGGCATTCCCACGATGGATTTTGTGATGGGGCTGAATATGTAGGGGCAAATACCTTTCCTTCAAGGCTCTCAAAGCTAAAATTTATATATAATCAGGGTTAGTAGACAGGATAACAGGAGCTTTTCCGTCAGTCTCATATACCATGTGTATACGACAGTTGCAGAAAATAATTTTTTGTTGTGTTAGAGTATGGAACCTTCCAATTAAAATAAAATATGTGGTAGTCGATCAAGTTTTAGTAGTTTACCTTCACAGAAATCTAGACCGAAAGCCGGCACGATCTGATTTTTTTCCAATTGTTTAAATGGAGGCCCACAAGTTGTCAAGGCATTCCACGAATTACGATAACTGACATTTTTTATGGATAATATAAAAGTTCCAACTGCTTATCAAGCTCTTGGTTTGGCCAGAAAGCTTAAGCAGCGGAAAATAAACGAAAACTCTTGCACAGCCCTTCTGATCTCCACACGAGAACAAGACACGTATTTACGAACCGACCAATGTACATATGTACATATATGAGTCATCTGAAAATTACGGATTCAAAAATTCCTTGAGGACATGTCCCAAGCGAGAAACAGCATGCTTGCTACTTTAAAAAACTGTCTTGATCGATTTGGGGTTTTGGGAGTGACAGAACGATTTGAAAACTATTTAAAAAATCTTAAAAAAGAATTGACAAAAAATTTAGCAAATTTAGTATTGTTCATGAAAATTAGAGTAAATGGATTCGATAAGCATAAAATCGAAGCAGGTATTTATAATCGAACACCTCAAGTTTCAATCTTGTTTATTCCATTTCATTTTTTGTGACGTTCGCGCGCAGAAGCTGGCCGATTCAAATTTGAATTGTGTGGTGTATTGGCTGCTTGTGCTCAGTGTGAACACTTACGACTTCCTGGGTCTCTGCCATCTGACGGCAACTCATACGATGCATATGTCACGTCCTTACCTCATGTCGACGTCCCGTTTTAATGTATTTCAACAGCCGTAGCACGCTCCCGCTCCTACGTCGTCACTGCCGCCGTATCTAAAAGGGGATAGCAGGCGCTTCATTTAATTGACTCCGAACTTCTACAAATAATATGTATGCCCACATACACTCGTTCACACGTGGGTGCGTGTGCAAATCTGTGTGTAAGCATGCGTACTTTTGTGAGGTTCTGTTGGCCATCAGCGGTTGTGCTATTTATCAATTTCTTTGTATGTTCACAAATTCCTGAGTTTATTATTTAAAAAGAAACGTTTCAGCTCAATTAATTCTACTCGCTGTATTTTACTCCTCCATCAGCTCACATCCAGACATACTGTGCCTCATAGCAGGGATTCGGCACCCGGATGAAGCACCTGGCGAACATTCACGTTGATGCGTGTGTCGTTGAGGTAGCTCTTGAAAGGCGCCCAGAACACTTCTTCTTTCACCTGCTGATACAATAGCATATTCATAGCCGCTTGAGGTGATAGATACGCGTCTCCGAGGCCTTGTTTCTTGGGCATCGGCCCCGGGAGATAGTTTTCATTTGTTGCAGGTATCGATTCGTTCCAAAACTCTTTGTCATTTCGTATTACACGCGGCACCGCATGGTAGCACAGGCGACTTGTGCCGGACATAACCAGCACATCGCCACTGCGCAGAAAGATCGGCGTTGGCTTTTCGTCTTTTGTTGTACCGCCGATAAGGAATATTGCGGTCTGGCCAAAGCTGTAAGCCGAGCGGTAGGTTGAAAATAGCAACTGGGACAGTAGAAGAAAGCAAGAGTACATACCTGACAGAGAAAAGTGGTGCATCTAAATTTTGTTCCGAATGATCTGTGTGCCCCGCCAATGCTGTGCCGATTGGATAGTAATTCACAATAGCTGCCTGCGCTTCAAAGCTTTGGAAGCCCAAAATTTGAGCTAAAAATTGGCAAAGTAGGGTGAGGTCTTCCGGAAAATCGTTACGCATCACTTCATTGTACACCTTTGTGTCCCAGTCGTGATGATACCCGAGTGTTGTCCAACGCATGGAGATTTTCATCCGCTGCCGTTCCTCTTTGTTCTGACACAACTGCAGCTCGTGCCACCAATCCTGCAACACAGTTGGAGCAAATAAGTCCGGGTGCAAGTTAACTTTATTTGGGGAACGCGAATAGTCTCGCAAACAGCGCGTTATCCAGTAGCGCTGGCCTTGTGTGGTAAAGGGGTTGCGAACTAAAATTAGTCCCGGATGACTTCGTAAAGTGAAGCAACGCCATGCCGCAACTGGCTGCAATCCAGGTGGTGGAACTATGTGTGAATTGTCACTTAGTTTTAGTTCACGCACCTACTGTGAGTGGGCAATTAAATTATTCAATTGGCGCTTTAAGATTATAGATTCCACTTACCGCACCAGGACCAACGTCATCTTCGAAGCTAAGCACCTCACCTAGGTCTGGAATTGCGCTTTTAGATTTGTAATACTTGTAGCTCTCCTTGAACATTTCTGTATAAGTTAATTAGTTAAGAACATACATATATAATTCATGTGAAGATTTGTATCAGCTGTTTATGTTCAGCTGTTCACCCTTACGCCGGACTCACACGTTACAAATATTTGCAACCAGAGTGCAGTCTGAGAGCAGCTTTTTAGTATGTTCAAAATATGCAATAAATAGGAATAAATATTATTAAATATATAATTAAATATATATATATAACCATATATAAGTCATTCTGGGTAGGGGTACGCGGGGTACGCCACGGCGGCCATAGCAAATTGTGAAAGCCTCTTCACCAACCATTCCCCCTTTAAGGGAAAACATGGAAAGTCAACCAATGCATTTAACTACCCCAGATGGTACCGATGGTACCCACGGTTGTGGCAAGGCTAAACAGGCTGTTGGCTGTTGCTCTTTTTAATTTTTTTCAAGAGCAGCGCTTTTCCTTGCCCGTTTGTACTTTCCTTGGATTTGGTTGTTTTCTGTTGAAAGCAACAGCGCTTCTCCTTGCTCGTCTCGATTGTAAACTTTCTGATGAAAATATGAATATATTAAACACCATTCTTATATTATATTAATAAAATAAAATTTGTCACGCGGAACCCCTAAATTTTTCCGTGGAACCCAGGGTTCCGCGGAATACACGTTGGAGAGCGCTGAAGTACAAGAATTTTGTTTCTCCTTCTGGCAATACTGATTCCAAATGTCTAATGGTCTCAGGGTAGGAAATCCCCGTACTTTCATACTGATTTGGGTACATTTTTATTTTTTTGGGTACGCGTTTTGTTTCCCAGAGTAAATCTATGTCCGCTTTTACACGATGCGACTCGGCCCCGGAGACACGGAAGAATGTAGGAAAGAGGGGTGAAACGACAGGGGAACGCGCAAAATCGCTCGGGCAGCGATTGTGCTGCGATTTTCTGATTTTCTGACGTTCCTCTTTATTCGTTTTCGCGCTTCGCGCTGTCGACTGTAAATTAAAACTTGAAATCGAGTGAATATGTATTGCAAATAAACTGAAAAATTTACAGAACTTTACGCATAAAAGTAAATATAAAGAAAAAAATGAGCAAGGAGTGGAATAAGTGCTTTAAATGTTTACAAATTACAGAAATAAAACCAGCTGCAGACTCTAGTGTCAAAAAGCTCGACACCAGCGAGTCGCATCGTGTAAAAGCTATGCGCGATTTCAAAGCGGAATGCGAAAAAATCGCCGGGGCCGAGTCGCATCGTGTAAAAGCGGACTATGCGCGATTTCAAAGCGGAATGCGAAAAAATCGCCGGGGCCGAGTCGCATCGTGTAAAAGCGGACTATGCAATACACCGTAAGTAATATAATTTCTCTGGTAGTAAAAAGCGTAGTATATACTCCCTTCTACGAAACGGCTAAGTAAAAAGTTTTAAAGCTTAACTAAAAAGTTCTAATGGTTAAGTAAAAATAGTACTATCGGTAAAAGTACGCTTTTTTAGCAACTCTGCACTGTCGACTCATAGCTGCCAGCCAGGTCGAAAATTGAGCAGAATCTTGAGTAAATATCATTTATTGGGCAACTCACTTCCTTGGAATTTCATCGCATGACACTTTCGGATTGTTTAATTATTTGAAAACGTACTATTTCGTACCAGATAGACAAATTTTAGCTGAGATTTTGTTCTTTGAGTCCAAGATCTGCATGAAACACTAGTTGTTTCTGTTTAGCATATGAATAGTTATGCCTCCAAATATCTTATCTCTTTTCCTCTCACGTGAACATGGTACCCATTTACAATTTTGACAAATTGTAGAAAAGTGGATGATTGAAAGTGCAGGGTTCTATTGAGCGGGTAAAAACTGTGGTAGTAACTTAAACATGAATAATGGGCAGAAAATTGTATTATTTATAAATAAAATAAAATAGATTATTCACCGAAGGAGGGAAGCACTCACCCGTAAAAGCTTTTTATGCTCAGGGAGTACCTTTTTTTTTTTGCTCATCAAACCGAACTAGAAGACGAACTTATCCCTATCATAACCAGTTTTTATTTTCAAGGTACGAAATTTATGGAAAAGGTACGTTTTTTTAAAAAATGGGGTACGTTTTTATTTTGGCCCAGTCCAACTCTGAATGGTCTCTTTTGTTTCCTAAATTGTGTTTTGGTTTACATAGTTTTCTACGAAATATCGAAATCATGGCGAACATGGCGAACTACACAACAATGGACTTTGGTGAATTAAGAAATGATGAGAAGCTTACAAATGCTGTAAAAACATTGGAAAATAATTTGAATAAAATAGAAAAGTCTCTTACAACGGCCGTGGAACTCAAAGACTTCGAGGATCTTTCAACACAGGAGAAAGTAAAACTGGACAATTATTTAGCCTATTCGATAAACTCGCTCTATTGGATGAATATCAAGCTTCGCGGGATAGATCCCAACGAGGTGAGAAAGGAACTGCAAGGATTGCTGAAAATTTAAATAATTTTTACTTAAATAATTTTGTTTTTCACAGCATGGCATTAAGAACGAATTGTCCCGCGTACGACAAACAATTTTGCGCGACAAACAGATATATGAACGCAACACAATCCGGCCCGTATTGGACAAGGATGCTGCGGGTAGATTTATTAAGCACGGTCTACACATCAGCCGCGAAAATTGTGAAAACGGTAATGACGAAGGGTAGTTAAATAGGTACTGCGGGGTAGAAATTATATTGTAGTTCAATAAAGCTTTGGTTTACTTCAAGAAATATTTTCTGATAATCCTATTTATTTTTTGAAATACAAGCATGATATGGCTAAAGTAGAACTTCACCTTTCTGCATATTACACCCTCTTCTATGACTATTACGAGCAATAAAAAATGAAGCTGCGCTGCCAAGCTGCTGGTTCGTCACTACATGAGTCAGTAGCTCAATATATAAAGGCTTAAAATTAAACTAGCATTCCAAATTGGCTTCTAAGTAAACAGGTAAACGATATTCTGCGTTTAAAGCTTTCTGCCATTTTGCATGTTACAGGCACCCACTTTCAGTTTCATCTCATTAATAAATATATGCACCCACATCGACGCCATTCAAGAATAGGCAAATTTAATTTGGGGGAGAAAAGTTTAATATTTTTAATGTTCATATATTTATTATAACTTTGATTGGGTTGGAATCAACCATGCTAAAAACTAAAAACCGGCCGAAACCGAAATGGTCTACTCCGTGTGTCGGCATATGGGCATTTGCACGCTTGCACTATAATAAAGAATACAACAGTTACTTGTCAGAAACTTGCACCCATATAAAAGCTAAAAGCAAGTGTCAAGCAAGACACTAAAATTAGCGACTATAAACAACGAGGAGAAAAGAATACATATAATAACGTATAATTGTTCCAACGAAGGAACCTAACCTCACACAAACTGCCGCTTTTCAGAACTATTATACAAAAGCTCATGCGACGAACTCTATCTAACGGTGGAGGGAGCCGGATATAGAAGATGACAAACTAGCGGTCATGTTTGAAGGAGGATGTCTAAAATCAATAAAAGGCATACACACGTTTGCTGTTCTGAGTATATGCCCACGTTGACAGAGGACAAGCAAAACCCCGGTCGCCCCACATGACCTTTTGCCTTTAGAACTGCAGATTGGGAAGCAGAATTTGATAAAGTTTTGCAGAGTAACAATAAAGTTGGAAAAAAATAAGCTGATATCGCGTATTACGATGATCCACACACACAGCTGCATACATACGTATTGTATATACAAACTATGTATGTACATATCTATACAAACGTACGAAACATGTGTATCTACGTGGATATGTTGTAAGAAAACACTCATTGATTTTTTTTCGAATCACACTACGCAAACTTTATTATTCTTCCAATAAAATAAATAACAATGCAATTGCTAAATCGTAACTACACAAAAAGCCAAATTTTAAAACATTTTCTAAAATGTTCCTTTTCCTCGCTAGCAGCTTTGTTTCATTAACTGCCTTCGACTTTGCAAAGATTTGCCGAATTACATAATATCGCGCAGCTACGAGCTAATGCTTCGAGCACTCTCTATCAGCCCATTTTGCTTAGGCCGGGCCGGCACGGTGCATGTTTGCGATAATAGCAGGAAATAAAGTAAATACATATATGAATTTCTTTTGTGTTCTTGTAATATTAGAGTGTCATTGTTTATTATATTTTGAAACTTTTGTAACTGTAACTACATATAATGTAATATTATTGGTAGATCAGGAGACAGAGTGTAGTGTTTGTGTTTTTGTGGTTCGGCCTGGAAATATTAAATGCTACAGCTCCTGTCTGTGCGCCTCGGCATCGCATTAGGCTCCGATTGTTTTTTTGTGGTTGGAGTTAGTCAATGCCGCAGTCCCCCCTTTCAGTAGCACCGTGCCTCTTTAGTCCTTGCTCTGCATGTACTTGATCAAATCGATGACGCGGTTGGAGTAACCGAATTCGTTGTCGTACCATGAGATCAGCTTAACGAAATTGTCGTTGAGGGAAATGCCGGCCTTGGCGTCGAAAACTGATGAGTGTGTGTCACCGAGGAAGTCAGTGGAGACGACTTCTTCGTCGGTGTAGCCCAAAATTCCTTTCATTGGACCGTTGGCAGCCTCTTGAACTTTTTGTTTGATGGCGTCATAGGAAGCGCCCTTGCCCAAACGTACAGTCAAGTCCACAACGGAGACATTGGGAGTGGGGACACGGAAAGCCATGCCAGTGAGTTTGCCGTTAAGAGCAGGGATGACTTTGCCGACGGCCTTAGCGGCACCGGTCGATGCGGGAATGATGTTCTGGGCGGCACCACGACCATCACGCCACAATTTGCCAGATGGACCGTCCACAGTCTTCTGGGTGGCGGTGGTGGCATGTACAGTTGTCATCAGACCTTCGATGATCTCGAAATTGTCATTAATGACCTTGGCCAAGGGGGCCAGACAGTTGGTGGTGCAAGAGGCATTCGATACCACATTCATATCCTTGCTGTAAGTCTCCAAGTTGACACCGCACACGAACATGGGTGCGTCGGCAGAAGGTGCCGAGATGATGACTTTCTTGGCACCACCTTTGAAGTGAGCGGAGGCCTTTTCGATAGTCGTGAACACGCCAGTTGATTCCACAACGTATTCGGCACCAGCGCTTGCCCAGTTAATATTGGCAGGATCGCGTTCGCAGAAGACGGCGATCTTCTTTCCGTTCACTACGAGGAAACCATCCTGAGCGGCGACTGTGCCCTTGAAACGACCGTGAGTCGAGTCGAACTTGAACAGGTAAACCATGTACTCCACATTGATGAAAGGGTCGTTAACGGCTACCACGGAAGCACCCTTGTCGATGGCTGCGCGCAGCACCAGGCGACCAATGCGACCGAATCCGTTGATACCGATTTTGGACATTTTGCACGGATTTTTCTTTTAACTTTTGGAGAAATTAGGAAGCGGATTTACCGTTCGTTCAGCTCGCTCGCAAGGAATTAACTAACATGCAAATGGCTCGCAAACAGCGGGCCAGCTCCGTTTTCAATGTCAGTTGAAGGGCGTACGAGTTCATTCGAATAGCGAAAGCTTTTCCCACAGTTCGAAATTGGACTGGAATTTCGCGAGCTTTATAAATAATTCCCACAATTAAGCTTTAAACACAATCAAAACGCGAGGCGAATTTTACGCGGCGAACAATGGCGTCTTGACGTCACAACAGAATCAGAGCGAAATTAGCATCAGTTGATTCGGAAAAAATCATCCCCACAACAAGCACAGAATTAAAACCACGGAAACCACGAATTTTCCGAGTTGTAAAACTATAAAAATAGTTTCCGCACCAATATTTACAATTTCCTTACTTCAATTTATTTGTTTTTCACCCCTGACAGCTGAACAGCTGAATTTTTCGCGAGGCGGCAGCGACAAAATTAGATCTAATCTAGCGGTAAGGTTAGAAATCGTGTCAGCTGACACAATCTATCTTACCCGAACACAATGTTCGCTATTACTCTGGCCGGATTGAGTAGTAGAAATTTCTGCGTCGATTAGAAAACTACTGCAAAAGTCGTGTCAGCTGTGAAAAGAATGTTGCCACCCAAAAAATTCGTTGAAAATTGAAATAGAATTATTGCTTTTCCTATGCAAGAGGTAATATGGCAACACTGATTAAAACAAGCGAATATTTATTGGAAATATAGTCCACCTGCGCTTTCGTTTGCTTTAAATTTGTACACATCGTACATTTTACACAACACTCAACAAATTGGGTCAATTATTTCGTCGTTTGAATTCATTTTTCACGATATATTTTGTTTGTGAACTCTTTGCAGAAAAGTGTTGCCAGTGACCTTCGATTTTAGTTCAACAAAAGAAGTGGATTATTATTACCGAAATAAGTTAAAAAAGTAGTACACAATATAGAGATGTAACAATTATGATAATTCAGTGCCATAAATTTAATAAAGAATGTAAAATTTCATCTCAGAAGAAAATAAACAGTGTGTTTCTTTTGTGCACAAAACTATACGGCAGCACTAGCAAAAAGAATAGACTGACAGCTGCAATCCGTTTAGCTGTTAGAGTAACTGGGCAAATTGCTATCCGGCACGATTGAATTCGACACCGCTGGACTAATTAGACCATTATTATTCTATCGCGAGACGAGTCGTCGCGAAGCGAACTACGCTAGCGTCGCCATTGTGGGCAATCACATGCACTGCTGTGTGTTTTAATTTTGACAGCGCGCGTTCGCCGCGTAAAATTCGCCTCCCGATTTGATTGTGTTTTAAGCTTTAGTGTGAAAACTGAAATTGATGGAATTCAATCAATGACTTAAAACTTTTTAATTTTTAAATGGACGAGAAATTCCGAATAGGTACTGTTTTTACATTATAGTAATACCTCGATTTACGTGGAAATTCGTTTTCACGACACAAATCGAGATATTACTGTATCAAGTTTTCTAGCGAAATGCAACCTTGTTGGTATTCGAAAATGAATTTACAGAAATTCCACGCGTGGTTGCCACGTCTAATGAATGCAACATATGACACGTTTTTAATAATTGGGCATTAGTTTCTTTTATTCATTTAATTAAATATATTTAGATTAATTTTTAAATTAAATATTTCAATAATTAACCACAATTAATCTCGTTTACGTTTCATTTGTGGTTGAAATAGAAAAATTGCAATTAAGTGTGTGGTTCTATGTACGCATGTACTATAACCGTTACTGTAAATCTCCACCAATGACCTATTATATATTAAGTTTTTTCTTCTTTTTTAGAAGGCATTGCTTTACCCGAAACACCAATACTCGTAGAATTACCGATGCGATTTCTTATATTGCATAGCGTTGGTTGCGTTGGTTTATAAAAAGTTTTTTCTTAGTTTAATTTTATTTTTCTGTTAACAATCAAGAGTCTAGGGACCAAATTTAATACATATTCTAAATTAAAAACGAATACGAAACGCATATTGGAAACGACGAGTATTAGTAGATGTTAGTCTTTCTTGAAGAAAAACACTGTCTTCTAAAAAAAAAACGAAAAAGAAACCCAAGATGATAAAGCTGGCTTGGCTCATGGATAGACAATTGTTCATCCGTTTGGCAAATTTGAAAAAGTTATTTCAAATAAATTTAATTTTTTAATCTATGTTTCTATTATTCACCTCAATTTACTTAAGTGTCTGTTCACATTGGTGCAAGGCTGAGAAACGGTGTAAGCGAGAAAGATAGTAGGGGCGAGGCAAAACAATTGTGCCGAAATCCACCCGCTAACTCAAAAGTTATTGGAAGACTGCTTACTGGGTTATTTAAAAACTGAGCTTGACTTAGCCAGGCGCATCCTGTATCACTGGGAAGGGCTAGTGAGGACCAGGCTTCGTTCCCAAGGCAATTTACATGTATGTATGTATCTACAACCGCAGGATATTGCAGACAGATCCTCAAAGGAAATGGCTTCATACTTCCTGAAGTTGCGCATCCATTAGGATTTGCGTCCAAGTAGCCCTTAAATCACGAGCGATTTTTAGTGTATATAAATTATGGCATATTTTTAACGTTTCTTTCGTTGATGAGCACGACCTCAGAATACCGAACATAATTGTATCTCAATCAGCTGACTGAAAATATTCCACTTTTTATGATTGGGCAAATCTCTAGTTTTCAAAGCAAAAGAACAGGAAAATTGTCTGTGAGGACAAAGTGGGTAAAGCTCTGCACGTGTTGCCGCCTTTTTTGTGAGACTTACATTTCCGGGTCTCTTCTGTGGACATGACTAGTGTGAATACGATATGCTTTTACATGCTTTTCATTCTTGAGCCCATGTGAACAGGCACCAAAGACTGCAATGAGATTGGTAGGATTAAAAGTACATAAGAAAATAATAAATAATTTGATTTTGTTTTAAATTGGACTTAGGTTGGTTCTAACAATTTCTATTATAAATTTGCTTTTGCTTGCATTTATTATGCAAATTTTATGAAATTTTACAAATTAAAAACGCAAATGAAAATAATTCTATTTCTATATATAAAATCCATGCATATACAAATATCTAAAGCGTATTAAACAATTTAGTACATGCTCTTAATATATAAACTTTGCTGACATCCTTAAACATAATCGTTTACACGTTTACACGAGGCTGGGAAGACCAGGAGGCATTCCCGCATTTCCTATCGTTTGGCGGAATTCTCATACATGCATAAAAATACTCTAAGTGAGTGTACACTCGGCACGAATATTCTCCATTAGGGTTATCAAATTTACAAATGCCTGCTTGGCGTTCGCATTGCGAGCTTAATTCGAAATTCGGAATATCGCGCAGTGTTAGCATAGCTTTAGGTAGATGGGTATGTGTGTGTGTGTATATGCGCGTGTATGTACTGTGGTTAAATATTTGTTAGCGTATCTAAAATATATGTATATCATACAGCCCTTTTCTCTTAAAGCAAACCCCCAGCATTTAGAAACTCGGTTCAATATAAGTGAAAAGTTATGTACATTCAATGCTTCTTTCATCCGTGTTGTTTATGATTCACGATTTTGGAGATGTAAAAAATGCATTTGCAATAGCATGCCTTAAAGGTCCATAACTCGATTCAAATATACGAACTTACGAAGCGGTCAAGAGAAAAAAAATAATACATTTTTCATTATACTAGTCATTGAATCTATTTATACTCCTTGAAGACACATTAATGCATTACCTTTTAGCTTCCTCAACGATTTCGACATTCACATCATTGCTTAACACGAATATCGTTGGCTGATTCTAAGTAACTTTTAAGATTTTATACTAATGGACAGTTTTTGAATAGTATCCTTGTAATCCTATCCAATGTAATTGCTGTTTTGTATTACCGGCTATAATATTGTTGATACGAATTTTTAATTCTCTTTGCTAGAGAAAAGACAAGAGGGAGCGTTAACCAATCGAGCCACTAGTTTATTACACTATTGTAAAGAAAAACTGCAATAATTATTAAGGCCGAACTACTTTACGAAGGCCCAACGTAATGCATTAATTTGACTTCAGATAAAATGACTCCAAAAACGAATACAAGAATCCATTTCAATATTTGAAGCTTCATATTTCAATTACGAAACTATGCATCCGTTCACAGTTCTTGCTCGATATGAGTATACATGTCATTGCCTTCATAAATACATATATCGACATGTATGTATGTATATGTAAATATTTTAGCTTTGTGTTTATTTTTAGGAGCATGGTCTTAGCCCAGTGCTGGTCGCTTGTTTGTGAATGTATTTTCAATTACCATTCTTGAGAGGAATGTCCGCCGCGGCCGTGGTACTTCCATTTGCTGTCACTTTTCCTGTCGTTGTAACTGATGCAGTAGTTGTAGGTATTACAGTTGTTGCTGTTGCTGTTGTTGTCATTGATCTCTCTTCGTTATTTTTCCTGCTTGAATAGGCGGAGCTGCGACATTTGTTATCCAATACAGCTGTTGCAATTGCTGCAGTTGTTGCACATGTAGTTGGTCAGAGATCCTTAAGCAGGGCACTCTTAGCATTCTTTAACTTGTCTAGTCGCTTCAGCAGGTGATTATTAGATGTCTCAAGCTCCTCTAGACGCTCCATGGCTTCGCGATTCTAAACAAAAACGAAATTAATGTCAGTACAATGAGCTTTCCGTCGGCTCGTCATGGACATTTGCACAGGTGTTAATTCGCAAATCTGGAGTTAGTCTCACAAATAAACACAAGAAAGAGGGAAAAACAAATTAAACGTTCGGTCATGCCTAGCAGAAGTAAAGCTAGCTAAACACACAATGACTCTAAGGATCGGCGGTTAAAGTGACAAAAAATAGGAAACAACAACTGAACAACTGTCAACAATTAAAGCTGTACCGTTCTTCAAATTCTTCTTTCTATGTTGTCTGTCTCGAGGTTTTTTGTTCGAGTTAAAAGAAATGAACGCACTCCTATTGGCAATGACATTCATCCCAAAAATGTATAAAATATAAGTCCTGAATTAAATTGGAAAGATTTTTTAGAAAAGAAACAAATTATAATAATAGAAGGCAGGAATAAATTTGAACGGAGTGTGCTATTTAGTTAGAACGAACCTCTCTCTGCAGCTTTCTTCGTTCGATTTTCAGTTCCACTTCGGCCTTCTCAGCTGCTTCCGCCGTGCTTTTGTATCGTATGACTTGCGTTTCTGAACGGGCTAAACTGGCCTGTAGACTAGCGACTTCCTGTTCGGCTTTTTGCAGTTTGTATTTGTAATCTGATATAACTTTATTTGCCTCTCCTGCTTTGGAATTAACACAATCAGAAGAGTAATGAAGTAAAATGGTTCATAAGAGCAATTTACTTTGAGCTTCGTAATCTTCATCGGCTCCCAAGGGGCCATTGATTGAGTTTCCCCGCCCTTTGCCTTGACTCTTGAAGTTCTGCAGTTGTTCTTGCAGTTGCTGCACCTCGGCCACGAGCTGTTGTTTTTCCTCGCTGAATTTCTTTAGTCGAACGTCTGTGAAAAAATTTTTAACTGTATTGTAGTTACTAAATGTAACAGGGTTGTGCCGCACGCACCCAAAGAGCCCTGTACAGAGCCCAGCAATTGAGCATTCTCCATACTGACTAGAGCGCGTTTGGCGTCTGTGCCTTCCTCATTTTCAACCGCCACTATAACCAAACCCTGTTCAGTGATGAGCGCATCACGTTCATTCAATTGGCCCTGCACGAGCTTCAGCTCCTCATTTAGTTTGTCCAGATTCCGCTTGAGCGCGTTACAGTCGCGCGACTTCTCTTTGAACTCACGTTGCAGCTGCGCATAACATTCTTCCATCTCTTCCAGCTTGTCTTTGAGCAGCTGGATTTGATACGTCTGTGAGGCGCGCTCATTGTCCAACTGTGCATTTGCGATCATCGCCTTACGGAACCGTTCCTCGACATCCTGAAAAGTATTTAAATTTTATTAAGTGGCAAATAAAACAGATTGCTTGTGCTTGATGTGATGGCAGAACCTTAAGCTCGTGTCGTATGTCCCGCAGACTACGTCCCTCCTCCTCTAGGGAATCTTCACTGCTGCGGCGCGACGACATAGAATTTCCACGTGTGGTGCTCAGCACGCCAGGAATAGGGGAACTGCCAATGCCGGCCGCCAATCTGGAACGTGACATGGGATCAATGCCGGATACAGTTTGCATGTCAAATACGCGATCCGCATTGTGTTCCTGCTCCTTTTGCTGTCGCTCGAGCTCACGCATGCGTATTTCTCGCGCCTCTGCGCGTGCTTGCCTACGAGCGGCCAGTCTGGCTTCAGCCTGAAATGAAGAGCACAAATGCTAAAAAATTTGTTTAGCCAATATGCAAAGCTTCCCTACACACACACACGTACGGTGCACCAGGGTCAAATCCAGATGAGAGACCTATTACTCAAGCTACTGTCATCATCCCCCAGAGGATACAAATCTGGCGATATCATTGGATTTTATTGGTATAATCTTTGTAAAGCTAGGACCCTTTTATGAAATTAGTCCACGAAAGCGTCTCGTCGTCAAAACTTTAAAAGTCCGCGAAGATTATGGCAACCTCGAATTGAACGTGACTATTGTGGCTTTTTCAGAACACATATTACATATGTATGTAAGTATACCAGAAATTTATAAATTCAATTCATAGTAAAATCTTCACCGTCAAAACAAAGTCCCAAATGTCGTGTGAAGTAGGTGGCAAGATTGACGTCATCCTCCAAAACGAGATTACTATGCTGCAGTTAAGCTACAAAATCTCATATTATAGCGCACAGGCGGCAAGCTTACAATGTGATTGGCTTCGTCTAAAAATTGAACTAGCAGTTCATCGTCGGGGTTATCCGTTATCCGTTGCTCATCATCATAGTCATCCGCATCGTCCTCATGATCATCAGCAACATTAGCAGTAGCAACTGCTGTTCCACGGGTGTCCCCTTTGACCCCACCGCCCTCATCCGCCTTAGGCGCGCTGCCCAAAAACAATGACGCTGAATCGTCCGGTTCAATGTCCACGATATGCCTCGGCGTTATGGGACAGAACGTATCTGCAGCACCCGTTGAGTCGGCGATGCCTGCTGCCAGCAGTCCTAAATTGGCTGGTGTGCTTTTGCGCTTATTAGCCGTAGTGGAACTTTTGTTATCATTTGTTGTAGCTGCTGCCGCCGTCGCTGCAATTGCAACGTTCGCTGCTGAGCATGCGTCGCCGCTTTTCTTTGCGTGTACATTGTCCAGAGCTGATACATCTGCACTAATTTCTGCCATATTGTCATTGTTCTTTTTCTGCGACTTTTCAACGTTGCTATCGATTTTGTTTTTGCTATTGTTGTTGTCGGCACTCTCACTACCATCGGAGGAATAATCAGCGTTACCGAACTCCACTAAATTGCTATCACTGAAGTCGAACTCCTCGATGATTTCATCATTATTATTTGACTTCGGCTTCGATTTGTTTATATTTTCGCAATCGTTGTTATTGTTGTTGTTGTTTTTAATACTCGTGGAATTGATAGAATCAACAAGACCGATATTATGTATGCCCCGGACGTGTGCTTCTGCTTCTGTTTCTGACATTTTATTGGTGTGCTGCGTCTTTACTTTGGCGATAGATTTTGAAAACTGGTTGACCGGGATTTCGAATATAACATGTGGCTAGACCTTGAGATAGTAGTAGTTTTTCTTTTTAAATATTATGAAATTCGTCACAAGAAAGATCCCAAAATATCTTTAGTTTGAAAAAGCTCCGTTCGGAGAGCGAAATTCTCCTTCGGAACTGTGCGTTGTGCAAATTTATGAAGGCGGGAGGGCGAATGCGTACTTAGCGCTTACTCATTTCGCTGGCGACTGAGCCGCGAGACGTGTAACCGCTCAGTGTCAACCGTCAACGGGGCGATCGCAGCACGACCAGCGAAAGCTCAAGCTCAGTCTGCTGTCGGCAGGGGGAAAGACACAGCGATAACAACGGCAAACACACTACCCACAGAGCTAAGATTTTCGTTTCGTATTTTCTTCTTCTTTGAAAGTTCAAGTTGACTCATCGTCGCCGCTGCAGGCAAGCAGGTAGCAGGCAGCAGCGGAGGTAGATTTAGATACCAACCTAAGTTCTGTCGTGTTTTTCAGGCTGCCTACTGCCTTTACCCGTGGAGCTGTCGAGTGGCGAAGCTTTTACTGTTGGATTGATTTAGAGCGCGGTCTGCGCTGTCGTCGTTTTTTGCGTTTGTTTTCTCTTGTTAGACTGGAGCTTCCGATGAACCCAAATATCGTATATAAAGGCCGCAAGGGTAGCAGCGGCGAATGCGTCTCACTGAACCGAAAGCGCGCCTTGGCCGACTTTGGAGGTCCCCATTTTCCTATTGAACACAAAAAGAATTTTTTTTTACCCAATTGCAAAGTGTTCCGCAGCATTTATCGCTGCTTCGGTCTAATCAGTTGCCAAGATATTGCCTTCTTGTTCTTCGCCGTATTGTAGTCGCTCCCCTGCATAGTGTGAAAGAGTGTATCGCGGCGCTTGTTTTTTTGTATTTTTATTGCCAAAATTTTCGTATATTTGATAAGGAGTTGCAGTTCTTATCAGTCGCTCGCTCCGTTCCGTACAGATTTTCAATTGCGAGTGTGCGACAATTTCCAGAAAATAGGTGAGCAATTATATTATTTTACATTCGCACTCGCATATTCGCATTAATTTAATATTCGGTCTGTATTTCAAAGGTGCGTTTCGAATTACAATTGGTATGTTTATTAACATTTTCATATAGCGGTTTAATGCTTACAACAAAAATATTAACAAAAAGGATAACTAAAAATACGATTTGATTTAATGTCTAATTTGAACCAGAGACACATATAAATTCAAGTGAGTCGATATTTTTCTCTCAAAAGCAGTCGAAAACACAAATTTGTTTAGTTTCAGCTGCATATGATTCACTTGCAGAATTCCACCCGTGGTGACTTGTGTGTATTATTTTGTCTCACAAAAAGAGGCTTTTTAGAGGTTGTTTAAACGGTCCAGCTAACGCAAAAGCAAAACGCTAGAGCAAAAATATTTTTGCAATCATAAAAAAAAATTCAATTTTTCGTGGGACACCCTAATATTCATACTTCAAATTTAGAAAATTATTCATGATTTCTATAAATTCTATTCTACTGTTGTCGGTAACGTTGGAAACGTAGAAAATTTATTATAAATGGATCAAAATTTTTTTGTTAATAAAGATGGAATACATCATCTGGATAGGTTTTTATTGTTTCAAAGTACATAATTATTTACTTTCGGGATCGATCTCTTTTTATTTCTCTCTTTCAACAAGGTTTTTACCACGACATATCTCATTTACACTTGTTTTATTCTTTCTTTATTAAAATTCATTAAAAGATTCTCCCTTCGAGGATCGCAACTATCAATAAATACGTTCACCAAAATTTCCATCTTGAATCGCGTTCGTTTATGCAAAATAAGTTTCTACAGTCAACCTGCAGAAGAAGAGCAGTTGAATCAGCTGATCGGGCAGTGGCAACTAAAGTTGACTACATTGCTGCTGCCGCTGCACGAATTTCCCGCATTTACGAACGTACCTAAGATGTTCTGGTAAGAGTATTTGCATCTGTACTGACAGTCAGGCTGCAGTCATGGCCTTGTTCAACCCAATCACCACCTTCAAGACAGTTAAAGAGTATAAAGCTAAGCTAAACAGCATAGGCTTTCACAACTCACTCGCCCTTCCTGGGTACCGGGGCGATTTGGCGTGTCCGCAAATGAAGTGCTCGATGAACTTGCAAGGCTAGATCCTGAAGTCCACTTTGTGGGCCTTGAGCCTGTCATCTGTCATAAACTTCTAGATGGCGTCCTGGGTCACATCTCCGACACCCACTTCTTATGCGAGTATCCCGCCTTTTCTAGGTCGGTTGCAGTTGCTGGAGCCAGACCAACTATGTTCTTTGCCACAATGGAAAATCCTCCGTTTTGCAAAAAGCTCAGCAAGATTTTATAAAAGTTTTTTAATTTACTTATCAGTACAATGGATAAACGCCTGTCTGCGTGCTGACAGATTTTCCTTATTCCGACAAAATAAGAAATACAAAAAGTATGCATAAGTTTATACCATACTAGGGACTTTGCGAATTTATATTTCCATACTCAAGTGCGAATATACGTTTTAAATTTGATATTCGAACTTGTATGCCTTGTGTATTTTAATAAAAAGTTTAGAGGTATTTAGAAATCATACTAATAGATGAGGAATCTATGGAAATCTAACTGTTAAGAAAATATTCAAGTCATTTAATCATTGCATAAGTTTGAGTACATTATAACCAAAACGGTGCACATTTCCACCAAACTAAAATAACAAATTATTATATTCCCAATGGACATACCTCTTTGGCAATCTGATCTAGGGCTTGATCCTCAGCATTTACGCGTGAATTACCCCGTCGTCGGCCCACAGCATTAGCGCTGTCCATTCTTTTTGAAGCTTGAGGGGGTTTCTTCTAGTAAATATACTTCAAAAAGCTGAAATTACGAGGGAATAAGTGAAAATTGCTATGAATTTGCCTGTTGACACCATACCTTTGGTTAAAAACCCTGCACAGGAAAAAATCGAAAATACTACTTTCTCTCTGTATAGAGAGAAACGCTAGTAGGACAAATTCTTGCCCGTAGCGCCTTGCGGTCGTGGTGTCTGCTGCTAAACGGATGACATATAAGGAAGCTCGTCGTTCGTCGTTCTCACCAAATACTCTGAAGCTATAAATGGAGCTCAGTTGTACGGTTGGATTAGAGGTCAGCCAGTCACTCAGCACTGGTATCCGTGCGAATGGAAATAGCCACTTAGTGGGGATTAGATATGGACCATAAGCACGCGTGGAAGATGCAAGAGAAAGGCACGCCAGCTTTAACTGCAGCGATAGATCGATTAATTGGCAGAAGCGAAACGACGGGTGGGTTGGCGTTATGTACTTGACGGAATATTGTTGCTACGGCTGGGATTGTAGCGTTGCACAGAATGTGATAGCGTGCGGGCAATAGCTTTTGATTTGACGTAATGGAAACACTTGCAGGTTTATTCGGCAAACATGGCGTGATGTACACTTTTTACAAAACTGTGCACATATTTTTGTTTTCTTCGCTTTTGCCCGAACTACCGCTTGTCTCCGGCCGTGGGCCGATCCTATTGAAACGCACAAACACACACGCGAATCTCACAGGAGCAAGCTATATGCAGTTTCTGGTGGATTTCTAATTATAAAGTGTTTTGAGATGTGCCGTTTAAGTTGTGCAAATCTTTTTTTCCGGATTTGTTCAATTTTTTAGAATTTCTTTGACACACATCCAGGGTTGGGCTGGGCCAAAATAAAAACGTACCCCATATTTAAAAAAAGCGTACCTACGAACCTGTTATACGAATTCAATTATATCAGTTTGTAAATGCCTTTATTGTTTTATTGTGGCTATTTTGTCATATAATTGAATCCCTAAGCTGTATCAACTTCAATTGATTTACACATTCATGTTGCAGTAGCTATTTGCAACAGCAAAAACAAAGGCTACTGTCGCGGTTGCTAGTAAATGGACCATGATCTGTTTGATATTTCGTACATTTCAAGTTTCAAGAAAATTTAATTTTTAAAATCAAATAGTAAATCCAAATCTCTGTACAACTCCGTGCCGTTGTTTAAACCAAAGAAAACAAATATTCAGTAAATTATACCGTGAGCCAAGATACCATTTTCTTCATTTCGAAATACAACTCTGTAATGAAAGGTATTAAATTTGAAGCAGCTACGAAATGTACTAAGAAATTGACGTTTGACTCATTGTACGAAACAAAAGAAGATTGAGTAAAATTGATTGCAAATTTCCTCTTACTTATATGTATAAAATCAAAGAAAAGTTTTAGTGTTTGCAATAAACTTTTTAAATACAACAGGAATCGCATTATTGTAACACAGATTCCAGTACAATCAGCAGTAACAACATCGGCACCGCCAGCACGAACCAATACAGAAGGATAGAGAGCAATGGCAAAAAAGACTTATGATCTGCTATTCAAACTGTTGCTAATCGGAGATTCAGGCGTAGGAAAGACCTGCATCCTATTCCGTTTTTCAGACGACGCGTTCACATCCACATTCATTTCCACAATAGGTAAGCTCGAATTAAAATGAAATGGGCGTCCGCAAACCAATCTTTAGTGCTTACGTTACGAAGGGTGTGGCAAAGCGGGCAAAGCGACACTTGCCTGCAGCAGGATAAACAAGCTCGGGCAAGAAAACTTCAAAATTTGAATTTATGCTGAAAGATAAATATACATAAATCGAAAAAACTTTTGAATTGTCATCACACTGCTCCGGCCAAAGTCATTAATAAGACGAATTATTTTGTTATTGTGAGTGCTATCTCGAGTATCTATTTCTGAAGGAATTAAGTTGATGCCTTGCAGAGACGCTTTACGTAGCATAGGGCTTGACCCTAATCATTAAACTTAACTTTAATTAATTGGTTGTTTATTTACGCAGCAGCGGTTTTTATTGCATAAACATAGGACAGTGTTGCATTTCCTACAAATAGGAATGAAACTGAATTGGTTCAGCAAATCAAATTTTATTATTTTGATGTAGTTCTTTCTTTCCTGCTTTCCCACAGGAATTGATTTTAAGATTAAGACAGTCGACCTCAGGGGTAAAAAGATCAAACTGCAAATATGGGACACTGCCGGTCAGGAGCGATTCCACACAATAACAACTTCCTACTATCGTGGTGCCATGGGCATTATGCTGGTCTACGACATAACAAACGAGAAGAGCTTCGAGAATATAGTGAAATGGTTACGAAATATAGATGAGGTAAACCGTTGATACTTTATAATATGAAACAATTATTTACATGTGAGTACATATGTACATTCTTCTAGCACGCCAATGAGGATGTTGAGAAAATGATACTGGGCAACAAATGCGATATGACAGACAAACGTATTGTGACCAAAGAGCGTGGTGAAGCTGTATGTTTTGATATCAGTTAACTGAGTGAACGATCGGCTATATATTTGCTCAATTATTATTTTAAAGATTGCACGAGAGCATGGCATACGCTTCATGGAAACATCCGCCAAGTCTAACATAAATATTGAACGCGCCTTTTGCGAACTAGCCGAAGCTATTCTGGACAAAACATCCGGACGAGAATCTTCTGAGAATCCGGAACGTGTGGTAGTTGACCGTCGAAATAACGAAAAGGCGCCCGCTTACAAGAGCTGCTGTTCTTAAGTTAATTTCATTTGCAATGAAGGCAGAAGTAATGAAAAATAGAATCAACCAGGCAAACTCAATACCATTTTATATACATATATATAAAATTTACCTACTTTTACTACTACTGCTAATTATTAAATGTAAAATTTTATCTTTGAAATACGTTTTGCAAACAACCTCTCGCGAAACAAACACTCCCAGCCAATCAAACTTGTGGAAAACAATTTTAATATCAACTGTATGTAATATCAGAACTTAATTTTCTTACAAAACTTATAATTGTAAGATTGTAAGGCTGGCTGACATGTGACTGACCAGAGAACGTCCACACGTGTAAATCTGCATCGGTTGCAGTTAGGAGCTAATAAGTAGGAAATCGTAAGTAGATACCGAAATTGGCTTCGCATATGAAAGCAAGTCAGCAACAGATAATATAAATACATTCAACATTTTATCAACGAATATAACTGAAGCAATTTTTATACACTGTACTAAGCACAAATCATACCAAACCAACATATTACTGCTATCAGTTTCCGCTTTACCAGTTTTGAAACGGTTTGTACGTCTTTTAAATGATTGTAGTTGGACGTACATACATATCTAGTGCACTGTTTCTCCTACTATTGCAACTTCATTTTGGAATATTTGTTATATTTTTATAGAGGAAAAGGAATACTGAATTATCATATTATTTAAATAATTTTTTTAGCGTGGCCTTCCTCAGCCGAACTTTTTAATCGCGCGAATAATTTATTTCTGGCGGCGTCATTGCTTACTCGCTTAATTTCCGTGTTGTTTTAAAAAATTTGAAATAAATTCAATACATACTATATATATATGAAAGTTTTTTAAATTTTATTACCAAACGTATGTATGCAATATATTACTTTATTTACTTTTAATAAAATTAAACATTGTATTCATTAGATTGCCGAGCCAAGAACTTAAAATAAATCTGGCGCATTTGACTGTTTGTAATTACTGGGACTTCTTTTCGTCTCCTTTACCCTTGCCGGTAGCACAGGCGCTATCTTCTTTGAAGTGAAGAAATACAAAGGAGAAAATGAAGAGGCCAATCATCATGGAGAAGGCGCTAGTGTAGTAAGGATAAGCACTTGGTATGAAGCGCTCATACTGGGTATGTTCTAGCGGCCGTACGGACACTTGTGTACTATTGTATAGGTGCGTGTAGCCGACGCGGTCGTAATTCACCTTAAACTGGTAGACACCGTACACGTCGGGTATTTCGAATTTGACCTCGTACCGTCCGCCGGCCACCTGCTTGAGGATGGTGCGCACGAAAGGATCGATACGTACGAATTCCAGTTGCAAATCGTTAGCCTTGAATGGCTGCCATTTATCCTGAACAAGTTCCTCGATAGTTATTGTGTAGACTACGGGGTCGGTGATGGTATAGGCCTGCTCCGGCGGCTGTGTCTCGCCTTCCTTATGATGATTAACTGCAGCCACTTTTAGTCGGCCGCTTTCGCCGAACACCCACTTGCTGATGGCGGTAGCTACGGCACGGTTGCTAGCCTGCTTGTGGAAACTACCACTCAATGCATTTTGAACGGCTGCCGTAAATGCTTCGTCTGAAAAGAAATGTAACGAGCCGGAGAAGACAACGCGAGCATTGTTGCGCGTTGTTGTTAGTAGTGTACCGCGGCCAATGGCATGTGGGTATTCGTCAACTGGTTTTTCGGGGTTGTAACTGTAGGCAGTGCTCTCTGCGGTCAATAATTTCAGCATAAGTGGGTTTTCGTTATCGGCAAGAAGACCTGTTCCACGATAGAGTAGAGGCGGCGCTTCTTTCTGGCGACTGTTGTCGCCGACAATAGTGGGAGCGTTAATTAGATTGCTTGCCGCTGCCAGGATAGTTGTATGGTCACCCGTATCGGAAGCATCATAGTTCAAGTGATCGATAACGGAAGCACCTTCTTCGTCTACCTCGAAGCCACACTCAGAAGCGAACTCCCGTAAAGCATCTCCCGACTGTTCGCTGCCGGCAATTAAGACATTACCGCCATCATCAACAAACTGTGTCAACTTCTCCACGCTCAATTCACCACCGAATTCCTCCACGCTGGGCGCAAAGACAATAACATTTTTGTAGAGATATTCGCCATAACGGGACAGCAGTAGTCCGGAGTCATCCGCCAATTTGTATGTTAATTTGAAACCGCGTTCTAAATTAAGAAAAAACTTGTTTTTCTCCACGTCATAACTGGACGACTTTACTTACCTTGGAGCGACTTGAAGAATAATGAATGCGTTTCGCGTATAGCTAGATTGTCCACCAAAACGAGCGTTTCTGCGTCAGACTCCAAAACAGCGTTAATTTGCAGTGCATTTACTGCTAACAATATAAAAGCAAATAATTTCCACATTTTCACCGATATAATCTACAGCTACTGCGAAAGAAATAAGTAACCGGCAGAGTTGCCACAACCGAGAAATATTTTCTATCGAACTAACCTGAAAAATCTGGCCCTCATTGTGAAAATTATTGCTGACAAAATAACAGAAACTAGTGTATCAATTTATCACAATTCCGCTCAAATATTTACAGCAGGAGTCTTGCCAAAAAAATGTTTACAATCGACAGACTTTTTTCATATCTAACATTTGTTGGTTTTTAAACGAAAAAGATACACCAAGCTCCCTGAAAATCTACCACACCGTAATCAAATCTACCAATCTACCAAAAATGAAGATTAAAAATAAATCTACAAAAACGGCAACACTGGCAACCGGCAACAATTCTAAAATTCTAATATGGCCGATTCCAGTGTTATCGTCTTCACTTCAATCGCAGTGTTTCATTTAATTCCACTCAGTTCCACTCCTATTTTTCAAAAATTGTAAACTACGGTTTCCGATTCATGAATTATTTGAATCTTTGTAATTTACATTAATGCGAAGATCCCGCATTGAAAGTTGAAACAAAAAGAATGGCAAACGGCAGGTTTTTGTATGCAGCAATAGGATTTAAGGCTTGGTGAACTGAATCGTACAGTGGAATCGTCTCTTGGGCTGTGAGACCAACTTCGTGTCACATGGCACTCAACGTGATATACATCTATGTAGTACATATATTTATTATTATTGAATGTCCCTTGTACACTACAATACATTTTATTTGATACAAGTCGAACAAATAATATAAATTGAATGCTTCAATTGCCAAATCGATTAACTCCAAATTCACAATTTGATTAAATTGTAATTCCAAAACACTTTATTTACGTATAAATGTATAATATTCAAAACAAATTTCTCTGATAATAAGTAAAGATAAGAAGTATTATTATCAGATAAAGTTGTTTTGAATATTATACAATTATGAATCAATAAAGTGTTTTGATTTTAAAATTTTATCAAATTCAGAAATTGGAGTTAACGATTTGTCAAGTAAAGCATTCAATGGCAGGGACCGTCTCTTACCAAACTCACCTCCGCTTCGTGTGAAAACTTTAATATCGCAATATACGCATGGAAAGTTAGCTTTCTTGGAGGTGTACAAACTTTCTTTTTAATTCGGACCAATACAACGACGAAACAAAATTAGCTGGAGTTCTCTGGAGTGCGATAGTTTCCTAAATAAATCATCTTGATGAAATGTAATAAATCCTATTAACCCTTATCTAAGAACTCTCGAGTATCTTCTTGTCTACGGCCCGCCGTATCTATGTATATCTCGCTTAACCTACCTAGCTTACTGGGGTGAAGGATACCTCAAAGCTTGAAATCAGGTTCCTACTGACGTTCGCCAGAAAATTTAGCATTCTGACTGATCACTACTTCGATGAATCAAAAACGGATTTCCATCTGATATCGGTGTGTATATGTTGCCTATTCGGCCTACGAGTATAAATTAACGTAACCTTAGTTCCTCTGACAATTTATAAAAAACCAAATTGAAAATTTCGGCAGAACTGCAGCTAAACATTATTTACAGATCTTATATATAAAACATTGTTGTAATTTTTTCGATTTACGTTTGTTTTCTAAAAAATTCGAATCTTTTTAAATTACAAATTTGTTGATGTACTTATTCTGAATAAAATCAATTGCGAAACCTCATAATTTTTTCTGCAGCAATCCCGGGATTGCCAAGCCTTGTAGTAGGAAAACGCTACTACGGAAGGCTGCAAAACATGTTTTGCGAAGTAAACTTGTTCCAAAGTTATTCCTACCATTCCATTCACGTTGTGATAACGGTACGAGAAGGTCTGTCTATATACATACATATGTACTTACGTACATATTTTTTTTCCATAGAAACGAACTGAAAATGCAATTAAAAACGCGGAAACGGAAACACTTCATTCTGAGTCAATTTTATTAAGATTTACTTTATTCTGTGCCTCCACCTCTACTCTGACTTCGTCGGTTGGAAGATGCGATTCCTCTTAGTTTCTACAAGTATACCGCATTCGGCGGCTCTGCACTGATGTCAGCTATTTGGGGAGCAAGAGGCTGTGTTAGTGGCTCTGTGCGCATAAAGTTAAATATCCCTACATACCCTTGACCGTGTAATCCACAGCGCCGACGGTGTAGCGTATTGTGAGATACTTCTGCTCCGCCAGCTTTAGTGAGAAGAAGCCCTGAGTAGTGTGTGCTCCTGCAATGTTTGATGCAGAGTCCTTTTGGTAGAAGATCAAGTTATTGCTTAACTCCGCGCTGCAAAAGAACGCAGGAATCTGTAAATGGGGCGATGCAAATTGGAGCGGGAGTACTTACACCAGTTCGCGACTACCGTCTTCATTTTGGTTGCTATTTTGCGCCACGATTTCCAAAGCTTTATCCTGTCTGGTTCCGGGTGGCTTGATCGGCACCAGCGACTCACAACGACACATCAGCTTCTGCGATAGCGGACATGAAGCGGCATTCGACACAGCCGGTTGAGCACTTTGTCCAAAGCCGAAATTTCCGAGCAGCCCATTAAAGCCGCTTCCCAGTCCGCCCGGCCCGAAAAGAGCACCCTGCTGTCCACTCAGACCTGGAATATTGCCCACCAGTGTGCCTATTATGGGGAAGTTTGGCAGGAAGCCAGGCTGTGGTTGTGGCTGCGGCTGGGCTGGCGCTGCTGCAGCGTCGTAGTACACGGGAATGGTGAATGATGGCTGAGAGTGACGGATGACGGTTTGTCAGAGAATCGTGCTCATTAAACTGCAGAAGACGTCTTCCCGCGGACTTACCAGTTGCCTTTTTTCCTGCTGTGGTTCCGCGTCTTTTGTGTATGCTTCAGAGCCGTGAGCCGAATCTTCGTTAGTGTTTGCGGAAGACGATGTCGTGTTTGACCACACCAAAGCCAAGAGCACCAGTGTCCAGAACGTGTGCAACATTGTAAGAATTCAACCGAAACTTGAGAGAAAGCAAAACAGCGACTGTGGCTCTTTCGGCAGGGCGAACCTTTTATACCGTCCTATGGACATTTCAGCAGTGACTCGTTCCAGTAAAAGTTCTGCCCGCGGCATAAAATATTTGGAAATTTTATAGAGGTTTACCGTTATATTCCGCAGAGAGAGAGAGATAATGTGTGAGAGAGAGATAGAGATGAGGCCGTTCCCGTACTGTCCACGAATTTACATTTTTGCTTACATACTGTAGTAACTCATCTATGGAGTTATGCCCGTATAAGTACAAACGCATATGCGCATTTGAATATAAATTTGTAAGTATATATATACATACATAGAGTGCTACTTCCTTCAATGCAACTCCTCAATAATCTCAACACCTTCATTATTTACGTGTCAAATTAAAAAAAAATAGCTTAAAGTTAAAATATATCATTTATAGAGTTAATTAATTAGGAGAAAAGAATGTTGTACTAGCAAAATTGAGCATATGGAGGCATGAAATGATTTCTTTATTGTTCGTAAATTACAATCATTTTGATATAATGTTTAGTTATTCAAAAGAATAGTGCATTTTTTTTGGACCAATAAAAACTGAAAGTATACGAATATGTATTTTATTTATGTTAGACGTGGACAATACATTTTCGCCGATATTCGGACATCGTTGGGCAGAGTATAAGCTATGAAATAATCTATAAGTTTTCCATATAACTGCATCAGAAGAAATTTTCAACTCGATATTTCGAACTGCCGTCGTTTTTGCAAATGCCTTGATTTCGATAAGTAGCGTTGAGCGAGGTAGCACTGTACTCGTATTATTGTGCATTCGTATGCGAATAACCGAATTAAAAATCTACGTGGGAATCAAGAAATGGGACGAAAATGCAATCGCTTCATCGACCCAAGCCTCCTTGTCCACCGATTTCAAATTTTAACGTATTCCAAGAAGAGGCATTAATAGTGGCTAAAAATACATTGGCAGTAAATATTTTGCGCTTAAATATGGCGCGAAGAATAAGCAATCAAACGCAAGAACAGAGCGGCGACATGGCAGAGGGGAAGACATGTTCGTACGGCCATAAATTCAGTGAAGTCCGATTCAAATTGCGGAGAAGGGAGTATGTAACGAAGGCCGGTCGATCAGCCGGAAAGTGGGTCACTTTGAATGCAGGTAGAATATTTGACATGGCGTCGGAGTGGAAGTCGGAACGGGAGTAGGGGCGGGTGCAAGTTCTGTTGCGGAAAAGTGGTATAAATACCACGGCAGAGTCAGGCACAAATGGTTCTCCAGCCTTATACGCGATCGTGCTGCTTGAACGTGATGGCGACTCTAACCACGCTCCTGAACTTGGGGCTTGTGCTCGTAGTGCTGCGGGAAGGTGTTTCCGCATTGCCCGTAAGCGTGCATTGGCCAAACTCGGACACTGCCAACACTCCCTGCTCCTTGGTGTTCAACATACAGAAAACAGCGCAGGGCGTTCCGAACTTGCTGAGCATATCGATGCCACCACTGGAAGCGCTGATTGACAGCACCGACAGCGGCATGAGAAAGGGCGCGTGTAATCTGATATTTGCCTTGCAGCCGTCCACTCCGCAGACTGCGGAGCTGCCAACAGCTGTCGTAGCCGAGAGCGCTGGGTCGCAGCCACTGCACGAAGAGCAGCTGGCCGTGTGGCCGGAGGAGCAGGATTTTACTGACATAGTAGAGCAGAGCGAGGCAGAGGGTATGGGCGTTCCAGCTCAGGCGCCGCTTTTCGAGGAGCAGTTGGTCGTTTTCCCCGACCTAGGCGACGAGCAAGACAACTACGAGGAGACGGACGATTACGGACCGAGCACTGTGAAACCGCCTGTGGCAGAGGAACCGCCAATTGAGGTGCTCGAGAACTTCCAGACAACGCACCCCAACGGAACAATCGAATACAAGTAAGTGTGGCATATTCGAGGAGACTGCGGAGCTGTACAGGATTTATCTTTGTCTTCGGCAGGCTCGTGCTCAGTAACGGCGTGGTGAACTACAAGAAGCTGTACACAAAAACCGTGAACGGGAAGGTGGTGCCAGTGCAGGAGGGCTATGACTCTTTGCCCATTGCCGGACGAGAAGGCGAGTTCCAAACACAGTACTACATCGCCGATGAGGATGGCTTTAACGTATACAAGGGTAATGGAGCGCGGGGGACGATTAAATGTCTCGCACTCGATGGTAGTTAAATGCAATTTCCGTTTCTCTTCGCAGTTGAGCACAGCTTCCGCAAGCCTAAGTTGCCAGTCTTCTTGGATTACAAGCAGCGGATGGCGCTGGGGAAGAACAACAGTCGAAGGTGATGCGTGAGAGTATGGAAATAAAAAGGTAATAATCCAACAGAAATAAAGTGGACTTTTATTTGGTGGGGTTGGGATGCAGGGGTTTTCGTATTTTCTGGCTGCCACATATACGTGCACATAAGGCATGAATGTATGCATAAGACATCAGTTGCAGGCACATTATACCTACCTTTAATGACCGCCAAAGCTGCACTCTGCACTGAAACAATAAAAGTCAAACATCGAACGAGGACACACAAAAGCTTAATAAAGGGCCATAAAAGATGACGACAATGAATAAAAATGAAGCACGAAGACAACATCGGCCGAAGTCGCCACCGCAGCCGTGGCCGCTGTAGCCGCATGAAGGATATTGGCAATGGCATTTGTAGTGGCAGCGGCAATAAAAACACTCGCAAAACGACAAACCGGAAGGTTTGTGCGCCCGGCCCGAAGAACAATAAACCATTTTTGGAGAGAACATTGCGATGGCATTATAATATTTAAATTATTCATTTGACGACGCTGGCGTTACTTGGGACAGAGACAATCGCTCCCATCCACAAAAAATAGGAAGAGAAAAGTCAATCCTCGAAGAACTTGAATATTACATTACGATGGACACTCAGGTAGACAGAACGACAGATTTACGGATAGAGACAGACAGACAGACAGACAGACAGACAGACAGACAGACAGACAGACAGACAGACAGACAGACAGACAGACAGACAGACAGACAGACAGACAGACAAACAGACACACAGACAGAAAAAAATCTTGACTAAAGAAAATATTTAGTGTGGATATAAAACCCGCTCAAAATTGATACATTTTTTACACATTTTCAATGCTGGAATATGCCACCGAAAACATTTAAAAAGTAAGTTGAATCTACCAAAAATTCAAGTTTTGTGATTATAATTTATCAATGTAAATTTTCGTCATGATTTAAAAATTGGAAAATAAAAAATTTAAGTAGCAGAAATGTATAAAATGTGTAAAGATGTGTTGTTGGAATTTTTTTTCGTATTTTAGAAAAGAATATAATTTTTAAATAGGTCTACACACGCTTTTTCGACCTAAATTGCTATTACACAGTATGCATCATGGAGAGAAGTTATGAAAGTGCAAAAGAGCAAAACAATCATTCAAATTTTTTTTAAAAGTTTACCAATATCAGCGTGACAAACAAAAAATTTGTTGAATTGCAGTCAGGCTTATGGTGAAAAAAAACAACTTAATTAAAACCGACTGCAGATTTGAGCTCAGAGTCAGAAAACTTCTTCTAATTTTGTCCTGCCGTTGTATACAATCGAATCGCTGTGCGCTGTTTAATTAGTTGTTGTTGTGAATTCAATATAATCTGATCTGCCGATCAGTATTACGGGAAGGCATGCATTTTTATAAAAAACTTGGATTGCATTTTAATTGAGCTCAGTTTTCGGTATAAAAGCTGGTAGCTCTTCTTTGACGCCGAACAGTCCTTTGTGAGCAGCGAGCAAGAAGCTGGAACAATGAATGGTATCAAGTACTTAACTGTGTTCTTGACACTCGCCGCGTTCGCCGCTACTGCGGCGAGCATTGCGTCAGATACCGCATTCCGGTCTACTGTAGCTGCTCAAAGGCAGAGCTACTACGAAGTTGGTCAGGACGGACGTTATGTAATGAGGTGCGCAATCAACGCCATGCCCGAGGACACGGCCAACAGTCCGGTCTGAGGAACATATAGAATCGGTATATGCGTTCAATTACTTTGTGTGTGTGTGTAGGTATGAGACACCAGGAGGCATAATACACTACGAGACGGGCTACCAGCGCGTCACGGTAGATGGCAGGAAGTATCAAGTGAAGGAGGGCTACTATATCTACCCCACGCCCGATGGCAGGAAAGTGCGTCTGTCCTATTTCGCGGACATTGACGGCTTTCGCGTGCTGAGCTGTGAGCTATACTCGTATCCTTCTAATGTTCAAGCCGGAATTACTCCACCCTTTTTCCACAGATGATATACGCGAAAGCACAGCCGCAGCAGACGAGCAGAGTACATTAAAGTGAAGGACTACTTACTACAGCTGCAGAATAAAAGGTTGATTCAATTTCAAAACTGACACATTGTAGTTCAACCGGCTTTGCCGTTTGCGTTTTGGTTTTTTTGTGGTTTTTAAATAATAAATTAAAATATTAAAATATCAAATTAAAAATGAAACAATATTAAATCAAAAATAGGTGAATACTAAAATAGAAATCAATATTAAATTCAAATTGAAAATGAGGAACTGATAGGATTATATGATTGGTTGAAAAGGAACAAATTATGGAGGGAGATTGCGGAAAATGAATTCCGAAATATTGCATAAGCATACAAGAGAGCCTTGAAATTTTCCTTCAGATTTTGAGCGTCCTGCAATTCCGAAACGCAAACATGAAAAAGTTCTTCATTGAGCGGCAGGTTGTTGCAGTTCACGGCAGAAGTGTGCCAAGCTATTACACGAACTCACACCGCTCACTTCGGTGCCCAACGTGGCAACAGAAAATCCAAGACGAATAAGCCTCACACTTACAAGTAAAGCGTACAAGAAAGCGGCGAGATCAATCATTTTCCCTGCGCGAGCACTTTGCCGCAAGCCAGGACTGTTTGACGGACACGGAGGGCCGCATGTGAATCGCGCTCGGCGGTGCGGGAAGTGTATTCCTCCGAGTGCAGCACGGATGCATGCTAAATGTTGCAACTATTGCCACCCAGAAGCCGTAGTCGAAGGCATCAGGAAGCCGTGAGCACTTGTCCAAGACGTGGAGTGCTGGTGAGTAAATTCTGCCCTGTGCAATTGGACGCAGTGATCCGGCAAGATGGACAAGTGGGCGGACAGACGCCCGCTCGCCCGCTCTAGGTGCATGCTTCCTGCGTCCGGAGTGGCCGCTAGTACATACATATGTATGTTGTTCATACGCCCCAGCTGCAATCCAGAGCTCGGTGCCCGGATGTCGACTTCTGCTACGCGCGCACTTCCTCTGCATTCATTGTTCATGTCGCCCGATTCGGGTGAGTTGATTTGTCTGTTCGGTGACTTGTTGGCTCTGAGCTTGAGACAGAGACTGACATGGTACATTAAGGCCAAGCACCTGATCCCCGATAGTACTTTAATTGCTTACAGTAAGAGCGGTACTCGCAAATGTTTGCCGACACGCCTACTAGCGGCGATGGCTTAATTGGGCTCGCTAGCGGAAGAACGTTTTGATTGTTGACCTTGAAAGGACTTCCCTCGCTTTAAAAAAGACACTTCGTCCGACAAAATATTTCCCGAATGCAGATTTGATGAGCTCTGACAAGCGCTCGCCCACTCGTTGCAAGTCGCGGCGTGGTGCGGCGCCTTTTGTGTTATTTTAATTTAAGGCTCCGACCTGTGGCGGAAACGCGTAACAGTGTGTTAATATTTGGAGAAACGCGCTGACTGCAAACTCGATGCAGCCGTATTTACAAACCACAAGCGACGCGTCCCCATTTCAGCGAGTCCTGCGTCCCGGCGGCATTGCTATCGCCGGCGCGAGGTTCAGGTCGCCGCGCGCTCACGGATGCGACGGCAATAACAATTGCCATATTTACCCGCAGACAGAACTCACGTACATCGCACAGTGATTGGATCCCATACAACGATGTTACAAAATTCGAGTGCTGTGATGGTTTCGGTAAGCTATAGTAGAAGAATCATAAGTTTACAATTTTATACCCGGCATCTAAGGTAATATGGTACTATAAAAACTTTGTGCGAAAATTTGTAATTCTTTGAAGGGACCGTCCTAGTGACAAATTACATTACTACTATATTATGAAGGGTTTCCCTTTGAGTTGGGGATATTTTAGGTACTAGTATCAAAATGGGTCGGAAAGCACTTCATACTGATGAGGAAAGGAGTGTAATGCAGAAAACTATTATTTGGCGAGAACAGATCAACTATCAATCATTGCAAGCATCCAAAACGCTCAAAAGATAATTGTATGAAATTCAAAATTTATTGGCATCCACTCTCACGAAATTTACCTTCGGAAAAATTGCATGGGACTTATTTCTATAATTTCTTTTGAATTTTGTTGAATGCCCCCGTCTCTGCGTGCAATTTTTATTTGAAAAAAATTGATTTCATAACATAATTACCAAGTAATTATTCATGAGATAAGTTTTGAAAACTGAAAACTGGCCTAATTGACTGGGCCCGACTGGAAGAACTTCCTCCACACAAAAAATTTTGTTTTGATGGAATTTTTTATATTTCTTTTGTCTTGATGTTTTAACACAACAGGCTGAAAAATGAAAATTCCGAAAATACTGAATAAATAGATGTGGCTGCGACGAGAGGAAGTCCCGGGCGGCTGTATCTAGAAGTGATCGCCTCTGTGCGTTGTTGTGGGCGGGACGCGGGTAAACGGTGTTAGGGATCCTTCGGGTTGGTTCTTGTACTGCGGCACGTCGATGGAGCGCGGCAGGTTCGGGTAGACTTGGGGCGTTATGGCTGCAAAAAGAGGAAAATAGAAACGTATTTCGTGGACTGAGGGGATGTGTTGATATGTACTCACATTGATTTTGTCGGTAGCCATTTTGATCGGCATTGTAGAAGACCGTCACGTAGCGTCCGTCCGGAGAGCGGTACGAGTAGTAGCCGACGACAGTGAGTATCTTGACTTTGTCGATGAGCAGGAAGTAGCCTCGTTCGTAGCGCGCCGAGCCGTCGGCTAGCTCGTAGCGGAATTCATAACTGCCGTCCGGGTACCGGTGGCTGAAGCGGTCCAGCACCCGGTTCTCGGGGTCGCCATCCAGCGGCCTGTGCGGCTTCTGCGGTCGATTTTTGTCGCTTAGCGCTCCCGCGCCTGCAGCCAAGATGATCGGCCCAATGGTCGGCGCATAGGCGGGGTTGCTGGCTCCAAAGTGCGTTGTCTGTAGTTGTTGCTGCTGCTGCTGTTGATTGCTGTTGTAGTTGTAGTTGGTGATAGCCGCCTCGGCGCTGAGCAGAAGACAAATCGCCAAGGACAAAGCGCTCCTCAAGAAGGCAGCCATACTTCGTCGCTCGTTCGGGTTTGCTGATCCTTGCTTCTAACTCGCGCACACGCTGACTGAACACTCACGTAGGTGTGTCTGGTGGATCTTGCCGCAAGTGTTTAATTCAAAATTGCGCATTGTTCGGCTTTTATAGCGACTTGGCGGGCCGAAAACGAGATGAAATGAAGACGTCAAAATTCAGTACACTTCATCATATAATGAAGCCATCGCCACGTCGTCTGCGTATGCCGCAGCGTCAGCGTTGGTTTCAGCTGTGGCAGCAGCAGACGGGATCGCGGTCACCGGCACTGGCATGAGTACGCGCGCCGGTATGGATGCCGGCAGCAAGTGAGCGTTTTTGCGTAGCGTGGCGCTGTTGTGGTCGCGAAACCCGCTAATAATTCTTGAATATATTTTTGAGCGTGACGCGTTTCGATTGTTCCCGTTCCATAAAATATACAGCCGAGCGCTGGCAAGCCCAAGCGATGCGTTCTGCCGCCACAGGCGAGTGGCGGAGCGGTATGGAGTGGCGCGACGCAGATGTGCTAATAACGAAACCACTTAAAAGTTATTTTTCGAGCCCCATCCTCCATCTCCGCTTTCGGATCTGCCGCTTATCAGGACACATCTGCAGCACACCAAAGCAGACAGCAAAACGAAGAATGTGCTTCAAAGCGAAATGGCGTAAGCCGCCTCGCTCTTCGCCTCACGCTGCGCCGCACTGTATTCAAGTGCGGAGTATGTACGTGATGATTGCGCGGCTCTGGCGAACTCTCCAGTTTTCAGGCGCTGCCAGCGATTTCTGCTATGGTCACGTGTGCCGCAGCACTCCAACGTCGCGCTGCGAGTTCTGTGGAAGCTCCATTTTTATTATCTGTGGAAGATCCGCGCAATCCTGGCTTCGCACGGATGTATATCAATTGCTGCGCACGAGCAGGGCCAGGGCAGGGAAGCGTGCTTGGCAAGAGTTACTGTTAGGTGTGTTCCAAAATGCGGCTCCGAGCAGGAGGGGCCCTATATCAATGGCAATTACTCGTAAAAGTGCTCTAATGTGGCTAACGACATCGGCTTCATAAACTGCTGCCGATGCTGATGCCTCATTCAGACGGTCCGCAAGTGCTCGTCTGCTCGTCCGTCGGCTGACAAGCATAAATTAGGCCGAATGAAATTGCGTGTACCTGTCAGTATAACAACCTGCTTTTATCACGATTTCGTGAACGTTCAGCAACTGAGATGAAGCGAGCGGGCGGGTGGGAAACCGGGTGGCGGAGGGTAGGGACCGCAAGCGGAGCAAGGGCTACATCATTCGCTTTAAGACAAGGCCACGCTTAGGTAGAGGCGTGGAGACGCATTAAAGTATACTCTTGGCACATGATCAATCATTAGATGAACTCCATGCCCCGCTCCGCACCACGCCCCACGCCATTACCCGGCTCAGCACATGCTAATGAAAGGGATATGAAGTAAAGTTTGGACTAAAAGCTATGCGGAAGAGCACATTTGGTCTGCACTGTGCTCGGCTTGGTGGGCAGTAATCCGACTGCAGTTGCAGCTGCAGCCGCAGACATCATTAAATACCTGCTGTGAATGCTGCAGCACTTACACTTAACAAAGTTCGCAACAAGTCGCACAAAAATGGCATAGCTCCGGACCTAATGCAGCTGCGCTGGCTAATTTGGAGTACGACCGCACGGCCACACCACCACACGACCATGTGCGGCGGACCGGTGTCGGCTCAAGTGCTGCCATTGCTGGCAAGCAACTTCTTAGCATCGGCGGGCTGTGGGCTGCGGGTAGCAGGGCGATGCGGCATGGGCTCTTGCGCCGTAGTATAAACAAACAATTCAAATTTGCACAAATGCTTCGTGATTAATCTTGTCGATGGGCGCGGAGTGGGTGGGGTGGGGTGGGGGTGAGGGTCTGGCAAGCGCAGTTCCTTCTCCGAAATGGCTTTCAAATGACAGGCGCATCAGATGGAACAGATAGTAAGTGTCGAGCTTCGGATACTGGATAAGCCCATCGGCAGATGGCGCCACAAGTGCATTTGCAAACACGTTGGCGGCGGCACGAGCCACTCGAACATGTCAGCCGTGGGCAAGTGTTGTCTTGTGGAGTTGCAGTCTGTTTCGTGGATTCTTTGATGAGTGCATTGGGCATTGATCTCCATTTTGTAGTGGTCTCTACGCTGATCCGCCGACCCCAGCCCGTGCTGCTCTGTTTTGCATTTTTGTACCCAGGATTTGTCAAAAAGGCAAATGCCGGGACAAGTGCGGACAAGGAGTAACGTCGGGCAGGGTAAGGGACAAATTGAGGTGATAGTAAGGCAATGGGGAAGGCGTGTGCGATTTGTGAATATTTTGCATTTATTAATTGAAACTACATTCAGACTCTGAGTCTAATCCCTGCGCAGCGGCAAAGCAGATATGGTAGGCAGCCCCGGTAGGCAGCCCCGGTCAATGCCTGGCCGCGCTGGCGCCTACAATCCAAGTGGTAGTTGTCGGACTTCCGTCCTGCTCCTCATCGACGCTGTTGCTCTCGCTCTCACTCTGGCTGATGCTCGCGCTGTCGCTCTCGTCCTTGCTGCTGGCATCAACAGCTGGACGGGCCGCTTCTGTAGTGGTGGTGGTCAGCAATTCTCCCTCCGCGTCCACGTTCACTTTGCTTGTTGTAGTTTGCACATCTTGTTCGGGCGCAGCACCCGTCACTGGTGTCTTTGTTGTTGCCTCTTGCAGTTCTGCTAGGCCTCTCAAATTCGGTCTTGGCGCTTTCGTTGTCGGTCTGTGTCTTCTTGTCGTTGTTGGTCTTCTGGGCGGGCGAACGGTTGTTGGGCTGGGCAGCGCAGGAGCGTCGTGCTGTGGCACGTCGAGGCTACGCGGCAGCAGCGGCTGCAGTTTCGTGAATTTGGCTAAACGATTTGGAAAGCAAAAGATATTAGATTGCTATAGCGGACGAGCTGGCGGCTTAGACGCCTCACATGAGTCCTGGTGGTAGCCGTTGTGGTCGGCCGTGTAGAAGACCGTCAGAAAGTCCTTGTTTGGCAGCGGATAGGAGTAGTAGCCTTTGCGCGCCAGCACCATGCTCTTGCCCACGGGCAGCCAGTATGCGCGTTCATAGCGCGTGTCGCCGTTGCTCAGCACGTATCTGCAAGACAAACATACAACAATCTAGATGCACGCTGCATAATAGTGTGGCAGCGGGTTGTCGCACCTGTACTCGTAGTGGCCGTCGAAGTGTCGGCTGTCGTGCCGCTCGATGAGCCGTGGCTTCGTGACATCGGCAGGATGAAATCCACGGTCGTCGTCCTGCGCGTCGTGTGCAGCAGCCGTGGGTGTGGGCGTGGTCGTCGTCGTTCTTCGGGGTGGCACAGTGCGACGCCCTTCCACAGCGCTCAGCAGGCCGCAGGCGCAGATCAGAGCCGCCAAAGCGAACACACGTCTCATTTTAGGAACACTCGAGCTTACTTTCCGCGATGCGCGGCTTCAATTCGTACGTTCTTTCGGCCTTCCAAAGGAACTGTGAATGTTGAATTTGCGCTTGGCCTTCGACTTTATGGCTTGGTGGATCACCGAAAATTGATGCCTTTGGGGCCGCACTGCGATTTTTATAGCGAGGAGCTGATTTTGCAAGGAACGCGGCTGCTGCCGCGGAGGTGCTGATGTTGGTGCCGTTCTCGCTGCTTCTGAGTCACACTTGATGCAGAATCTGCCGGCCGAGCGTGAGTCCAAAAATCGCCGCCGCTTGAAGGGCGCATAACTCATTTTGTTATTGTTAATGGCAGTGGTGCCTAAGTGTGGCGGCGGCTGGTGCGGACAGCGTACCTTGTCCAGCTGCAGCTTCAGGCTCACCTCTGCATATGCAGCGTCATGGTCGTTAGTTGCCCAAGTGCATTCTCTGATATGTAAATCAAGATTAAGATGCTTCCTCATGCTTTTCTCCAAAATTAAAATCATGTTTCGCGTTCCTCCTCTCTCCCCTCTGCGGTTTCTCTTCCTTAATGTGCCTGCCTGGCGGAAATTTATGCCCTAACGGCTCGGCGCTTTTGCTGTGCTTTTGCGCCTGCAATCTCAAAGTTATTTTCGGACTTAATATTCCGGATTATTGTTTATTTGCATGCTGCAGGAAGTGAATCTGCTGCCACCATTCGAACGGACACTAATGCAGGCGCAAATTAATTTTAAACGCCGAGCACAGACACCCGTCGCCTCGCCCATGCCCATTTCCACGCGCATAAATTCCATTATACTATTGGCCTCATTAAGAGAAGGCAGCTTCAGTTTCTGCTTTTTTTGCAGGAATCGATATCATAGGTTTTTTAGGGATGCTGTAGTAGTATCCTTTCAGTGGGAGGATCATTGTTTTTGGACACGAAGAATAAGGCAATAATATTGCCTTTAAACAAACTTGCAACTCTTTCAACTCAATGTTTTGGAAGACATAGAATGACAGGTGGCATGCCCGAGGTCCGATTTTCTACTTTCATGAATTTTTGAGTTCTTCATCAAAGAATCCTATGGTAGCATCCACCTGATATGCTATACCAGCCATCACCATGCCAATGATACATACTATATAAACATCGTTATTGAAAAAATTCGATATTTTCCATATAAATCCGGCCGAAGTTTGAATATGGATGCCTTTAAGTGTATCGCTCATGTCTACCTCAGATATGCCATCGCCCACTTGCCTGCTGGTAAGGAATAATATTCCGATTATGCGAATTTTAATTTAAATTACTTGTTCCGCTGGACAAAGCAAAGCTCAAAGGGATCTCTCGTACGCAACAGCAGTAATTGCTGCCACTGAGATTGCGGCAGAGATTTGATATCTACATGTACTATATCATCGACTTATGACTTCCGTTATTTGTGTCGGTGTGTGCATACTTGAGAACTTACTGTTTTGCTAGTTTTTCTATTCTCCCAAGCTATGAAATATAACATTTCAGTTTGATTATTTGGAATTTGTAGTTGCTCCTGGTCCTGACTGCCCCAGGCAGCCCCGAACTGCCCCGCCGAAGCCGATGCTTGCATGTACGAAGAATGTTTAAAATGTTGCGCTTGTTGAACAGACATTTTTTGTTCTTTTCAAAATGTTTTGCTTTATTTAGAACTCTTGCTATTTCTAAGTAGAATATGATTGAATGTGTGTGTGTGTGTGTGTGTGTTTGTGTGAGCGTGTAGTTATTGAGGGAGAGCGCTCGTACAAGAAGTGCTTTACAAATTGTGCTTTGCTTCAATTTGAGTTGCGGCCCGAGTCAGGCCGGAGCAGGAGAGCGGGGGGAAGGGGCGCAGGGCGAGGTGAAATAACCAAATATATTCCATATCGCACCGCAGACCAATTCGTTCTCACACTCATCGGACGCATTTGGCCATAAATTGCGAGAACGCTTTGGCATTTAGTGCGCCGCAGCTACATGAATCTGAGTGTATGTGTGTGTGTGTGCGTTCCGTATGTGGCTAAATGTGGTTTATTTTAAACGGCGTCTCTTTTGTTAACACGATTCAATTAATTAAGCGAGACATGTTAATTGTTTTCGTTCTGCTGACTTTTTGCAGCTCTTTCTCTAAGGCGGCTCCGCAGTGGACATGCTGCGGCATGAGTCATCGTGAGCGCGCCGAAATGAGTTGTGGTTTGGTATGGTATGTAGGTGAATAAACTGCGAACGAGCGTCGTGTGTGTTTGGCAAAGATGCGGCGGTAGATACGGATAGTTGTGGCGGCGCTCCTCTCTGATGTGTCGGGCCGTAAAGCAGTGCTTGTTGACGGAGTTAACTGAGGCGTGGCTCTTGGCGTGTAGGCACTTAGCTGGTTAGTCGAAGCAGTCCACGTTGGGCTCTACGTCACGCTGCACCACCGGCGGGCGTCTGAGATATTGCACTGCATGACAAAAGAAGGGTGAAGTGCTTTCGTGAGCATCGCCGAGGGCGAGTACTGGCTGAAGTACTGCAGTGCCTTACCTCGCAGCGGCTGATGGCCGCGGTAGTCCGAGCGGTAGCACCGCAGCTCGTACGCCAGCTGCTGGCCATGCTGACGCGCCTCCGTGTAGAAGCCCTCCACAACCAGTCCCTTGTACTTGTCCGAGTAGAAGCTGCGCTCGTAGCGCCTTACGCCGTTCGGTAGCGAGTATCTTGGTAAAACGAAATGGGTCACGCGCATGCCGCAGCTCACTCGCAGTTGAACTTACCCGTAAACGTATGTGCCGTCGTCGTAGGTATCGTAGAAGTTGTCCCGGTAGGGATCGTACTCGAACTCCTCATCCTCACCCTCCTCCCAATCAGAGACCTCTTCGCGGGGGTGTTGTGCACGCACCGGTTGGCTCTTCGGCGGCTGCAAGGCATCTTCACTGTCGTCTGCCATGTGCAGCGCCTGCTGCAGTGACTGCTTCAACTCTGAGCGCTGCCGCTGAGTGTCGTGCTCGTTCCCAGGCTCTAGCATTTCCCAGGTGTCCTCAGCCGCCTGGTCTTGCGCTAGGGCGCACGCAGCGAACCAGAGGCAGGTCAGGCCGAAAATGACGCAGCTACATTCAAGGGATCGCATTTTCAGTTGCTTCGGTTCAATTATTTCGAAACTCTATGCGCGGTTCGTCGTGACGAACTAACGTTGGACTTGGGGCGACTGCTTTTATATGGTATAGAATAAATGCGAAAGCAGTGGATAATTAAATAGCTAGCTGCAATATGGGAGATCGAATTTACTGTCCCACAATGGACAATGGCGTGTCATGCATTCAGCCAGACGAGCATGTAGTTGTTGTTGTTCTCGTTTGCTGGAATTTGCATTTGCTCTTCTGATGAGCAATTTTCTCACACTCGAAATTGATTTCTATAAAAGTTTGCCTTTGCTACATTTCAACAAGTGCCCCCATTTGTCGTCTTTAGCGTGACACATGTCTTATTGTCCAATGGCCAAGGCCGCTATTGATTGAGTGGTTGGCATGTGTGCAGCGCGCCACCTGCGGTTCGGGTAGTGACACGATGAACCGGAAGTAACGGAAGCACTCACGAGTTCCGCAAGAAAAGTGAAGTCATGCTGGGTTCCTCTTGCGAGCTCAGAGACCGCGGAGCGCCTCCTTCACAATAGGCGTTTAGGCAGCGGTCTAAAATCTATACCGAAAAGCCTATGCTCACCTCTGCGCACGTCCGCGACTTAACCATCTTATACAAACGTGCTCCCTAGTTTCCCTCCCGTTCGAATAGTGAGGCATGTGCGGCCAGTGATGCCACCTTTTGCTTTTTGCAACAGATTTATAACTTTTTCCTTAAATCAAAAACGCATTTTTCTTTATTTTACAGACACAATTTACGAGTTTAATAAAAAGACTGTCTTATGAATAATTGAATTTGCAAAAGAAGAAGATCATTCTTAAGCATAAGTAAAGTAATATATGAGGCTTTTGGTGGACACATGGTAACCGGTACAACGTGACCAACCATACTGCTGTTAGGAGTACAGTACATCTGTTTGGCCCGTCGAGCTGCGTATTTCTGAGTATAGCCAAATGTACTTTTTTGTTCTGTTTTGTACTTCTTTTTCATTGCGTCAAATGTAACAAGATACGTAAAATTTACTTTTTAATAGTTTTTAAACCACTCAACTCTTCTGGGTCAAATCGGAGGGCTAGTAAAATATAACTTAAAAGGTTGAATGAAAAAATAATATTAAAATTTTAACTTAAAAAAAGGACTATTATTGTGTTTAATTCTGGAATACTAATGTTAGTCGATTCTACTCATATCATTTACATTTTCAGAAAATTAAATTTAAATTAATATATCTGCATATAATTGGAATTAGTATTGAAAAAATAAAAAGGTAAGGATAAAGGTACTCCTACTTTTATATTGAAATTTTTTGGAAATATGAACTATAACAAGATATCTAGATGGTTCGTATATATAAAATAATTGCCTATACATACATATATACATATATACATATGTAAGTCGATACGATTAATGATTATTGTTAACGCATAAAAAAAACGATTAGTGGCTCAGGGTCAAGAGTTTCTTTATATGGAGAGTTTAATTTGTTTGATGTTTTCGTTTACTTTTTGTGTTAATGAAGGAGTATTAAAAAGACAGCTGTTTGAATTTTTCTGAAAATGACTGCATTTCGGTTATCGACTCGTATGAGTCATTTGTAACAGTAAACTATTTGTAATAGCTTACAAAACTGGTGCGTTCTGTGAGAAAAGCGAAGTTTGCCGCCATTGCGATGCTTTTGGAAAATAAATGTTGGCATCACTGGTTGAGGCGGGGCATAAGTTGGATTGCAATTTTTCTGTTCGTGCATGCAGCAGTGCTCTGCCGCTCACGAGCCGGCCTGATGGTAGGATGGCGAGGAGGCGGAGAGGCGGATAGGCCTTGCGTCATTTGACCGCAGATGAAAACCAAATGGCGATTTTAATGCGATTTAACTGTTACAATTGCTCTTGGCGTTGGCGTTTCTGTTCTGGTTTTGGGGCTTTGTTGCAGTTGTTGTTGTCGTTGTCGTTGCTGGTCGCATTGCTGCGATTTATTGATCGCAATCAATTACAGCTTCCAGTTGGTAATGTTGTGGGATTATTAGGTACGCAAATGCGCTGCGGGTGTGCGGCGGGTTGTTCGCGTCCCGTGTTTGCTGGTCAGTGCCGCTCTTACGGCAATGCACATGTGCATCTGCTGCCACACTTTCAGTGCCAATGGCACACCTCCCCCACCCAATACAAAATCACCTCCATGCTTGATACTTCTGAGCTTTATTCGAAATGGACTCGCAAAGCGGATAACAAAAGTAATTTAAACTAGTGCAAACTTAACACACTTCGTAGAGACAGATACAACCCAAAGGTTCACCTCCCGGCAGAGGAAATAGAACGGAATGGGAATGGGTGCTGCGTGCGGAAGCGGACGCCGGGCAACAGCTCTAATGGGCGGCCCGCCGAGCACCGTAGCATAGCGAGCTCATCAAGGACAACGATTAGCTTAAGAGTTGCTAGTGGAAATTAGCTTTAGTACAAAATTCGGATGTGCCAAGCGGATTCTTTGCCTGCTTTCGCTGTATAACTCCGTACAATTGCGGGTACGGCTGCAATTTGTTCTAAATAATTTGTGTTATTCAACCCCAGCAGCCATATGTACATAAATACATATGTATATATACGTATGGGCATGTATGTATGCATGCACATGAGTACGCTTAAAATGTATCTGTGTATCTTACTGTTAGTAACTTATTGCTAGTGCTTATCTCTATGTGTGTGTGCGTGTGAACGCCCCTCATTTCCATATTTAGTTTACTTGTTGGCAAATGAGTTCCTTTTTACAAAATATCCTTTACAACAAGAACTTTAAATTCTTGTTTTTTCTTAATTATAATTTAAATTGCGTCTGACGCAGATTTATTCCCAAGTGGTTTCAGCGCAGGTGTGTGTGCGTGCGTGCGCTTGCCACGCGGAAAATTCAAATTTCCTAATGATACTCATTTCGGCGCATATTTCGGCAGCCGCACAGAAGGCAATTACGTAATTGGGACAAAGCTTCAGGTGCTCCAATTCGAGAGCGTACTTCTACACGTATGCACCTTGCAGCCAGCAACAGGGAAGGGGTGTCGAACGGCGTCGCCCTTCCCGCCTGAACGGCGCAGAACGAACAGAAGTCGCCTTCGGGGGCTGACGAAATTGTGTGGCTCGATGGCTTGGGACTCTGCAGCGCCTCCGGTGATTGCCGCTGCCGCCAGCAGACGTTGTCATGTAAACGTTGATTTTCGCGCGCTGGCCCAAAATCCCTGAGTTGCAAATATTCACGTCGCTCTCTCCTAATTACGTGTGCACGCCTCACAAATCACTCGAGCGGCATTTCAATCAAGCTTAACGCTTTGCCAACAGTTTCGTAAAATGGTTGCTACCGGAAGAGAGGCATCGGCATCAGCTCCCCATCGTCCCGCAGCCACAGCCACAGCCTGTCGTTGGCGTTGCGTGCAAATAAAGATGCTGCTTCCGAATATTTCCGGAGCAGGTGAAGACCACAACACCTTCGGCAATATTGAATGCACACCGGAGGGAACAGCCGAGTCGAGGCACTATGTGGCCCGTACGCGCAACACAAGGACACGGACACGGACACCGTCAAACACAGCAGCCGGACCAGCAATAGCGGCATATAGTCGCTGCAAACTGCGGTAGCACGTTGTTGTTAACGGTCGGCGATGCTCCTCAAATGTATTTAGCAAATGGTGCACTTATGAAGGCAGCCCAGTCCGGATGGGGAAGGCAGCAGTTCCTTCCGAGCATTCGACCTAGATGGAGCCACTGGTTCTGCTGGTTCTGCGTCTGCTATGCACGAGTGGTGAGGCATGCATGGACACTTCTTCGGTAGCAAAAATTCCTTAATTGTCAATGGGACGTCATGATAATCACGTCCGGCGCTGAGTTCCTGATGTCGATGAACACTTTTGACTCGTCGATCTTCTGCTGTTTGTTTTTGCCGCCAGCAGCAGCGGGCGCAGTTGCTGTATAGTGAACTGGCAGCACTACTACTGACTTGGCTTGCTGCTGCGGGGGTACCTGCTGCTGGTGGTGACCGTGCTGATGCTGTTGTCGCTGGCTCTGTGGCAATGGCTGGTTAGCACCCTGCTGCTGCTGTTGATGTTGCTGCAAGTGCTGTTGGTGCTGGTGATGGTGATGGCAGAGTTCTTGTGGTCTGGTCGGTGCGGCGTGCGCGTGTCGCAGATGATACGTGGCAGGTTCCAGAGCAGGACTGTGCCGTTCCTCAAGCAGCTCGATTGATGCGGGGGGCATGTGCACGCTGCGGCGGGAGAGTGTCGCCGCGGCGCCGGGATCATAGCCGAATGTGGAGAAGCGCGGCGGTGGCGCTGCAGGCCCCAGACCCGCTTCGCCTCTCGCGCCACCCATGGAGGAGCTCACGGACTTCTGTCGCAGGAGGCCGGTGGCGAAGAGCGATTCCCTGCAATGGAAGCCAAAGACGAAAGGGCAGCAGTCAATGGCAGTTGGGAAATGAACTCCATTCGCCTTTCGATTGACTCATTTGCGGAGTTCGTTCGTCCCTTACAACTCACCTTGTCTGGCAACCCATATCGCAGGCGCCGACTGTCTCACCTCCGGCTGCAACGAATCCCTCGTTGGTGGTGTGGGATGAGTCGTCGGCGCCTTCGGCACTGCAGAGGCTCGTTTGCACAATCATGTCATGATGGTGTCGCAGGATGCTGTGCTCTTTTTCGCGCAAATCCGCTTTGCTCGTTTGCACCGAGATGGGCGCCACTTCCCGATAGTAGCGATTTGAAACGTCATCAAGAATTTGTAACGAGGCCTGCGAGTGCTTTTGTCTGCAAGAAATCAAAAACAAAGTCCAAGGGTAATTGGCTTGGAATGAATGTGAGCGGCAAGGCCAGACTTGGCGATTGAGCGATTGTATATCAGAGTAATAGGAGCAATTGGAATATATGCATGTACACACATGCGGTGGATCTTACCTGGGGGGCATGGCTATGGTGTCTCTAGAGCGCGCCTTGGAGTTGCGTCCCATCTCGTCCAGCTTGCTCTCCTTCGACTGTCGTATATGTTCCTGGAATAGCAACAGTCAGTGTGAAAGAGGAGCACAGTCAAAGGCTCGTTCAACATTTTTCTTAACGACCAACTCTCTCAAAAAATAAGCAAACACAATCTATCCAGTAGAGAGGGGTGGAGGAGTTGAATATGGTGAAGCTGTGAGCCAGTTTGGTCAAAAGTTCCAAAGTGAGTAAGACCAAGTAAAATTGGATTTCTAAATACGGGTAATATGAGGGGATCTAATCCAAAGCGATTCCACTTATGAAACGCCATGAAAATGGAACGCAAACAATGGACATGAACATAAATGGCACCTTCTACCTTCTTCCAAGCGACAAAGCAAAAATGGACAGAAAACAATAAAAATAATAACCCAATTCAGCTGCGAACAGTAAACGATGGCAATGAATGGAAAGAGATGTAGCGCAAAGTCGGGCACGTCGGTCAAAATCCAGCAAGGATGCTGGAAAGCCGGGATAAGGATGGCGAGCGGAAGGGAGGGAGAAATATTGCCTGAAAGCCAATGTCAATAAAAATGCGTACATCGGAAAAATAAATACAGGCATTCTAAAGGATAGGAGCAGAGTTTGCGAGTTGAAGCGTTGGAAAATTGGGGTGTTGGGGTGTTGGGGCGTTAGGAAATTGATGCAAACCAACAGACCAACAGCAGTAACAACAACAACAAAAACAATAAAAGCGAATTCTTGAGAGGAGATGCTGCACAAGCGGATGCGCCGCTCGAAAGCGGTTCGTTGTTGTCGTCCAATATTTGCTTCCATTGTTTATGTGCGCTTTGACGTTTATCAGTATTTATTTTGACAAGGGAATACATTTGTGCGCTTTGCGCGGGCGGGACTGCGCCGTTTTACAACAATAAATATCTTATTTCGTGCTTCTCTCCTCAATCGCTACAATTTGTAAGGATTTGTCGAAGCGCGGGTGAAGGGGGGCGACAAGTGTGCCTTTCGCATGCAAAGCAGCAACCTTGCTTGTAGAGCTGCCGATGCAGGCAATCGGAGCAGAGTTCAAACGCATGTCCGTCCGGCTGCAGCTGCATGTGGCGTACTATTGTGAGCGGGCCGCGGGCATGGTCGCAGCGTAGATGAGCCTGCGCGTCGGAGGGGCAGGGCACGTCCGCTGGGCAGAGGCCGCCGAGCTGGTTGAGGCAGTGGGCGACGACTCCGTGGACGTGCGTGAATTGGACGACACTGGTGCCATGTCGCTGCAGTCGAGCAGGTGCGGACGCGGCTTCGTCGACGCAATGCCGCAGACGATGCTGTCAAATTCGGCCTCGCCCTCGAAGCTGTTTCCAGCGATGCGGTTGTAGTCGCACACGCAGTCCAGTTCGTTGTCATAGTCAGGGCTAGCAAAGTCCTCTTGCGAGTCTTCGGTCGGCTGTCCGGTCTCGTCAACCTCACCAACCTCATCGGTCGCGTCCTCTTCCTCTTCCTCCGCATTGCTGCAACTGCCGTTTTGCTCGTCCTCCATGTTGTAGTCGAACATGTAATCGTTTTCTAATCCAACGAAAATTGCGGTTTTCGGAGCGCCCAGGACGAACGAATCAATATGATAAATGCCATCGCTTAGTACAGGAACGTCCTGTGGATAGAACATACAGAGAAGCAAGTCGGCAAGGAGGAACTAACAAGAACACAACAAGAGCAACAACACAAGAGCTACTGAAACATCAAGAAAAAAGAAATATAAGTAATAACAAAGGACGATATCCAAATGAAAGCATACTACGAAGATATGAGTGCAAGGATCTTGAGTTATCAAATAATGGAACACGCATGACGGACAGCATCACAATTAGGAGGAAGATGTAGGAGCTGGTAAGCCGTGCATGAGTTGAACAAATGAAATCCCTCTCTGACTCAATTCGAGACACGGAAGGGGAGATGGATAAAAGTGGAAAATATACGAAATAACCAACAAACAATAGAAACTGTGTGCCAAAGACAGGACAGAAGCGCTCTGGACAGTCAAGAATGACATCGCAAAAAGCACAAACAACGGATTTTTGCGATAACACACGTACACATTTGCACAAGCAGAAGCGTGACGACAAGCGGGCGGCAAGCACGATGCAGTGGACCAAGATAAGCGCGTGCAAGGAACGGAGAAGTGGAGGTGTGTGGGTTTACTAATTATAGCAGTATGTACTTGTTAAACACGAAAGATAACACTGTCCGACAAAATTCAACTTTCGCTTGAACCCAAAAGAACATCTTGACATTTCTGAAAGTAAGGCTAAAAGTACATTATCCATGTCTGGCCGATTTCTAGATCAATACGTTTACTTTTGTATACCCTAGATCTACGGCAATAGGGTATACTAAATTTATACGAAAATCGTAATGCCTTAAAGAAGCCTATGAGAAGAAGAAGCATAAAAAATTATCGCAATCACTTTCTGTCTTGATTTACAGGTGCTCGTCTGCCCGTGGCCGCACAAGAGAAAGCCCCAGTTGTCCTATTTGAGCAAATTAGGAACACAGTTATACTGAACCTTAACTAAGATAAAGTTCCGATATTAGCCAAATCGGCTAAATGACACGTCTCAATTCGTCCATAAGCATATTTGTACATATACCTCCGTATTTTAGTGGCCCTCAATTGTCTAGCTCACATTTAATCAAATGATATTTTATAATACTTGGTGCTGTGCCCATTAAGGCGGTAAGCCGAATATACTCATAATATCCAAAATATATCAAACAGAGCATCAATATTAGCCCACTGCATTGTTGTTAAGATTACTTTTCAATTGTCCAAAAAGGGGCGTGGGCCGCCCTCAATGTATGGTCGATAAAATCTATCGTACATCTGCCAGAGCATCAATATTTGGCGGATATAATGCTAGCACGAATATCTTTTAGCTTGTTAAAAATTGGTGTGGTGTGGGTAAATTTAGTACACCGAAAATTTTACATCTTTTAGTGGTTTATCGCCCCATTCGGTTACTTGGTGTAGGGTATTACTCTCATACTCTGATGGTCAAACCCGACTGAAGCTTCCTGCTAGTTTTTACACCAACAAATGTTTTTTCTGAGTATAAACTTTGTGTGGTACCATCTAAAAATGTGTGCTAAACCGAAATATGATAAAATGAATTTGATAGAAATGGTCTACAATGGCAAAATATTTGAATATATTCATTTTTGATACAAAAAAACAGGTGGTATGAGTAACAACACAATTTTGCTTTTAAAATAGATTTCTTTCAAAATATATAGGATCTCCTCATAGGTGCAAACTTATGTCGGATGGTGTAATAAAACAAATACAGGAGCAACAAGCAAGGACGCTGCTTGGAAAGGGGAAGACAAAAGTGGCGGTACGGACTGAATAAATATATGTACGTGCATGTTTATCGCCGACTCCATTGCCACGCGATGTGAAAATTTCCACTCCGAAACCAGTGGAGGTAGAAGAGCGATGTAAAGGCACAAAGCTAAAGTCCAAGTAGGTCCGCAAGTGGACCTCAAAGAGGCGCACGCCTGCATCCTTCTTTTCTTCGACATTCATCTCCGCGCAGGGAAGCCCATTTTCTGAGTTTTCGTGTTTAGCGCTTTAGTGCACCGGAAAGCCGTGATAGGAAATCGTGCTCTGCAGATGAACAGTTGGTTGGCTTTTGTACCGTCGCTGCGCCACCCGCCCTCTTTGCCTAGCAAAATGCATTATAAATACGCGCCCGGCAATTTATTAGTACTTTTAAAGCATTTACGCCACGCCAAATCCAAATGCAATCGTATGTGCCTCGCAGCGCTCCATTTGAGACTATTTATAACGCACATACTCACCGACACACAGACGCACACCGCAGCGCGAGTGCGGTGAGCATTCACAGCGGAAGCCCAAGCGGGAGCACTAACCTGCAGAGCAAAGGGCTGCACTGAATTGGGGCGCAGCCACAGATTTGATAGAGCCAGGGAGCGCGCGGAAGAGCTGTCGCCTCAAGCCGAGCAGCAGCCACCTGCCACCTGCCAGTGAGCATTTGGGTTATTTCGTGTGGAGAAGCCGCTTCCTTATTATGTTGCCTGCATTCCATCTCTGGCATCGCAGGAGCCCAAAGAGAAGTGGCGTATATGGGTTAATTGGGAATTGCGCGGCACGCATTGCTCTCGCTCCAGCAGCCGCTGCGCTTCGGATACCGATTCCCGGCTGCAACTGCATTCGCAGTGGAATTCAGTGACACCAGCAGTAGAGGCAATAAGTCTGTTGTTGCGACAAGACCTGATCCCAGTGTCTCCCTGTACCCGCATTGCGAGTACGTCCTGCTATCCGGGGAATGTGTCAATTTGCCAGGAAACGAAAACCCCAGGCATTGTTTGCCCACATGCAGTCCCACTTACAAGACGGCAAAACAACAATAAGTTATAAGGGTAGAATAGCCCCGGCAGCCTGTTGCTGCCATTGCCGCCCACGATGGCATGTGTAGCTGAATCCGGTTGGAATTTAATAGACTCACTCGAGTGACATTCGAATACAACGCTTGCTGCCACCGGAATTTCTAAATGGGATGTGATGCCGCAGGATGAAGGCAGTTTTTATTTCCAAACCTTACAGACTACAACAGGGTGATAAAATATCAAATATTTAAGAACGCAATCTAAAAAGGGTTAGAAATCTATAAATTTTTTATAATAGTTGCTTAAACATATGCACCTTATAATCGGTTCATTTAAGGCCTATGAAGTTCTTTTGATGGAATTCATCTACTCAAAATCTCGAGTTCCTGAGATTAATAAGCGGTTCTCATAAAGATATAAATATTTCGATATTTCGTCACAGTTAATTTTGCCGCATATATTTGATGAACAAACAAGACAGAGGAAAAAAACAGTGCTGTACTTTTTGCTTTAGTACTGAAACACACAAACACAAAAAACGCATTATACTGAAAACAATTGATCACACACTTGGAGATTGCACTGTCTCTTGCACATTCTGCATGGCATAAGGCGTGCGCCGGGATTTAATTTACTAATCACTCTTGCACTCTTACTCGCGCTCTTCCTTCAGCGCAGTGACTTGTGGCGTGATGTGTGGAATGCTAGTGTGTGTGAGTTCAATAGAAAAAGAAAACCGTGTGTTTACTGCATTTCGGCTTGTGTGGAGTGAAAATTATTAATTGGCGCAACAGCACGAGTAATCGACCCAGCTCTCCGGTATTAATTAGCGTGTGTTGTTTCCATTTTAGCTCAAGATAACTGGACCTACAAATTAATTCTATAGCCGATATGTGCCTTTCAGTTCGTACGATCCAATGTAATTGCAGCCAAACTGGATATGAGAGCTCGTTGGACAAAGCGAGGGAAAACAGCGGGATTTCGTGATAGGAGAAACAAAATTGTAATTGACAATGTACCGCAGGGTATGGCATCTATGTACTAACACCTGCTGCGTCTTAGTGCTACTACAAAGCTGAAAACTATGACCAAGGTGAACAGTGCACGCCCGAGCAGTTGTATGCACTAGAGATCTGCATGAATGCATTTGATAGAGTGATCAAGACATTCACTCGAGTTTGAAATATTCACTCTCTTTTGTACTAACTCTAAACACGTGATGAATAGACACATATGTATATGTATATGTATATGTATATTATTAACAGTGAAAGAGAGCGCAAAACAATAGTGTAAGCTGCAAGAGCAATCACCTTACTCAAAATCATACTGTTCAATCAAGGTATTCTCTCTGGTTCATTGTTGTATCAAGTGCAATGAGGTACTATATAGTAGTGCTACAGGCAAACCAAATGCATTCATTCAGACCTCTAGTATCCACCCCCTTGAGCTAATGCTCCGCCGACAATTACTTACCCGAATAATCTTTTGATCACGCATGATTTTGCGAACGCAGTTCACCAGGAATGTTATCACCATACCACCCAGGATCAAGCCAAACACTACAATAATGATGACGACATGCTCTGACTGTCCGGCCGACTCCGTCTGTAGGACGAAAGAAAGATGAAAGGAGGAGTCGAATCAGTAAGCTGCGATGGCACAGTTGACCCCAACGCTGCACCGTACTAACCGCACAGCCCTCCTCGTCCCAACGGAACTTGCAGTTGTCACGCCCATTGCAATACAGCTCTTTCGATATGCAGGTAGCATCCTCGCAATCGTACTCATCCTCAGCGCAGGCTGAACAAATGAAATAATTAGGTGTAAGTGAAAATGTCACCATAAACGCCACAACCACGTCCGGTGTCCAGCCAGCCAGCTAGCAGACCACGGCTGGCAATCCCCACTACCAATTGCCAGGAAGAGGACGCTGTCAACTTACCGCCGCTCCCTCGGTCCCTAAAAGCGGTGTATAGAATGGCAAATGTTGAATTGATGGCAGCTTGTTCGGCGTAAAATCGCATGTGTAAAATGTTTGTATCCGACGTAATGCCCTCGCCGGCTGAACCGCAAAAGTTTTTCACCCTGTCGCACCACAAATAGAAAGCAGAATATGTGGCAAAATTGAAAAATGGCTTCACACGGCGCTCAAGTGAAAAATAAAGCTGAATTTACAATTATGGGCACATCAATCATGCGCTCCTACTGCCAGCACCCCTCGTCCTTCCCACGCTCGCCATTCCTCACATCCGCTTGTCTGTCTGTCCTGTTCTTTGTTGCATGGTTCGTTTATCAGTCAGCCACTCAGCCCGCCTTGCCCTGCCCTACCTTGCTCAGTACCTATTGCCATACACTCGTACTTGTATGCGTGCGGATGTGTCGCCGTGCCGAGAGTTGAAGCGGAAATGGCGCCCAACAAACGGCAGTAGCATTAACAAATCAAGCAAGAAGGTCGCATTAAGAAAATACAAAACAGAGCGAAAAGCAAGAGTCACTGTATCCAATTATCCGTCCTCCCCACTCGCCTCCCCCTTATGTCGTTCGTCCACAGCATTTCACATTCAATCAATCTGCGTGCATACTCGAGTGCCGGAGTACTTGGTACCCTCAAAAGGAACAACAAAAGCGACAAGAGATAGGACTACCTCAAAGGCATGACAGTTTGCTCCGGAAAGATGTCCAAGAAATTCGATTCACAGTCATTGGGTTTGCTCAATTTGAAGTCCAGGAATTTCACTTGAATCTGCAAGCAGAGAGAGAAAAGGAGCGGGTAACGAGAGAAATGGCGTGAACGTTGATTGCTGAGCAGCACGCACCTTCCATTTCTCCTGAACCTGAATGCGCCACATGCAATCCAATGGTATTTTGTTGCGAATCACAGTCTCTTTGATATCGACCGGCACATCCGACGAATTTATGAAACCTTCGTAGCCGTCCTTCTCGATGGTGCAATTAAGATCGGTGCTGGGCGCTACAGAAATGATTTGAGCATTACAATACTACGTATGTACACATCTGAGCGAGAGATTGTGTGAGAGGCTTTCCATGGCAAAGAGATTGTTGAGAGCGAGTTGCCAGAGATTTTATAGCGCAAGTAGTATTTTTGTTGTCTTTAGTTGGTTCAATCACCAATGTAAAATAACATTACAAAGTAAGTAAATACGTTTGATTGCTTAAATGATAATGTATGTTAAAAAATTGCATTGAGTCATTGAACCAATGAAAATAATAAATTGAGTTAATGTAAAAATTAAATTTAAAAAAAAATTTATTTTAACTCTCAACTTTGAAATGTCGCTTTAGATATATGTACATACATATCGGGTTCTTGACAAAGAATTCACCGTTTTTGAAATTCACTGACTCAATGCACATGTCAATCTGAAAAATGCAAACGGAGAAACTTACTTTTCTCACGGAGCCAGGAAAGCCCAAACAATATAAAATTCATTAGCTCAATGCATATTATTCCATTGATTTATTTGAAAGAGGTTCTTAGTAGTTAGAAAAAAAATGTTTCTTGAGCCAATGGAGAATGATTTAAGTTCTCTCCGCCTATGTAATTCATTGGGCCAACGAAAAAATACATTGGCTTAATTAAAAGGTAGGAATAACCACTTTTTCAAATGATTTGGTCCAAAAAGAATTTTTGATTGACTGGTTGTACCTATGTATATACATACATATGTACATGTGACGAGCTTGTGAACTCACCTTCGCGATTGCGATCGATGAATTCGTAGACGGCGGTGAAACCGGAATACTCGATGCTTTCGTCCGAGTGGAAATGCAGCCAGAGATAGCGTTCTTTCGATGTTATTTCCGGCGGAAAATCCGTGCCACAGTATTTGCCAATTAAATTGGAAAATCCATATTGTCCGTCACGTATCTACGGAAACACACACAAAAGGAAGGCAATTATGTACATCTTTTCAATATCATAAAAAAACGGCGGAGATAATGGTGGCCAAAGCGTACAGATGAATGGTCGCAGCAGATTGCGAGAAGTTGTTCCGTATTCAGAGGCAATCGTAATTAAAATAAAGCCACCCCCGTGCTCCACACCGGCGGAAAATACCAGCGACTGCTGTTTTATAATTGTCACACTGCTCGCCGAGAGGTAACTAATTTTTCAGAATTTCACAGACAGACCGAGGGACGGACAGCAATCGTAACAATACTGCGGAGGACTTTACGCTGCGGTCAACGATGCTGAGGGCCCTTGACTACTTTACGGTCACAAAGTGCATTTTGCATGGCTTCTGCTATGGAACACCGAATGCAGCACTCTTGGCAAAGCAAATTACATAAATTGTTTCAAATCCACTCAGCACATTCCTGTTTACCGTTATTGGCTTTATTAAAATATGCATACATATTGGTAATGAGTGGCCAAAGTAAGTGGCAGCAATGCAATTGGGCCAGGCTGAGAGGCAACTCAGCCAACTTGTTGGCTTGGAGGACGCGCAACGGACTGCCTCGACTGTCTCGACTACTTCGACTCACTTCTTCACTTTTGTGGCTGTGGCTTCATGAGTGCGCCTCCGCGCGCTGTGACACTGCTTCGTAAGGACTTACCTCCAAGAAGTCGAATTTGCATTCTTCTTTGGCTTCGATGTGGAATGAATTGCGGAAATCCAATCGAATTATCTGACCCTTGGGTGCTGCAAGTGTAAACAAGATAGATATCACTCGCACGGATGGATGCCTGCCTGCCTGCCTGACTACATGCATGCTTGCTGTGGCGACATATAAAGCCATTTTATAGCACTCGATAATCAAAATCAGCGAGAAAGCAGAACAAGAAGCATAGGCGAAACGCTTATTCCTGACTGCTTCGTGCATTGGCCGGAGCGTTACGACGAGCTTAACAACAAAGCAGGCAACAGCTTTCAGCAGCTCTCAGGCGGAATGACACGTGGCCCTTATGGCTTTGCCGGATGTGGTTTTGTGAATGCGTGAGTAAAAATTCGACTGTTGTGAGTGAGAAGATTAAAAGATTAAAATGGATGCAGAGAAAAAATTTTAAAACCTAATAAAACGATTATTTCGTTAATATAAATAACTTTTCAAACAAAACGAAACAATATGCTAAGTTCGGTTGTTAACGATTCAATAATGAATTTAGACGTCAAAACAAATCGGTGTAAAAATAATGCAGCACAACAGCTTAAAATAAATGAAAAGCAAGCGAACCGGATACGGATGTGAAAATTTCGGGATGGCGGATGGATGCGTGTACGGATGTGCAGCTGAAAAAACTGAGGATGCGACTATCCGGCACAACCCTAGCCGTGATCACTGCTGTTTTTGCGACATTCCACATCTCCCTCACAGTTAATCCTCCCTTACATGCTTTTACACTAATCAGATCCCCTTCCATCCTTGAAGGACACGAATGCGTAGAAGTGATTGCGAACAATCTGGCTTATGTGTGTGTATGTGTGAGTGTCCCAGCAGATTTTGTTCAAGCGTAAAGGTCCTCATAAAAATGTGGTTTATTGTCTTATTTTACATTTAAGGCGATTTCACGGCATGCGCAGACCACAACAACACTCAAATTGGAATTTTAAAATTTAAAAAAACTGTGACATTCTACGGGAATTTTTTCTCTGTTTGTGTGTGCATGTGCCAAGAGCAAGAAGTGCGTTCCACATGTGAGCAAATTATGCGGGCAAGCATTTCTTCGTCATCGGCAAACATATGCACATACATACATATGTACATATCTGCGTGTGCCAACGTGTGAGTGTATGCGTAAGTGTTGTTCGTATTTGTATGTGTGTGCGTGTGTGTGTGTGTGTGTGTGTGTGTGTGTGTGTGTGTGTGTGTGTGTATGTGTGTGTGTGTGTGTGTGTGTGTGAAGCAGGAATTGTACTTCCAAATATTTTTCCTCTGAATTCAAAATAAGCTTAATAAACTTGCTGAAGTTGGCATTGCACCGTAGAATGCTCGGCAGCTCGGCGTGGGGCTCTATTATTATTTATAATTTTATCCCTTGCCAGGATGACAGCAATCAATGGAAGGAATATTACGAGCGTGTGGGGTTAATTGATTTCTTCTGTTTTCTGTAAAATTCGCCAACGCGAAGAATTTCAGAGAGACTCCCTGCTTTGTATGTTCACACGCATGTCCCTCACACACCACCCAACATCCAGGCCAATTAGCATTTGTCTTTGATGTCAAATTGATAACAACTTCTTTTCTAGCGAATTTATCGCTGCCTGCTTTCGATATTAAGCTTGAAACTAGTGATGCAACAATTTGGAAAAATTGTGTAAAAAGTCAACATTTAAGAACGAGTGATTGGCAAGAAGTTTCATAAGTATTAAACAAAGTCCTAATAATTCAGTTGATATCAAATTGAAAGCGAGCTAGAAGCAAGTTTAAAGACATTGTTTAAAGTTAGAAACAAGCCCGTGTATCAAGGGCTAATAAAGTCTTGGAAGAAAGGAGAAAATGGATCAATTTATAACAAGCCTTAGTAGCCAAGTAAGTTCAATAAGAGGCTTGATATTTACTTGAATTCATATTGAAAACAAAACGAAAATCAAGTTTATTTGATTTTCAATTTGAGATCGCATTTAAAGAAATGATTAATATCAAGTTTAGCCTGATGAAGTTCATCAAACCTTTGCCTCAATGCTTGTTGGGTCTTAGTTTGCATGTGTGTGAAATATGAAATATTGCAAAAACTTGAAAAAGCGCCAAATACTTAAAAGAAACGGTTATTGATTGCATTTGGCCTCTTAACATGCTGCCAAGCAACACATGGAACAAGTAAGCTACGCCGCACTTGACACTCACCTGTGATGACGCGCGTGCAGTTGATGTTCTTGGGGTAGTCGTTGGGATAGTCGGGACTATAGAGCTCGTTCTTACCCGGCTCGCCCTCGACGAACAGACGACATTTGTCTACTTGCTCCGCCTCTGCCTGTCGAGGACGGCGGCCGTGGCTCAGCGAGCACGGCAACCGCTCAGGCCGGAAGTGCTCCGACTTGAGGGAGCTGCTGAGCGAGCGCTCGTCCACCACACTTGAGGGTGTCGCGGGTTGTGATCGGTTTGTTGCAGTCGTGTTTCTAGCCACTGCCGCGGCAGACAAATCCATCATCAGTTGCATCATTTCAGCAGCAACCGGTTGCGCTACGGTGGCTGCAGCACCCTCTTCCCTGTAGCCGGGCCGGGACTCGTTGGTTGTGGAGATTTTTGGTGAAACTGTAAGATACATTTCATTCCTTTAATTACACTTGCAAAACAATCGGACAAGGACTCATTCTATCGTCACATCGTGTTCAATATACACCATTACAAGTTCCCGGATTCACCCCCATCAGAGCTACCCGCACAAGCAAATAATGGCACCAAAGTCGAACTTTGGTGGGAAAACAGGTCATTACCTACATTTTACAATTCTCATCTAATCTCGTGTAATGCTGCCGATAGCTCCTCCAATGCTCCTTAAAGTTGATTTGTGCTAATGAGCAACAGGTTTTGCCAGCGAATTCGAAGCTATCCCCACCCCATGTGATTTTGGAGCTTGCATTTAATTACGCAGAATCGGCGAAATTAATGAGCCACACTCCTACACACAAACTCATTAATACTTGCATAAACACAAGTGCATGATGTAGCTTGTGTGTGTGTGAGCCGTGCGAGTCTGTGCCGAGCAGTGCCGTTGCCGGTGCCGATGGAAAGGAAGGTGTGGTGAGTCAACAGCGGCACAGAGTTTCCGTGCGACTGACGTTAATTAAACGCACACAAAATTACGGCTATCCTGTTCCGGTTCGCCGCTGGGTCAGAGGGGGAGAGAGCTGAGAACACACTTCACGCACGCGCACTCGATCTCACTCAATTCTTTAAGCGCTTTACATACACAATTGCTGCTCATTATGGTCCATTGCGTGAAAATGCGGCCACACGCACACACACTCACACCGACACACACATACATAAGTAGTTACATGTTCGAGAAGACGCACGTACATATGAAGATAAATAAACCGTTGTGTGAGCGAGTGATGATATTTCCATTCATGCAAACAGCATAACTGGGCCACACGCACACACGCACTCATACATACTCATACATGCATATGCAGGCGTACTCCCACAGTCGAATGATGTTTAATACACTCGAGGGACTGAACGAGCACACAAACGCGTAACACGCCAGAAACTCGTTTAATAAATATTGTGGTCCTCTTTGTTGCTGTTGTTGTTGTGTTGAAACACTTGTCTTGAGTAGCGCGGCTGGGAGCCTCGAAGCTACACTAAAAATAATTAAAAGCGATAAAAAATTCCGAGCGAGTGGGATTGTTCGGTGGGGGGCTGCTGCACGCAGCATATCCTTGAGGTGAATGTCGGAATCTGGGAGTGCTGCAGAGCCTTAGAGCAGCGTCTTGCAGCATGTGCGCGTATATCGCGGGTGTGAACGTGTTCATATATCCTTTGAAAAGTTCCAAGTGACAAGGACTTACGGCGAGTATTCTTTAATTTAATTAAATAAAATTTTAGCTCAATTAAACCATAGTCTAGAACAGTAGCCTAAAGGATTTTGTGGTTCTCGAACTGACTCAAAAGATAAATCGATATGTTGCACACTTCACTATCTCTCGAAATCAAATTCAATGTCTATTAAAATTGAATTCAGAATTTGCATGTGGTTTATGTTTCATATTTTCAAGAGCTACGTAAAAACATCGATATCAATATAAAAGAGCTTCATATGATATTTAGTTCTGCTCATCGCACTCGTGTCAGCCTATCATCCAGAAATGTTCTGCAATGCCGGGTGGCACTAGAATTGCAAGCCGCGAATTGTTGCAGGCCACACATCTACTGGGTATCCGGGCACAAAGGCATAGGGGGAAATGAGGAAGTGGATATTACTGCCAAACGTGTACGCCTTTCATATGAACATCAGCAGCGTTCTACAGTCAACTAGAGGAGTAGAGGAGTGCATGAAAAGAAAAACGAGGCCAGGTGAAATAATCTAAGCACTGTGTGACCTCCAAAACCATGTTAAAGTCCTATGGCGGAAAGTGTACTAGGCTTATACCGACTTAAATGCAAATTTTTTAAGTTTTTATTTAGTACTAAAATGTAGTCTTTTTCTAGGAATCTAGATTGCAGGATATGTATATGCAGCGAAAATAAGTAGCAAATGACGATTAGCAGCGATGAGGTACATTTGTGCCAACCTGTGGATATCAGAATATAAAACGTGACGCAGTGGAAGCAATTTTTGGTATGGCTCTCAAAATATATGTATAAATTTGTGTAGTCATATGTAGGATTGGCGGTTGAAGGGACAATGAGGCGGACGAGGACTGGGCGACATTACTGAGCGCGAGCACTACATTTAATAATTTTTTCTTTTGGTATATTCAATTAATTTTAACAAATTCCATAAAAAAGTTAGAAAAGGCTTTAACACAAAAAAGTAAAAAACTTAATTAGAATGAATTTAAATTCTTGTGTATTTCGGAGCTCTACTTGTGTACGCTCATAACTTTCTCCCTCACGCCCACTTCATCGGTATAAATGTATTATAGAACATTCTGCTCCACGTTCGCAATTCCTCTCTTCGCCCTTTTGCGGATATGATATTTCGTAGGTTATTCCACTTCTTTAATTTCTCTTTGCAATTTTGTGCTTTGCCTTGAGGCCTGATCAAATTTGTCACATTGTCAATTCCTCAGCCCCTCGGCACTGTCTACCGCCTTCGCTACTTCTCATGGTACTTTGTTCACAGGCACCTACAGGCGCACAACGCTAAGACGTGCTGCTTTGGGCTGCCACCGCGCAAGGATTCCGCCCGAGCCCCTTCCTCGAAGTCGAATCCTGCTGGCTTAGATTCAGTTTGCGCGCAACAGACGCTCGCGCTGCTTGCGCACTGATTTAATTTCGCAGCTGCTGCTCGCTGCCACAAATGCTGGCGGCGAGGCAGTCGCGTACTCCTGTTGCCGCAGTTTGCGCGTCCCGGAGATGGCGCTGCCATAATTCAATTTCTTCGGCAATGCAAGCGACTCTAATGACATTCGAGGCGAGGCATACGCAATTTCCCCGCCCCCGCCCCGCCGCTGCTGTGTGAGTGTCTGTGCGTGCGTTTGTTTAAATTCCAAAGTGCTGTAATAAAATTCCGCCGGGAGAAAAGAAAGTAGCCCTTGCTGCTCGCACAGGCAGACTGCGTGTAAAAAATGAGGCGTACGGCTGCGACTGCGACTGCGGAATTATTGCCGCGGACATCTTTGGACCCGTGCTCTTTTTTGCTCCGGACCACACAAAAGGCTAAGCAAACCGTGCCGAAGGGTTGCAACGGCTATGGACAATGGCCGGCTTAACTACGGGCATTTACTCATATTCGCGGAACATTCCGTCAAGCCGCGAGCAAGTGGCACCGAAATGTGTCCGGACTGCCATGACATCCCGCCAATACAAGCAACAACAATGTGAACATGAACACCAGCAGCAGCTGCCGCACCCGCCACAACAGACACTAACTACAAGTGACCGAATGAATGGCCCATGCATAAGCGGGCGCATTTGAAGCCGTACTCACCGTGGACAATGTTCGAGGCCAGCAGCAGCAGCATTGTTAGCCAACAGTAGCAGCAGAGGCCGAAGCAGCAGCAGAAATAGCGACGCCGACTCGACCGGCTGCGTTTCATTATTTGCGTTCGCACGGTCGGACGCCTCCTCCCGATCTGGTGCCGCCGGTTGTACTCCTACAGTTGCGGCACCACTCTCCCACCACCAACCAAGGCAGCGCACCGATAGCTCAGCGGTGGTCGGTGTGCAGCAGAGACGTCCTCGGAGTTGACCCGTTTGCAGGGCACAGGTTATTGGCAGCTGCTGCTAAGTTGCGGAAGCGGAAATGGTTATTTACTTGGTTGTTGCCTTTGTTGAGTTGCTGCCGCCGTCGTGGTCGCTGCTGGGTTTGAGGCTGTAGGCTTTGCGCCTAATCGTCGCTGCCGCCCACTGTAGCTGGTGTTCTGGCGACGCTCGCTGTCGAGTTGCGCCTCTGTTGAGTTCACTGCTTGCTCTGGCCCAAGCGGCGGAGTGCCTCATTTAGCCGCAATCTCCAACTGGTCCTTTGTGCTGCTTCTTCTTATTAAAACGTCTGTAACGAGAAGTGAGGGAGAAAAATGAAAAATTATCAATCTCGTGTTTCGCATTTACAAGTTCGTAGTGGCAAGTCGTTGCGTTTTTAATTTCGTCCTTCGGCGGCAAATGCCGGCCATGAAAAAACCAAATAAATTGAAAAATGTTTGCGTAAAGGAAATGGTACTCGCAGCTGCCAGAGCCCGGGCAGCGGATATTTTGCTGGTCCATAGGGCAAGTTGGCACGCAGCAGCTTAAAATGGGGCAACTGCACTCGAGCGGAGTGCACGAGGGGTCGGGGAAGCAGCTCTTTGATAAATCCAGCAGCGTATAGTCGCGAGGTGGCTACTCCTCAATGCTAACGGCGGACAACATAAACAAGAGCTTCAAGCTCCGAGCGCCCACCCGCCCTCACCCTGATGCGCTAATGTGGCGGCCCCGCTGGAACGCGTGAATCAGGCATTCCGAAGAGACCCCACTCCGGGCAGTGATTAATGTGTAGCCTGCGGAAGAACGTGTTCGTGTGCTTGTGTGCATCGCGTCAATTCGCCATCCATGCTTGAATCGTGGCAAGGAACCGGGCAAAGAAAGTTGCAACGAAATTAATTTAAATTGCCGGCTTGCTTTAAAGTGGCTCCGAGTTGCGAGTTGCGCGAAGTGAGTGCCACAGCGTTGCAAAGTGGGTGCGTGTGGGGAGAGGGGAATTTTAGAATGTTTCTGCTGCAGCTCAGAACGTTTACGGAAAGCGTTGCATGGTGCCGCACGAGATGACTGCCACGATGTTGCCCCTTCTCTGACGACTCTTTCGCGCGCAACGATACTGGTCTAATGCATGTGTGTGCGTTTGCGAGTGTGAGGATGCAGTTTATGACGCGGACTGCTTCTCTCCCTTGTCTTCCCCTTCATCTCTTCTTACGACTGAACGGAATGCCGCCAAGATGCTACAAGCACCCAGCAGGGGAATCTCTCAGGCCTTGCCAAATCAGACCTGAATCGGAAGCCATGAATAAAGAGATCAGTTCTTTTATTTGCATTTTACATGGAACGGTAATGGTGAACAGCGGAGAACGCACAAAATTCTTAGCTCGTTTTTAAAAAGTGAAAAGACGGTATTGAGGTCGTGATTTCCGTTCTTGGTTGGGCCCTTCCTCAGACTAGAGTTTTAAAGTTCGGAGATATGATGCTATACATGCTGCCTCCAGGCCGAGAGCGCATTCAAATTCGAGCTTTAAAAATACTAAGTTCAATTTTCATCTTCATAGTCCCGCAGTTTCGCAAGCGACATGAGCCAGCAGCATTGGCCACGCTGCCGACAGGGGAAGGCTCCGCCGCGGTGGCAACCAGACCGTTAAAACCGCAAAACAGAAGCGGAACGAGAGAAGGCAAATTAAAAGGAATGCGCCGAGCTGCTGGCGGTAAACTTTTCTCATTACAGGATTTTGAGCGAATCAGCCTCGGGTTAGGCAACGCCAATGCTCACATGGAACAGCTGGTAAAGCATGGCTTTAAAAGCGAGATTTTCAAAATTTTTTCCAAAAATAAATATATATTACCCCTTTTCCATTGGCACTAAATCAGAGATACAACGACATGCAGCACTTCAAAAATCTTTTAGTAAAAACATTAACAATATGGCAACATCAAAATGCTGTGTTAAACAGATTTTTCCAAAAGGGCTGCACAGAAATCAGCAACTGCTTACAACTTTTGACAGTTAGATTTGTTTTATGCTTTATATTTTTATCTATTATTTTATTACTTAATTTGTTTGTTTGTTATTAACCTATCACACACAGTTGAAGTGGGACATAACCAAGCGCAGAAGGTGTAAACATCAGTGATGCCAGAATCAAGGAATGTCGCAAAAGGTAGAAAACACATCGAATCTGGCAACTGTAGTGGGCCCCAAGAAGAAAAGCCAAAAAGGGCAGGAACTGGAAGCGGTGACACACATTCACAAACAACGTTATAATGTGTATGTATAACTGTATATAGTTGCATAGGTGGTATTGCAGTGGATTTTGTTGCTGACACGCCTCCTATTATGTTGAAATATAAGAATAATTCTAAGTAAAAAAGTCAATATGACTTGTAATTAATGCTATATTGTGTGTATATAAAAGCAGTTCTTCAAAGATTGAATTTCAGATTTAAATTAGGAAAACCACTGCAGAAATAGAGAAAATGCCCTCCTGGATACGAAACAGATACAAATATCATGTGCATATATGTATTGTACATATATGTGTATATGCATGTATGTATGTTTGCTTGTGCATTTGCATGTGAAAGGCATATAGACTGCGCTTATTTCCGTTTTGGCAAATCATGAATCAAAATTGATAATTGAATGCGGATACATTTCCGAAGAAGGGTAAGAGAGATCTTCCCTTTGTCGCTCCCGGCAATCAAAGAGCTTCCTTGATGACTCCAATGGAAGCCGTGCAGCTCCGCAAGATGAACACACACTACTCTTTGTTATTGCCAAATCACAACAAGCGAATGCGACCTTTGGCTGAGACGCTGACGGCAGGGAGCCTCGATGCAGGCAAATAGGAGCTCACACAAAAAGTTTGCACTTAATTTTATAAACATTTTACGGCCGACGGCTGTGACTTTGGCAACATGTTGTGTGGCGTGAGTTTGTGTGACGCATATGGCGAGCACCCACTTGAGCGTTTTTGCCTAGCCTCAGCTCCACTTCCCCCGCCACAAACACGACTGCGGGACGATAACCACCAGGGCTGCCGTTAAGAAATAGAAACTGTCCCAGAAGAAGATTCGTTAAGCCTATAAAAGTGTTATTACTTTCTTATTCCATTGTAAATATTTTAAAATTCGATTTTGAATTTCAATTTCTTTTTATAACATGAAAATAAAAAGAAATATTATATACCCACGAAAAGCAGAGTTCCTCACAAAATTTAGTCAAGTTTGATAGCGAGAAGAGTTGAGATTTTCATTACACTTTTCAGGCTGATTCGTTATTAGTTCGTTCATTTCAGTGAAAAAGTGATTCGAATATTAAAAAAAAACAAATATTTGGTCCATTACGCCACGTATCTTTATGATTTATCTATGCTTACATGGAATTGTAAACTTTAAAGCCATGAATAAATATTTCCACCGTATGAAAAAATTACATTTAAAACGACAGCCAATTGTGACTTGTGAATGTTCTAAAACTTTTGCTTTAAAATTTGTATCAAAAAGTTTAAACTGAACTAGTACATTTGAGGAACTTGGTCTTTGTGTTAATTTATACATGGCGAATATATAGCGATATTTCCATAGATTTTTACGAAATCGTGTAAAAACGGAATCAATTTTTATTCTAGACCATGTTAAATCAAAACCGTGTAAAAAATGGCCGTGCAAAAACAGAATTGGGTGAATTCTTATCATGTAAAGCTTCTCGTAGGAACACGGCTATTTGTAGGTCCCGTTAGTTTGTTCTAAAATATAACAAGCACACACCAGTTAATGCGAGAAAGCTAGGCCGGAGCTCACACGGACTGTAGTTCCAATTATTTATTAATTTTCTATTTATTTAGTTCATGAACTACCCAAGCTTATTACCGAGTCTAGCACTTAGACAAAAACAACATTCTCGTTCACTTTTAGATACAAAACGAAAAAAGTGTAGAAAATTAAATTGCAATAAAAGTTATAATAATAATTTGTATTAAAGATTTTATATTTCGTTTGAAAAAAAATGGAATGAAAATCATCAAAATTTTCCGAAAAAAGTCCGAGCCAAGCTGAAAATCAAAAATGCTGGTCAAGGTCGTATCATTATTGTCCCTTTAGTCGCACTACGGCAGCCCTGCTGACGACGACACAGCAACAACAGCGACATCAAGAGCAGCAACAACGAACAACAGGAGCGATATGGCTGTTAATACAACACATTTTTGAAATATTGCACACACACATACCAGCAATATCGTTGCTGCGCCGTCAGCTGAGTGAAGTACATTGATGAAGGGGCTAAGAGGGCGCTACGAGCTGAAACGGAAAAGAGTGTGCGGCACGGGAAGATGGCGCAACTGTCACAGACTGTCGACGGGGGGAGTGGAGAGGATGGTACGGCCTTCGACGGTGCTCGGCGTCATTGTTTATTTAAGAAATTAAGTGCTTACAGCCACACTAATTGTAGGGCAAGCGCAATCGATGAGCTTCGCTGTCGCAAGTGCCGCCGCCCATGCCTTTATTTTCTCCACATCGTTTGGTTCTGTCGTGGCGTCGCGCAGTGTGTGCTCGTACTACCTTTTGAAAGGGATTTGTTGACTTTCCGACAAAGTCGAAAGTTGCAAAGTTTATTAAACTTTCACCTCTTCTGAAGCCAGGCAAAAAGCTATTAAAACTTAATTTCCGAAATAATATTCCTGCATCGCTTCAACTCGGCCAACAAACTCCAAGGAGTTTCGAGGCTACAGCCCAGGGTTAAAGGCGAATGGGGCACACAAGCATCAAGGCTCGCTGTGGGCTGCAGCGACACCTATCGGAGGTCTCTTTTGCCTTACAAAAAGGTCGGCTGCGCAATTCCAGGCAATTCTGCTTAATATAACTAAATCATCGAATGCCTTGGTCAGTGCGAGACCTTAACTTTTTAAAACAGCCTCCCCTATGCACAGCTTGACTCTCACTTGGACTATCTGTGTGCAAGTATTGACATTGCCAGTATGAGCAATTAAGTTTTGTTTATAAACTGAAAGGTCGACCGACTGCCTTCAGCAGGCCACAATGTTTGCTCTTTCGGCACTTCTCAACTGCACACGCTGTCCCCACCTCCAGCGCACACATGCACACTACACTCATTCACCCTGCTCACACACCGACTGCCGCTGCCCGTCTGCTCTTTCGTCGCACACAACCGTCAGCCTCCGTTGCTTTTGCCTCCCGTGTGGTGCACATTTTTTGCTCGGAGTTGAACGATTTAGCCTACGTTTAAATTCGAATCTGCTGTAGCGTTTATTTTGAGGGCTGCGTGCTGTCTGCTGTCTGCTGCCAGCTGTCCCCATCTACTTCATCTGATCGCGAAATGAACAGAGAAATAATGGCATTTTTCGCTTGTCGGCTCACGTCGAAAGTAAGAGCTTGCTCATAGAAATTTGCCTCTATGAAGGGTCAGTATACAGGCATCACTTCATATAATCGCAGTTTGATAGTTGCAAGAAGGCAGATTTAATTGCTTGTGGAGATTTTGAAGTTTTCCCGAATGTAGCTCGTGCAGGGTTTCCTTAATAATGATTGCTAATGAGATGGTTAATATTGAGATGTGTTTGGATCTTTTGAAACCGTAAACTAAGTTAAATGCAACTAACAGCTTGTGGGAAGACCTGGGTCGACTTTGCTATATAAATATATTGAAATATATTTTTTTGGGGCCGAAAAATCTGGCTCAAATTTTGTAGAATATTAGTATATTTGTTTCTTCAAATAAATAACAACGAAGTTCAAAAACAACCCGGTATCGAGTTAAGGCCTGACGCAGAGCTTCTCTCCAGGCGCCTCTGCTACGAGCGCCATATTCAGTTGGAAATGCCAAGCGTCGCCAGTGGTGTAGTGCGTATAAAAACTTTTGAAGGGGCACGGCGCCAGAACATTTGTTTTGAAAGACTTCCTCAAAGCACATTTCCTTATAGACAGACCCTTGCTAGTTGCTAGTAGAAGAGCTGCGATCTCACTTTTTCGGCGACTGGAAGACAAAAGCGAGCGACCTCATTTACGCGGAGTTGGACTGGTAATTTTTGACAACGCTTATGGCAAACACGCACCACACAGAGCCACTTGCATGTGCGACCATGACAGCACTCACGCCTCGCCACAAAGGGAGCAGGCAACTCTTTTGACACACGGACGCAAACCCGATGTCCAAAGTAATCTGATATTAATTCGTGATGTTGTTATAAACAAAAAGGACACTTTATAATGCGCTGCTGCTGCAGGTGCGCTTTTGTCACAATCACACACACAGAGCGATTTAGGTGAGTGTTCCGCAGTTTCATTTTGTGGCAATGTGTACAATCAGTTGTATGTGTGTGTGTGTGTGTGCTGAGAAGGAATAATGTTCTTTGCGTTGCCGACAGAAATGCACGTTTTGAAACGTAATCGGATTTGGTCCTTTGATGGTGGTTTCCGTCGCTTTCAAACAGAAGAGACGGAAATTTCAAAACGGCGAAAAAAGGAAAGCTGCTTTGCAGCTCGCCTTCGCGTTGCTTGAATTGAGCAAACAGTGGTGGGGCAGGGGCGGACGCACGGAACACGAAACAAATATATTCATTCGCTTTATTTGAGGAGGCACTTACGGGTACGACTAGGCAGGCCTGGTTAACGGCATTTGTGGCGACGTAGTGGTTCATTGACATGCAGACGATAAAATGGCGCGACGAGGCTCGGACGAGGCGGTGTATGGCATCGCCCGGGCTCACAGCATGCCGCCGAGTTGACAAATCTCTGAAGTCGGTTCAAGTTGAACTCGAGTATGGAGAATAACGCGCGCACCGCGTCAATTTTTACGAGATGCAGCAATCTCGCTAATTCATTCAGAGGCACATCCACGCTCTATCATCCGAAATTACTGCGGTATTACAGCGGAGGATTTCAGTCTTTTTATAAGCTTTATATTTTTTATCGGATTCCGAATTTCAAATTCTTCAGTTTCTGACCACTATTTGCACTGCGAGGAGAACACAAGTGGAACGGTCAAATGCGACTCTGATGCGCGCGAGATGCGTCAAGCCACAGCTGCCCGTTGGGTGGCGCAAATAATTAGCATTCCGCGTCGCCGCCATGCCGGATCCATTCATTGCTCATTGCTGAATGCAAACGCACGGGCGCGGGCGACGGGACCGAGATGCGTTCTTGGGAAAAACCTTGAATATCTTTTAAGATTCTTTTGAACGCGCGCACACACACATACGAACACACGCACTCAATCGTTCGCGAACACGGTCACAGACACTCGTCCGCAGCAAGTGCCTTTAAAAATATTTAATTTGGGCGAAAGCAAAATTCGTTTGAAAATGTGCGGAAAGTCAACAGCGAAAAATTGCGGTAATTTATTGAAGCAACGCACGCGGCCGCCGCGTAGACGATATGACGGTCGACGACAGGCCATGTTCGACCCCACGGTGGAATGGGTCCAATGGCCCGGCGTCTTTCAATACGCGCGGCCGGAAACGACCGAGACGACGCTTAAAGGTCCCAACGACAGCAGCCGAAACCGTGGCTAGAGCTGGGAGCCTGACGTCCCCAGCTCAATCGCTCACTTGCACATTCAGTGTGCGGTGGCTGGGGCCGCTGTGATTGCTGCTGCCGCTGTTACTAGCGGAACCGAGACCGATTCCACTGCTTGGCACTTGAACTAAATAGCTGTACTTTTAGGCGAATGTTCGTGAGCGAATACAATTTTGGCACAGATTTTCGAATACTAGTATATTTTAGTTTTTAAAATTTTTTATGCCAACTCGGGCCACTACGCGACATCACGACAGAGCGACCGAGAGTCCGACGGCAGCAGCAGTGGCAACAACAACAACGACAGCACGAAATTATGAAAATGATTGCGCTAAAAATAATCTTCGAATTGCAAAAGACGGCGACGAATGCCAACCCGCACTTGTGGGGAACCGATGGAGGTGGGCGGGAGCGGGAGGCACGAATGCGAACGCCCTTGGGCCGCCAGAACAGTTTGCGTTTACGGCTTTTATCAATGGAAATCACTTTGCATTTTGCGCTTTGCACTCCCGCTCGACCAGACCGATCACGGAGCCATCGCGGCGCACTCTTGGCTTACGGTATGGTATATATGTATGTATATTGATTCCTGATGCTGATGCTCAACTGTGCGTACTCTGCTCGCACATCACAACGCACATTTCCGCGCGCACACACCACGTCGACGTTCCACAAAGAAAGCTCACCGCAGACTAATGATGCAGACGCACCACACTGATGTACGCTGATGATGGTCATGATGATGATGCTGATGTTGCTGCTGGTGCCAATAAACACTCGGGAAAGTCTCTCCTTAAATTTCCCACTATTCCGAGCAAGAGCGAGGTAGCATGATGTGGCGGCGGGGCGGGCGTGGATGATGATGCCTTGCACTTTTCCGAATCAAATGCTCGGCACTTCGAATTGTGGCTGCTCTATTTTCCGCTCTCGCCGAAAAATTCCCTATATTTAGCTTTTCTTCGCTCTCTTCGCCCGCCTGCCTGCTGTCGCCCCTACAACGGCTTGTTATTTTAATTGGCTCCTTGTTACTGGTGGCGCTTCACCGCATCACCGCTTCGCCGCCTCAACGCTTCAATGCTTCGATTGTTTGCATTGCAATGTTTTGGGTGATTAGAGCCATAAAAGTGCAACAGCAACAACAACCACAGCCACAGAAATACAACAACAAATGCCAGTAAATCAGTAAATCAAGGCGAATAAAATATTAGCAGCAACATTCGACCGCATCTTCCCACAGCTTCCCAACTTCCTTTGCTGCCACATGGCAGCAGCTCCTTTTAAGCGTGTTGGTTGGGCGTAACCGGGCCTGCGGCATGCACTTTTGAAAAAATGCTAAAAATAGTTGTGAAGTAGGTACATATATGTATCCGTAAGTTGAAAATTTTCTTAAAAATATGATGATTCTAATAATTGTACTTGTTTGTGAAGCTGCTGGGAATTGCATATTTCGCGGAAATTCACATTTCTTGTCTAAATGAAAGCTGTATAGAAATTTAATACAAAGATCGAATCTCATTATATAGTTGCGTTGCATTTCCCCATTTTCTTAAAAAAAATTTACTGTTGGGACTATGCGATTGTGTAGCGTTAGGCGAATAAAATATTTTTGGAAAGTGCTGAAGTTGAAGGGGCGACTCCTCTTTTTCAACGTCACGCGGCTTTTTCACGATTCAGGACAATACCATCAATATTTACGCTTGATTAGCATTCCCGCCACACGGGGGAGCGGATCCGGGGCCGGCGCACAGAACACCCGGGGCGATGGCATGCAGCGACCCGAAAGTAGAGCGCTGATTACGGTGTAGCTCCGCCGCTCGGTTTTATTAAATAGATCCAATTCAAATGCCTGCAATCGCTTCTCACAGCAGCAACAACAAAGCTTACGATACAGGTGCATGGCATTGCCGCGCGGCGCCGCACTCGCACAGGTGGAAAATATTTAAATTAAATATGAGCGCCGTGCCTGCGTGCGGTACACTACCGCAAGTATAACAAATGGCGCCACACGCCGACAGACCACAGCTGCGGAAACCGACGCGGAAGCGGAGGCGGAAACATCGAGCACGCGGCGCGGCTCAACGCATCGCAACGCATTGCAAGTGCGGTTTCCGCGTCTACGCGGCAGCGGCGGTTGTTATCGTTTTTAATTTGTTTTCGCTGCGTAAAAAGCGCAATCCGCGTGCGTCCGCTTATATAATACTTTAAGCGCATTAACACGCCTGCCGCAAGTGCGGGAGGGCGGGTGGTCGGGCAGTGAGCAGGGATTGGGACAAAACGATGCGAAATATTTTAATTGAATTGTCACGTCATCTCTGCGCACTGTAAATGGGGTCTGCGCATCCGTCGGCTGTTGAGTTGCCTCCAAGCGCGCGGTGCATTGCGGCGCGGGGCGGTGTAAGCGCACAAAAAGCTTTTACTATTAATTAAATTTAATATTATTGCATTTCGCTCGGAAAAAAATCTATTTAAATATGCACGCAGCTACATATAGACGCCTCACCTACACACACACACTCTCATGGTCGAAAAAATTCAGCTTAAAATATAATGAATGGCAAGCTCGATGGGATAGCTCATAAAAGACCGGTGGACCTTTATGCTCACCCCAAGCTTGGACTACACGAAAACATGGTGACTTCAATTATCAACCGACGCAGCTTCGATCCGGACATGAATGCTTTGCTTGCACTGGAATTTGCATATATGTAAGCATGCAGTTTGGTGTTTTGTGGACGAAATTGTACACGCGGAATACGTGCTTATAAAGCGAGAGGCACTGGAGCAAGCAATCTTGAATGGATTTACAGCTTCTCCAGCCGGAGTAGCTATGCAAGTCAAAACTCTTCATATAAACACAGAAGGAACACATGGAATATGCTGTCATGTTCTGCGAAAGGTGGTAGTGCAGGAATTATTAGCACACCGATATAACAGTTAATGGATTTAGACGGTAAAAGTCCGGCGATTCTGGAAGCGCGAACTCTTGGCAGCCTACGAAATTCCCATATTTTTAAGTGATTGGACAAAAATTAAAGAAGAGATGCGGGAGAAGCGAATATTGAATAGCGTTTTGGTATAGAACCAGCAGAAGAATGGAAGGCATGCACGAGCTAAGGCCGATGAAATGGTCTGGATGATAAGCTGGAATAGGTGAAAATCCAAACCAAGTTGAAAAGCAGCTAAGCTTGACCTGGAGCCGCGGGAAAAACAAACGATCCAGTGTTAGGAGATGGTCGTAAGTGGATTACAGTCCAACACTAGCATCACGTTGGAGGTGGCATTGCCTTTAGATGATTTTCCAGCTACTCCCACGTTTTACAGGTGCGGCGGGTATTCTAAAATAATTTGTGCCCAATGTGTCGAGGTTGCGCAGTGGCCGTACGAGGCACAGTTGTGCACGATTGCAGCCGCAAAGATCCGCCTCGTTCATGAGTGTAGAGTCAGTTCCGTAAAAATTAATATTTTATTTAAATTAAAATCGAAATTGCGATTGGAAATGTCATAAGTTGTCAGCGCAAGGTGGCGTTGTCGGGGGTAAGCAGTGAGGGGCAGTGCGAAAGTTCGAAACTAATTACCTCTAATGGCAATTCGTAAATGGCGAATGCCAGCTGCGACAACATCGGCTTTAGGACGAGGGGTGTGAGGCGTGCCTGACAGTGAGTGCCCACCTGCTTCAGCGCAGGTATCCAGCTCTTCTTCAGCTTCGTTCCCATTTCTTTTCTACTCCTCCTTCGCGCAGGCCTACAACGCTAAGCTCTCCGCGTCGGCACGCAGAGGCAGATAAAAGCAAACAAACAACGCGATTGTTTCTGCTTGTGTGTGGGTGTGAAAAGCCTTTGGGGTTATTTCGTCAATGGAGCAGCTTCTCGGATCAAGTGAATGCCATACAGTTCGTTAGTGTGCCGCGAGTGAGGCGAGTGCGGCGTGTGCGGCGCAGGGCAGCAATCGATTCTGTATCAAATGAATGCCCTCGGCATTAGTGAACTCACTCAATGCTTGTGTGAGTGTGTGTGAGTATGTGTGCGTGTGTCCAGAGCAGTGAGTAATTTCGTGCTTAACTTGGGGGGAAATAAGACCCATCGTATTTCTCGTGCGGATGAGGCGAAACTCCGAGCGTAATAAGCTACTTTAGCCAAATGCAAATGTCATTCATTCGATTGACATCTACCGCTTGCCACTTGCCCCTTGCCGCCTGCCACTTGTGTCGTCCCCGGCCGCCAGGAGCACTCTGAAGCTCAGCATTCATTTCCGTGTCCATATCAAAATCAGCAAGCGAAGTAAATTATGCACTCCGTGCCAGGCAAACAGCAACAGAACTGGTTTTATGCTGCGTCAACGGAATTCCCAATTAGTTAAGATACCAAACTCACACAAACATTGCCATACAACCACGCACGCACGCAGCTGTCAAGTGGGATATGCTCGGCCGTTGGTCCTGTGATTATGTCTGGCCTTCGCCGTGTCTGTGCGAGGCGACGCCCCAACTAAATAACTGCGCAGAGCGAATTCCGCCACATACACAATTGATTAGAGCAGACCTAATTTACACACACGCACATGTTCACACACTCACGCACACGCACACGCAGAGGGTTTCCGCAATTAGTCCTGAGAACATTTGCCGCTGCACTGCCGACGCAGTGCTGAAGTAGCTTTTGCTCGCTCTGGCTCCAGTGTTGATCCAAGATGCGAGTGGATTTTATAAAAATTTCAAAAATTCAAACAACAAAACTAAAATCCTACAACTAAATTTCTTTCGTAATTAATCTAATCAGCGGATAATTTATCTCATCTTTGTAGGCTTTAACAAATTATTCAAGTTACGGCATCGATATACTATATCACCATTTTTATTCGAGCATTTTCAAATTTTTCGCCTTTTCTGTGTTAGTTTTATTCTTGCTAATATTGGGAAGTGACTACAGAATTTTTATTGAACGAGTAATATATTATATTGTATATGTAGTTGACGCAACGGGCCGTGTAACCGTGTGTATATTTCATCACAACTTAACGGGACCTTCAAATTTATTCTATTGCCGTTTCCGAACGGAATTGAGAAGCTTTATATTCACGGCAAAGAATACTCTCCAAGAAACAAAGTCTCCTTTTTGTTGTCTTGTTTAATTGTATACTAAAGTCAGCGCAAAAATGGAAAATAATAGGAACAAGTGTTGAAACTGAACAATTGTGTGAAGGGTGGGTGACATATACAATTGCCTGTGATTTGTCTCGAAGTAGACACCTGCCAACAAGCACATATAATTTTGTTCACTTCAATGTCACCCCTTGATCTAAATATGTATAGACAACTGAAAAGAAACAATCATTATATAATACAACTGCTGCTGCTTTCCAATTTTTTTATTTGCTGAATTGTTTACACTTTTTTCTTCTATATATTTGATACATTTTTGTGGTGGAGAGATGAATGATACCCACAAAACTCCCGAGATACTGAAAGAATGAAAATATATGTGTGTTCGACATCGATGTTCTAAATCAGGAGTGGCCAACCCGCGGCCCGCCTAGAAAATTTTTCTGGTCCGTGAGATTCATCACACTTTTTCAATATATAGCTATTTTATAATAGCCAAAATAGTGAAAACCAATATATACAAAAAATTTACTGGTTTATGCGACAAGCAAAGGTCTGTATCAGAATTAAGAAATAATGAGTGGTTATTGGATTTAAGCTTTTTATTGGATACTGCCGAAAAACTTACTTAATTAAGTATATCATTGCAAGGAAAAGACAACCTTATAATCGATGCATTTAATCACATCAATACATTTCAGAAGAAATTGTTGTTATTTGAATCGCAATCGGAAAGTAATAAGGCGCACCACTTACCATCGATAAAAGAATTTACGGAATCAAAATGTAACAGTTACATCAAATATGCAAAAGAAATAAAAAAACTTATAGCTGCTTTTGAAAGCCGATTTAGTAATTTAGAGCTTAATAAATCATTATATAATATAATATTTTTTTTTATATTCATCTCCGTTTCATGTTCAAATCGTGTTGGCCCCAAAATATCTCCAAATGGAACTGGTCGACTTACAGTGCAATAATGAATTCAAACACATTTTTGGAACATAAGAATCCAAAATAGACTTTTATAACAATACCGTCACAAATGAAAAATTTTCCAATTTGAGGAATCTGACACAAAAATTTGTTTGAGCTTTTGGTTCAACTTAAACCTGCGAATGGTTTTTTTTAAAAATGAAATTGACCAAACACAAATATCGAACAAACATAACGGACGCTAACCTGCAACACCACTTACGATGTGCAATTACCCAAATTGAGATCGATTTGCAAAATCTTAGTGAAACAGTGTGGAAACAAATGTCGCACTAGTAAAATAAAGTTTTAATTGATTAAAACATGTAAGAATATGTAATAGTAAACAAAATAAAAAAATAACTCCAAAAAATATCTATAGTGTATCTAAATCTTATATGGTGATATATAATTTTATATGTGACCCGCGGAGCTATGATGCATATCCAAAGTGGCACGCAGGGTCATTTGGGTTGGCCACCCCTGTTCTAAATTCTTAAAAAAATGCTCAAAATGCGTTTTCCTCAAAAATTCCTTAGTCTAAACTTACACATGGCGATTTTACGTGCGATTCTCTTCACCGATATTTATGTATTCTCTTTTTAAGCTTTGTTCCATTTTGAAAGCATAAAGAATACTTCTTTTACTTCTTTTGAAGTTGCGGGTGCGGTTAAATAATATATAATATCATAAATCAGCGAGGAAAATTGTCGTTAAATCGCTGTGTTTAAATTCTGACATAGAGATTATAAAGTTCCCGACTTTTCGAAGAATTATTCTTAAAGCGGCAACACTGCATGAATCCCTTCCGTCGGCCAAGCAGATAGCGTTTGCTACATACAGCAAATGACTTCACTTGCGGTTGGTTCAAATCTGAATTTATTTCTGGTTGACTCGAACTCGAATGTGCGCTTTCTTGGTAAGACATGAACCGTCGCCCTCTTTAAAGGGATGCGATGTTCATGGATAAAGAGGGTCCAGCGTCGCATAAATGCTGCCGTTTGTGGAAAACACTCCATTGGGTGAGCATAAGACGCTTTGAAAGCACTTTAATAAAGCTGCTATATTGTGTATGTATGTATATGAGTGGGGCAAGAATGCGGGAGGGGGTATTTCTGAAGTGCAGACAAATTGCTTTCGGCCTTAAACTTAAAAAATTCTATTAATTAATTTCACTCATACGACCCGTTTTACAATGTCAAGGAATGTTTCCAATTAAAAATGTAATATATTTCCTTGTAGAATTATCTGCTGAATCGAAATATGAACAGCTCAATTTAGTAAAAGTGGTGTACAAGGAATGAATATTAAAATATATCATTTTTGAATGAGACGAAAAATATTTTGATATAATAAAAGAGGTACTATAGTGTGAATTATGTAACATGAATACAAAAAAAATGTAGCTTTTGAAAAATCTAAAATACTTGATTTAGAAAAACTACCAGACACTGATAGCTTATTCTAAGCTCTACTAAATATAAGCTCTAATACATACATATATCTAATATATGTATATATACGATTTGTCATGGGCGCAAACTTGTGGCGGAAGGTGTTTTCATGAGCCTGGTGCACACCTGCTGCTCCTTCAAGGACCTTCCAATGAGCGCGGATCTTTTCTCCTCTTGCCATTAACCACTTGTTTACAGCGGCTGTGGCAATCCAGTGACCTGAAATGTAATTAAGTCATTTATATAATCCCCAGGTGCAGCTTTCAAATGATTTATATATACGTGAGTAGTGCCGCGAGGCATGGCGCGGTGAAGAGACACTCGAGAGCGACAAATCAAAGCGAAGATGAATTGAAAAGATGAGATTAGCGACGGTAGCTGAAGACGATTGAAGATTTCAAGCAATTAAAGCTTTAAAGTGCGAGGCATCTATTTCCACAGCACAGATGAAGGACGTCCGCCTTTCAGCTGCATTGATTTATTCCATTTACTCCACAGTCTCGAAAGTTGTTGGAAAAATCCTACTCCTATGCTACGTGCCAGAAGGCAGCCAGGGACGGAGTTCGAAATGGGGGAGCTGCTGACAATCGTCAGAATGTGCTATCTGTAAGTACTATATTTGCCTCCAAGCGCAGATAAGGCAGCAGCAGGTTTGCGGCCCAACTTCGCCGTATCCGCAAATGTGTCGGCTTCAGGCGGCAGACGCTGCCGAATTTACGCTTGAGTGGGGGAAGCCTACATCGTACATTTGTGGCAGCCATATTTTCTGCAACATTCGAGCCCAATTGCGCGGCTCCAAAGAGCGCCGTCGAGATAAGCAGATGCACGCACGTACAAACAACTGAAGCGGTTTAAAGGGGTGGAATGGAATGGAAAGGAGTGGTGAGGGCTTGGCGTGCGCCTTATTAAGCACGAGTCCCTGCGCTTTAACTTATTATGTGCGAACTGAAAGTACGCCCGTACGCTCGCCGAATAATCGACCGAATCGACGATGTGCCTTTGTATGAGCAGCACAAAACTTTTCTTTAGTCGTGCTGCAAAGTGCGGCCGGGTGGATGGAGGAGGCGGGAATGTGGCTTTTAAGTGCGCCTTTGCGCATTTGCCAGTGCGCTTACATATTGCGATAACTTCGCAATTGCTTAAAATGAAAATTATGTCTCTGCCGCTCCAAACTGAGCTCCCACACAGCCCATGCCGCCGCCCCACCCATACTCTGCTGAAACGCGCTGAAGTGCCGTTAAATTCGCTTCAAGTGGTGCAAATTCGTCTGAGGCGCAGCAATTCAAGTGCTCGGGAGCGTAAATGTAAGCGCCGCCGTACATGTGTAAGGCGCGCCCGTCTGTCCGAGCGTTGGTGGGAGAGTGGCGGCAAATGTTCGGCACACGCCCGCTCCCCCTGATGTTGGCTTTGTTGTGTCGAGCGCGCGGCTGCAATTGTTGGCCACGCCATGCTGTCGAAATCTGCTTCTGGCAAGGAGCACTCCCGCCACATGTGGCGCGTGGCATACAGCACATAACCCAGGAGCCCCGCCAGCCCGTTCCGCAGGTGTGTGCGCGGTAGTGCGTACGGCAGAGCCCACTCAACAGTCTTGTTGCTACACGCTGCTACCCCAACCCGTTCACAGCCATAAACTCCCATACACACGCACACACGCACACGTGAAATGGCACAGGCATGTGTGTACAACGGTTGTTTAATTTTATGAGGCAGACAAAAAAACAAAAGCAACAAAAGCTCAGGAAGCAGTGAAGCAGGGAGGGGATTAGAACGAGCAAACGCAATTACAAAACGCAGAGTAGCACAGCGGAGCCGTCCGAGAGGAGCTGGCACGCGCTCCTCGCCTCGTCTTTATTACCTTCTTAAATGGGTATGTGTGTGTGTGTGTTATCTGGCCGGGAGCGTAATTAAATCTGTTTCTGTACCGCTTGCGAGAGACAAGGAACGCAATTAGAGCACACGCGCCCAATTTAGGAAGTTAATTGCACTGCATTACCGCCTGCCGCTCGTCTCTATGCTCTGGTCTCCCCTTGGTCCTTTGTCCTTTGCAGCTCTCGGACGCTAGCACTCTTCAGCATAATGGCGGAAGGAAGCCAAACTAACGCCATAGCGGTATATATGAATCTTTTACTTCGGCCTCGCGCAGCACGCCCCGGAAGCGCCAACCGAATCCCGCAATACTTTCGCACTTGCTGCGCTGGACTGAACTCGACAGATGGCTCTGACCTCGGTTCTAGCGCTTCCGCTGGAAGGACGGACTGATGCTGTAGCACTTTACACTTCTGATGCGCTTGGAACAGGGCTGAACTGTTTCTGAGGCTGCTCGAGACGCGAACGAAATTGGATTGATGTCTTCCGCTGGCAGCCACCGAAGAGCAACGCGCATTTGAAGTCGACAGCACAAGCACACAAACGCCGGAAGCGTATGTCAAATATTTTGATCGCTGCATGCATAAGCTGCAAATCCCGAAGCCAGCAAACAGTAAACAGACATAAACTGCGCCAGACATCGGACGGAAGATCAACAAGCAAATTCCGCGACCTCCATCAAATTCGCATTTGTTTACATTGAGCAGACGGTGTCGAGCGGGCGGTTGTGTGCGGGCGGAGCGTTTGTTTACAGCTGCAAGAGCAAGTACGAGTCGCACGTGGGTGTATGTGCGAGTGATTGCCGTCGCTTTGCCGAAAAGTGACTATAATTAAGGTTATGGTGAAGGTGCTGGGTATACGGCATACATTTCGCTATTTTTTACTCAGGGTCTTTTCGGGATTTTAAATTTTCTCAATTTAAATATGAAGTTCCGTTTAACTTTTTAGTGTTAATTCTTCGTTACACTTCTAATTACAACATAAAAAATGTTATTACAAGATGCCAGGCACACAAGCACAGTCTCCTGACCTCGCAGCCTTGCCTTGCATTAATAACCGCCGATAAGCCAGAATCGAAAATGCGCTTCCGTGGCGCTGTCATGGCTGCGGAGTGGACACAATTTTGCTGAAACGGAGCCAACGCTTGCTGGCGTTGACAGGCTGCCGCACAGCTTCCGCCAGTGGCATCGTAAACGTGGCAGATGGGCGCATTCCCTTCGTGCTTTTATGCTGTAATAAAATGTTGCTCATAATTTTTGCCACGATTTGCAAGAAATGCACACATGGATGCATGTTGCTGCTGCTAGGGAGAGTGGACAGGCGGGTGGGCGGAACACATGACTGCCGTGCCAATTTTTATGTCGAATGCAGTGTCAAGCTTGGAAAAGTTTGCAACCGCATTTACTCGGATTTTTATGTGGCAGCAGCAGCGGAGGTTGTGGATCGAATAGTATTCTTTTTCAATTTGGGCAGCGAGAATCAGCAGTGTCCATGCATCTGTTGGACTTGCACTGCGATTCAGCCGTTCCTTTTGCGCCCTTTGGCCGCCCGTATTTACCGCAGCAGGCATCTGCCCTCACTTCACCGTGTTTCGCCACAAATAGCTGCCCCCTCGAACCAGGGGCAGCTGCTAGCAAAGGTGCTGCCGTGTTCGCCGAAGAGGCTCGAAGAACGCCTTCAAAAGACATGATGAGCATTTTGTGCGGTGGCGCGGAATGGCCGTAGGTAGCGACCGCCTTAAATGTTTCCCCCCGTCGGAGAAGCCGGGCTTTCGCTTGCACCTTCGACCTTTTTCGCTGCCCTAATGAGATTATTTACATGAATTTATGCAGCAATCAGATTTAAGCGAAACAATTTCCTCACGAATTGCCTTATTTATCTAATTAAAAGCGACAGGACAAAGGCGGACGCACACTGCCGGCTGCTGAGAGCGTCATTGGCAGTCGCGGTGGCATAGTGGACACCGCTGCTGTTGTTGTTGATGTGGCTGTCAACGTGGCAGTTCCGTTCGCGTTGTCCATTGACAATGAATACAAATTAAACACATTAAGCAAATACGCTAAAAAGGAGCAATCGCTCATTTTCCGTGCTTCCTGTGCTGTCCGTGCTGTCCGTGCTGTGGCGGACATTAATTATTTACACCGCACAATGCCCGCATTTGACAGCCTTTAACGGAGTCCCTCATTGAATTTCAAATAAAGCTCCTGTCATTTGTTTGGAACTCTTTTAGGGGCCGTCCAGTGGCACTCGGAAATTCATGGCGGCTCGCTGTACCGCGGCTGCCCACGAGCTGCGGTCGAACACAAAGTCGCGCCTACACAGGATTTGGCCGCAGCGGTTGCCACTTGCTGGTCACAAACTTCATTAGAAAGTGAATCATGCATTCTGCAGCCCGTTGGCGTGGTGCCAGGTGGTCACGTGGCCGAAAGGAGGTGGTCACCTGGCCGAAAGGAGGTGCAAACACGCCGCCGCAATCGCGTGTATTACCTTGCCACTACACTCAGAGTTGTGCGAGCGGATTGAGCGATGCAAAAGGCAGATAATTTCGAATTCATTCCAGGCTCTTCGAAGCGAGGCTCTAAAACTGCCAGCACCCAAAGAGCGAGTGCTACAAAGTGGCGAAAATCTAGTGTGTACATTTATTTCACGTCCATGAATTCGGAGCCCGCTGCGCACACAACAGGCATCATCCCTAATCCGGCTGAGAAGGTACAGGTGTGCATTTCATAATTTTGGATAGAAAAAAAAATTGTATATTCTCGCTTGTCCTAGGGCTTCTGAGATCAACTCCACCCAACTCGACCACTTAGGGCACGATATGAAGCATTCGATTTAATAACTCGAAAAGTTAAGCCCAGACCTCTCATGAGAATGCCCAAAAAACAGTTATCGAACGGAGCTAACATGGGCTTATTTGGGAAAATAAACTTAAAGGAATGCGAAGGGCCGTATGGCGAGAAAGAGCAGAAAATTTTAGAAAAGTCGTGGTAAACACTAACATTTTTTTCCAAACACTAAAGCTGAAAGCTAATAAATGAATTTTGTGAGAGTTTTTGTGAAATAAATATGCAATTTTTAATTTAACTTAAAAAAGTTATTAGCCCAATTCACAATCTTGTGCAAATGGTACTGTCAAAACTACTGTAGTTTTGCTACAAAACTGTCAATTGCAAAAATCCCAGACCATTTGCACAAGATTGTGAATTGGGCTATTATGAATATGCGCACCGAATTTTGAACTGTCTATCGAATTTCCAAAATTGCAATAGCAACCTCGTATAAAGGTCGCGGATAGATGAACAAAGACCTGGACGGAAAAGAGACGGCTGGATATGGCTAGATTTACTAAGTCTTCGTGCATTACGGAACCTAAAGGAAGTGTATAAAAGATACTATCCCGACGAGGGTTAAAAACACATTGCGGTTGTGACTCTGAGCTTAATTTTCATTTATGCAAATGAGCTACCATCAAGGTAAACGGTTTGCAGTCCACCATCCTCCGTTCCTCGCCTGCTGCAGCTCAATGGCCTACAGACTGTAGTGCGTCTGGCATTGAGTGACGTATACCCCCGCTATGCACTTCAAATGAAAAATCGCCTTTTCCACTTGGCGAAAATTGTAGCTGACAATTAATTTGCTTTAATGACTCGCCAAGGCCAAATAAAGGAAAGCCAAATGGTCAGTTAAAATTTTGGTCGGTTTATTTTAAGAGCTGAACTATGTACTCTTTTCCCAAGTATATGAAACTTAAAACTATTTTTAGAAAATTTTCCAGAGTGGGAGAAATCAATTCCTACTCCTTAACTTAACTCCATAGATACAACTTTTATTTTTTTAAATGGGTAGTATCCGCCAACTATATTGACGGAAGCATAATTATTATGATTATATACGTAGATTATATTATAAATAATAAAATCTAGCCAGCCTCTGGTCTGGTTACCAGAACATCAATATTTTGTGGATGCATTCCCAATATGATTACTTTTCAGCTTCCACAAATGGAAATGGTCCGCTACAGATAAAAATTTGTAATATGTACTATGTTCATAGCTGTCCAGAATATCGATATTTATATACCCTCCTATTAGAATAAACAAATTAATTATTGGCACAGCAGCCCGGGTAGCTGAGGTAACGGGACCTACACATTGATTCTAAAAACGTGTCCGAACGAAAAGCTTTTTATCATGGCAAAGTATACTCTTGGAGAGTTGCCAACCACCTCGCGAGAGATGCGCTGCATACAAAGAAATGAAATTCCTCTCATTTAGATGGCATGGGTCGGCTTAAGCCTTGACTGAGCCAGGGTGGTGCCATATAAAAATAGCTTCTATTTTTCCAAAAATGAACATATCCTCCTTCCATTGTTTCCTTCTCTTATGTGACATCAACTCGATACTTAGTGCATGGTTTTACTATTCCAGTAAAACCCGATTGATGTTTTACTTCTTTTTAAATATCTTAATAATTTTTAAGCTTTAAAACTGATATCGAAAATACGTCGATTGATTACGTACTCGAATACCTGACAATGACAAATATTCACATTTGGATTCGCATATATGGAAATAAATCATTTTGATCAGCGAACCCTGATTTCCTATACTCGGCAAATCCGTGGTGTGTATGTATGTATATATATGTACATATGTATATATTCGCATATGCAGAGACGCCGCGCTGTGCTGCACTTAAAGTGCCAAAAGAGCATGGTGGGCCATCGAAATGTTCGCAACGCCAGAAAACTGCAGCAAATTTATTTAACGAAAAACAGAAGCACCTCCCAAATGGTGTGCCTTCGGAGAGAGAGCATGGGAGGGGCTAGCCGTGTTACTTAAAATCTGTGGTCCGGGTGCTGGCGTGCCGATAACCCGGCTCGGAGTCTCTTTATCGCCGTTCGTTCTCGTAATTTGCGTCGTATCGTATGGCTAAGCAGGTGGGCGCTTCTGCGGTGGGATGCGGACGGCGAGCAGCGGCTGGCTGGCAAAGACGAGTTTCGGTCGCCAGAAACAATTAAAGCCATAAAAGCATGTAGGAAAATGCTCAATAACGAAAACTAACGACAGTTGGAAATTTCTTTTTAACCCGTTTATGATGAATAACAACGTGAAAGGCCAGAGTTCCCAACGGATGGGACTGCCAGGAGAGGTAGGAGAGACGGGAGGGCGGGTGGTTGGTAAGGCATGTACAGATAATATTGGTAAATGCAAGATAAAAAAGTTTCTCCACTGGTACAACTACTAATGGCGGCTGCTGCTGGTGGAGTAGACCGAAGGAGGGGGAGGAGAAGTTGCGCATAATTTACTTGCGGCATGAACCGAAGAAGCGGTGCGGACCAAGCAGGGAATACCAAATGCTGGGCCACAGAAAATACAAGGGTCCGCTGCCCGATGTCCAATGCCGGCTGTCGGTTGTCTAATGGCCGCTGCCATAAAAATGTCCATGGCCAAGGCGATGGCGCAACAAAAGTTTTGCAACTTTGAATTAATTTTTGTTGGCAATCAAAACTTTAAATTTGATTAAAAAGGTCGAAGCGAAAGGAGCACTTGGTAGCTTTCTCCATTTTTTTGAGCCCAAGGCGTGATTTACATATACAAAAGCGTCCGCGACAGACAGACAGACTGACTGATGGACAGACAAACAGACGGACACGCATGCACGCCTTCTAGCAAAGACTCGGATCAAAGCGAGAAATTGCCAGCAGAAAATGAGAATAAAGTTCAGTTATTGAACTGTTCGCAATGCTCTCGCCTACCGCGCAGTCCCCAGGCCCGCCTCGTTTCAGTTACCGGGGTAACCGACGGGTGACACAATCTACAGCGCAAAACTGCGCTCTCTTCTTCGCCCGAGACACAACACCTCCAAGAACTAAATGAAAGCCAAGCAAGGCTTCTTGTTTGCGCGTTTAACTAATGGTGACTTATCCCTGCAACCGTGCCACAGCCGCACCATCATCTGCCTTCTGGCGGCCAACTGCGACCACGGATTACGTCCGACTTAAGTCGTTTTGTTGTAATCAGATTAACTTAATTACCGGCCGACAAACTTTTTTGGTCGTTGCTGTGCAATTTCCATGTCGACCAATTGCGATATTTGTTCTCGTGTCGCCAGTGATGACACTTTAAGTGGTGCTCTTTGTGGTGCGTCTGCCAGGCGTGGGGTGGCTGCAGATGGGGCAGAAGATGCACTTGACGGCTGCGAAGTGGCACTGGCAACACTGCTGAAAACTTTTAATTAGTCAGAGGGGAGCGAATGGCCACATTCACAGACAATTAAATTGTATTTGAAGCTGCGTACGGCGTGTGGAATCGATATCCAGTAAATAAGCTTGGCTTCTCAATGCCGGAAATTACATTGTCGGGGCATTTGACCCCACGTAGGGTACCAACAGACGCCACTGACCAAGATTGTGTAGTATCCAACAGAAAACTGTGAGCTTTTGCTGGTTGGGCCAGGCCTGTTCAATGTTATAAGAAAATGCTTCTCAAACTCAATTCACATCGACAATCTATAAGTATATCTATATATAATTGACGTAAAGTTGTTTCTTGTGGACGATAAAAGTCTTTCGAGGAAAGTCCGATTTTTATGAAGAAGTATTCTTATTTTGTGATAGCACATTATTTTAAAGATATGAGTAACGATCCAAAGTTTGCATGAGAAAAGCAGCAAAAAATTTAGTGCCCATCAAATTGTTGATAAGAGGTTTACTTTAGTGTTGTTATTATTGTACCGATACAGAATGATGAAGAATCTGCCAACTATGTACTACAAATAGAAGGAGATATACAGCCAAAGGGTCATACTGGGCAGTCTATATTAAGCATACTGCTTAAGGAAGAGCTTCACCAATCGATTTCTTTTAAAATGCTTACCTTGGGAAATGACATTGCTATAGGAGTTATACAAGATAAAGCTATTCTTGCACCGACAAATAAAATTTGTCCGAAGTATAGATTCCGTTTTTGCAGAAGAAGTAGATGCTTACGTACATACATTTTTTTACAGAGTTCTTAAACAGCATTGAAATCAGCGGGCTTCCAAGGCATGAATTAAAGTTAAAGCAGGGCGCAGTTGTTATTCTTATGCGAAATTTAAAAACGGTTAAAGGACTGATAAATGGAACCCGAATGCTGATAATGCTCTTCCATAAAATTTCCTTACATTGTAAGATTTTAACAGGAAAGAAAGGGTACTCATTCCGTAAAGTAAGCTCAGCCCATCTGATACCATTCTTCCTTTTTAAAATGCAGAGGCATCAATATCCGATACTGGTAATACTAGCATTTGCGATGACATTCCAAGAAAGTCACTCACTAATGTCGCTATTTTTTTGGAAAAACCAGCGTTTGCACGTGGCCACTGGCCAGTGTTTTAGCAACGGAACCAATTTAATATTTTTGCTACACTGCAATCTACTGGGACCAAACGTTGATTGGGAAGAACCCTTCTGACTCCCTCAGAGCGAGCGTCCATTTTCGCTTTATAATAGAAGACAAGACAGCAATAATCGTTTGATTGTGTGCGGCCTAATGGGGTCACTTCCGACCAGCGCACAAATATTTACCGTTCCTTCCGCAAGTCATGCGAGAGCGAAGATTGCAGTTTCACTTCCAGCAATTTGCTGCGCCAATGTGTAAACAACAGGGCGGGCAGCAAATGGCTGAGCTCCGACGAAGCTTCGCTTTTAATTTGCCATAATTGCGAGTAGAGTTCTGCTGCTCGGTGCAGGCTATTCAAGGGCAGGCGGCAGACAACAGGAAATTGCTGTAAGACACTTTCAGTTGCAACTACTAATTGGCAGCCTTCCGCTTCCCGCGTTACGTCAAGTAGCTGCATGATAATTTCATTCGGAGCGGAATATCATGCGCGCTAATTCATGAAATTGACTTATCACTTGCCTCTAATTAGTTTACATTCATTGGCCTTCAAGTGTATACTCGGAACAGGTGCAATTCCGAGTGTTATTCTTGAAAGTACTACACAGAGCGTAATTTTTGAAGAGCGTCTATAATAACCTTTCCTGCTGCCTCCGAGTCCTTGATCGAAGATCTCCTTACCAACGACGGGCGGATGTAAGGAACAACACTCACAGAGCCGTAAATCTGTATGAATATTTATTTTATAAAATTCCTAAGTATATGGGTGCTCAGTTGGCTCAGTGCTTGGTCTCTGATGCGGAATCGCCTCGGTTCAACTCTCAGCCGGGGCGCATATAAACATCTAATACAAAGAGCATTTCTTTCCTAATTGTTTCTTTGCGCGGCGTCACTTCTCGCGGTGAATTGGAAATTCTCAGAGAAAATTCTTTGCCATGAAAGCTTCTCAACCCGTTAGGATTCGGTTAATGTAGGTCCCGTTAACTTGTGCAAAAATATAGCAAGCACACGCAAGTTAATGCGAGAAAGCTAGGCCTAAGCCCACACGGGCTGTTGTGCCAATCAATTCATTATTAATGGAAATGCTCGGATGAAACGGCTCTATCTGTCAACTTTAATCGTTCGTGAAATAAATAGGTGATTAAGAAAGAAATTTGTTAAAATATTTCAAATGTAAAAATTTTTAATTTTCGAAATTAAGTTTAATATTATCGTATATATTGCGCAGTTAGGAAGGATATGTGCGCATTCGATAAAATCTAAAAACTGTCTGTTGATGGAGCTATTGATGGCTGGCCAATTTCGTCCATTTCAGAAATTATAGCTGCAAAACTCAACCAAATTGCGATATATGTATATATACATTGTGTATACATATTTATACCTATATACATCAAGCCTTTTATAACCTCTTTGGCGTTGAAATTCCATGTGAAAAATTGCTCACAAAACCGAATCCCCCGAAACGTTTTCCTGACTGTGCTATGTATACTATGTGCTACTCTCGTTTTCCCAAATTAGATTCATCAAATGAATTTACAAGAAAATTTGAGATTCTTCATGTGCAAACAACAATAATAAGAAAGCAAACAACAAGCCCCATACCGCAAGCCGCTCAGGGGTGGTCCGGCACATAAAGGCATTTCCACTGTGCGGCAGCCGCTTATTTACGGGAATACGACGTGACAACTCCTTAAGTCACGAATCGGCTGGAACGCGGAATACAGCCCAACGAAGCCAAGGCAGGCACGCCACGCCATGCCAAGTGACTAAGCTAATGGTTGTGTATTTTATTACAAAGTTAATTTGAGAATGTGCGGCTCAGAGCATTGACACCAACGACAACGACGTAGCGAGTTAACGTACATACTCTTAATGCTCGAGCTGCGTGCTGCCGCCCGTTTCAAGGCGGTGCCAGAGGAACTGCTTATGAGCATTTTGCAGCAGCAATTAGAGAGACACACACATACTTATACTATATGTATGTATATACCCATATATTCATATTTCACTACACGATTCAATGTAGCTGTATATGAGGATGAAGAGCGTGCAAAAAGAAAAGGATCGCTTAAAATGGAAGAATGTCCGAAAATATAATTCATTCATCGATTTTTATCCTAACTACATACACTTGAGTTCTTCTTTTCTAATTATAGCAGCTTTAAGTATTTCTACACCGGATTTACAGCACGAAGGCGGAAGGAGTTTGCACATGCTCGTCTAACTACGCTTCGGGCGCTCTTCACAGGATTGTGCCGGGCTTTCTTACAGGCAGGCGCCTTCTCTGCGTGAGCAGACCGAGACCGCGTGCTTGCTGCTTCGTTGTCGCTTCCGTCTCCTCGGTAGTCTCGTCCTTAGCACTGTCGGCTTCCGCCTCAGCTGTAGGCGCGGACTCACCCTTGGACTCGGCCTCCTCCGAGGGCGCAGGGGAATTCTCTTCAGCAGGAGCGGCTTCTGCAAGAGTCAAATGTATTGGAGTTTGCCGTCCAAATCCTTAACAGGCAGCACACTTACCCGTTGTAGAAGCGCCCAAGTTCAAGCGCCTTTTCGCTAACAGCGGGTTGACTTTACGGGGAGCCAATGGCGACGCAGCCGCTTTGGGCTTGGTGCTCTCAGTCTTATGGAGGTTGTTTAGAGCTGGACGACTCTTGAGGCGGTTCAAACCACCGACTGCCGCGCCAGATGCGCCCTCTGTGTCGGTCTTTTCACCTTCGGCTTCGTCGTCACCTTTCACGTCGTTGTGATGACTGCTGTCAACCGCGGAGTCTTCAGAGGCAGGTGCTTCGGTTGTGCGGCCGAATTTGGTGCGTGGGAGCAACCGACTTCCTCCAGGACGGTTAGCGCTGAATCGCGTCGGTTTTTGCGTGGGCGGCTGAGCCGCTTTCTCCTCGTCGGAAGTCTTGTTAGGCGTTTGCTCCTCGTCTTCGGAGGCGGGACTTTTTGTGGTGGTTGTGCGACTACGACCACGCAAATTCAAGCCAGGACGCCCACGTAATGTGCGTGCGGTAGTGCTGGAGACAGCTTCTTCCTGAGTGCCTTCGTCGGACTCCACGGCCGCCTTCTCTGTCGTAGTGGAGCCGCGCAGGTTAAACCGATTGCGAGCTGAAATTCGGGAGTTCATATGAAAACTGTTGACCTTTCGGTCCATGCCAAATGAAATCGTTGCTCACGTCTTCCACGTCCGAATCCTGAACTCACTGGCTTCACCTCTTTTACGGCAACTTCCTCCTCCTCTGCTGCCGGAGCTGGTTCGGCAACCGGGGCAGCGGTAGTTCTAAGAGATGCACGATTACGTCCGCCAATGGAAGGACGCGAGAATCGATCTGTAGGCAGAGAATTATACAGTTATGAGAAGAATTAACTTGGCAACGTTTCGTGTAGGAAACTTACTGCGGCCGGCTTTGGTGGGTTCCGTTGCAGCGGGAGCTTCAGTGGTTGTAGTTGTCGTGGCGGTTGTGGTTCCACCGCCTTGCTTAAGCTTGAAGCGGTTGCGACCAGCCGCAACTGGGCCGCCACGTCTGCCCCCGAAGAGTGGTGCGGGCGTAGTCGTTGTGGTGGTGGTTGTTGTAGTTGTTGGCGCCTCAGTCGTGGTGGTAGTGGTCGTGGTCGTAGTTGTGGAACTTGGTTCCTCCACAAGCAGGGTAGTCAAGCCCTCCTCTCCATCGGCATTTGTGGTGTCCGGCAGTATTGTAGTAGCATCCATGTCGCCATCCGTTGTCATCTCCATGTTGAAGTTCTCATTTGCCAATATGGCGTACAGGTCCAAAGCAGCCTTCTCCATTGCTGGCGTTGTTTCATCCACGTCACTCTTTTCAGTCACACTCTCTTCGTCATCTGAGCGCGATACTTCCACAGCATTTTTGCTTTCAACGGCGGCCTTATCAGCTGCAGCCGCGGCAGCGCGCTCCTGCTCGATGGCAGTTTCGGCGTCGCCGTTGCGAGAGTTTTTGGCTTGCTTCTCATCGGTGTTGAATGTGTCGCTGTCGACCAGCTCCAAGCTAGGACGCTTCACGCTGATCTTCCGCTTCTCCGCGGCGTTTTCTACAGAGTCGAGGGCGGGCGTTGGCGGCACTTCGATGTTCTTGCCGCGGCTGGGGAAACGCGTATTCGTCGGCAAACGCTCGGGCTCGATTTCGGCGGCATTGCTGTTTGTGGAACTTGCACTGGAGGAGCGTCCCTTGGCCTTGCCACTCACCAAACTGTTGTCGGCTGGCGTGGCGGTCGTGCTGCGATCAATATTGGTGTAACGAGACTTGCCGCGCCCAGAGGTCTCCTTGTCTTCGACAGGCTCGGACGCTTTCGCCTTGCTGTCCTCATCCTCGTCCTCATAGTAGTAGACATACTCATACTCGTAATCCTGCCCGTTTGGTCCTTTCTTGATTTCGATGCGTGACTTCTTGTTGTTCTCAGAGCCGGCCACGTCCAAATTGATGGACTGATCTACGAAGTCCATGTTAATGTCGTCATTCAAATCGATTTTCTTAATGGGCGCCGCTGTAGTGAGCAGAGCGATTGGTTTTTCCGTTGGTCGTCCAGTTTCTTCGGCTGCATTTATTTCCGCCGCTGCCACTGCTGCGTCCGCCTCGGCCTTGACGATCTCCAGCTCCTCCTGCTCGATGGCGCGTTTCGCTTCTATGCTTTTCATTACATCCTCGTTGATCAGCGCGCTCAGCACAGGATTCAGTTCGGGTCGTTCTTTGGTCGGTAGAAGGCCCATGGTGTTCTGTAGCGTCTTCAAGTTTTTGAAGTCTTCTTCGTTAACTACGTCAACGGGCAACGGGACCACAGCAATCTTGTGCGATGTTTGAAAGGCGTCATCGCCCAAGGCCTTTGGTCGCTTGTGCGAGGTCTCAAAGGACACGGACACAGAGTGCTCAACACGGGTGTCCGGCGACGGGTTTACGGGGAGTGGTTCATATTCGATGGAGTTGTCTGCTGTCACCGCCAGCAGCGCCAGACAGCTGAGCAGGTAACTGCAAGTAGAGAAACATTTGACATTTATTAAGGATGAGAGCAAAACGATTAAAAAGCAAAACCTTGGAAAACCACAAAACAAGTCACTCAATTCAGCTGCTGTCTCGAGTGGAATTGACCTGCTATTAGGATGCACAAGCATATCCGTAATTAAAGTGGAACGCTAATCATATTGAATCATTTATGAGAAGATTCGAGCTTGCGTCAGACGAACGACTTCGACCGCTCAACGTCCTTGGGGCCTCGATTCCCTCGTCTGAGCAACGTGCAGTGCAGAGCAAGCGCTTTCGATAGCTCGCCGAAGATGTGCTTCGCATTTCTAGTGCCTTATGCGGCGATCTCTTCGTTGCGCAAACGCTCAAGGTCTGCGCTGCTAGTGGGCGTTCAAATTAATTAGATGCTAATGCAGTTTGAAGTTAGCTCCGCCGCTGATCGCATCAAAATTGACAGCTGGAATTGGGGCTTGTCACACCGCTCACTAACCGGTTTTCCACCAACCGTGAACGCACATCGCGACGCAAACTTGTTCTTCAAAAAAGCTATCCACACCTTCTCAGTGCAGTCAAATGTACATGCAAAAGGTCTGACTGAAGCTCGCAGGGCAGATCAATTATGCCAAAGAGGAAGACCAACTGGCCTTCGTACTATTCTAGCCTGTCTGGCGAAAGCGAATTGCGTGTCCTTGTAGCATGTTTTTATGCATTTAAGCAGTCGTTACTACCAAAACGAAACGCCCATGTACGGGCACGACTGAACCGACTCAAGAACAGTGTTGCGCCGAATTTTCTACGTACTTATGTTGAATACACTATTTTCTACTCGAACAAATTTCTTGAAACCTTGTAGAATACAATTTACGTAAATTATTGCGACAAAAAAAATTGGCAATTTTATTTGACGAAGTTGTTGTAATTGCTATTAACATAACTTTTAACAAATTTAATACAAATTAGCCCCGTTCTCAGGAACGTCCTCTTTCTTTGATATTTTTCATCTTTGGCCTTTTAAAATTATTTCCCTTTAATTTTTTTTATCTTGGAGGCTTCCAAGGATTCGCAGTAGAGGTCTGCATGAATGCATTTGAAAGAGCGACCAAGACATTCATTCGGGTTTGAATCTTTCGCTCGCATGTGCACTTATTTCCAAACATGTGTTGAATAAGCACATATGCCTTAAGAGTGAATGAGATAGCAAAACAATTGAGTAAATTGTAAGCGCAAGCACATTACTCACAAGCAGTGTACCCACTATTCAAATGTTTTGGTAAACAGAGTGCAATGCAGTGGGTGCACCGAGTATTTAAGGGGCTATACGCAATTAAGAGGCTGAGCTTATTTTTAAAGAATTTCTGATGGAAAGACGTTTTAGTGTATTAATTATAATTTCTATGCATATTGTGGTCATTTTAAAAATTATTTGCCGAAGAAAAGACTTTCGGACGATGCATTACTAACCGGCGCGCAGCAGCGGCTTCGCCAAAATCTCCAGCTTACCATTCACTGCACCCACTTTACCCACTTCACTCACTATACTATACCGATACTTTGTTACATTCGTTTTGTTTGTTACGATTGTAGCAAATAGAGCAAGATAACAAATGCTGCTCTTACTCTCTTTGAAAATAATGGCACGAGTGGGTATTTGTTTTGGTATTGAGAGGTTTTGTGAGTGTTTCACCCATTCAAATATTTCACTCGTGCGCCGAGTGCAATGAAATGGGTATCCGTAGTGCACAGGCAAACCAAATGCATTCATGCAGACCTCTAATTCGCAGTTGACTCTTGTGGGCCGTCGGCAGCTCTGTACGTGGGCATACAGTGCGAGTGCATGTGTGCTTTCCATTTTGGCGACTAGACGACTCTCATTTTGAATAAGGATCCCTTTCCCTTACTTACTACAGCATAATGACTAAAATTAATTAAACGGCATATTTTTCCTGTCCGTCGTGTGAATTGATCGCATTTTCATGATTGAGAAGGGAATTCAAGAAGTGACCAAGCAATTGATTCCACGGATCCCACGGATCTATGACCCAAAAACATTTTCAAATCATGTATTTTAATCCCGTAGTGGGAAACACGAGTATTCTTTTTCGCTAGCTTTCAAGCCCAGATAATGCAAAACAATGTTCGCTAAGATACTCTTACTTGCTCTTCACATAAGAAAGAAGGGCCTACCCCACTAAAATCGATTAACCGCTGTGAAGAGGAGGCCACTGCGAAACGAGTGGCGTTAGCAAGTGGTCAAGCAGCGCTGGATGCGCTGAATCTTCGCCGAGGTGAACTGGATATACGATACAGTGGCATTTCGGCATTACACGATTCAACGGGCGGCAGACACTCGATATGTCCAGCCTTTGAAATGGGGGACTGTGTGCGTGTGCGGGTGTGTGTGTGTGTGTGCGTGGTTGCTGAGCTATTTTATTGCAAATCCGAACTGCATTGCAGCATACCGTTGACGCATTTGCTCACAGATACGAAAGATGCAGACGGAGGCAGCACAGCGGCAGAGCGGTAGGAAAAGCCATTAAAACTCAAGGCAAACGACCGCCGCGGTGATATTACGGCACTACGGAGTGGCGCAGGTGGAGGAAGCCAGGCTGCAGATGCTGAGAGCAGCGAACGAAAGTAAAAGAGACCGGGAACACCCTGCATATGCACACACACATGCATGGGCACATGGGAGCGCGATCGCGATCACTGCCGTCAGTGTGTGCCAGTGTGAGTGTGTACGGTGGTGGTGGTGTAGCAGTTTTAATGCCAGCGGCCAATTTGCAGGCAACTTGTTACAAGCGGCAGCGAAACCGGTTCATTTGATAAATACTCCCTTTCGCTGAAATTAACCCATTTCGATTTGTGTGAGTTTGAGTAAACCCACCCAGTGGGAAAGTAAATAAAACTCCAACAGTATAATGCGCGCGCGCGTAGACCATTCATACATACATATGTATATTCCGATATGATGAATAAACTAGCTATACAAGCATTGCTCGTCAAAAACGGTGGCCCTTGAGGTGTAATGGGTTCAGATCATAGGCACCCGTAATGTTTACGTTTATCTTAAATTTTAATCATTAATTTTTATTGTAGATTCAAGAGAATGCAACAATTTTCCCGAAAAGCTACAGCTCACATTTGAAGGGAACTATTTTATTAAATCAGGCGGCCGTGCCTTAATAAAGGTAATGGGGATTTGGCACATATGTTCGGAGGCCTTACAGATGGAATATATAGATTGGAATGCATTAGGGAAGGATTAATTTTCCTACTGGGTGCACTCGTATGTTTCATGTTTTTGCGATACTTAAGTGCACCGTTGCGATTACATCGTCCCTCTGTCTGTCGGTCTGTCGGTCTGTCTGTCTGTCTGTCTGTCTGTCTGTATTTGCTCTTTGCCTTATACAATTCGTGCTGCTATTGCAGTTTACTGTTGCTTTTGGCAATCGCAGCTACTACCACAGCCATAGCTGTTACTACAACAACAACAGCAACAACAACTACTGCACCTTCGTGCGTTTATCGAGTGCCGTTTCAGCCGGTTTCGGTTTTTTTCCTCTTGTTTTTGTGGAATTGTCGCAAAGGTAGACAGCTTCAACTTTTTAATTGCAGCTGCAAAAAAACTACAGCAACAGCAACAGCACAGTTGTTGGCACTGTGACAAAGCAACAGCAGCCATTGGAGCAAATGCCAAAGTTGCTGTGAACATGGAATTCCGACGAGTGATCTAAAACATTTGGTGCGATACCGCATTTCAGCGCTGAGCTGCCCGCCTCGCCTCGTTCCACCACACCTCGCTGCTCTATTCTGCCTGGTTCGCCATCGCTCATGCACATGGCCACCCACCCGCTCTAAGCGTTGGTTGCTCATGCGCAATGAACAACAAAAACGGAATGCCGTCGATTGCTTCGTCCGTCAGAAGAGCAAGACGATAGTTTCTTGCCGCTGCTGCTGCTTCGACATGGCGCGTTGCTGGTGCTGGCTTGGCTTCATCTCGGCAACATTCATGCTCAGCCAAACAGATGATTTGCGTAATACAAATGATGTGGCTTATTACGTTGTTTCGTATGTACTTGTGTGCTTTCGAGCTCGAGTCCCACATACGCAAACTGAACACCACCCTCTCTCTGATTGCTTGAGAAGTCGCTTGCCTCGGTGCATTTTCCTACGGAATTGAAGACTTTGTCTTCACGTTGGTACACACAGGCTTCGATCATGGGTCCGAGGCTTTGAGTCTACATGCTTGAGAATTGAGTTTGCTTGGGTTGTAACAAAGAATTGAGTAATATCGTGCAATGGGTGTGTGTATGTGTGTGTTAGTGCGTGTTAGCGCAAGTGGAAGTGTTTGAGTGTGCGATAACAAAGGGTACTTACATCTTTAATAACATTTCTCGTTTCGTGATACTGCCTTGAAGTTGCCGTTGAAAGATATTCGAATTATCGCGAGTGTGTGCGTGTTCGAGTGTGAGTTTTGTCCGCGTCTGTGCCTGGAGTGGATGAAAAAACTGTTAATATCGGTGTTTACTTTCACTTTTCACTTCTAACAATTTGATAATTTCGCTTTTTAAAATTTGCTCTTTGCAATTTTCTTTTCTTTTCTATTTGCTATTTTATTGCAATTCAATTAAATGTTTTCTTTCAATTGCCCGTCTTTTTGGGCAATGCCGATGCCCAGGCCGAGCCAAATATTTACAAATTAAAGCGAATTTCACTGCGCCGAGCGCTTGACGAATGTATCTGACAGATATAGGCAAGTATCCGCAGGGACTTGTCGTCTGCTGCGCTACGTCTGTGTCTATGTCTGCGTCTGCGGCAGCGACCGGGCACCTACTTCGTCTGGAAACTGTGCGCACGCTCAGTAGTCACTTTTGATTTCGTTGCCAGCCGAACAAGAAATGACACAACGATGAGCGCTCGAGGTAACGAAACCCGAACCGCTACTGCTGCTGCTGCTGCCATTAGCCAGTGCAGCGCGCAGCGACACAGAAACGACCAAGCGGCGGCGCACGACGCTTTTCCGAACGGGCCGATTCGAGCGGTCCAAACGCCAAAAGTCCGTGAGTGATCCATTTGTTGTGTACGCTGTTGTGCTCTCACAGCCCGACCGGGAGGATCGCGGCGAGAACTGCTGTCGTTATCCGTGCCCGTATCCGCCCAAGTCTAAGTGCCCGCTTTAGAGGTTGAATCTCAAATTCGCACCTCCCCACACGCCTATCCAAATTCTGCGCCTTCACCCCTTCCCCCTGCCGCGAGGCTGGAATGGTCTGAACGCCTTTATGACTGTATGTACCAGGGTTGGCAAAATGTTTTTTTTGTTTCTCAAATTGTTTTCTTGCGCGGCTCCACTTCTCTCGATGAATTGACAACTGTCCGCGAGTATTGTTAGCCATGAAAAGCTTTTGTTCGGATGCGGTTATTTATAGGTCCCGTTAATTTGAGCTAGAATATAAAAAGCACACACAAGTTAATACGAGGAAGCTAGGCCTAAGCTCGCACGGGCTTCTGCGCCTATTGTTTATTTTTAATTTTTATTTTATGGCAAACTTTTATTTAATCGTCTAATTCACTAAAATAATAGCTAAAATCCGGAGAGTCGGACAGGCTCCACGTCAGCGATATTGTAAAACTTTTTCACGTCATCTGTAGCTGAGTTATGTCTTTTTGTTTCAGTTATTTTCACTTACCTTAAAAGTAAATCTCAACATATAATTCGTATAATATTTACAGAACAATGCAAGGAGGTGCTTTTCCTGATCAACGGAGAGATCCTCGACTTGCTCTCATTCGATTATAAGAAACTAAAATACCTCTTTTTCGGTGAATCAATGCAATTTCACCCAAAACTTATTCCCAACCCTGGTAAGTACGACTACTTTGGGCGGCGACGGTCCGCTGCTTGTTCACTTCTCTCTCGGCCTACGTAGCCGTCGCGGTCTTAAGTTTTGCAGAGCGTTGTCGTGGACTCCGCCGCGGCTAGCTTGTTGCCTTGCTGCTTCGCGTTTCTCGGTATCTGTATATGTTAAAACCCAAATTTGTTAAAATACGATTATAAAATTATATTTGCGCTGCTCACTGTTGGCCGCGCGCATCGCCCATCGCCCGCTCGGGCGCGTACTCTCAGCGCGGAGCGGAGCGGCAAGTGCGTCCGTTCAGTTCATGGCTGTCTGCACGCGTCTTTCCACTCTTGGCGCTTCACCTGCGGCACTCTTGAACTGGCGATGAACACTCGGCGCCAAAGATGGCGCAAAAGCGTACTGCTGCGACTGGCAGCAGACGCGGCCGACGCTGCCGTGTTTTGGGGATTATTCAATCTCTCCGTTTCGCATTTCAAGTTTCGCGCTTTACACTTCGTGTTTTCGGTTTTGGGTTTTGCGTTTTGTTTAATCATTTTGGCTTTATGCAATGCTCATTGAGATTGTTCGCATTTTTGTGCCGCTAATGCGTTTGACTTGCAACAGCTTGGCTAACATCAACACGAATTTTGGGTCAATCCACTCCATCGGTTGATTATGAGACAAGGCGATAGCTCACCAGCGGCTTCGCAGTTTCGCGGGCGAGCAGCAAACGCCACAAATTTATGGAACCATTCCCAATAATATGATTCGCCAATGCGAAAATGTCTTCAGACGAAAAATCCCGTGCAATCAAAAGATGCGACGTACAAAATTTTTTTAAGAGATTATTCAATTTAAAAGTGACTATCATGTCACCTTTTTTGACTCTCATCTCTTATTATTCTCTTGGTTCTCTGGTTCACTGCCCTAAGCTAAATCCTAAGGGTCAGTTGAGAGTGAACTATCAGACCACGCAGTTTGACTAATTTGTTTAACATAAGGAAAACTTATAATCTAATTTTAAATCTAATTTGAATTATAAAATAAACAAAATCAATAAAACGCTAAATGGTTGTTTTTGTTACTTACACGTCTTTACATATCAAGAACTTCTACGTACTCAATGACCCACAACTGCAAATACGCTTTATCTGGTAGTAGATAATGGAGGAATGAAAGGAAAATAAAATAGCTATGTATAGAAGCGATTTTCCGTTTGAAATTATTTTAATGGATGACCGTTTAAATTGTAAATGGAGGTAATTGAATGTAAGCCCTCGATTTATCAAACTTAAGATAATTCAACTTTTTCTTTTAAGAATTGAATTTTTTATATGGACTCCTCTGTTTATTCTTCTAAAAGTTTAAACTTTTGAATTTTCATGGTTACTTGCCTCAAAAGCAATAAACAGAACCTTATAAGATCACCCTTGTGCCCTTCCATATGTCTACAACAGTATTTTTCCGACGTTAGAATTTGAAATTTAAAAAAATTTTATCTTCGTGATGTTTCGACAGTCAAAGATTATATAACTTGTTTCCAATGGGCTGAGTTGTTCTCCCTCCGTGTGTTTGAATGCTACTAGGACATAACGGTACCTCTTCTAAAATGTTTTTAACCCTACCAAATAGAACGAAATAAAGCATTAACTCTACCCATTTCAAGGTCAAGTTAAATGTGAATTACTCTGTGATGTGATCGACTCTGATAGCAAAATTCCGGCTAACTCTAGACTGCGTTTTTAGATGGTATGCGCCAGCTCAAGAGGCCGAGGCACTGGTCTGACATCGGGGGCCGACCGAACCGATCGATCAATCAAAACGAACGATCGTACTACTTTTGTTAATGGACTTCTTATTTTTCCCTTAAAAATTATTTCATAGTAAAATAACTACCAATTGGAAGAAAAACAGAAACTTCTGATAAAAAAATAGTCCCAGTGTTTACCCGAATTTAACTCATTTTGAACAATTTCGATTAGTTTTTTAATCCGGATTAACTACTAAGACGGCGAGAAACGACAAAAACAACAATGTCCACGGGGTTCATTCTTACAATTTACAATTTTTTTCGTATAACCGTTCCTTAATATTTCATACCCTTCATTTGAAGGCCTCAAAATCAGAATCCATCATCGCTTCTAAGTAACATTGAGTCAAAGTGTCAGCAAACGACGCATGACACACGCCGCTTGGCTTGATTCGGCTCTGTGCGTCGAAGCACGCAGGCAACAAAAAACTGTTATTTTGTTTTCTTCTTTTCAGGCAACAGGAGTGGCCGAGATGGAATGTCGAAGGCAGAGTTACATGAACTCTGCTATATGCTTGGGTACCTGCATTTGCATGCCTCTGTGCGCGTGTGTGTGCCGCACAATGGATTACAGGTAAAATGGCTTCGGTAAAACAAGCAATAAGCCGCAAAATAAAAAAACACGACAGAAATAAAAGACAAAGAATTATTTACAATTCGAAGGCAATAAAATTTATCACTGTCAATTATTATGCAAGAGTGGAACCGACAATTGTGGAAGATGTGTGTGCGTATGGAGTGCGGTGTGTTTAAGTACGACGCACACGTAAATGCGGCGTGGTAGTTTTTACTTAATTCAGTAATTTTTATTTTCTTTTTTCCGTTGAAAAAAAAAACAAACTGCCCGAGTCATTGCAAGAGAAAGTTACGGTATTTCATGACATTAAAAATTCAAAAATTTGATTTGAACTGGTAAATAGGCAAGTGCGTTCGTTATTGCCAAAAATGCCAGTTGCAGCAGCCCGCGGATTAGCCGTCATCTTGCAGCGCGTACTGTGTCGGTTATCCTCAGCGCGGACGCGCTCTTGCTGTGTCTGTGTGTGTGCGAGACGACGCTGAAGAGCAGAATGCATTGCAGCAATGCGGATCGAGCAGACAAAGGTGTTTGCATACTAACGGCTTTAGTGTGCTTTTGCTGGCAACAACCACAGCAACAGAAACAGCAACAAAGCGGACAGCAGCTCCAGCACATGACGGCCTGATGGAAAGGTGAACAGCTTTTCGAGCGGCGCATTAGTCACTTTGGTATTTCCAATGCAAACAACCACAAGCGCATGTAGGCTCACGGCCGCAGCGCACTGTGGGCCCGACAACCGCGACTCGTCTCAGAACTATTTATTTTTATGAAAATACACGGTATTAATTATTAAAACAACTACCGCGCTGTCGTAGCTCAGTGGAGAAGAGCTTGGTCGCTGATGCGTGCAGTCGCGAGTTCGACCCCGGAAACTCATAGCTTCTAATAAAAAAGTTTCGTTTCTTCGCACGCGGTGCCATCTATCGCGAGCTAGTTGGCCTCTCTCCGAGAATATACTTTGAATTGAAAATACAACAACCGATCAAACGATCCTCAAACATTCAAACGCGCATATGGAGTGCAGCATTGGCTCATCATAACAGAATTGGTGTGCGCATATTTCTTTTCTCTTTTTGATATTTTCTATTCAAGAAATTACCATTAAAACAGCCCAGGAGAGTTTGGAGAGTTCGACTTCGCCCAGACGACTTAACATATGTATGTGGCATTAAGATGAGTTCGGATTTACCAAAATATTCAAGTTACAATAAATAACAACAATTCAGCAGCAATTAGAGTAGCATTTGACGAAATTCTTGGAAGTAAAGTAAGAATTTTCTATCAACTAAAAATAAAGCTTTCCAATGTTTGTTCTTAAGACATAGCCGATTGGGTACCACTAGTCATCACGTAATTTTTCGAAGTAACTGCTTACATTTTGGGCAATATTGACAATGCTTTCAATAGAATCAGAAAATTTTATCTGAAAGCTTACTAGGTGAATGTGGAACCACATTCTTCATAAAGTATCGATTGTTTCTTAATATGCATGATAGCTAGTGTGGGTCATTAGTAATGTTCGGGAGACTGACTCAAATGTTGTACTCCTTTCTTAAAAATTTATATTTATCGATCATTGGCTGTACTACAAGCCGCATTTTTTACTGAACGTGAAAATTGTTGTAGTTTTAGCGGCTAAACTTTTATAAAAAATAAAGGTAAGTCCAAGACTCGAATTTCGTCGTTTAACTTTATAAACAATGGAGATAGAAAATTTTGTGGCGACGGGACTCTCTTCGCCCCATAGTGCCGCGCCGCGCCAGTTACTCAGTGCGACATGTGTCAGTCGGCGCGCGGAGCGTTCGTCATACGACGCAGAACTCAATTGCGGATATTCTTGTGCGGAACTAATTCACTGCGGCCGCTGCGTAATCGGGAGCGTGAGCGTGTGTGTGTGAATGCGCCGCATCCAATCGACCTTTCGCGAGGGCCTGCTGCAAACAGCAAAAGCTTGCTTTTGACCTTTTTGTTCGTCAGCGAAGTGGGAAAGCGGGAATTAAACAGTTGAGCAGACTTCGCTGCCACGTCAGCCCCATGCCAGTCATGCCTACGGCGCACGTTCTAGAGTAGCATGGCGGAAGCGGCGACCGGTTTCCAATTCATCGAGCCCAGCGTTTGTATTTGCCTCGCATGGACCTTGAATTTGACCCAGTTCGGTTGCGTTGCTTTTACGAGCGACCACAAGCTGGCCAACGCTCACTCCGCTGCTGACATTTCGGCAGCCATTAAACATGGATCATCTTCAGCATTCGGCGTGCGTGAATGGGTTATCGCTGCATATTTGAATATTTGGTTGAATATGAATTTTGATTCGAGCTGTTGCGCGCCATCGCGCCATACTGAGCCGCGCAAACCGGTCCAGCCGCAAAGTTGCATAACAAATGAGTTGGTAACAAGAAGTTGGCCAACGGCGCGGCCGGAGCACGTTCTACTCTCGCGCTCGACGTTACGAATTCGATTCATTCAAACGAGTTCTCATTTTCAGTTTCATTTCCATTTCGTAGAAGCGCTTCTTATTCATGCGAAACTCACTTGGAACCGTGCAGGCGATTGCCGAGTAGTTGGCGGCCAACTAAAGCAGCACTGGCCAAGAGACGCACCTGCCAGCAACAAAACGTGAAATTTCACCGCGGCGCAAAATTGAAAATAAAGCAGCTGCGCTGCCAACAAGTTGAGCGGTGAGCGGTGAGTGGCGAGCCGCGCGGAACACACAACTAACAACAAACAACTTTCATTGAACTTGCAACCAATTGTTTTGCACGTTGCCACTTTATTGGCAGCACATGCAGCTATTGTTGTTGCTGCTACTGCTGCTGCTGCCAATTGCAATTGGCAATTAGGCCCGGACTGCGAAGCGATCGATAGTGTTTCTGCTTCTTGGTGCTTTCTTGGCCAACTCTCTCAGGTTTTCATTATTTGATTGCGATATCTCACAGTTTGTTTGCAATCACTTCTGCTGCTGCTGCTGGGAATTGAAAATTTCTCTGCTTTTGACTGAATCCATTTACGTGCAATTACTTCCACCGATTTTCTGCGAGTGCGCAAACGAAATTAGAAAATGTTAAGTGCCCGCGCCGCGGCGAACAATGCAACATGCTGCGGCGTTGCCACCTGTTGGCCGTATGTATATCGCCACATATCAAAAGAAGAAATGAAATTGTGGGTGTAATAAATTTACCGCTTACATAGAGGGTGGACTACGCCCGTTTTTGGAAAACTACAAGGCATTCTAAATAAGATGCCAAATATTGATTACCCGAGGCAGATGGACTTATAGGCCCATTATGGGCATGTCCTTTAACCGATTGTGCTAATCTCGGAACTTATACATAGTTATAGTTCACTACCACTGTGTACTAGATTTGGTACAGGTAGGTAGATAGGTTAAGTGGTCGTCTCAAGGACATCACTTAGGTCAAGAGGCCCATTGTGTTACCACGTGAAGTTTTCACCTACGCACTTTCCATGTATGAGAGCCACTTTGTGGCTCTGGTATATTTGTCGATATGTCCTGGTGTCGTTTTTTTCCAAGTCTGCTAGACAGCTCAGGAAGTAATGTCCCAGCAATCGGAAGCGCGTTCTCGCTAGCGCTGGGCATTTGCAAAGGAGGTGTTCAACAGATTCCTCGCAGTCTTCTTCTCTGCAGCTTCTGCAGAAGTCGTTGTACAGATTTGGTACAAATCGAACAACTGCTTCTTTCTCTACTGCGACTAGAGACGGTCAGACCGACAAAGGGACAAACGGACAATGACAGAAAGTGATTCTCATAATTTCTATATATGCACTTACGTCTATACCTAGGACGGCACCTTCAAGGCATTACAATATTCACACAAAGTTATTACACCCTACTACTTTAGGTATATGTTAAGGATAATTGTGGCTAAACTATTCCTGGTCGTCTTCCTTTGCCAAATTTTAAAAAAGGTATCCCATACCTCAAAGAGCTTTTATTATCTTAAGATACTAGAAAGGGCTCTGAATGCTTCGAAATCCACCATAAGGATTTAATAAAGTCTTCTCCCAAGATTTGGGTAGTAAAATCAAAAGATGCTCAAAAGTTTACATAAAAACTCATTGAATTCATAAAGCAAAACATGGACACAAAGTGGTCTTAGGTCCGTATTATCAAACCATGCCGTCGATTTAACAAGCCAGCATATGTTTTTCTTTCATAAGTAAACAAACAAACAAGATCAACTTAGTTGGTCCGCATGGCTTCAACTCTTGTTGCCTCTATTTACGGAACGAGGTAATACTTAAAAGAATTTCAGCGAAGAGTTATTGATGCCGTGGGGGATTTGGAATGTTAAAACCAATCATTAAAATCTTAAAAAAAAAGCAAATGTTAGTTTTGTACAACGTTCTTAATACATTACATTCTTTAAACATTTTCTTGTACCTTCTTATTCTGTTCTTATACATCAACACTACCTTTAAAATCGAGGATACCAATTCTTTCTGGTCCACTCAGAAACTATTGTGGGACGCATTGAAGTTCAAAGCTGATATTTGCAGGGAATTGTTGGCGCATGTGCCAGCATCCCCTTCTCCTTTGGTGCCTTCTCCTTGGCTGGGTCTGCTCCATGAACGCCAACACCGACAGCAGCAGCTCCTTGCTGGAGCTTTTATCGGCGAACAACTCAAATGGCCATACTCCAACGGGAGCCTCCAGCATGTGTGCTTATGTTACCCCGAACTTTTCCTCTCACTCACAGAATCTTTAGTCAATTCGCTTAACCGCCAAATTTTGTTCTGTCGACCAAAACTCCCCCATCTCGTCCCACTTATCACTAAAATTTAATCATAACTATAAAAATATTTCCAAAAAATAACCGGATTGTAACCAATTCGATGGCAAGCAAGCGACACTTCGGCAGCAGCGCAAAACTCGCTCACCCATCGGAGTAGGGTGAGGTGAGGCGAGGAGTTGCGGTTTGGAGCGGAGTGCAGCGCAACGCAAGACCCGAAAACAACCCAGCACGGCCCAGCCCAGTCCAGTCCAGCCCGTGCCAGCAGCGACTATGACATAAGAGTCGAAAAGATATTTTTTCTTGTTTATTTTGCCCTCTGGCATTTTCGTCGTTACAACCAGTTTCTTATTCAGCAAGTCCATTTGTGCAATTCATTACCATCGATTATAAAACAAAAACAACAATGGTCAGCTTGTAATTACATAAAGCCTGTGGAAGACTCGAACTCAGACGCGGACGCACGGGCGGAACGAAATCACACAGAAGGGAAGTAGTAGGGCCACACAAACAAATTAGGCGTCTCGCCGCAACCGCCTCCATGCCGAATCCCTCGTCCTAACTGCCTATGCAGGAGTCCATCAGGCACCCTCTTGGGCCTGCAGACCGCTGCAAGACGTTAGCAAATGTCGACAGATGGAGTCAACTTTTGCCCGCCCAGAGACAAATAAATTGTAGGAGAGGCGAGGCGAGGCGCCGCCTTCACGAGTACCGTCCGCGCGGGTTCACGACTCGGCTGAACATCGAAAGTACGCACTTCCCGCGTGCACACACACTCACACAAGTGCATACCCGCCGCTCTCAACTCAAATCCGATTTTGAATAATTTCATGCCTAAAAGCATGCTACATGAATCGAAGTAACAACTAAAGTTTGCCACTGCGGCACACTCGGGGTGACCAGGTGCACACAATTCCACCCTGCTCCCAGCATGCCCACACTTCCCGGGTCCTTTTGGCGTGCCAATCCCTTGCTTGAGCAAACAAAGGCACAGCTCTTCACAATTTCATACACTGTCGAACAACTCTCGCCACTTGCTACATGCCGCTTTACCGCTTGCCACTTGCAGCATGCCACTTGCCACTTGGCATTTACCACTTTAAGTTTTACATACTTCAAGCTAACATTTTGAAAATTGTTGGCAAATGTGTTGAGGGGGCCTATTCCCCACCACAAAGCGTCTCGCCGCAACCGCGTGCTCGGCGGAAATTTCTCCGAAATCGTGAGCGCAGGGAGCGCGGGGAACGCGCCGCATTGTCGACTTACGCGGAGCCAGCATCTGAGCAGGGCAGGAATCTGGCGGGGGCGCTGGCGCCGTGTTGAGCTGATAACGGACTCTGCAGGGGGACGACAGGAAGGAGCTTGTTGGCAGCCACACTCACACACAGACGCGCATGAAATATTTGCCCCTCCTCGTGGACGCAGCAACTAAACTAAATCGCGAATGAACTGGTAGCCTACAGAAGGTGCCTAAGAATCACCCACCCTCTTACACAACCTGATCCCCCCGCGGCGACATGGGAGGTTACAGTATGTTGCAGACCGACTAAAAGCGAGAAGTAGCTACGCGCACCATCGCTCCAAGTGCATACGGCAGCCTTTGTATTTGTAACACACATACTCACACGCACATACTGACAGAGGCGGTGCATTCGCGACCAGATCACGTATGCGGTTTTTGTTGCCGTCGGCCCCAGCGGTGAAGCACATTGGTCCTGCCTGCCTCAACTAACACTTCCCAAGCTATTGTGTGTGTGTGTTGGTGCAGGAGCGGCGGTTATTTAATACTAATTACGCAAGTCTTTACGCCATTATAATCTACTGCGCGCAGCTGCTCTGCAAACGCCGTGACACCTGATAACACTCGTAAACTACGCGGCAGACGAAACAATAAAGGCAACTGAGTGCCTGTGTGTGTGTTCTCCTGCCCAGTCGGAAAATATGTGTAGTGCTAACAAAATAATGCAGGCTTTCCTCCAGCTTGTGGCAGTGGAATCTTGTAATAAAAATTAAAATTGTGGTGATGTTGGGGGTGCAATGCAAACAGACGTCAATGGGTGTGATGCGCAGGACGAGATTGACATTCATAATCGCTGGTATGTTGCCAATCGATATAATGGCGAACAAAACCGGACTATTACACAAATATAAGGAGAGAAACCCGCAATCTGGAAGAGAAAATATAAACTACGAAATAGCTGAATGAATAGCCAAGTGGCCAGCACGCTTGATTTTTTCCCAGAAAGGGGGATGGACTAACCCCCTAAATCGCTAACATGGCGAGAATTATTAACACCTCTTCCAATAATTAACGGGTCATGATAGATACCGCTACACCGCTTAACTCAGAAAGAGCTGAAGGAATACTCTGCGGTGGTTCCGTAGGGATTCACGAATGTCGGGTAGGGTGGTTTTCAGTGCGGCTCAAGTCTCGCACTACTCCATCAAGGAGAAGCAGTGCCTTCGGCGGTTTCCAAAAAACCTACATATGTACATACTGATATAGAGTAGCCAGGTTGATTATCAGGCGCTCATGTTAGCGAACAGCGAACAAGGATGATGTTCCGCATTTAAATAAAGGGTGTTCAGATAGGGACGCCCGAACTTTGCTTGCTGATTGCAACCAAGCCGGTAGAGATACAGCTGTCATATTTGACAGTTGTATTCAGTTAGTCTTGGCAAATAACCATGGAGCACTACACGATTCGATAGTTCGATGGCTTCGTTATCTCGCGTCGCGGCGACATAAACTGGCCTCCGAGATCGTGTGACACCTTTAGACTTCTTTTTGTGGGACTATGTGAAGTCTTTGGTCTATGCGGATAAGCCACAAACAACTGGAGCCCTAAAAGCTAACACCACTCGCGTTGTTAATAAAATCGAGCCCGAAATGTGCCAGAAAGTCATCGAAAATTGGACTGTCAGAATGCGCGCAACCCAGCGGAGCCGCGGCGGCCATTTGGCTGATATCATTTTTCATAAATAATGTCATGGAACGTACATGAAAATAAAATAAAAAATTCATGCATATCTCAAACAGATCTTGTTTAATTTAATTTCAAAGATCGAGCGCTCTTATCTGAACACCCTTTACCATTGCAAAGCAGCTGCCGCGTATGTGTCTATATTTTACGGCGGGAATTGGGCATGTCGACAACGCGTTAATGCAAATTCAATCGAGCGCCTCTTGAGTTTTCCTTGTTAAGTGAAGGAGGGAATATGCCTCTGGGTGCAGTTGCTAGAGCCCCACTTAAACAGGTACTGCAATTGTCTGCGACGAACCGACCTACATCAAGGCCGCATGGTCAGCGGCATGGAACGAATCTTCAGTTGCATGCATGAGCAGTTTTAGCACATGGAATATATTTTCCAAGCTCGCGTAAAAATGCCAGCAGTATTTTGGCAGAAGTTGAGCGAATTTCCTAGTGAAGCCGTGCACTCCCACAACTTTCCATTTCCTCTCCTAACGTTTAAGCTTGTTAGGCAAACTTTCTTCGTGCTGGCTTCAGGAGCTGGCACATTCCAAATTTCATTCCAGATTTCAGATCATTCAGAGAACAAATCGGGCGTTGGTGGTGGCTGGTGCTGGTTGGGCCGAAGACAAAAACACCCCAATGCTGCAAGCGTCTTGAAACATCTTCGCGGAGTCTACATGGGATTTGGCTACTCGCAAGCTGCGGCCGCGTTGCGACACTCGCTCACCGACAGGACCCCGCGAAACCTTTAAGCTTCTGTACGTAGGCCGCTAGCAAGCCCAAAGCGTGCTTTCGCTGACTTCGTGAGCGGCTAAAGCGTACAGCCTAGAGCCTGGCATACATACAATCGGGAACCCCAGACACCGCGCCAGCTGCCGCCTCTATTGCACTCACTCGCACAAAACTTACCGTTCCAGTCATCCCAGCCGAAGGACGACTCCAGCTTGCTCCGCACACATTTCTAACGCGCTCGCATACGAACGCAAACAATCAAATTGTTTCGTTCCTACACATACACACATCCCAACCAACCACAACCGGGCTATTTTTTTGTTCCAAATCTATCACTTAACTTGTTGGATGTCAATAATTTTTGGACTGTATGGAAACAAGCGATTAACCTTTCGTACTCCGATTCAAACGTTAGTAAGCAGCGGCTATTCACCGTTTTATAGAGCCCTGTAGTCAAACTCAATTATTGTTGTAAACCTGTTGCAATATTTCAAAGCTAACCCAATTACAACAAACTTTGTTGCAATTGTTCCATAAAATTATGTTTTGAAATATACACCCGATGTTGTTTTTACGTGGTTAATACGGTCTAGATTCTAGAAGAAGTTTAATCCCTTTTGTACACGATTTCATTAAATTTAGCACGATTAAAAAAAGCTATTTGATGAACAGAATTAGGTGTATGTCTTTGATGTATGTATATAGTTGATTTTAAAGAGGAATTTGACATTTTTCGAATCTCTGTTGGTATTGTTTTTCCTTATTTGCTTATAGTTTTGAAGATCATTAAAATTTTGAACTTATTTAGCTTGTTACCAAAGAAAATTTGCCCTATGTATTTGGGCTATATAACATATGTATATATATTTATATATATACATTTATATATATAAATAATTTGCGTTGTGTGAAACATTTTGGTATTAATACGAAGTTATAACATATACTCTAACTTAATTGTTAACTGGGATGCATCGGGAATTTTTGAGGCCCAGCTTCTGTGCTCTGATGTGGTGCACGGAGGGGAGGGCGCTGCGGGCATGAGCACTTCCGGAGAACCGAAGTTATTTATTGAAATATTTTGAAATTGCTGCAACAATTGCTTTCTTCTGCAGTCTGTCATAATTCAAATCGGAAATGGCAACGGCAACGGCACTCACAGCAGCCGCTTCCGAATTTGTGCAAGCGACTTGACAAGCCGCGCCACCACCAACAACTACAGCAGCAGCAACTACAATAACAATAACAGCAGCAGTAAGCCGCACGTGTATGACGGCGGCAGCAGTCGCTCTCGTTGGCTGCGACTCGATTCGAAAGCGATTTCTGTTATTGCTCCTTTCGAGGCAGCGCATGAAGAAATTTCATAATTTTTGAGAACTGGAATACTCTGCTCGTTATTTATGATATCTCGGTATCGTTCGAGCTGCAAGCGGCAAGTGGCAAGTGGCAAGCGGAAGGCAACGGGCACAATGCTTGTTACATTTCTTCTGAAATGAGCTTTGCTGCTTTGCTACTGATGAATGGAAATGGAAGATGGATGGACCGCACCCCGGAGCAGCAAAACAATTCCGCACAAATGCCGTTGTTGCTGTTGGCTTGCATAAAAAGGATAAAGGATATGCTGCAGTAATTTCGAATATTGAAAGCAGCTTGAGCAATTCAACTCAATACGGCGTACCCTTTCTAAACCTGCTTCTGTGTTGGCTGGCAAGGGTCCTTGGAGAGCGCAGTCGGGGGACTTGCTGAAGTGCGCAGCTCACGCATAGATCTGGGTCTGAGCACGCAGGATGTGGGAGGAGCCACTTGATATTTAGCTGCAGTAGCGCTGTACATGACGAGCTCATTAAATGCGTATCCGAGCTGGTGCGGCTCATGCCTCTTGTCAAAGCTGCTCATCAGAAAGGCCACGCGGAGTACACTAAAAGCGGCCTCCTCCCCTCAGCTCGTTGAGTCCGTGCAACTGCTTTGAGGCAGCGTGCTTGCTGCCTCCCACCTACTTGTCGTGGCACTTGGAAGGACGTTATGAAGTAGTCGAGGAACTGACGAGGCGAGGCGTTCGTTACAGGGAGCAAGTTTGTCGAGCAAGTCTAGATAAATATTTGCTCAGGCTATGATGACACACAGCGAGTGCTTAACAAAAGCGGACAATGCGAGTGGCAAAGGCGCCCTTACTCAGTCCTCAGCCATGACCTGAAAAGGCAGCACCTTTGCCGTAGTCGTTTGTTGTTCCGTAATCCTCCTGTCTTTGTTTTTCGTTTTTCCGGAAAATGGAATGGCATGCTTTATGCAGCAACTGGCATAACGAAAGTTGAGCAATGATGAGCAATTCATCGATAGCTATAGCAACATTTTCCACGAGCATCTGCAATTTTCACATATGTATATTTGTTTTCCACTGACGTGGCTTTCATTTGTGATAGTGATTTCGAAGCAAAAATCGCTTCCTATGGTTCTCTTTAGTAATTTTTCTAGTCCTTCTCGATTTGTGGTTTCTCACATACTGGCACATAACATTGCACTCATGAGTGGACAAATAGTTTGCTGCATGCCACGTCAGAAGTATGCAACAAATATTAAGTGAGAAGAAACTGTGTGAAGAGGCATCTGTGCTTCCCTTATTCCAGCTGTAGAGGCCGCTGCTGCTTTTCAACTGTAATCAATGTTATCCATCTTGGAATCGTTAGCAACGTCCGAAATAATTAATTAAGGACGCCCTAGGGAAATGCGCACTTGTGAGCTGTCAGCATGCGGACACAAAGAGGCGTAATGCTCCTCATCAATCGCCGCCTTGCTTGGCACTCGAGTCCCGCAAATCCGCGGCGCGCTGCCCACGCGCCAAGCAACCGCTGCGATGGCCGACAGAGGCATCCATCGCAAAGAAGTACCTGCCCGTTCGAAATAAGAAATTCGGCGCAGCGAAGATATTACACCTGGCAGCTTAATGGGCACCAGCTTGTGGCTTCGGCGGGCGCGCTGCCCCCGGAGTCGATTGAAAAGCAGATAAATGCAAATAATCCAAATGGTTCTGTGTACAGTCACCTGCCGCTGTCACTTTGAATCACCCACCCCATAACGCCTTCCTGGATTTGATGTCGCTGCATGGCAATTGAAGCTTTTCAGTAGATTCTTTCGCTCAGCCCAAAGAAAACTGCTGTTAGCAGGACGGCTTCCGTGCTGAGCTCCACGCTAGTTCTGCATGTTGCACAGTGGAATGCTTCTCCTAATCTAGGCCAACAAAACTAATCGCTGCAATACTAAAAACAACAAGCCGATAACATTTTGAGTCATTCGGGAAAATATGGGCGCATAGTTTTAGCTGCAATTTCCACGCATTCTATATATACATATAGGTATATATGTACATATATAAGTTAACACATTGCTATAATGACAACAGATGCCTTGCCTGCACCTGTAGAATCCGCTAACGCAGCAAATTCCCATTGCTGTTCAGTGCATAGCGGATGAGCGGTAGACGCTTAGTATATATTTACATATTTACCATCAGCCAAGAGAAGCAACGAACAGGCTTGGCAGCTGACTCTCTTCACTCTACGCTGAGCCACTGAGGAGACCACTTAATGTAATTTGAATTGTACTTAGTTTAAATAAAGGGATAAATTAAATAATTTATATATTAAAAAAACTTCAAAGTGTCATAACTTTCAAAATAATCATAATTCGTACAGAAAATTCTGCTAACGAAACTTTTATAAACAATAACATCTTGATTAGTGGGAAAAATACCTGCCTCCTTGTGGAAACTTCCGTGCTGCTTCTAGTTACCTACGCTGCTCATTCACTCTTAAACTTTAACATTTTATTCAGATTTGATATAGCTTTATCACTGCATATCTTTGAAAACTCGTAATACAAAATTTAGTTCCTCGAAATTTCCTTAAAGTTCATAACAACATTCAACTCATTACAACAAAAAACTTTAATCTTTTTTTTGTTTTTTTTGACAATATTTGGCTACATTTTATATACTATCGAAAAATTTGCCACTTAAAGAATTTAATATTTTTTAGATTTTGTCGTCGTGGATTAGAGAAAGGTCACACTGTGCATCATGCATTTGCATGTGAAATTGATATTTCTACTCAATAACTTGCAAAAACAATTGCAGAAAGGGCACGCGCACGAACGGAAGCAACCGGATGCGAGGAGGGGATGCCACTGCAAGCAATGTGTCGCGTCGTCCGCCGCAAATCGACCCCGTCGAATGGCAAACTGCAATTTCGCAGGTGGTTTACGAGAGCAACGCGGCAAGTCTCGAGTTTATCTTTCGCATTTGCATTTTCCGGCAGCTCCTCCGTGCCTGCCTTATCCGCCGCTTAATGCCACATTAAATAGGGAGCAGTCTGCAGATTGTAAATATCAATTCGAATCTGATTCCCGTGCGGTGCCCCTTTCCTCCCTCCACACGCTCTCTGCATGTTCCGCATTATCTGACACTACTGCGTTGCATTCGTTCGGAATTTATGCGGCGTCGTGGATGCTGCACTGTCACGGTAAGTGCGGAGTTGGCAGGAAGGTGGAAACAACGGTACGGGTAACTTGCCACGCGGGCTCCACATTTGGAGCAAGCTCACTGCGGCACGCGCCAAACTATACAAATGCTGCTAATTGCACGAACCAGACAATCGCGCCGAATGCAAAATGGCGCGCTCCAGGACGACTCCGGAATGGCCGCCAGCAGTCAAGCTGAGAAAATGCTGCAAAATTCGCTCGCTGGAATGAAAGCGCCACCGCCGAGCCCCTCGGCCCCTCTTTGCCACACAGCATGCAGCAGTGTGAAGTGTGAAAGGCCGCATTGACCACCCCGAAATTCGTCCTAAGTATGAGATTTTATTAAATTAGATTGGAGCGCCCTCGCCGGCGGTTCCCCTGCACCACTAGTGCGTCCTCAAAGCACGCCGCTGTCGAAGTCACGTGCGCGCACTTAACCAACTTGCAAGTTGCAACACTGGAACTGTAATAAAGCTGGCGGCCACTCGAGCTTTGGCAATTTCGGCACGTACCCGAAGTGCCCCTCGCCCTAGTTGTTACTCTCGGCTGGGGCTGTTAATTCCGAAAAGTTTTTGTAATTCTGGCATCATAAATTTACATCTCTGTTTTCAAGATCGGGATTTTTCGTACACCTACATCGATCTTTTTCCATGCTTATATGATAAAAAATTTAAAACAAACTCATTTTACAACTCAAATAATCGTAAAGAGATAAAAGGTGCTTTTCAAGATTTCGTCCAAGCTACCTCCCAATTTTGTTTGTTGTTTAAATGCATATTTTACTATCTTAAGTGAAACCACTCCGTCGAAATTTTTTTTCATAATGATTCACCATAGTTCAATCGAACTAGCCAATTTATATTTATTATGCGAAAAATTTCTTCCGAAATACCGGACTTGATCTGCAGCAATCCCGGGATCATCTGGACTGAAAATGGTTTAGGATTCCGGGACTAACAGGCCTATTCTCTGCGTCGGCGGTATAGGCGCGCATTGCAGCAGGTTTACGAAATGGAAACTGATTTTAGAATGGCCGCGTAAGCGGATTACAGGTTGAAGTATGGGCTGAAAAGTCGCCGAGCTTTTAAGTAAAAATTGCTAGCGCACAAAATGGCGCTTCTGTACGGGCAGTGTTCCCAAAGCCAGAGCTGCCCGTGATAACAGGCAAGGGAACGAAGTGCTGTTCGACGTGGAGTGGCGTGGCCGATTGAGGCCTCGCTGCGTACCCTATCGACGCTTTCGAAGAAATAATTCCTGCTCAACGTCGCAGAGCCTTGAGTAAACACAACGTATGCGTTTGCGGGAAAGCAGGAGACGTGAGCCATTGTGTGTCGGCAAGCCGGCAACTGGCTTTCCAGTTTTTATTACTTTCCACTTTTGATATTGCCTGTTGTCATCGCTGTTTGTTTGTTGCTTTACCGTTGCTGTGGTTGTTATTGTTGCTGTGGTTGTTATTGCTGCTGCAACTTGTGCGCTGCTCATAAAGAAGCTGATGCACCATAAAGCCCTGCCATGCCGAGCCATTCCATTTGCATAGCTGCACACGGCTTAGCCCCAGATCCTTTGCCAAAGCAGAAACTTTGCCGCAGCAGTGGATTTGCTGCCGCTGCTTGCCATTGCCCTGCGGCGCGCTTTGACGTCCCTCACACGAACTTTGGACGCAAGCCAAAGCAGTTTGTGTTTACGCCCGGAGATCACTTTTCTTGCACCTAGTAGTATATACTCGATGGCGGCGTGATTGCTCCATGTCCTCAGTGTTTTCACTTACGGTGGCAGGGTTGCCTAAGCTTTTTTATTTCACTAACTTGAGTATAAAAAAATTCTAGTATGTATTATGGCAATATTGCAAACAAGATTTTGCTTCTGCAACAAAGAAGCTTCAATTATCCACAGTCATGGCCAAAATTTGAAGTAACCTTCAAAATAGTACAAATACATTCTTCAGCTTGCCAGTTTTGAACAGAATAAATTAAATACATACATACGTCCCATTGGAAAAGTTTTTATTAGTTCGATTACAGCCATAAAATTTTGGCTAAAAGTACTACCAATAACCTAATATGGTCTCATTTTGTATGGCCCATCAAAAATCTTTAGCCGTGCCGTCCCATTACTACAAAAACACGAGCATCATACTATTAAATAAAACGCTATTGCGCACGCAATGTTATGGTTCAGTTACTGTTACTATCTGTACATTGAATGTAGCATTGTTTTTGCACAGCATTGTTTTGGGCAACATTTGATGAGAGTGAGAGAGTATGTTAGCATAGGCTTGCAATGCTATCGTGTTGTTCTCTGCACAACAACAGTAATGCTTTACATTTCACTTTCATGTACATAAAAGGTATCATATTTTTGCTTACAGCTTACACTTCTTGCGGTAATGGCAATGGTTAGTCGACTATTTATTAATTTTTTCAGCGAAAGAGAAGATTGTAAAAAATTTAAGATTACAGGGTTAAAAAACAAAACTAATAAAAATAGCCACATTGGCGGATGTGAATAGAAGCCGTGCTACTGAATATTAGACAATATAAATGGCAGAAGATTTTCAGTGTTCGGTTAGATTTCGGTTGAAATTAAAAGAAGTTCAATTATGTAAGAAACTTTTTAATTGCAGTCAACATTTAAGTAACTTGCATACATATGTATGTAGGTATGTACTATGTATCGCTAGGGACGCAACAGGGTCTATGCGTGGCCTTTCTTAGGCAGCCAGATCAACCTATGTAGTATGTATGTATATATATATATGTACATAAGTAAATGTAGACACTCTTTTCAAGAGTAGATTAATTCTGGGAAAAAAATTTTATCACAAGACGGGTTAAAGTTATTTGGTTGGTATTTGGTTTGTAAGTGAAATTAATTTTTCTTTCTAACTTTGGATAGGGAATCAAACAAAATGTTAATGACATATACATATGTACATATATTTCCACATAGGTGACTTAACTACAAAACAATAAAAATACGCCTCATTTGTATATATGTATGTATGTAGCAAGGGTAGGTGGGACTGACGTTGTATTAATATTTTTAGAAAGATATTATAAAAGGGTAATAATAAAGGGCAGAATAAAATATATAAATCAACGAGAGGAAGAGTAGGACATTTTGATTTAGCCGCACAGTGGGTCAGAGGAAAAGTTGAAAATCGAGAAGGTGGAATGCTAAGAATATGTATAGGAATTACACATGTTTCATGAAAATTGTAACTTTCGAAAAATCTGGAGGGAAATAGATTGCATTAAAATCTTTTTGGAAAACCAACCTCACAATTTTTACTTATTATTTTACACTAAACACCGAATTTTGTGATACTGATAGTAACAATTATATATTTGCTCCTTTATTTATTGCCTCCCGGATCACTACTACTACCTCCTTTCATTATTTATCCGGTTTGAATAAGGTAACGCAGTATGTACGTTATCAACCAGCAAAAAGAGCTTACTTCCGTTAATTAAAGTTTTGGTTAAAGTTGTCAGCAGAGCTCTTAATTTCGAAGAACAGATACAGAGTTAAAATATTAACATTTTAAAATATAGTAGGTATTACGGATTTATAAAATTTTGGTTTTAAAATTGCAAAAAAAATTGAGACGACTTCTCCATATCGGCGAAGGAAAAGTAGGAGAGTCGCCACGAAGTGGCGCGATACTGCTGGTTATTAATAATTTCCTTTGATAACTCCGAATACATAGCGCTGGTTTTCTTCTAAAACTACAATTAGATAGAATTGAAAATTGTTTAGTATCTACATACATATCCTTTTTGGGATGAATGTATAGGAAGTGCAGAAAACACATCTATACTATTTTGTTAAAAAAACTCTTAACTGAAAATTAGATGAGAAGGGCCAAGGAAGATGGTCATCGCCTCCTACGCTGCAAGACGGCAGCCCAGGCTGACGCCAATGCAATCATATGTAGCTAGGTACATATGTATGTGCGAGGCTGTTGGGCAGTGCATCAAGAGGATTCCAAGCTTACAATCGGCAACATGCCGCATCTCTGAAGGCGGCTGCACAAAATACCTATGAAAGCAAAGCGACTGTGAGCTGTTATTGTTCCCCGCACTCGAAACCATTGAGAGAAGAGGTTTTTCATAAAAGCTGCCTGCAGGTTAGGCGATTTACTCCGGCTGCCCACCTGAAGCTCAAAGCGCCGTGAACAAAAAGCCGGAGGTAATCCCATTTAATTTAATCGAAGAAGACTCTGAAGCGATTTCCATAGAAACAGGCAAATTTCCTCTCATTCTAAAAATAAAAAATGAGAGTGCAATTTTGTGGTTAGGATTTAAAAAAAGAAAAGACTTCAAACAGGCTGTATTTAGCCCAACCATATGCAGGAATATCAGACAGAAACATCTGTACATACATAAGTATGAATGTGTTCTTCCTTCGGTTGGGGTATGCAGCTAGCCCGGGCGCCTCGAAACGAATCACGCTTCAGATTTCAGGACGAACATATGGAAATGGGCGCGTATGGGCCGTTCACTTCAACGCGCTCGGCCGAAGTGCGCTGCTGGCAGTTCCATGGCCAACTGAGGCGTGCACCAAAGCGCCAGTGACGCCTACACTGGGTTACTAGGTCTGTCGTGACACTCGGGAGTGGCGACTCTCGCCGCACTCCCTTCTGCATATGGGGCACAAATACTGGGTTCTCCGTACTGCCACGCCGCCACGCCACTGCGCCGAATCGCTCAATAACTTGAGCAGCAGGCAGCGAGAGTACAAATTTTCCCTCGTGCAGCTGCCAATGCACCAAATACGGGGAAATTGTTGTTTTGATGACTGTCTCGCGGAAAGTTGTGAATTCGTTGAATTGAAAGATAAACTCCAAATTGAATTATATGGAGCGCTGCTGCTGTGGAGCGGACATCGAACCCCAATGCAATTAACTATTGCCGTGGATAGACGTTGCATGCTCCAGCTGCGGCGTGTGCGTTTGCTCAGCTGTACAAATCTTCTGGGGCGGCTCAAATGCAGCGACGAAAGAATGTCAAATAAGTGCGCCAAAGTAAAGAAACAAGCCAGCGCGGAGTGGGCCGTGCCCGATTGCCAAACAAATGCCCTACAAAATAAAGGCGAACTGCTTAAAGGTTGGGCTCGGCGATGACATGAAAACTCTGCTCAAAATTTCGTAATGTTTATCGCACGGACAGGCGGACAGATAGGCAGATGGATTACGGTTGCGCTCATTTCAGTGCCGGACAATAATCTGGTAACACTTCATGATGGAGCAGATAAGGGCACGTAATACGAGCTGCTCATTTTAGCACTCCAGCAGGAGTAGTTGCAGGAAAACACTTTGCTGCACTTCCATCCGGTTCGCGAGTTGATCCATTTCGAAGCATCACCGACAACGATAGGCAGTACAGTTTCCGTAGAGGTCGCTTTACTGGTGACCCTGTTGTTGACCTTCTTCGTTGGGAAATAGAATCAGTCCATTCACCATTGACTAGTTCGAAAACTCATGGCTTACGGCGTCGGTGATTGCTTCGCTCTCTGGATAACGAGCTTCCTAGGCGACCATTCTATTCGAGTTTTAATAGACGGTGTCGCCTCTAATAAGTACCCTATTAATACAGATGTACTGCAAGGCTTTGGTTCTGGCACCCACTCTTGCGTTTGTTTGTTTATAAAAAATATGTCGCATCTCCCGCCCGGGGTCCGCCGCCCCTACGCCCCATAACACGGCTCATAAGCTTTTAACAATTTCGTTGGGAGATGAGAAGTTCGCTCAAGTACAAATGTATTTTGTTGTTATTTTGTCTTCTGCGTACGTCGAGCGGGGGCTGCCGGTATGGGAACGGACGCGTGGCGTGAAGGTTGAATTTGCAAGAAAAGGCACGCCATAAAAATATTTTTAACAATTTCATTGTCTTGCTTGACGTTTTGGCGGAGTTTGGTGAAAAGAGCATTTCCAGAGCTAGACCTCACAGAAAATTCACGGACATCGTATTAATTTGGGCAGAGAAACGCGCTCTGAGAAGCTTTAGTGGCACAATGCAAAAATACACTGTTTGTAAAATTACATTGAGCCAATGAATTAAGTTTCATTGATTTTAAAGTCAATATACATACATACATATGCCAAAATAATTTCATCGAAGCAATGGAAAAGTTGTACCAAAGAGTATGTTATATTTACATAATACAAAAGAGTATGTTATATCAGAGACAGTTATAATAAACTGTCTCTGGTTATATTAACATGTTATATTAACATACTCTTTGGTTGTACATTGGCCTAATGCAAAAAGAAAAACATTGAAAAATTTGGTTGGATTATGAAGGATTTTTGGTTGTGTGCATGTTTGTATGTGATATATGTATATGTATGCGTGAGCAACGTTTGTATGTACATATGTCCCCGGCCCAAAATGTTTTGCGTGTTTTCAACAATTTTAGGAATTATCCAGACCATGCATAACAAATGTGCTGTGCTTCCGCTGCTCTCTGGCTGCACGTCGTCAAGCCAGAAACTTGCTTCAGTCTGGTGTGTTTGTGTGTGTGTACTCGTACTTGTTATTCCCTTGTGTGACGTTTTTGAGACATGCATTTCCGACTCTCTAGAACGCCTCTGTTTCGAGAGCCAAGGACGGGCGCGCACTGCACGCCGCCAGCGATTCTAACACACGGCCAGCGCTTCAAATTTAAACGCGGCATACGCCATTTGCTACGTTCGGAATACACTCCTTCTTGTTATTGAGTATTGGGCTGAACGGCAGAGCAGTGGCTTCCGGCGCGCGCACGCACGACTACTTTGCTGCTAGTCGCCGTCTGCAAGCGCTCTTGAAATGAAAGCTAAACGAGCTCCCACGTGGGTGCACTGATTTATTTCCAATTTACTACGTATGATTGATGGTGAGTGCTTCAAGCCGGCCGCTGCGGCCTAATGAAGTTAAATGATTTCTGAATGGGTTGCCAGCATGGCAGCAATCGAGCGACTTCTCAGTGTGCTACCGCTGAGGTGTGCAGAAGGAGGCTAAGATCCGGCACGTAGCAGGCTTTTAGGCAATTATGCAATTTTGTTGTAGATGATTATTTGCTTTGTGAAGACCCAAAAATGAGGTCCATCGCTTGGCGCGGCTACCTCGATCAAAATGATTCTCCTTTTCTGCATTACACCACCTTCTCTTATTAATAAAGAGCACGGTCGTGCAGGCATTCATCATCTATACAACCGCTATTCATCGCTGTGCGTTTCACAAGGCCCTGTTCTGTTTGGCTGGGATGGTGATTGGTGAGGACCGGACTTGCGTTTCACCTTCAGCTCGCAGCTACGTCCGACAGAGCAGCTACACACAACACAATTATCAAGCCTTGCACGAAAGCATCTGTCATCTCCACCTCCCCCACCCTGCCAGCAGCGAGCGGTTCATTCAAATTCAAATTGCTTGCGCAGCCTTTGATTTTTCTTCTCCGCGTTATGACACTTTCTATTCTTCCTAAGGCTATTTTTATTATGTGAGCAGCTCATCGTCAACGTCATCATTGAGAAAACTTTTCGCCCTACCATATAAATATATTATGAATTATTTCTCATTTCTCACAACGACTGCTTGCTTTCTTAAAGGAATTTCTTCCTTCCTCTCTCTTTATACCAGGGCTGTAAATTAGGCTCGGTGGAATTGCGTCAATTAAAAAAAAAAAACTTTTTTCTACTCTGTTGTTGAATATTAACGCCAGCTTTCTGCTTTGTGCTTATGTTCTGGTTCTTGGCAAGAGTCGTGAAACAATTCGCCAGTATAGAAATGATCCGATTGCTCCGCTACGTACAAAGGATATTATTTTGGTGGAATTTTCTCAATTCATTTATTCAATACTAGCTGGACCCGGCATAACTCCGTTTTGCCCGCAACTGTTGACTATCCGGCGGCTATTATGTCTTGGGCGTTGACGTTTTGTTGTTTACAGTTTTCTTTTCACATGATGGTCAAATTTTGTTTTTGTAAAAAAAGCCATTCAATATATTGAATTTTTGTTTAACTAATTCATTATTGCTTTATGATAAACAACATTTTTGGTTTTTTTGTCTGAAGCATACACAAATAAAGCGGATGGTTTGCCAACACGTGAGAACGCTACATACAATTGACCATGCGAAAAACATGGATTCTTCCAATTCAGGCCGCAAACATTAAAGGATTGTCCCTGAGATTTGTTGATTGTCATTGCGAATGCCAATCGGACTGGAAATTGTAGTCTTTTAAAATCAAAAGAAATATCGGTCGTAATCAACCGAATGCGAGGAATAAAGACATCTTCCCCCGAATATTTTCCTATTAGAATTGTTTCTTCTATCAGATTCGGCATCAAATTCTTAACAGCAAGTCTGGTACCATTGCACAGGCGTGGTTGATTCAAATTTCGTAGCATTATGATGACCGAACTGTTTTAGTTGCAAATTATGCGGTGGAAATCCAGGTAATTCCAAGGAATTCAAAAACTCCGTCGGATAATTCACGACATCATCTTGATAAGTAGTGGTATCAACTGATTTATATGAAACTAAATCTCCGGCAATTTGCGATTGAATGGTGAAATTCAATGCGTTGACATCGATATTATTTGCGCGAGGATTGCGCGTTCACTGAGCCAAGCGTGATCATGATAATTTCGATTTACTTCACGGAGCACATTGTCGATGAGAGCCGTTTGTGAATCCACGAAATGGCAGAAATTATTCTGAAACGTTATTAACCCTGTCGTCGTATCTACTGGGACTTTTCCGTTACTAATTTCTAACAATTGCTTTGAAAACTGTTCAGCACTCTGATCGTTTTGAAGCTGAACTCTCATATTCGTGGTCAACGACAATATTGTCACGTGTCTCCACAACGATGATGCCTTCAGGCAAGCATTGAGCTCATCTGCAGTAGTCCCACGGGGAATCACTGTTGTTGTTGTCAAATGTCTTGTGAGATGTTAAGTGCTTCAATTGATTTCTTGAGCGCCATTGTACATTCATCCCAAACAATCAATTTGTATTCCATCAACAGTTTTCCTGTTGCGGGTGATGTTGCACGTTGGAGTTTCCGCTGTGTTCAAATTCAATGGCAATTTGAGTGCGGAATGTGCAGTACGTCCTCCGTCTAATAATATCGCTGCTATTCCGAATGATGCGAGAGCTAGTGCAACGTCACCTCGCGATCGAATCATGGCCAGAATCAGCGAAATAACGAATGTCTTTCCTGTTCCACCTGGCGCATCCAGAAAAAAGATCCCATCAGTGTTATTGTCCATCGATTGCATCAATGTTTTGTAAGCATTTTTTTGTTGATCATTCAGCAATGGTACATATATTAGATTGAACCGCTTCTTGCAGCGCATCACGGTCGTATTGATGCTCACGGTTCTGTTCTTGATCGAACGAATCGTGTATGGGTCGATTCGATGCAATCATGCCAATCTGAATTAATTGTTTAATTGCTATCGTCATGCATAAATCCTCAATGGCAATTAGTCCTTCGTTGTAAATTTCGTCACACATTGACATTTCCGTATTGCGCGATGTATTTCGTATGCGATGCAATACCGCCACCTATCGTAAAATGCGAATAAATCGATTTATCAGATTTCCTGACTTTCCCGTCAGATTTTTCGCATTTTTCGTTACGTCATTTCATCTGCATTGCGTAAGAATGTAATTTATGTAATTTTTTATTTTAATTTGTTTAATTTGTATTGGGGGCATTGTTTCTTTTCGTTTTTGAAGGCTTCACTCACCACTTATTTTTTATATATTAGAAAAAATAAACTATTTGGAAGAAATATACATTTTTGTTAGTAAAATAAGTTTGGAATGATTTCAAGTCTAAAGCATGACAAGAAGAAATTTACTAAAATAAGTCAAAATAACTCTTTTCTCAACCCTTGGCTCTACATCTTACAAAAAGGATACCAAGTATTCAAAGTCGGCAAAGTTGAGCGATAAAGAATTCATCATATACTCAAACTTGTGGCAATTTCGACAACCGAGCTCGAAGAGGGGGGACCAACTTTTTTGAGGCACAACTGCACGCAGAGTTGTTGACAGAAGGCAGCAGGCGGGCACAGCATGCGTAGATACTCGTAACTGAGCTGCTGGCACTTTCAGCGCGGCGAGCTGCGGTATAAAAGGCGGCGCAGATGCAGCGCTTCGAACCAGTTAAGTTCACGCACCCACCGGAGGAGAGAGGCCAACATGTACTTTAGATTCTTGCTGCTGACGATTTGTGTCGCGCTGGTGACGGCGAGGGCGGCAGTGCGCTCCGCAAATGTCGAAGCTGCTGCCGCAACCCAGACGCCGGTGAAGGCAGCTGCGAGTAATGGAGACGCTGCTGCTGCCGCTCACAGCGCAACTCCGAACGAGCAGGAGGCCATTGTCAAGCCGACCCAATTGCAGGCGCACAACAACAAGCCAAAGGCCACTTCCACGGCCGCTGCCAACCGACAAGAGCACAAATCAGAAAAACCATCACGAATCAACAGCAAACAAACAACATTTCCTAACAACAAAAATAAGCATGACAGCAACAAACACAACAAAAGCGGCAACAGCAAGAAAAAAGCAAGCGGAAACAACCAGGCGAAACCTGCCAGGAAACAGAAGCCCAACGCGCAGCAAACCGACGGCACGAACGGCCCCAAGAAGAATAGTAATAAAGTTGGCCACAAGGACAACAAGCACAATAAGAGGCCTAACAAAGAGGCCAGCAGCGGTAATAAGATCAACACTCCGGCCAAGAAATCCGGCACAAGCAAAGGCAAAGTCACAGACGCGCCGCAACACAACAAAAAGCAAGGCTAGCAAGGATAATAAAGAACATATTATTTATTAAAAGCACTGCCCATTCCCCATTTCAAAAAGCAAAAATAAACGAATTATTTTCACCAAAATATTTCTTATTCACTGTCAATAAGTTGGGCGGCATCATTGTCATTACAACGAGTCCATATAATGGCCAAATATAAGAGTCTTGCTTGCTTTCAAAGACGTAATATATGTATGTAAGTAGCTTTTAATTAATTTTAGTTGGAATTCATCGCAACGACAAAGTAAAGCACTAAACCTGAAAACCAGAAGGAGCTTTGTGTATGATAGTAGTCCATTTTAAGGGCTTCGTACCTTAATAGGAAGCATTACAATATCTGTTTTTAACAGAAGTTTTTCTCAAACATCTCAAACAATTTTTAAACAATTTTAGATTATATTTTCCATTCTATCAAGATGATAATTTCACATGTTTTCTAGATTTTTGTCAATTTCCAGTTCAATTATTTTTAAAAATTATTAAATTCCGAAGCAATGCAGAATTTTTAGCTTTCAAATTCTAGATAACAAAATTAAAATAAAATTCTCTTGCTAAAAGCTGAACTTACTAAACCTTCGGCAGATTCCTGGTAAAAACCAATTTTGTATTCTACGTACTAAAAACTAAAATCAAATGTTCCAACATCTTTGTATACAAATTTAGTCGATTTTGAACAGTTTTTACATTCACAGTAATTTATTTTTGCTAAGATTATTTGGAGGTTTATAAGTTGAAGTGTTTTTCTTTAAAATAGCATCAAATTTGTTTACTTTTCACACTATGATTTTTTTGAATTCCGTCTATGGAACGAATCAGCCGAATTTGCCGGTGTATCTCGCATTATGTGATCTGTCTGTCCATGGACAGAGAATAGCGGCCCCTTATCGCAGAAAACAATTTATTATTTATCACTTTAAAGTCCTTGCAGCGTTGACATCGTAATCACTTATTTTAAAATCGATGTTGTAATGGATTTTTAATTGAACACAGCAATTTACAGAGCAATTGCACAATTGTTCTTCGTGCACTCAAGTGAGTCATTAGCGGAAGTGGCTCAGGTGCGCTATATAAGGCTAAATCGTAGCCGAGATTCCGCTAGAAGGATTTTAAATAGTTTCCTCATCTGCGGAGCTCAAAGTGCATGCAACTATGCCAGTTGACTTAGTGGAATCATCGCGCACCTTGTCACATACTCTCGCCGTGATCGGGCTATGGCCCAGGAGCACTGCTGAAGCGGGCATGAAGTGGTACACTCGGTTTTTTCGCTGTTCTCCGCTGCTTGTCCACGTGCCTCTGACATTTACATTTCTGGCGCTCATGTGTGCGGAAGTCATAGTGAGAACCGACGTGGCCTTTCTAAAGGATTACATCTTCATCCTGCTCACTGAAATGGGCATGTTGATGAAAATGCTGTGCTTCTTGCGCAACGCCAAATTGGTGGAGCAGATGCTGCGACACTGGGAGACACAGGAGATCTACGCACTGCGGAGTACACAGGAGTGCTTGATGTGGTCGCGCGCTCAAAAGCGCTTCAGCGTCATATCGCTCGCATATCGAGTGTGCAGCCTCAGCTGTGCCATAACGCCGTTGCTGCTGATGCTCCTGAGAAAGGCCAACGCCTTGCCTTTCCCATACTGGCTGCCGGTTGACTTGCAGCAGCCGCGGAACTTGTGGATCGCCTACGTCTACGAGCTACTGGCAATGCCGCTGACCTGCCTTACGAACGTCGTTCTGGACATGCTCTACTGCTACATCATTATGCACGTGGGACTTTGTCTACACGTGACCGGGATGCGCATGGAGCAGGTGGGGCAGCCCGGAACAGATGCAGCGGTAAACCGACGGCTGATCGCAGCTATTCAGCTGCACCAACACGTAAAGAGGTATTCCCTGCCTAACACAAAGCTTCTGCTTCTCCCTACCAAAGATATTCTATTATTTAGGTGTGCTCGCAATTGCGAAGCTATAGTGAAATATCCGATTCTCGGTCAGGTTTTGATCAGTTCGTTCGTGCTTTGTTTCACCGCCTACGGCCTTCAAACAGTAAGTTGGAGCCTGTGGAAGCGTTGCGCCAAGATAAACGTCACTCGCCTAAAATTTATTTTTCAGGTCCACGTCAAGGAAGACCCAAACGCCTTCTCCTTCATCGTGCAATACGCGGTCGCCATGACGCTGCAATGCTTCCTGCCCTGCTACTACGCCAACGAGGTCACTGTCGCATCCGAGAAACTGCCCGGCAAGCTCTACGAAGCGCAATGGGTCGGTCTGTCTCGGCACAATCGGCGCATCATTTTGATTTACATGGAATACTTGAAGAAACCTATCGTACTGCGCGCAGGCTACATTTTGGACGTGGGCTTGCCATTGTTCTCAAAGGTACCATCCCACTCTGAGAATGCCACATCCGAAGTCTTTTTTCTAAGATTTTCCTTTACAGACCATAAATAATGCTTACAGTCTCCTGGCTGTGCTCCTCAACCTGGACAATTAATGATGAAATTCCTGCAGGCATTACGGTCACGTATATTAAATACGGGATTCAATTTGGTATTCGTTTCTATTTCTCTGTTGCACCCGAGAATCAGTGACACTACATTGAGTTTTTGAACAGATCCATTTATGTTTTTTGTATTCCTTTGACCTTTCGTAAAAATTATATGTATTTTATCTTGTAGAAGGAATACTACAACTATTAAAGCCTGTCAGATTAAAATACGGCAAAATATATTGGCATACCCTACACCTCTGGTAATAGGCTAATAGGTAAATACCTGGTGCTAAACTTGTAACACCTCAAAGAAGGCAACCCAGGTTTAGACATAAGTATATTGAATTTGTCAGATATGATCTGGCCAAACTCGAGAGATAACAGGTAATTTTCATTCGAACAATTTACACAAGAAAACAGTAACAATAATATTTTCCTCAGTTCAAGTTCCGAAGTACACCACCTTAGCCAACAGACACGCCCACAATCCATCCATAAGCACACATACCTCGGAAGTTTAGCGGGTCAATGACTCTCCTTTCTCTATCCTTTTAAATTCAATTTGATGTTTAAGTTAAGGTATCAATTAGTCTTATATGTCATGCGAAAATATGGGCGTGATCTGCCCATTATAAAGGCGGAAAATGGAATATACCCACAATTAATGACCATTTTGAAATGTTTCCGAGATTTAAGTAACGATTTCTATTTGAAATATTGTACAAAATATTTCGAAAGATTCGTTCAGGACTGGGCCGACTTTTACTCTAGTACATGGTTGTATCCGACATTTAAAAACCTGTATTCTATTAATTCCTAGCCTTAATCTGAGGATCTGTCCACCTAATTAAAACATGTAAAAAATAATCAACTTTTCTTTTCTTTAACAACCGTTACACCTGCCCACTGATGTTATCCAGACCCTGAACCTTGCCTCGATTTCAGAGCAACCTCGTTTTCTGTGTGTTTATATGACTTCAATATAAAAAATCCTTTGTGCATTTCTACTCTGTTCCTGCTGTTTATATTCGAGTAGCTTTTGCAATGGGAATAAGTTTGGAATATAACGAGTATTAATATAACGCTTTCCATTGAGATATGCGTATAAATATTTCAAAGTATTCAGTATTAAGCCGAACACTGGAAAAAGTATTTATTATAGAGTATCAAAAAGTATCGCTTTATTACATCACTACGAGTATGGCACTTTTGTTTCATTTCCATTGTTCCGCCAACCTTGCTAATTTGCCGCATGTTATTTAAATTTTGCATGTGTTTCGGGAATTGCTAAAAGGAAGGCCTGAGTGACAAAAAGAAATTGTTAAATTTTATAAAGATGGATCAGAAAGAAATAGATGAAATGACAAAAGAAGAGCTGGAGCAACGCAACGAACTGTCGGACAAAGAGCTGCAGCCAATGGGAAGTTCTCAAAGAACGGTGCTAAAACGCAAGAAGAAAAAGGGAATTATTTACATATCGAATATTCCAAAGCATATGAATGTGACCAGAGTTCGAGAAATTCTAGGAGAATACGGAAAAATTGGACGTGTCTTTTTACAGCCGGAGAAAGTACCGAGTAAGTAACTTCTATGCGCCCATATACTCTCGTCTAACACGCTCTGTTCTAGATGCCGGCGGTGATAAAGCGAAGAAAAAACGTAAACGCTTAGCTCGACACTTCACAGAGGGTTGGGTGGAATTCGAGTCCAAACGGGTGGCGAAGCAGCTTGTGTCACTGCTTAACAACAAGCAAATTTCAGCGCGTAAGAAATCGCAATTTTACGACTATCTCTGGAGTATGAAGTACTTGCCGCGTTTCAAGTGGTGTCATCTCACGGAGCGCATGAATTACGAGCAGGCCGTACACAAACAGCGCTTGATGACGGAAGTGTCGCAAGCGCGAAAGGAAACCACATTCTTCCAGAATAATTTAGACAAGAGTGAATACCAAAACAAAAAGAACAGAAAACAGAACGAATTGGCTAGCTGAAGGTGGCAAAAATTATACACCTGTTAAAGAATATTTTCAAATTGGTTGTACCTCATAATGCGATTAAAATAGTTTTAAATTAATTATTTAAGTTCAACATTTCAGGTGCTATTTATTTTAGTAAGAACACCAATTATGCAAGATGCCTGTAAGTAAAAATTTGCTGCAGTTCAATATATTTTGGTTATGTTAACATTTTGAATTATCCTCCAATTGGAGGAACTTACTTTTTTCTACAATTATGGAACATGCCTGCATATCTCCAATCTCTCCAATCTATGCACTTTCCTCTTGTTCCATTTAAAGTTGATTCCAATTGGTGGAACATCGTTTCGTCACCAATTATGCAAGATGTCTGTAAGTAAAAATTTGACTGAAGTGGTACTGAAGTTGCAATTAATCCAGTTCTTTTTTACCCTTGGCACATCTCATTACCTCAGTTAAAAAACTGAAAATTCGATGCAACAACCATAAGAATCCATTGAACAAGACTTAAGATTCATCATCATAACAGTAGGAAGATTTTCTGTCCCTGCAAGTGTTAGCTAAAATGAGTTCTAAATATGACTGCAGATCTCTTTCTATGGCACTTCAATATCCGGTATTTTCATATTTGGAATACAATTTTTTTTAAATCTCTAACTGAACTATTTAGTGAACTAGCTCGTTGAACTATTTGCTTCGCTAGCTACTAGCTAGCCTTTCAGTAATGCAACCCTGGAAAACATTACAACAAACTACGTTTACAAAATGTCAGTTAAAAGGAAAAAAGAGAAATAACACAGGTAAGCGAGGAAATTCCATGAAGACAGAATGGCAATCGAGTAATCGAGTGGTAAACATGGCAGCGAGAGGTTGTGGTGCGCGTGTGCGGACAAATTAACATTGAAATTTTAAATTTCATGAACGCTTACAATATGCGTTAATAATTCTGCTAATAAATATATGTACATATAAATAAAATTCCACAACAACAACAAAAATTTAACGAGAGCTGACGAGTTTAGTACAACAGCAACGACTAAGTTGATAATAGTGCAACAAGAAAGAGAAAATTTAAACAAATAATTTGAAAATAATATATAATATAAAATAATATATAATATAAAATTGTACCCGAGTTTCCTTGTGCCTGCCTGTACGTATTTGCTTCTACGCCGTTCTTGCGCTACAAAAGTGCTGTGGATATTCCAGTTTTTGTTTCTGCTGATCTTTGGATTTTACACGGTGTTTATAAGTGATTCATAAGTTTTGCAACTACGAAACGGGCTAAACCAAAGAAGTGAATAACGTGGATAAAGCAAAGTGCAAAACGTAAGCGCGGAAAGGAGACGCGTATCAAGGTGAGAAAGCACGCAGAAGAAAACTAGTTAAAAGACGTAGCAAGAAGGTGTGGCACAGAATTTTCAGCAAGCCACACGGACTCGAAATTCGAAAATTAACGCTTGGGTCAGGACGCGCGTTCCTGTCCCACCGAATCGAGCTGCGCTCTTGCGTAGTGAAGCAGCGCAGCTGTCAAGTGCAGTTGCTGACGCATGCCTTCTCGTTCGCTCTCACATCGCAGAAGCTGAATGCAAAGCAAGCAGAAAACAACCACTTATTTGATCGCAAGAGCCCACTGCCTTAGGCCGCGGTTACATTTGGTCGAACTAGAACGAAATATGGTTCCTAAAATGATTCGTAAGAAATCGTAAGGCCGCGTTCACACTAGGTAAAAAATGGTAACTGTTGGTTTGGTCTCCCATTTTAAAATGATAAAGCTCTTAAAATGAGAAAACATCATCGACAAACTACATTTGATCTCTTGTGTAAACACGGCATAAGACGGCGTGGTTACTTCTTGTCGGATTCTATTGGTATAGACGCGTGCACTTCATCGCGTTTGTTTTGGTCTGTTGGCATGAAATTGAAGGGTTCAAATTTGGTTGAATCTAATGTAACCGCAGCCTAAGTACAGTGGAATCGTCTGGTGTAGTGTATATAAAAAATATGATTTTCGTATTACAGTGAAAATGGGTAACGTTGCCCAAAACTGAATTTAAAAAAAATTTGGTGCCTTAGTAGAAGTATATTTCGGTGGTTTGGGCGAACGACGAGCAAACGAAAAAGTGATCCAATATCGAACATGAAAGTCACAGTCTGCTTCGGAGTTGTGCGCATTGTGGTGCCCTGCGGCAGCGGTGATTTGCTGGTCAGGGATTTAATTAACGAGGCGACGCGTCGCTACAAGAAGGCAGCAGGAAAGGTGAGTGTCATTCCCAATCTTAAGTAATATCCTTGAAAGTGAGCGCTTTACATGACTGGTCTTTCTTCGTTTAAATCGAAAGCAAGTGCATTTGGAAAAGATGAAGTTTGTGTTGCCGTTAAAGGATCCCCATAATCTCGTATTGGTGGATAGTCTTCGCTAAAGTTGATTCCTATCAATCAGCGCATAAGCTAAAAGTGCCGTGCGTTATGTTAATGTTTGACGACGGCATCTCGATCTAGGGAAGGAACTGTTTTATTTACAAATGTGAAAATATTTAACAAATATGTATGTACATATGTACTAAAATACTGAACGTCTGCGTACCTTAGCTGAGTCCACAAGAAGCTCCTTCTTTCTCGAAATTCATCTGCGTCAATAAAGATGAAAATGTTATCTTGTAAGATAAGCTTCAAAGTCGACAATTTCCTCAAGAATGCGTGTTTCCAGGGCTCCAGCGCAACGCAAGGTAACCGGCCGTATATGTACGTATTTAAATAAAGATAATAGAGCAAATAAAGTTGTTAAACCAGTGCCTTGAAGAAATGAAAAACACAAAAAAAGGCACAAAATTCTTCTATAAATATTTTTTGTGTCGTTTACAACCGCCGGAAAAGAGGTACAAAGCAAACGCGCTCGAACCTTTGTAACCTTTCAAACGCATTGTAATTATTTGAGGAAAATGCGCTCACACTTGTTGCTAAGATCCGAAAGGGGGGACACATCAGAGCAATTAATCAAAATCTGAGAAGGGTCGGGTCACAGGTAGAAGCCATTGAAATTCCCTTCTTCGCATTCGACCAAAAGAACTGGAGACAACGTTAAGTGTTTAATACCTTAAGTAGGTAACATGCTTGGAATGGTTCTTAAAGATTGGAAGCTCCACTTCAGCAAGGGCAATGCATTTGTAATTATCGGCTGCGTGTGTGATAGGCGCTTTCGAATGGCCCGTTTCGGAAAAAGGAGTGTCTGCAGCCACTGGAATATGCGCAATGTTCAAACAATTTTAAGGCTCTCTCGCGCACAGGCCTGCTTTATTGTAGGTTTCGTCGCTCGCCTACAGTTTTATGAGCTTCCTTAGAATTTCTGTCTGGTATGTTCGAGACCTTTTTTTAATAAAAAAATTGTAAAACGAGGATTTCGGTATATACCTTTTGCAATCTAATCGGAATGTCGCACAATAAGAATGTTGAATTGTTTGTTGTTCTTTGATTTGGAATGCCGCCCCTCAACAAAACAACCCTTATTTTCGAGGCTTAGTTAGTGATGACGTGTCGTATTTATTCGTATCGTAAACAAAACCTGTTTTACCCGAGCTCTATACATGCGTTTGCTCTTGACGTATTTATTCGAATCGTAACGCAGAAATTCTCATAGAAATGGGTCTCTCTCAGACATTTACTATACGAGTAAATACGATACGTCATCACTAAATGAGCCTTAAGGCGTAAGCATCGAGCTGAGCTGCTCGCAATCGTCAGTTTATTTAAAATTATTCTCTAGTTTAAAATTCTCGTTTCTTCATACATACATATGTACTCAAGTAAAAACAAGTAAGGAAGTATCAGTCGGGTTTCACCGACAGAGTAATACCCTACACCATGTTCCCAAATGGGGTGATAATTCACTGAAATTGTGGGTGCATTTGATTTACAACCTACATAGTAGGCGGACCACGCCCATTTTTGGCAGACTACAAGATATACGATATACCTTTAATGCGTTACAATTTTCGCACAAAGTTATTATACCCTATTACCATAGGTGTAGGGTATAAAAATAGATAATTGGCGCAGCAGCAAGGCCTAGCTTTCTCGCATTGACTTATATTTGCTCGTACTATTATAGCATAAGTTAACGGGACCTACACATTTACTCTATAATCGTGTCCGAAACTCGGTGAGTTGCCAACCAGTTTGCGCCGCAATTTGATACAATCCGCTGAAAGCCTGCCCACTGTACATCGCCTGCAGCTGTTGGCAGCAAAAGTTGCTGTCGCTGCAGCATTTTGCGTTCCGTGCTCGTTTGCTTCAAATTTCCGTCCGTTCGTTTTTTAAATTCCGCGTCTCGTCACATTACCAAGATACTAGTTGTATGTACATATATGTATATATTTACTATAATGTATATATCTATATATCTGAAAATTTATGCTAGTGTGGCTTTTTCTAGAGCTTCTTCGCGCATGTTGCGGCTATTTGTTGCTATCCATGAGGTTCACATGTAGCCCGTCAAGCCATCGTTTAAATTGCTGAACCCATTGCGCAACCCGCAGTACCCTTGTCCCCAATCCGGGGGTTCAGTTATCGAATTGTTCAAAAATATTTTGGCAATAGCTTTCATTGAACATTTTATCTGTAGGCGTATTCTGTGTCGCACGAGAAAACGCTTAGCAATCGAACGACAAACACAGCTCCATTGACATAAGCAGCCAAGAACAGACGCCCCTCGAACTGGTGCACTTGTGCTGTGGGCAGGTGGGCGGACCCGCCCGCAGTACTTGTATGGAATTTTCTACACTTCGTTCAGCTCGCTCGCAAGAATTTAGCGCAGCGCAGACTGAAGCCTAGCTCGAGCGACTGTGCAAAAGCTTGCAATTACAAAATCGAAGCTATTTATTGAGTTATTTTTTGTGCCAAAACTGGTTTCGGGCACGACGACTTCTACACGGAGCGGCAGAACGTCCTCGGCCGCTCCGCTCGAGCATGCTGAACGCTTGCGAACAGATCTACTTGAATTGAAAGAGTGCATCGCACACCATTTCCATGGAATGCTCGGTGGGATCTGCACTTGGAATTCGGCAGTCTGGCTCTGCAATTCTTGAAGGGGTGCCAAGCCGCTTTCATTGCATTTGAGATTATGGAATGCTACCATGAAAATCAGCAAACGGAGGGCGTGTGGGAGCGGCGGAAGGCCGCCGTCACCTTTTTGGCTCGTAGCTTATAGCTGTAGCCGAGGGAATTGATATTCCAATGCATAGTGTATTACGCACTTTCGTGCATTGAAATGGCAAATATGAGTCGTTGTTTCCATTGTTGTTTTGTTGTGGCTAGGTTGTCATAGCAATACGATTCGTGCTATTGTAAGGTAGCGTCTTCCAATAAAAACTTGCTATTCAAATAGAAAATAGTTTTTCGCTGTTGCAGTCGGTGTGAGTGTTCGAATTCCAGGGGCAGAAGCACATCCTTCAGCTGCTGTTGTTGCATTGCTTTAAAACTCGAAATTCATTGGGAAAGGCATAGATGGGCCACATTACTAATATCTGTAATTCGTCTCTTCCTGCGGTTTCCCACTGTTCTCCTTAGTTGTTTCACTTTTCAAACAAAATTCGAATTTTCTTTCGGTTTTCTGTAATTTCATTCTTGCCTAGTTTCGCCGTTGTTAATGGCAATGGGGAATGTATCATTGGGCTTCTTTTGTCGGGCATGATCCCAGCTCTCGTTCTTTTGGTGTGAGCGATGTACGTATAATTCGTTTCATACATTGCATGCGGTTTACGATTGATAGAAGCGGGAGTGAAAAAACGAATGTCTGCTCTTCGAACGTTGGATTCGTGTCAGAGAGACATCATGAATACGTGATTTTTTTAAATGAAATCGTAGATTTTTTAATATATGCTTCTAACAAGGGATTTGTCGTACGGAACTGGTTCATCCAATATCGATTAGTCGTAAAATATAATTTTGTCCGGCTATGCTAGGCAAATAGCCCATTGTGCGCCGTGTTGGCAGCAAGCACGTTTGTTATTGGAACGTAACAACATCAGCTAACCGTGGAAAATGAAACGCCTATCATTGCTATAGAAACGCATGCAGCTTTGCCGCATTATGGAATAACCCTAACTCACCCTTGTGCTCTTGCATGCATTTCGGAAGGTGCCAGGTTTTATTGTTTAGAAACACGCCATTGTCGACAATGGCTATGCAGTGCCTGTCGGCAGACTGCACCACACCACCACAGCGAAAAGCACTTCCTGAGTCTGTCCCTGCTCTGCACTGAGCATGTTCCACTGCAGGGCAAACTGTCCCGTGAAAGTAGCACAACTATTCGACCGATTCGAGATTTAAAGACTCAAACGGATAGTCTAAATGTCGAGATCGGGCTGTGGCCACAAATCAATCCTCTGAAACTGTCGACCCGCTTTTTCGTATATACTATGTATAAACTGTTGAAGTTTGCAACCGTTTCGGCACGAATCTCCAAAAACGGGAAGAGAGCGGTTACTAAAGCCAACAACAACTAATTAGTAATTGCCATCTCGGGCAAACTATATTGCCAACTTAACGCCACATCATGGTCGAGGAACGTGCTTTCATTCATGCTTGCTTTGTCTCGTTGTTGTTGTTTTTGTGGTTGTGTCGTTTATTTTTTTAATTTCAAACATTTCTCAATCTCTCTTTGCTGTACTCCTAGCCAACGTGCCCAAAGTGTACGATTGCAAAATGCGCTGGATGGAAAGTTCTGCTGCTCTACTCGGTGCACTCGGCGTACTCGGTACTACGGTGCATTCCGTACTGTGTCGTGTGTGTATCATATAGTTCGATAAGTGGGCGTGGTTAAAAAACACAGGCTCAAACTCACTGACATTTTCACATCTCTGCTACTATTGCACCAACAAAACTCCGAAATAAGATGTTCACACTGCTTTCTATTTTTATAAATATGAATTTATCTAAATAAGGTAAAATTTTATTTAGGATTCTATAAATATAGTTCTACCATTGAAGAACCAAGAGTGAATAAAACAAGTCTTGCCCTTGTTGGTGAGATCCAAGAAGAGTGAGAGAGAGATCCTTCAATTACATATGTACGTCATACTTTTGTTTTTCTGCCATAGCAAATGGCAGTAAATTTTTGATTAAGAATTCAAAATATTTTGTCTGGCCACCGCACCTTCATATTGGAACTACTACTGCATTTGTTATTTTTGTAGATTTTCCGACGATTAAACACAAAATTATATGTAAGATCAATGAAATCGTAAAATGTAAACGGTTTCAGTTAAAGGCAGGTTATTTTGTCATTAGGTATATTAAGTTAGTTCGGAAACTGGAACACCACGCCTTGAAGAAAGCGTCTTGAGCGTATTATATATAGAAGGTAAACACATTTGAAAAAATTCAATATACATATTGTTTAGTTACTTCAAAACCTCTCCCAGGCTCATTCCTGAAATAATCCGAATCCGAATCGAATAAAAGACACTTTAATTCGTATGCACGCATAACTTCGATTTCAATTAAGAAACTGTTTCAATTGGCCCCAATAAATTTCCAAGATGATGTAAATATTATTTTAAAATACATATGTACATATGTATGTATTAGTCCAACTTAGTTACGCTATCAATAGAAGCTTTCTATTTAAAGATGGTTTCTGAGGATTCTTTAAAATTATCTGTATTAGGATTTGTTGAATGAAATTTGCTTATTATCAACAAATGTCGTTTACAGCGAATTTTGAGGGAAGGGTTCGTCCAGACCGGGTTCAACCGACATTTAAGCTTAAGTTTGAAGCATACCAAGCATGCATACATACATACATATTTACATGTGCATGTATGCGACGATCTATTATTGTTTCTTCGTGTATTTTCATTGTTCTCCAGGTTTTATGGCGCAACAACCCATGGCAATTCCTCTGCGTGTATTCTGTATGCACGAAGTATACATACATACATATAAATCCATATTATGTGCCATACGTAACGTGACGAGAATTGTTCATAACAACAGAGTATGTATTTTGTTCTTTAAAGAAATGTGGATGATGTTTTGGTGGATAAGGAAGAATACTTTTCTTATGCGTATGTATGCATACGATCAGAAGCCCTGATCTGCTCTGACGGCAACATCAGAATCGACATCAGTGTTCCCGGTTTCATTTGGTACATGCATTTTATTTGCGTTTTGTTCAATACACAATTAAATCGTTGGAGAATTGCCATTTTCTAAAGTGCAGCCTACACAATGCTAAAATATAAATTTGTTCAATTAATTAATTTATTACACGAGTTGATTTATCGGAGCCAAAGTCGAAGTGGTACTGTGGGCCGAAGTGACGTTAAACAAACCGGAAATGTTGAACTAGCGTCGTAAGTAAAAGGCAGCGGCTGCGGTTGCTATTAGATCCCCGAAGAATCGGCTGTTTTATTTATCCAACGGACAACTGGCGGCAAATGCGCGTTCCTTATATACGCATGTGTGTGTGTGTGTCCAGGTGTTCCCGTTGCGCTGCCGTAATGCGAAATGATTCATCGCCGCTGTGAGCTACTGAGCCGCCAACCAGCCTCCAGTTTGCGATATGTTGTTGATGATAGTAGCAGCGGCGCTAGCCACATCAACAAGTCGACTAACGAACGTTAGCGTTTGTTTCTTATTTCTTACCAATTCAGGGCGGTCGTGCGCCAACTCGGCAGCATCACAGCTGAAGCTGGCGCTGAAGGCCACGTAAGGTCGTAAGTATACGCGCGTCTTTGGCTGCGTCTCGCATGAGCATTTGCATCGCCATGGTCTGAGCTTCTGAGCCACAAACGCACAACTCGCCCCGTCCGCTGCGACTAGTTATGCTGCTCTGCTATGGCGCTTTGTTCGTTTTTCGCTTTGAAGTCTATTTGCTCGGGCTTGGGTAATGGCTGGGTAGGCATTTGCTGTCGCGCAGCTTGGAGTTTTTCTCTGGGGCTATCGCAAGTGTAGCTCGGGTGGCGGTAGAGGAGCAGAAGCTGAGCTCGTCCTCCACATCGGCCCCTCTCTTTCCCTCGCTAACGAATTCCCGCATTCTTGCTTTGTTATGTTCTGAGGTCGTGATAACGCAACAAAATATTTTTCGGCTCCACGCTTTTCTTTTTTCGTCGATCTCTTTTCTGGGTTACGCATTTTAAAGAATGTTTGAGCTTCCGACCGTGCCAGAAACATCAGAATTTTAGCAGCGAATTTATTGCTCTACAGCAAGGTTCCTCCACATCTCCAGAAAAAGTTAATAAAAAATATTTTATAGGTTTTGGTTTTGTTTGAGCTCAAGGTATCGTAGTAATTACAAATTTTTTTTCAGTTTTGAATTATTAGTTTTTGTGTTCAATATTTCCACATCCTTTGGGTGTCCTCTTCAGGCACTATATAAAATGAATTAAATTCAAAAATAGATATGTATGTATAACAGTTTGAATGATATTTAAGAAAGGTCGTGCAGTATTCCTCACCTGTTTTCTGTGAGAAAACTTATCATACTTTTATATAAAACGCTATTGCGCACGCAATGTTATGGTTCAGTTACCGTTATTTTGTTTACATTGAATGTAGCATTGTTTTTGCACAGCATTGTTTTGGGCAACATTTGATGAGAGTGAGAGAGTATGTTAGCATAGGCTTGCAATGTTATCGTGTTGTTCTCTGCACAACAACAGTAATGCTTTACATTTCACTTTCATATACATAAAAGGTATCATATTTTTGCTTACAGCTTACACTTCTTGCGGTAATGGCAATGGTTAGTCGACTATTTATTAATTTTTTCAGCGAAAGAGAAGATTGTAAAAAATTTAAGATTACAGGGGTAAAAAACCAAACTAATAAAAATAGCCACATTGGCGGATGTGAATAGAAGCCGTGCTACTGAATATTAGACAATGTAAATGGCAGAAGATTTTCAGTGTTCGGTTAGATTTCGGTTGAAATTAAAAGAAGTTCAATTATGTAAGAAACTTTTTAATTGCAGTCAACATTTTAGTAACTTGCATACATATGTATGTAGGTATGTAGTATGTATCGCTAGGGACGCAACAGGGTCTATGCGTGGCCTTTCTTAGGCAGCCAGATTAACCTATGTATGTATGTATTTATATATGTACATAAGTAAATGAAGACACTCTTTTCAAGAGTAGATTAATTCTGGGGAAAAAATGTTATCACAAGAGGGGTTAAAGTTATTGTGATGGTATCCAAATTTTAAGTGAAATTCATTTTCTTTCTAACTTTGGATAGGGAATCAAACAAAATGTTAATGACATATACATAGGTGACTTAACTACAAAACAATAAAAATATGCCTCATTTGTATTGTATGTATGTAGCAAGAGTAGGTGGGACTGACGTTGCATTAATATTTTTAGAAAGATATTGTAAAAGGGTAATAATAAAGGGCAGAATAAAAACAGATAAATCAACGAGAGGAAGAGTAGGACACATTGATTTAGCCGCACAGTGGGTCAGTGGAAAAGTTGAAATTCTAGAAGGTGGAATACTAAGAATATGTATAGGAATTACACATGTTTCATGAAAATTGCGGGAAATAGATTGGATTAAAATCTTTTTGGAAAACCAACCTCACACAATTTTTACTTATTATTTTCCACTAAACACCGAATTTTGTGATACTGATAGTAATAATTATATATTTGCTCCTTTATTTATTGCCTCCCGGATCACTACTACTACCTCCTTTCATTATTTATCCGGATTGAATAAGGTAACGCAGTATGTACGTTATCAACCAGCAAAATGAGCTTACTTCCTTAAATTAAAGTTTTGGTTAAAGGTGTCAGCAGAGCTCTTAATTTCGAGGAACAGATACAGAGTTAAAATATTAACATTTTAAAATATAGTAGGTATTACGGATATATAAAATTTTGGTTTTAAAATTACAAAAAAATTAACACGACTTCTCCATATCGGTGAAGGAAAAGTAGGAGAGTCGCCACGAAGTGGCGCGATACTGCTGGTAAATAATAAAAGAGGTCGAATAAAAACATACATACATATGTACATATTTTAAAAATAAATACTCCGCATTTAGTACCGACCGTCGAGTTTTCTGACAAAACAAAAAATATAAACTTTGATTATTTATTACGACTGCGAATGTTTGCCCTCCTGTCCTATTTCTTCCCGGCATCACAAATTCTCGAGCAGGCATGCCATGTTTCTACACTCCATGTAGACACTATAGGGTATTCATTTAAAACTTGATAAACGAACTGTCAAATTTTGTATGAAAGTTCATTTGCCCAAATTTATCACATTTCGCTGTGCAAACGATGTTTGTAAACTTAGACGGCAACGAATGCAACCCTGCTTAGCTATGATCTATAACATTATGATAAAAGTTTAGTATTGAACAATCAAAATAAACGCAAAAGGGTTACAGTAATTTTTTCCAAACAGCTCCAACATTAATCTTAACTTTTTCACTGATTCTCGGCATTTTAGTTTTTTATTTTTGACAGCCAAACACCATTTGCACAAACACTTTGCCAAGCGCGTTCATTTAACACACTTGATAAATTGATAAATTTGCACAATGTTCAAACTTGTACGCTTAAATGAATACCCTTTATGTATATTTGTTCGCTGGCAGCTTTAGAGAGCTCTTTGTGCGTACCTTTCTGCGCAATTGGCTTGTAGGCGAACTCGTGCGTGCATACAGAAGCGATTTGCCATACCGAGCTGCCGCGATCCCACCGCACAAGCCACATTTATTCACTCGCTCAAGTTAAAATTCGTGTTTGATATTTGCTGCCGTATTTACCTTCCCACCCCGGCGTGTTCGAATCATGCGGTATGCATAGAATATAAAGCAACGCTCATTATTTGGCGTCTATTTGGGTTCTATGAAACTGTCTAGCATATAACCATTCCTAAGGGGAGAAGCAACAACTGCCCTATCGCCTTCTCGAAAAGTGTGCGCCGCAATAAAGGCCAGTTTGCGCAAGCGCTCCTTCGGTACATGCCTAAAATATGTGACTGTTTCACAATGCATTCCAGTGACGTAATCACGACTAGCACGCCATTTTCGCTGGAATGCCTTGTACAGCATTGTTAGACGGCATGAAAGACGTTCCATTTGCATGTCTTCATCGTCGGAAACAAAAGACTCCAGATAACGAACTGAACGCCCGGCAGTGTATTCGTACAATGTGATCGCTCAAATGAATTTTCTTTGCAATTTTTGAGAGCATATGACTTGGTGTTTCACATTATCGCGTGCATTCGCTCTCCCACGAGCAGATTCGTTTGAGTGTATCTAGGCGCAGGTGGGTGAGCCTACTTACCGCTCAGCCAGCACTTCGCAAAGCGCCTTGAAGGTGACCTTGAATATATTTCGCGTGCTCATTTACACTTCATTGCACTGCCACAAGAAAGGCGAGTTTTGTTTTGAGCGCGCGCTCCGTTCCTCCGGCGATTGGCGGCGATGCATGCGTTCAATGCCCGCCCGTTCTGTTCCAGCAACCGAACAATAATTCCGAACTTTTTTCTGATTTGTCACCAAATATCGGAACTGCATGCGATGCTCAAGACGCCTAAAAAAGGTCGCTTCGAAGTGCTTTTGCATTTAAAATAAAAAACAAGTGCCCATAAAAATGCTTAAAAAAGTGTTTTTAAACAATATTTTATTGCCACACGCACGCATGCAAGAGTTGCGCAGGCTGCCAAAATAAATTAGCTCGGCGCATGCGTGATCGTCTCAGCATTTTAAGCGCTTGTATTAAGCGAAAGCTCCAGCAAAGAGTCAAAGTACGGAAAATGGCGATAAACTAAAGGGGCTGGAAGGGAAGCGCAGCCACAAGCACACCACACCGAAAGCGGCACAAAAGCAACCGTCGATCTGTCTGAGGTGGCGCATTTACACAGGTGCTACATATGCTTGAAGAAATAGCCTGATCTGAACCTCCTTCCAATGTTGGAACACCCTTTTGTTTGTCGCTTTTATAATGGCAGGGCATACCTCAAATTCTGTAAGAGGGAACAGTTAACACATGAATTATTGAAAGTGAGAGCGCGAAGTCTTACCGATTTTCTATCATACGATCATACGTTCCGCATCCAACGTGCTGTTCTGCGTTGAATGCCATTTTGAAATTGTGTTTCCATATCCAAGCAAGTGCTCTGCATCCGCTTAATGGTCTTACATTTAACTGTCACACAAGGGAGCTGGAGTCTTTGAACGTCAGGGAAAGTGGTGGCCAGGTTTTCGTAGAAACGACCTAACATACTATTGACCTTTTGTTTGGGTAATAATTTTGTGCGTTTGCACGAGTTTAAAAGAAAGTAGACTTGGCGAGACTTGGCACAAGCTGATGTGCAGAGAAACGAGCGTATGTGCGCACAGGCAGCTATCAGCAGCTAATTCCCAAAGCGGACATCTCAGAGATGTGTGCATTTAACTATGCTATATTGCTTGTCTGCTCCTAGTCGAGCTCTTGTTTGGGGTGGTACAACCGAACGAGGCATGCGCTCCTGAGAACTTCGAAGCATTGAATGAACTGATGCTTCCTTCCGCCTTCGCCGACACAATCACTGCAAAGGAATGTGCTGTTGTTCCGTGCCGGCGAAACATTTAGTTCAGCTCAACGCGGCCGACGCTGACGTCGCTGTCACTCCAATGCTGCCATCGTATCGGGTAACAGCGGCCAGCAGCGCACTCACCTCTTCCAGTCCATGTGCTTTGCATGCCACTTCGTTTGGTTGTAAATCACATTTTTCTCTTCGGGCCACTGCAAAGCGGAGGGACAAACTGGAAGGTTACTAGCCGATTTTCCTTATTGTAAAGCTTTGCTGTTGCGGCCATTTCCACTTTTCGTTCGCTTTGTTGGCTTCTCCTACGCCACTGTCAGCGTCGGCTGCTATGGACACAACGACGGCGATGGCGACATCATAACATGTGGATGCCGCATTTGCCTTCGCAAAGTAAATCGTTCACTCTAAATTTGTTCTAGTTCGTGTTACACTTAAGTGGATTTGACACTAGCGAGATTGTTGGTGCCTGCTTGGATTGCATACGGTACTTTTGGAGTGCTCTGGCGCACATGATTTGAACAGAAAATTTGGGAGGGCCCCTGTGCCTCCCTCCGTTCTTTTATCTTATCAAAATCAATGAAGAAAATCCATACCGCAATGCAATAAATGTTCGTGGGTGCGAGTGCCGGTGCACGTTTTGCGATGAGGTGTCGGCTGTTTTGTTTTGAACCGTGGTCAATAAGTGGTCGAAGTGCTGTATTTGATTGGGTGCTGATTAATACGATTTCGAAATAGGGTCAACGAAAAGCCACAAACGGTCTCATGCCATGATTTGGAATCAATTTTAACGTCACGATGGCATATTCATACCGTTTTGGCATGCCGTGTACTTCAGGCTTATGGCAGATCGTATATCTATCCGAGTATACAAAGCTATAAGAGTTCAAAAATGGCTCCTAGACTAAATGTCGAAATTTTGTTTGTTTTTAAGTTGGTGGTTAAAGTGGCTATCTCATACGCTGATAGTCATCCACTCTCTAGAAAAGTTTTAACGATTCTTCAGTAGGCCACTTCTGATTCTGCCGAGTCTGAATTCTAATTCGATGCGCATTTGTAGCTTTCTCTTGCCTGGAAGCGTCTTTTAAAGGTACAGCGAAAGAAATATATTTTACTGAAATGAGCAATAATATCTACATATGTACATATGTATATATTGTAATACGCTTTATCTTCTAAAAACGTATTACCGTGTTAGGAATTATGTGTGTACCTATGTGAGCGTTCATTCTAAAAGAGCGTTGCGAACAATAGCACCGCCCAGAGCAGATTATGTAAAAAGGAATTCGCGGAGCAACAAGCTGCTCGAAGTGTTAGAAAATAGCAAGACCTTCACTGGTAGGAGCACTTCGCACAAAGCATCGCAGTCGTTTCGTTGTCTCTTCCTTCCAGTTCACCAGGATGCGATACGCGCTACGACTTGTTAGGAAGAAGGGCTTAAAGGGCGTACACTAAACTGGTTATGTGCGGACAACAAGTTGTGTGAGGATGTACATACAGACATACATACATACATACATACATACATACATACATACATACATACATATGAAAAACCTTGAAAAGCAGAAAACAGTGTCTGCAGATCTGATAGAGGGCTAAGGCAAATGCATGTGCCTCTTGAGCTACATTAACATGGTAGCTAAGTTACGCTTTTTATACCCTACACTTATGGCAATAGGGTATAATAACTTTGTGCAAATTGTAACGCATTAAAGGAGCCGTCCTAGGTATAGACATCAGCATATAGAAATGATCAGAATCACTTTCTGTCTTGATTTCCTGTTGTCCGTCTGTCTGTCTGTTCGTGGTCGCAGGAGAGAAAGAAGGATTTGTTCGATTTGAACCAAATTATATAAAAAAAGTCTGAAAACTTTAACCCTTCACAGCTTGGAAACCGCTATCTTCCGACCTCCCCTCTGGAACGATTTTATTTCTATTTCAATCTTATACATTAATTTCCAGTGTAAAAAAATGTTGTCCACCTTTTTTCAACATAACTTACAAAAGAATGGGCGTGGTTCGCGGCGGTAAACGTAAAATCCTAAATGAACGTGGTCTGCACACTATATATAGTACGTAAATATAATACATACACCCATAATTTAATTACCTTCAGTGTATTATCACAACTTTCGGTTACTTGGTGTAGGATATTACTCTGTCGGTGAAACCCGACTGATGCTTCCTTACTTGTTTAAGATTACACAACATGATTGATGATTAGACAATGTGTGAAATTTTTGAGGAACAACCTTCCACATTCCACGAAATATATGTACATAAATAAACTTAAAAATAGAAAGAAGTTTATAAGTTGAATAGAGAATTGGGCCATATGTACATATGTATGTGCTTACGTGAAAGAAGCTGATAAATGGAAACAAGTTTTACCAAATGTTTTGCTGCACAAAATACAACGCTGCTTTACACTTTAGTCTAGACAGCAACCCCGACGCACATAGCCAAGTTTTTGGAGATTTGGCGATTGCATAGCACGTGTAACAACCAGGCGTGGTACTAAGATGGATGGTGCTAATGTTAGGTTCGTGACCAACTTTCGGTTGGAGTATGTGATGTGAAATTGTTTGGAACTGTTCGCGCGGCATCTGCTGGAAATGTAAGAAACTTGTCTGAGTTTCCGATAAAATTGACCACAAATTTTATCCCATGAAACTTTTTCCTCTTGTTGCGGAGGAAAATTTCGTTTCGCATGAGATAAATTTATTCACGTTCGTTCCCCCGTTCCCCGTTGTGACGAAATTCAAAAATTCCGAATCGCATGCGTTTTTTCGCCAATTTTGTATGCAAATTTTTTCCCCCTTATAATTTTAAGATTTTCGCATTTTTCGTTACGTAACTTCATTTGCATTAGGTGGGGGGTTGTGGTTGAATTTGAAAGCATTTTTTCCATTTTGTGACAACTTTTAACCAACAGAAAAATTGCCTTTTGATTCACTGTTTGCTGAGGATAGTTTTTTCACGAAAAGTCGTGAAAAGTTAGCTTTTCATGCAAAAATGAATTAATTAACATCTGAATATTCGCACCGATTGTCTGAAGATAAACACGCATGCCACCGACTGCAAGCCATTTGGACCGATTATATCCCACAATTATGCAAATATCGCTTGTCGTGTGTTGGTTTTTCAATTGAATGCGTTTGTGTATTGAAGTTGAATTTATCCTTATATCTGGGGGATCGCACAGCTTATGGAAAAAGCCACACTATTTGTAGAATTAGTCCACTCTTGAGTTATGTAGAACAGATAGAAAGTATGCAGTGAAAATCTTAACTTGAGAAATTTTGTAATTAATAAATTGATTAAATTTAGTAATTGGCTTTTTAACAATTTCGAATACATATATAAAATACTCGTAGTAACCAAAACAGTTGTTTAAATCTTTAAAAAAAATTTTTAACCTATTTATTGTTGTGGTTTCATCGACAAAGTGGAAGGAACTAAAAAAAATCTTGACTGCTTTTGTATAAATCAGGGAGAAAGCTGTTTGAGGTATTTTAACTTGAAAATTGAGGACTAAGATGAGCCAGCCAAAGCAGCAGTGCTCACAGGCTTAAAACTCGCAGCTCGCTCTTGTTGCATTGTAAAGGATTGCGTCTTTGACATCGAATATTTGGAATCAATCTTAAACCAAAGTTTTGTTTCACTAGCCATTTAAGTAATGACCGAATTTTTTTTATTTTCAAAATAACAGAAGAATGACAATATGCTCTTATGTAATTTATTTGTATTATGTTTTTTGTCAAGTAATATTCCGAAACTTATGTGATTATGATCATAGTGTAATAAATATCAAGTGAACCAGATAGCAATGACATTCTATTGTCATACCTGATAATTGTCAAAAATACTAACCCGTTTTCAGTTTGAGTTTGCGTTTGAAGAAAAAAGTAAAAAGAAAAATGCCCAACTGTTGTTATTTGTGCAAAGGCACTTACGATGAAGAGATGCCGATGTTTTCTGTGCCTAACGATGAAGATTTGCGACGAAAATGGTCAAGAGCCTGCAATATCACCTTTTCTTCCTCAGCGTTAGGAGGAGAAGGAGATCTTAGGCAGTAAGAAAAGGCGATTGGGACCATTTGCGGTTATAAAAAATGTAACACACGTACGGTTATTAATACTTTCATTACTGAAAATAAAAATTGCTTGGTACGTAAAAATGTTGAGTAACTTTTTTGTACTAATGTCTCGGATGGGTTAAGACATATAACGAAGAAGGAGAAAAGAAAATCAAAATATTTTTTGACAATTGTAAGGTATGACAATCTATCTGGTTCATAGTGTAATAATATCAAGTGAACCAGATAGCTTGAAGTACCCTAGCTTGTAAAAAAAATTTCTAATTTTTCTTTTCTCCTTCTTCGTTATATGTCTTAACCCATCCGAGACATTAGTACAAAAAAGTTACTCAACATTTTTACCATGCAATTTTTATTTTCAGTAATGAAAGTATTAATAATCAGCAATTGTTTTGAGGGAACCGCAAATGGTCCCAATCGCCTTTTCTTACTGCCTAAGATCTCCTTCTCCTCAAAATGGTTAGCGCAAACACGCGCTGAGGATGAAAAAGTGGTATTGCACTCTTAAGCGCTGATCAGTCACCGCGTATCGTATTTAATCGGATCGCATACAAACCTACCCTACCCGAACTCATACATGCGTTCGCTCATCTCGTATTTATTCGGAGCGTAACGCAGAAATTATAATCCAAATTGGTTTTTCTCACACGTTTACGTCTGCTCTGATACTCAGAGAGGATGAGAGAATGACATTGCTTTGTACTAAAAACAGTGCTGCCACTGGTCTTCGATTTTAATTTAGAACTAAAACCGGATTATTATTGCTATAATAAATTCTTAAAAGTAGACCACAATAAATATATCTAAAAATTTAGATAATCCTGTGTCATAGATTTTATAAAGAATGTAAAATTTAACCTCACAAGCAAAATGAACAGCGTGCTTACTTTGTGCACGAAACTATATGGCAGCACGGCAGTAATAACCAAGGCAGAAACCTGCAAAAGACCACAGCTGCGATACGATTTTCACTGAACGGCCCGAATTTCGCCGTTGCGATTAATTCCGCTCACAAAAGATACGCGGTGACTGATCAGCGCTTTAACCACTTTCGTCGCAAATCTTCATCCTTTGGCAGCGAAAACATCGGCACCGCTGCATCGTAAGTGCTTTTGCACAAATAGCAAGAGTTCGGCATTGATATTTTTTTCTTTTTACTTTTTTCTTCAAACGCAAACTCAAAACACAAACTGAAAACGGGTTAATATTTTTGACAACGCAACTGACAAGCTAGGGTACGAGAATAGAATGTCATTGCTATCTGGTTCACTTGATGTTATTACACTATGATCTGGTTCACTTGATATTTATTACACTATGATTATGATAAACAAATAATTGAAAAAAAAATTGTAAAACTACCCGAAACTTCCTAGCTAACCTAAAGCTTCTTCCCTAATTTACTACAAAAATCCCAAAATGGTTACACATCCACTAATCCCCACATCTGGCATATCCGCTGAACTCTTGCGCTCCGATCCGCTCTCACAGTTTCTCCTGCCTCTCACAAACTCCCAACTCTGTTACCAAAGTCTCTTATCGCGCGTCGTGCGGACGATCTCACTGACGCTGGCCTGGCTATTACCACATCATAGCCAACCAGCGCGGCGGCCTGAATCCTCAATTCAGTTTCATTCAATCGCGCTATTGCACCGAACGTGGTCGACGTACGGGCGCATCTCACTCGCGGCTTTCGTCATCGCAACGCGCCGTGCGCACTTGTCGATTTTCTTTTCGCTGGCTTTGGTTGAATTCATCATTGTTCGGTTTATTGCGCTTGAAAAAATGTTGAAAATTCGCTGGGAAAGATATCAGCCAAACAGCAAAACACGCTAAACTGCGAAATTCATTCGTTTTCCGACGCGACGAGCGTGAGCACTGATCGTTGGATTGTGTCGAGCTCCGTGAAAGAATAAATGAAAAACCTCGAAGATTGTTCACCTCTGTGGGGTGTTGTGCATGTGAAGCGAGTTCGCGAAAACGACTCCGATCGCAAAAGTGTTGTGAAAATAGGAGCAATGAAAATGCTCAATAGCCTAACTCGAAAATCAGCGTGAAAAGGTGTGAGCTTCGTCGGTAGTGAGAGTGCGCTTCGACTAAAGAAGACGCCATAACCAATTTCGCCAGTTCTTTCACAGCGTTTCATGGTTCAAAACGAACGTCGCCGTCCGAACATCAGCGTGCAACTTGCTCTTTCCACTCATTTCCTTTCCGCACGTATTGTGCATGTTTTTATAAATAACAACCTGTATTTCCCAAGCATTTCTGCCCACATTCCCATGACGAAGGCTCAAAGATTGCATTTGGGGAATGAATTGTCTTGTCGCTTGTCTTGACGTATAGTGCGCATGCATGCAGAACTTTCGAGGGGCGAATTTGTAGGGCCCAGGAAGCGTGTACGCTGAACCGAGCGAGAGCGATTCAAGGGCTTCGCGGCTCTAGTTTCAACCAGTAGGGGAGGGGAAGCTACTAGCTGGCTTCCTGTATGTAAAGGTGGGTCGCCATCAAACATTGGCTATTCTGATAAAGTTGCGTTGTCGTCATTATCGATCTCGCTGAATTCTGGTTCTAATACGAAGAAGGCATCGGCCTGAGCTTCTTTCGCTGGTGCACTACATTCCACAGCGGCTGCTGGCGGATTAATATGCCGGCCTTCTTTTGCTTCTTTGCCGATCGCTAATTCGGCGTTTTCGCTGTGAGTGAGCAAGATTCTCTGGGAAGCTTGTGGTCGCTGTCTGCTTTAATTATGCTGCTACGCTACGAATGGTGTTGTTACTCGCAATAAGCCCATTAGTGCTTGGACGACGATGCGTTTCGTGGACTAGCTCTTCGATCCACAGCAGAGTTTCAAAGCTACTAGGTGAAATGATGTGGCAACGTGAAGTCAGAGAAGTCAGTAGTCAATGCCAGTCCGAGCTATTTCATTGTACAATCAAAGAGGCACAAGTCTGACTGGTGCTGCCGTGCCTTATAGGTCTGGCACATAGTATGCGCGTGCCCCAATTTCCCCCCAAGCACTCGCAGTAACTCCCCTTGCTTTCTGCATGTTCGCTGCCATTGTGTATGTGTGTATGTGTGTGTGTGTCGTTTAGAACCTGTCGCTTTTCTCCTCTCCAGTGCTTCTTCTTCACAGCCAGTTTATCGTTTTCGCAATTCGTTTTGAGCACATACCAACATACCAGCCCTCCCTCCCTCCCACCTTGCCTCTCTCTCCATCTCGTCTCTTTGTTGACATTTAAACCTTGTTTCCTCTTAAGTGGTTGCTTTTGTTCATTTGTTTACATTAGACGCTTTTTGATGGCATTAAGCGCATATACTAAAACTCGTTCCAAATATTGTGCTACAAGTGCGTTCGCTGTCAATAATTTTGTTGTTGTTCAGAATTTTTGTTTTTGATATTTTATTTAGGGCCTGCTATAAACATTTTCTCTAACTCAATCAGAGTTAAGGCTTAAGGCGTTCGTTGGCGCGCTCGGAGCGGGACGGAATGGATTGCAGCACTGTCGCACTAGTCACTTTTGCGCCGACACCACGTCACGCTACACTGCTGACGGACAATCCACGTTCTTGCTATTGTATCTGCAATTGTGTGTGCAGCCGGCTATCGGTATCATTCATTTTTAAATGCACCCTCCCAATCTCATGCTTGCCCGTGAAACTGCTTGTCTTGCGGCTTAGAAGCTCAACTGTCCAGTCGGTTTGATGGCGAATTTGATTTGATTTTGTCGATTAAAATGCCTGCTGTAAACGTTATTTTGCAAATTCGATTCACTTTAAGTAGTTAAGCAATTTTTCTTTTTACCACTTCCCAACCAATTTCAATTAACTTTTAAATGCTCGCAGATGCCGATTTTCTTGTTGAAAAATATATTTCTTGCGAAACGGATAGAAAAAATCTTAAAAGATACAGTGAGCACTTTCCGTTGCAAAACATTTACGAACATATTGTAGGACACTTATTTTTATCTGTAGATTACGAAAAGATATTGGGCCAAATCTGTTAACCTAAATTCCCTAAAAAGTACTTAAATATGCAAAATTATTCAGATACGTTCATAAATTCAAATGAGAATGCATTTCTTATATGTGTGTCTAAAAAATTACTGTAATAATAGTAAATAAATTCTGTGAAAATATATTTACTAAATTTTGGCCAGATGTTTTCTGCTTCCAAAATTCTTTGTTATTATATTTTCCAAAAATTAAAAATTTATTTATTTGAACGTAACCTTTCGCAAAATATAAAAGCGTTGTAAAATAATTTTTCATTCAATAAAGCTACATAAATAATCGAAAAATAATTCTTTGTTTGAAAAAATGTTTCGCATAAAATTAATATTTACAATAAGATTATTACGCTAACATTTACAAATAACGAGACTTTATAATTATGCATAACACGTTTTATTAAAATTATAGAACTTTGTATGTAAATATATTTACAATTTGCCTTATAATCGCACAAATATTTTCAAACAAAAAAAAAGCAAAAGCATTTTGCCTTTTGTGATTATAGACGACGTATGATTTTTTAAATGGTTGTATCATTAAAGACGTGATCAGCTTTGAAGGGTTAACATTTCTCACTCTTTTCAAACTCGTTTTGAATGAAGTCGATGACGACGACGTGCATGCACTGTTATGGGCCAGTATTGGTGAGTGTCTGTGCACGCGAATGGCTGCGCACTCACTTCGCACACAGCTGCAGTTCTTGTGAGTGAAAGTGGTGGTGAACTGGAGTGACCTGCCTTGCAGATCGATCTCGACATAGCCATGCCCATTCGCCATCCGGCACAGATAATGAGCGCGTGTCACTCGTACTGAGTGTCAGCCAGTAGACGGGGGAAAATTCATGAGGCTGGCGGATAAATGGGCGAAGCACCGCCCGCATTTCTCTCGACATTGATTGGAGTTCAATGCGCCGCCTGAGACGGTTATGTATGCATTCAATTCATGTTACTTGCCAGCCGTTTAATTGCTCTTCTTTCTTCTTCTTCTTTTTGTGATTTTTACCACGTTTTAAGTGCCGCCAAAGCCTTATTATTTCTTTATGATCATATTGCTATGCTTTGAAATACTGTTCGCGCTCGCAAGCTCATTCGCTCGCCGCTAACAGAAAGAAAGTAGCGGCGCATTAATTTCCAAGCCAAGCGTCTTAGACTAATGAATGAAGTTTGCGCATTCCGTCTGCCTGGTGAAAAGTGGCGGTGGCGGTCTCGGCTTCGTCTAAATTGTTGAAGCTGTGATTTCAATTAAATGCTTTTAATTTGGAAATTTTTCCACAACTCGTTTTGGATGCGACGTGCCATTACCACGGCTGTTGTTGTTGTTGTCGCCGCTGTTGCATAATTTGTATATTATGAACCCTATCATTGTACATATGTACATACATACATATATACATACATACATACCGTGTGCCTCATTACATGCAACTGTGCCGAGTCTCATTGTTTGAATGTCGGGTTGGTTGTGTTTGCTTCGCGGTTTCCGAGCTTGAATTTTGCAATTTTTCCGAAGCTAGAATTGATATGTGGCATGCAACATGTGGCAATCGAAATTTTTTACTTTCTTTTTGTTGAAATTTCTCCCCATTCAAACTCGAAATCATGAAAACGTTTGTGTGGACTTGTTGACGGCGTGGAGAGGGGGGCGGAGACGACTCAACAACTTATCAACATTGTCGACTTGTCGCTTCTTCTAAAGACGCCACAAGAAAATGTCCCACAACTACTGACACAGATTCAGCTGCACGCACTCACACATATACCAGTGCAGATGAAAAGTTCTGATGGAACCGCAACTACCGTCGGAATTACGGCAGCAGCTCACACAGCGCGTCTCCGCCTCACTTCATCCTTCCTCTCTTTCTGCCTCAAAGAAATCATAATCACCTCATCGCACCCCAACACAAAAAGCAATCGAAGTCGAACGTGTGCATTAGCTGCACGCTACTCTTGCTGCCCCGTCCGCTCAAGAATTTCCCCATGGCAATTAAGTGTAAGGCGCTTGCAAAAATGGCCAAACACATCTGCGGTTCTGCTCGCGCCGTTCTGCGCTGCTGCGCTTCCTGCTGTAATCCGAGTGTTGGCTCCTCGTTGGGAGGCGCGCAGCGAGTGCACTATCCGTCCAGTATTGGCGAAGTTGGCGCAGTTTGTTTACGGCAAATCGCTACCCGATATGCGGCGAGTATCTAATTCCAACAATTCTGAAAAAAGACTAGCAATAAAACGGTGGACGTGTTGGAACTCGACTTTGTGTAACGAAAAGAGCTTAGAAGCGTCTACGCCGCAGCAGGTGTACCAACAAGATCACGTCGCAGCAACTGCTGCCAACGTTCCCGTTGAATCGGACAGATTTATTTCGTACTTTGTCCACGTTTATGCCTGCCACCTATTAAGTCACTAGGGACAAAGACGAAGGAAGAGCTTCCTTAACCTCAGCCAAGGCGAGTATTCTCTGTCGGCGTGCTGTCGCTGCTCAAACTGTCATTGCTTCTTGGCCCGGCCTTTGCCACTCGCCCCGTGCGGCAGGAGAAGTTGCAAAGAAGCGCTGCCATCGCGACTGTGATCCCCTATGTGGTTCAGGGGCGGTTTAAGTGGCCGCCAAGCGCCCGGACACATTATTCATAGAATATGCGATTGAACTCATTAAAAATGTATAATCTTAAATGTTATTATTATCATAATAACTATCATTTTGTTAATTATCATTATAATCTTTTTATTTTGCACGACTAACTTATTTCTGTAAGTGTATTTTGAACCCATCGGGCAAAATGCTGCTATGTCATCGCGGTATATAGGCCACAGCTCTCGCGCAGTCATTTGCGCAATAGCTACCTGCGTCTCCTCACTCATCTTCGCGGTGCTTCATGCCTAGCTCATATATTTGAAGCTAGAATCGGGCCTGACTTGGGAAGAACTCAATGATTTACCTGCTGGGAATGTTTCGCTTGTGGCCCATTTCGTTCGCAAATTTAGCTTACTTGACGTTTTGGCCTTATCAGCTTGCACGCGCCGATAAGCGCCGAGCAAAAGCGCAAAGCTTTCCACAAATTTCCCACGACCGTTGTCCATTTGAGTGACTGCGACCACGGCATATATACCTACATATGTATGTATGTATTCGAAACCAAGGCGCTCATAATTTCTTCCGCACCATGCTCAAATAAGCGCATTCAAGGCAATTGATAAAAATTAAAATGAGTAAACAACCTGAGCGGGACGTAGAAATGCTTGCACCTGCTCGCAATAGCAACAATGACATCTCCAAAAGATGATAAAGAAAGCAATACAGCGAAACAAATCAAATTTCAAATGCTTACAAATCGTTGAGGAATTTTTGCAGTTATCAGTTAAAGTTAAATTTTTTAATTTTAGATCGAGAGACTTTTACTCTTTAAAATATTCTTGATCGTAACACGTAGTTGTAGTTGTTCGTCTTTATTGGCCAAATTAAAGGTGTGCAAATTTATATTTCATGCTTCTCACTTTGTGAAAATATTTGTCGACTTTGAAATGTTTATTACTTTCAGCCTATAAAAATTCAATTCTTTTGTGAATTTTGTTTTGTTTCACAATTCATGAAATTCTTTATATGTAGTGAGTAACTATATACATGGGCGTAGTCAGGATGCCAGTTGGTGGTTTCGCTTACTATGTATTTATTGGATATGTAATCGTTTGCTTGTTATCTGGCTGCAGCACCTTCCCCAGTTTGGATATTAAGTTGCACTTGCTCTTTTCACAAATTTCTGCTCGATTTGTAAAGCTTTTTATGGAGGGTTAGCAAAATCACAAACGTATACAACTGAGTTTTATTGACAGCTGAATAAAAATAAATAATTGACTAAGCTGTTTAGTTAGTTGAGACGTAATGAATTTCTTTTTAAATTTACGCAATCGTAAAAATTTAGCCGGTTACTTGAATACGTAAACGTATTACAGCTGTTGGTCTTTTGCATATACCTCTTTTTGTCACTTTGCTTTTGAGGTTAAATTTTACATTTTTTATAAAATCTATGACGCAGAATTGTGTTAATTTTTAGATCTATTTATTGTGGTCTACTTTTCTAAACTAATTTTGGTATAAATAATCCGCTATTTTTATAAGCTTTATATTAGGTTCACATCCGGTATGTATGTCGTCAAATCTAGTAATCAATTTTTCACCCACTTCCCGACTACTTAGAGATCTGAAACTTTGCATACATGCCTAATCTAGAGCCCAATACATGAATCAATAAATTTTATGGGCGTAGGATAAGGGGCGTGGCACTTTTTTATAAACTCCAAATTTGTGTATAACTTTAGAACTACACATCACACATCAATGAAACTCGGTAGGAACTTACTACATATCCATATCCTTCTACTGAGAAAATAAGGGGGCACTGGATAAGGGGGCGTGGCACCCCCCATACAAACAAAATTTTTGATCTCGATTAGCTTTGGAACTAAAGGACGTGCAGCATTGAAATTTCGTATGCAGTCGCCTCTTGGACGTGTCGTCCCACTGGTAAAATTTTATGGGCGTAGGATAAGGGGGCGTGGCACCCCCCATACAAACAAAATTTTTGATCTCGATTAGCTTTGGAACTAAAGGTCGTGCAGCATTGAAATTTCGTATGCAGTCGCCTCTTGGATGTGTCGTCCCACTGGTAAAATTTTATGGGCGTAGGATAAGGAGCCGTGGCACCCCCCATACAAACAAAATTTTTGATCTCGATTAGCTTTGGAACTAAAGGTCGTGCAGCATTGAAATTTCGTATGCAGTCGCCTCTTGGATGTGTCGTCCCACTGGTGGAATTTTATGGGCGTAGGACAAGGGGCGTGGCACTTTTTTATAAACTCCAGATTTGTGTATAACTTTAGAACTACACATCACACATCAATGAAACTCGGTAGGAACTTACTACATATCCATATCCTTCTACTGAGAAAATAAGGGGGGCACTGGATAAGGGGGCGTGGCACCCCCCATACAAACAAAATTTTTGATCTCGACTAGCTTTGGAACTAAAGGTCGTGCAGCATTGAAATTTCGTATGCAGTCGCCTCTTGGATGTGTCGTCCCACTGGTGGAATTTTATGGGCGTAGGACAAGGGGCGTGGCACTTTTTTATAAACTCCAGATTTGTGTATAACTTTAGAACTACACATCACACATCAATGAAACTCGGTAGGAACTTACTACATATCCATATCCTTCTACTGAGAAAATAAGGGGGGCACTGGATAAGGGGGCGTGGCACCCCCCATACAAACAAAATTTTTGATCTCGACTAGCTTTGGAACTAAAGGACGTGCAGCATTGAAATTTCGTATGCAGTCGCCTCTTGGACGTGTCGTCCCACTGGTAAAATTTTATGGGCGTAGGATAAGGGGGCGTGGCACCCCCCATACAAACAAAATTTTTGATCTCGATTAGCTTTGGAACTAAAGGTCGTGCAGCATTGAAATTTCGTATGCAGTCGCCTCTTGGATGTGTCGTCCCACTGGTGGAATTTTATGGGCGTAGGACAAGGGGCGTGGCACTTTTTTATAAACTCCAGATTTGTGTATAACTTTAGAACTACACATCACACATCAATGAAACTCGGTAGGAACTTACTACATATCCATATCCTTCTACTGAGAAAATAAGGGGGGCACTGGATAAGGGGGCGTGGCACCCCCCATACAAACAAAATTTTTGATCTCGACTAGCTTTGGAACTAAAGGTCGTGCAGCATTGAAATTTCGTATGCAGCCGCCTCTTGGATGTGTCGTCCCACTGGTAAAATTATATGGGCGTAGGATAAGGGGCGTGGCACTTTTCAAGCAACTACACACGGGCTTCAATTTATAATTATAGGTACACCACACATCAATGAAAAACGATAGGAACTTACTCGCCGCGCCTTGCGCGCAAAACAACAACTCATCGCGCCACAAATATGCCACGAATATTAGGGTCGATCACAGCCGTATTATTTGTTAAATTGAGGATATGACGATAGGAGACACTATGAATACCCAAAATATTGTGTACTGCTCTGCAAGTTTTAAATTCTTTTTGCGAAAAATTTCAGAGCTCTAAAATTTAATTTATGGAAGACTAAAAATAAAAATAAAAAAATTTTTTACTTTAAACAAAGTTATTAGCGAAACTGCAATAGCCAATCAGAGCACAGACAGAAGAAGAAGCACGACGGGCAAGGAGAAGGACAGACGGGCAAGGAGCTGTTTAATCGCATTTAATATAATATTGCCGTATTTATAGAATACGAAATGTGTAATCACCTAGATTTATATCTGATTTAGGCTCCTACAAATAATATTATATACATATATAGATCATTAAATTACATCAAATACATCAACAAATATTCTTGGACAGACGGGCAAGGGGGAGCGCTGCTATTCAACCGAAAACAACGAAAACCAAGAGCAGACCAGACGGGCAAGGAAAAGTACTCCTATCAAATTAAATAGAATTAGATTGAGCAACAGCCAATCACAGCACAGATAGGGAAGAAAAAGTTAATATTTGTAGATGATAAAGTTGTTTTGACTGATCTGGTGTGTTTTCTCCCTTAGAGATCTGAAACTTTGCATACATGCATTCATTCATTTTTAAGGAAGATTCCAGCGAAATAAAGTTTTTCACGTTCTTTGACGACACTGTACAGAAATTAAAATTCATGCCGAAAACCTAATCGCTATATGTATATATTTTTTTGCTGTATTTATGGAATACAAAATATATAAGCACCTAGATTTATGCCCAAATTAGGCCCCTAGACCAATATATAGGCATCACAACCAATATTATATAGATATAACATTAAATCACATCAAATACATGAACAAATGTTCCGGGGACAGACGGGCAAGGAGGAGCGCTGCTATTCAACCGAAAATAACGAAAACCAAGAGCAGACCAGACGTGCAAGGAAAAGTACTCCTATTAAATTAAATAGAATTAAATTGAGCAACAGCCAATAAGAGCCAAACAGGGAAGAAGAAGCACTGCTGTATATAAGGAGCAGCTGTACCCAAAGCGGTCAGAACGGTACGAGCTGCCAAGCAGAGAGGTTGTCTAAATTTTACTCTTCGTTGTTTGTTTTGGTTGAATTCTAACCTCAAAAAGGGTATTTCTGGTACGGAACACTTAGGGCGCGAGCCCGACTCGCACTTGACTGCTTTTCTTTTTTTTGTTTCTATGAGCGACTTTTTCCCATGGCGTTAGGACTCCTGCTCTCATTAGTCCCTGCGCGGTTAAATTATAGAAACTTATAGGAACAACATGAAAAATTCAGTACTATTTTAGTTTGAAAATTACCGCAGTACCAAATACCTTCAGTACCTTTTTGTGAATACCAATATAATTAGGGTTTTCACAGTGTCTTATATTTGTCGTATATGTTATTTGAAATAAGAATATACAACAGTCATAAAAATAAGTTTGCTTTTCTCATACAAAAATCAAATACGACAAATACAACACGGCAGCCTATGTATTTCAAAAGTCATATTCAATTTCGTTGGAAATTTCCATGCATGGACCGAGCTCGCCGCGCCTTGCACGCAAAATAGCAACAACTCGCCGCGCCAAAGCAACGGGGGTTTTGCGCATGGGCCGAGCTCGCCGCGCCTTGTAAGCAAAACGACAACAACTCATCGCGCCACAAATATGCCACGAATATTAGGGTCGATCACAGCCGTATTATTTGTTAAATTAAGGATATGACGATAGGAGACACTATGAATACCCTAAATATTGTGTACTGCTCTGCAAGTTTTAAATTCTTTTTGCGAAAAATTTCAGAGCTCTAAAATTTAATTTATGGAAAACTAAAAAGTAGAAAATAAAATTATATAAAAAAAAACTTTTTAAAAATAAGCTTTAATTTATTTAATGTACTAAAAAGTAGAAAATAAATTGTTTCCAAGTCACCTGTATCTTACTATTAATAAAAGCTTGTGCGCTCAATATCCATATTCAAAATATCTTTCATTACTAGAATCTATTTGCAAAAAATTATTTCTATAAAATATTGTGGTAACTGGTTGACAAATATTGAACACGTGAGCGCCCCAAGCTTTTATTGATAGTAAGATACAGGTGACTTGGAAACAATTTATTTTCTACTTTTTAGTACATTAAATAAATTAAAGCTTATTTTTAAAAAGTTTTTTTTTATATAATTTTATTGTTAAACTAAAATCGAAGAGCAGCGGCTACACTTTTCTGCAACAAAGCAATCAGCTGACATGCTTTTACGTAAATTTTTCGAATTTTGTTTCAATTAGGTTTTCTGCGTTACCGTTACGTAAAAATTCGTTTAGAGTAAACGTATGTATAGAGCTCGGGTAAAGCAGGTTGTGTCAGCTGACACGAAAAAAAGCGTTACGTCTGGACTAACTGAGCTATTATCCACTGATCATGGCGGCTTTGACAGCTGAATATGCGCATCTTATGTCCTCAACTTTCATAAAAAGCGCCGCGTGATGAAGGTCTTCATGTAGCTCAAAGTCGTATGAAGCTATTTGCTTTGAGTATGTTATCCACAATATTCCGCGGTTGTAGATAGATATACAGGGGATCCCCCGAATGGTTTCGGTGCGATAGGATGCTCTTTTTCTAGCCGTTTCGTTCTCTTTGCTGCCAGATCTCAATAGCACCTTAACTTTAAAGTTGAAGTAAAATTGAATTTTTTATATTTTGCTGTCGGGATTTGTTACATTCAGCAAGAGATAGGAGAGTTTTTAACGCCGAGACTGCCACTTCCACAAGCGCAGGTCGCGTTGGCGCGACCGAAATCACTCCGCCCAGTAGATTAGCTTAAATTGAGTCATTTTCTTTGTTTGCACCTGATAAGATGGTCGTCTTGTGAGAGTGTAGGTGGCTTTTGTTTCCGTACGCCACACACATCGCATTCGCAAAGACATTTTGAACTGTGAAACTTTAGGTCGCCGGCGATTTCACATACATCGGTATTTTCGTGTGGTATTGTCGAGCGAGGTCCGCACAAGTGCTGCCGTGAAATAACGATAATCGTAATGTTGTAGTGTAGTTGCGGAAATACTGACCGTTGACTAGCACCAACCCAACGCCATTGAGCACTGTGAAGCGATATGTTTGACGTGCCGCCCAAGTGCCCTGCTCTGGCTAACAAGCTATCGAAAGGCATCTTCGGCTGGCGACACACCTACAAAGTGTCCGCGAAGCACGAGGGCATCACGCACGCGTACCTACAGAAGTCCTACTCGCTGACGCTGCCAAAGCGACCAACAACGCCGTTCTCGTCCGCACAGGTAAATTCACGCATCAGTAGTGCCATCAATGGTCGAGGGCACCGGATCGTATTTTGTTCGGGTTGCGCATATTTATTAAAGCATACCGTCGATTAGTTTTTTACAAATGAGACGAAAATAACTTGTCCTTCATCATTTACTTCGAGACAATCTGCAACCCCACAGGCGATTCCGCACCTTCCAACAGGCTTCCGATTATGTATTGTTTTGCGATGAAGAGCAAATATGAGGAATCATTGAGGCATATTTCGGAACCCTGCCTCGTACCTCAAATCGCATTAGCTTAAAATCAAGCCGACGCATTTAATTCAGTTGCAGTGATATCGTGGCCTATTCTCGTTTGATGGTCTATTGTAGTTGACTAACTCTTTCTATTTGTTGTAGCAATCCATAGTGGAGGCTGCATTGCGCCCACATGACCAGTTACGACATGGATTACAATGCGACGAATATGGTCATAATGAAACTAAATTCATGTTCGAAGTGTCAAATTTTCTTGCAGTTTTAATCGAAAGACTCGTATTAAAATACAAACAAAATATTTCTGCAATATTTCCTTGTCCCTCAAAGTTTTTTATAGTGAAAAATGCATTTGTTTCTAATAACTCGAATTATTTGACTGTTAATGTAAATATGTATTAAACTTCACTTAATACTTAAGAATATTTTTGTGTATGGGAGCCTTTCTGTATTACCGCGCAGTTCTCGCCGGAAGTCACGTTTTTTGTTGTTCCTTCCATACCTTGCCCATTCATTCAAAGCTTTGCTTGCGCATATTAAATATTGACCACGTCATCTGCGCTGAAGACGCATTACTACTAACATTACCAAGTCACGTCTAGCTATCAGCAAAAAGATTCTATTGTTTTACTAATTGCTTCGTGTTTGTCTCTCTCTTTCTTCCCTTCTGCAGGAACCGGATTCATGGGTGGCTGTACACCATCTGCAAACACAATCGGGCATACTCGATCCGGACGACTGTGTGCGCGATGTTGCCGATGATCGGGAACAGATACTAGCCAGCTTCGAAGATTCCGGCCCAGAACCGGGGTTGCCACAAGGAGGCGGCGATGGCGCTTCCGGCAGCTCGTCGGTGGGCACTGGCTCGCCTGACATATTCCGTGACCCCACCAACACAGATGCGCCCACCAGCGGGGCACACGGGAACTCGTCAACGCCGCATATTGAGGTCACAAGCACCACGTCATGTCCCATGACTGGCGTGGGCCTGCAAGTGCGGCGCAGCAGTGACCCGAATCTGCTGGCGTCGCTGAAAGCGGAAGGTGGTAACAAACGATGGTCTGCGGCGGCACCCCATTACGCTGGCGACTCTCCTGAGCGCGTGCTGCTGGAGAAGAGTGGCGGTTACCTGGCGCCGCAATGGGAGGAGGAGGACGAAGCGCTGCAACAGCAACGGGCCGCGCCTTCGCAGCAGCCATTCGCCCGCTCAGGTCGTCTGTCCATGCAGTTCCTGGGCGTTGGCACTGGCTATAAATGGATGGAGGCGGCCGAAAAGTTACAACAGCAGCCGCAGCAGTACCAACCGCAACCCACACAGGTCTACTCCACTAAGTCACTGCCTCGTGAGAGCAAACGGAAGGAGCCTTTGGGACAGGCGTACGAGTCCATACGCGAGAAGGGCGGAGAAATGCTGCTTATAATCAACGAATTTGGCAGTCCGCTGGGCCTAACTGCAATTCCGGACAACGAGCTTGGCGGCGGATTACTGGTACAGCACGTGGAGCGCGGCAGTCGTGCTGAGCGCGGACGTTTACGGCGCGGCGATCGCATACTGGAAATCAACGGCACGAAACTTATCGGAATGCCGGAGGAGAAAGTGCAGGAGCACCTACGTCGCTCGCTAGAAACTTCGGAGCTGCGGATACGTGTCATACGTTCCGATCAAAAAGGGAACGCGGTGGCGCGTAAACGGGACTCAAAAGTCGCTGAAATGATTGAAGCCGAGGAGCGAATCGCTTCCGCCGTTGAGACGAAAGTGGCCACTGTGTCACCAACACGCAAACCGCACACGGCACCTGCCGGCACTTCACTTCTGCAGGTGGCCAACACGCGAAAGCTTGGTCGCAAGATCGAAATCGTACTGAAGAAGGGACCCAACGGCCTGGGATTCTCCGTGACCACACGTGACAACCCTGCGGGCGGCCATTGCCCCATCTACATAAAGAACATTCTACCACGCGGCGCTGCCATCGAAGATGGACGCCTCAAGCCGGGGGATCGCTTGTTGGAGGTGGATGGCGTGCCAATGACCGGCAAAACACAGACAGACGTGGTGTCAATACTGCGAGCCACACAGTTAGGTGCAACAGTGGGCATCGTTGTATCCAGACAGCAGGAATTGACCGAGCTTGACGAGCGTGAAATTGTAAGTTGCGTCTCATTATTCTGATTTTTAAGTCGTACATCACTCATAACCCCTCCATCCGCTTCGCTTTACAGAACTATGAGGAGAAAGTGAATGACTTGAACTCACCACCGAAGCCACCCGCTCCTGTGTTGCCTACTTCTTTGCAGAAGCAGCAGCAACACCACCAAGAGAAGGAGAAGCTGCAACCGAACGGTGTCAAAAAGTCGAGTAGCGCCAGGTCGCTCTTCGAGCACCAACAGCAGCAGCAGAATCTGAACGAGTCCCAGCACTTTATTGACGCGGGCAGTGAATCGGCCGCTTCCAGCGTAAGATTAACTATTAATTTTTTAATTTCAAGTTTATTTGCACAAATTTACACAATTTCTCTGCAATTTACGTGGCCAACAGGACAGCTTGCAGGCCGGCATAGCTTGGCGGTCCCGGGAGGTGCTCACTCTTCACATTCCGGTTCATGACACTGAAAAGGCGGGGCTTGGTGTTAGTGTCAAAGGCAAGACGAGCTCGAACCTGACGTCCTCGTCGAATGCCAGTAGCAGTTCGATGAAGCACGACGGCGACCTGGGCATATTCGTGAAGAGTGTCATACATGGAGGCGCCGCATCGCGCGACGGACGTCTGCGCATGAACGACCAATTGCTAAGTGTAAACGGCATATCGCTCCTGGGCCAAAACAACGCCGAGGCGATGGAGACACTACGGCGTGCCATGGTCAACCACCCGGGAAAGCATCCCGGAATGATAACACTCTCCGTGGCTCGCAAAATATCGCGATACGCCAGTTCGGGCGACATTTTAGAGCAGGTCGCCTCAAATGATAGCTCGAATACGAGCGAAAACTCGGGTGCAACGGTCATCTACTTAAGTCCCGAAAAACGAGACAGTCAAACAGGAGCTGGAGGCGGTAGCAGTAGCACTGCCACAAACGACATGAATAGGTTTGTAGCCTGCTATCCCGTTTTGTGGCTCTCATATCACTGAGCCGTTTGCTCTTATTTTGCAGATGGAGCAATCCCGTTTTAGATCGTCTAACCGGTGGTGCTTGCTCATCAAGTTTAGTGCAAAAAGGACGACGGCCATCACGAGAGCAATTGGGAAATTGCATCGCCACAATTGGTGACGGTGGTGTTACTGGTGGCAACAGTGGAGTGCATGGGCTGCGCAACGAAAGCTATTATATGGCTACTAACGACACGTGGTCTCCGGCTCTGCATCAGCCACACTTGCTCAACAGCCACGGAAATAATTCCGTCCTGATAGAGGATGACCCAGAGCCAATGTCACCGTAAGTTACAATATTCAGTACAGTATGCAAACAATTTTGTAATTAATTTAATTATTTCTAATAAGTAGGACCCTATCTCACCGGCCCAATGAATCCGTTTGCACGCAGGGCAGTGCGAACATTTCCAACGCCCCAGGTGGATCCATTAATTTCGATGCTACGTACTCTTCGCAGCTTAGCCTGGAAACAAACAATTCTGGAGTCGAACATTTCAGCCGTGACGCTCTCGGTCGGCGATCAATCTCAGAAAAACATCACGCAGCATTGGATGCGCGGGAGACGGGGACTTACCAACGCAACAAGCGGCTGCGTGACGAGCGCGATCGCGAGCGCCGCATACAGCTAACGAAGTCTGCCATATACAGCGGCTCTGTGGAATCACTGACCCTACGCGTCGCAAATGCTAACGCGCAGATTCCTGGTTACAAACATACGAAGGCCATCTCGGGCATCGATCCACACCAGCTACAAGTGGAAGCACGGGACCAGGTGGGTGATCTGGGACCTTCACTTGGACTAAAGAAGTCATCGTCGCTGGAGTCACTACAGACAATGGTGCAGGAGATACAAATGTCCGATGAACCACGTGGGCCGTCAGCGCTGCGTGCGCCTCGAGGGCGTGGGCGAGAGGACAGTCTGCGTGCCGCCGTTGTAGGCGACCACGACATAAGCAGTAAGTATTGTGGTGCAGATCGTGGCAAATTCAATGTGCTCCAATCGTGCTTTTTGGCCACAGAACCTCGGAAGCATTGGTTGCTTGAGGAGGCCGACCATGAAGGCGGATTTTCGCATCGCAACGGACCGTTCCAAAGTTCGCTAAATGATGGCAAACTCAAGACACGCGCCAAAAAGCCAAGCATATTGCGCGGCATTGGGCACATGTTTCGCTTCGGCAAAAATCGCAAGGATGGTGTCGCCCCTACGGAAACGCCACATACCACCGCGCTGCTCATTGAACGACCGCCCGTGAGCATGCCGAGCATTCAAATACCTACTGCAGCACTATCGGCGCTAGATCGCAACGCCAAACTCGCGCCGCCTGCTTATCAACCGCCTCCTCCACTACCACCCGCCAATGCAAATGGCGCCGGTGGTGGCGGAGGCGGAAGCACCAACAATGCAGGGAGCGCTGTCCTTAACAATGGCATACATCAGCATGATATTTTCAACCATCGGTACCAGCACTATGCCAACTATGAAGAGCTGCATCAGCCTCAGCTTCAGCATCAGATTAGGTGAGCTACGCGTTTGTTTCGGCTGCCGTCCAAATTTTCTACGAACTATTCCTTCCCATATAACTATTTTGCAAACACACACATTAATGTGCACCTACACAGGCACACGAATAAATGTATAATTACATTGTTTAAGAAACCAATTCACTGACACGGTAGATTGGGCAGCGGAGGGGGCTGCCATCGAACGGACATGACGAGGACAATCAAATCATGCTACTACGCCTCTTACGCAGCTTGCATATGCATACATACACACACACACACACACATTTGCACCAGAAACTCATTTCTCATTGTGAAATAACGCATTAACCCAGATAACAACAACGTTTTCAATGTATGTACCTGGTAACCTTCTTTTGGCATTTGTTCTCACAGCTATCAATGAACAGTCTGAGTCTGACCGTTTCGTTGCCTTTTGAAAACATATTCGCTTCTGTTAAAACTTGGTTTTCGTAGACATATAATATTGCGTTTCATTAAAACTCGAAAATGATTTTTAACCCATGCGAATCATTTACAGTGCATTCATGTAAACAATTGTGTTTCAGTACTCATTATGTTTAACATCTAGGACTAAGTTCAATTACTAGTATAAAGCCCGAGTTGTCGGAAGCTAATTTGCTAACTTAAACGGAGACAAAAATTGTTATTGTAAACGTTTTTCTTCTTGTCTTGCCATTCTTTCCATTTCATTTCATTTTGAATATTCAACTGCCGCCGTTGCTCAATGACTTATCTGCTGAACAGTGATGCGTGGAGCCGCTGGTTCGAATCCCAGCTGACTTATACCATTTAAAAAATTTCGTACCTTTGCATGCGGTGCCATCTCTTGCGAGGCAGTCGACAACTCTCCGATAGTATACTTGATGGCATGATAAAGATTCTCACAAAACAGTTTAACAAGGATCCGGCTCGGACACGGCCATAGAATAAATGTGTGGGTCCCGTTATCTTGCACACAAGTCAATGCCAAAAAACTAGGTCTTAGCTGTTGCACCAATTTTTATTATTTTCTTTAATTGCACTATAGCAATTTTTTCTGGGGTTAGCAAAATTACGAATTATAAACTATTGAGTGCATCTCAATGTCAGCTCTCGTAAAACGTTAAAATACCAAAAAACGATATGCGCTGGGAGGATAATTTTTAAATACAGCTGAGCGCGGAATCTTCGATTGAGCATTCTGATGAGTGTGGGTTACATTTGGGGCGTTTTTTTCTTTCTTTACATAGAACGAAAACATGTTTAGAATAGAAAAAGACTTGACAAGAAATATGAAAGAACATTTCAGAAAGTTTCTGGTTCACTTTGTTATTCCAATATCTATTTTTCTATCGCTGTCTGACTCTCATGTTTGCTCTCTCTTCGTCTCTCTCGCTTTGTAATCCTTTCTCCATCACTTAATAATACACAATGAAATTCGAATGAAAATGAAAACGATAATAAAATAGCGAAGATAACGCCTCAAACGGTCAAGATGTTTTATCGGAGTCGACATTAGAGTGCATGCGGCAGCAAGTAATCAAGCAGCGCATTAAAGTCGAAGCGGAAAGGTAACTAATCTCGAACACACACACACACGCTCTCTTGCTTATTTTCTTTGCTACTCTTGCTCCGGCAGCAGTACGCACAATTGCGCCAAATGCGCCCCTAACCCCTCTTACTTTCGCTTTACGCTTACCAGTAATTAGTCGATAATCGCTTTGCCTTTTTCATTTCAGCTTTCAGCGCAAATTATCGAAAAATATATCGTATTTGTAGATTTTATACTAAGGTGCTCCACTCATTAACAGTTTAGCCTGAGACTGTTGTCGAGGCATTAAGGACATCTCAAACTTGTACGCCATCATTGTCAGTATGAGGTCATTTGCCTATATGTACTTAAATTGCCGTTTTCAGCCTGACATCTGTAGCTCTCACGGGATGTGCCGTTTAGGCACATGGAAATGTTTTCAATATTTTGTATTTTTCTATGGTGGACACATCTCCAGAGCTTTCAAACACACTATCGCTAAAACTTCGATAAACTGGCAGACTTAACTGTAAATGAGTGGGTACACTTCCTTCTGTTCAATAATTGTTTTAAAATTTTGCTGCTCAGATTTATGGCATAACACCACATCGTATCTAGTATATATGTATGTACATACTAGTTGTGTAGTAAAAGAATGGACTTGAAGTGGCCAAAAATATAGCAGTAGCTAATTATAGACATAAATGATTTTTTGTACAAACTGCTTTGGAAATGATCAAATTTACATGACAAAATTGTTGCCTACATTGGAGTAAGCTTGCGATAACGCTCCTTGCTACCGCGCTGTAGAATAATTGTTATTCATATATGTAAATAATGTTGGATGGACAGTTGCAATTGAGAAAGAAAAAACATTTTCTCTATAATTTGGTAAAACATTGGCTACGTTCCACGCACTCAACTGTTGGCAAACTGTCAAGAAATTTGACACCTGCTAAACTGTTGAATAAACGGCAAGAGTACATCGAACGCAGCTTTTGTCGCTCGTTTGCCTCAGAGCCTTCTACTGTCAGAGGCCGGCTATCGTTCCTTTTCTCCCGCACTGCTCTTTTTCGCATATAGACCAAGCATGCTTCTTATCTCTAGTCTTATCTCTCTAAGCGCTCTACTTTCGTGTATCTCACAGTTTTAGTCCTTGCATAGTACTCGTACGCTGGTTAATGCCGGAACTCATTTGTGCTTTTCTCATTTCATTTGCTTGCATGTACTGTGCGCGCCTCGGTAATGGGTTGCAGTCGACGCCATCAACACTACCACTCACAACGCAGTACTCGCTCACAGGACATCACCCTGCCGCAACATACGCACGCCTTTGTCGGTGGCAGCAAGCCAAGTGGCGGCCTGAGACCCACCTCCAGCTACTACGAATATGAAACGGTGCAGAACGGGAGCAGCAGTGCGCCGCACCATGCGCAGCAGCACCGCATTGGCAGCCTCAAGCCGAACGGCTCCGGGCCTTCACCAATCACCATAAATGGCCAGCAACAGCAGCAGGCCTCTCCCGCACAGCAAGCCCACTGGAAGATGGCCGCCCTGAACGGCTTCTCGCCCGCTTCACTCAACAGCAGTGCGCGCAGCCGCGGCCCCTTCGTGACGCAGGTGACAATACGCGAACAAAGCTCCCCAGTGGCCAGCCTACAGCATCAGGCACATCTGCCGCAACAGCAGCAGCCCACTTACCAAACCGTGCAGAAACAACAACCGCAATTCGCCGGCTCCCTTGGTAACAGTTCCGGGGGCGCTGCGCAACCGCACGCCTCGAAAGTGTGACTATAGGCGAAGGTTCTTCGCCCTGCACTGCCAGTGCAAGGCGGAGAACAAGGCGATACGACGATCGCGGCAGCGGAGACGGAGACGAAAAAAAATGCCAAAGCAGCCACTGCTGTCAGTGTGTTCTGCCTGGCTACCAAGTGCTGAACGACTCCAAACTAAAACGCAGCAAGCTACAACTTTAGCTCAAGAAGAAAAAGAACGAATTGTAGAAGAGATTAGACGTAAGCTTTTGTTATCCAGTGCCGATACTACCGCAAAGTATCGTCGGGTACGCGCTCACAAAATCATTGTTGCAATTTGAAAAATTTACGAAATGCATAGCGTTTGATACAGTATTTTAATCCCTAATCGGAATGTAATTAACTTAATAATATTCTATTTTCGATGAAAATTGTGCAAACTGTGAACAAGAAAATTTATCTTGTTTAAATTCTATCTATCCATGTTCGCATGGGAATTGTGCACTGCATATGTAAAATTTAAATTTATTGAAACAAACAAATGTTAGAAGTTGGAAAAACGTATATACATATATATATATATATATATCTCAAAAGAGAGATTTACGTACTAATGCTAAGTAACATTTCTAATATACATAAAAGCAATTGGATTTGGAAGCAATCCCAGTTGAAAAACAAGGAAGGCATGCCGATGGAAGGGATTTGGCAGGTTATAATTTTGTTGTCAATTTCAAAAGTTTATTTTTAGAAATTTTAAAAATTTTCTCATTCTGGTTAATTTTAAGCAACCAAAGCCTACGCGTCACGTTGGATCAGTGAATGAGCCACTTGGTTGCTTATACGGGAGGCCCGGGTTCAATTCTCAGTCAAGGCACATAAAATGTAATAGAGGTACATAGTATGTATATAAAATCTAATATAAAGAGAATTTGTTTTCAAATTATGTATTTCTTTGCGCGGCGCCACTTCTTGCGATGAATTGGCAATTCTTCGAAACTAGAATAGAAAAAGAATTTCTTTATTTTTTAATTATTTTTTTCATATCTGACCTGCCACATCACTTCCATGAGATGCATGCAGCATTGCTACTGCGGCAGTTCATTTGGCAGGCATGCCGTCCTAGGACATGCCTATAGAAAAAAGATACAAGCGGGTATGGAGGCGAGCAGGCCTGCTGACCTTCCTAGGCATGCCTCCAGCATGCATACTGGATAGCTTTTTTTTCAACTGGGATCCTACCAACCAAGGACACATACATACATACATACATATATACTAAGTAAAAAATTAATTTGCTTGACATTTTTGTAAATAATCACATACACTCATGTTGTTTTTATTACATACTTTAAAATGTAATTGAATTTTTAAAATTGATATATTTATGTCGCTTCAGAGGGTAAACGTTGCCGTCGGTTCGCTCTTACCCGAACTAGAAAATAAATATTCACCCTTATCATACAATCTCGTAAGTTCGATTTTCGTAGAGTAAATTCTCGGAGCGTCAAATTGTAACTATTGGCGGAATTTTTCTACAAGTTTTGCCATTCGGAAAAGTTTAAACTTTAAAGAAAAGAAAAATAAAACCAAAATAAGTGAATAATTTAGAAATAAACATTTGTTAAATAAATTTTGTGGAAATGAGTTTTTATACTGCATATTTTCTCGAATATACCCAGGGATCCACTAGATGGCCTAAAGAAGAGGTGGCCGCTTTTTTTGAAGTAAGTTGCGGCGGAACAGTATACTGTTTATTTTATTTACTCGTGCAGCAGTGTCCCGAATCCACTTTACTATTAATGCTAGCGCTTGTTATTGACGGCATCTGTCTGCTGAGCATAGAAGCGCTTCGTGTAGAAAGAAAATCAAATATTTGCTGGCAGTCGCGCATCGCAGGTTTGCAAGAGCGAATCGCTATAGTAGTCTATTTTAAGCAACGTGACCAAAAACATAAAAATTTAAGTTCAGGAGCAGACGTTTTGCGGCCATTAGAGGTACGCAAATATAAGAGAGAAGAGAAGGACCAACCGAATGGATCTGTTATTTCTGAGCAGACGCATTTTTCTGGGCACGGACGAGGGCTTCATACATGGAGGCATTATCGTGGACACGGAAGGCATTATACGCCAAGTGCTGCGCACCTCGCAAGACGTCAACTCGTACCTCTACAACACCGAGTCGGAGGCGGTGAGGCATTCCCTTGCGTTAAGAATACGAAAGCTAGCGAAAAGAAATGCTTAAACGCGTTTTTCTTCTGCATGCTTGCAGGTGTACGACTTCGAGAACATGGTTCTGATGCCGGGTCTCATCGACACTAACGTTCATATCAGTGAGCCCGGGCGTAAGGATTGGGAGGGATTCACGGCTGCCACCAAAGCTGCGGCCGCTGGAGGCTTTACTACAATAATCGATAGACCCACGTTCGTGAAGAGTTCTTGTCTTGTCTCAACTTCTAAATTTAAATTGATTGCCTATTTTTATTTGTTTAGCAACGCCATTCCGCCCACTACCACTGTGGAAAATCTGAAGGCAAAAACGAGCACAGCGCGCGGCAAAAGCTTTGTTGACGTTGGTTTCTGGGGCGGCATGGTGCCGGAGAACTTGTCCGAATTGGAATCCTTGCTTTCGGCTGGTGTCATGGGCCTGCAGTGTTCGCTGCATCCATCTGCACAACCCGTAAACTTCACCGCGATCAATATTGCGCAGCTGCGAGAGTCACTAGACAAGCTCGAGGATGACGTGGTTGTTGCGGTAAAGTACACTCTTTGTTGTTGGTCTAGCGGCAGTTAAATAGCTGTTCGATTTCATCGCAGATTCACGCCGAGCTACCACTCGAAAACGAAAATGCAGTGGCCCATGAGGAGGAGCCCAAGAAGTACGCGTCATTTCTGAGAACGAGACCCGTTCAAATGGAGACTGAAGCTGCCAAAGTGATAGCCAAAGTGGCTTCAGATAACAAAAAGTATGGCATATAATACGTAGTATGGTTCAGCACCAACACACCATCTGTCTGTTCCCTTCTGCTCAAAAACAGAAAGCACTTGCACATGCTGAACGTCAGCTCTGCGGAAAGCCTGCACGTTATTGCGGAATGCAAGCGCAACGGGGCCACACTCACAGCCGAGACGTGTCCACACTACCTCACGCTCGCCGCAGAGGAGATCGAAGACTGCCACACAGAGTATAAAACGTGGCCACCCATTCGGACCATGTCGAACCAGCCCGCACTATGGGAGGCGCTGAAGAGCGGATGCCTCGATATGATTACTTCCAACCACTCGCCAGCAACTCCCGGTGTAAAATTACTTACCTGCGGTCGCACGAGAGGTGACTTCCTGCACGCTTGGCCCGGTGTGTCGTCGCTGCAATTGGGTAAGTAGGCTGCGAATAACCGCTGCGCTCTAGCATCTCCATGCTCCAACTCCATAGGTCTGTCTGTTATTTGGACGCACGGCGAGAAGCACGGAGTCGGGCTGCAGCATATCTACCGGCTCATGTGTCAGAATCCGGCGCTGTTGTGCGGCGTAGAGAACTTCAAGGGCAAGATTGAGGAGGGATATGACGCGGACTTCTGCATCTGGGACCCTGACGAGCAGTTCACTGTGACACCGGATATACTCTTCTCCACGAACAAGGTGCGTAGGCCGCTACTCGGTACTCGCTTCACCTAAGCTAGAAATAACCGCAATCGAAATTCACAGATAACACCGTACATGAACCGCCGCTTGCGGGGCGTAGTGCATGCGACTGTGGTGCGCGGTCTGCACGTTTTCCAGAAGTACGAAGGCTTTGGCCAACCTCTCGGCAAAGTGCTACTACACAAGAGCACCAATAAGGTCGTGAAATTCGTGCGGATGTAAGGGGTGGATTAATATTAGTTCGCATTACCCTTCTACTCTCAAATATAATAAGCAATGCAATAAATGTTTCTGTCCCAGAATGTACGTATTTGAATTTCTAATCTGTTAATATCGACGCTTACAAAGATGGGGAGCGTAATATGTAGCATAAGCAGCTGACGTTGTGGTATACGACACAGACGTGCCCTCATAGCCCGATGCCTCGCGCACTTGTCATCATCAACACTGACACGATACGGATCGGATCGGAAGCCCATCGTGACGAAAAGGCAGTGTCATAGACACAGCCAGACGTCATCATGACGCAGCGCCGACGGTGCGCAACTGGATTGAACTACAAGTTGGTAATATATTATATATTAGCTCAGTTTGAATTGAAGTGGCGAGCCGGTTTTGCATCGAACCTTTGCATTTTTAATGGGGTTGAACCAGTCTTGTATTTAATTCTTACCGCAGATAGAACTTCTTTAGTACACCTGAAAAGGGGTTACGTATTTGACAGCGGAGAATCGGAAGACGAATGGGATAAATCGGTCCATGTGGTGGTGGCTTCTGCTTCTCACGCCTAGTTCGCCGAGTCAAATGAAATGATTATGGTTTCTCCAGTATAGGCAATGAGTAAGCGCTTAATGTACATATGTACATACATACATTCATACATATTTAGAATTTTTGACGTGGCAAAAGCAGCAATAGCAAAATAGCCATGATTTGTCGGCCCGGTGGAAGCGGCGTGCAGTGGGCGGAGCACACTTGGCGGCTGAGTGTGTGAAAAGTAAAACAACAAACGAACACCCAAAAATTACGAAATGACGACGAAACCAAGGGGATCTGAATTGAGTGTGCCGTAGCAGCAGCAGCAGCCGCAGCCAAAACTGCCTTCTTACTGCTCGCGCTCTTGTTATGTTGTTGTGGTTGTAGCTGGTGCTCCTCTTGCCGTCGATGTCGTCGCCGCCACCGCCATCGTTGCTGGTGCTGCTGTAGCCTGTTGTCGTCAGTTTTAATCAGCTACGTAAAGTGGTCGGAGCGGAGAAGCGAGCAAGCTAGCGTAAGCGCACCGAACCGGCCAGTGAGCTAAATATGAGCGGGCGGGTAAAAACACGATAATTTGCTTTCGTTTGCTTGTTCGCAAGTGGGCAAGTGGGGTGAGTGGTTATGTGGTTTGTGAAGTCTTTGTGAAACGGCGGAGTAGAAGTGCGAAAATTTGAAAAATGCAGACGCAGGCTTGCAGTTCTTTTGACACGAACACAAATGCGTGCCGGATACTTCGATCGAGAGAAAGAACAGCGGCATCTAGTCGCTGATGGTTGGATATAGGGCTAGAGCGGCAGAGCGGCCGCATAATTAAATAAAGTACGACGCTTTGACGTAACCGCACAAGTTTTCGACGCTGTCGACGACTCGCTGTCGTCGTCGTTTAGCGGCACGAAATGTACTTGAGGCGACAATTTCAGTTTCCACATTTTCTGTTTTTGTTTTCGTAAATTTCTTTCGCTTTCTGTTTTGCTGCGTGCTCCATATTTCTGTGTATATGTACATATGTACATATGTATGAATATCGCTCACCTGCTGCTGCTGCTTTAAAAGAGTCACAACTCAATATTAAAATCTCACCAAAATAATAGAAATTGTTCCGAAAACAAAAATACATACCATACTGAAATTTGTTCGTTGTGATGTTTTGTTCCGAGATAAAATGTTCCTAAAACGTATTTTGATTTTCACTAGAAATCAGAAATCGAGTCAAAAATGAAACAAAATAGTTGTAGTGCCTAAATATGATTTAAATAAAATTATATGAAAAAAAACTTTTTAAAAATAAGCTTTAATTTATTTAATGTACTAAAAAGTAGAAAATAAATTGTTTCCAAGTCACCTGTATCTTACTATCAATAAAAGCTTGGGGCGCTCATGTGTTCAATATTTGTCAAAGAGTTACCACAATATTTTATTTAAATAATTTTTTGCAAATAGATTGTAGTAATGAAAGATATTTTGAATATGGATATTGAGCGCACAAGCTTTTATTGATAGTAAGATACAGGTGACTTAAAACAATTTATTTTCTACTTTTTAGTACATTAAATAAATTAAAGCTTATTTTTAAAAAGTTTTTTTTATATAATTTTATTTTCTACTTTTTAGTCTTCCATAAATTCAATTTTAGAGCTCTGAAATTTTTCACAAAAAGAATTTAAAACTTGCAGAGCAGTACACAATATTTAGGGTATTCACAGTGTTTCCTATCGTCATATGTCATATCCTCAATTTAACAAATAATATTCGTGGCATATTTGTGGCGCGATGAGTTGTTGTTGTTTTGCCTGCAAGGCGCGGCGAGTAAGTTCCTATCGTTTTTCATTCATGTGTGGTGTATCTATAATTATAAACTGAAGCCCAAGTGTGTAGTTGCTTGAAAAGTGCCACGCCCCCTGTCCTACGCCCATACAATTTTACCAGTGGGACGAAGCATCCAAGAGGGGCCTGTATACGGAACTTCAATGCTGCACGACCTTTAGTTCCAAAGCTAATCGAGATCAAAAATTTTGTTTGTATGGGGGGTGCCACGCCCCCTTATCCTACGCCCATTAAATTTTACCAGTGGGACGACACATCAAAGAGGCGACTGCATACGAAATTTCAATGCTGTACGACCTTTAGTTCCAAAGCTAATCGAGATCAAAAATTTTTTTTTATGGGGGTGCCACGCCCTTATCCTACGCCCATAAAATTTTACCAGTGGGACGACACATCCAAGAGGCGACTGCATACGAAATTTCAATGCTGCACGACCTTTAGTTCCAAAGCTAATCGAGATCAAAAATTTTGTTTGTATGGGGGTGCCACGCCCCCTTATCCAGTGCCCGCCTTATTTTCTCAGTAGAAGGATATGGATATGTAGTAAGTTCCTACCGAGTTTCATTGATGTGTGATCTGTAGTTCTAAAGTTATACACGAATCTGGAGTTGATAAAAAAGTGCCACGCCCCTTATCCTACGCCCATAAAATTGATTCATGTATTGGGCTCTAGTTTAGGCATGTATGCAAAGTTTCAGATCTCTAAGTAGTCGGGAAGTGGGTGAAAAATTGATTACTAGATTTGACGACATACCACTGACATACCGCTGACATACCGCGGACAGAAAGCAATGTTGCCATATTCACAGTTTTAACTGTAAATTACAGTTTTTTAGACAAGCTCACAGTTTTTAAAATTACCTCCTAGTACAAATTACAGTTTTTTTTTAATTCAGATTTGAAAGAATAAATTAAAATGTCTTTAAAACAAAATGAAAATGTGATTTAAATCGTAGAACTTTCGTATTTAAGCTTGTTATTTTATTTAAAATGAATTTTTTTGTGTAATTTTTGTTTAATAAAATTAAAAAAACCGTATTTTCACAAAAATCTTTTCGGTTTTGAAGGTTACAGTTTCTTGGTTGAAAATACAGTTTTTCTTTTAGGAATTTACAGTTTTTTGGAAAAAAAATCTGGCAACATTGTCAGAAAGTGAAGTTAATATAAAGCTTATAAAAAATATTATACCCATTACCATAGGTGTAGGGATAAAAATATGTAGTTGGCGCAAACTCGGCAGTTAATTATTATCAGGTTTGTGTAGTTGTGTTTAACATTATTCCGTAAGAATAAATCTTTGTACCGATAGCTAGTTTAGTTAATCAAACAGTCGTCTTGGTGCCTTTCTAAAAAATATTTACAAAAATAGATTTATTGTAACTATTATAACGATTTTCATATAATTTTCATCTTCAAATTTCAAGGCAAATTATTTATTACTATGGAATAAAAGTAATCTATTTGTAAAATATCCGAGAGTCAGCTAATGTTTCCGGGATACAAATTTACAGAAGAAATTTATGAAAGATATTTATTTTATTTGAACGATGAGAATACATAGATAGGGTTACCGCTTTTTCATATTACATATCCTATACACTCATACGATTCCTCGTTTTTTCAGCAACAACAAAAAAACCACAAAGCTGTATGACATTCTGAGTTTTTCATTTCAAAAAACCTCATTCTCAAATTTTTTTTCCTTATCAAAAAAATAAATAACTTTACTGAGCTAAAACATAAATCTAAACAAGTAAGGAAGCATCAGTCGGGTTAGCCTGACAGAATACTACCCTAATCCTAGTAAGGCGTTGGACGGTGGGTCCACTGAAAGAAATCACATGGGGCGATGAGATCTAATCAATACAGTCACAAATACTTGCACCAACACATTTAACTTTTAACAACAAACAGCTAGTGTTTTGCCCTCACGGACAGTGTACGTGTGAGGCAAAAAATATAATTTTATCGATCAGCTGATTCGGTTATACTTCTGTTGGCTATTTTGTACTGACCACGTCCATTTAGCCCAATTTACTTGCGAAGAAGTCAAAAAGCACAATTGAAAGCTGTTTTTTATTGTTATTTGTATCGTAAGGTACATATTAAACAGATAAGTTTTATAAAATAAAGCATTTTTTGTCTATGACTGAATAATAATAATTAATTGCCCCAACACAGCCCCCTTCGGGCTTAGGCATAGCTTTCTCGCATCAACTTGTGTGTGCTTGTTATATTTTACACAAATTAACGGGACAAATAACCGTATCCGAACGGGTTGCGGAGCTTTTTCATGGCAGAGAATACTCTCGGAGAATAGCCAATTCATCGCGAGAAGCGGCGCCGCGCAATGAACAAATTTGAAAAACAAATTATTTTTTATCAGATGCTATGTAGCCGGGCTGAGATTTGAACCCAGGCCATTCGCATCAGCGACCAAGCACTTGTCTACCGAGCCAACGCGGCGTCTAGAATCATTCGCCAATAATTTGTATTTTTGAGGGAAAATAAAGATCGTTAAATAATTTGGTATTACAGTACACTAGTTATTTCAGTTGAGTGTATCGAATATCTCTTGTTGAACATTTTGACATTTCTCCAGTGCTGCCAGATAGTTTGTTTAATGTTGGCAATATGGCAATAGGCAATAAGAAAATTTTCAGAGGTCAGTATCAAGAAATCAAGATATGAAACTGGCTGTTTACCTTTTTTAAAATAGGATTGGGGGCCATTAAAAAAAGACGCCGTTGCGCTCGGAATAAGTATGCGAGAGATCGCTGGTTGGAAATCCAGCAGTCAGTACCATCTAAAAAAGAAGAAAATTTGCTAGTAAAATTGTTGCCATATCCGCGAAGAATTTGCAGCTTACCGAGATTATTCTTTTCCACGAAAATAAATCTTTTTCATATTGTTAAATGCAGTGAGTAAATTTTTATGCTAACAATTCAAGATTCTGTTTTTATTCCACTGGCAACGTAGCTCTAAAGGCGTACATATGGATTTGCTTGATCAAAAACTGAAAAAGTTGTGCGTAACGTTTCAAAAGTGTATGATAGGAACGGGAATCTGTGTAAATTAATGTTTGAGTTTAAATACGTGAACGTAGTTAATTAATGAAAAAGTATAAGCACATATTCATTTTGTCAGAAACTTTATTATTGCTTGTACATATGCTATTTGGGTGTTCAATCTTTGTCTCTTTCCCGCCACATTATTGGCATGCGCTTTTGACAGTTTGTTTACAATTTACGTATGAAACCGACTAACAACAAGTTTTAGTGATGTCATCGAATTTCGTGGTCTTTGCACTTTCTTCTCTGTTCGTATTTTGTTGTATTCCTTGTCGTACTCGCTTTTACTGGGATCCGCGAAGAGTTTCCTAATTTTCCTTTTGTTCAAACTCAATATAAAGTGGAAAGTGTTGGACTAAATTGAATCTGATATTTTGCAACTGCAGCAAACAGTGGCGAACACGATTTTGTGTTTTGTGGTAAATGTTGTGTTCACTTTTTCTGATTAAACTTCACATTCCATTCTTCGCAAATTTGTGCCCGTGCTGCAAACTGCAAAGACCATTTCAATGGGACGTCAAAAACATTGAGCAAGTGCTGAACTGGGGATTGGGAAGGGAAAAGAACCCTGCGCGAGTAAATACCAACATACCAGGCCAGGCAGCTTATTGCGGATTGCTTTTAATGCCACAAATTATTATGTCCGAACATGGGAACATGGAACATGGGACATGTAGTTGCTGAAGCATATCAGCACTAACACAAAAACACTTTCGCGCTTGAAAATTTTCAGGTTAGTCATATCGTAACGTAATGGACGGGCCTCTGCTCATGTCAACAGCAAGTCCAGATGCTTTAAGAGGAAAGGTGCGTCCATGCTTTAGGGAAGGATAAAATTAAAACCCTAAAAAAAGAAGCCTTATCTGTGTTTACTTGTGTGTCTCCAAATGAGTTCTAATGGGACTACCTTTCAGTTCTCAATTCCAAAACGAAACGAGCGAAAAATAACAAATTACGTCACTGCGATAGTTTCAGCGGCAACAACAACTACAGTGAAAAATAGCATGGCAAAGGAACGCATATAAGCAATGGACAGATATGCCAGCGAGTTTTATTTAAGCTGACGGGAGAGAGTTGGGAAGTCCATGGATAATGAGGACATAACTGTCTGCGGTGGATATCAGTAGAGAAATTCCGCAAAGCTTAAAACAGAAAATCGCGCACATATTTCCAATAACGGCGGTAACCAATAACTAACTCGCCTAAGAGATATGACGTCATCTCGTAAAAATACGACGAGGGCAGTTAACGTGTAAAGAGTTGATTGTGCTTGCTGTTGTCTCGAGCTTTCGTTTCACCGCTCCACTGATATGTCACTGGTTTACAAGAAGCGTTCAAGAGTAGAACAGCAGCAACAACCTTAACCAATGCCAAAATCGTGGAAACTATGTATAAGCGCTTGCAAATATTGCATTAGTTCGTTTTCTCTAATTACTCTTTTTTTTATCCATAGTTATTGGAGTGCTCTTCGTGAAAGGAGCCCAATGAAACTCTCTCCATCTGCACCTTTCTTCATTGGACTGCCAGTTGTAATTGCAATTAAGCTAACACGAATGACTGACGATATGTCCTTTAATCTGTCCTCAATTGCAATTTGTGCTCCTCCAATTGCCCAGTCGATGTTGAAACTGTGAATTTATTTCTTATTGCTGTAGATCCCTCTTTCGCAGCGGTGCAGTCATAAATGCGCGAAATGAGCGTCTTTATTTTTGCATATCTTCACTCTGAATTTTAATGCCTATTATGTATGGTTAGATAACACATATCCATTGAAATGTTGCATGTTTTAACTGACCCAGCTCCAGTATGTGTGTGTGTGTCCGTAGTTTCGCAAAATTCCTTGTTTTTACAAACGATCTCTTCAGAGAGTCGCAATCAGCTGGGCAGGTTCAAATCGTGCGTACGAAGTCTATGCCGCGTACACTGAGTCACTTGCTGCTGGAGTGAACGTTTGCGGGCGCGCACACTGATATGATGTTGCCGACGTTGACTCACCAATGGTAGCTCTATTATTACCATTCTCAAACAGCTTTGTCTCTCTTCTCCGCGGTTTTCGTGATTCTTAAATTTTCGTTGTTATTCTTGTCTTGTAACGGCGAAAGGACTCGTATTTCCGTACGTAACCAAGACCAATGGGATCCGGTCCGTTCAAGTTAGCGCGCATCTAAAGTGCACCTGCGCTAAGAAATGTTTTTCTCAAAATCGAATCACATAGTTTGCCTTAAGAATATAACATAGTCTTTCTTGCAGTAAAGTTTTAAGCGAAAGAAAAGGACGAACCTTGGACCACCCACTGTTGTAGCTCACTGATTCTCCACAAACACCAAAACAGCGGCGGCTAAATTGTTTTAATCGCAGCGTGGCTGGAAGCTCTTTCGCATCCCCTGCTAGCCACGCAAATTCTTCAAGCTGAAGCAGTTGTCGAAAGACGTCACGGTGCTGTTGAAAATCAAAAAAATGGACAGCATCGTTGAAGAGAACGGCAACTCCAGCAACCTGGATGATGGACATAACCTTACCCCAGCATCGCAGCAGCAAACGTCTCAACAACCACAGAGCACCTCTTCAAACTCAACCTCCAGCAATTTACCGCCGCCACCCGCGCTGCCGTCAACGGCGGCATCGGTGTTGACTACGGCTGCGAATGTGGTGCAATATCTGCCAGCAGCGCCACATGGTCTTCAGGCATGTCTCTCAAACAGATCACTTAAACACAGATCATTAATGAAGAACGTTGCATTTGTTTTGTTTTGATCATTCCGTACAGGTGCAGTCGGTGATACATGCGGCCAATCAGTCATCTGTCATACAAACAGCCGCCACGAACGCGCAAGCGATGGCCATGGCCAAGAGTGGAGTCCTGTTCGTTAACAAACCGAATACGACTGTCATTCACACAACGTCAGGCGTCCAAGTGAGTTTCCGCGTGATGTCCCAAGTTGTTATAATTACTATATGTTTTTGGCTCTCTTAATTTGTAATTTGCCCCTTTTCTCTATATTTTACATTGTACTTTGTTTCCGCATTCCCGATTTTCCCTTGTAAATACAATTGTTTTACATGGTTGCAACGCAAATCACTCAGCTCCCTCAAAATTTTCTATGCAAGATCAAACCTGAGCCGAACATACAGCCTCCGGACACGAATAGCGAAGACAGTCTTTCCGACGATGACCCACCAGCCCGCAGAAGTGACCTCACACGAAGGCCGTCGTATCATAAAATATTCACCGAAATAAGTGGTCCTGATATATCAGGTAAATACTCCAACACCGGCTAACCACTTTGTCTCCATTTATTTTGCTCATACCTTGATAACATTGCATCCGACTCATTACTACAACCGCAATCTGTAATCTACCACTTTCTCTATGATTGTTGTAAGCGTTTTGTGGTTGCGACCGCTGTGCCTCATCATCGCATCTATTATTTTAATGTTAATTAAATATTAATTAGTACTGACTCTGTCTATCGCAGATGCCTCATTCAAGGTGTCGCCAATGCACACAAAGACATGCAAACAGCTTGGCATCTGTGTTTGTGTGTTCCTCTTGATTTTTATTGCATTTACGCCTGCGCACCACCTCAACCAAGGCCACGCCACCCACCATCATAGCAATCATTGCAATTTGCCATTTTCGTTCTAACCGCCCAGCTTCATTTTCCATTTGAATGTGTTGTTAATGTCCATTTTGATCATTTCCATCCTTTCATTTGGCATTCTTTCAATACTACTTATTGAATGTAAATCCTTCCTTGTTCCTTATTTTTTGTTGCTTTTACATTCTAAGTGAAGATCATATCAATTTGATAGAAACCGCTAAAAATAAAAGGATATTTGCAAAGTCTTCAGATTGCTACTTGGAAATAATTATTGAGAACAGTAGACACTTATGCGACAGCTTAACCCGACGGTTGAAGGCAGCCCACGTTCACAGGAACTCAGTTGGCAATTGGGTTGAGAAATGGTTTGGAGGTTTGGTGTTCCAGAATAACGAACAGAAGTGTAACTAAATCAGCTGATGCAATTATTGCAGCTTTTATAACAGGTCAAAACTCAGATTTTTAAATTAAAATTAACAACAACAAGTAAGGAAGTATCAGTCGGGTTTCAGTCGGGATTGGCATATTTCTGGAGAATTGATAGGTATTCTTACCAGGAACGAAGTAACCAAATCTGGACGCTCTGGTATATATATTATGGAAGTTAAGAAGATTTTTCGTTTATCGCCTTTATGGTGGGCGGACCACGCCCATTTTCTTGTATGGTATCTAACACCTATATATCAACTTGGGAACCAAATTTCATTCATTTAAATTCGTAAATAATCATTTGAGAGCCATGAGTAATTAAACAAAAATCAGCAATTTGAACGCAAAAAAACCGAGGTAGTGGGACTTACAGGCCTATAATGGGCGTGTCCTGCGACCGATTTGGCTAATCTCAGAACTTAAACTAAGTTAAGGTTCACTCTAACTGTGTACCGAATTTGGTCCAAATCGGACAACTCCTTCTTTCTATCCTGAGCGGACAGACAGACGGACAACCGGAAATCAACACAGAAAGTGATTCTAAGCATTTCTATATACTTACATATGTCTATACCTAGGACGGCTCCTTTACTGCGTTATAATTTTCGCACAAAGTAGCATACCCTGTAAGACAAATGATATGATATAATGATTTTTTAGGGTTCCGTTCCCCTAACTCACTGGTTTTCAGAGTGTATATAAAACCACATTTTTTTCATCGTAGAAACCTGAAATTTAGCACGATGTTAGGTCTTAATAATCTTAACATATTTTCACTGTAATAAGTTAAAAAATATTTTTAGAAATATTTTTTTATAATTTTTAAAGGTTTTCAGGTCGGACAAAAAAAATCAAAAATATTTTTATAACATATCGCGTGTGGTATCGTTAGAAAGGGCTACATACATAGATTACAAAATTTTAATTTTATGTAAACGGGTTAGAAAGATATAGTTAAAAAACAGACCTGTCCCCACATGATCCAATATGCACAGCATATTTCTCAAGCTAAAATTTTGATAAATTCGGAGTTATGTACTAGGAATTTTATCACGCATTACAGTAAGGTAGCAGCTTTTTTCGATTTTTTTATTTAAGATGGCCCCATCAGAAAAAAACTTTTGTTGTTTATATCGAGTAGGGTATTATTCGAAAGGGCTACGTCCATGGATTCCAAGCATATTTTTTTTTTTATAATTTTCGGTAAAGTGGTTTCGAAGATATAGCACAAAATGTCGAACAAATTACCATACCCCCTTGCCTTTCTACATTTCTCAAGCTAAAATTTTGATAAAATCGGGGTTAGTAGGTCTTTAGTCATAGATTACTGGAAAACTGCAGCTCTTTTCGATTTATTTGTTTTTCTATTTTTTTTTTTCAATTTTATTTAAGACAACCTTTGTAAAAAATTTCCCAAGCAAGATTTTTTGTTTGTTTATGGGGTATCGTTAGAAAGGGCTACGTCTACGGATTCCAAAAATATTTTTTTTTTTAATTTTAGGTGAATTGGTTTCGAAGATGTAGGTCAAAATGTCGAAAATTTTATGGCCGGACGGGCAAGGGAAAGCGCTGCTGATCAACTGCTGAAAACAAGCAAAGGGCAGACGGGCAAAAAATAACTAAATTCGAACGCTAAAAGGGGTATTTCTGGTACGGAACCCTCAGTGAGCGAGCCCGATTCGCACTTGACTGCTTTTATACTTTAAAGGGTTTCTTTATAAATGGCTGGCGAGTAGGTTATTTTTGAAAATTTTGTTCTCGATCGAAATAGTAGGTATATCGTTTTAAATTTTTTCCAAATTTTTTCTTTATTATTTAATTTCAAAAAGTATCTTTAAAACGTTACGTTTTACTTTCTGAAGGGTTTTTTTTGTAGAGCCTCTCTCCAAACAGAATTCCACCTGAAGGTAGAAGGTTTTTTAAAATTAGGCATAGGATGAACCTCAATTTATCAAAGAAATAAAATAAGTTTGAGTATCGCAATGTACTGTTTGAGACCTATTCTAGGAACTAATTAAAATGTAAGCAAATTTAAATATTTTTTAAACCCAGAATTAAAGGAAACCCTCATAAAGAATCAAAATAATTCCAGGTTTGACTGTTCAATTAAATGTTGCAAAAAGTGAAGATGATCTATGCGCTCCTATGCGAAAGGGAGAACAGCGTCCTTGTGTTTGACGAAGCTTTGCTTTTCAAAATTAAACAAACAACGCACTTTTTTCATTTCACTTATACCAACATTTCCATTTTTGTTCCTTTATTCATTCTCTCCTGGTTAAACTCGCAACTAATCTCTTCCTTTAATTCTTATTGGGAATAAATAAAGAAGCACAACCAATATACATTTTTGATCCCCAACTGCAATTGCTAATGGGGCATTAAGTCCATCTTAAGAGTTTGGAATAGCGTGTCTACGAAAAGCACATTTATTACTGTATTGTGCTTTCATTTCTGCTCACTTACATGCATATATACATCCCCATCCATACATACTTTCGTCCGTCCTCTTGCTATCCATCAAAGCTAGGGGCTGTGTTTTTCTTCCCTTCCTGTCTTCTTCTTTATACTATCGATCCTTTTCTGTGCTGTGGCGAATATGCTTTGTGGACTTAACAATCTTTGTTGTTGTTGTTGTCATTGTTGTCCAACCTATTAAGCGCACTAACTTTAACTTAAGCTTAAAATCGAAGTACACTAATATGATTAAATAACCAGAGTAATATTGTAGATAAGCAAAGAATGACACAAACTCGCTCTAATATTTTCTTTTACGAATGTTTTTTTTCAAAACCTCCTTCAACCTTCAACTCCACCACCATCAACTCTTCCAATTCTGTTGATCGCATCAAATCCTCCGATAATTCCTAACCACACCCAACCTACAAAATCTCAAACGCCATGACCTGCTTCCAATTCCGATCCGAATCCGAATTCGAAATGAAGCTGCAACGACTTTGCAAATGCCAGAGAGTGGCGTATTATCCGCTATCGCGAGCACGGGGGGCAGTACAACCGGTACACTTATACATTTGCCGCAGGACAGCGCGTCAGCATTTTATTTACCCAATAGGATAACTTACAATACTAGTAAAGAATATTTCCGATGTATCAGTCCCAAACGAACATACCATCACTAACGATTGCTCTTTTTTGTTTTTGCTCTCTCCCATTCAACTCTGTCTCGTGCGGCCCGGCTTCCTGAGCAGATAATAGTGTCATAGCCGAGGATCAAACACGTAAACGTGAGATACGCCTGCAGAAGAATCGCGAAGCGGCGCGCGAGTGTCGACGCAAAAAGAAGGAATACATAAAGTGCCTGGAGAATAGAGTAGCGGTGCTAGAGAACCAAAACAAAGCGCTCATTGAGGAGTTAAAGTCGCTCAAGGAGCTCTATTGTCAGACAAAGAACGATTGAGAAAAATAGGATGTGTGAACGATGGGGCTGTGGATGCAAAAGCAGATGATGACGACGAAGACAATGACGCTGGCTACGAGAACGCTGTAAGCGGGCGACGAAGAGGAGGAGGTGAATGCAGCGGTTCAGGTGACGGTTGACCACGCCACGCCTCAAATTGATTGTGAACCTGATTAGGCGGAAATTGGCGCTCGTGTTGATATTCCGTCTAAAATATTTGAAATTTTTTATTTGTGAATTGTATTTGATCCCAGAAAATACAATTTTCTTAAATCAGGATCAAGGAAAACTTTAAATATTCATGTAATTGCAGAAGAATCTGCATTGACATGTTTGAAAGATAAACAATTTTATTGAAACTTATTAATTAAGTTTATATGTTATCGTTTAATGCAAATAGTAAATAAAATGAAAACCAATGTAAAATGAATCAAGCAAGGAAACAGAAACATACTCCTGTTTGTAATAAAATGAAATGTTTTTGGAGAATGCTTGCATTAATCTCGCAAAGGCCACCTTCCCACCTCTGGATCCCTTCAGTGTTATTTTTGTGCGATTTCTAAGAGTGTGAAGGGATGTGAGAGAGTGGGAGAAGGATGAGATGAACTGTCTATGCTCCAAATACCCTTTAATTATACTTAATTTAATTGTAATTATTATTTTAATTATTATTATGCTCTTTGTTATTATTAATTTAAATAAACAAATTTTATGCGAAAACAAAACGAATGTTAAATTTATTTTTTCTTAACTTGTGGCGAATCGATAAAAACTTCGACGCAATATATCCGTATAGGGCAGAAACCGCACCTTGATCGGAAGGTAAAAACTTGTTCGTCCAACATAAAATTGCAGCGATAATTAGATGAGAATAGTTCTGGGCAGGCACGGGCGAATTGCTGCGAATTATTTAAAATTTTGTAACTGTCACAAAACGGCGTTCGAAATCAAATCGACCGGAAATAAATATATCACATGGAGAAAATATATCAACCCAAAGCAGGCTACAACTCGATATAAAAACAAATCTTCTACTCCCGAAACTTGCCGATCCTGGCTTCCCACGACGCCCATACGGAAAAGATGAGTAGGTAAGTGTTAAATTTGGGTTCACGTTCATGCACGAATGGAATAAATAAAATCGTATCTCTTAAATTATCCTAAGCTTGCGTTGGATTCCTTTTGCATACTACAAAAACTGGATGGCGCTAAGTACGATGCATGCGGAGATTTTTGGGCGTTTGCTACTCAATTTGGGAAGTATTTGCATGGGGTATTTGCATCAAAGAGCTTACTGCTGAAAAATTCCGCCAAAATTACATACCCGCGTTGTAGTAGGGTTCCATGTATGTATATTGATATTTCAAAGAAATAAAGGCTATGTTCTTTTCATAAACTTTTGAAAATTAAATTATAGGTTTAAAAAAAAATATAAAGTTTGCACAAAAATTATGCAAGATGCCTGTAAGTAAAAATTTGCTGCAGTAGAATATATTTTAAATTCTTGGAGCAACTTACTTCCTTTTGCAATTGTGGAAGTGACCTGTACATCGGCAAGCTATGCCCTTTCCTATTATTCCATTTAAAGTTGATTCCAATCGGTGGAACATCATGTCGTCCGCAATTATGCAAGATGCATGTGAGTAAGAATTTGTTGCAGTACAATATATTTTGAATTTTAAAGGATTGCTCAAGCTTAGCTTTCTCGCAGTACATATTTTTTTTACGTGTTTGAACGGGAAGTTTTTTTTCTTTACTAGGGCAAAGTATACTCTCGGAGTGTCGCCGCGAGAGACGGCGCACCGTGAAAAAACGAAGTTTCTCGGGTCGGATAGCTTATTTCCTAGCTATAACCTGTAAATAATTTAAAACAATGGTCATCGTAGCTATTCCAAAATAGCTATTCTGTTTGTTTTACGTTCTTTATAACTGTTTCGTTTAGGATGTTTCGAACAACGAAAGTACATATATTACGTATAAAACAAATACGGATCTCCGCTTCCTAAGTTTAGTAGCCAATCGCTAAAAATCGGATCAATGGACCGAACAGTGTGACTTAATTCTAATATCTCAAATTTATCCCAAATATTGCCGAATTTAATGCAGGCTTGCACAATTGCAGATCTGGTTTCATGAGGTACTACTGGTAGCGTTTGCCTGAAATCTCCACCAAAAGTTATAACTTTGCCACCAAAAGGCTTTTCATTTCCCATAATTTCTTGAAGAAGTTTGTTAATTGAATCATTTGCCGCCATTGTGGCTTCATCTAATATTAAAACTTTTGTCTTTCTAATCAGATCCGCATCAATGCTGTTCAATCTTAGTAATGAAACTTAGTTTTCAAATACAGGAACTGGTACTTTGAATTGTGAGTGAAAAGTTCTGCCTCCGTTTAAAAGGCTTTCCCTTTCGTACTGAGTATTATATAAAGTTGCAAACGTAATTTGTTCTGTTGAAGAGTATGCGTCCAAAGTCTGAACGCTGTTCGCTGTTCCAAGTGGCTTTGCAACCGTAAAATACGCGGTAATCTAGTTATCGTATCGTGGCTGATTCAATTCTATTTTCTGGCACAATTCATTAGGGCATTTCATTAAAGTCCGCATATTAATTAATTAAAAGATGTAAAAAATGAAATATTTACAATTTACACATTAATTATTTTCTATTTGGCTATTAATTCTATTTTCCTTGCCCGTCTGATCTGTAACTACGTAATGCAGATGAAATGACGTAACGAAAAACGCGAAAAATCACAAAATTATAACGGAAAAATTTTTGCATACAAAATTGGCAAAAATCGCATGCGATTTCGGAATTTTCGGATTTCGCCATGAAAACAATTAGAAAAAGTTTTTGAATCATCTTTTAATTTTAACTCGAATTTTTTCTACATTTTGAGCAAAATCTTCATAAAATTTCCTTTCAAATTTCGCTGTTTTCTCAATTTTTAGCTTTTTTGTCGTCACAATTTTCTGACGATGTTATTTTTCCCTGACCAGGGGGAATTTCGAAATTCCGACGGTACTTATTTTTTGTTTTATAAAGAGTTGGCTGATTTTGCCTTTTTCTTTATCAAAGCTGGTGTGTATCTGGATTCCTTTTGTAATTCCTCCTTCTAGACTGGAAAAATAAACCATATAGAACCTATGATCTCGAAAATCCCGGGATTAAAATGTTGGATCCTGAAAATCCCGGACGTATAAAACTTTAAGGGATTGACAGCCCCAGTACCCGTCTCCCTGGCACAACGATAGCATTTGTTTTGTTTGACGTTACGGAAACTGAAAACTCCGATATCGGTGGAGAAGAGTACTGCAGTTTTGCCGAGTTACAGAAGTGGAAAAATCAGAAAATCCGTAAAAGATACGAGACGTAAACGTAATCGATATAAACATATGCGAGCTGATTTATAAAATAACAATTGGCTAATATAAAATACTGCAGCTCAATCCGCAAGAGTTGAAAAGTCGGGGAAAGTAAGCACTTTATAATTTTATAATGGGTGAAAAGAAGCCAGCAATTGTTCACATTTTGGTAATAGGATTTCATCATAAACTGGGCTGTCAGGTTAGTGCCAGTAGCCTCTGACTTCATTAATTCATTAAAGCCATATACCTACTTACTTCGATTTCAGGTTGAATTCTCATATCCCCCCCTGGTTCCGGGAACAACGGGCAAACAAGAATGCCCTTCAGGCTGGAAGTATTTGCCCACATTGGCATTACCTGATGGTTCACACCGTTTCAGCAGAGACACGGTCTTCTTTAACCTACCGAGTCTCATGGAGCCGACCGAGAGTGTCTACGGCATTTCGTGCTATCGTCAGATTCCAGTGGAGGTATGGGCCATTTATGTATGTTAGAGTGTAGAATATTTTACATATTGTTTCTTACTAGAAATTGAAAATGCGTACTGCGGATGTCACACGGAGCACTGTGCAGAAGTCTGTCTGTATTTTGGTTATTTATCCGATTTACGGCTATGTGGAAGTGAAGCTCTCACTCATCGCTGATGCATTTTTCGACCAAGGCGACTTCTCTACAACTGACTTGTTGGTAAAGGCTTACTACCAGCTGAACGCCTGCCTCTCCGATGACGAAGCGCTCCGTCCGCTGCAGCATTTTCATGTAGGTTTATCGTTGCGTAGCATTGTGCTGGAGTGGCGTCACAAGGCGTTGATACTGCTAAAGCTATATCTGCTGCAGAGGCGTGTCGTATTCTTTGGATCGCCAGTGCGCGGCATGTGTGCCCTTATTCTGGGCGTGGCGTCACTGATTCCGCGTTTGCTGGAAAAGGGATTTCAGGAGGTGGCGTGCGTGCGTACTTCGCGCCCTTTGTCGCCAATGCCTGACTTCACTGATTGCATACAACGAGAGACAGCCGATTTGCAGCAGCAAGAGCAGCGAGAATCTGCAGAATCAGTGAAACCTCTGGAAGCACAACTTAAAACAATGTCTGACATTTCTGACGGTTGCATACAGGGAGCGGCTAAAATCACTTCAAACTCGTCGGTTTTTTGCGCTAGTGCAGATACACCTTTAAAATCCGGTTCCGCTGTATCGACAGTGCATGAATTTAATCGTTCGGTCTCAAACGAGGAAGAGTCGGAGACACAACATGGCGAGCGTAGCAATTCATTAACACGTGAAGCCAGCGTTGACACTTTAGCCTGTAAGTTAATACAACCTCCCCCTTTCCATTCCATTATATTAAACAGCAAATGATATTCCACTTACAGCCACGCTATCTGCTTTAGCTGAAGTTAATCCGGATGAGTATCGCGCACCAATCACTATCTTTGCCAGCGGCAATCTCTGTTTGCCGTACCTATCTCTACCATATATGGATTTGTTAACGGACCCCTCGGTGCTGAGCTATGTCATTGGGACTTCCAACGTACTTTTTCAGCAAAAGCGGCAATTGGCCGATGTGCTTGTGGACATAGAAAACGTAAACATGGATGTGTATGACCCGGAGCTACGGCGACAGTTGGTTCTCAGTACTGAAGACTTGCGCTTCATGGATTATCTGCTGCGGCACGTACAATCTCCCAAAGAAGATGCTGAAGGCAGTGAACACTGGATACGACAGCAATTCCAAGGCTACACGTTGGCGTTGCTACGCACTGCTGTCGCCAGTGGTGCGCCTTTACGAGCTGCGCACTTTGTACTTGTATAGCTTAATATGTTCAACATCTCTTGCAGATGTTACACCCAAAGACAACGATCACTTCAACATGCATTTCATGCAGGCCTTCAAGAGGACCCAATGCTTCCAGGAATGGTACGACGTGCGACCAGAAGCAGAATTTTTCGAAGTATTGCCACCAGGGCATCCCTTTGCAGGCACCCTTTCAGTCACTGACATGAAACTGAAGATTGCACAGTATGCTCCTTACACGGCAACCGTTTTTTCTTTCATAGAGCTCGTATTTTTTCTCGCCTAGGACTATGCAAAATAGCGAAAGTGGACGCAAGATAAACCAAGCAGTCAACACTACGAGCCGTGCCGTAGGTGAGCCAAGTTTATTGCAAACGGTTTAAGCTTCATTTTCATTCCTGTATCACAACAGGTGGTGCCATTTCTCAAGCAAAGGGTGCGCTAACAAATTGGTGGTCCTCCATAACAACGACTGCAGCTACTACAAATGGACAAACTGTCCAAGACGAGAATGCCGGAGGCGACGAAACGGTTGTAAGCGCACGTATACAAAAACAGAAAATAACGGTGGCGTTCCAAAATAGCAAGAACGCCCATGAGATTGAGGATGGAGTCAGCATTCATATGGACAACGCCGTGCACCAAGGAGAGCGTTCTGAACACTCATCCCCTGGCGAAAGCGAAAAGTTATTCGATAGCGCCGAGGAAATTGGAGAGGAAAATTTAGTGACAAGTACCTCGAATGAATCAACCCAGGCAAATAAAGGACGACTGCCCTCCGACGAGCCCACAGGAGTTATAGAAATTGGTAAAGAAGCCGAAACGCTGGACAAAAATACCTTCGAAACGGCGCAATTGTCAAACGTTGTTACAACCGTTGATCTGGAACGATGTCGGGACGGCGGCGACATCTTTATTGTTTAAAAGATATTGTATCGCTTACAAGATATTCCTCCCGCCACATACAAACCTCTTGTGTAGTTATACTAATCGACATAATTTTATTTCCTTTAATTAAGAAAAAACTGTGTTAAGTATAAATTCGTTCAATGATTATTAATTTATCCTCACACGTCGATTTTCGACACAATACCGTCAACAAATTTTCGCTGTTTTTGGAAACTTGCTGTGGCGTCTTGCGTGCTACATTTCCAAACCATTCATATGAATGCCTGATTTTAGTTTAACTTATACATATAGGCGCCGTGCATTAAGATCTCAGTGTGTTGTCTGTTCGTTGCGGGGGTCGGATTTGAAAATTGAAATAAATTTCTTTATATTTCAGATCGAATTGGGTCTGCCTGGCATTGTAAACCTACCACCCTAACATCAGGGACCGTGCACACCGTGAACCTTAAATTATTTATCCTTAAATGTTCGTGTTCTTTAAGGCCGTTTTTTCAATATTCAGAAGAGTTTCACAAGCCCTTCTATGAAATAAGTTCTGCTGTTTTCTATAAGAGCAGCAAAAATTGTTTTTAAAATTTTTAGAAGAATTTGTTAGAATCAGTGTCTGCGAACGAATTTACATTGAAATCACCAACTTAGATTGAAGGACATAACTTTTCTCAATTGGTACATTAGTGTTATTTTCTTGCCGTATAATTTAATTGAGTTTGTTATTTTTATGTGTAACGTTGTTATTTTTGAAGAATGCTTTTCTATATCCAATCCAGATATGTTGAATTGAATTCGAAAGTGCAGAAGTACAATCCCCCATCGCTTCTGTGCAATTGAAGCGAATTTAACTTACTAAACAATACATTTTATTGTAGCATTGTATTTATATATTTCCATTTGCCATTAAAAGTGAACTAATACACATACAAATTTTGGTTTTAAAATTACAAAAAAATTAAGACGACTTCTCCATATCGGCGAAGGAAAAGTAGGAGAGTCGCCACGAAGTGGCGCGATACTGCTGGTACACATATAATCGATAAAATGTGAGTTCTTCATGGTCGAATTAAAAGAAATCTGTAAATTTTATGGACAGCACTATTCAGAACTATGTGGCAACTCCCTTTTGAGCGCGTTTAGCTGATCACCAAATCAATCTACGACGCACTTCGCTTGCTGCAGGGTATCATTGGCGTGATCCAAAGCGGCAGTGTATTGATATAGTGCTCCTTCGCGAGCACTGGTACACTTGTTATACTTCTGCTCAGCGCTGCATATATCTTCATTTTCCAACTGCAACTGCTGCACTTTTCTAAACGTCTTAACAATGACCTCCTCATGCTGTTGCTTTTCCATTCTTTGTGTGCTGGTCAACTCATCCAATAGTTGCAACTTCTTGGCTTGTTCCAAGTCGGCGAGTGTCGTGCGTAATATCTCTAGTTCCGCGCCAAGTGATGCAGCTCCCTGTATCCCACATCGTTTTAGAATGAGTGCGTCACAGGTTCGCTGCTGTAACGCCGTAGAATCCTCCATTTGTTGCTTATCCCACGCCAAAATCCCTCCGCCGAATGGTGTAACATCAGAGCTTGAAATTCGGAGTCTATCCCTTCCAGCAGATGCGCATCGGTCACAGCGCTCAATGGAAAGAGCGCACAATTCGCCTGCTCTTCTTCATCCATCGTTGTCGGCAAAAAAATCCATTTAAAAATTTAAAAGCACAATTTAATTGCCAAAGGAGTGTTGTGCGTTTGGTGTCTTTAGCCACAATTTGTTCATCTGATAAGGATAATCCAACTTCTGCAGCACATTCACAATATCATCAACGTGTCCAGCGCAGCTCACCAAAAACCGATTGCCCCGGATGTAATGCAAAAAAATGATTGATAATTCCTACGAATTGCTTAATCGACATTTGACGCAACCCATCGGAGGGCAAATCCGTCCGGACATGAGGTGGCGATTTGATACCCAAAACTCGTTATAATTGTGGTTAAGATGAAAAAGAACAAGCAACCTTTGCTTGTGGACTCATCACTCGGATTATTTGACCAAACCAACAATCTATATTCCTGACGTTTTATTTTACTATTTACAATTAAAGTTTACAATAGATGAAATAATACAAAAATTAAAAAGTGTTTATAAAACGATACAATTATTGTAGTTCGTGGGAATGCGAGTTGGTAACTTATCATTTCGTCTAAACTAAAAATAAGAAATATCGCAGCGTGGGTAGATGTAAATTTAAACTATAAAATACTTTAGTAATAATTACAACTTAAGCCTTTGAGTCGCATTCGTCGACGAAAACGGAATCCCATACATTAACTACGAAAAATTTGCAGTTTTTTTCAATTCTTAAGGCACACTCTGATGAGTACGTTCAACTCCACCGGACCACCGGAAGTTCATCACAAGTCATACCTTTACACTAGATGTAAGGTAAATTGTTTCATAACTTTGAGCTGTTTTCCTTGCCCGTCAATTCTTGCTCGAGCATGAGGCCCTAAATAAAAGTTAAACGGTTTATACGCGTAATGAACAACCTCACCTTCGTGGGGGGTAATGGGGGAGCAAAACAATATGAACCTCAAGATGTTCGCATGCTCATGAAGCGCTACAATGAGAACCGCCAACTCGCGAGAGTTATCTAACGACCTCTCGCATCATACATCGAGCACTTATCCATTGAGCCAATAATGAGTGTAATAATCAGGGACCGAAAATAATTATTATGCCTGTTTTCACAGCCGAAAAAATTACCGCTTTTTAAGAAGTATTAATAAATGTTATTTTTAATAATTATCAATTGATATTAATTATTCTTGTTGAAAATAACTATTATTTTGGAAAAAAATTTTTCCCATTGCCGCATAACTATTATTTTGTGAGAAATATTTTTTACGTTATCGAATAACTATTATTTTGTGAGAAATATTTTTTCCGTTGCCGCATAACTTTTATTTTTGGGAATAAATTTTTTACGTTGTTTTTGTGTCACGCCTCAACTGCTGAACTTATTTGGCTGAAACTTTGTGGGTATATAGTGCTTTCTGTGGGCTATAACCTAGCCCACTTTTCATCCCGGAAAAATCTGAAGGGGCGTGGCACTTCCGGTTTACAAATTTTATGTTGTACACATATGTATGTATATTGGAAATTACAACTTAAAAAATCGGTAGTCTGTTATAATTTTGTTATGCCTTTTCACTAGTGCAGCTTTGGGGTTTTGAGTAAGGGGGCGTGGCACTTTTCATATAACCCAATTTTGGTTTGCTATAAACTTTGGACGTATAACCTTTGGACCTTTTAGCCTATCTAGAAGCCTCAGTTTCATTTAACACTACCAGGCGCTCATAAGCCTGTAGGCAGTGTCTCCCGCGCATCTTCTCTTCCCATTCTCCTGTACGTCAAGCGGAGCTTTCTCGCGGCCTTACGAATAACTTCTCTCGAACACTTCAATAGAGGCCGCTCTCCCACGCCTGGAGTGATAGAATTGCCGTTACTTTTTCAGCATTCAATTTTCAAATTGAATTTTCCAATTTATGCGTATGCAAAAAAAAACAACAACAATTCTGTGGTCAAAAGCAATAACGACTTAAGTCGACTTAAGACGAAATTGAGTTGACGGTACCACTGTATTCCTGACGTTGATGCGCATATTTTGTTCAAACCCCGGTATCTGTACCCATCTCAGAAAAAAAGTTATTTAAAAAAAACACATGCACTTATGTTGATGTGGTTATGTGCATTTCAAATTTTGAATTGCATTTTCTCGAAACAGTTGTTTTCGACAAGTCGTTATTGCATATGACCACAGAATTATCTTCGCTGGAGCTTCTTTGTCCACATGCATTTTCATTTTAATAACTGTGGACTACAAAAACAATTGTATTATGTGGGTCTGGTCTTTGGCTCTTGGTTTATGCATCTCCAAGTACAGCCGACACTTGCGATTTGTTAGTTTTCACAAGCGGTTATAGTGATTTTTTAATTCGAATACGAAATAACGAAATTTAATTGCAATAATGGGTAGGAAGAGAAACATATTTATTCGCGAATTCTTCGACTACTCGCAGGATGTTGATAGTTGCGTGTGTAAAGTTTGCTCCGCGACGTTTAAAAGCCTTAATGTGACAAATTTGAATTCTATCACTCCAGGCGTGGGAGAGCGGCCTCTATTGAAGTGTTCGAGAGAAGTTATCCGTAAGGCCGCGAGAAAGCACCGCTTGACGTACAGGAGAATGGGAAGAGAAGATGCGCGGGAGACACTGCCTACAGGCTTATGAGCGCCTGGTAGTGTTAAATGAAACTGAGGCTTCTAGATAGGCTAAAAGGTCCAAAGGTTATACGTCCAAAGTTTATAGCAAACCAAAATTGGGTTATATGAAAAGTGCCACGCCCCCTTACTCAAAACCCCAAAGCTGCACTAGTGAAAAGGCATAACAAAATTATAACAGACTACCGATTTTTTAAGTTGTAATTTCCAATATACATACATATGTGTACAACATAAAATTTGTAAACCGGAAGTGCCACGCCCCTTCAGATTTTTCCGGGATGAAAAGTGGGCTAGGTTATAGCCCACAGAAAGCACTATATACCCACAAAGTTTCAGCCAAATAAGTTCAGCAGTTGAGGCGTGACACAAAAACAACGTAAAAAATTTATTCCCAAAAATAAAAGTTATGCGGCAACGGAAAAAATATTTCTCACAAAATAATAGTTATTCGATAACGTAAAAAATATTTCTCACAAATAATTGTTACCAGCAATTGAAAAATATTTCTCTTATAAATAATAGTTATTTTTAACGAAATTGAAAATTCGTTGTATCGCAACAATTATTTTCAATTTTTATCGGTAAACTCCATAATAGTTATGTCCCTGGTAATAATAAAGTGTTAGTAAATTTATAATTCCGACCAATCTTTTTGGGAAGCAAGCGCATTAAGAGCAATGAAATTCTGAAAAAGTGTAACTTAAAATCTTCTTTTATTATTATTTTTCGCTTAATCTACGTTTTTGTCTTAAAAGTACCGCATTTCAAAAATTAGAGGCATTCAACCAATAACAAAATGTTCTAATATAGTTATGGATACATTAAACAAAATTTTTAATTAAATTGAGCAAACATAGATTTGTTAAACTTTTTATAGAATAGCACATGCATTTCTAAGTAGAAAAGCAACAGTAAAAATGACAAAACATTTTGAAGTAAAAGTTTAAATATTGTTATATATATATATGTATATATCATAAAATAGTACGCACGCGCACCTTTAAAGCCAAATAAATTCGCTATCTACACGGTCTCATTATTTCGATTCTAACCTTCCTAGTATCTGGTGATTTTGATAAGCGTTTTTGTTAACTACAATACATTGAAAATAGCACATCTGTCTTCTTTTATCGTACGCGAATACATGTATTCTTCTCGTTAATACTTTATACAATTTTACAATTTAACTGCTTAATTTTAAAGCTAATTTGCTGTTATTTATGCGTAATGTTTTTAGGTACTGAAGGTTCTACTTTGGGTTCCTACTACGTACTGTCTCCTTCTAGTTTACTGGGCAATGTGTTCTTCGGAGATAGCGGCTTTTCTCGTATGTAGCTTCCTTCCCTCGCTCTATTAGTCTTTCTTCTTCCGCTTTTTAATGTATTTCTCTGAAGTCTCTCTCTCGCTTTGGCGCTTTAATTTGGGATGTCTAACTGATTCAAATCGGTTCCGTACTCCTTGCCTATAGAGAGCAGAAAGAGGAAGGCGAGTGCAAGCAGGCTGGAGCCGAGCAAATCGCCCAGAGATGTCAAGTACGGAATGGACGAATTATCCGGATCAATCTTCCACTTCCACATAGCATGCACGATAATGTGAGCAATGTACAACAGCAGCATTACCTGAAAACAAAGCCGAAGTGAACATTAAATACCAGATTGTCTGAAAAAGTTTCTGCATTCCGCCGGCTGCTCACCTGCACTAAACTGGCAACGAGATAGGACATTACAAACGCAAACGTCACCGTCGATGCGGACATGTTAATGTAATCAGCCACGAAGATAAACAGGATGTTGCCCGGAATTGACATCGCGATAAGCAGGCGGGCAGTCTTCGCATACGGCACTGCGGAGGAAAATAAATCCGGTCAAACTGTCTCAGTCTCTCAAAAAGTGAATGAACGACTTACCGCCTTTGAAAAGTGCTTTCCAAGGCCACTCAAATATTTTCGTGTGCGGCGGAATGATCCCTATGATAGAGCTTTGATGTAGCATCGTTGAGATTTTGCTGGCTTGCACCGACACCAAGTTCCCGCCAATGCCGTTAATAATCGGCTGAAAGACCACGAAACCGTTGAAAACATCGACGGCGGCATCCAGCACCAGACCACCCAAGCTATAAAGAAAAGAGACATGCGAAATGTGGGTTATGCTTTTTCTCGGGCAACATCTATATAGCTGACGGCCGATCTGAGATTAATTGCAGATTATACTATTTCCAAATAGAAGAATGAATGGTCGCAAAGAACAACTTTTCCTAATCTATCTTTATAATCGTAACCCTGCTACGCTGCGATTATTACCTAATAAGTACTCTTGCTACCAACAGGGGATTTCGTTAAAAACTATTTACTAAAGCTAAAAAAAAAATCATCTATACGTTTGTTAAATGCTTCCCTATTAATTTGGATTTAGTGGAAGGTTTTAAATACAGATAAACAGATAAATGTAAGACAGTTAATACCAAAAACAATTTATGTAGTAAAAGTATTTAAAGAGTATGTATTAGCAAAATATAAAACTTTAGGCTAGTCGTTCCGGCACCTATTTTAGCATTTAAAATGAAGTGTGTGATTTATATTTGGATATGAAGTTCGTCCGGTTACAAGAGATTTGAAATTTTATAGCTATTGTATTTCCTTGGAAATACAAATGATTAGCCTTAGCTTACGTCATAAAGCCCTCACATCATGCCAAATTTCAAGTTTCTACGATTAAAAAACGGTATGTTTATATACACACTCCGAAAACAAAAGTGACCTTATAAGTGTTCCCGTTTTTCCTTTTAGGGGAACGTACATGTGTATGTGTATACTTCAACAGCTTCAAAAGTAATCGAAGACAACCACGTTTAAAGGCAATGATTTTAACTTTCCAAACAATTCTTCTCGATTATTTTTGGCATTTTTGAAAGTTCCTGAATTCTAAATATATCTGCACGTAGTGTGCTCCAATGAGATCCGTTTGAAGTTTGCGAAGCACGTTTGCTTGATTGGGCGTTGATGGCTCTGATCCAATATTTTTTATAAGTGTGCTGAAGTGTGTGCTTCAAATTTGAATAGTTATTTTTGGAACTGTCGATCTCTGAACTTTTTGCTAACATTTCCAAATGTCGCTTCTACGAGTGATGGTATTTAAGCCTGCCACGAAAGAATGAAGTAGTTTTACTTACCCACTTATACACAGGGCGGATAATACTGGAACCCAGCCGTTCTTCAGCACCGGGCGAGTATATTTATTTTTGAGAACAATAACAACCCACAATGGCAATAGAACTAAATAACAACAAACCACAATGAATGCGATCCACAAGTGTGTTTCTGCAAGAGAAGAAACCAGAATTATAAAATGTGATTTCAATCCTCATCTCAAGCGTCGATACTCACCTAAGTTATCGAATAACAAGGAAGCAATGAACGACAGCAAACTTATGGACACAACGTCGCCAATGGACGCAGCCAACGGTGTTGCCATGTTATCTGGGTTCAAGCGAAATCTTTGGGACAATAATATCACAGCCACTAATACAAAATCTGGAGGGGTAGTAATGGATAGTGCATGGTTTCATAGTCAGCTTGATAAGTGCAAACGTACCTAATACAAAACACGACGACGTCGCTGTAAACATTGCGGATGCCATCAACAGCATCATGTGCTCAAACTGAAAATTGCCGTCCATCGCAGCGCCCACCGCCACAGCGAACATGGCAACCAAGAATGAGGCGACGGTGGCCTGCACCTGCACCAGCGCGATGTTGCCCACGATCATACGAATTACTTCCTTCCGCGAGGTCATGTTGCCCAGGTTCACCTGCGTGGAGAGACGCGAGGCTAGACACATATCCAGATTGCCCTTCAGGCCCAGCAGCGCCGGCACCAGAATGAAAAGCTCGCTGATTGCTTTAAAAACGCGCCATTTCTTTAAAGAATCAAAAATGTCCCCATTGAAAATCACTCATTTGATGTCATAGCGCAAGAGTGAAATTGGAATTCACTCATTTGATGTCATAGCGCAAGAGTGAAATTGGAATTCGTCGCGCGAACAGCAAAAACCATAAATTTCCAAGTAACTCTGCGAGGAAAGGGAGCAACTTGTATACTTGTATGGCCTATTGACGCTCGCGCCGTTAACAGTGTTGTTATCTCAACGTTTTCAATGCTTATTTATTTGTTTTGCTTGCGAAATCCTAAATCTTTCATTCCATTGCTTGTAAACGTATCTTTACGATAATGTTGGCAGTAAATTGTGGTACGAAGGAATTAAATATATTTCAAATATACGGCAAAGGAACAAAAAGGGAAAACACAATTTCTTTTGCAATTAACAACTCACAACTCCCCTCTCCACCAATGAGGGGGGTTTGTCCAAGCGCCCAACTGCTCGACTACGTTCAAATGCAATTTATGGGGCGAAGGCAAACCTACATTTTACCGCTTTCTCTTCCTGACCAGTTATTTCGCGGCGTCGGCTATAAGTTGTTAACAGCGTTATCGCCGGTTTTACGATTGTCATTAGACGCCGCTATCGCAAGTTCCTGCCGTCAACTTCCCCCACTTCGGCCATCTTCACGTTTCACTTTAATTGACTACATATTTTACTGCTTACTAGCTCGCCTGCTCGCTCGCTTGTGATCGTTTATCATCTCTGTCAATCTCTCGAATCATAATGTGTTCCCATATAATAATTAAACAAATTAAAATCTTCGCGAAGCAGTACAATTTCGAAAGAATTCAATTGGGTACAAAGGCGTATGTGTGTATACGAGTATGTACATATGTGTCGTACCTGAATTTTATAATCATGTGACAAGTATCTCCAAATTATTAAAATTATGACAAATTAGGTACTTAGGAATCGCATTAGTTGTAATTAATGTGGCATACAAACCTCCACACGTCCCAGAATGATGCCGGCTCCGATTGTGCCAATGCCGGCTAAAAAGAACGGAATCGATACTTGTAACAAAATCGTGGTCCATTTCTCTTGCTTGATGCCGGGTCGGTTCAGTGCCATTTTCTCATCAATGCTTCCAAGTACGCCCGCAATGCTACCGGCATCATGCGGTCCGCCACCACTGCCACCACCGCCCACACCAGGATCAGGCTCTGAGGATGCTATCGACGTCGTGATGATCGAACTTAATGAACCGGTTGTCGAATGTGGCAGGTCGGACAATTTGTCATTGTCGGTCTCTGCAAACAACATTTTTAAGGCATTATTGGTCCATCTAAGAAAATATACAAACTTATACTACTGAAATATTGACTACCATAGGACGTTGCGAGCAGATCCCACAAGAAAATAGCTTCATACCTCTTGAAACTATGTTTCAATGAGAACCGTTTATTGCATGCCAAACTATCACAAAACGACTCTCAGGCAGTTGTGACTAGGAGACTAGATCCTTACTCCAAATATAATTTAACATAATGTGTGAATTGAAGTTATATGAATTGTACTTTGAAACTTTTCGTGGATTGTTAAAACTTTGAATAATATACTCACGGACACAATCAACCGCCCACCAAACTAGGTAAGCAAGAAAATGGTTTCGGGGAGAAGAACCCATGCCGAATTTAAATGTTTAATTCAATTATGCTTTCGTTTTTTGTTACAAAGTGTGAAATGCACAGTATCAGGACTTTGCAAATCTCCGTTTTCTATCTCGATTAGACTGGGCATTTTAGCTCCTGAGAGATATCGCTCAAATTATAACTCCCTTTGTTTTTGGAATAATTTAACTTAAATAACGAGTGATCACAAACTTGTTTATATAGTTGTACTATATAGCTAATATATGAAAAAAGTTTTTAAGTAAGTGTATTTTTTATCAAAAAATGTGACATGATGGAAGAAAGTATAGCGGAAGCCACCTATAATTGTATAACAAAATTTTTAATTTGTAAAAGCCCCAATAATATAATAAAATATTCTGAGCAGAATATTTTTTGTTTTTCGTCTTTCGTCAATTTAATATCGCACTTGGTCATTTATATGTATTGAAATATTTGTTTTGGATGTGTGGGGGCTCTGATACTATTGGCATCGACACTCTCCCCAATTCCTCGCCAAAAATTAAGCCGCACAAAAAAACATGCGAATGTCCGAGCGAATATTAAAAAATTTAAGGATATATTCGCGAATGCGAATGCCAATATTAATTATACAAGTAGCAGCTTAAGACCTTAGTCACTTGTGTTGCTTAGTGTTTAATTTTTATGATAATTGATTGCTATATAAATATGTATGTATTTTAAATACAAATAAATAAATATCCATAGAAATTCAGATCATAATATAAAATTTGTCCACTTTATCCTGTCAATGAATCGTATTCTGTATTTGACGAAGAGACCGCGAGTGCGCACTCCTAGATAGCTTTCTCTTCATAAATGTTACAAAAACGAGTTCATGCGAGTTTCTATTTTTTGTACCCATTTGAGGCTTCTGTGACTCACCTTTTCCATAAATTGTAAACACTTGGGGTTTGATGCCCTGCGCAAGTGGCAATGTGTTGCGGTAGTGTCCGTGAGGTACGCCGTTATTACTTGTGTGCGTGTATGGAGGTGGAAGTGTATCCTTGATCCTAAGTGTTGGTGTGTTTGGAGTGTGTAGCGAGTCTGGCCAGTCGGGATTATATTTGGTAACATCAGCGCCGAAATCCCGTACACCATTTTCTATGCAGGTGCTGTCATAGATCGGCGTTGACGGCTCCAGGAATGTCTGCACAGGTGCCGCTTCTGCGGGCGGGTAAGTGGTAACCAACGCTTTAAGAAAATCGTTATTATTTTTCTCGATTGGGGTTTCCATGTGCTGTTGTCGTTGTTGTTGTTTCGGCTGATGCTGCTCGTCATTTTGCTCTTCCAAATTAAGCGACATCTTCGTTTTTTGCACCGGCGTTTTATATATTTCTTTGTGATTATTTTTACAAAATAAGTAATATAAAGTACATCTAATGTTTAACTCAATAAAGAATGCACCTACTTCAATAATACTTTCCGTAAAAAAGGACTACACAAAATAATATACAATAAAAAATTCAAAATTAAGAATACTCTTGAAACCAACTATTTAGTTAACAAATTCGTGGCTTAAATGCTGCTCCTGGGATCAAATAATATCTATGCCTATTAATCTTTTCATAGAAATTCTAGCGTTTGCCCCTTCATTGGGTTTTATACACCTAATTATTGAAACTACGATCTATGTATGTATGTACAGGAAAAAAATATCACATCATTTAGAAAATACTTCAATTAGTTCAAGTATTTTCGTTTTACCCCCTGATTATTTTAAGGAAATTAATTTATATCAATGTTTGAGTTGTTATTCGCGTATGCTGGCGTTTGGTTTACATCTTTGGAAGCGGATGTGTTGGTGGTGTGTCTGGCTTGTATATCTATGCTGCTCATGTCAAGTATTCGAACTGTGTAGGAGCGCTAGTTACCACGGCTTTAGTCACCGGACCGTTGATATGGCTGCAAAAAGAGATCAGAAGCAGAAGTCGTTGGCGCAACGTTAGATAAGAGCCTGTTCATTGTAGTATTTCTTTTTCTCCGAAAGTGTTATGGGAACACACACTTGAATCGCAATTAAATCCGTACAAGTACTCGTACTTCGTACAAGTACTCCAAGCAGCTGCATTCGGTTACATTTCATATAAGATTTGTGTACACATGCTCCGAGCCCTCCCTCAAAAAGTAATGCCAAGGAATATACAATATACAGAATGCACGTCTGAGCCTCAAATTTGAATATGTATGTAAGTATATTAATATTCTCGTGCTTCGTATAGCCGATAATATTAAAGGGGGAAGTAAAATTGAGTGAACATAAAAGAAGGCTGGCCCTGAGTGTGCAGAAAAAAATGTGTATTGTATATTTTTAACCTTATAATGGAGATTGGGTGGCAATTTTGCAGAGAGCTTGTTGCTACCTATTCGAGAATGGGTCGTAGGAATTCCGGAGAACAGTAAGAAAGCCTGAGAGCGGTTTATATTTCTTCTCTGAATTTGTGGAATACGTGACGTTGCTTATATTGATCAGCAATTTAGATTTTCAAAAGAGTCAAATTCGAAAAATTGTTAACTTGATTTTGGGTTAAGCACCTGTGAGTGCCTGCCGGCCGTAGTTGTTGTTGCTTTGTTGTTGTTTTCAAGAGCGAGTGCTTTTGCTATAGCATAAATGGCAAGATGAACCTGCGGATAGGAAGCTTGAATCATACGCTGGCGGCGCATGAACGCAATGTTTTGTGGATGTTTCAACAGGTTTCGCTTGTGCGAGCACGAAAAGTTATACCAAAGCAACCAGTTCAGCAACAATCGCAATATTGAAATTTACCGTTCATTGGTAGAGTTCGAATGCGACGCCGCGCCATATAACTTCGGTATTACAATTAGCACTTGCAATATACTAAATTATGAGCTTTTCGCGCATTTGAGAAGAAGCTCATACTCTACAGCTGTAATCGCAATTTGGCAATGTGTTGCGATGAGCATATCGCCATTTAGAACTGCAAGTAACATTTTGGTCACCCCTCCTCATAATGCGACTGCAAGGAATGTGCCATTTGGAAAGGTTCGCACGTTTTCAATGCAAAACGCTTCACACTTGTTGAACCTTAATGAAAAGGCCAAAGTAATCTAGTACGGGAAACGTGTATGTACACACGTCCATATCCTAGGCGATTTTCAAGGCACTTGACGATGAAATCAAGCAGGAACGCATCGGTAAAATCAGATTTGATCATACCTGGCAATCTACAAGTGGATGATAAGATAACATGCAGAGCGAAATAGACTGTCGAAGAGCCAGAAAATAAATTAAATCAGATTAGTATCAAATAAAACTTTTTATATGTTTGGACACATTCATCGGTGATCGGTGCGAGTACTTATCTTATAAGTAAAAAAAAGTGATTCACACGCGCACTCCCTCATTGTTTTTGTTGATTGTTTTTACATTGTGATCAAAGTCATAAGCTAAATTGAAGCGTTTGCAACAATCAATTGAAAGTCAATTCGAACTTTTTATGATCGATCCGGCAGCAGGGTAGCCGACCGACCGACCAACCGGCACTGGCTGTCGGCTCGTAATTGCTTTGTGGTTTAATTACATTCATTCCGCCAGCAGTCTACATCTTTTTTTACTTCCTATTCCATTGCAAATTTCCCGGATCGGCGTACTTGCGACTGATGGGGTGCCCTTTCAGCTCGATCGTTTGTGCGGGTTCTCTCTCTCCCTATCAAATTGCGCACCGCCGCATATAACGACTACAACCACAGCTGCTATCTGACCGCACACTCTAAGAGTGGTGATTGTGTTGTTGTTCTCGTAACTATCAACGCAACTTAATGGTCACAGCACAACCATGTTTATGTGCCACCTTTCTACGTGCTATCCGTATACTTGCGGTTGTGCGTTTGACCCTTTCGCCGCGCTACATAAACTAACGCTTTATTTGCTCTTCGTTCCTACATGCGACGAAAAACCCGATCGGTTTAAAATATCTTGGATATTTGGTTTTCCTAAAATTTTTAGAGGCTACATATGTATGTATGTACATAAAATGCCATTCTTAATAGAGAGATCCTGCAGGCGAACAGGCTGATATCTGAATTTGAGTACCAAATTTCATTCTTTTAAATGAGTAATTAGACCCGTTTCAGCCATATTACAACAAAAACTTCGAGGTAGGTGGACTTATAGGCCCAATGTGGGCGTGCCCTTGAGCCAATTTCGCTAATCTCTGAACTTGAACTAAGTTAAAATTACACAGTGACAGTGAAAACCAAATTTGGTCCAAATCATACAACTGGTTGTTTCTTTCCTGTGACCCGGGCTCCTACCGGATTTCTGCAATCTTCGGAAACAAGCAGCATACCATGGCTTCCTGAATGAGATAGGCCTAAGCAATGGGTATGGATCCTCGAAAGGGGACACAATAAATCTTTAGACCGTAGCGCGATACTCCCCCCAATTCATTACTATTATTAATTTTAAGTGGAATACCACAAAGCACGTTTTCCCATTTCAGCAGTAGACTACGAACGCAGTTATTAAGAAAAATAGCTTTCAAACAATAAGTAACAAACCAAAACTAAAGCGAATTTGTACGGTGCCGCAGTCCATTTGTCAATTTCGGTTTTATTGCTGGCTTGCTACGGCTGCTGTTTGCCAGTCGTAATGACGAGCTAATTTTGTTGACGCCGATAAATAAGAGTTGTAAATTAGCTTTGTTAACTTTTTTGAATTGCTGTGCAAATACAAAACTGTTAATTGAGTTGTCAATTGTAAATGTATCAGAACGTCGACGCTGACGCAGTGAAATGGGAACGCAATGGACCATGAGTCGGAGTCAGGGGCAAATTGCTGCACCACCAAAAACATAATTCAATAAGCAGCAGATACTCGCACCGACAAATTAGGTACTGGATTTTGATTGATTTTGCGTGCCGATTAGAGGCAATGAGAAAGCCATTTGCGTCACTCGGGACGATTCTTCGCAGCAGGTGACAGTCTCCGACTCGCGGTATGGCGTATGTGAGGCGTTGATTTCACTGAAGCAATTTGATTGAATTTCCGGCAGCGCACCTTGAGCCGCATATCAACAAATAAATGCATTCAGCGACGGACATACGAACGGTCGGATGAGCAGACACATGGGGAAATGTTTACGAATGGGGCTACGAAATCAAAAGAAGCACGAATGTACCGTCTTAACAGATTTAATCTTTCGGGGCAATTGATTGAAAAACCATAATACACAACTTTCTTGTACTAAATATTTTAGTTTAGGGCAATTAAAATTAATCGGTAGCAATCAAGGGTAATTTTGTATATATCACTCACTTATTTAATGAAATAACTATCACCGCTTTTTTATACATACATACATACAGTATACGAGTACAATGAAATATGAGCAAACTTCTATGCAAGTTTTAAAGTAATTATTGCAATAGATTAAGAAAATAGGAATCAATCGGAAAGCGCAGGCTAAGCTACGGAAAATTTAAAATTACCAATCGGTCAAATGCCCAACGGGTATTTTTAAGAAGATTGACTCACGTTCTGACTAGCAGATCAGATACTAAATATCAATCGTGGAACAAATGTTCCTATGTATGTACATAGCTCATATTCATAACTCGAAAGAATTGTTTACAGACCGAAATACACTATAAACCAATCTGCGATACTATCTGTAAGTTAATTCGGTGAAACAATAGCAGCAACTCTCAGTGAGAAACATCGCGGACACGCGTTCTGCACATGAAACCCGTACAACAAAGAAACTCACAACATGCAAGAGATATGAGTACAATAATTGGCTTAATAATCGTACTTTGTAAGTAGTAAAGTCTTTTTCGAACAACTTAAGCATGAATGGTAAATGTCCGTGAAAACTAATATGCACATAAGTATATATTTACACGCATAACTTAAAAGTCTCATGATGTTAAATGCTCGGTGAGGCTAAGGTTAGAGACGCATTACTTGTGCTTTTGTGGAAAGCAACTTGATCATGGATTCAGCCATTCAGCTGTCTAATACAAAATCCAAATTGTCCTTAAAATTTAAGCAGTTCGGCAACTGTAGATGGATAAGGCAAGGAGGAAGCAATGCATTGTGCACCATTTCAAGATTTAATTGCGATTCTACACCATTCTGAGCGACTCTTACTTCTGCAATCACTTCCTCATCGAGTTCGAATTACTTTCGTGTTTTGAAGCAGACTCGTCGCCGTGTGCTTCGGTAGCTATTGTCAAAGGGGCGCGTTTCCAGCTTTTGTCACTGGATATTCCGAGTGGTAGTTATTAGTAGGCTGATTCCCCTTTCACTCCGGCTCTTTCTGTGTATTAGTTTTATTCGAGTACCCTAACAAGCGAACTCGAATTTTAGTAGACAACTTCGTACACAGATTTTTTAGGTTGAGAGAATTCAACCGTCTTAACCGAACGTCGGAGCAAAGTTAACTGAGTGGCCGAAGACGCAATACTTGGCATTATAATGCGGCGGCAGCACCAACGACGCCACCGCCAATAACGACGCGATCGAGCAAAACGATCCACAAATCCAAGACTCACCTGCCGAAACGAGACCCCTCGATACACGAAAACACGATAAGTTCGAAGCTCGCGTTTACAGACGGCCGATACTCTGCTTGTCTTTTCGATTATGTGTTGTTGCGATCGTTGCTATTGCTGGCTGATATTGTACAATACAGTCAGCCAGCCAGTGGAAACAGTATCTGCTGCTGCTGCTGCCGCCGCCACCGCCGCTGCCGCTGCCGCTTGCATGTACGAGTGTGTACACGCGTCCGAATGTTGGCATTCGAATATTGTATGGCGCTTGGCGAGAATGAATGAATGAGTGATTGCATGGGGTTTCGACGAATGCGCTGTGAGCGCCGTGATATGAGTGATCACCATCAAAATAAACTAACTGTTTTATTTGATGCACGCTGCAAACATCACTCTCTACCGTGCGCACCTGTTCGTGTTGCGTATTTGATTGCGCCAGTGAAAAATGTTCTGCCACAAGCCGGCTCGGCGTGGTTCGGCGCGTTGACATTAATTGTCACTAGTGGCAGTATGTTGGGCGTGTCCGAAATCCTCATGGGCTTTGATGTGACCCACGATTTTTATTACGGGAACGAGTGACTATGGCACCCAGTACCTATTTTCCCATGAGGAACTCAGTTTGAAGGGCTCTCGCGACGCTTGATTACAGGTGCAACTCTTTTCATTTCAGTTTCGTTTTTATCTTGCGTATTTGCTCAGCCTTTATGGTGCGTAATTGTCTAATTGTTTGCGAGCTAAATCGTTTTATTTATTTTTCTGTCACTCATATGTTGCCCATAGTGTTTATATTGCTTTGCTAAGAAAAGTGACAGATAGGTTATTTACGATTTTCGCTTTAAATGGTTTTTGCCTCTAATGTTGTGGCCGTGCTGCTTTTTGTGAGAATATTATAATATGTACTAGTATTATTAACGCAAGAATATAAAAAAACAAGTAAGGCTATAACTTTAAGGGTCCTTTCCCATGAAATCAAAATTCTACGTTCCCTCCAAGCAAAACACCACGAGTATCGCTTCGATAATGATATAATAAATAATGAGGATAATTTATTTGATAAACTTGTATGTTCTGCCCATGTATGTATGCATGTAGTGTAGTAAGTTCAAGTGCGATATCTTCCAGTTACTCACGGGAGTGACCACTAAATACATATGTCAATACCAGGCTTTGACAAATAAACCAAAACTTATAATTTTGTTAAAACCCATAATCGCTTACGAAAAGTACCTGTAATTATAGTATAGCCGTTAAACAGGCGATGTGCAAACAGTTTGCGGGAAGAAGAAATTTTCCAATATTTTTAATTTCAACTTAAAGTACTTCAGAGAAATTGGGGATTTAATAATGTAAATATTTTACCTTTTCGGCAAATGATTCTAGATATGTGGTCGAAATATATTCGCGTCGGATTCCATAGTTACGCTGTCAGTGCCGAAAACTTCACTTAAAATTTGTTTGCTTTCGTCCACTGTTTCTTTTCTCTTCGTATAATTTTAAGCCAGTCCAGTAAAATTTAAGTCTCTAAAAATATTCTGTGTCGAAGTTTTTATTTCCCGATAACCTTACTATATCGAAACAATATCAGTATAACTTTTACTCTGGAAGAATTGTTTGTCGGGATTGTGTCTCTACTGAGAAGTTAAGACACTAATTCATGATACATTCCGAGGTCTATCTTCGGATGTGACATCCATATTTATTATAGGTTTGTAAATGAGCATGTATGTAATTTAAAATACTCACATTCACATATGTACTACACACGTATGTGTACTTTATGCAAGACTAAAAGTGATTTAATGGTATTCTTTAATGTTTTATGGTCTTTCAACACTCGGCCAATTCTGCTAATGTGATTTTTATGTTTTTCGGAGGATTGATAAAATTTCTATTATAGTGGTTAACAAAAAAGTAAGCTGAGCAGCACATCAGAAATTGTTGCTTGGCATTTTTTTCGTGTGTCTACAATTCAAAGAGCTTCGATGCATACGCATTTATATACTTACATATATACATACATATACATACATATATACATACGTAATATACATATGTAAACAAACGAAGAAATGTATAGTTAAATACTTTCTTTTTGATAAATTAGTTACACAAAAGACAAATCAATTAGCTCTATCGTTATAGAAACTTAAATTAAAGCGGGAAATATTTTGAAACATCGATCGTTAGCTACAACAACGACATAACTAAATAGTTCGATTTGTAAAAAATTTTTAATTTAAAATTTTATTTGTTTAATATGCCGCGTTTAACCCTTTCAAGTTAGCTCATACTTTGAAGCTTACAAAAGATAAAATAGATTAATGGTATGATCTTACAATTATAGACATAAGAAGTCTGAAGCGCTTGAAGTCGGGCGGACAGATTAATTCAATTGACTTCTGAGGTGCTAACAAAAGCTTTAAAATTTTTGAAACTATTTATTTAAGAACCCGTTTTATTTCGCAGCGGGGTTTACAGCCAAAATTTACGCGTCAAAGCGGGTTCACATCCAGCGGCCCCGCTGACTCGGGCACGTGGAGCGAATGGGCCACAATGCGCCAGCACAGAAGTATTCGATGCGAAGGCTGAGGGCCGGCGCAGTAGAGAGAGACCGAATCTCCAGTGGAGAGACCAAGTCAAAGAATTCCTAGCTAAGCTTGGAACCAGGAACTGGAAAAGGCTCGCGCAAAACAGGGGCGACTGGAGAGAGCTGAAACGTGAAGAAGAGACCTACAACAGGCTGTGTCGTCATTTAAGTAATTATTTACCGCACAGTTGACAAAAAGTTATGTCGTTACTTTTCAAGACAATATGGTGAATATACATATATAAAGATGTGTATTTGGGATATTTGTGTTCTTGTGTTTATTCCAAATTCGTGGATAACAGTTGGCAAGCGTTTCATCGTAGCATTCCACGAGATGGGGATTCACTAGCAAATGACAGTCTTGGAAATTGCCAAGTTATGTTCGAACAGTAATTACCTGGAGAAACGTGATTGTCGTTCCGATTTCAATATACGGCCACGTGTCACACAATGTTCAGACTTCGCATGTAGTTAACAAAGCTGGGAAATAATTTTAAGACGCTTCGTATGCATTGGCAGCATTTATTGTACGTATGCATGCATACATATCACATACATACATATGGACATTATATGTCGCTATTCTCCAAGTTTCGTCAACACACTGCTGAGTAACGCTTTTGTTTGCTTAGCTTCTAGCCACAAGGAAATGAGATCGTCAGAAACATTGCATGATTTTTACCCTACACCTATGGTAATAGGGTATAATAACTTTGTGCGAATATTGTAACGCATTAAAGGAGACGTAGACTGATTAAGTTTCGAGATTAGACAAATCGGCCGAAGGGAGAAAATAATTATATAAAATTTTTCAAAATAATTTCTTCAGTAAAATGGATTTAAGTTTTTTAATTACTCATTTAATGCAAAGAAATTTGATTCTTAAGTTCAAATATCGGCCCTACATGCCATATAACAAAATGGGCGTGGTCCGCCCACCACGAAGGCGGTAAATTATATATACCGATAGTTTCTGTTGTAGACCCTCCAGTGTATCAATATTTGCTATATACCTATTAGAAATATCTTTTAGTTTGTCAAAAATGGGCATGGTCCGCCCACTCGGTTACTTGGTGTAGGGTATTACTCTGTCGGTGAAACCCGACAGATGCTTCCTTACTTGCTTTTAAACTAAACTCATTTCTGGGCAAAGTGATAATTTCGCATGAAACGCTATCGAATGCCGCATTTAGGCGGTATTCATTCAAATTTTATTTATTTTGATAGTGTCATCCAATCACAAAATGGCAAGAAGCATATCCCGCTACTAAAGACTAGAAGCATCCGCTAAAATTGAGCCAGAAAACAGTTAAAGCCCTGATTTAGTGCAGATTCTCCCTTATTTAGACAACTAAAGGGTTCAAATTGCGAGAAAATTATATGTACATACATTGTTGCCTAAAATACAGACTAGATATTCTAGCGTAGGACTTCGTGCTAGCCTCCAGTTAAGTTAAACTTCCGCTAGTGCGTGCTGTGGAACCACTTGCTGCAAGAGGCGATGGTTAAATTCTGAATAAAGGAAACTCATGCATCGTGAAAACTTCACAATGGAAATATCCTCAGGAGATTCAAGCATCTACGCTATATGATGCGCCCGCGGAGGGGGAGTCTCAGTTTTATAAACTTCAAAACATTTTAATTCGGTTTTGAATGTATTGATATTAATAGCTGTAAAAAGTGCAGATGTTAGCGTGTCAACCAAATCATAAAGAAATATAAATATATGTACATATATTATTGTATTTATTGCGTTATCAAAAGTCTTTGTGTTAAGGTCTGCTGGAGTGTGGTGGGTAACCAGAAAGATACTATCAATCTTCAATTTGTGGTGTTGACGCAAATTCTTACTATTAATTGCAAAATCATGTGCTATTGAAAATAATTTGAAACAAATAGAATTATTTGTGGGTTGCAACGCTTTAATCAGAAGTTGATCGTCACGTACCAACGATAAGGGGTCACTTCTATTAATCAAATAGAAAATCGGCCGAAGGAATGACGACATTATATCAATGCGTAATTTCAAGAGTTTATTCTGAAAGAGTTTACATTGAAATCATATCTGGTACTAGGAATGCCAATGTCAAGCATTTACATATGCTATACATGGATATGGATATACATTTTTTTTTACCGGTATTCAGTGTTGAAACTAAGTATGTATATACAAGAATATATTGAATTCCTTGTTACGAATTTATTTCCCATACCAATTACAAGAAAATAGTAACTTTGTTTTCAGCAGTTCAGTTCATTCATGTTCCGGAATAGCATAAGTAGTATTTTGTATTTTAGAGAGACGCAAGCAGGTGCAAATAAAGGCAAAAAAGTGAAAGATGGTGATCTATGCGAAGAAATAACAAAAATATTCAGAAGAAGGAAAATTAAAATTTGGCAACCGTGTTGAAATAGATATATGTATATGTACATATATTCATTCTTCGGGCGCCGCAGTATCTCAGTGAATAAGTGATCGGTCTGTGGTGTGAGAGGTCGCTGGGTCGATCCCCAGCAGACTATATGTATATACCATTACTAATCTAATACGCGAATATTGATTCTAAATACCCACAATCTCATTCGCGTTCGCAATGCTACGGAAGTCATTGTCAAGAACAAGTTGCGCAAGTAAATAAAAATAATTATTTATGGTTGACCAGGCGCGACTTCAAACGGGCGCGTCACGTGACTTTCGAAGTTCATGTTTGGAAAATGGTTTTTGGGTAGTATTCATAGTGCTCATGTGCCAGTACAATAAATTTCTGCTGACATTTTATTTTGGGATTTGAATTCCACAGAGCAATATTTTTATATATTTAAAGTTCTACGTTGGTCCTTCAAATTAGGCGCGGGGTTAGGGAACAACTTTACACTTATTTATCATTTAATTGAAACGATCAATGTGGTTTTGGTGAAGAATGTGCTTATATCAATGACGTATGAATAATTTATCTGAAAAGGTGTTTGGAATATGTTTCCTTGATAATAGCGGATAGATTGGTTTTATCGATATAGGATGTGCCACTTAAGTCCACAATTCGAACATTGATATACGTTTGAATTGTTTATACTCTACTTATTGATCCCTATTTAGAATCAGTTCATTATTGATTTTTTATCTTATCTTGATATATGTTTTGCAACCAAGTGCTGCATGCACATATCTTGGGCTTCAATTACACTTTACGGAAGGCATTAAATTAAGAGCATTCCCCTACTATTGCGCGATTATATTTTTTTCCTTTAATTCGTGCAACATCAAAAAACTCGTGTACAAAAATTCTATTTGTTTAATTTGTAAACCGTGTTATTTATAGCTCAAGAGTAAAATAAATAAAAAACTTTTTTGTGGACATTTTGTCGAACTATAAATTTAGGCTTTCGAATTAAATGATTGGATGGTCCCCCTAAGTAAAACCTTCCCATTAGTGCTGTATAATCAATCGCGACAGAGCAATAATAAAGCACTAACTCATTACCCAATTTGAAGGGAAAGTCGCTTGTAAAGTACCGGTTCAACCAAACATTTTATCATGTACCGGAACACAAAACCTCTTCTCGGTTTCACCCCTAATCGTCACAATGGGAGGGCTTTTGGAACTCTTCCACATTACATGTTTCCTGCAGTGTATTTCAGGTTTAGCACAACATTTGGGAATTTAATTTGCACATTGCACTTATGTCATATTATGTTATATTCCTCAGCTGAAGGCCATTGCTGCTATAGCTGTTTTTACTTATGTAGCTAATAATTTTAATTATAAGTTACCATGTAATAGTAATAATAAATGTTATATTCAAATAATCTCTGTGAAATCGGTCCTAACTATTACCTTCATCGCTTGACCGAAGTGCGGAGTACCCGAGCGTAGGAGGGCTGGCGAGAAAGAAGTATTCGGATTTAGCAAAGAAACTCATCTGGCGGTTTTGGCATTCACCGATGACAGGTCAAACCGAAAAAATTCACATTCTTCACTGAATCCGGAGTGATAACTGCCATAAAAGGTTGCTAGTTATTTGAGCGATATAAGTATATCCGCGACGAATACTGGCACTTATGTTTATATTTCACCTTCTGTCGTTCTATTTACTTTTGTTTTGTTTTGTATTTCTTTGCTCTTCTTTCTAAATGAAGGTTGGGACTTTTAAACACAATTTCAAGGCGTTTTTGAAATGTCTACGTATTTAGTAGCGAGTTGACGTGACGACGAACAGATCAGATGTGTTAAACCGGCGCCGGATGAATGCATATATATATAACTGTAAATCGAATGATAAACAAATTCTCAAAAATGTGATTGTAATTTTGACAAATTTATTCAATTAGCTTGAAGTGCTTTTCAAAGTTGACGGAATATTAAATGCCACTCTCGGCGTTGTGACCTAACAGCTAAACACATCCTGTGTCACTGTGATGTGATGGGCTGATATGGACCAGATTTCGTTACCTAGGGAATATATATCTACAACTACAGAATATTGCTGAGGGATCCCCAAAAGAAAATGCTTCATACTTTTTGAAGCTACGCACCCATGATGATCTTTAAATGCATGGGTAACTGTCACAATAGACTGGATCCCTACTCCAAATCCAGTCTAATCTAATCTAGTGAAATCAAAATTTATGATACTGATTTGAACGTCATTGACAACAAAACATAAGGGACTTTTAATTGTAAAAAACTAAGAACCATCAGTCGGGTTTCAATGGTAGAGAATGCCACCAGAAAAGAAACCAGCACATGCTTGGCTTTGTTCGCGCAGAAAGTATTCCTGATTCATTGCCTTTAAAAATTATGCTCAAATTCTACTCACCGTCTAAGTAGTGGCGGATACCTAAATTTAATAAAGTACTAAGTGAGGGTAATACCTAACCATGGAAGTCATTTTTTACCTCTCAGAGGAAATAATAAGACTAATTAGGGCAATTAAGCCCCAAACATCTGGGGTATCGGTTTTTTCGGTTGGATGATGGCCGCATCCGTTCTGGTATATAGATGGACAACTGGAAATCCGAGAATCAACTCAGAAAGCTACTCGGATAACTTTTACACACGAGTACTTAATATGCCCTTTTATCATACATATGTCTGGGGTATCAAAAGTCGCTTCAATTTACTAGAGTATTTGTATTTATTTGTATTTATCAATGAACGGAACTTACAGCCAAAATCAGCTGAACTCAATGGGATCGCTTGTGATTGCAAATAAATTCTTGATTTCGGTGAACTTTTATCCCTGTAATTAGGATTTTTCATGTTTCTTTAAGATAAAAGATACAGGAAGAGGCGCCAGAATGTGTTTAGATCACCAAATGGTGAAGAACCATCAGCTTATTGTTTTGGTGAAGGCTATTGTTTAACTCTAGAGGTTTGTAAAAAAACTATTTTAGATAGAAAATTACTTGAAAACAACTAGTTTAAGGGAAAGATGACAGAAAAAAAAAGACATCAGGCAGTTTGTGTATACTAATGTGGCGAGGGTAGAAGTGTCTATGAAATTCAGTGTCATCAATCAATAAACAGTTCTTATCCTTGGTTGTGAAGAGATAACCTGCTGCATGGTGTATATAGAAGCATGCCAATTCAATTTCAAGTACCTGCTCCAAACACCTCCAAGTTCGACTTGAAATCAGCACAAGTCATACAGACAGACAAGATAAACGGAGAGTAGATAAAACAACTGTGTAACTCTAGCCTGAAAGTATGCGGAAAACGGAAAAAACGCAATTTTTGCCGCAAATCCTGAAAATTTCTGCATTTTTCTGCTCTACGCGACGGCCAAAGGGTTAAGGAATGCAGCGAAACGCATTCCGGGCAATTTGCATGCCATTTCAGGCATTTTGGACGCAAAAACTACTTTTCACGCATGCGATATATTTATCCCATGCGATTCCGTCCGTTACATTTTCATGGCGAAATCCGAAGAAAATTCCGAAATCGCATGCGATTTTTGCCACTTTTGTATGCAAAAATTTTTCCGTTATAATTTTGTGATTTTTCGCGTTTTTCTTTACGTCATTTCATCTGCATTACGTAGTAACAGACCAGACGTGCAAGGAAAATAGAATTAATAGCAACCAAATAAATAGCCAGTAAATGCGGAAAATTGTAAATCAGTGCTCTCATATTTGTCGTATATGTTATTTTACAGTAAAAATAAGTTTGCTTTTTCCCATACAAAAATCAAATAATGCGTTTGATCAATATATTTTATTTTTTACATCTTTTAATTAATTAATATACGGACTTCAATGAAATGCCCTAATGAATTGTGCCAGAAAATAGAATTGAATCAGCCACGATACGATAGCTAGATTACCACGTATTTTACGGTTGCAAAGCCACTTGGAATAGCGAGAGGATGTTCAGACTTTGGACTGCAACAGAGCAAATTACGTTTGGAACTTTATATAGTACTCAGTACGAAAGGAAAAGAAGTGAAGCAATGAAAGCGTCTTTAAATGAACAACAAAGGTAGCGTACGATAAGATAATTTCTGCAATGATCGAGCAAGTAGATGTAGTACTCCTTAGTACTATACGAGGCACAGAGAAACGTGGCACTAGCCATCGACATATTTATAAAACTTAATAATAATATTTAAAGTAATAACAAAGTAACAAAATAATCTTAAAAGGTATGAACAGCGAAAAAAATGTTCTTTGCGTAAATAGTTACTGTCGGGAATTCAAGTTTTCAGCAACGGAAGAAATGTCCCTTTAAGAATATAGTTTTTTTTCTTTCAACAAAATTAAAATGTGTAATAAAATTATTTTTAGTTTTGTCCTTGTTTGTAGCACGTGGTATTCGTTCACTAAATCGAACCTGCCGAAAAGGCTGAACATGGACGTATTTCATTTTTAGATGCATTAATCTAAAAAACTAGAGCTAATCAAGACAAAGTAATATTAAATTTAGATTGTACACCGCCAAATTAACAGAAGCATATACCTTTGCACCAACAACAGAAATTGCATACCAAAATCTGTTTAGTAAATAAAACGAAATTTTCATTATAATCTTATTATCATATATTTTAACAACACAGACAAAGGCCTCCATATTTTGGCTTTTTACCTTGTAGAATAAAGAAAACAAGGAAAAAGCTATGCAGGTAACAATAAAATTAAAAATCCACTATTATACTTATGCATAGAAGCACCTTTTTTTAGCACCTTTATAGCTAAATGTTATTTAATTATCTTTTAATACTGAGCATGAACACAGTAGGTATTAAAATTATGTAAACCAGAGAAATATAGAAAGAAAAGTGCAATGAATACAGTAATTCTCGGATAAATGCATCACGCGTTATTGCTATTTCCAGTTAATTGCATCAACAGTTGGGCAATTTAAACTTATCACTTGAAATACATATTTATATTTTTTTAAATTTAATAAATGGGTTGCGAAACAGCCCAAGCTAACGAGCCTTCCACTTTATTCCATAGCCGTGTCCGAACGGAATCTAAAAGCTCTTTTCGTGGCAGAGAAACAAATTTTCTTTTTTTATAGTATATATCGAAGGAGCGACCCCCTTGCATCGAGGACCAAGCACACAACGATTGAGCCACTGCCGCGCATTAACTTACGTTTTCATAATTGCGTTCCATTTTTGCGTTTCCAGCAACGCATTTATTCGAGAAGTAATGTAAATGCTGGAAATATATAAGTATACAAGGCTTACGGTTTGGTCTACGGCGCATCTTGGTTCGCGTATATTAACAGATCCGGATTATGAAAGTTCGCCAAAATAATTGTACGACGCTCAAGAACAGGAACAGAATATGCAGAGCAGATCTTACGATAACACAAATAATTGTTGCAGCAGCAAAGCGAAAAGTAACAATTCTAAAAAAACTCGCTGTCGAAAAATCTGGGATTCTAGAGCGGCCAACGCAGAAGCATTTTCTCTGTGCTCTCAATTGTTTGCGCATTGCAGTATATCAGCACCTGACCTGTTCGTCGTATTTGTTGTTGCAGTGCAGTTTTTCGACACATTGCCTTTATAAAATTTAATTTCAGTTCCGTCTTCTGTTTTTCGCTCGAAATCGGTTTGCGCAAAATTGATTCACTACCGAGTTTTAAGTAAACCGGAATCGAAAGTACAATATATTGTATATAAATAGCTACTTTTCATTAATTAGTAATTCAACTATAATTGTGGCATAAGGCCATAAATTTCATTCACACAAATTGTTAACCGAATTTACTGGAGCTTACGTGTTCAACGACAGCAAAATTATGATTATATTCTCAAATGTGCATAGCTAATTTTTTATCGAGAAAACATTATCTGGGACTTTTTACTGCTAATTTTATTACATATGTACTTCTTTTTGCAATTATCTATTCGTAGGACAGACTTTTTTGATAGCCTTGGTAGGCGAAGCTTCTATTCGGAATCACTTCACTGGCGAGGTTGCAGTTTTCCTTCATCTGCCCGCATATTGTTTTTGTTGCTGTACGCTGTGAATTGCAATTTGTTTTCGTCTATATAAATAGTACATAATTGCAAAACTAACAGGTAAATGACCTGAGCTCGGAGAATGCATTTTGCCCCTGCCTGAACAACCTGAATTATAGGGATTTCCAAACGATGGGGCTAATGTACATGCCTAAATTATTGGCGTAGTGTAAATCCGGCCCTTGAAACATAAATATGCCATATTTTAATACCGCAGCTTTCAATTTAGAACAAGCAACAAATTTTCTTCCACTGCACAAATGGTTAAACTATATTGTATGTATAGTGAATTCACAATTGACCGTTCGAGAGCCGATAATGCCTGTTACAAGCACTCGAGTTAACATGATTTTGTTTATTTCTAATTATTTAGCATTTTTAGTTAGAGCGAGCAAAAGACGCGAAATACACTTGAACCAAAGAGTATGTTAATATAATATATATATTTTATATTAACATACTCTTTGCTTGAACACATAAGCGAAAGCAATTCTCGCGCGTTCCCCTCCGTCCCAATTCCCGCTCTGGCGCTCTGGCACGAGCTCTTCTGCGTCTGCTGCGTTCTTCTGTTGGGGAACGAGAGATCTCTTCGACTGTCGGTGGTGCGGGCTCGAATTTTTGCGAAACGCAACGGAAAATTAGAATCACTCATGCTAACAAGAAGAAGACTAGGAACAAGACGAAATGGGCGAGAGCAGCAAAAGGTTACACTATAGTCGAAAAGGGTCGCTGGTGTGCGATCGTGCAAATCCAATGCTGTATACGATCGATACGGCCGGGATTCGCTTATCGTACTTTGTAAGATAAAAGAAACAGTCACAACAACAAAATGGTGATTTCAAGTACCAGAAACTTTTGCTAAAGTTATACCACTCGAACATGTCAGAGGAGTCCACACTTCGTACCTTCGTCAGTGGTTGCCCGGACGCCCCCTATATGTATGTACATGCAAAACACTTGTTGACTTGTTGCAAGCATATTTCATTTACCGCCCATGTCGTAAGCGGATCCGGCCATTTTTCCACACGACATATTAAGCTACGAGCAATATCGATAGTGTTGTTTTTCTGTCTCAATATAAGTTTTGTTTTGATTTACTTTTTTATGTTGCATTTCCTTATTGGACATAACGTTTTTTTTTCCTTCGGGCCGATAACCTCTGCAGTTAGTGCCTTTTTTATATAATTATGTTAGAATTATGTAATTCTAATGTTATTAAATCAATAAAAAAATAAGGTTTTTATAGAAATATGAAATGGATTTTCAAAATTTAAAGTTTGACATCCATTTTCAAATGAATTGGAACGAATTTTGTAACAACTTAAATTTGAACCTATGAAATGTGGAATTATAATGCTAAAGCTTTTCAACTAAAGAAAGCGCGAAGAGGCCGGAACTCCTCTATCGAGTGGCCATATAAGTAAGTAATTAAGTAAGAAGGAAAGAAAGTTCATCATGATATTTTGGCAATAAGTATTTAACAATTTATAGGACGGAGCGACTCTTGCTGCCAGGCTAAAATTTCTTTATTGTTTTTAGAACGCCACTATCTCAGAGTCTCTGCAGGAAAAGAGAGCAACCTTGACGCATGCGTGGTTCAAATAATCTCAAACGTGTGTTTCAGTGTTCGCTGCACTTTTGCATTAAGTTTATTGATTTTGCTCCAGCCCTCTCCCGCTACGGGTTGCGTAAACAGCAGGGCAAGTCTCATACAGTAAAACACAACGTATTTGGTATTTCATAACCATCAAAGAATGCTTCCACGCACTGAAAATACTCTAAAATTTAGGCTTTCTTGCATGGGACCCAGACTATTGAACCATCGAGCCCATAAGTGTAGAACGTCTGTAGGTGTTTTCCAATTGATTTGTTTCAAAAAAGACATATTTACTAAAGACACACAGCCACAATTCCCTTGATGCACACTTCGCGAGTTAAACTTAATGAATTGACAATCTTAAGCTCCACAGTTTTATAATGATAAAGATAATTTACACTCACATCTCTTCCAGACAACTTTAGTCGCGGTAACAACGCGAATTTGAATAATTTCACTCCAGACTTCATTGACTTCAAATTTCAAAATGAGCGAGCCGAGCGGGGCAGTCGAAAGAGGCCACAGACGTTGCACTTATCCCTGTGAAAAGACCTACCAGGGTTGTTCTTAATAATTCCATATGATGGATGGTTCGCTATTCGAACACGTATGCTAAAAACCAGCTGAATATTTGCCTAAAAAATCGTGACTCAGTGGATAAGTGCACGGTCCAGGATGCGTGGAATGCTGGTCCAAATCCTAGCCGACTCGCACGAGTATTATTTAATTAAAAATAGACTTAACTTCTTAACTTGAAAAGGGTTGGTTCTGCATTAATAGGAACTAAATAAGATTAAATTCTTGCCCAAAAATTTAAACGAAGCTGTATAAAATATACTTAGAATTGATATTTGATAATTCGACATGCTTTAGATGAATTCTCTAGAGGTCTCCAAAATTTCGAAAATTTCATATTGACTAGCTATTTCGCAATATATTATTCACGATCTTTGGAAATTGAGGCTCTTCGCGTTGCTGCACGTCGAAATCAGAACTGGTCTTACTTGAAAATTCAAATTCTTTGATAAAACTCCCTTATTAAAAGCTTCAAATATGGTTCGTAAGGCAAGCGTGTCACCCTCCGTGCCCCATATCTACTGTAATTGCTCGAAATATTTTTATTTCAAACTTTTCAAACTTTCAAAAATAAAGTGACAATTATCAAGAAAACGGAAAATGAGTTTTGGAAAAATGGCTCCAAAAAGAAAGAGCTGCGCAGAGAAAATACCAGCGAAGCCGAGCTGTTGCGTTGTTGTTGTTAGTTTCGCAACGTTTTGTTTTTTTCGCAACCGCCTTTTTGCCTCTATTGAAAATTTTACAAAACTGTTTAAAAATCCATTTCATTTCCACATTTCCTTGCCCGTCTGGTCGTTGCTACGTAATGCAGATGAAATGACGTAACGAAAAATGCGAAAATCCCAAAATTATAACGGCAAAATTTTTGCATACAAAAATGGGCAAAAAACGCGTGCAAAAAACTACGTAAGGCGGGGGATTACGTCTTCGCCGAAATGCGTCGCAAATTGCCGGGATGCGTTTCGCTGCATTCCTTAACCCCTAATCTACTACGTAGAGCAGAAAAATCCTGAAATTTTCCGGATTGCGGCGAAAATTGCGATTTTTCCTTTTTCGTTACGTTAGAAAACCGCGCGATTTCAATTGAATTTTCTTGCTGTACTGTATTTGAATTTCATTTGTTGCGCACGAAAATATACTAGGGAAATAATAAAATTCGCGCGGTTTTTCTGTTTTGTTCGAAGTGTACTTAAAACGTAAGCGGAAAACGGAAAATCGCAATTTTTGCCGCAAATCCTGAAAATTTCAGGATTTTTCTGCTCTACGTGACGGCCAGGGGGTTAAGAATGCAGCGACCAGGCGGGCAAGGAAAATAGAATTTAGCCAGTAAATGCGGAAAATTGTGTCCAATCAATTTATTAATCTTATAATTAATATTTATATGTGGACTTTAAATGAAGTGGCCCTAATGAATTGTGAATTGTGCCTGAAAATAATTTTATAAGCTCCTAGTTAAGAAATATAAGGCTGTTACTTACAATTGTGTATATGATGAATACTCGAAAGTGTGCCGATATGATTAGCGTAATCATAAAAATGTAAATATGTTTATAAAAATAGTGCATTTGTTTGTGCACTATGAATTTATTAAAAAGTCGATTACTTGGTACAGCAACACTACAAATTTCAAAACGTGCCGCTTTTTATTATCAGCTTTGCAGACTTTTGTTTGCATACACAAAACAAACAGAAGATCAATATATATAATCTGGTCAAATTATTTATTATAATTATATTTTGTTGTGGTATGGAAAGATCGGACCTGCTGTCGGAAGCTAGGAACCTAGCAAACTTTTAAAAACTCTATCTGGGAAACTTTTGCTCAGCTGGGAAGTATTTAACTTAACGAAGTGTTCATTGTAGAGTGAATGAGGTATTTATATTCCAAACAGCTCGTAGTCTGGGGTGTACGGGAAAATAACCCTCTAGGAATAAAGCCGAAAGCCATAGATGCTAGTGCTGTGTTTTAATTTGTATAATCATTTATTATTGTATAAATATTTATAAAATAAAAAAATAAAAAATAAAATAAATAAAAACCTACCAAATAATAAAATTCGCGCGGTTTTTCTGTTTTGTTCGAAGTGTACTTAAAAATCGTTGATGATGATTATTCATATATTTATATATAAATAAAAGTTTTCTCCCTTATTAATAGCTTCAAATATGGTTCGTAAGGCACTGCGTTCTGAGTTACCGTTGAGAATTTTGAAAAAATCGCCCAAAAGCTCGCCAAAAAGAAGTCTCACTAAAAAGACGTTTTTTCAAATAAAAGTGGAACACATTTTTACTAAACCAAAACACAACTAACAAAACAAAAAGGAATTAACAATTCAACCGATATAAATTCATAGCTTTGAAATAATTGATTTAAAATATATTCATACACACTTTTGTGTATTCATTTTACATATAATTTTTAATTATGTATTTGTATACTAGTCAGAAATTCGCGGAGCGCCGTAGGGATCCCTTTTCCTATGCATGAAAGTAGCTCACAGCCAAAATTTCAGGTCGATTAGATGATATTTCATAGAAGCGGTAACGACCTAAAGTTTTATATGGGAAAGAGCATTTTTTTATATGGCAGAAACCTGATAAATTTTCAAAGTGCCATAACTTTTTTCCTATAAGTCGGAGAAAGTTCACCACATAGGACATTACTACAATATCGTGTAATATTAAATAAGCCAATTTTCAGAAAAATATTCGCATCCGTTTTCGAGATCTTGGGTTTAATATTGGTCATGCCTTTTCAAAGTACTGCTCAGCGCCTTGTCCGGAGAAAATAATTACGAAAAAATGAAAAAAGTGGGTGGAATCTTATAAAACTTCTTTTCTAAGAGTAAAATTTCACTCTACTTTGGAAAATTAAAAAAATTACAAAATTAGACAAATTTGAAAAAGTCGCACAAAAAGTCTCAGGGCGTCAAAAAGGTTGCAAAATGCAACTAAAGTCGCACAACGGCAACCCTGACGCGTTGACATCACGGAAAGTTAGTTGGCTACGCGGAGCGAATTTGATTTGGCTGTTTGCTGTTTATGGCAACATTGCTTCCAGTTGGCATCAGGATTCAAATACCGTCGTTCGTGCGTTCGTGTAGTTTTTAACTCAATGCTAAGCTCCCGGATTTTCACTGAGATTTTATTGCTTTCGTAACTAGTCTTAATTTGAATTAATTGTTGCTGGTTTCCCAGTTCGTATAAACGAAGGTAAGTGTATTCTATTTAGGGTTTTTACATTCTGTCGAACGGGATGCTGGCAAAAACTGTACTCGCAATCACCTTCAATGTTCAGGGTTCAGCCCGAACTAGCTGTTCTACATGTAACGGTGAATCTACCGTTTTAAGTAGTCATGCAAAAGTTTTACTAATTGTATGTATGGATATGTATGTATAAGAGTGAAATATTTATGCTGAAAATGTACGGTTGCAAGGCAATGAACTTTGCTCCGGGATACATACTTGCAAACATTCAAATGTATACATTAGGGGTATTCCCGATCCGGAGCGAATGCAAAAGCAAAAGCAAAATTTTCCTTTTGCATTTTTATAATCGGGAACGACCGATTTGCGAAATCCATTCCAATTCTTTTGTCAAACAGCTGTTTTACTTGAGAGTTTAATAAAATGACACGAAACAGCGAAAAACAACAATTTTGCGACTCATTATTTGAAAATGCAGCAAATGAAATCACCCGTAAATATTAAAGACACCATTTTTGTAAATAAAAAGTGAAATAAAAATCAAAATGATCAGCTGGTCGCTGTTAATACTCGTTGTTGGCAACTTAGGTCACCGATAAGTGGGACTTTTCAAGCTGGCAACTATGCTCATACTTTGCATCAAATATTTTCCACTAAACGCAATGGGTTCTGGTCTAGGAAAATTGTGACTTTAATGCAAAAGCAAACCAGTGTGTTTTGTTGTTGTGTATGCAAAAGGTGGAAAAATATTTTGCATTCGCTCTTTTGCATGACCAATTGCACCGGATTGGGAATACCCCTATTATTTCGGATGTAATCATAACCTATGCAAGTACTAGTTGTACATATTTTTTTCCCCATTTCAGTACATATGTTACAATCCATTTTGTTTACTATCAATGGTTTAAGCCGTCAGTCTGTACTTTTGTCCCAGGTGTAGAGTCCTTAACTCTTTCAGAGTTGGACAAACAGTTGAATTCGCTTCAATAAAATTCCAGAAATATTGTCCACTTCGGCGAAAAATACACAACCGAATTTTTAGTTGCCTTTTTGATGCACATGTCCAAATTCGCATAAGCACATGTGAGGCGCTAAAAAGTATGTATAAGATACAAATACACCTGCCTCTTAATTTAATTTCGACAAAGAAAAGGTTGATAAAAATTTATTTCTGAAAGAAAGTTGGGAGCAGACCCAATTCGATTGTTTCAGTTCAACCGTCACTTCCTGTTTTACTTGGACTGCTATATGACGAAATTGCGAGTAATTAGCGTTAAATACATACTTATGTACTTTCATGTCTTTGATATAATTTTGCCAAGCTCCTCTCACTAAACAGTAATAATTAATTCAACAAAAATGTTCAAGTTTGTACATCCATTTATCCATTTAGAACTGTTAACTATTATGTAATTACAGCCAAATTCCATTAAAAAGATTTAAAGTTAATTTCGGCATTTGGATAAAGCATCGAAAGATCGCTCCATATTTTCGTCATTTGCCTCCTCCCTCTTGCTTTAAAGGGACAGTCATTAATTATCTCCTCTATTATTATTTTAAGGGGCGCTTATTCCAGACGATCTAAGAGTCGTACAATATTAACTAATATACCATTTTGGAGGTTTCGACGAGAATCTCCGAATGGAACATCATGAATAATTGTGCCTACATGTACTACCAGTTAATCAAAAAGTCAAAATCCTCTTAAATTTAAAGAGCTTGCATGCAAGTGTTTTTGTTTTGATCTTGCCCTTTGACGTATTTTTCGTGTAAAACACGCACAGATTGTTCAATTGATTGCTAAATTAATAGAGTTCTGAATCCGCATATTTTTATGAAGGGCAGCATTGCCCCCATAAAATATTGGTGTGCCTTTATTAAAGTTGAAAAAAGTTTTTCTTCTTTTAATGTATTCATAGCCGTGACAAGACACCCGATAATCGGGAGTTATTACTATAAAAATAGTTGAATCTGATAAAGCTTTTAATGCAGTTATTGAGGTTAATTCGAATAGTTTACCGAGATGCAACGCCAATTCGCTTCGGGAAGTCGGCAGGCGCCCGACCCATTCGATCAGTTCTTGGAGGAACATAATATCTACCGCAAGTACACGGCTCGTGATGCATCCTGTCTTTTTCGAGTCATATCGGAGCAGATGTACGATACGCAACAGCACCATTTGTCCATACGCAAACAGTGCGTACGGTATATGCGCAAACATCGTAACTACTTCCAGCCGGTTAGTTATATTAAATTACCTTTAGAAATTTGCATAAGAGGTTAATTGATCAATAATCCATCAGCTGGTGGCACGAGATTTAGACGATTACCTGGACGATTTGTCCAAACCCAAAACCTATGGAACCTTAATTGAACTGCAGGCAGTGGGTTACATGTTTCAGTAAGTGACGACAACCACATTGCATCATAGCCTGTACCTTATACAAAACGTTTTTAATTTTATTTTCACAGACACAATGTGGTGCTTTTTGAGCCGTTTAACTTGGGTAACTTCTACGTCAATAATCCCTTGTTCACGGGAATCTTTCGAGTCTTTTACACCGCCGAACGGCACTTTGATTCTATATTTCCCAGCGACTATATAAAGGATGTGGCTGTTTGTCAATGTATGCTCACAACGAACTTGCACGTGGTGCTTTTAATGTTGCTTCTTTCTCCTCGTTAGCCATTGTCTATGAAATACTATACAAGGATGTTTTCAAATTGCCCGATGTCGCCTTTGCCGTGGAGCAGATGCTTCACTCAAGTACGCTGGAAGAGGCCACTGACAATCGCACTGAGTATAATGCGGAGGGCTACTGCACACGTATTCATCTAACCGATGGGCGTGTCTTCGAATTTGACTTGCCACAAAGCACAAACTGCATTTTAGAGAATTATAAGTTCTGCCATTTTCATTATAACGACTTTATGAGCGATTGGCATCATGAACTTAAGGTCTACAACACTTCGTTAACACCAGCTTTCAATCGCAATAGCATTAGTAGTGAAAGAATCTCTGACTTAAGCTGGGCTGTGGAATCTGTGCTGCCACACAAACATCTCTCCTGCGTGCGGCAGTTGCTGAAGGAGGGTATGACTATTTTAGTTGGACGAATGTGTTTTGTAGTATGATAGTAATTATCCCACTTTTCATTCGCCTAGGCATCACACCTTTTCCCTATAAAGTTGCAAAAGCTTTGGATCCCAACATGTATCGCAACATTGAGTTCGATGCTTGGAATGAGATGCGCAAAGAAAACTTTCATAGCTGGTACAACGGCGACAATAACTTTAAGGTATTTCAATCTGAATAATCTACAAATGAATCTTCTACTTGAGACCGACTTTGCGCTGTAGTTTGTCAATTCCTCTACTAACACGTCTTATCCGTTTTGCATTTTCTCTAAAAAATAACTAATATATAACATCCTTGTAAATGGCAACTGTCCTGTCCACTATTTGTTGACTGTTGGTGGTGTTGGCTGTGTGGCCTGTAAAGTCGGTGCGGTGTCACAAAAAACGGCTTCATAAAATTTTCCAGGTTGGCGCCAAGTGCCATGTGAAGTTGCGCAAGTCTCAAAATGACTTGTATACGTGTCACATTCAGGAGATGGCATTGGACAAAGGCTGTTGCTTAGTGTTCATCGAACAACTTGGCGAAAAGCACCTGGTAAGTGTTCAATTCTTGTCTGCATACCCCTATTTGATCTTATTTAACGCTATTTTAGGTTCCATATGATTCGCTTACTCCACTTCCTCATGATCAGTTCCAGCCCTGGGCATTGCCTTACCATTTTCAGCGACATATGCAAAAATACAGTGCGTTGCGTTTGACGCGCCATTATAATTACCGTCTTAAGCTGAACGGGCAAATGTCAGCACACCGCTACTGCGATGACGCCAGTGAAGCTTATTTGTCTAACTTGGAAACCAAACCCTATGGCGAAAGTAAAGTGGCGACTGATAATAGCAAGCAGCACAAGAGCTGCTACTACAAATTGAAACAGTTCACACATCTCGAGAATTTTCGGACGGACATGTTCGAATACTGCACAATGCCTTTAACAGTTGAACAAGCTCCACAAGAGCTGGAGGCAAAAGCAGCACACGGATGCGCATCTGTTGAAAATTTACAACGCGTGCCATCGCGGTCTTCAACGACCGGTACCGTCGATGTAAGCGCGGGAGAGGTAGCGTGCTCACAATTAAAACAAGGATCTCAAAGTGGAACTTGTATAGCAGACGATACTTCAAATGAAGCACTGGATCATTTAGATGCCGAAAATGTTGCATTGGAAGAGGTTCGTGACGTATATATGCCCGAGTTGCCTTGTTTCTATCCAATTCATCCATATGGTTGCGGTCCAGAGGAATACTACAACTACGTTTATGATGGAAACTTACATCCAACCACGGGTGCACTCATGCCCGCTGGTGCTGTCAGTGGCGGTAATTTGTACTATATGTGCAACCCCAGTTTTTCTGGATACCCACCCACAGGCAACAACGTCTATATGTCACCATCAACCATACAGTCGCCGCACGCAATGCTCGCGACAGTACCTCCATTCGGCCCATCACAAAATTGCACCACATACTACACCAATCCGTCCTCTAATGGCTCAGTTCTTGGAGTATTCCCTGGAAGTTCTGAATCGGCAGTTCCAGCATACAATAACACACTACAGAATTATACACCCTCCTTGCGGGGCCGCAATCGTAATCATACACTTATTAACAACGCTACTGACACTGGTTCAAGCTTTTCAAATGGCCGTGTTAATTTTGATGCAAAAAAGTCGATGAAAGCAAACGGCATCGATTTACCTGACGTGGCTACTCTAAGATACTTTTATAATTTGGGATTAGATTATTATCATATGAGGCCCAATAACCAGGAAGGTGATTAGTGGAAGTTTTTTAAAATTTGTTTTCATGAGTTAAATGTGCATTATTTTTCTGTTTATTTCGATTCAGGTGAATACGTGTCCAAACTTCCTGTGGAAATAATGCAAAAGCTCAAATTGAATGAGAATGAGGGAGATGTAAGTGATATCAGTATACTTATTCAGTATTCCTTTTACATATTTGGGTTTTTAGCAATCAAAAGCCGACCCCAACAATAATACCATTAGCAACTTGAATTCGTATTCCGACTCAACCAATCAAAATGATAAGACAGGAAATTCTGTGACACCCTGTCAAAGTCAGAGCCAGCCTCAGTTAAATTCGACTCACAAATCAGCCTATAATAATAGTTACCATTCGCAGCAACGGCGATTCTCGGCCCGTTACTTCAATAATAAAGATCGACAAACCTGTCATGCAATGCTATCGAATCGTTACAACAGGGATTACAGTAACAAAAGTGGCAAACATTCAAATACGACCGGAGCACCTAATTCCTCGCGCAATCAAATGCCGCTCTTAAACGACGCCAACGCTTACACTTCACATGGTATCGGCGAGCAAAACCTTCAAAACACTCTTTTGGCTCCTTATGAACTTGTTACCTCAACAGGAAACAAAGTTTTACAGGTAAACGTATAGCATTTTTTTATATATTGGTTACAAATATCGCCAATATAGAGTTTTAATAGTTATCGTAATCTATTGCATATATTTATATTATAGACTCAGCAAAACTCCTATAATGGGCATCAAAACTCGATTGCCTATGAATATGGTGCTGAAACTGGTCATCTTTCTGGTTCCGCCGCACCTACGGTTGGAGGTATGTTTATTCAGATGCCGCTACCTTCAGCTCCTCCATTTGGCCTCTATACAACGGCGGGAGCTGCAATACATCCTTCAACCGCTGGGATGTTACCTACAGTAGGCGGAGTTTATCCACCATATCAATGCGCCCCACCACCAACGGCTGCTAACATGAACAATCCACATCCACATGGTCCTCTACCACCACTCCATCCCCCAAGCAACGGATTTTATGTGGCACCCTCAAATGCAGGTGACATAACTGTTGAGAATGGAGGTGATGTTATGCACTTGCCATGCATTGGTTATCCACCCATACAGTTCCCTTATGCAGCTAGTGGCAACCATTCGATTAATCCTGCCAGTGTTAACGGACAACTATCCCAACCTCCTAACTCACTAGGAAGTCCACACGTAAGAAGTTCTTGCTTTGCATATTTATAGTAAATAAATTTGTTTAATGCCTTAGGGTTATTGGTGTTTACCGACTAACACGATGCAACCACCACCCGCACTGGTGCATATCAATAATGGTGCTTCGTCCACCAGAGGAGGAACTGCAAGCAACGTGAAACAAAAATAAAACATGTTTTTGTATATCCTGTTACAAAACGAGCATGCAGCAATAAGAACCGGAAGCTTAACACTAACTTTCACCATAAACACAGGTATAAAAGAGTAATTACCATTAATTTTGCAAGAGCGAAGTGTGAATGTGTCATTAGGAGTTTCCACTGCAATTTGTACTGATGCAACCTGCTTTTAAAATCAATTAAAATTTTATTGTTATACGATATATCTATATATAAAATGAAATCACACACAGCAACTAATTTTTAAACCCATTTCACATATGTATATTCTATTATATTATATATAATAATTTTATTGTTGTTGTCATACTAATTTTCTTCAATTATGTTAGTTCTAGTTTTTTTCAATTAGATTTTAACAATTTGTAACTTACAAATGAAAAACACATAACTTTGAAATAATAATAATAATAATCTAGCTCGTAGGCAAAGATGTCAATTGTTTGTTCTGTACATTTTCGCACTCTAGGGAATTCTACCGTATGCCTTTTTCCTGCTAAACTGCAGCGAATCGATGATTCCTAGCAGAAGATCGATAAAGTTGTGCGCTTTTACCCTACAAGTGTTATATCTCCGTGAAACACGGATATGGGGCCTGAATGTGAATTCAAAATTTTGTTATGCTCAAAATAATTAAATTTTAGAGCTCACTTTTGAAAGAAGACTGAATACCACAATTAAACAATTAAGCCCATTATCGTTAGTACTGTAAGACTTTTAGGAGCTCTAATTTTTATATATATTCTATACGATGGCGTTCTTGTTCTATTTTCTGTAACACGATGCTTGGTTTATCTGAAGTGAAAAGAGCATTTGTTCCTGGTGAGACGATGAAGAAAGAGGCCGTACATTTCGGTCAAGTTAAGTGAGTTCTTCAAGTCCGATCGTCGTGGTTTTTGTTAGTTACTATACTTCATTATTATGGTTTCTCTTGGCGTAAAGTAATTGGAAAACATCGGCGTCGACTGAAATCGCGATGAATCACGTCTGGCGTTTTATATTTGATTTTTCGAAAATTTAAAACTGCAGTAATATGTAATCAATTGTTGCGATGCGAATTTATTGACTTATGTACATTCAGAAGACTTCGCGTGTGGGCATTTGGAATACATACATATTTGCTTTGGTGGTGCGTCACAGCGCACTTGACTACTTTGTCGAACATGTTTAAGGCTGCCGGTGGCTGCAATCTTTTCAAGAAATGTAATTTGTTGCATTCTTTTAAGAGTTTCTTTAGAGTATTATCATCCATTTACAAGACTTTTCTTTTGATCAAAGTTGAAATATAATTTGTAGAGAAATTGCTGTTCGAAAGTGAAATGTGAAAAACGGAAATTATTTTTGTTTTTGAACGCGGTCCTGTTACGTGGATACGCTTCCAACAACAAACCAAGCAATCAACCAACCCAACGATGGCAGCTAGCCGAAACATTACTTTTGAAATTATAAAAAGGTATTTATTGCAAACAAAAGATGTATCTTATAATACTAGGAAGTTCGTCGCGGACGCTTTGAACGCATTCAGTAGGCGGGTGCTTGCGCGCCATACCCTCCAGATGGGTGGGCGGGGCCATAGCCGCCCTGCCCGGCAATGTTAGCTAAAGCGGCCAATCCCTGGTTGCCAGAGAGCAACTGGTAACCAGCATTGGCAGCGGCACCGTCCGGACCAGCCGAGGCGTAAGCTGGTGAACCTCCTAATCCCGAGAGACCGGCCAGACTTCCACTGGGGCCACCGATGGAAGCGAAGCCAGCCGGGATACCGGACAATTGAGCGGCGGCCAATTGTTGTTGTTTCTCATTGACGAAGTACTTTTCTGCTGGCGGCTTCACCACATTCACATAGACGGGCTCCACTTTGACGGGACGGGGATGTTGCTTGACGAAGATTTTGCGCATTACGACTGCTGGGGGCTTGTGGAGAACGACGGGAGCTGGCTTCACTACAAGTGGGGGATGATTGACCAAAACTTTTGTGGGGGGGCGCTTAACAATAATGGCGGCTGGGCGGTGAATGAGGATCTCGCCCTTGTTCTGCGGGTATGTAATGGACGAGGTGACGGTATTGCCGCGGGTGTTCACCGGTGAGTAGGGGATGCTTTGGCTGCCGCCATATGAGGGCGCCGCATTCCCGTAGTTGTCGGATGAGATGGCGGAGGCGCTTGCGCTACTAGCGTCTGCGTAGTCGCCGGCGGAAGCTGTGCCAGCATCTGCGGAGCTGGCAGCATTACCATAGGTACTTTGCTGTGACGTGTAAGCGTAGGCTGGGCTGCTGGCCTGCGGTGTTAAAAGAAGGAGAAATGGGCTAAGTAAAAACTTAAACTTTATGTGCAGAAGAAAGGCTTCTGTATCAGCAGCGTATACGTACAGCCAGCGTCACTGCGACTGCGAATGCCACAAAAATGCCGTAACGATTCATCGTTTTCTGCTGTTCTTTGTGTGCTGCCTTGAACGTCTCGATGTGTGCTCTCAAGATAGATGAACTATGGCTTACTACTGTGTCTTGCCCAGCCTCATTTGTTTAAATATGCTTTGCAGGTCAAGCAGCTCGATTATCGGCACATCTTGTGCGAGCGTTTCCAATTACGTGACATTTGCGCGGGTTGAGTATTTTACCGGTTGCAGTTTGTACTTTTGAAATGTTTGCCGAGATGCAAAAGATACGACCGCTTATTGTTGATATGCAACGCATGTGTTCATCTCTCGATAACAGTCTCCCGCGTGCAACAAATACAAGCTGACCGGCCTTTGGATATTTCCGCTTCCCATTCCGAACATTGAAGAACTCGATCAGCTACACATCCGGGAGAAGGGCAGTGAAGCTGCTCAGCAGCGTGTAGTTGCAGAGATCACGACAAACGGTTCATTGCTATTTCTTTTAAGAACAACATACTAGGAATGGTTTCTAAGTACTCTGTGCACTGCCTGCACTGATGCGTGGATAACAATCTTGTTTCAAACTTACCGTCCTTGAGGAGTGGGAGTACAGTCGTAAACTGTTCTTTTGCATACAAGAATTCCATTATGCATGTGGCGTTGACGGCTTCCTATATAATTTGCAATTATGAAATATAAGTATACAACTTCCAAGAATAATTAAATTGCAAAAATACAAAATTATTTTGTATGAACCAGGCTGGCTGACATTCATAAAATACTGCACCCACAAACAACGTGAAATGTTCGCAAAATATCCTTTCCAATAAAATATACAATTAACACATTCGATCTTCATTTGTCCGGATGTGGTCAGCTGCTAACAGCTTAAAGTGCCTCTTGCTCTGCAGTATTTGGTTTCTAAAGAAGAAACTGGTGCATAACGCTGATACGCCTTTTCCGCGAACGGGTGCATGATTGTAATACATTCCCCGGATGCGGATATACATACGAACATATGAAGAATGCGAGGAGCGATCGAAGCTTTATTTTTGGCCAATACCAGAGAAGAGCGTACCTATTAGGTACGATCGTAAATGCATCCCTGACGCAACACTGCCTCGTGCATCGAGTTCGTCAATGCAACAGCTTGGCACAGCTGCAGCAAATTTCTGCAACCAGCGTACCAGTTATTCTACTGATGCGAGTAACAGAACACAAAATGGAAACGTAGAAAATGTATTATATATGGATCAAAATTTTTTTGTTATCTTGTATAATGATGGAATACATCATCTGGACAGGTTTTTATCGTTTCAAAGTAATTACTTACTTTCGGGATCGATCTCTTTTTCCTTTTCAACAAGTTTTTTTTACCACGACATATTTCTCTTTCATTCGTTTTATTCTTTCTTTATCGAAATTCATTAAAAGACTCTCACTTCGAGTTTCGCAACTATCAATAAATGTGTTCACCAAAATTTCCATCTTTAATCGCGTTCATTAATGCAAAATAAGTGCATTCAACATGCAGAAGCAGAGTAGTTGCAACTAAAGTTGGCTGCACTGCTGCTGCCGCTGCACGAATTTGCCGCGTTTACGAACGTACCTAATAGAATAATTCTTTATTGCATAGCCTGCAGAACACTATGCTTAGTCTCCGCGTGGCGTATTCCCAATAAGCGACGACACGGGGCCTTAACAATTTAGAATTCCGTTAAAAGACAATGATACCATGATTTTAACCACCTACTTATTCTACAGATCTATTGGCCGAATTGTTCTTTTCGAATTTGTCGAAGGCAAATACATAATTTTGGGAAACCGTATCCGAATATTAGGTCGGACTTTAATGGAATAGAATCAACTGTAGTAAAAATATTTTATTTTGTATAAAAATGTATTAGTACTCCAGAATATTGTTGAGCTGAATCCGCTTATAAAAGATGGGACACAGAAGAAAAATCTAGACCACGTGTTCTCTGTCTAGTAACTGGAGGCTGGAGCATAGGCAGCTGGGCCACCTCCGTAAGGAGATGGGTTGGCATAGGCGGGGCTGTTGCTGGCAGCACTGGCGTAGCTATCGGCGGATGCAGGAGCATATGAAGGAGCTGGGCCATATGAAGGAGCTGGGCCATATGAAGGAGCTGGGCCATATGAAGGAGCTGGTTGGTACACGGGCTGCACTACAGGAGCGACTGGGGCGTCAATCTTCTTGCCTGGTTTGTATACTTTCACGTAGACGGGATTCAAGCTCAGTGGAGTGGGCACCTTGTTGATGACTTCCTGTTGGAAAATGACAGACGGCTTGATCTTGTAGATGACCGGAGCGGCCTTGACGACAGATGCGGGTCCGCTGCTGATGTGAGCTGGTGGAGATCCGGGCTGATTGACAATGATTGGGGGCAGGGGCCTAGTGGCAATGACTTGGTGGTTGTTCCTGCCCGAAGGGACCAAAAGCGAACGGAAAACTCCCTGATCCACGATATTGGGGGCAACTACGTTGATATTGCCCTGGCGAATATTGGAAGCCAAGTTGGATTCGGCCAACGATTCGGCGATTGTGTCGGAGTTCTTCAGGTTTTGGTAAGTGGGATTAGCATTCAGGGCGTGGAGTTGAGCTTGCATTTGACCCAACTTTAGAGACTCGGTGTGTGAGGGCTGTATTTCGGCGTTGGCCGTGATGGATCCAGCGGACTGGTGAGCACCACCGGCTGCAGCATTCACGAGCTCATCGAGTCCACTCGACCCAGCAGGTAAATACGAGGCAGGACCGCCCGGCGCAGAGCCATAACCAGCCACTAGCTATTAAATTTGAAAGAGAAAAAAAGGAAGGCCAGATGCAATCAGTTGTCGGATTGTTAGAAAAGTTCCATATTGAAGTCGCTGTTTCCTAATTCTTAATTATTTGCGATGAAAGAGATTGCGGTAACTCACCGGCACAGCAACGGCAAAGATCACAAGCAAGAAGCGTTGGTTCATGTTGAAGGTGATGCTGATGTTTTCGTGGGACTGCTCGCCGAAGAAGCACACAAATCTACTACTGACAGTCAGCCGGGTTTTTAAGCTTTTATATAGAAGTGCCATGCTATTAGGGTCGGTACGTGATTTCTCGGGGTACGCATTGTCGCTGGCCATTTTCCGAGTTATCCGAGATTATCTGTTATGCACGCCGCATCTGTGCTATTGCTGTTTATATCTTCTGTTCATTGCCGCTGGTAGATAATAATCAGCAATTTAACGCAGCAGCTCCGTTTCCGTCAACTTATTTGTATAATCGATTGTTATACATATATCGCTTGCAAAATGCACAAAGGCCCCAACCAACATTTCTGAAATTTTACAGGAGAAGCAAAAACATTTTAAAATTGCATAGCATGTACATAGAAAGGGCTTTTTTTGCTTAAGACTATTTTTTTGTGAGGAAGTGCATTTTAGTATAGGCTACCAGAAACTGCAAAAAACGTGCTTCGTGAAGAATGTTGGTTAAGGCCTTTGTGCATTTAGCCAGCGATATATGTATATCATGGAATCCAGGCACTCAATATGAATGTTTAATTTCCAAGTTCATAGTGAACTGTTTTAAAGTAATCTGCGAAAGAAGCTTTGTTTTCGAAGCGAACCTTCGTTGCGCGGGTCTTTTATATTGACGATTGTTTCTGGTAACAATGCCACGTGCTAATGAATTAGTTGCATGGAAACAAGGACGGCGAATTAAAACGGGCTTAATGAATTAGAAAGGCGGGGTAACCGATGTAGACCATGGCAAATCATAAATGTACATACATATATGTTCCTGATTGCTTTAATTTAATTGATTGGGGTTTTAACTGGCGGAGTACAAGCCATTGGGATAGGTGTACATTGATATTTAGACGGATCGAGTTTGATAGTCGCAAATTATATTCTAACCAGTCATGGAGCGAATCATTTATGGGATTTCAAAAATAAATTAACTATCGTTCGGTTATGAAAACATGAACTTTTATTTCATTTAACAGTAAAATTATTGACAGATGTTCGATCTTCTAGAGGTAGGGCAATTTGCTGGGCCGTGGCCAATGTTAAATTTCGCGAATGTTGACTGCGGAGCTAATGTATGGTTTTGTCTGGCGCATGAATCTGAAGTTTCCAAATCGTAATTTGAGTAGCAGAATCAGTTCGACAATTAAGCTTTTCTTTGAGTTTCTTACCTTTGCTCAAGATTATTTGACAAATTTTAACTTTTATTAAGCTTCTGTGAATAAGAAACTGCCATTTATGATTTTAGGAAACCAGTATTTTGGTACATTTTATTTGAGTTAAGCTTATAACTAAAGGTTCTATAACCCTTGATTGAATAAATCCTGGCTCGAACGGCTTATCCGGGTATAGTCCATTGTGTTGCCGTAAGACGTTGACGCCTTGCTCATGATATAGTCAAGACTATTTGGAGCTCCATTGTCGGACTTCTCACTCGTCATGGGGTCGGAGGAGCGATACGCGTCCTGAGAGCTGTATGGTGAAATGTCGTGGTAAGGTGGCGGACTATTGTAGTAACTAGGCAGTGGGAACTGTGATGTATACTGTGCCTGCTGAGAGAAGAGTGCATCTACGTTTTGGGCGTGTTCTGTATGGGAGTGCGGATCTGTATGTGTGTGGGTGTGTGTATTCGCGTCTGTGTTTCCGTTTGTATCTACTTCGTATCGATCCTCCTCCCCTTTGTATATTGGCTGGCTGTGATATATCACCGGTGGCATTTTGACTACCACCGGCGCATGATTGTCGTCCAACTGGTGTACTATCTTTTGTGTGTCCGGCAAATTGACCACCACCGAAGAGCCGAGCGCATCCGGTTTGCTGCCGCGTTTCATATTTCTGCTTTTCGTATATTTATGTGGCTGTGTTTGTGTGTATGTGTGTGTTGAAGAGTATTTGGAATTAGTGTAGTGTGATTTTGTGTTTGGTGTGTACTTGTTGGGATCCTGCTTTCCCGGGGCAAAATCAAAGTTGTAAAACTGATTGCGAAAATGCATGTTGCCCCCGTCAATCGCTATGACGCGCTCGTACGAGTCGTCTTTGTCGCTGCTTGTTTCATTTTTTGCCTTGGATCTCGCCAGCGTGTCGGACGTCACCTCTCTGGATGCTGCTGTTGAGTTCTTCCGATCTGCATGTTCTAATTTCGTTTCTGCGACGTCGTTCTGTGTCACTTCCGCCAGCTTATCTTCTTCCACTGGGTGTACTTTTGACCCGCTGTCGTGTTGCACATTGTATGCCGATCGATCTTCGGTCATATTGTAAATGCCATCGTAACGATCATTTCCGCCCACTTGCAAGTGCACAGCGTGTCGGAAGTCCTCGCCCAAATATTTTAGCCAGAAGGAGTCGTCCACCGCTCCCGTTGTGAAAATGCGTGTAGTTTGCCCTCCGCTGCGGCTGGCATCACCGCCAGCTGCGCCTTGCTGCTGCGCCACGTCGATCACTTCGTATTGCTGGTCGTCGCGGGCATGTGGGCTTTCAGTGCTGACATCTGTTGGTTGAGACTACTTGAGGGGTCAAAGTGGAAATCAGCACTTTTAGCTCGGCAGCACTCACCTGTCGCAGCAACAGAAATGCCAAAACTATGCTGAGCCGCCATACTCGCTGATGCATAGTCATGTCTGCTTTCTCATCCCAAAGAAAACCAATAAGTTTTCATTCAATGCAATCTCATCTTTTTAACTGACCAAAGTTGAAGGTAAGTTTTGGTTTAAATATCGCTGTTCGACTGCGTCTCCAGAAGCATTTGCATAAGAGCGCTGGCGCATGTACACCAGTGCTCGAACGACAGAACATCGGGAAAACGTGATTTATGTCCGAAATTCGTTCTGTTGCAGCTCTGCGCAACAGTGGAGGTATCTGTATATGAACTTTCTTTTTTCGCCGCGAACTGCTTACATCTTCCGAGAATTTCTTTTTGAAGACCTTCACAGAAATATGTTCGTGCATGGGATTTCAGACATTCGACGTCTGCGGTTGTGCACACGCATATCCGTAAGTACGATCGGTATTTCCACGTAGTTCAGCTGGAGAGCATTCGAGGTAAACCTTCGAAGAGCAGCTCCACGCAAATAAATTGGATAATTTTTTAACATGTTCAGGAGTCCAGCGACCGTCAAAAATGGGCTTCAGCTTTTTTTCATGCGTAACTAATCTCCAATGGATATATCAAGATAGAGTTGAGGAGAGCTAATGGGTTTCTCGTCATATGGTAATAGGGTATAATAACTTTGTGTAAAAATTGTAACGCATTGATGGAGCCGTCCTACGGATAGACATAAGTATATAGAAATGATCTGCATCATTTTCTGTTTTGATTTTCGTCCGTCCGTCTGTCTGTCTGTGCGCGCAGGAGAGAAAGAAGGAGTTGTCCGATTTGAACCAAATTTGGTATACAGTCACAGTGAACCTTAACTTAGCGTAAGTTCCGAAATTGGCCAAATCGGTTTAAGGAAACGCCCACAATGGTCCTGTAAAATGGCTTTAATTTGTTGAATTACTGATTTAAAGGAATGATATTTGGTATTTAAGGTAAGGTGTGGGCCCTCTACGTCGTACGAAAAATTGAGTGTGGTCCGAAAGCTATGTAGGCGGGAAATTTTTCTCAGAAAAATGGCTCTCAATTGAGTAATTACGAATATAAGTGGATGAAATTTTCTACACAAGGTCAGATATCCGCCTTATACGGCCTACGAAAAACTGGGCGTGGTCCGCCTATTATATAGGCGGTAAACTGAAAATCTTCATAACTTCCATAATATATCTACGAGAGCGCCCATATTCGGTCACCTATTGCTGGCAAGAATACTTTTAAATCCTCTAAAAATGGGTGTAAATTAAATATACCGATAATTTCTGTTGTACACCCGTCTAACAATTAATATTTGGCTTATATAGTTCTATTATAAATAGCTTGTAGTTTGTCAGAAATGGGCGCGGTCCGCCCACTATAAAAGCGAAAAATTTAATACGCCCACAATTTCATTTCTTGCACTTACACTTGGTGTAGGGTGTTACTCTTTCGGCGAAACTCGACTGATGCTTCCTTATGGCTTGGATTTCACTATCAATCGAAATTGGCTTGAGAGTGAATTAAAATTCTATGCAATCGATTTTGATTTTGATCGAAAGAGAATTTGGGGAAAAATGGAAAACCAATTAAAAGGATAGACGGGAAAGGAAAAGACCGTTGACCGGTCCGCGGCGACAATAAGGTTGAGGACCACTGTACTAAGGGACCAAAGTTCAGATCAGGGTCGACGCTTGTTCCTATTAGTAGATGATATATTTAGAAGCTCTCAATCAAAAAAAGTTCATAAATATTTTCCACTTGTAGAAATAATTTGTAGGTGCGTTTATTTAAAAATCTGGTGCTAATATACATATGTATATGTATATGAACATATGTATATAAGATACATATGCATGTTGAAAATCTAGAGGCGCTACTCGCTCGCAATAGCGCTTTGATGCGTAAATTCGCAAAATCATCAATAACAACCTCGGCTACAGCTAAAAGAGAAGAAAGAGAAAGAAAAACATAGTCAGAATTTTGAATGACGGGAGCATTATTTTATTACAAATAATTGTTAAGAGATAAATTACAAAGTAACTGAAAGTGACTCGAGTCGTGGGGCCAAGTTCAAATGTTATATGCTGTATCCATCACACGAGCTCACTATACTAACAACTTAATATTAGGTGCTCCATCGATCGGGCCAGGGAGTACATCAAGCACTACGGCGTTGGCAACTGTAAAAAATAACGGGAGAGCGGGCTGTATGGATTTCGGTATTGTGGGGTAGAGAAGGGCCTGTGGTGCTCCTCCTCGCTGAACCAGATGCGCAAACGGCCATCGATAAGCTTCTTAAGGAATTCCTTTGTTTGCTGCTCCTGCAAAGGTTCAGGATCGACTAGGGCGCCGCCGTAGTGCGAAGTGGCATCTATGAAGTCGGGATGCCGGTAAATAATAGCTTCAATGATTCGATCCAATTCGGCATTGGACACGTATTGCACTGGATATATGGGTGACGCACCCAGCAAGGAGTGGTCCCTCGCGTGTGAGCTTCTGCCCATATTGGGCACTTCCAGGTCGCCAGCGTATTGTAGGGGAGTGGAATCGCTGCCCGTCGGATCACGCACTGAGCTGGTTGTCGCGAGCAAACTCAAGCGACCATTTTGCTCCAAGTACTTGTGACCCAAATGGTCGTACCAGTAATGCGCCGTTGCCGGTGGCTGGGGCGCTGAATAGGCACTTTGTAATGCTGTTGACGGTAAAGCCCAAATTGGTTTAGTGGGAATTGGGGGCATCGATTGTGCGTTGCAAGCACTTTGTGTGCCAAGCAATTGTGCCGAAGAAATCGAGGGCGCTGACGCTGCTGATTTCGGCGCAATTGGTTGATTGTAAGTAGCTGCGTTACGCTTCGTATATGTGGCTGTGATTGAGTTTTGCATGGGGCTTTCTTCTTCATACATTTTCTCATTCTTTTCTTTATGTTCTTTATGTGTGTCAGACGTGGCCTCTTCAGTGTCATTTTCCGTGTTACTGACTGGGTCAAGCGTTTTCTGTGGGTCCTTATGTGGCCGGAAGTGGTCGCTGCTCTGTTGACATGCCGAGTTGCCAAAGTTGCATGGGCCTCGTTTGAAGTCCGGCTGCAGAGTTTCCGGCATGAATTGTATGATTTCGGGCAAGGTTAAATCCATCTGTTCTCGTTCCTTCTCCAGCAGGTCGTATTCGCCCTTGATGTCGCGCTTCACAATTCGAGGCCGTAGACGTAAAGAGTGCGCTTTTTTGAATTTCCTTTTCGATTTGTTTGACGGTGGATCGCTGATTTTCTGCATACCGAACAAGCCACTACCTTTGCTGTCGTATAAGTTTTTGTGATACATTTTTACGAATCGGCCGGGTCGATCCGCTTCTGCTTTGCGTGGCCGGAAAAACGCTCGCTGCAGATCGCGCTTGCGGCGTATGTTGTTGCCGCCGTTCATCGGAGGCGGGTGCCTCGGACGACGTGCTGTGGTGTAAGCAGCCTTGGGCGACAAGGCGTTTGTCATGTGACACTTACAATCCGGTCGGTTGCACTTACAGGTCGACATTTTGTTTAATACGTACCTATGAAGTGGTTTTGCCACATCGCATGCGGCACAACTGCAGCCATTTGGATGTGATGGCTGGGGCAAGTCATAATTACCATTCTCACAATCTTGAAAAAGTGAAAAGGAGCAGTTAGTTATTGCAGTACATAGGGCTTGGTTCTGCATTTCGCACTTACCACCCTTGTTCACGGTAATGCGGTCAACCTTTGTGTATAGATTCCATTTCGATTCCTTCTCCGGTTTGGGAGTGCGAGGCTCCTCCACCATAAAGTCGAAGCTGTACGACATCTTCGCCTTGCCCCTGGCTTGGATTGGCACATCGATTTGGTACCCATACTCCGCAGGCGTATACGGCTTAGGCTTGGGTAGTTTCGGTATGTTAATCTCATACTCGTGCTTTGTTGGGCATTCGCAGCCGTCGCTTCGATACACAACCTCGATTGGAATACAGTGGGCCAACGTAATCTAAGAATTTCGGGTTTGATGAATTATTTCTGTGTCGGCGGATGGAATATGTTGGTGGAGGTAGCGTATCCACTTCCAACTCAGCTCACCATGCACAAGCAGATCCCCAAGTTCCACGCTGCCACCATAGTCGACAATTGATCTCGTTGTCTGTCAAAAATGAGACGCACTGCCGCTGCCAGTGCAATAATCCCGCTTTATATTATGCGCGTTTTTTATTGCAGAGCCACTGGAACTTACTGTTTGTTTGTGTCTCGAGAATGAGAATGCACCACCATCAGAAGTGCCGCCGGCACATATCATCGATGACCTCTAAAATGTTTTCAAGCGTTCTTCAAATTTTCGCGTTTCGCACGTTATTTGCGTGTTGAAACGGGCGCATTTTGGTCGAATTCCACTGATTGCTTTCTCAATTCTCATTGCTGCGTTTCGTCTGTATCACGTGGATGTGTATGGAAATGGTAAATGCTTGTATTGTTAAACATTTCGCTCTTATGAAATATATATTATATATTTTCAAAATACCACTTAAAGAACAATATCGGTCAATAAGAATTTGGTTTTTGATATCCACTTGCTATCAGCCTTTGATACTGAGCTTGAAAAAAGGTTTGATAACAATTTAAAAAAAATGCGCTTCGTTATAAAACTTTAGTAGCATTATTTTTTGCTAGCCAACATGGTTCGATAGCAATTTGAGAACAATACTTGCTATTTGACTTGGAACAATAATGACTTCAAATATCCTCGATCTCAAAAGTGTGTATATTTTGATATATTTGGGCATTAACTCATGAAGCGCGAGTGTAAAATTTTTTTTTTATTCGTCAAACTACATTCATGTGGTTGAATTCGTAGTGTAATAAATACAATTGTCGTTCTTTCCACAAACAGCTCATCTTTTTTTAACAGTTTGGATATAATTTAATGGCTTCCTTTTATGACCGACTTGGTGTATTAATAATATTATATAAAAAAAAGTTTTTAAAAATAAGCTTTAATTCATTTAATGTACTAAAAAGTAGAAAATAAATTGTTTCGAAGTCACCAGTATCTTACTATCATAAAAGCTTGGGGCGCTCATGTGTTCAATATTTGTCAACCAGTTAGTACAATATGCATTTTATATAAATTATTTTTTGCAAATAGATTCTAGTAATGAAAGATATTTTGAATATGGATATTGAGCGCACAAGCTTTTATTGATAGTAAGATACTGGTGACTTCGAAACAATTTATTTTCTACTTTTTAGTACATTAAATGAATTAAAGCTTATTTTTAAAAATGTTTTTTTTTATATAATATTATTTTCTACTTTTTAGTCTCCCATAAATTCAAATTTAGAGCTCTGAAATCTTAAATCAAATCAAAATTCTCAAAGGAAAAAGAAGGCACCATTTCCATCAGCAATTGCATTCACTTCCTTCTGTTGGTCTTAACTGGTTCAATGCATCTCGATCGTATTCACGCTCACGTTTCAATTCGCGATTGAAACCGCCGTTCATTCCACGACATGGCGTTGGCATTCCTAACTTGATTACTGGTGCACATGAGGTAACACATATCTTCGAGCAAAAACAAAGCCTGATTATCTATCTCCTCATTAACCTCGAAATCGGGATTCCTTAACTGACCTGTGTTCGATTTGTCAGTCTTGTACCACAGTTCACATTGATTCGATGGGAAGCATGCATATTTGCATAATGACAGCATGTCCCAATGAGTATCAGATGTTTGAAAAGCGCCACGCCCCTTATCCTACGCCCATAAAATTTTTCCAGTGGGACGACACATCCCAGAGGCGACTGAATACGAAATTTCAATGCTGCACGACTTTTAGTTCTATATATACGATTTTGTTTGTATGGGCGGTGCCACGCCCACTTGTCCACTGCCCGTCTTATTTTCCCAGCAGAAGGATATGGATATGTAGTAAGTTCCTACCGAGTTTCATTGATGTGTGATGTGTAGTTCTAAAGTTATACACAAATATGGAGTTGATTAAAAAGTGCCACGCCCCTTATTCTACGCCCATAAAATTTTACCAGTGGGACGACACATCCAAGGGGCGACTGCATACGAAATTTCAATGCTGCACGACTTTTAGTTCCAAAGCTAATCGAGATCAATATAAAGCTTATACAAATTTTGTTTTATGGGCGGTGCCACGCCCTCTTGTCCAATCCGATATTGGTTAATTGATGTATTGTCTTGGTGTTTACGCATGTATGCAAAGTTTCAGATCTCTAGGTAGTCGGGAAGTGGGTGAAAAATTGATTACTAGATTTGACGACATACATACCGCTGGCATACCAACATACCTGAATGAAGTTACTATAAAGCTTATAAAATGAGGTCGAAATTATATTTTAATATTCTAATAGGTTGACCAACTGGGTATTGCAGATAGTATAAAAGAGAGACTCTGTAGTAAATTCTAAGATATGAATGTGTATTTTTTAAATTTTATTTTGCTTGTTTACTTTTCATACGAGCTGACTTGAAACTTAATTTAATAATAATATTGGGCAAATTAAACTGTCTGTGGTCGGTAATTACATAATGCTTAGGTAACGTAAAGTTATTCGTAGCACGCTTTGATGGGTTCTGGATGGATTTCTACATATTGTAGAATTAGAGAAATGTCGAGTACGAACTTAATTTCAAATTAAAAACACCATTTTTGATATTTGCCATTTATCTCTTATATCCGTAGATTGCGACTAGTAACAACCGCTGGCATATTTTGCAGGAGGGGCAGCATACTCGTATTGCTTGCGATAAGCTGAAATGCGACCTGGTCGGAAACCACAATCGACAGATAATCTGCCGTAGACAGGTTTGCTGCTCTCTTCCCCGTCGTCTATAAGGTCGGACGAAGACACTTGGCGGAACTTTGGATTCTTGAACTGCTCGGCGCGGTAGCCGAGTTGTCTGTAGGTGAAATGTGGTTGCTCGTCAGTGTCGTCGTTTTCAACTGCATCTTCTTCTTCCTCGGCGTCGATGGTTTCTTCTTCCTTGGGAACATATTGGTTGCGTCTCTTCAGCGTGATTACGTCGCTCTTCAGCTTAAACAGATCCTCTTCCGGCACATTAGAGAAATATATTTTTTTCAGGCCATCTAGCGGCTTTTGCACGAAGCCATATGCGAGCTTTGCTTCCGGCACTCCGATGGTCTTGCCTGCTTGAATGGCCAGGCTAACGCTTATGGGGTCGGCGGGCAAGGAGTCATCTACGGGTTTATCTGCGGGCACATAGTTCACTCTTGTAGGGGGCATAAAAAATGGCACCATTGAGAAATGTCTTCAGAGAACTTCTCTGAAATTACTTACAGTGACGTTGGGTAGGAATGCGCGCTATCATCATATGTGGCTTGACTGGTGCTGCTGCAGCCGCAGGAGGGTGTCTTATGCTGCACGGAAGTAAAAAATCAAAACAACAAACAAAAGAAGCAGAAACAAAGCAATGTTAGTTATCGTCTTGAAAAGCATTCCAAGAATCTGAGTAATAGCGGAATCGTGGCACACAAAAATGTTGACACCAAGTACACGTACTTGCTGATATGTTAACAATGATGCAAGTGATTGACTAATGAAATAGTGCTGCTGATTAATGTTGTTGTATCAATGAGGTTTATCAAATGGGTTGATGGTGATATACGAATTTGGCTGAGCTGGGTTAGAGGAGCGATTTGACGGAGCTAGTCACATTAGGTCGTGAATTGCGAATATTTGTTACTATCGCTGTTCTTCAATCTGTTCAAGCGCTGCTGCAGGCGACAAAGGCAGTTGTGTTTGGTCGTTATAGCCGCTTCGAGAATCTTGCGCTTGAGCAGATTGTGCAGAGACAGTAGGCACTCGAATGCGGCACGTACTTTGGGGCAAGGCTTGGGCAGCGAGGCGGGCTCGATCATCTGCTTGCTGCACCAGCAGTTGTCGCCAATAGGCGAGAGGCCGAGGTCGCTATTGCTGTCGTAGTACTTTGGTTTGGGTCGCACCACGCGCCGTTCGTTGCATGCCGCGCAATAGTCCGTTCCCTTCTCATTGCAGACACAGGCAGCTCGCACCTAACGAAAGTAAAAGGCACGCATCTTACTTAATCGGTCTGTCTCTGGCCTCAATTACTAGTTCTAATTTGGTTGAATTCTGAAGCCCAACTTACCTCCAGCGACAGCTGCAATATGAGGCAGCTCGAGAAGAGGCACGCCAAAAATTTGCTAGCCGTCATATTCAATATCTCGGATTAAACAAACAATGCACCCAGAAAGCGCCAACACTCAGTGAAAGTGATCTAACAGCACGACACGGCGGAACTTCTTTGCGAGACCGCAACAAAAAATCGACATTTTATATGAGAACGCTCCACGTCGGCCGTCGATGCTGGTTGATTTGCGCAGTGCAATGATTGCCAGTTTGATAAAACACTGCAAAGCTCAGCTGCACTTCTGCTTAAAAAGAGAAATCTCTTTTGTGTGGATTATGTGACTTTTTTGAGATTACCTTGAAGTGGAATGGGCAAATGGAAAGCGTCTGCAGCTTCGGAAACGGTGGAAACTACCCAAGCGATGAAAGGTTACCGGGGAAATGTGTTGTGTGCTTTCGCAGAACTTCGTAAAAGTGCAGTGCCGCGCTGGCACATATTCCTATGTGGTTGTACATAATCAGAAATAGAGCGGGCGATTTCATTGATAGACAAAAACTTTTGTTGGAAGTTTAAATTTGTTCTCTATAGAATGAACGAATTTCATGAAAGTGAGACATTTATTCGACATTTTTTTAATTTTTAAAGGTGTTTGGGTCGGCCCAAAAAAATATTTCTATATCGTACTATGGGGTATCGTTAGAAAAGGCTACGTCCATAGATTCCAAAATTTTTTTTTATTTTAGGTAAACGGGTTATAAACATATACTTAGCTCAAAATGTCAAAAAACTGATCTGTCGCCCTGACATAGGCAATCTGGAGATTATCTATATAATATTGCCAACTTTTACTATTCCCCATAAGTTCATTTTTACCTACAAGTGCTTTTCTATGAACGATTTAAGATTTTGTTCTGAAAATCAACAATATGTACTAAGTACATGTCGATTAAAAACTGCGTCGCTTTATAACAACGCATTTTGTCTAGAAATCTAAATTATGTATTGTTTTCGGAAATGTCTAAAGGATTCCATATTTCAAAAATTCTTATCATTTGTCAATTGAGTGCTAGTATGCTTTTAAGTTTTCGCACACATAATCGGTTAAGGTCGATTCCATTTAAATGACATACTTACTCATCGTGAAATGCCCCATTTAACGTTCCGTTACGTTTATGCGATCGTTATCGCATTGAGTGTACTTGTTGTGTCTCAAATTATGGAATAAAGAGGAAAACATACACTATGGCTAGGATTTTCAGATGGTGTACATCATTTCCTTCTTTTCAGTCAAAATGCAAAGTTTTCCCTCTTTTCCACGAAAGTTCTTTTTATTCTCCATTTTTATAATATTGAAGAAGTGTTCATTAATATTTCATGCAGTCTTCCCAAATACATATGCAGTTTCCATGTTCCAAATTTTTACCTTTTTTTTCCCGATTGATATTTGGCGACTTTTCTCTTTTTTCTTTCAAGAACAAAATGTCCTGTTTTTGTAGTTTTCGATCTAGTTACCCAAACTATAACCGACTGCATGAAATATTTAAAAATGCAAAGCTATTTGAGTACGTTAAGATTCCAGAGTTTGCGAATAGCAAATGAATAAAGCCCGTGAACGAGGTTTAGGCCTAGCTTTCTCGCATTAATAATAAAAAAAATTAAAAAATATGTACTGCTAGTCTAATCATTTCATTTGGTTTGAAAAAAAGCCTATTCAATACAAATTATGTGGTTAAAGTATGTTCCTAATCTATCAAATTTTCTCACTTCCCTTCTCTATAGGAAGATAGTTCTTCTTTTCGTAAACAGAATTTCAATCAGTGACAAAGTGGAGATAGATTCTCGCTCCTAAAATAGTAAAAAGGGCAACTTTTTGAATAAAACAAAGATCTTCGGTTTCGTCTTGCCGTTCGTCCATTTCAAGTGCAACAGTTTTTAAAATTTTATTTACGGAGTCCAAATCAAGTTTTTTGCCATTTTCATCAAAATTAACCGGAACGAAGTGGATTGCATTGCAAATATTACTACGTGTCCATCGCGAGACTAACACGTTGTAATATTTGAACAGTACTATTCATAAAACAAAGGTGTCGTAGTAGTCGACGTCATGTCCGGAGATGAAGGAGACATCTTGCAGAATATTGATGAGCTTCAGTGTAGACTGCATTGGCTCTACACGTGGCGTCTGTAGCAATTTTTCGTGAACGTTTAGGTCAAGCAAGTCGACCATGTTGTTATTCAGATCGGATTCGAACTCATGTGAGGCGAGTATACCGGGCGAGTAGCTGATCACGGCCACCGAGTAACGCGTCTCTTCGGCGGCCATAGAACGGAAATACATGTCGCGTGCCTTTTTGCACGAGCATGCCAATGTGTTGTACAAGAACGGCTTCACCAACAGGCTCGACGTTATATTAACAATTAACTTTTGCACACCCACAGCATGGTGAGCTTGCAGGAATGCTTGATTGAGCGCTAGCGGCGCGTAGAGATTTTGCTCAATATACGCCTGCCATGAGGGTGCGTCCTGTGGCTCCATCAGCTTTCTCGTAGCTCCAGTGCCCTCGTTGTGCAGAATGAAAGCCAACTCAAAGCAGCACTTGGAAGCTTCGAAAGGCGCCAGCGCCGTCGCGAGCATATCACTGTACATGCGGACATCCGCGGGCTGCGAGTCAGCAATGGCACAGCAAACCACCTCCACACCGTTGCCAAGGTATTGTATTTCCTTCTTGGCTGCCTGCAAGTCTTCTTCGGTGGATCCGATAACTACAGCGACGGAGCCGGGCTTAAGGCGACCACACATTTCGACGCCCATGATGCGTCCCAAGACGTTGGAAACTCCGCTCAGGACGAAAAGGGAACGCTTGTTCAAATCAATTCTTTTCGAAGCCATAATAAAAATTTATATCGTTTTATATTTCTTAGTGTGAAATACTGGTGCAGTCACAGGATTGTAGTAATGCAGGATTTTTTCTAACTTTTAATTAAATATCGTACACGACTCGGTTCGAATATGTTTTTCCACTTGCGATTGTACGACTGTACTGATCATTTGCTTTTCAATTCCTCACACAAGTCAACTTTTTCGTCCATTCGTACACACTTTCGAGCTCGATTATAAAATCAAAGAGACGGACAGACAGGCAGATAAGCGGAAAGATGCTGTGTCCAAGCGGACTCAGCTCGTTGTCGCGAAATGTTTACAGTAGGCGCATATGCACTGCCGGCACATACACATATGGAAAAATCGTGTGGGCATTAACTTCAAGCAAGCTGATTAGATTCTGCGTCGATTGAGCTTGAACTGGAATAATGGACCTTCGAGTTTATATTTTCGATTAACTTCAAACTAACAAACGCACCGAAAGACTTAGTAATGATTATATATGTACATTCTCCCAAATCAATCGTGCATATATGTACATACATATATGTACTTATGCAATACGCATTCCAAAGTACTTCCATTTGCCTTTTTACAATAATATTTGAATTCGCGAATACTGATGTTTCCTATGGATGTATATACATATGTACATATATTCGATGCATTTCTACTATAGACTTATCGATACATGCGCGTATGTAGGAGGGGGATAGGGCAGCCACTTGCCAACTGCTCCAAAATCGTAAATATGTACCAATTAAATGTGCAGTTCAACCTATAAGAATTTTGCTTCTTTTTTTAAGTTTGCTTATAAGGCCGTACCAACATCTTGCGGGTTTCACGCACGAGTTGTCTCCTAGCAACCATACTTTGATCGCGCCTTCTCCAGTATCTAGTTCCAAGCTTTATTTTATAAAAATAAAAATATTGACAAAATATTTTAATATATTTTCCAATCCAATTCCCTCGTATAATGCTAGATGCCGGATTATCAATTTGAAATCTTTTTACAGTAAAAGAACGGGATCTTATGATAACAATGAAACAATTCACTACTACAATTGGTACGCTAGATCAGTCAGTGACCTAATGGGATTGGAATTTTCAGCTTGCAGTGCGGTGCAGTTGTGGAATTAGAACGTTTTTAAATGGGGCCCCTAGCAAACAAATATGTGTATCGATAACTCGCTCTCGGTTTTGTTGCCGAGTCAGCACTTTGAGAGCGATTAAACATAGTACTTATCCGTTTTACCGTTTACATCTGCTTTGGTACATGCAATGAATAACAGCAATGAATTCTTTTATTTTTAATGCTATTGTCCTTACTTTAGTATTTAAAAGAAGTCCGATGCAGTTAAGCGCTTCGAAGGTATTTTTAGCAGGTCATCGGTCAGCGTGGACTTACCACTGCTAATCTGCTTGGGTGTCGTGGCAGGCGTTAATGTAGTGTTAGAAGCGAGAGCGACAGCTGCAAGCGTCTTCGGTGCCCTTAACGTTCTCACAGCCACAGAAGATTTGCTAGACATTGGTTTTTTTGTAGCTGTTCGTAGTGGTGAGGGGGTCATCAATGGAGTTCGCAGGCCCAACTTTGATGTGGCCAGATGACGCGCTGCTGGTGACATGGATGACAAGCGCTCCATATTGGAGCGCATGTAAGGCGAGCTCATGTTCTTACGTGCCGTGTTTATTGCTCGTTGCTTCTGCGCGCGCATCTTTTCACCTACCTTCTCTGCAAGTGCTAAGGCGATGGTTTCACGGCGAGAACTTTCATTTATTTTAAATGAGGGTCCTGCACTAGAACGTACCGGGGTGTCAGAACCATCCAGACGGAAGGGTGTGCCCTCAATTTCACCCCAGGTCATTAGTGGGGAAAACGCTTCTCCTGGCCGCGGTGAGGGTGTTTTGACCAGGTCAAAGCCGCGTATTTGAGGTGCTGCCGATGTGTTAACACCTATAATGTTGCCATCGACACCAACTTTTTCACTCAAGGCTTGAAATTGGTTTTTTGCTATTTCTGATACGGTCTTCTGGCTGTTTGCTTCATCAAAGGGGTTTATGTTAAGACGTGTGGCATGGTGCTCTATGGTTTGCTTGCGATTAGCCGCCTCGATACGTTCCTCTTCCGTCAGCTGTACTCCGTCGGGAATGTACATAATGGAGTTCATGTTTTTATACGTCCACGTTTCTATCTGAATAGGAATAATGAATCGTGATTGAATTTTACAATTTTGTTTTATAGTCATCTATACTTTTCTCAAGGGATCAGGCTCATCGAATTGTTGCTCAATGGAGGGTAGGGTGAGTGCACATGCTTGTCTTTCTGTTGACAGTTGCTCTTCACTATAAAGAACTGCAAACTTTTGCCGCAGCTTTTGATCAGCTGCATCGATAATCTCCTGGAAGCTGTAGTTGTCTTCACTGGTGTATTTCTGAAGAAATGAGTCAAGCGAGTGCTTGTGTGAAAGCCCTTTTTGAGGTCCTCCTTCCGCAGATGACATTTCTGAAGCAGTCGATGACACGGACTTGGGCGTACCAGCAACATCTGTCTCGCACTTGGTCGCCTCGTATGATGTGCTACCATGTAGGGCATGTAGGGCGGTATCGCTTCTTGGAGTTTCAAATGTAGCTGGAGTCATCGCTGAATAGATGCCAAGCAATGTACATATGTAAAAAATCAGCTATACACAATCGGTAATGACTCACATCTGCTGCGGTCTCTTGGTGTTCGCCCGCTGCTGTACTTTGCCCGTATTACCTCCATTTGAGCATAATCCTTTCGCTCCATAGCGTCCAAGTAATCATTTTGTGCGCGCAGTTTGTGTAAATCGGGAAAAAAGTCGCGTTGTATAATTTTAGAAATTTCCTGCAAACAATAAGGGTTTTGTCTTCTTATTTCTTATCGTCTTATATGTACATACATACATAGGCATTGCTTTGCCTTACCTCAATGTATTTTTCTTCGGTTAATATTTTAGGCTTTGGTTTTTTTCGCGCAGCAGGTTCCTTAAAAATCGCTACCACTAGGTCTTGCCGCTTTAAATTTTCCACTGCTTGGCTACCAGGTGTTGGAGTTTCAGACATGGTTCCTTTTCAATTGCCAAGATTCTTCACAACAAAGATATGTGTGAAAATAATTTGCTTACTACCTTTTTTAAACTGCTTGATCTTTTGCTATAAATTTTACTTCTTGGCACTTCTATTTCGTCTTTAAAATAATAATTTAGCCGAAACGAAACAGCTGCTGGTAAATACAGGGTGTTCCATGGAAGCAATTTCGTCATTACGTTGTGTCGAATCACTTAAAATTATTTACGTCATCGAGAAATCGTTTAATTCTTAAGCGCCAATCAATCACCGCGTATCTTATTTACGCGGAATTAATCGTAACGGCAAAATTTGGGCCGTTCAGTGAAAATCGTATCGCAGCTGTGGCTCTTTTGCAGGTTTCTGTCTTGGTTATTGCTGCCGTGCTGCCATATAGTTTCGTGCACAAAGTAAGCACGCTGTTCATTTTGCTTGTGAGGTTAAATTTTACATTCTTTATAAAATCTATGACACAGAATTATCAAAATTTTTAGATATATTTATTGTGGTCTACTTTTAAGAATTTATAATAGCAATAATAATCCGGTTTTAGTTCTAAATTAAAATCGAAGAGCAGTGGCAGCACTGTTTTTAGTACAAAGCAATGTCATTCTCTCATCCTCTCTGAGCATCAGAGCAGACGTAAACGTGTGAGAAAAACCAATTTGGGTTATAATTTCTGCGTTACGCTCCGAATAAATACGCGATGAGCGAACGCATGTATGAGCTCGGGTAGGGTAGGTTTTGTCTGCGATCCGATGAAATACGATACGCGGTGACTGATTGGCGCTTTAAGCTTTAAACACAATCAAAACGCGAGGCGGATTTTACGCGGCGAACAATGGCGGCTTGACGGCAGTCGTCGTGGAATTTCGCCCAGTGAAACAGAATCAGAGCGAAATTCGCATCAGTTGATTCGGAAAAAATCATCCCCACAACAAGCACAGAATTTAAAAAAACCACGGAAACCACGAATTGACGAATTTTCCGAGTTGTAAAACTATAAAAATAGTTTCCGCACAAAACTTTACAATTTCCTTACTTCAATTTATTTATTTTTCACCACTGACATCTGAGGCGGCAGCGACAAAATTAGAATTTGTTCTATCGCGAGGCGAATCGTCGAGAGGCGAATCGTCGAGAGGCGAACTACGCTAGCGTCGTCATTGTGGGCAATCACATGCACTGCTGTGTGTTTTAATTTTGACAGCGCGCGTTCGCCGCGTAGAATTCGCCTCGCGATTTGATTGTGTTTAAAGCTTTATTAGAGATGAGCAATGTTGCCATATTCACAGTTTTAACTGTAAATTACAGTTTTTTAGACGAGCTTACAGTTTTTGAAATAAGCTCTTAGTATAAGTTGCAGTAACGCTGTGATTACATTGCAGCTTGTCATTGATGACCGTCATTTCACAAAAATCTTTTCGTTTGAAGATGACAGTTTTTTTGGGGAATTTACAGTTTATTGAAAAAAAAATCTGGCAACATTGGGTATGAGAAAACGCAGTGATTATTTATGTTACGTTCACACTACGCCTTATTTGGATTTAAAAAGAATAATACTTGGTATTCAAGTTACGGGGTCGGTCGGTCACACGAACAAATTGTGAAAGGAAAATCTCCATAACTTCCATAATATACATACATACATATGTAAATACCAGAGCGTCCATACTTGGTAACGTCAATATTCAAACTGGGACCGTTAAATTACATATACCGATAATATCTGTCGTAAATCCACCTGAGTATCAATATTTTTCATATATAGTCCTATTAGGTATAACTTGTAGTTAGTTATAAATTGACGTGGTCCGCTCATTATGTACATATGTATGTATGTAGGCGGTGAATTTAATGTACCCACAATTTAATTTCTTTCAGTGGATTATCGCCCCACTCGGTTACTTGGTGTACAGTATTACTCACATTAGTCATTTGACCAATCGAGTACTTGGTTGCAATATTTTTAAGTACTTAGAAGCCAGAAACTGTATTTTTTTGCATAGCTTAATTTATACACAAACGCCTGATTACTTATTTAATACGCTACAGTTTTGTAGATTAGCTACAAATTTAAACCTCATAATCCCTGCACATAACTTTTTAAACTCCGACAGACTCTTTTTTTGCGAACGTCATCAGATTGTGGAACTCACTTTCTCTAAAAATAAAAAGTAACCACAACTTTAAGTATGATATTTTCCAACATTTCTCTTGAATGTATCTTACTACTATCTTCTTCTATCCTTAAAGTTTGAGGTAAATTTAAAAAATATAAATCCATACGTTATCGCATGAATTAGCAAACAAATATTCCAATGTGAATTTTTCCATGGGTATTAGGGAATACTTCAATTTCTCGAAATTTGTACTATGTACTGTGTTTAAGCACTGCATGTTTGGGTTTGTTTAAAATGTATCCATTAAGACTGGTATCCAGCTCTTAGAAAGCAAAAACTGCATATAATAGATTGGCCAACAGTATCTAGGCCCAGTGGTTTTTGCGAAACGGAAGATCTTTAACAACTCCATTTCCTTCAGCTTATTATACCTATGAATAGGTTCTTCCATATCCTGAAAACGGGAAGAAAGCCTGAGCTGGACACTCTTTTAAAATGTGGCCCGACGTCTCGTCGTCTTGTCGTAATTCACATATGGCTGAATCCCTCACAGTCCCTCTAGTGTGAGAGAATCAATTTATATGTATGAACCCTGTGGCAAGCCCAACCATTGTTCTTAAGTGACTTTTATTGTATGTATGTATAGTCTTTTATTGCAGAGTTTTGTATTGCTGCGCTGCAGCCGACGTCTGCCTTCCATCAAGGTGATCTTCGTTTCGGCGCTGGCTAAGCATTTGCTTTTAATGGCTGCTTGATTATCTGAGCAAATGTAGAATTTCCTTCCTCTTCGCTTTCTCTTCATACGCTTACGCGATATCGCTTCCACAATCGCAAATATATCTACACGAAAGACAGAAATAAAGCTGTAACAGAGATATCTGCAGTTTCGGCTTCTCTGAAGACACTCAAACTCCAGCGAGCGAGCTCACCAAGGACCCGTCAGTATAGAGAAGATCGCATCTGGTGTAAAGCCAGTTTAACGTTTGTCGTTCCACGTGTCGTTCGTGGTTTCTATTACCCGTCCTATCTTCTAGGGTAGGCCATCCAGAAGTTGCTTTTCCATTGATCTCGTTCCTGAGCTGAACACGATTTTCCTGTCAAACATCACACATATGCCATGCGCTGCTTTAAGTATCGGTTTCGCAAGGTGGTGCAGGGGAGGAAGAGAAAGTAGTGCTTCTATTGGGGCTATGGGGATTTCTCTGACCCCCAGGTTACTAGTAGCTTTCACTATCTTGAACTTGTTATATTTTCTATAGGACAGCATAGGATCAAGCTGGAACCTAAGATATTTGACCATATCGAGCAGTTATAGTTTAGTCCGAAGAGGATACGGCCACCTGACTGCAGGTACCTTCCTCCTGGTCATGAACATCAACCTTTTTTGTTAAAGATTTCGACTGACACCATAAGTGAATTGACGAGGTGATTCCACAAAGTGGTCGATAGCACCCCTTCTTGCGCAAATCCTCTATTGTTATGATCGCCATTATTGATCCCCTGATAAAGTCATAAACTAAAACAATAATGTTCTGGCGGTAACCAGTTCTAGTGGTTAACCTTTTATTTGTATCTTTTTGCGTTTTCATAACATCGAAATTAATCATCCGAAAATGTAATGGGGCTATATTTTATTTTTAGAATATTTAATTTTATCAAATTCCGCCCTCCTCTTTTTATGCCAATACCATACATCATTTAAAACGTCCGTTTTCGTCTTGCTCCTAGCTTACAACAAACGTTCCGCGCGACACCATTCCGTCTAGATCGATCGGAAATTGAGCAACTAATTCAAATTCAAGCAGAACCGAAATTCATAATTCACATTCTGGCCGGCATCCCTCTCCGCCTTCCTTTGAAACTATTCTGCTGCTAAGTAAACAGCGATGAAGGAAGTAAAAAAACATAAAAACCGGTGGCACTTTTGCCGTGATGTTTACGGTCGCCATTCGGCATCCTCTGCTGTGCTTCTGCCTCCGTTTCCGTCGTCCTGAGCAAGTGATGAAATGCTCGGAAATTAATGCCGCCGATGACATCGTCACTGTCTATTGGTGCTGTTTGTTTGCAGCGGCACAAAACAATAAAAGCACTTCTCACTGCCGATTCCGGAGTTGCTCGGCGGCCGCAGAGCGCGCATCTGCTTAAAATAGCACAATTGAAGAACAAATTTTTGAAATGTTCACGCAACATAAAAGGGACACCAGAATCAGAAATTATGGGAAATGGGAATATTATTGCCGACTGTTAAAAGATTTGTGTGCGTACTACACTCCACACGAGTTGGCGGCTCTGCTCTACTCCGGAGCGTGCTTTCTATGTTGCGCCAATATGTTGGCTGTCTTGATGGCATGCAGCAACGACAACAGCAAACGCTGCAAATGCGCTTCGCCATTGAGCCATTAGCGCGAGGGTCGTAGTCAGGAGGTAAACTCAGGGGAACCGCCCCGCTCATCGACATTTTTTCAAGACACCAACAACCTCATTGTAGAACATCTTATGAGTTATGTACATACATTAAATGAAAACAAGATTCGGCGCACAATTCATTTCATATAGTACATATGCACATACGTTTGTTAAAAAGAGCATGCTAAATATTGTGAAATATTTGAATTATATACTCTTTTAAATTGGAGATAAGCTTTGCGTGCAGAATCGAAGCGAATAGAATCACATTTGTGTTAAAAAGCTTATTAGTCTACCCAAATATATATAAAATTGTTGCAAATACCATTGCTGTCTGATATGCTCTTAGAAGGAATATATTTTCTTATAGAAAATTTTAATTAAATTGCAAATATATTACGCGATGCTAAAATCCGAATCTGAAGCGCTAATTAACACCCTCAAATTAACTGAAAATATCCGAACTACGCCAGTCGCAAAACAATTGAAATTTTTGAAATTTGTTGTGCAGTTTAATTGGCATAAGCTGGAAAAATAATCACTTGATTTCGGTGCCCACACCCCAAATAATTTTCCTGGCACGACCCTGGATAATGTTATTGCTCATTTCTCAAAACCATATTTCTTTCTGCATGTTAGAATTTCATTTGCATGCATACGTGTATTCTTAATTCCCACGCAAAAGCAAAAAAGGCTCCAATAATGCTCTTTTTTAATAAAACATTTATATTTTATGAACAATTCTTCTTCTTTATTAGTCAATAACAACGCGTTACCGGGCTACGACCTGACGTAGGGCGGCTTCCTTCCAGTTGGAAATGCCTAGCGTTGCCAGTGTCTCTTCTTCTTGCTGATTCCATCGGAGGCACAGCCTCCCGCATCGTCTCCGTCATCCATCTGCCGCCTCAAATACCTTCTTCGCTGGAGCTCCTTCAGTCATACGCACGACATGACCCAGCCAGTGAGGCCTATTTATGATGATGAGGCTTACTATGTCAATGTCGGCGTATAGCTCGGACAGTTCGCGGTTCATCCGGATATGGTAGTAGTCACCAACGCGGATCGGGCCGAAGATTTTTCGCAGAAATCTTCTTTCGAACACTCCACAAGAGCTTGCATCAGTATGTTAAATTACTCATAAAAAGCATTTGTTTTGTAAGGCAAGAGAGGAATTCTCTTCTCAATCGCTTACCGAGTCCATAGCATCTTCGGAAGACCTCTTAGTCCGATATCCTTGAATTTTTGAAGGTTTTTTTCCCCTGTTCTCTATGTCTTTTCTTAATTCCAGGAATTGTTTGTAGGGCATTTAGTTAAACACATCTTCCCTAGAATTCGTGCTTTCCTGGTGACAATTGTCGGGCCCGGGAATGGGCATACAATGCAACCATTTACAACCAAAAATTATTGTTTATTTCCACAATATCCTATGGTAACCGACATAACCATTTCCTGTTGTTCATTATGTCATTCATTTCTTTCCCCGCACATTAACATATGTACATACATTATATTATAATCCTTTCCAAACCAACCAAGTGCTTTGTTGTATAGGGGCATACCCTGAGTATTGGTTTAAATAAAAAAATCCTTTGAGATTTCTCCATCGTAGGCCAAATAAACCACGTTGGCAGATTGAGGAATTTTTTGCATGCTTGTCTGCTAAAAACAAATAAATAATTGGCTCAACAGCCCGTGTGGGCTTAGACCTACTTTTTTGCATTAGCTTGTGTGTGCTCGTACTATTTAGCACAAGATAACGGGACCTACTAACTTATTCTGCGGCCGGGTCCGAACGGCAACCTTCTCTGGTATGCCAACATTACTCACTTACATGCTTAGTTATAAACCGTACCTGTTTCTGGAGTAGCTCATGTTTCGCCTGTAGCACGCCTCTTCATTTCCGCGTTATGTTTTTTCTTTTTGTTAAATTGAAATAGGTCGGCCAGATTCTTATCCGGGAATCTCCAGCTTCAGAAATTGAGCACATATTGTCTGATACGCGCGACGCCATGACCGCAAAACGTTAAAAAATTATAACATAAGGAAACAAGAGAGACTTTAAACGAATCGCAACAAAATACTCCAACACCCACACACGCGCAATATTACTCATGAATGTCACAAGATCATGGAACCACAGTGAAAGGGGTGTTACACATCACTGGACCCCATCAAAGATCGCAGAGCCACTTGAACTTGAAACAGAAATAAACCCACGAACGGTCGACCCGACGGAAGTCTCAAGTGGCAGAGAAAGGGACACAAACACGCGAAGCGAGCGAGTGTGCGTGTGTGCGTAAGTACTTGAGTCCAAGAAACAAATTAGGAACTTACGAGTAGATATGCACCACGCACTATCAATTCAGATTGTAATCTGCAACGGGACACCTCATCGGCACTTCCAGCTTGCAGCTCCGTCGGTTCCTCATATACCGTGCCCAGGGCTCTGAATTTGTGTGTTTGGTTATGAGCGTATGTGGAGCAATCTGCCTACCTACCGCATGCAGTCGGTCCTGTGTGCTCAGCCGGTTGTGGCAGTTAAGCCGAGACGCGCGCCACAGGGAGTCGTCAAGGGCGTCGGGTTGTGTGTAAATTCGACACTGGAGCTATTTCGCGTGTGACAAATGGCTAGGTAAAGTAAACAAATCTGTTTACACTCGAACTGAAATTTATGGGCATATTCTGTTTTGGTTTCTGCTTGTATGCGCTACATACGTCAGTGGACACGTGAGTTTTTTGGCAGGCGTTGTAGCATCTCAAAGGGAGTTGCGTAGCATGATAAGGGACAGAAAATTAAATGTTTTTCAATATCCCAGGAGCTAATCAAATCCAGCAGAAGTGCTCATATCATGACTATACTCGCAATAACTTTTGTTTTCTGTGTGTGTATACATTTTTTCTAAATTATTGAAATCCGTATGTTGATATAATGCTGTCTTTATTCTACAGCTAATTCTACTTAAAATAGAACGTGCCCACAGTTATAATAAAATTAATAATTACCTTTATTGAGTGCATCTCACTTGTATCTGGCAGCGCTGGATATTCCAAAGGCAGTAGCTTTGGCCGTGCAATAATCAGTGCTATCAGCCTTTAGAAAATATTTTATGACAACTGCGAGTGTAGCGTATGGTAGTCGTTGGTATGACCGATTAAAGTTTCGAAATGTGTATTTTGGGAGGACTCTAAAGACAAATTTGTAATATCGCTTTAGAAGCAGTAAAGGAAATGAACGCCATAAATAATAATACATACAGTGGAATGAAAAACTCATCGGTGTTCACTGTTTTTCAGTTGCGAACTTTGAAGCCAGCGAGGGAAAGATAAAAATTCATAAAAAGAAGGCAGTTTTCCGATCTTAGATTGATTCATACATACGAGAGCTCGGGATTACAAATTGTACGTTGGTGAATCTCATCTTGCTTTCTAATATTTATAATTAATGAGAAAGAAGTTTTCACAATCCCGAAATTCGGTTATGTCTTTAATTTTGCCATATATGCAATAGATTTTGCTCTAGGAAACTAGTGACTGCGTTGCATTTGCAAATCAGTAGCCCAACTCACAATCTTGTGCAAATGGTCTTGAATTTTTGCAATTGTAAATTTTGTAGTATATTTTGATTTTACACTAACAAAATATACAGAGATGCAGTTGCAAAACTTTTGCAAAAATACAACACCTAATACCCGTAGTATATTTACTATGCGTATATAGTATATTTGACAGCAGATACAAAAAATTAAGACATAAACGCAAAATCAGCAAAAATGGAAATAAAAGAAATAAAACGACGCATAAAAAGAAAAAGGCCAAACAAAAAGTTGTCTGAGAATGATTTTAAAGCAAAAAGCCAAAAATTCAACGTGATGAATACAAAAGCAATTTATTTTAAGTTGTGCAGTTTGGGGAGGAGTTGGCGATGTGTAGTTCTTCTAGCAACAGACTGCAACTATGTGTTTCCAGCAAACAACGATTAGATTAATATAGATGTTTAGTTGATATTTGACATGGTGTACGTAGATTTTTGTCCGACACTGTGTGTATAGTTTGAAATATGAATAATGATGTGAATACATTTTGAGCTTTTCCACTCCGATTTGATTTAACTAATGATTATTCTGTCATTTATACGACTGTCACTCACGCGGGCATGGTAGCAGCGAGTATCTGTCTGCTTGTTGCAATTTGAATCCCACCTTCGCGTTTCCATCTCTGTCCCTATTTTTTTGCTTGATCTGTGTGTCATCAAAATTATTGTTTTTGCTCCGCTTTTAAAAGTGGAAAATGAGCCTGTAATTTCCCCTATCGTTATCTAAAATACACAACTACATACTTTCAAGCTAAACTGTATGTCGTCTTCATAGGTTGAAGCCGATAATATTACCGATAAGCGGCAACAAAATAATACATAACCTCTTTTATCCATTGAATGTATGAATATTTATTCAAACTTACAGATCGTACAACAAATTGTTGGCAGACAGATTCAAAATATTAAACGTTAACAATGCAAGGTGAAAAGTGGTTGTGGAAAATTTGGATACTCCAAGGCCCGTTTTCCCAGTGAATACTTAACCCTTTATAACTCCATGCGACAGAATTGCTACAAACCCAATGTTTGTTTGTGTGTATGCTCGGTAAAAGTATGTATGTCAAGTTTTATATATTCTGTGGAAAAATTCTAAAAGTTTTTTTAACAAAGAATTTTAAATCTATTAAATCAATAGTATTTTCTTAATGAAATGTTTTTATTGCAAGACTAAACAAATTAAATTTTAAAGAAGAAGAGTTCCATCAAATCATACTTAAGGGGAGTTTTTCTTAACAGTGGATTGCCAAAAGAAGCATTTTTGACTGTAGTATACAAGATTTAAAAGATGTTTTTTAAGGAATAGTTTTTGTAATTTTGCTTTATAAAGGTATTAAATATTTTTAAATTTTATGATTTATAATACGTCTCTGAAATTGTGTGCTTTATTGTTGCTCATCCTCGGTCTCTACGTGCAATTTTTCAGTGCAAGAAATTCAGTTCAATGCTAATTATATCCATCGTAAACTTAAGTTTTGACTGGGCTTAACTTTCCTATTTTCGATACATACTTTTCACCATTTATTGTTAGTATTAATTTGCTAGGGAGTATTTTACATTAATAACTTTTGATTAATTACAAAAAGTTGCCCCACCCATAACTAAATTAAATATTAATAATTGTTACTTGTAGTTGAATACTTTCATCGCTTGAATTGAGCTATATGTTTAGCGAGACGACATTTACCTCGGTACCAAGTCGATGTAGCCATTTGGCCGCATCATCTGTGGATGCGGAGCGCTGTAGAAAGATTGATAACAGCTCATGCCGTATGGATCTGCCGCAGCTGGCATGGAAGAGGGTCCTCCGACTGTGTTGGCAGTGGCTGTGCCAGCCTGTCGCATGTGTCCTGAGATCTTGAGCTTGTCGTACGGGTTGCTATTGCCATATCCGGTGTGCGAGCGGTAGTGGTGATTGTGATGGTAAATGGCGCCAAAGTTACTACTCTCCGTTACGTACGGTTGGCCGATGGTCGAGTAAATGTTTGCGGATGTCTGCGCCATTCCGACTTGCACCTGGGTGCTGAGGTTCAGGTTCAAGTGCGAATGGTGAGTGTATTGAGGTGTTCCTGTGTTGCTGTGCACGGCAGTAGCGTGCGAGTATGGGGAGCTGGTGTTATGCATGTCGTCTGCCTTAAGTAATAGGTCTGGATGCACCCCAGCGGACAGGCTGCGGTCACCATTATTGGGCAGGGTTCCGCTTGGCAGGCACTGGTGATAGCCCAACAGCTCAGGAGAAGTGCTGTCCGTTGACGGCGTCGAGGTTGGGTTAATAATATTTGACGCTGCAGGCGGTACCGACGCTCCCGAGTGCGCGTGTGAGATGAGAGAACCTCCTGAATGGTTTTCTATTTCGGCGACTGCTTCGTTCGATTGCGTCCAAAAAGTTAAATAGGAAATCAATTTGTTAATTGTCTAGACTGAAAGATTTGTTACATTTTAATTGATGTACTGCACCTAAAGCCCCATTTCTGCTTGTAGCTTTCAGTTGGTGCTGGCTGGCGTGCTGCTTCATTCTCGCTTGACTCTCCTGACTCATTTGCGACATTCCTAGGCTACCGCCAGCGCTGAATTACAAAATAAAAAATTTCAACAAGATTTACTTAGAGAAGCTGCGTCTGTCTTACAAATGCATTTGTGCTTTGAATTAAATTGACGAAAAAGCGCACTTTCTGTGAACAAATGAATAATTTTGAAATCCCTTCTGTAAACAAACCCAGCCACTCTTAAACAGTTTTCACTCTCGGCCTGGCCTCTGAGCTACTCATAAACAACGCGCAAGCTTTTTGGGTTGATTCTTCCATTTTATTTCCAGGGAAGAAGGGAAAACGTCAGATTTGTTGATTTGTTTATCTTTATGCAAAGTGCCCTTGTTGGTAGCATGTTGCCCGATTGCGCCACTGCGCCGCATTGGATTGTTTATCTTCGGGCGGCGAGTTATGAAAATTATTATTCGAATAGTTTTGAGTTATAGTGGCTATGTATCTGTACGCAGATCTTTGGCGTTTTCCGCCGACCTGGTGTGCCCCTTTTGTTTGCACGCGCTTCTTTCCCGGTGAATTCTCGAGCATCTTCAAGATTTGTTTGTTAATTTATGACGCGCATGAGTGCGGCAATGATTTGTTTGTGTCAGATTTTATTCCCTGATTGCTGCTCTGTGCATGCCGTGCCGTGGCCACTTGTGTTTGCGTGGCGGGGGCTTGGCGCATTGACGAATTTTTTTAGCTGCTTGTCTAATAAAATAATAACTTATAAGGGATTATCACACTGCGACCTAAAGATCTATTGTGCCATTTTTCTCTGCCAAATTTTTGTAATTGGGACAGAGTTCGATAGAATGTTTTCAGTATAATGTTTGCATAAATTAGAAGTTAGGGAAAAATTAGGGTCCGTGCTATTTTTTTACTAGCTAAACCAAAAAACCTGTTAAAAATAATAAGGAATACTTACACATCATTATTTCCATCGTCTCGAAATCCCTTTGCGAAAGGATTGCTTACAATCTTCAGTTGTGTGACCTTAAATAAAGTTTTAACAAAGTTGACACCATTAACACGTTTGTCGGATAATGAGAAAAGGACTTTCCTACTTAAGTGCTTATAATTATATTAGACAATGCAACAAAAGAACCACTTTTGGCTTTAATCGGAAACCAATTGGAGTTCGCGAGTGCCGTTGTTGTTCAATAGAGACAAAGGGTTAGGAAGACTATAATGATTGAAGTTCAATATAAAATCTTATAATTGATATACCTTAATTGATGCTATATCCTCGAGATTATGTAGAGATGTTTTTGGTTATCACTTATATTTTATTTATGAATAAAATTTAAATAATATACTATGATCCATGTTAAGGAAAAGAATAACGAATATACATATCGGCCCTAAATTCTGGCTATCTATACTCATCAATAAAACATTGGCTTTTTAACGTTCATTGCCCCAATGAATTTGATCCATTGATCTAAGAATATGGCTTCTATATATTGTATACCTAAAAATGTTAGGAATGCGGGGTCTGTGTTGTGGTTCGTGTGTGTTATTTCCTAATAGTAAAAATATTTATTGACTTACACGTTGATTTTGGTAAGCGGTCACGGCTGTAAATGATGTCTCCGAGAAGATGAACGTGCGAAAATGGCTCGAGTGCTCGTTCTCGTCGAGCGAGTTGTTTTTGGGCGGCAAATATACAATATGAAAGCGAGGCTGGTAGCGATGCATGGAATTCAGGATTATCTGCAAATGGGAACGGTAGAATACAGGAGCTAGAGGAACATTCAAGCAGAGAACTATGAGGCAATAATTATCCTGCGTTGTTTAACCGGAGTAACAGAGGGAATACATATACTCCCGTATGTATTTTTATTCAAGCAATGGCGCACCCACGGGGTATTTCGGCTCAGCGTGTTTGAAATTCAAAGGAAAATGTTAAGTAGGATCCACTCATTCCACTTTCCACCCCTTGGACGAAGAATAGTTTAATTATAATAATAAGCAATATTTTCATTGTTGTAAGTACACAGATAGATAGGATTGAAGTGGATCGTAACGTGAGAGAATTTGTTGAATGTTTTTGTATATGATAAATAAAGGTTGAACCTGAATATTGACCAGAACGTGAAAAGGCGATCGAGGTCAGCAAAAAGCTGTGTGGCTGGGAAAAGGGGCCAATTTAAACCCATTTGTAAGCTATTACGGGTTGTCGGCAAGTGGGTATAATTAAGATACATCCATATACTTACATGTCCGTTCTCGTCGAGCTGATTGTTTGTGAGCTTAAGTTTGTCAAACGAAACAATTTGCTTCATCCAGTTGGCGCCAGGCGCAGGTGAGTCCGGATGCACATGTATGCGAGGCGGTGAGTTGGGGTCTGCCTTGCCGGCGACAACCCAGCTGGAACTGAGAAGCAACAAATCTTTAATATTGCTCCCCGCGTCCTGAGAACATGGTGTCCTTGGATCACTCACTCACTTGTGGAATGCGTAGCGGTAGCGCTTGTCATCGACCGGCACAAAATCCATCATCATAATATAGGTCGCCAGCGGGTCGAGGCCGCCGATGCGCACTTGGAACGTGGGGAACATGCGTCGGCCGGTTTTGGTAACGATCATCTCGGTGCCCTGCTCGTGGAACTTATCCCAAAGGGCCTTTGTTTCTAACACGACGACGGCTTGAGACAATGCAGGATGCACGACAATGTGCTCCTCCTGTGTCAAGATAAAATAGGAATTAGCTGATCCTCCGATGCCACAATTACATGGTCACTTACGTTTTTATTAGTGTTATTGTTGCTGGCGTCTTTCTTGTTGTTCTTGAACTTTTTGCTCTGACCACCGGCAATGCTGGAACTGTTAAAAGAACCGTTATGGTTGATGACGCTTTTGTTGCTGTTAACCTCATTATTATTGTTGATAAAGTTGGTGCTGCCGCTGTTGGCATTGTTGCGACAATCAATGCCGCTGTCACTTACACCCTCGACGTCCGGCTGCTTCGCATCGACATGCTCCAGGGGCTTGTACGAAGCACGATCCTTCCCAGCTGTTTGTATGCAAGCTAAAAATGCCGTGGATAGACAACAAATCGATGCAGTAAAAAATTTCTTTCGCTTATAAGAAGTTCGTCTCAATATTTGGCTCCTGCCGGCCTTGAGTCTAGCTCTTTGCTCTTGTGTAACAAAAACCACTTGCCAAATGGACGATGCGATTTTAAACTCTTTGGGAAGAGTATATCTCATACACTCCGCATGGCCCTATGGACCTGAATATCGATATACAATCCTAGAGATTCTAGGTCTAAATTTTGACATACCAAATTCAATCTTTAAGAATTGTATCTCGCGATGAGGAGTTTCTCCGCGTTGTGTGTGTGGGCCAGTAAATGATCGATCTCTAATATCAGGGATCAGGTTCAGGACTAAATAAATTTTACAAAACTTTAATTTGTGAGGGATTATTGCTTGTGGGGCATCATATCTCAACATGAGCTTACACTTCACTAAGAGTACTATTTTGCATTGCTATGGCTTCTTCTCGACGTTTCTTATTAGTATACAATATTTCAATAGAAAGCAAAATAACGAACAGAAGAAGAGTTTTCTTATATCTGTAGCATTGATATGAAGAGATATTTTTCTTATAGAAATACATATTTTTTCTTTTCTATTATTTCTAGCGCTGGCTATTTTAATCCATCGTCCACCTTAGAACTTTCAAATGCACACAGAAATGAACTCTAATGAGAAAGGTGATAAATACTTTACTAAATGCATAGCGAATGTGCCGATACCAAAAGTACTTAAAGTACAATCTACTTATAACTACTACTAATTGCAGAGATACTAACCAAAATAGTTTTCCCATATGGGTATTTTTTTGCATATACATATGTACATACATGCTCATATGTGGACATTTCATTTTTTTTACACTTTGTGATAAGTGGTAGGTATCATATGATGAATGGGAATTTGCAAGATTATTGTTGTTCCTTGCTATATATTCTATACTAAAAAGTATATAAATATCCATAAAAAGTAAACAACATGTATCTGGACAAAAACTAGGAGACCAAAAAACGTTCCCACAAACTGCAACGGTATTTGCCATGTGGATCCTACTTCCGAAATTATTGTCAAGAAGGGGGATTAACTCTATGTATTAACGTTTAACCTCTAATAATTAGAACCAAACGGATTAGAACTGGCTTCCGATTCCGTAAAATTTTTTTGCTTACGTAGGCGTCCTTTGACGGCGACCATATACACAAATTCTTGTTTTGTTACATTGTATTAGATATGCCAAAGACCCTTCCCATCAGAGAGCGAGTACATATCTACTAAACCACAGCGGATAATATAATGTTTGGAAAATAACAAAGTTATACCGTCAGCCCGAAGCCTTAAAATAATTTTTAAATACATACAAATATAAAATAGAGATAAATACAAATAAAGATAAATTATCTTTTGTGATAGCTGTCTGTGTTTGGAAGTTTCATTAACAAACTTTTAATTTGAAGCCAGTTTCGGGTCACTTAATATTCAAATGTTTTACATTAATTCTATGTAAAGGATGCAGCTAATTAGGATTGGGTACATTTTAAGAAAATAATGTACATCCTCATCCGACACATACATACATATGTAGCACATCGATAGGCGGTTGGAAATAACCCTTATGTGACTCCTATGTACACTTGTGTCAATTTTAATTATTACTTGAAATTACTTTTGACGAGCTTCGGCAAGCTATGTCCAAGTAAATTTGAATCTGTTCCTCCAGTTTCTACCACATGCTTCTTGTGGTTACGAAACATTTGCCGATAAAGATGCGAGATATATGTATTGTATTCAGATGAAAGAGCTAATAATGTGCCCGAATCGCAAACCAAAGCCCTTTTAAAAGTGGCATTCCGAATCAATTGAGAAATGGCTAAAAATGTGAAAGCGGAGCAACAAACGAATTCCGCTGTCTTGTTGGCAACAATTGATGGCAAGCCGAGACGACCTGTCATGGGTCATTTCACGACAAAAAGACTGGGAGGAATACCGAGAAATGCACGCGTTCCATCAACCAGATACAACAGAACTGCGAGAATTCGAAACACGAAAGAGCACGATAGAAGAGCCGATACCGCTTTTCGAATCACATGCGCGTTTACTATAAAGAAGTCTCATACTTTTGCACGGTGAAATCAGGAGCATGAACTTGCAGCTGAACGACTCGGATTATTACCCACGCCTGTCAAAACCGGTCTGAACTTCGCAGCTCCTTCTCAGACTAAAGTAGGATAGTGTAATTTTTCTTATCTTATATCTTATATCTCCAATCGCGGCATGTTGCGGCTCCTATGCAAACATATATGTACCTACTAGAGATATGGATGTTCGCATCCGGATTCACAACAATATACATACGAATACGTTAACGAATATTGAGTATGATCTGTAAGTTTTGTTTTGCGTTTTAATTCATGAAAAGTATTTAATCGAATACAGCATTTACTAAAAAAGCCTAAAACTTGGATCTATATAATGCGAGCAAAACAAGAAGCATCATACAATATTAATATTTAAATTATATAGCTGTTTAATATTAGCATGAAAAGTCGCACTCGTGAATGCACATTCCCAACGTCCCTCGCACATCGCACATGCATATCTGCCTCCATGTCGTGTCTTGTGCTGGTGTTGCGGACATATCTAGTTGCATTGCTTAAGATTGTTGACTTCGTACCTATCACTCTATTTCCAGTTCATGGCGCTTAAATTGAAATAAATCAAAGCAGAGCAGACGGATGAAAGTATTCCAAATTGGCCCTTCTTTTGAATTACAGCGCACAATTCAAAAGTGATTTATGAGGACTGCATGTAAATGTCAAGCGAGGTAAGCACTCGCAGTAGCAATCTGAAAACTGCAACACCTTCAATTGTTGGGAACTTCTTCAGACTAAATTGGATAAGTGAAATAAATCTTGAAAAACTACCGAAAGATGCCACCTGCTAGGGTATATTTGCATACACCATCGCTCGTATAAGTACAAGGAAATCTATGTTTTATATTCGTTATAACCGTTATACTGAAAACACAAAAGACTCGTGGCTCGAGGGATCACAACTTCCTCCATTCAGGATCACAAGCAAAGAAAAACTTCTCTCCAAATGAGGAAAGGAAAAACAGATATGACTGCTAGTTACTCGTTCAAGATATGACACAAATGTAATTCTATAGATATGTATATCTACATACATACATATGTATGTAAGCGAAAAAAGGCAGAAAAATATGTCAACTAAAATGCGAAGTTATACGACATTGTTATCAATTCCGCTGATTCATAATAAAAAAAAACGGCACTGGTTACCCGTTCTCAGTTCTTTTAAGCTTGTGGTTTGATTAGGAATTCCGTGTTAAAGTCCTACCTTCGATTTGTTTCATTGGGCTTAATCCATTTGCGTAGGGTGTCGCCCAATAATCAGTTGTAAAACAACCGTATTCTGCGAGATTTGTGCCAAGTACTGCATTGTTCATGAATGGCATACTGCTGACTATGTCGCTGCTGCATTCCGTGGGGCCACCCATAATATTGGACATCGGCCGACGACAGATGGCTTGATGCATAGCGTTTGGGACAAAATTATGGCTTTATATACAAGCGTGTGCGGTTTGATGTTTTTCGCGCTATTGGGAAATATTTGTTAACCCCATGACACAACAAAGCAAGCGCGAAACTTCTCAAATCACTAAACACAAAATGCCGATAAAAGTGTCGAAATGTCGGAAGGTGTTGAAAACTTGCCCAAGTTTTATTTAGCGGGGATTTCACGAACACATAAGATTTTCCGCGATCAATCTGCGTCTCAGGGCCCGACCAATCAGACAACACCTTTCCGTGTTTTATTGCTTTACGGTTTGCAATCAACAGCTCGATCGATGGACGGTGTTGATGGCGGCACTGTCGACTCGCGAATATTTCTTTGACACTTGCCTTTTCAATGCAATAACCTTTTTAACACATAATTTGAATCTGAACTGCCGGTTCGTATGCCGCGAAATGATTGCCGTCGATGTGATCCGATCAAATACGGATCGTTGATGAATGGCGTGCATTTGACACATTGTTTATACGATATCCGCGGATAGACGCGCGGTCACGTTCATTATGTTAGATGGGGATTTGTTGCACTACTACTACAAGTGTTGGGGTGGGGTGCCAAGTTCAAATTTCCGTATTGCTACACCCGCGTCTTCACGTATTCCTGTACCGCGAAAAGATTTCAATTGGAATGGTTCTCTGCAAGACCAACCCGTCTATCCGAACGCATAGCGACAGTGAATCGCTTTACAACAAGCACAGCAAAGTGATCACATTTGAGTATACGCCAAGGAGATCACTCTCCAACTATCATCAGCAGCGCGCATCGATGTTTCTGTTTTATGGTTCTTGTTTTTGTTTTTTTTTAAGATATGTGGATTCCCTTAGAAGAGCTGCGCATGGATTCGCTTTTGAGTTGGCATTCACTTAAGACTTTTCCAAACACTTGAGTTTCTTAGTTGGCCAATCAGAGATTGACAGCACTCCCCTGCATATGCATATGTTATACCCTCTCGAGTATGCGGTGGCTGAGTCAGATATTTCGGATATTTTTAGAATCGTCTCAGTATATTCTACTCATTGGCAGCACCAGAGATGGGCGTAATGCATTGCTTATTATTTTCCACTCTCTTTAGTGTTGTGATTTGCTATGAAAAAAGTAATTAATTTTTCAATATTGAAATATGCATACTATCCATTACCACTAAACTTTAGTGAAAAATATTATGGTTTTTGCACTTCTATTTAATTTAGTGAATAAAGATTATTGGGATTGTCTGCTCAGTATAGTAAAATCTGTAAAATGGGATCTTTGAGATCACAGAATACCTCTTTTCAGAATCCTTAAGACTTACATGATTTGTAGTTCACTCAGAGCAGGACGATTAACTGTATAAACATTTAGCGTATAAAACCTAACGGTGATGCTATTAAATCAGGACACATGTACCATAATTCTCATAATTTATATTGGTTTTTGCATTTGTGTCGTTAGATTAGGATAACGAGTTTGTCTTTTTTTTTAGTTTAGTTTAGTTTTCTATATTCTCTTTATTGAGAGTAACAAGAGATCGGCAGAGGAGATAGAATTCTTTGCGAATCAAAATAGTGCACTCAAACGCTGAGTTGGAGGACACACCTCTTTTTGAGCAGAATGACTCACAGGAGGATTTGTTTATCTTAACTTCGCTCGAAAGAATAAGTAAACTATGAGTGGGCGTTTCAGTTGGATGCCGCCGCACATGGCTTCCATTTAAAATGTTATTTAATTGGGCCCGTGTAGCATTAAAGCTAAACAAACTGCCCCATAATTGCTGTACTAAATCTAATATATGTATGTACACGCTCACTCTCTGGCAAGCATTGGGAGTTGTTGCGGCTCCATTGGCTGCACCAGAAATCGTGCTGATGTGCGAAGAATCTGAAGGAGGGAAGTGTTTAAACTATGGAAATGGAGTACTGGGAATATTGAAGCTCGCAAAGGTGTTCTGGTTAGTATCACTGGCAGGTAAATGTTTTTGATTTTTCCCAAATGGCAGCACAACATGATTACCTGTGGCTCGTTGCGCTAGCGCACCAGGGTCGTATCCAGAATTTCCGTAAATTGTGTAATACGGGCCATAAATGTGTGGATTACCGCTCAAATAATCGAATCAGGTCATCAAAGGAAGTACCTAATGTTTTTTTCATCAATGGCAAACCCTACCATTGCGAATTCGTTAACTGCTTAACGGTTAAGCTTTTCATAAGTGTGACTTGTCTGATTGCAATAATATGCAATACGATCGTGTTGCACAAATGTTCATTAGAAACCATTTACATTTGAATTCAAAAAAATGTTGCTCTGTGACTAAAAGCCTGATAATATAATATTTAATGACATTTTAAGGGACTACCGTAAGATCGTTATTATGGAAGTAAAGATTTGGGTGTTACATTGAATCAAAACTCTCTTTTTCTAAACATATTGATTATATTGTTTCAAAGCCTATTGTCATGATCGGTTTCATAAGGAGAAGTTCTTAGGATTTTAAAGGATTTCAAACATTGAATTCGCTTTATATATCTTTAAGGTAATCCAGAGGATGAGACTAGAGAAAATTTTCGCGCTTAATGATCTTTCTTTGCAATGCCACAGTTTGCTCGGAAACTCCATTTACAGATTTCCATTTGGAAGTCATGAAAAGCATCCTTCCGTCGCTCGAAATTTCATTTCAGTAAACGGCCCCAATTGCATTTCTCCTGCTGCACATTTAAGATCAATACGATATCCCCCTACAAAACAGACATTACCACTGCATCGAGCCAATGAAGGGGACGGGAAGCAAAGGCGGCTCCGATCGCTGTCGACACTTCGTAAAATGTAATGCGTTACTGGTACCACTGGTACCTGCACAAAGAGCATTCTCCAGAAGACTACGTTGCATGCCAGCAGACATAATTTCCTGCAATTTCCATCAAAAGAATTATACATTTTCCTGTGGCGAATTTATTTTTAGTTCTTTAGTTTTGATCCAATATTCATGAACTTTTAATGTATTGGTTTTGTACACAATTGATCCTTCGGCATTGGACAGAATTGAAAGTGTGTAGAAAGTTTACTTCGTATATAAATGTTGTACACCAGCCCGCATATGAAAATTTTCCCGCGCAAACGTTCTAAACTTCCATAAAAGTTCACCAAAGTGAAATAAGTGAAATTAAAATTTCAGTGTGGCTAGGACGCTCGCTAAGAGAAGGGAAAATGAAATGGTGATATGAAAGGCAGAGTCGCGAGCCAATGGGATTTGAGGATCAGTGGAGTTGAGGAAGTTGCATCCGGTGCCGTCGCAGCTGTAACAATTGCTGCCATCCTTGCAGAGGGATTTAGCATGAGCAGAGGAGAGGCAGCCGCGCTGGAAGGATGTCGAGCTGTTTTTGCCTAGGAGTAAGAAGGAGGAATTAGTGGGGACAGCGGTCGTAGCTAAGGAACTGTACCTGTGTTTCGTATGATGCACTTGTCCCCTAACTCATAGATGGGGCAAACCAAGGGCTGGGCAAAAACATTTGTGGCACAGTCTGACGTGGAGTTGCCCTCACACTGCAAACACCTGATACGGTGCTGCGGGAACACATTCCTGTTGCAGCCCTCCAAGAAGGAACAGATCAAGCATTCCATTTCGTTGTTGCATTTGACGGCGGTGGCATTGTCCAAATCGGATGCACATCCACGTAAGGTGTTGCCATCTGCAGAGATGCGTGCGTTTATTATACCAGGAAATAGAGTTTATAGAGCATATGACGAATACTTACCCACTACTCTTGTGTAGCATATGGAGGTGTTAATGGCGCATTGCTTGTTCATGAAATTCTCTGGGTTTGTGGCACACTTAGGATCCGTAGCTGAGTTGCACTGTACGCAGGCCTCTGTGGAATATTTAGAAAATAGCAATAAAGTAAGAATGAACAGGTATTGTGAATTTGCTCGTCAATGGTAACGTCCTAGACTATCAGACAAGAGGTTCTTGGTTAGACTTCCACTGTTTATGGCAAAACCCCTCAGCCACTGCCCAGCTGCATTGAATGCAGCTGGCAACCCGGGCCGTGTTTCGGATTTGACATAGCAAATAAGCCGAACTTTGCACTTTGCACTGTGCTATCATTGGCGCGGGCAACTTTAAACGCACTTTGTGGCGAGTCACAGCAATCGTTTTGTAACCCCCGAAGCTGCAGCATCGCATTTAAACTGTAAGTTTCATATACCCCTGCCATATTTCTTTTGATTTTTCCTCCGAATCTTCTAAAGTTTCAGCTCCTTCCCGTTTTCCAAGATACTCCAGGCCTCATCGGCACACCGACTCGCGGAGCTGACACCCCGGTCAGTTCCCGCAAAAACACCCACAAAGAAGCTAGTTATTGTTTGGAACGAGGTCTGACTGTGATTGGCTGTCTCTGTTTGAATGAGCTACTTTGAATTAAGAATTTAGGTCAATATCGGGAAAAAATTTATTTCAGGGTTATAAAATGTTGGGGCTTCAACATCGAATTTATTAATATTTTGGTTTCGAAGCCCATCTAATAAGGGCAAGATTTAGTAAGGCCGTTTTACCTTGCGACGGCTCGTTTTATCTATTACACTGAAAGAGTTAGCTCAGCAAGTGAGCTTTACAACATATACATATGTATATACCTATGTCAGCATGTGCATAAGTACTACATACAACTGTAGACATATAAAAAGCATGGTTATTCATAGGCGGCAAGTCGGCGTTTGAGTTCCTATGATAGCCAATAATGCCCGAATCGAAATGGACTTACAGGTACGGTTACTCATATCGAGGCATATCGGCAAGATCAGTGTTTTATTGTCTAGTGATAAGATAATAAGCTATTAGTCACTCCTAGGCTTGGCGTAGCCACATTATTATGTAACCTTTTCGAAAGGGAGTCAACAGAGAACTCGGAACAGAAGAAGGCTCCACTTGCCGATTTTTGCGTTTGCATCATCGGCTTTATAAAAATTTTTCTTTGTAAATTAATTATTTACACAATTTGTACACAGTTTTATTGCATTTCAAAGTTGTTTTTGTATTTACCCGAATTCACATAAGTCAAGTAGGCGACTGCAACTACAACCAACAGAAAGAAACGCATTTTGTTTATAATATTCGTTCAAAGTGATTGCTGCCTGTGTATGAGAATAGTATCCAGCGGTTCTAACGGCTTGAACTGTGAAGTTGTACTGACTGGAAGAGTTTCGAGTAGTAGCTTGTTAGTAGAATTCGTTAAGTTGTAATCTTATCTGTTATGGCGATAAGAACATATTATATGGGGAAAGTTAACATGGACGGTTGTGAGCAATATGCGAATGAACAATGCAAGATTAGTCAACGAGGGTAACATGTGCCCTTCTATACATATAGTACTTCAATATAGAGCCGGGTGGCGCAGTGGATATTTCATTCTTGAGAAAAGTTACTCATCATTTTTTGCAGTTCTAATAATGAGCCCAACACTGATGAAGACCTGTTCCATATTTCAAGTGCAGTTTGAAGCAACCGCAAAAATACGACTAACAAGTTTTATTTTTTTGTTATATGTACATACATACATACATGTATCAGCGTCCTTAGCAACGCTACAAGTTGTTTCCATCACTCGCTTATAGTGTTCTGAAATCCCTCAGTTTGACACTTATTTAATAAAACCAGCAGTATCGCGGCACTTCGTGGCGACTCCCCTACTTTTTCTTCGCCGATATGGAGAAGTCGTCTTAATTTTTTTGTAATTTTAAAACCAAAATTTTATAAATCCGTATTACCTACTATATTTTAAAATGTTAATAGTTTAACTCTAAATCTGTTTCTCGAAATTAAGACCAACAAAGAAATGTTTGGTAGAAATACCCGAACGAATGTAATTAAGCCGTCAGCTTTGCTGGCACCTTTAACCAAAACTTAAATTAAAGAAAATTATCTCATTTTGCTGGTTGAAAACGTACATACTGCGATACCTTATTCAATCCTGATAAATAATGAACGAAGGTAGTAGTAGTGATTCGGGAGGGAATAAATAAAGGAGCAAATATATAATTGTTACTATCAGTATCACAATATTCGGTGTTTATTGGAAAATAATAAATACAAATTGTATGAGGCTGGGTTTCCAAAAAGATTTTAATTCTATCCCTTTCCCTCAAGATTTCTCTAAAGTTGCAATTTTCATGAAACATGTGTAATTCCTATACATATTCTTAGTATTCCACCTTCTAGAATAATTTCAACTTTTCCTCTGTCCACTGCGCGGCTAAATCAAGGATTCTAACTCTTCTTTTTTTTGCCTTATCTGTTCCTATACTATTTCTACAACGTCAGTCCCACCGACTCTTGCTGTATATAAATGAGGTAAGCTCGCGTATTTTTATTTTTTTGTAGTTCTGTCGGCTATGTGGGAATATACATATATGTGATTAACATTTTGTTTAATTCTCTATCCAAAGTTCGAAAGAAAAATTTAATTCACTAACAGACCAAATACCAAAAAAATAACTTAAACTGGTCTTGTGAAAAAAAGCCTTTCAGACTTAGCCTACTCTACATTTACTTATATACATAGATACATACATACCTACATAGGTATGCAGCTACTCCAATTTTGACTTCAATTAAAAACTTGCTTAGATAATTGAACTTATTTTGATTTCACATGAAATCTAACCGAACACTAAAAATATCTGTCCATTTACATTGTCTTATGTTCAGCAGCGCGGCTGTTAATCACATCTGCCAATGTGGCAATTTTATTAGTTATGTTTTTTGCCCCTAAAATCTTATACATACATACATAATTTTACAATCTTCTCTTTCGCTGAAAAAATTAATGAATAGTCGCCTAACCATTGCCATTTCCGCAAGAAGTGTAAGCTGTAAGCCAAAATATGATACCTTTTATGTACATGAAAGTAAAGCATTACTCTTGTTGTGCAGAAAAGAACACGACAACATTGCAAGTCTATGCTAACATACTCCCTCACTCTCATCAAATGTTGTCCAAAACAGAGCTGTGCAAAAACAATGCTACACTTAATGTTAAATAAACAGAGTAACGGTAACTGAACCATAACATTGCGCACGCAATAGCGTTTTATTTAATAGTATGATATGATATGATATGATGATGATATGTTATGATATGATATGATATGATATGATATGATGATTTTGAAAATTTTGGTATGGTACTTTTTAGACATATGTATCTAGACTCTAGAGCAAAGAATTCAAAGGCACATAATAACCATTTGATACTTTAATTTCTTTGTAATTACATTTTCTGTAGAGCGTGTAACTGCGCATTGGAATAAAAAGGATGTTTCTGAATCAATGGTTCTGTTAACTTGTGCTAAAATAGAACGAGTCCACAAATCTAATGTGATTTATCCTATTGTGATGACATGTGATACTCTGTGAGTTCAAGACTATGTATGAATGCACACGACTCAAGCGCCAATCAGTCACCGCGTATCGTATTTAATCGTATCGCAGACAAAACCTGTTTTACCCGAGCTCTATACATGCGTTCGCTCATGTCGTATTTATTCGGATCGTAACGCAGAAACTCTCATAGAAATAGGTCTCTCTCAGACATTTACGATACGATTAAATACGATACGCGGTGACTGTAAGGCGATCAGGGTAGGTAGCAAAATGTAGGCAAGAACTCAGAGGCCCGGTCGTATTAGCATGAATGTGACGTCGTATGTACAGATGTAAGGTAATACCGGCGATAGCATCGATATTTAGTATGCAAAAATCCTTTAAAACTCCTTCTAGTTCAAATCATGAGATCGTCCAAATCGGAAGACAGACACATCCACATTCCGCCCATAAGAATAAATGACTATAATTTGTTTTGTTATATGTTTTTTGAACTAATTTTTCGCAGTTTTTAAGATAAATGTAAACGAGCCGCGGATACATCTTGTTAGACGCTTGTAGAAATTTTTATCGCTGGAAAATAGCAATTGGCGTGGAAGAGCGCAACCTGGCAGCACTGGCTTGAAGCATCGAAAACAGCTGATTGGACAAAATCGACCGACAAAAAAGACCGAAAGACCGTAAATAAAGTATTTAGTGCCGGGTTCTGTCGTCTTGACTATTTAATTGCTAAGCTTGAAATTAGTTTATTAGTAAATTATGTGGCTTATTGTTTGCATTAATGATTACACACACGCACGGTACCATTGGCTAATCAGCAACAGCAATACCGTGGACGTGGAGCACATACAGAGATCCGACCTAGGAAAACAAATGCCGGCAACGCTGAAAAGATTGTCGCTGGTATTAGACAGCATCACAGCATATTATATGCTGCGCGAAATCCAGAACCAGAATTTCACACAGTTTCGACAGCGTCTGTGCAGGAATGCCGCACAACACGGAGTGCATTTGTTATGGTTACAGCTGCTTCCGCCCGAGAAGGAGATAATTGATTATAAATGGTGTGCATGTTTGCTAGCATCACGCGTTGCAAAAAACTTTATGCCATGTATTCCATTTGATTCGTAGGAATCGAATGCTGGAACACACATTGCGTCAGAAAATCGAAGTGGACTATCTCATGTCATGGTTGTCCACGTTGGGTGGCGGCTATTCGGCACTGGGGGAGCAATTCACCAGATGCGTAAGTTCGCCTCCGATCCAACTAGTTAACATACATTACCATTGGTTTTTGGGCACTTTCAGGCCGAGACCGCGGGGAAGATATCATTGAAGCAATTGTGCATTGGCCTTCGCTTGGGAGATCCATTTCTACAGGCACGTTGCAAACTATATTATAGTATTTCGCTGATACAAACGGGGAGATTGAAGGCAGCAAAATATATTGTGCGACAGCAGTACAAGTTCGCTGTTAAATATAAGGAGTTCGACGGACGACTGGTCAAGATGTGCAAAGGCATTTGGTTACGTATTCAATACGAGTATCGCCTACGCATCCATGAGACACAACGACTCGGACTACTAGGCGCTGGGGACAAATGAAACTGCTATACTTCGCCAAAGCCGATGTTCAGTTTTGTAAAAGATTGGTTTAAAACAGTTTTAAGTTGTGCCGTAATTAAGTTGTACATTTGTATTTGTATATACTTACTATATAATAATAAAAGTTTAAAAAAATTCATTTTCATTTACAAGCTTTGCTTTTGATTTGTTTCTTGGACAAAATGCAAAAGTTGTATTTTCTTTCGTTACTTGATAAATGATTATGGTTTTAAAAAGTTAAAAATGTTATGATTGAGCTTTTATACATAATGTGCAAATTTTTGTGGTAACAATTTTATATATTGAAATATTTTTGTTAACTGGACAAAGCAATGGATGTGATAATTATTGGTTTCCATGATAGGCACCCGGAAAACTTATACAAAAGCTTGTGTGGTTAGGCCAAGGTTCCCATTGGATCCCAAGCTGGAAGCACAATTGGTTCCATGTCAAACACCCGTAGAATTTCCGGTGGTACGAACTTCTTGTCGACCACAACTTCAAAACCGAACTCCTTGAACCAATCGGTAGACATGACGATGTAGCCTTTCTCACCGCGATCCTCTCCCCAAGAATTCTCAACGCGTAACTTTTTAGCAACACCGTTTTGCTGACCAAAAAAAATAGATATTGAATTTACATACTTCGAGGTATATGTTTTTCTTAAACTTACATCCACCGATACCGCAGTAAAGACCATCGCATGAGTCATCGCAGATTCGCCAAAAACAAGACGATCCGCTTTTGAAAGCGGTGTTTGTATGTCAATATCAAATACCAGTTTGAAGTCGTGACTAAAACAAAAGGAAATTTCAAATTTTAGATCATCGGAGGCACATTCCTTTTCATCTTAACGTACATATCAAGGTCTTCAATTCCTTGCTTTGACGCAAACCGCTTGCTGACCTCACAGCCGAACCACACCGGCTCGCCACTCTTTAAACTCTCAGTGACCATTTTTAACAAAAGCTCGACTGGTTGATTATTGTAGAGAACCGGACGCCCACCGACCACGTTGCCCAAGCAATCTACTGTGTACGCCTGGTCGTAGCAACTCGTTGGTCGTGGGTCGGTGACCAGACAAACCTAAACGAAAGAAGAAGCAAATATTTATGTACTTGCAGATATACCATATTATCAGAGTTTTATACCTTTTCCTCTACATTAAAGTATGGTTTCACATATTGGTTGTAAAACTCAATAGGTGTTACTGGACCCACTGATTGATAAGCTTTGGATTTGTCATAATACTCCCAGGTAAAGGTTTCTGATGGTATGCCCAAGCAAATACCCACTACTTTGTAGATTTCAGCCATCATGCCATCAATTTTCTGGTTCATTTCAGTGTCACTAGGATTAGTGTCCATGAGATCTCGAAGTAATTTGGCGTACTCACGCAACTGTCACAAATATATTTGTATAAGGGATTGCACACATAGCGAGAGAAATACCAACCTTACTCTTAAGGATTGCATTCATGCGTAAGCTGGCTTCACAGCTATAGCTCTCTGGAAAGCATTTCTTTGGCATAAGACCGTGTTTAGTTATCAAATTAACAAGCATATCCCATTGGCCGCCGTCGGATGTTGGGTCCTGCATATGTATAACAGAATAAGAAGAAAATAAACATGATCGCACTCATCACTACTAAAGCAAAGCACTTGCTCTGAGCCTTACATTTAATAAGAATGACACTAGACGTCCATCAATTTTCTCACCGCGCTTTGCCGTCCTTACTATGTTATTTAAGAAGAAATTGCAACGCTCTATTTTATCCCAGTAGAACAAATACCCCTGGGAGAATTCGAATTCGTCGATATTGTACTGCTTCATGAAAGGCAGGCGTATGCAGTTCAGCGCAGCGAAGAGCCAGCATCTGCCGGAGCTCTTCTGGTTAGTGATAGGTTTGCCTTCGAACTCGACCTGCCCATATCAAAAAATTACTAAAATACTGATTTCGTAATATATATTTGGATAAAATATTTGACCTACCTTATAGTTAAAGACATGGCTGGTTGCCTCTAAGGATTTACGCGATAGACATACATCGAACGGATCCACACGGGAGCACACGTTTTGCGCCAACAGATTCTTTGGTTCGTTATAGAAATCTTTGCGCCATTTGGCCAACTTTTCTGAAGTAACAACCGACGAAGAGGCTGGAAAAAGAGATGTTCCAGTTGAGTAAAAACAGTGTCCAAGGCCAATTTTGCGGAAAACTAAGCTACGGACATGTTTACTAAAACTTTGACGCATTGAGTAAGAAGCGGACGCAGAAGAGAATGCAACTGAAAGTAAAGAAATAAGTAATGGGTCCAAGCCTAAGTACGAAAATAGCCATATATTTGGACGAACCAGGAAGGGCAAACAAGGCATCAAGTGTTGAGGAAAATGAACCTTGTCATAAGAATGCAGCACTGCACAATTAATTAATGTGCGTTCGGATATGGCAACTGCATCTGATTCAGCTCAAAGAAGGGAATGCTTTTAGTAATTGATTCTGATTAAAACTCATATAACTTAATGTTAGGATATTACTGATTTAAAAAAAAAAAGTAATAAAATAACATAAAAATATGTTCGCTTTGTGGCTTCAATTATTGGCGAATTCGCTTAAAGTTTGGGTATAGAAGTAAATATTTTCAGTACCAAAATTATGACCGAGGTGAACAAATAGGTATTGCGTGTTTGTTTGTATTAATTAAAACTAATAAGTAGCAGACAGGTCGAATGGAAAATCGTTTTAAGAGGATATAAAGAAAGAAATAGGTGTTCCCTAAGTTGTGCGTCGCCACTTCGATGCTGGAATAAATGAGGAAAACGGATGAAAGAGAAAAACTTAAGGTGCATAACAATATTGGTAATCCTAGTTCAGTGCGCTCCTACGCAAATATTATAATAGAGAAATGCAATCAAAAGTATGAATGGTTCCCAACGGAATTGTGCAATTGATACAGACTGTACTGTAGCTGTAACAACCTCTGCAAGTGGAATAAATGAGTATTGTGGAGCGTTTTTAAGCAAAGCACACACATGTGCAACCAGTTTTTCTGATCTTAGGAAAGCATTTGCACGTAAATAAGTTTAAAATTAACCAGTACGCGAAAACACAAGTAACAAAAACCAAGTAAAAGTAAAACAGTAAACTCCGAAGCTCACAACAGTATTGTATGTTATTCAAGTAACGCATATTCAACATATATTATTATACCATGTACTATATTAATTATTAAAAAATAACCCAACTACTCTTTTCTAGAAAAAGTACTAAGAAACTTGATATTATTTTTTTTTGTTCACAAAGTACTTATCACAAGTTACTTATTACAACTATTATTTATGATTTACTTATATTTTAGTGCCCCAAGTCTACTTTAAAATTTAGATATTCATGGGTTTACGTTTTAGCAAATTTAATTTTAATCGTTACACGTTTCATAATGCAGAGCCAATATACGACAATAAAGTTGAATATCTGTAAGTGATGTTTAAAATTGAGTCAATGTGTGGACCACTTGCAATAACCGTTGTGTTGAGCTATATATGCAGATATAAATATAACAAGTTAAGAAGCATCAGTCGGGTTAGCCCAACAGAATTGTACCCTACACCTTGTAATGCGTGGGACGCTTGGTCCACTGAAAGAAATTAAATTGTGAATGTATTAAACTTACCGCCTACATAGTGGGCGGACCACGCCCATTTTTTCGTATGACATAGAAGACCGATCCCTTAACGTGAATACCAAGTATTATTCTTTTCAATGAAAAATTAGACAAATTATAGCCATTTTATAGACACTGAAAAAAATCCGAGGTAGTGGGACTTACAGGCCCATTGTGGGCGTGTCCTTCAATCTATTTAACTAATTTTAAAACTTTACTAACCCGAGGTTCACTCTGACTGTGTACCAAATTTGGTATGAATCGGACAACTCCTTCTTTCTTTCCGGCACGCACAGACAGACGGACAGACAGACAGACGGGCGAACGGACAACCGCAAATCAAGACAGAAAGTGATTCTGATCATTTCTATATGCATACATACATGCTTATTTACTATATACCTAGGACAGCTCCTTTAATGCGTTACAATTTTCACAAAAATTTATAATACCCTATTACCATAGGTTTGATGGCTATAAATAGACTAAAGCAACTTCCAAAATGAATGAAGTAGCTCAAATATAATTCTCAAAAAGGCACAAGTCCATGGAAACTACGAAATTAAAATTAATATGTAGGTACATACATATGTATGTGTTTTCTTCAATTTGTGTTTTAAGGAGATTTTATTTTATTATAGTGTAATGGCGGAATATAATTACAGTATAATAAATCTAATTTTAAACCGTAATATCTCCGTTTGAAGCTCTTAAAATGGGAATCAAAGCACTTAAAAAAAACTTATAATCATCTTTTCACAATATCTGGGCAACTTTCGTCAAAATTAAAATATGTATAACGTGGAGATGGAAATATTAAAAAAAGTACATACATACTTGATTGATGAACGCTCTTTTCTGCGGTTTTTTAAAAATATGTACATATGTATATACATGCACAAATTTTTTTGTTTTATATTTTAACTAAAAACAAACGAACCAAAATCACCTTCCATTTGGTTTTAGTTAGAAAATTAAACCAAATATAAAATTATGTGTAATATACATATGTACACATATGTATATATTACTTTGCTCACAAAGCAATAAGAAATAAAACTAGATATATTACTTATTTAATGCAAAGAATAATATTTTTAGGGAAATTTGTCTCAACAATGCAAACCAAACGCTGCAGTACACGCTCGCAAACATTGAAGTTGTAGTTACCTCCTAAACAATGACCATCAGCTCCCACTGTGAAACACGACGTAACGGAATATGCGCGCACGATTAGGATAGTCAGTAAGGGAGGGACGGTGAAAGCGAAATCACGAACAAACGAATGGGGACGTGGAAGGCGCGGCAATGCAAAATGCAGAATCATGAAAATGGTAGAAATTTAACTTTCATTTTAAAAGGAATTGGAAATTGGAAATGTTTAAGAGCACAAGTTTTGTGTAAACATGTTTATTAAATGGGTACTAAATAAGTATACGAATATATCATCGAATGTGTGCGTATTTTATGCAATTTCGAGAATGCTCAACCACGAAAATGACCGCCTCTATGCCGATTTCAATACTTACACATTTTGTAGAAAATATGAATTGTTTTGCGGAAATATATATAGAATCAGCTGTACTTTTTGCTTAGTAATTATTTATATTTAAAAAATTCAATTAGTTTCCACAATACACCTTTCTCGATTTCACGAAAATCGACGGTCACAATTCCAGTTTTTGTGCTACTTTGACAGTTGCACGACTGCATTCCCGTGTTGCCACCAGAATTGCCAGAAAATTTTCAAAGAAATCCAACAGCTTAGGTTTCCAAAATATGTTTACGACCTAAATGCCAGAAGTTTGGTTTAAAGAAAGAAACCTCAAATTAATTCAAGATGTGTTTTGTTACACAAGTCTATAAACAAATAATTGGCGCAACAGCTCGTAGAACGAGGCTAAAGGCTCAGTTAGTATTGACGTAACGTATTTTTTCGTAATTTTACGCAAAAGTAAAAATTTGGCGGTTTACTTGCATACGGATTCGAAATATTTAAAACATTTTCTCATGGCGGACATATGTATGTATTTTATATTTGCAAAAGTCGTTAGACCATATTAATCAAATTTAAACACAAGATGTTTTATGGTTGAAAACAAATTCGAAAACCAAAACAAGAAATGTACTGTTAGAAATCAGACATCAAACTTGTATCTAATTGGAGGTTCTAATAGCGTCAATATACATACATACATACATACATACATACATACATACATATATGAATACATAAAGTACAAATGTAAATTCGTTATTTACTTTTGTCTACACATTTTCCTACTTATACATTTTTCCTTCTTGGTCAGCTTACTCTTAGCTTGGAGGACCAAATTATCCCCTTTGAAAACTAAATTTGAAAATATGGTTTTGTTTAGGATAACATTTCCGAATCATTATCTTAATTGTTTTCAGTTTTGTTTTTAGTTTACATACTCACATGATATATGTATAAATTTTTTTTATAATTCTTTTTTTCCTGGCAGTCGCTTTTTCGATTTTAAATGTGTTTTCATTTCTACTGAAGGAGAGATCTCTTTGGAGAACCTCAAAAATGTTCTCTTTTAGTAAATGTTGCATTAACATAATGGCTTTTACTCATGCTCTTTAAAACATGAACTCTAATGAAAGCAGAATCCAAGGCTGCTTTGAGTAGAATCCACGATTATGTACTGAGCCCACTTACATCCCGACAAATTTTGCTGCGCTGCTACTGGAACTTGCTTTATTGCAGTACTCATTTGATTGGCTGCCGTCGGCACCATGGTCATTTTTGCAGCCAATTTGAAGAGGGATAAGTCATCCATTTTTCGGCAGTAAGCCCTCGACAACAGTGCCACTTGCTTGCAAAATTTTCGGTTCAACGTCTTGTCGAGGATAAAAACAGCAAAATTAAAAAACAAATTCGAGTAATATAGAGAATGACATTGACATGAATTTCAAAAAATTCGATTTAAATTTTATTTTAACAGCAAACTGTTGGTAGGGAATCATAAACTATTTTTAAATAAATGTATATAGGTATAACATATTAAACAGCTCTGGAGATCCGGTCACAATTGGTTTTCGGGATAGGGCAATAAAATACATATTACTCTAATGAAATCTCAAACTTTTTTCTGATAGTCTATCAGCCAGCTATTCCAGTGTGGCTGTGAGAATACTTCTACTTGGCCATTCTTCGCATTTGTTTGGTTTGCGCCGACATTGAAAGTTCCGCATTCTCGGCCTTATTAATGAGCGAATCCAATTTATCTAAATGCGAAGTAATCCCCTTTTCCTTGTCCTTAGCACTGTTAATCATTTCTGTTGGTATTATCGGCTTTACGGTGTCATTTCGATTAGTTTGTTGCTGCGTTTCGATCGAGTTCGAGTCCTCCATAGTACTGTTGATATTTTCGAATGAATGTTTTGCATTTGGGTTATTGCTGGTGGAGGAAACGCCTCGATTTATTCCGACAGAAGACATTGGACTAGCATCCCCCATATCCATAGAGCCTCGGCTGAATATATTTGACAAACTGCCACATGCAGTCTTTTTGAAACGACTTAATTTTTGTTGGGTCGAAGATAATATATTATTTAACTCGTCCAATTTACCACCAGAGTTCTTCAACAATTCTTCCTGTTCTTCCAGAAGCTATGCAGATGTCAAACATTGAAAAAAATTAAATGAATAGGAACAAATTATTCATATAATCACTTATTACAGCAGCTTCAGCAGCCTCCTGTTCTTTCTGCTCATTCTCTAGACGATCTGCACGTGCTTTCTCGAATTCCTCCAGATTTGGTTTTTCAATGCCCAATAGTTCAGCCCTCATGCATTCGTATTCATAGGTACCTTCAGCCATTTTGAAAGAAAGCACGAAGTATTTTAAAGATGCAACAGAAGCTGGCGAATATTTTGTTGCTTAAATAACAGCCTGTTATGTTCTCTTCTTACAAATAAAATCGATTTGTACCTTAATAAGATATTGTGGATAAATAACGTTAACTAGGCCACACCGTTGAAAACGAGTCTCGAAATTTCAGCGCATGCGCTGTAAAGGTATTAACTAAATACTGAGCATTACTGGGAGGTACTGGAAATTTGACTAAAATTATTAAATAAAATTATATAAAAAAAAACTTTTTAAAAATAAGCTTTAATTTATTTAATGTACTAAAAAGTAGAAAATAAATTGTTTTTAAGTCACCTGTATCTTACTATCCATAAAAGCTTGGGGCGCTCATGTGTTCAATATTTGTCAAACAGTTACCACAATATTTTATTTAAATAATTTTTTGCAAATAGATTCTAGTAATGAAAGATATTTTGAATATGGATATTGAGCGCACAAGCTTTTATTGATAGTAAGATACAGGTGACTTAAAAACAATTTATTTTCTACTTTTTAGTACATTAAATAAATTAAAGCTTATTTTTAAAAAGTTTTTTTTTATATAATTTTATTTTCTACTTTTTAGTCTTCCATAAATTCAATTTTAGAGCTCTGAAATTTTTCACAAAAAGAATTTAAAACTTGCAGAGCAGTACACAATATTTAGGGTATTCACAGTGTTTCCTATCGTCATATGTCATATCCTCAATTTAACAAATAATACGGCAGTGATCGACCCTAATATTCCTGGCATATTTGAGGCGCGATGAGTTGTTGTTGTTTTGCCAGCAAGGCGCGGCGAGTAAGTTCCTATCGTTTTTCATTGATGTGTGGTGTACCTATAATTATAAACTGAAGCCCAAGTGTGTAGTTGCTTGAAAAGTGACACGCCCCTTGTCCTACGCCCATAAAATTTTACCAGTGGGACGAAGCATCCAAGAGGGGCCTGTATACGGAACTTCAATGCTGCACGACCTTAAGTTCCAAAGCTATTCTATATAAACGATTTTGTTTGTATGGGCGGTGCCACGCCCACTTGTCCACTGCCCGTCTTATTTTCCCAGTAGGATATGGATATGTAGTAAGTTCCTACCAAATTTCATTGATGTGTGATTTGTAGTTCTAAAGTTATACACAAATCTGGAGTTGATAAAAAAGTGCCACGCCCCTTATCCTACGCCCATAAAATTTTACCAGTGGGACGACGCATCCAAGAGGCGACTGCATACGAAATTTCAATGCTGCACGACCTTTAGTTCCAAAGCTAATCGAGATCAAAAATTTGGTTTGTATGGGCGGTGCCACTCTTCCTTATCCAGTGCCCGCCTTATTTTCTCAGTAGAAGGATATGGATATGTAGTAAGTTCCTACCGAGTTTCATTGATGTGTGATGTGTAGTTCTAAAGTTATACACAAATCTGGAGTTGATAAAAAAGTGCCACGCCCCTTATCCTACGTCCATAAAATTTTACCAGTGGGACGACACATCCAAGAGGCGACTGCATACGAAATTTCAATGCTGCACGGCCTTTAGTTCCAAAGATAATCGAGATCAAAAATTTTGTTTGTATGGGGGTGCCACGCCCCCTTATCCTACGCCCATAAAATTTATTGATTCATGTATTGGGCTCTAGATTAGGCATGTATGCAAAGTTTCAGATCTCTAAGTAGTCGGGAAGTGGGTGAAAAATTAATTACTAGATTTGACGACATACAAACATACATACATACCTGATTTGAACCTAATATAAAGCTTATGTATAAAAACCTAAGAAATAAATAATTAGGCACAATTTTCTCGAAGTAACTTGTGTGGACTCGTTCTGTTTAAGCATAGTTTAACAGGACCTTAAAATTTATTTTGAAGCCGTGCCCCGAATGCGTTTGAGAAGCCTTTTATTTGCATGGCATTTCTCTCGGAGTTGCCAACTACCTCGAATCGAAGATTCGCTACTGGTTGCTACGAACATCTTTAACAAACAAAAGACCGGGTTGTACTACTGTTCATTGCTGCGCTCATATATTTGAATGTAGGATTCAGTAAGCGTAATCATTTGTGGCAGTATTTCTGTCACGTGCAGGTCCTGCATTTCAAACCATTGTCCGTTAGCTTTGTGCAGAATGTGAGCCCGAAATGTACCCTTCTTTGGTTCGCCGTCGTGTACAATGTTCGCAATCAAGTTGTACTTTGTGCCACCGCTCTCGGTCCGGTTCTTCATGCTGAGAATGTCACCAAAATCGACATTTCTGTAAGCAGATTAGAATAAATTACATTTGGCTTGGGCCGATATTCGTACTGTACGCACTTGATAGGAAAGTTCACGATGGTAGGATTCTTTTCCAGAAAGAATGTATTTTTCGTAAAGCGTTTGATGTACAAGATGATGTACTGTGGCAAGCGTGTTATTTCGAAGCGCTTTAAGAAGTTATCTTTGTACGTGTTGTACTCCTTTTCAGTGCTGCCATTAAATTTGGCTAGCAATTGGTAGAGGTTCACTTGTGGTATGATATTCTCGCGAAACTCATCCGTGAAAAGCGGCGGCGGCGGCAAGTCACATGTGAGATACAGGAAATTAGTGTGCTCACACGTCTCCTGATATTCCTCAGTGGCTAGCAATAGCGTCTTCTGCGTGTCGTCTAATTCCACGGGTGGAATTTTTCGAGTATATATTTCCATTTCTCCGAGAAAACTTTTGTAAATGATAGACGATTCAGACTTTTTGGTACCTTTCATTGCGCGGTGTAACGAGTGCAAAAACCAGGACAGAAAATCAATCGGATCACCTTGTTCGGTGATTTGGAACCGTTTGTTCGACCACAGTACCACAGCCTGAAGCATTTCATGTGGCGAAACGTGCGCTTTAAAATTACGCGGATTCCACATCTTTCGCATAAGCTCACCGAGCCGCTGCACCAGATTAAATATGGAATCACCTGGTGGTCGCTTTATTTGCGCATAATTTTGTTCACGCAGTAAATAATTGCGCAGTGGACTCACGTGGGACAGTGCATGTAAAACTACATTGCAATAGTCGTTCGCTTTTATATTATTTAGCCCCACTACGCCTGGCAGATACAGCGTACCGTCGACGGTGCGAGAATGTTTTAGTTCGGGGCCATCCAAATTTCGTATCTCTTGCGTGGTAAACGTAGGATTTAAAACATATTTGATGTCGTCCAATGAGGAGTCAATGATCTCGTAATTGTCTGGCAGGCAGTAGAAGCGCAATGTTTGCAGATTTAGAAATACGTGGTGTGCCTCTGATACGGAGTGCGTGTATGCGTGCGTATTGGTGCCACGTCCCTGGAAGTATTTGCCACACACAAGACAAGCGTAGACATTTATGCGCGTTAGCGAAATCGAACACAGCTTCTCAAAGTCAAAGTCTAGTAGTGGACGATTAATAGTGTCCAGATAAGGACAAACGCGATACTTTGGATTAAAAGCGGATGGCGTTTCCAATTCTAGAAAAAATTATTGTTACTTAAAAACCTTCCCAGACATTTCGGGTGTATGTACCATCTTCCTCCGATAGGTGCTTCATCGCTCTTCCTAAAATACGCGAAACATTTTCGTCATTGGTTTGGACGCCATTTTCCGTAGCATTTCTTAACCTCTTGGCAGCTGGCGCTGTAGAATGTAATCGAACTGAATAAAATCTGTTATGTCTATATTAATTCACTCACCTCCTAATGACATCACAACTTTTATTCAAGTCTTTGTTTCTTTCGTTAAATATTGCGATGGTATCTAATCAAATATAAGGTATTTAATTGTTAAAAACATACAATTCCTCGAGAAATATAAACGCTCAGGGATGCCACAAAATAAAAAATAATTATCTTTACTTATTGCCCAAAAACCTAATTATTCCAACCCAGTTATTTGTGAAAAGATTTGATGGTCCCGTTAACTTTTGCTAAAATCGAATAATTGTTAAGTTGTAAATAGATACATATTTCTGCCTATTACATTGCAATAATAGCGGGATTTACATAGTCACAGACAGGTTGTGACGGCATGTTGGACAAGCTGCAATGTGTGATTGTGGAAACGTAATTAACATCCGCTTGACACACAATCGACGGTTCGTTTGCTAATCAATCAGTGGTCGTGTACTTGGCTTCTAATGCGAGGGTCCCGTTCACATACGCAAACAAAGCTTCAAAGCAAAAAATATTTTACACCGTGTATCTACAGGCAATAAACGATAGCTTACCATCTGTCTAATTTCATTGCTGACATAAAAAATTTCGTGTCGGCATTTTGATAGAAAATTTAAAATATGCTAAATTTAATTATGTCTCAAACTAGTTCCTTTCTAGACTTTTTTTATTATATCAGAAAGAGCCAATAAAAATTCAATATATTCCGCAATAAGGTATTACTTCGCTCGCGGAAGTGTTGCCGTGAGGAGTGCTGCCCTGCAGTAAAAAAATAGCTGTCAAACTTACAAAATGGCACCAAAGTATGGAAAACCATTTTCTTTGCCATATATTACTTACCATGTAACATTAGCGGGCTCCACTGGTAATATATTTTCGAAAGTAGCTAATAATCCAATTATAATTATTCGCCTCGCCTGTTTTAAACTGTAATTTGGTTCGAGTAAGCGTATTCATTGAACTTAGCTTACAATTGAACAACCATACAATTATAGTACGAGTAGACGTCCATTAAAAATCCCAATCAATACCAATTGTAGAATTATTTATTTTTATAGTATTTCTTTTAAGTTATGTGAAACAAACCAACCAAACAACTGTCAAAAAAATATGTATTATAGACATTTTAATAATACAACTACATATTTCAGATTGAATTTTGTGTTTCAAGAAAAGAAAATAGTATTTACACATGTACATACTTTCTTCTTTAACTAATTTTATCATTCAACAAAAAGGCACATAATGGAGAATGTTAACAAAAAAATATGCACGTTTTACGTTTTCTTAAATTCAAATAAGCTTTTTCACTTGCAGTTTGCACAATTATGTTATGAGTTTCCAACTTTTTTTGTAACTCCGAGATTAACCTTTGTTATGCAATTGTCACGAATGTTAATTTAAATTTCCATAATGGGTTGGCATGTTGCCACTACCAACGACTTTCTTAGTAAGGATTTACAGCCGCCAAGCCAACACGTCCACCGGATCGAGCGAAAACAGGTTCGGCGTAGCTGTGCCGATATCCCTTGCTGTGGTTTGAAAGACTCTTTCCACTAGGAATTGGCTCACCAACCCCAGTGGATGCAGGTGTAAAGGATGATGCTTGCGACATGTATGACTCGTCATGCTTTTCTATGGCCCGTCCACCGGCATAACATGCCCGATGCTCGGGAGTTGGGGAGTACTCGCGATGGCCGTGCTCCCTTGCGTACTCCCGTAGCATTTTGCGAGAGTGATCTACGTCTGTGCCCCTTGGACGGTTAGATACACGTTGTGGAATTCGCGGATCTCGTGATATGGGTGACTCGTACCGAGAATTCTGCTCTCGGCTACGTTCTTCAAACATATGGCGCTCTTTTGACCGGAGGCGGGATCTGCTGCCTGATGGTAGTGGTGAGCTTTCCACGCACTGCTCTTCGTCGCTCCAGTCTTTGTAAACGCGTATGCTGTCGACCGCGTCTATAGAGCTACGTCGGTGGCGTGGTTTATAATCACCGCATTCCCGCTCATCTCCTAAGTTGTATCGACTATCAACTCGCTCTTGGATGCGGAATTTGTCCTTTAAGTCAATGCTATGATTTTTAATACTTGAAGCTGTTGGATACTCATGTCCATGCGATCGTTGATAATTGTACTCGTGGTCCCTAATTTCATCGTTGTCATCATTATTGCATTTATATGAATTGTCGCGTTGCTTACTCTTGGTTTTCGGCTCCTCTCTGGATCTGGGCTCCGCGGCCCCGTCGAAGGACTTGTATCGTATGACAGAGGACTTCATCATCTTCTCCATGCTCTGAATGTAAGGAATACTCTCTGGCTCCCTGTATGGATTACGGGGTTGATCGCGTGAATAATGTTCGCGGTCGAACTCCCGGATTCTTTCTGTTTCGCGCGAAGGATCGTCTATCCCTCTAGTTTCCCTCTTATGCTCGCGATGTCGTTCACTGGTGCGGTGTCCTATGTCCAACTGCTCCTCCGATGGGTGAGGATCACGGTGAGAAACGCCGTATTTGCTATGGGTGGCGACCGGGGGTTGCGGCTGCTCGAATGGTAAATCCGCGGGGTCGACATAACGATGGAGCCCACGCCCACCATAACGCTGGACCTCCTTTGCAGCAAAGGAATTCGCTTGTCGTTTCGTTGAATATTCCATACATTTTTGCTTGTCTGTTAGGTTTTCTTTACGGTAGTTTAGAGAGTCATGGCCCGGAATGTGATCCCGCGAACTCGAAGGATCCGAGTCATCGAAATCGTTCGACGTTCCTGCTGCCTTTTGCTTGTAGCGCTGCTCGGGTGAGCTCCGCTCCAAGGATAGTTTGTTGTTGAGCAAGCGATTTATTTCGTCGTATTTGTCAGTATCGCGCAGCTTGTTGTGCTCTTTGCCGCTTACTTCGGCATCGCGACGGTTGTGATGATCCTGCTTGCGTTCCGTTTGAAGGACTCGGTTGAATTTCGCATCGTAGTCGGCTGGGCGAACAATGATCGGTTTGATTTCGTCCTCCTTGGACCACGAGGCCACCGAAGATGGCGTCTTCGAACGCACTAGTTGCTCATTAGACGCTGACATCTTCTCGCGATATGGTTTGGACGGAAGGTCTCGCAAATAACTATCCTCCGGAGGTTGTGAGACATTTCTGCGACTCATTTGTGGCTGATGCTGTATGATGGGCATGGATCGTTCCAGCGAAATTTGTGAGGGCTTCAGGGCAATGGTGGAATTATCGGCTTCATTTGACCAGTGTTCTTCGTCTGAGAGGAAACAAGTGGGCTGACGTTCAGTTTTATAAGCGGATTCTACTTTACTTACCACTTGAACTGTTTAGTTCCTGCCGCTCTGGGCTGGGCGCTAAATCTGAGCCTATACCAGATGAGCCACGAGATGACACCTGTTTGCTGACTGTTTTTGCTGTTGTTGTTGCTGTTTCCATACTATGCGATGGTTTGGCTGAAGTAGCGCCGCCGACAATAAGCGAGTTTCGACAGCGGCGCAACTCAATTGCCGCCAGATTTCCCTTCGACCGATGCACAGTATCGTAGTCACGTGGAGGGAGCAATAATGGAGGCCCGTTGCCGTTTAACTTGGCGCGCAATTCTGCTGCCAAGGAGTCGAAAAGCTCGTTGCTTTGCTGCGCAAACGTTGCGGGTTTGCCGTTCGAGGACGACGGTAACATAGGCGATCCGCCCGTTCGCTCCTCACTGCATTCGGACTCACGTGTACTGTTTCCAGTATCACTTCCCAGTGAGGAATGTAAGCGTTTGGGCGACGCTTCTTGTCGTCGAAGTTGCTGTTGCTGCTTTGAGGGGTATTGCTGCTTGGACTTTTGTTCGTTGTATACGTGAGATGGCAGCTTGTTGTCGGAAGTCGGTATGGGTGGCAGGATGCCTAGCCTGTGAGGTAAATTACCATTTAAGGATATCGCTATAGAAACAGCTTTACGCGACTCTGACATTACTTACCTTGTCTCCAGTTCCTCAAAACGCTTTTGGTTTTCGACGCGGTTAATCAAAATCTGCAATTGCTGATGCAAAGCATCGGCCGTGGTTTCCGAATCGCACCGGTAGGCATGGACATGGAGGGGACATTTCGTGGCTGGGTTGTACAGCAGCAGCACACAGGCAACAATGTCATCGGTGTGCACTGAACTGGTTATGGCACTATGCGGAATGAAATGCTTCGAGGAGCCCTGCGAGCGGAAAGGAGATTCTTCTGTATGCTGTGGCTTGTCGCGTGAAGCTATGTTACCATTCTCACCTGTAATATTTTGATACCCTTGTGTGATACTTGCAGCGTAACTTTGAGCGGGTCCTGACTACGCGCTCTGTCAATCAGATACGGTAGAGCGGAGTTTATGATACGTGCACCGCGTAGACCTTTAGCCTCTTCTGCGCCCAAAAACCAGACGTAGTAAGACGCTTTCTGGACGTCTCGACGAAGACGGAGCGCCATAATTTAGTAAGTGTATTGCAAAGGAATTTTAGTGGCTATTTGTATGAATATCGATCATCAATTGTGTATTAAATCTGAAACGGAAGTGATAAAGCGGAAACTACTTTATTATATTTTGATGATTTCGGTGTAAAGGGAATATAGTTTAAGCGTTATATTGTATGCGTCTCTTAAGTTTTAGCTTATCGTATTAACGTTACAGTTTAGTTTGAGTAATGGAAGTAATTGCTACTCTTCTTATGTGTACATACAAGCAAATTTATTTCTGTTCCATGGCCGCATTCAAACCTACTGAGAATATATTTCAAAGCAAAGAATACTTTGGAAGAGCTACAAATTCTTCGCGGAAAATGGTGATGTATTCTTATTTTTATTGTATTTATTATAGTTATTATTATAGGTCTTTACAAAATTAAATATTGACTTGGCGACTTGGGTTCCTAAGATCATTGCCGCTTTAAAGGCGTGACATCGACCATTTCTCCAACTATCTGCTGAGAAGTTCAGAGACCAATCTAAGCGCTGTCCGGAAGCATAGCACTTTTCGTTCCTCATTATGAAGAAATGCTGGCAAAAAATCAGTGGATTTGAGAAGAATATACAAAAAATAATTCTTAACAAAATCGCTTACGCATGTCTGCCATGAATTCTAAGAGCGACGCATAAACGCCACGAAGTAATCAAGTTGAGAAGAACACCAAACGATATCAGCGCTACAAAATTTGTATGGTGCGACTAATAACAAAGTATCCGCTTGCAACTTCTGGAATATCACAACTAATGCATTGTCAACAATCAGCACTTGTCATGCATGAAGCTGCTGCATGCAAACAGGAAGCTACGAGGCAAACGTATTCAAATAGGTTCGGCAACAGCAGAGGCTTCAGTGAAGCGCAAGATACATACGTCCCAGAATCACTGGCTACATTTCTGCTTTCAAGGGTTGTACACAAAGTGTTACAGAATTACTTCAAAATATGGCAGCAAAACAAAATGATTCCTTACTTTACTTCGCTAATTTTTAACAATTTGAAAGAGTCTGAGAATCGCATCTTAAAACATGTTTTCTCCCCGTTTTCTTATTGTTTTTTTCCCAGGCGCGGAAAGCAAATAGTACGTACAATTGATTTTGACAGCACCCCAGCTCTGACTGCAGCAAACCGAAAAAAGTTCAGCTGGCTAAAACTTACTGCAGGCCCTAGAGTCTAGTAGCCGAGATGTTGGACAGGGGAAAATTTGGTGTGAGGAAGACAGAAAATATTAAACCGAGATGAGAAGTCGGCTGTGTTGATTGAGGTAGTGTCCGAGTTTGTTGGCGGATGCGTATGCGAATGAAAACCCTTTTAAGTCTCGCATGGAAAGAGTTATTCAATAATTACGACATTAAATAAAATGTACAGTGAAACAGAGTATACGCAAAATATCAAATATGTATTATGTAGTTTAATTCCAATTTTTCAATTAACCTGCTGAATAAAGATATTCCAGTTCTCAGATAGAATTACACACTTTTTTGGTAGATAGCATCTAAGACCAATGAAAAATTAGGCGCATAAAAGATAACGAACTCTGCTTACTATTTAAATTGTGAAAATATTTTTAAAAAATTTAAAAATTAAAATTATTCGCGCAACAGCCGGTAAAACTAGGCTTACTTTAGCGCTTTCGCGTGCGGCTGCATGCTCTACTTTGGGCACACTTTAACAGACCTGGACATTTTTTTATAGCCGTATCCCAACGGAAAGCTTTTTTATTAAGAATTTTCGTGAGAAGTTTTTATAGCGACGCGAAGTATACTTTCTGAGAGTTGGTCGTCACAAGAGATAGCGCCACTCGCAAATAAAATACACTATTATTTTTTAGATAGGTTGGCTTGGATTTGATCCAGCGACTCCACGCGTCAGGGACCGAGCACTTTTCCGAAGGAACCACGGCGCGGTACACAGTGGGGTATTAACCTATGAAAATGGCGATAAATTCAACTGCGCTAAAAAAATTTATGTTGAGTATTTTTTACATAGAAGGGAAGAATATTAGAAAAATAAAAAAAAATTTGGTTGTTTTTGTTTTTTTATCTAATTTTGTACGCAGTTAGGAGGCGGAAAAAGGGATTTTTAAAGATTTTTTCCTGGAAAGATAATTTGATGTATCGGAGTGAAAATTTGTATGAGTATTGCAGTCACTTCAGAATTAACTATCATATTTTTTATTTGAAAATACACATAGTGATTATCATATGCTCTTGCGGTGACCACGATATCTCTGGATTGGATAATCCAAAATGGAAAAATAAAAAAGATTTCGTTAGGAAAAGGTATTACCCAGTTACTGGTCGAAGAAATTATCGAAATATTTATATTTCCTACTAGTTACTAAAAATATATTTCTCTAGCTTGTGTTAACAGTTGAGACTGATCGGTTTAGCCGTTTCCGAGAAGTCTTGGCCACAGTTATCAGAAATACAGAATTTGTACATTACAAAAATGAAATCGTATTTGATGTGATTCTTACAAAAACAAATTACAAAACACATTATAACAAACTTTACTTTACATAATTATCAACCGAAATCAAACAATTTGCCACAGACAATTTTTTGCAATAAAAAAGTCAAATATATATTCTTTACAAATAAATTAAAATTATTACCACATCACACTACGAAAGTAACTATTTGTCCAGCTGTTCGGTTCAAATATATAAAATTTTACGGCTATAAAAAAAAAATTATATAAAATATTAATACACCTATTCTGCAAACATTATTTTGCTTTAACATAAGTACAATAGCTGAAGTTGAAGGTTCCATAATAAGAATATGGTTCTTTTCACAAATTTAATTAAAAGTCCAACTTGAAACTACTGCGAAATGTATAACTCGCTCTCGACACAGCGAAACATTGAATAAATATGAGTTTTGTAAAGGGTGCGTGACGATACCGTTAAAAATATAGAACAGTTATTTTTTCACCCAGAGATGCACAATTTTATTTACTTTTCCTTGATACCAAATACTATTGAGATATCTACATTTCAATTTTTGAATTGATCCACGAAATCCGAGTTAAATACCCCACTGTGCGGTATATTGAAAGTACGATATACCCACCAAATAATGTCGCCTGGGTTGGTATATTTCTACAGTAGGCAGACCACGCTAATTTATTTGCAGGACATGGAGGGCTTATATGCAGTTCGTATCTCAAGTCTTTTAATTTAATATCTCTTCTGTGAGTCAATTGTGGTTATTATAACAACTTGTTCCAGTTGTTTACCTCTAAATATTGTTTAATTTTTTTGTCGAACGCCGTATTCCCTAATTTTGTAAGATATATACTTTATTCATATATTAAATGATATCCGTGTTCGCAACAGTCTCTGCAGCAGTTGGATTTTATTGACACAGTAATTCTCTATAACACGTTATCAATTTGGGGTTATATAAGGGAAGTATATGCTGAGAAGAGAAATCGGGAAATAAAACTAATATATCCATCAAATATGAATGATCTATTGTATATAATGTCTATAATGAGCAAGCTACGTTACACTCCGCCACATCTCCTTCTACCTGTTGTAATATAGTGCATAAAAAGATATCAGGATTAAGAAATCGCCAAACTGGCATTTGAACTGGTTCAAACATTTTCAAATCCACTCAGTATGCAAGTGCACGAAGTCTCATGTGTATTTACCCACTATTAAGTTTTGCCCTTGACGCCCTGCTTTTCTGTCAATAAATATATCCGTAGAAGCCAAAAGTTCGAAAGCGTATAGGGCCTTGCTGAGATACCTAAATGCAAGCAATTTAAAGTGGCCGCAAAAGAAATGTCATGAAGCGTTGGCCTTTCGAGCTTCAACATACCAGCCACTTGGTACCCAATTGACAGCCTGAATTGATGAAATGCATTGCACGAAAAATAAGCTCAGCCACGACTGAATTGAGGCGATTGATTGCTCGGGGAGGAGGTGATAGGTACGCAACTGGCATGCGACCTTCAATAAATTAAATGTGAGAGAGCGCCTTCACTACCATGGCAATAATTCACACGTAGATGCCCCACGTCTCAAGTATGCATATGGGCGGCCCGCCCCCGAACAAATGAACGCCTGCAATCAGCGTAAACAGAGTACAAAAGCAAATTGTTCTTTCTGTTACCTCTCCTCAAGCGTACAAGGTGAACTTTTGAAGTTTTTCTCAACGCTGGTCACTTGGAAAGTAGTCCGAATTTCCAGCAGACAACCATAAGGAGTGTTCTCGTACAACAAGCGCGGAATAGAGGGGATTATGAGAGGTTGATTACTTGGTTCGCATTTAGCATGAAGGTGAAAGTGCCTTGAGCCACACTTTCATTTCTAAGTGACGGCGTTGCAGCTGTTGGTGGTGCTGTTGCAGATGGCGCCCGCAAACGTGTTACTGCCTTTACTCAGAGCTTGCGATGGTTAATGAGTTATGAATCACGAGGAATGTGTGAGCACGATCTCCAAATAAGTAGAAAAATAATATTTTTCATTTTGGCTGGTTATTTGCGTTTTCCCTTCTTTGCAGATATCTCGAGAAGTAGGTATAGCATTCTTGAAATTTGTATGTAAGGAAACTGATGTATTTTTCTGAAACGATTTGAGTTAACAGCGACAGAATTTCGATTTTCAGCCGAAGAGAAATAGTCTCTTTTGTGGCCGAAGTCGACATAAACATTTTCGTTTCGTGTTCTTCATAAAAATTTGAGTTATGTTTTATCATAAAATAAAATTATTTATTGTCCCGCAGCTGCCGCGGTATACCTCTTCCAAGGTAAATCAATCCAAATCTCATAGATCTCGACATGCGATTTTCAAGATTTAGACGAAATGTTGCCCAAATTGCGATAGTGTCAGCTATATTTCTGTGCTAACAAGCTGGCTTTGCAGGTAAGATGTCAATTGACAAATGCTAAGTATGCACTTTGTATTTATCACACTACTTCTTTCGATGTATTCCTTCACCCATTACCTTACCCATCTTGGCAGTTTTTCATTGTTTCTTTCAGTTTATGGGATAGCTGTACTCCTCAGTGGTAATTTTTTTTCAAGACCGTTGGAACATGACACAATAAAATTTTTTGATATCTTAATTAGAAGACAACATCAGCGAAAATTGAGGGCATGACAAAAAGTACCTTACTTTTTGTGATTATATAATTTCAATTGACTAACCAAACACCAACACAATCAGTGACACCCAAACGAAGTCATGTTGCTGATGCCGGACAGTCTACTGTAGCGGCGCACCCAGAAAAAATTGTTGGAGGGGTAACTTTTTTTCCCATTTGCGAAAAATTGGGGATATATCGGTCGTATATCGACGACGAAATTTTCTCAGCTAAGAATTTCTTTAGCTTATTTAAAATGAAGAAAGAAGGCTTATTATTATTAATATTTATTTATGCTTTCTTGGCACTAGAAAGGTTAGCTGCGAATCGCAGGCTACACAACTTCTACTATGTACCCGGGCACAAAAACATAGAGGCAAAGTGGATGTTATTGCCAAACAGGGTGTCCGCCTTGCAGATGAACATATCAGCAACGTACTGATGCCTCTGTAAGCGTCCTACAGTCAACTAGAGGAATGCATGAAAAGAAAAACGAGGGCTAGGTGGAACGGAGGAACAACCTAAGCACCTGCGCGAACTCCAAAACTATGCTAAAGCCCTATGACGAAAAGTATACAAGGTTTATACTGACTCTTCCAATAATAGAATGCAGAGCTATCATAGGTACACTAACGGGACACTGCCTCGTAGCAGCGCATGTACATACATAGGATGGGTATAAAAACGACGACAGCTGCAGAAAAATTCGAAGAAGCCGGCAGCAGGGAGACCTTGGAACACATACTGTGCTCCTGCCACACCATCGGTAGAACTCGTCTGACTTGTTTAGGAGCAACTGTCTTTTCAGGGCTCGAACAGATCTCAAAACCAGGTATCAAGCCTCTTTGGAAATTCGTGAAACACACCCAAATTCTGACAGATCATTACTTTGACCATTCTTAAGCGGAACTCTAACGGGCGTCGCTAAGGACCCAACAGGGTCTATGTGTGGTTTGTTTAGGCAGCCAGCTCTACCTAACCTATAATTTCCTGTTATTATAATAGAAATTACTAATAGATATGCCTACTGTGGCTTTCGGCTTCCAGAAAATTTGAAGATAATTTGCCTGCTATTCAAACACTTGAGTTAAATGATTGAGTTCGAATGTCATTTTCCAGTTGGAGTAGTTGGAGTTTTATCATTTCCGGTAAAGAAAAACGTTAATGTGAAATGTAAACACTTTTAAGACACTCTGCCCTTTTCAACAAATTTAGACAATATGCTGCAAAAAAAGATAGAAATCAACATTGTTTTCTCATACATAAGCATTTTTGGGGAGCTATGGCCCTGAAATAACCCCCGTGGATGCATTTTTGGTTTACTGTAATTAACGCGAATGGGTCTTTGTTTTCAGTGGATGCCATCAGCTTTGTAATTACATGGCATTTTCGGTTAATAAAAAGACTGCAAATCGCAATACAAAAAATAAACTAACGACTTGTTGCATGGATTGGCGGGATTTACATATCGACGCCTTTGTTCAAGATGTTTGCTAATGGCCTCTCTCTCAACTCTAAATTAACGAAACGTTCATCAATTCGTATGCGGTTCTTTCTCTACATAAAGCGAAACATAGTAACGTTTGTGTTGCAAAGGATTTCGACTTACAGAAGGCCGTAAATCTCAAAATAAAAATATTCAACATAATATTGCCTGAAAGCTTAGTAAGGTTTTCTTTATAATTTTGGATTGGGTATTCGGATCGGCACAAAATTTTATTAGAATCATCATTTTTCTTGTTGGAATAAGCCATGTCAAAAAGATTTGAATATAAGTATATGTACATATGAGTATCAACTTTGTTTTTGATGGTCCCGAATGGAGGTATGGACGAACGGAGCCGTATTTAAAAATCAAGCAGAAGTAGGAAGAATTCGAGTTTCATTAAAATGCGAGCTCAACGATAGCAAGTGCTAAAGGACGTAATCATCAAAGCATTATGCAGGGAAGAAGTCTAATGGCGGATTTATTGGTATTGTATTTTACAAAATTTGTAATAATGATCCAATGTCTTCAGCATTGTTGATGATGTCACTAAGAGCAACGATATTTAACATTTAAAAGCCGTTTTTTATCTGCAGCGTGATTTGATGTTCATAGCTGCGTCTTATGGATGGGAGAGATGTGATCATCACGCCGGTGTTTAAACGGAATATGCTGACGTCTTTTGATGTTTGAGCAGAATTTCCTGATTTATCTTGGATCATATTTCGATAAAAATCGTGCTGCTAAAAATCGGTATACTTTGGGCCTGGGTGGGCATTTGTCCCCTGGATCTGTCACTGACGAATGCGACCATAATTGGAGTTGTTAAAACGCAATTAGAAAGTGAATCGATTTTTAAGTGCCACAGTTCATCGGTGGTAATAGCCGCGGCATGGCTACAGCAGCGGCAGGGCCAGCAGTGGAAAGCTTGTCGCATACCGCACGCCTTGCTCAACGAACGTAAAATTGATTCGCTGCGTGTGTGCTTGTATCCGCTATTTTGTCTCGGTCCCTGTCTCTGCAGTCTCTCTTTGATACGCCAAGTACCAAATAAAGTTAGACTTGTAGTGCGCTTGGAAAGTGGAGACTATAATTCATTTGGGGAGAAGCAAGCACTGTTTAATATTGTAGAAGATCCACTGCTGACTGATAAAGAGAAAAACCGGTTCCCCCAAACCGGTTCTCCTTCCCCGCTTCATTGCTTGTTTATTTTTTCTCTCTTTCATTGTTTAATTTTTGCAACGTTCAAAATAATTATTGCTGTTGCACAATACTCTTTGTTTATTTGCGGTTTGTATCAAATCCTCAGGGCACACCTGTCGGAGGCCTTGCCATATTAACATTAAAGTATTTATCGACATCTTCATCTAACCTGACTTCAATTGGCAGAGTGTGCCCACTCATTTTTAAAAGCTTTGGGAAAACATTTACTGAAACGTTCTCTAGCGACTCTTTCAGTGGCTGTGGCAGTGATCACATATTTACAAATCCACAAGTAAAAACACCTACAGCAAGAAGTATTTTGTTTTCGTGAAAAATGCGTATAAAAATATCCAAAAAATGTATATCTTAATATATAGTTAATTTCTAGAAAATAGAACATAACCCGGCGCTATGAATAGTAATTTATTTTATCTGCCAATTTTGCTCTTGAGCCTTCAGTTTCCCTGGAAATATTTTCTTAATTTGTGAAAAATATGACAAGCACACACAAGTTAATGCGAGAAAGCTAGGCCTAAGCCCACACGGTCGTTTGTGCCAGTCAATTAATTAATTGATAGGGTTTTCTTTGCGGAAGAATCTGGTAACTCTGTTATCTCTGTTATTTCAAAGCTAATGCTAGTTTTAAGTGAGCTTTTTAGAAACAGTGTTGATTCCTATGTACTACTAAAAAAGAGTAAGTCCTATTATATACCGAAATCTTTAATAATAATAGTATTATATTAGTATTTTTTTTAGTATTGGCTGTTTGCATTCAAGACATAGACTTTTGCATGCCGCATATTCATATATGTAGATATGAACATTCATACATTCATTCAATAGATAATCAACTAGACAAGAAATAGCCACACGAAATTTTTCACGAGTCCCTACGGCGATGTGTAACTTGCGGATTTAGATACTATTCTAGAACTCGTTTTCGGATCGCGGTAGGTAGGTAACTGGCATCGAGAAAAGGTGAAACCGCGAAGGCGAGTTGCAGCAATTATTGTATTGTTCACTGTTTGTAGAAAAACAAAGATATGAAGTGGAGAGAAGAGACTAAGGTGCAATATTATAATCGTGGTTAGATATTTTTATATACAATATATTGTTGCATCATTTTGTCTTTGGAAATGCTTTTTAAGTCTCGTTTCTCGATTTCAGTAAAATTGAGTTGGAAAGACAATCAAAACCCACTATTTACGCTAAGCCCCCGAACACATCTCATTACTAAATTGTGGTTTTTCTAGTTAGCATTTCAGGCATTTCAATAAGTCAACATTTTCAGCCTACAATGAATAACATGTTTCACCGCTTATAAAACATGTTACTGTTATATGTATAGACCACTTACTTTTCACTTTTCAAATATGTTGATACGTGTGCGTAAATACATAAACAAGCCAGAGTGAAACTGAAACTTCCGCCTCAATGTAAAACAAGTCAATTAAAGTATGAATATAGGTAAATCGCTTGCACTACCACCAACTATTGGAGTTAGTTTCAGACTTTTTAAAGAGAAAGACGTGGCTAATCTGATAAGTAATTGGACACCTTGAAAAATGCCGCGTCACGCCTTTTCTTATACCGAAAAGTCTGATTATGCAGCCATGTGAGCAATTAAAAATGTTCAAACAGAAGTACATACATGCATATGTATGTACATATGTATGTGTATTCCAATAGGTCGCTTGCAGAACAAGTTTCAGCCACTAACATTAAGTAAAATAAAAGAACAAAACTGAAAGTGAACCCATTAAAGCGCTCGGAATGTTTTCAATTATACATATCATGGACAAAGTTTATCGAGTGGTCATAAAGAAATCCAGTAAGACTCATACTCGAGGTCAAGCGAACCCAAACCAGTTTCCTTTTCGTTTGACAGAAAAAGAAAAAAACCACCGCAACTTGTCAGGTTTTAATTCATGGGATTACGATTAAAACAAGTAAGGAAGAATCAGTCGGGTTTCACCGACAGAGTAATACCCTACACCAAGTTCCCAAGTGGGGTGATAAGCCACAGAAATTGTGGGTTCATTTAATTTAGTGGGCGGACCACGCCCATTTTTAGCAGACTACAATATATCCCTAATAGGACTATTTATGCCAAAAGTTGATGCTCTGGAAGGTGTACAACCTAAATGATCGATATATTTAATTTACCGCCCCCATAGTGGGCAGGCCACGCCCATTTTTGGAAAGTTAAAAGGTATTCTTACAAGAAATGAAGTGACCAAATATGGACGCTCTGGTGTACGTTTATGCCATCAAATGAGCATCTGTATCTAAAATTTTTTGCATTGGGAATTGCGCATCAAGCTTACACGCGGAAACAGAGACAGTCACCGAGGCGTGTTATCCCACAGCATGCCGAGTATCAAGTGCAGACAAATTACTTTACGACAGACGTTGCGTAGTGGAACAATAAAAACCATATATGTACTCGTATGCAGTATGTAAGTGCATTTTGGTATTTTGGCAATCGACAGCTTTAAATTCTCTCGCAATTGGATTTATGAAATCGCTTTAAGGGTAAGGTATAAATCGAGATAATCGCTTACATCGATCCAAATGCCGCATTCCATAAATTTTGTTATATGCCACGTACCTTTACAACTAACGGGATTTTTTAAATTAAATTCAATTGGAAAATTCAGCTCATTTGTATGTTTGTTGGATTTTTGATATTTCTGTGTTATTCAAACTCACATTCACTATATGGATACGTTTGACCAAAAGAATAAAAATTTATATCTTTTTATCAGAAAAATAAGCTTTGTCAATTATGTCAATGCGATTTTTTTCACTTCAGCTGTCAAATCCTTTTGATTCTTGGCTGAACAGTTAAAAAAATGCAAGTTCCTTTTTTTTATTAGATTGTGTGAGTCGGCTGGAAATGGATCAGCAACTGGGAGACTGAGGACTTATACACTGAGCCACGGTTGCGCTCATGAAAGCGAATTTATTAGATATATGTAATTAGCCTTTAACGCCCCTTTTTTCCCTTTGGAAAACTGTTCTGAAACCATGCAACTTACAAAAGCATCTGCTCATACATATATGGGTGCGAATAATGCGCCTAATAACGGTATGTAAACATGTAAACATTTCCCGGCTCCTCTCGATGTCGAAATAACGATGAGAGAATCCTTGACAAAACCAAATCCTCCCCTTCATTTTGTGTTGGGCGTACCGCTGCATTTATTGTAAGTGAGAAACAAAGCACACTGCTGATTGACCCGCTCGGCTAGCTTCTAAGATTCAGAGACAGCGCCAGGCAGACACACAAACATGTTCTGGCCTTTAAAACTGTATGCTGTATGCAGAGAAGTGTTTCTCCGTGTGACACAGACGTTCCAGTTCGAACTAGTGCTAAAACGTTCGCACTGAGGCATTTTCCCCAACTCGCTGTGGTGGCACAAATTGAGGAATTTGAACTTCGAGAGGCACCGAAGTACTGAGGTTGTTTTGCTTTAGGGAGAGGCTGTTCTTTGTGCTCTGAGACACTGTCGTTAGACAAGTTTGGGAATCACTGAGCTCAGGCACCACACTCGGATTGAGAAGCAAGCCCCAACGTGCATGCATGTGTATTTACTCTGAAAAGAGAAACTGAAACTTGTTTCTTGAATGTGGCATCGGTGCAGGCGGAACACTGCGGTGCCGAGACATGCTTAAAGCACTCGACAGAAAATAATGTCAATAATGCAAAAAGCAACACTATTCATGGTTTTCATATAGCCGCCGCGAATTTTTGTGTGGGTTTTGGCATTTACGACAGATGTATTCATTGTATTTGCTTAGCTTCACATGCTACACAATGGCAACGCTAAGCAACACTTATTTTATTGTGCAGCTAAAATTGAAACTGCAGTCAATTTTGACTTGAGCATAAGTATGCAAGGTGGGGGATTATGTCTATAACATGTCCATGCCACTGCGCACTTCTCACATAGCTGATAGGAGCGGCTCCGGTATTTTGCACCTGTGCGTTTGCTGCTGCTGGTTAAACTTTCTCCCGCGCGTTGTCTGCCCATTTTTGGATCGGGCTTAGCTTGCTTAAGCTGCTTCTGCGGCGTGTCCCAACCCACATCACGCATAGCTATGTAGAAATTTATCAGCATCTTGATTTGCCGCTCCCCTTTCAAATAATTTCGATTTCACTTTCAATTCAAACTTTTAATTGTTATGGAAATGTGAATTCAAATGAATCGATTTTCTTTCCGTCTTGGCTTGGATGGATGATGGACGGTAAATTATGTGTGCTACAGACTGTGCAAAGTGCTACCAGTGCCTTTAATCTCTTTTTCTTTTCAGGAAGAGAAGCTAAGCTATGCATATGTAGTTTTTTTTTTAATATTATACAAATCTGAACCAACTCTAGTGGTAGAGCAACCTGATATAGACAATTAATCAGAGGATAGAAGAAAAATAGGAGTTAATGTCTATATGGCAGCTCTCTATTTAAACGGCCGCATTAAAGAAGACAGCAAGCAATAATAAAGACCGCAAAGAGAAAAATTGTGAAAATTTGGCGTAAAAAATATTGAAACGAATTCATGGATGGAGATAGTTAATGCTCATCGAACCGATAGTCTATAATCACTCAATTCGGAACAAACATTAGTTTCAAATGATCAACACGGGTAAAGAAGACACTAGAGACAATGCTCCGTCTTTTTGGAAGGTACATAAAGCACAATGAAAAAATAAATACCTGCACACATTTATATTTTAATAAAGAATAAATTCAAATTTCAGGGTGATTTTAAAACAAAGCAAATGTTTTGTCCCAAAATACGCAATGATGGTATTTTTAAAAGCCTACCTGCACTTCAAATCCTCCAATTTGGTACAAAAACAACAAATCTGGCAACGTAGTACTCAACCAGTTTCCCTGAAAGTGAGCCAAAGCAAAATTAGAGATAATGACCGTTAATTTACTAAAACAAAAGCATAAAATCAACAATAAAAATTACCAAAAATTCTAAAAGAACGATTTAAAAATAAAGATGAGGTCAACCGAAGAGTATTTGATAAAGTCACAATGGATTGACAGATTTGGCGAGTAAAACCTGTATTGAAGTATGTATTGATGTTTGTAAAATTTGAATGGTGATTGTGATAGATTTTGGTACTTGTTTATTTCGGCTATGTGGTGTATACCCTGACCTGTCTTATTCCCTGCGACATATAATATCTTAAATTATCTTTCATATATTTTGTTGGAAGAATAAAGATAAAATGGAAATAAGACAACCATGATCAGTCATGACACGAACATATCTCCAATTATATTACAGTGAAAAAATAAGGTTGGGATTGAGAGCGAAAATTGACTGGAACGAAGTTAGGGCACTGCCCAAATCTCTTAATTTGTGACCAATATTTTGCCTGCCTACCGACGACGTTTTATAAGTTCCACTTCGATTCATAACTATAACTTCCTGCAAGGGGCTAAAATAGCCCTGATGTTAAACGTTGTGCGTTAAAGCTTACCTCTTAACAGTTGCCCAAGCTCAAACCTGATACAGCAAGTGCCAATAAAAGAAATTCCATAAGGCGACTTAAAACAAGTTCCGTCGCTGCGTTCCGTGTCTCACTACTGCGATGTGAGAATAGCTTTTTTTACAATTAATAAAAGAAAACAAGTCAGAAATTCGAGTGGTTGCCAATGTTTTTGTATTGGCGCTCCATCTGCGCTCTTTATGGCTTCTTTCGTTTTACTTTGCAGGTGTGCGAGCACCACGACGTGAAGTGCAGAGCGAAATGCGCTAACTTAGCGGAACTATCGAAATGCCAAACAACAGCGAAACATCGCGTCGCACAGATACATACAGACACGAACACAAACGCAGAAGGCCAATGGGGCCAAAGCACACAAGCGTTGCGCCGTGGTTAAAATTGGTGAAACAGTGCAGTGGTGAGTGGTGGCAGCCTTGCTGTGTTGCTGTTCCCCGATAGTTGTTGTAGAAACTCAACGAATCGGCTGTAAAATGAAGCCAAGAATAAACTATTTCAAAACGCAAACGAAGCTAAACCGATTTTAATGGCATTAAAACACGCACGCACACACACATACAAAAATAAGTGCTGATGCGGCATAGAACAATGTGTAGATATGTTGATGATAATGTAGTAGATACTAGCACACACATAACAATGACGATGATTATTGGGCTTGTTGGATGTTTGCTGTTGTTCTTTTTATTACAGTTTTTTTACTGTTAAACTTTCTTTCTTTTACATCTTTGATCTTGATACTTTCTTATAGAAAAGTTCACTCCGCAAGCGAACGGAGGCGAAGGCAAACTGGTTTTCAATGCAGTCACTTTTCTGCTTTGCGATATTTCAAAAATTTTAAAGTTTTGCACTGTTCATCACGAGCGTGAACACAGCAAAGCATGCTCTTTTGTCTGTATGCTTGCGTGTTGCCTATTCAATGTGTAGTGAAAATCTGTGTGGTGGTCTGCTTCAGTATTCCGTAAGCAACGACCGTTGTTGGCGACAAATGCGAAGAAACTAAACTCGGCTGTCGAAACGAAAAACTGAAGACACGAACTTCACTGCTGTCATGCCGCTTCGTCGCCATCGTGGCTGCCCACGGCTGAGCTCAAAATAATAAAATTGCTTCTTCTTCCAGCACTACACTTTGTGATTTGTACTGATTTCTTTTTCCGTCTGATTTTCGTTCTCTTTTTGTCTTCTTTTCCACCAGACAGAGAACAAGGTGCTCTTCTTTATATTGTTTGTTGGCATTTTACGATTATTTCTCGAATTGAAGTCCTAAAAAACAATTATTCTCCAATAGTCGCGCTGCGCAGAGTTACCGCCGTTCGCGGTGAACGGTTGCAGTGTTGCAGTTTTTCGCACTAAAAAACTACTGTTCCCCATATTAGTACATACTATTTAATAGTATTAATAGTACCAATTTTTACATATAGGTTAATACATGTGCTAAAAGCTAAGTTACAACAGGAACCAAAATTGGTATTTGGTTGTTGCAGTTGATACATGTGCTAAAAGCTAAGTTACAACAGGAACCAAAATTGGTATTTGGTTGTTGCAGTTGATACATGTGCTAAAAGCTAAGTTACAACAGGAACCAAAATTGGTATTTGGTTGTTGCAGTTGATACATGTGCTAAAAGCTAAGTTACAACAGGAACCAAAATTGGTATTTGGTTGTTGCAGTTGATACATGTGCTAAAAGCTAAGTTACAACAGGAACTACTTGGTGAGGTGAACCCGACCGGGTGATTCAATTTACCAATATTATGCATGCAAATACATTGTCTGATCGTGTATAACAAAGTTTTCTAAATGGCTGCTACTTCTGACGATGTCTTATGCATAAAATTACCCAGAGCCTGTATAAAATGGACATCCAGTTTGAATACAAAAAAGGCAACCGATTTTATTCCGATTAGTACTTAGTAGTACTAGTAAGTAGTCCTGTCTCGTACCGTAATCAATAACTTGCTAATATGTCGTCATGCATTATTAGTATTCATCTCGTACCATTAGCGTTTGAATGCGCCGTGCTTTCATGTTTTTCCTCCCCGTTCATGTAATTATTTACACATTTTACACTCTCCTTCAGATGCAAAAGATTTTGCATACAAAATTGGCGGAAAAGGGCATGCGATTTGGAATTTTTGGGATTCGCCACACGGAAATGTTAAATGGTTCGTTAAAGGCTGTTATTTTTTAATAGGCAGATGCTATTCTCTCTACAGATTTTACACAATCTAGAAAAAAATATTAGAAATGTCTTATACAAAGTATGATTAAAATATGTATTTCACACAAAATAATTCTTCAAAACCAATTCTGTAGAGAAGTTTTTTCGCGGCAATTGTTGTACGAATTCAAAGTAATAGAAAATTCGTTTAAAAATTTTATGCTTTTTTCTCACTTCACTCGCTTCACCTTTTTCAGAATTTTCCTTCTTCCATTGCTTCTTCTTCTATTGCTTTTCACCTTGCCTGCGGAACGTAACGTGGATAAATTTATAGCATGCGTAATAAATAGTTTCTGCCTTATAAATGCTGGAAATGCATGCAAATGCCTGGAAATGCGTTTTGCTGACATTATTTAATTTGGCGTAGAGCAGAAAAATGCAGAATTTTCAAATTTTTTTGCGGTGAATTTGGATTTTCCGCTACCAAATACGTTCTCTGCTGTAATAATATACGTTCTCTGATTTTTGAATAATGGTTCATGTCCTAGCTTTCCAACGCAAATTTTTATGTCGAACAGTACATTTTTTTCTCCACGGTACTACCAGAGAACGTAAACAGTGTTGCCACTCACTCCATATCCTTCGTAGCAAAATATGTATCCAATCTGGCTGTAATGTAGCCAAAAATAATCAAGCCTAGCAAGTATAATTGGAAATAGCTATTTGGTAGAATTTCTTTTAAATCAAATATTAAATTCATTAAATAAAATACATATATTTATATTTTCAGTACTTTTATTATCAATTCAATAGCAATATTCAAAGAAAAAACACTTAAAATAATGTTTAAACATAAAAAAACAATTCTTGGATTTTCCGCTACCAAATACGTTCTCTGCTGTAATAATATACGTTCTCTGATTTTTGAATAATGGTTCATGTCCTAGCTTTCCAACGCAAATTTTTATGTCGAACAGTACATTTTTTTCTCCACGGTACTACCAGAGAACGTAAACAGTGTTGCCACTCACTCCATTTTCTTCGTAGCAAAATATGTATCCAATCTGGCTGTAATGTAGCCAAAAATAATCAAGCCTAGCAAGTATAATTGGAAATAGCTATTTGGTAGAATTTCTTTTAAATCAAATATTAAATTCATTAAATAAAATACATATATTTATATTTTCAGTACTTTTATTATCAATTCAATAGCAATATTCAAAGAAAAAACACTTAAAATAATGTTTAAACATAAAAAAACAATTCTTGGATTTTCCGCTACCAAATACGTTCTCTGCTGTAATAATATACGTTCTCTGATTTTTGAATAATGGTTCATGTCCTAGCTTTCCAACGCAAATTTTTATGTCGAACAGTACATTTTTTTCTCCACGGTACTACCAGAGAACGTAAACAGTGTTGCCACTCACTCCATTTCCTTCGTAGCAAAATATGTATCCAATCTGGCTGTAATGTAGCCAAAAATAATCAAGCCTAGCAAGTATAATTGGAAATAGCTATTTGGTAGAATTTCTTTTAAATCAAATATTAAATTCATTAAATAAAATACATATATTTATATTTTCAGTACTTTTATTATCAATTCAATAGCAATATTCAAAGAAAAAACACTTAAAATAATGTTTAAACATAAAAAAACAATTCTTGTTTTAAACAATAAAAGAAATAAACTTAAACAATGTTTTTAACATCAAAAATAATTCACGTTTTTAAAAATAACATAGCATTAAAATATTTCACAACCAAATTTAAATTTTAGTCCATTTTTAAGGAAGTCTTTTTTGCCGACCATACACAATTATCAAAAACATAACAATCGCGAGTTCTGCGTTTTTCACCAATTTGCTCTGCTCATCAGAGTCTATCGATATTTGGCTTCTTCTGGCTTCTATGTTTTGTAAATGTGCAGAGCAATTTTCGAGTCTGTTTGAGTGTGACAAAATATGCAAAAATTCTTACTTCTCATCAACATTTTCTTCCACCATTTAAATTTCTTCCACCATTTCAATTTCTTCCTCCATTTCAATTTCTTCCTCCACTTCAATTTCTTCCTCTACTGCTGCTCTCGGTTTCTTAACCACGAATCTAAAATGAAATTATGTAAGCCTGTTGATTTAATATTAAAAGTATATAAACTTACTTATCCATTTCACTTTCGTATTAGCTACCACGCGCTTCCAGCTTCACACAACCACTCTGCTAATTTTGACATTCGTATGACATGACTGAGCGCGAAGAATGTCAAAAAAGGAAAAACAGAATTGCACAAGAAAGCTAGATATAGTCCGCTTTTACACGAGGCGACTCAGCTCTACCGATTTTTTGACATTCCGCTTTGAAATCGCGCATAGCTTTTACACGAGTCGACTCGCCCCACTCCACATTTAGACACTAGAGTTTGCAGCTGGTTTTATTTGTGTAATTTGTAAACATTTAAAGCACTTATTCCACTCTTTGCTCATTTTCTTTTTTATATTTACTTTTATGCGTAAAATTCTGTAAATTTTTCAGTTTATTTGCAACTCGATTTTAAAGTTTAATTTACAGTCGACAGCGCGAAAGCGAATAAAGAGGAACGTCAGAAAATCAAAAAATCGCACTACAATCGCTGCCCGAGCGATTTTGCCTGTTCCCCTGTCGCTTCTCCCCTCTTTCCTAAATTTTTCCGTGTTCCGGAAATAGTAAGATACTGGTGACTTCGAAACAATTTATTGTCTACTTTTTAGTATGTACATTAAATGAATTAAAGCTTATTTAAAAAAAATTTTTTTTTATATAATATTATTTCCTGTTAGTGTTTTAACTTAGGGACCTATTTATTCCTCCTTAGAGTCAGGTGCGCGCGAGAGCGTGCGATATGTCCTGCAGTCCATACCCACACAACCAGTTGCCTGAGTTAAAATGTATTCATGACTCGGAATCGGCTCTCTAGAAGTCTTTACTCATTTCACTACTCGCACTCCTCCCCACTTTTAAATACTACTTACAATGACTCTGACCCTCTTACAAAAACGAAGCGACAATCATTTTCAGGTTCCTCCCGTGCGGCTACTTGGCACATTTCGTTTCATATCATAGCATAGCACGATAGTGTTGATGAGCGCACCTTAAAGCACGTCCACATTTGCAAAAACAGCATAAGCCTTCAGTGCAGAGGCCGGGTATACAACAGGGAAGAAACCATATTTACTAACCGCGACATTCGTTCTTGTTTCACCTCTCATCGTCGATCTCATGCTCAACCCAGACGTAGGAACAATAACGAACCAATTACGGGCCTGCTAAAAACTGAATGAGAACCACATCTGTCGCGTCTTTTTTTTGAGACGACGCCCTTAGACTGCACATTTTCGCAACTGTTTCAAAACCTTTCAAAGCAAATACACACAACAAAGCCCAGGGAAAACAACTGCGCTGTATGTTGGCACATTCTCGAAAAGCTTGAGAGCAAAGTGTATCAGCAGCAGCAGGAGTTCCCGCTGGTCAATAGCTCAACGAAGCGCTCGTACAATAACGTCCCTGCTCGCGCCTGTGGAGATGGCAGTGTTATCCCAGTGTGCGGAGGGTGCTCTAACCTGGGGTTTATAGCTAAATATGATTGTGATATAATTATTATAATTATTACCCTCGCTGTTGTTGTCGGTTGTCAGTGTTTTGGTGTCGACGATTTTTGGTGTGGCTGCTCGCCAGCTTGCGTATTTCCTCACAGATGTGCGGCTGCTAACTACAAGTGGTTCTTTTCTGACAGTGTCCCCAAAAACCACGAAGATGGCTAATCGAGGAGGTATGAATGCGGGCGTTGTTCTGATAGTTCGCAAAGAATGCAGGGTTGAGGCGGCAGAATTTAACCGGTACGGAACGCTTTGAATAGAGCTTCAATTGTAAAATGTTTACAATTTTCATTATTGAAACGTTCGATGGTCAAGGAGCTTTGATCTAATGAGATCACGTATGGTGCTGGGAGAATCACAGTGGCTGTATACATTTAAAAAATTTACAAACACTATGTACAAAAGGGGCAAATTAAAAATTAGAAATATTCAGAAGCGGTAAAACAACTCTCCTGAAGGAGCTACTTTGATAATATAAGAAGAGACATAACAGTGTTTGAAAAGCGAAAAAGGATCAAGAAGAATAACAAATATAAATAAATAGTAATTTTTACATCTCTAACTTCAAGACCGGTCTGATATCATCAAATAGAAGAGATGGATGGAGAGGTGTTTCAAATTGTTCCTTTGTGTGGTGCCCCTTCACGGGATGAATTGGCAATTCTCCGAGAGTATTCTTTGTCATGGAAAGCTTCTGAATCTGTTCGGACACGGTTTTTTCCCGTTCATTTGTGCGAAATATAAGAAGCACACATTAGTTAATGCGCCAGCTATAAGGAAAAATTAAATTAAAATAAAACATATGTATATGCACTAGGCTTTTCGATACCGGCATTACCGAAATCAGTATTATGGAATCCCAGTCCAAAAATCAATTGTAGTACCGGTGGTATTTCAAAAGATCAGGGACCATATCTTAGCCTCCCAAAATTTAGAAATTACTAAATTAAGTGAAGTGAAGAGACGAACCATATGCATACATAGGTACATATATACATACGTATGTAAGTATTTTTAGAATTTAATTGGGAGCTTATTGCCTGGTAAACATATTATGAATAGTACATTTAACATACATACATTTTATTTGTCTTACATACTCGTAATTTATTTTTGTAATTTAATTTTACATTCATAATTTACCTTATGCGTGAAAAAAGTGGGCGAGTCACGCCATACCCAATATTAGTACTACTCATACCAAATATCGAAATGATTCGTTGTCTAGTTTTCGAGCTCTGACTTTAAGCACGCTAGAACTAAAAAAGTCACACGGTGAATCGGTACAAAGTCCAACTCCAAATCGACCTCAACCATCTGTACAGCGATCATTCCAGATGCAGTTACACCAGCGGAGAAGCACATAAAGTAAGAAGCGAACTTGGAGCGATAAATTTAACATGGGTCGGTAATCAGCACCAGATTGAAGCAGATTAAACATTCGCATGAATGGTGGCTGAATGTGCGCTCTGCGGCACTTTATTGTGTGTGGCTCGGTTCACCGGCTCACCAGCCTTATGAACCGGGGAAGAAATTCCTAGCCACAATTGGGCAGCATTGTAGCGAGCGCCGCCGAATCGCAGCAGCAGAAGCAAAAACGACTTCCATCGCATCAAGTGGTGACTGCTGACTGATGGGTGGTTGGGTGTACGTGTGTACGTATCTTTATGAGCATCAGCAGAAGATAAGCTGTCGAAGTCGAGAGCGTGTGGAGTGAGGATTACAAATAGACTAAAAATATTCTCTTGTGTGAGGTTTATCTGCAGTCGGTCCCAAGGGAATCGCATAACGTTATCTCGTCGACGAAGCACCTTCGCTCCAAGGCACGAAGCCCCCAACTCCCAGTATTTTTACCCCAAAGCAAGCGACAGCAGCAACATCCACCGCTGTAAGCTATCGAAACCGTTGTTTGCGTTTTGGTACGTGACAGAAGCCTTGCTGCTAGTATTTATTTTGCTTACCCCTCTCCATCCAAATGTGCTTTGAATACACCCACCACCCCGTTTTAAGCTCCACCAAACCCCACACTTTGCACGTGCCCGTGTCTACCTTTCACCGTTATCGATGGCGACAACGATTTCAGCTGAATGACATTGGCTCTGTTTCCATGATATGATTCCGTTTGTTTCGAGCCCGGAATTGCGTGCGCAAAAAATATAAAAAAATGTTGTACTGCGTTGGCTGGATTTGTTGGTCAGGGGCGTAGCTTTGGCCAGGGTATTTTGCTCTGCCATAGGCCTTATGCAGTACGAAATGCAAAACGAATATGGCGGCCATCCGGTCACCGGTTGCCGCCGCACATGATAGCGCGCTTGAAACGTATACGCCACAGACAAGTATATACATACATAGACTGCCAAACGGGCAAATGCAGGTCCAGGCAAACCCATTTCTGGAGCAATAGCTGCATCCATCGGATCGAAGGGACCGCCCAGCAAAGCATTTCAACTGAAACACACAAAACAACGTTCACCAACACATTTTTGTATTTTTGTAGATTTCTGTGCATATCTACGTATGTGTGTGCTGCTGACGTTTCATGTGTTTGCTCCACTCCACTGATCTCTGTCGAACGCCTCCACCCCACTGCGCCCAATATCCCAATATCCAATGCCTATCTTTATGTGGCATTCGGAGGGTGCCGTTCATTGTTGCAGAAAATAAAAACGTTCGCTTGATGTGCGCAAAAATTCACTGAGATAAAAGTCTACATGTTGAAGCAGACGGGCACATACGAAAATATACTAAGATGGTATGCTGAATCAGTGTCGTCATATTTCAGTGGCAGATCTTAAAATCTTGAGAGGGGCTGAAGTATAAACACTCTTTTGAAATAAGATTTGTAAGCATAAAACGCACGTTACGCATATTTGTAAAAGTAGAACTACTATAAGCTGTTAATGTAAGCATAACATGATCCCACAGATTTCACAACTTTCATAAGCATTATTGCCAAAAGCCATTTACACAATAATACTTGTAAGCATTTTTATGTTATAAATTCGAAAGCAATCAATAAAGAGTTCTTCAGTTCTACTGCAATAACCGCCTCGGTCACATGCGCTGTTGTGCAATTTTATTTTTAGTATTACCCTCAATACTGCCAGCAATAAATATAAATGACCAATCTGCAAAACAATGTTTTACATTCCAGCACGAAAAGCGATATCAAAATAATCGAAAAAGACGCCGAAAGGTGAAATGTAGGATTTGTTTGGGATTTCAAGAGGCGGAGGGCCCATTCCGAATTTTGCTCCTCCGTGGATCCGCCCCTGTGTAAGACGAAACGAAACAAAATGGAGCAAAAAGCTGCAGAGCGCTAGATGCGACACGCTCTGGTGGATTGGATGCGATGTGTGCTTCAGGAAATTCAATGGGGGTGGTTGTGTGTTGGGGTGCACCACATTGCGCATTTAGCATAAAATAGCAATGGCTATGTAACTTCGTTCGGTAGCCAAAATATGGTAATTCTTACTTTCATAGCTAAGGATTAAGAAAATTATTATAAAACTGTAGTAGCGGAGCCGGATTTCTTTTTCAGTGATTTGCATTTACATACGTGAAATACTCTCTACGCTGATCTGTCAAGATTATGACACGGAGTATGGAGGATTGTGAATATGGTGAAAAATGTACATCCGTCTAACTACAATCACATCAATAAGTTGCCTAGAAAGGCCACGCATAGACCCTTTTGGGTCCTTTGCACCTTAGGGTTCCGTTTAGGTATCAATAAGTTAGTAATACAAAGTAAAGAAGTTAAAAGAACTAATAAGTTAGTTTAAAGTGCACCAACCAATTAAATAGTTATCGGGGCTAAATTTTCCTATAAAATTGTTTATAAGGGAAATCAGTAGGAAATTAGTAATGATAGCGAAAATCTATAAGTTGTTTGTTCCATGGTTTCACTCGATTTGCGTTGTTACAAATTACCTAAGAAAAATAGTTTGTTAAAAAATAAGTAAGTAAGAAATGCGGCGCCATGCGAACAACAAATTGGTAACTGTCCGAGTGTATTGTTAACATTGATGAAGCCGACTGAATGAAGCACAATAAATTTGTAGGCCATGTCACCATGTGCTTAAAATATTGGCAATTGTGCATTTATGTATATTTATAGTATTTTATCATTGCCTTGTAGCTCACTGTGTTATCGTCTATACCCAGATGGGCTGAGTGCATCCCCTTTTCGTACCCGTCTCCTTTCTTGTAGAAACGGGAAAATGTAACATATTTGCTATTTCCCACTTCATGCTGTTTTACACAAGTGACAACACCATCAACAATTCCAGACTGCGTTCGAGGGTGTTTCTATGTTTGTGTGAGCGTTCATTTGAGTGTGCATATGCCCGTTTCCTGTGCTTCGCTGTTTCCGATATATGTAAGTTCCAACCATTTGAATTGCATTTAGCGCCAAATCAAATCGCTTGATAATCACGTTACAAAAGCCAAGTGCGCCGAAATTAAAGACAAGAGCCACGAACCAAGCGCGAGCATGTTAACCAGCCCATCTGGTTACCAGCTTCCTGCACCCTTGCGCGCCTTATGTCGATTGTTCCTGTGTGGTATCGTGTCGCGCTGAGTTTTGTGAAACTCCCGCTGTGATCACACAGAGCGAATGTTGATGCTTTCCACTCGCGCCTTGTTCCTTGGACCGCGGCTGTTCGTTTGTTTGATCATGGACAGACGTGCATGTGCGGCACACGGGGCATGCATCGTTACAAAGGGTCGCCGTTCGCCCTTCGGCGTTTTAATCGTTCACATTGGGATGAATGAAGAGGAGAGACAAACAGGGACCCCTTTCCCGGGCTAATATTTATTTATATTTATGTATGTACATACATACATATATTGGATTACTAAGCAAATTGCGGAAAAATTAGTGGCTGATTTCGGAATCACCTGATTACCCAGCGTATTTGTACGTAAGTGGGGGGTGGAACATAATAGTTCAATCGATTTTTACTGATGGCCTGCGATGACAATGTACTCGAATAATATGATTTTTCTCTCAGCGGAAATGCTGATGCCATCACTTGTGACAGGGACTGTCCCCCATGCACCTTTACGTCCCTATATACATTATAGATACAAGGATATATGTATGTACATATATGTCAGCACAATGTAGGTGTATTTTTGATACTATGTCGTTTTTGCTAGTTGGGTAGCTCACAGGGTGACAACTTTCATTATAGATTGCTGGGAACAGAGCACAAGCGCAGCCAGACAAAATAATTGGGGGCGTGACAACCTTGATTTTTTCCAGCCTAAATTTTATCTGCACACATCTATAATGACGCCCAAGAAACCAGGCCTGCAGAAAGTGAGACCTCATGGGCGAAACTGTGATTAAAAATTGTTTAAGATTTCAATAGTAGAGAAATAATATATCGAAGTTCGAAATTTCTGTGGTCACAAATCATAACCGCCTAATTCAAGTTAGGACGAAATTGAGTTATTAATGCCATCGTTAGTTTTTCAGCGTGCCCAAATATATACGATATAATTTTTTTGTGTTTGTATCTTTTTTAAGACGGAAATTATCTATCAAAAACCTAATAGCTTAAATTATTTTTTAAATGGCCGTTTTGGAATAACAGCCTAACTCATAATTTTTCGTCGTTAATTCACTAACTCAAGTCAAGCGTTTTCATATTCCACTTTTTAGCTTGGAATAACCGCCTTTCTTAATAAACGATTACAACAATTACAAAACGTTATTTCTTTATTATTGCCTATATCAAGTCATTATTCCGCAAAATAAAGAAAATATTTTCCTATCTTAAGTTAAGCTGTTACTCCGAAGTAGAATGTACTTAATTTTTTTTCCAGTGGAATAGTACTCAACTTAAACTCTTTGACTTTTTTCGTTCAACAAGTCATAAGAACCTAAGTGTCTCTTTCCGTAATATCTAATTGTATTGACTGAAAAAAGAGCTTATTTTTAGGGAAGTAAGAATAGGAATAAGTTCCCTTCAAATCTGTAAAAAAATTCAAAAAATAAATCACTCCTGATTTGCAGTAAAGATTTGAAACTTCTCCTGAAAACTGAAACAGACTTAGGCGATTACGACTTGTGACCGAAGAATCATATCCTTTATTTTCAACAATTTATAAAGAAAGTTCCCGTTGAGCTGCCACCGAATGTCCTCTATAGAGGACATCTATTAAACTCCAAAAAAAATATGTATATTGTTCAAATCCGCCATTTTATTTTTATTATTCCTTAAAGTTAGGAAATCTTTAATTTCCAAGATTTTACACCAGAAATTGGCGTGGAGTATATGACTCCTAGATTTAGCAGTATACCAATGCTCAAAGACAGAACATGTATGCGGCAAGGCTTTATTATGTATGCTTCCCCAGACGTGTCTTTAAATGTTACTTCGACATAAATTTAACAGGTTACAAAGTGCGCTTTTCCGGGCGCGTGAGCCGGAGGCCGTAGGTAGTGGCAGGGGAATTTGAATTTATTTTTACAGAATGTTTTATGATGCTAATACAGCATTTGCTGTAGATAGAGAATGTTGGTGATATTAGGGTTGGTTGCCTGTGCGGAGCAAAGTCACCAAACTTCATCCCTCCAGTGCCAGAGCGTGCTAACATGAGAACAAGGCGACAACGCCTACCTATCCACCTGCAGCAGTAGCTCATCCAAGCACTGATTTTATAAATGTTAGTACTGCCATAGTCTGTTGTGTTAGTACTAGGGATGCGAACCAGGAATCCCGAAACATTTCCTGGTACATATTTCCAGTATTAACATTTTATTCAAAGCAAATCTAACAAAAAAATTCAAAGTAATGTTATCATGTGCCCTTGATTTCAAAACAACTTTTTTTTGTTTACTTAACATTCATACGGGTTTGTTTGATTTTAAGTAATCCGCAAACTTTAGTCTAGAAAACTAAACAAAAGCATCATTATGCCATATATTTGTCCAGTTCTATTATTTGGCCATTACTTCCGCAAACGGTGTCCGTTTTTAATGAACGTTTGGGTGATGCAATCTATACGTGCAAAGCACAAGACGGTGCGGGAGACCGAGCCTCCATGGAAAGGACCAAGTAGAGAATGCACTGACAACACTTGGAATTTCCGACTGGAGACGGCGCCTGGAGAGAAGCTCTGCGGCGGGCCGTAACCTGGTAACGGATTGTTATCGGCCATTTAAGGAAGTAAGTAAGATAAATAGATATTTTAGCCATCAACTATTTTAAATAAAATACTTTAAATCCAATAGTATGTACCTCAAAGTCATACAAAGCGCTCAAAAATGTCGATTTAAAATAAAGATTTTTGAAATATGGAGTACTGTGCGTGGTAGTGCCCCTACAGCACAAGCTGTTTAAAAGCATAAATGTAAATGTTTGCAAAATACTTTGGCAGCCCTTTCCAAGCTCTCCCTAAAATGTAAAGTTGTCCTCGGTATGATCTTGCGTTTCCATCTACAAAAAATAATTTCATGAACTCCGCAATAAAATAAATTTATTGGAAGCGAAAAACATGCAAAAAATGCCTTTCATACAATAAATAAAATATATAACCTTTCTCTATCGAACAAATGATTCCGAATCGTTATATGAAGGTTGTCTTTGTTGATAAAGTTACAGAATTATACCTTTCAAATTCCGGGATTGACATCGTTCGGTTCTGTCGATATTGGTGTTATGCTAAGCAGTGACTGCAATATTCACGCAATTAACACCAATTTTCGGCGGCGAAACATGACCGCGCAGTTGGTTCGGTACTGTTGCTCTTGGAACTTTCCTTGCTTGCTTCCTTGACTTCTCCCTTTCTGTCTTAAATCCACACCGCCGTGCAGCATAGTTGATCTGCTTATACCATCTTTGAAAGGATACTAACTATTCGAGCACGTAACGTAGCTAGTTAAAATAAATAAAAGCAGCTCTTATGTAACCACGGAGGGCGGCGGATGCGACATCCAAATCTACTTTCTCCTGGACATAAATGAGCTGGGGCATTTCAACAGTTGCTGTAAAGCCAACTTAAAAACCAACCGCAATTAAATGTTATGCTCATATCATCCCTCAAGTTCACAGCACATCAGGTAAAACCGCCCATGCAAATTCTGTTATGAGTTAATTTGGAATCGAGATTATGTGATTACCGTCACAATTTTTTCCGGTGTGACAAAAAGCGTGGAAACTTAAAGTTTTTGCACTACCGAACTATGTACATATTTCAAAATTAACCGTCTAACTGAGATTCACTAATCCTTAAAATATTATCTGTTCCGAAGTCTTGATAGTGGGAAAAACTAGCAAAAAAAGATGGAAGAAAATGTCTCTTTCAGTAGTCTCTAGTGTCAGACGGAAACTCTTTCCAGCATCAGCCACGATAATGGATCATTTGCGTTGAATAAGATGAAGTGCAGCAGCAGAACAAACGCGGAGCAAAGCCGAATGGCGAAGGGTGGCTGCGCACAAACACTTGCCTTTATAGCCCAACGTAGCCAAACGCAAGCAGCCAAAAAATAACGGGAATCGGAATTTTCCTAATTTCCTTCATAAGATTACATACTTGGGCCAAAAGTCTCAGTCCGGCACATAGCATCTAATATAAAGAGAATTTGTTTTCAAATTGTTTCTTTGTGAGGCGCCACTTCTCACGATGAATTAGCAATTCTCCCAGAATATTCTTTGCCATGAAAAGCTTCTCAACCAGTTCGGATCCGGTTAATGTAGGTCCCGTTAATTTGTGAAAAATTTGACAAGCACACACAAGTTAACGCGAGGCCTAAGCCTACACAGGCTGTTGCGCCAATTATTGATATTATTATTACTTGGGTCAAAAAATTAGCATAGTTTGAAATGAATAAAAATGCATTGCTCCAAAATTTAACGCTTAAATAATAATATAAGATCGATAGAAAAACATTACAACGAACAGAAAAGATCGCAATTCTTGGAAATTCACATATTTCATTTTCATAAAAAAAGCTAAACTAGACAAAAAAGACCAAAAACTAACTTTTCTTTTCAATAAAAGATTAATCGTTCTTTATGTGATTTAGCACGATTTTTGGAAAGACATCTCCCCCTTTTGTTTTTGCATCTCTGATCAACGTGCATATAAAATCTCATCCGAAAAAGCCAAATTATTACGCAATTGAGTGTGTCGGTGCAATGGGGTCTGCATCCTCGGCATGGGCTGTAGCTGCAATGCATTCATTGCGACCGACACAAGCAATTAACAATTCGAAATGTTGAGGAGCCGATCGCAATTTACAATTTTCGTATCTTATAGGAGCAACCGTGCATCGGCAATTTGCGGTTCCGGACTGTTTAGCAATAACGAAGCCATTTCAACTTCAAGACATCTCTGCTGTTCCAAATGCTTACTGCTATGGAGCGATCATTTGCGTCACATGTGATGGAACCGCTTCAACACGCACCCTTACGGGACTGTGCCATTCTGGCGTTGGTCGTCAAGGCACATGAGCCGCAGGCTACGAGTTCGTGCTGGTGATAGGAGGCGCCGCAGCTATATTTTCATAATTACTCAATTTAGGCAATTGTTGTTTCATCACACTCGTTGGAAGTAATGATAGTTGTATGCTCTGATCATTAAAACATATGAAAGTGAAATCCTGCGCACAAAATACTACTCTGGAGCGCGTGGGTCTCGCAATGCCACAAAAAGAAAACCCCGACGCCAAAATAGCTTGAGCCAAGCATCGGCAAACTTTTATGGTGGACGTGTGGGGCTTATTGTTAATAGGCCAGTCTGAGTCAAGGAATCAGAATCGTGCAGGCATCACGCAATGCCAACTGTCCGCCCTGTCTGACATTTCTCAGAATGGTTCACTGGCGGATATAGTGGTGGAAGGAGGGGCTTTGGGACAAGCGGCATTAAGCCGTTTGTTTATTTTTGTATTGAGCTACATAAACAATTAAGAATGACACACATTGATTGCAGAATTTTACCCGGCCACGATCATCAGCCGAAAAGGTAAAACATTAGTTTACTATTAACATACACATGGATATAAAGAGAGAGAAAAAGCTGAGCATGCGCCAGCAATGTTGGCATTTTTCCTTGTTAAAATGTAATATCATTCAAAAAATTTTATTGAGAAATTTACATGAATATCGCCGTCTATTGTATGAGTGCTTATAATTGAGGCAAAAACTTATTTCATACGTAATCCCCCATTGAAGGTTTCTAGATTCGACACTGGAAAGGATTTTTCGATTTCGACAAGTGACACTCGCCGGCGCGCTGTCATTATTCCTGATATGCCGCGCGGCGAGCGCAATGTCACGCAAGCCAGAAATACTGCATGTTATGCATGTCTGCTGTTGTTCTCGTTGACTGTTAGCTGTGTGAGCTAAAAGCACAATTTCTGAGGTCTACTGTCATCATCCGCAGGAATAGAAGGGCACAAGTTGTAGCCAATAGTGCCTGCAGCGTTCAACAAGCGAAGGTTTCACTGCAATGGGATTGATTAACCCCTTGTGTGACGAATTCGTAAATATATGTATAACTTTAAGAAATTTTTTATTATTTTTTTTTAAATAAACCGACACTCAGGGGATGCCCCCTATACATGCAGAGCACTTGTTGGTTTAGAAAGGATCATAGGTTAGTGGGTGGGGGGAAAGAGGAGTAGTGGCGGTGGACGTTTGCCTTGAATTCGCGAATATTGTAATGACGTGGAAAAACTTCCGCAGGAAGACTATTCCACAACCTCGATGTACGACCGAAGAACGAATTCTCCCTGTAATGCGTGGTGCGTTGGAGCTTTGTCGAAACGTGTTATCGATGTGCCCCGCTCGCCATACGCGTGTTGCGAGAAAACACGCGGGCAGCTGGGATAAGATCTCTTATCTCAGCAGAGCATCTGCCGTTAAAATAACGATAGAAAAGGCTTAAACATCCCACGTTCCGACGGTGCTCCAAGGAATCGATAGATCTGGCGACCCTATCGTTTCCTATTAGCTTTATCGCGCGACGTTGGATACGGTCTAGAAGCTCCAATTGAGTTCGAGAAGCTCCAGCCCATAAATGCGAATTGTACTTCATTTTTGGCCTAATATAGGTGGTGTAGATAGTCATTCATATGACGTCGCTGCTCTCAATCTCCGCAGAGCTTGGGCGACCTATAAATGAATATGAATGACAAAGGTTGCTGTCATCCGCAAACGAGTATATAGGATTCTTAGTCAATGAAAAAGGTCATTGATAAAGACAAGGAAAAGAGTGGGTGCCAGGACCGAACCCTGCGGTACACCTGCGTTTAAGGAGTACTCATTAGAAGCGACACCGTCTATCACAACTCTAATAGAACGGCAGCTAAGAAAATTTTGATAATGCATACGCTGACGGAAAGCTCGTCATTATTATAATGAAAATATCAAAATATTTCAGAGTATTTTTGGAGCTTACCACTTTGTAATATTACTACAAATAAAATTATATAAAAAAAAACTTTTTAAAAATAAGCTTTAATTTATTTAATGTACTAAAAAGTAGAAAATAAATTGTTTCCAAGTCACCTGTATCTTACTATCAATAAAAGCTTGGGGCGCTCATGTGTTCAATATTTGTCAACCAGTTACCACAATATTTTATTTAAATAATTTTTTGCAAATAGATTCTAGTAATGAAAGATATTTTGAATATGGATATTGAGCGCACAAGCTTTTATTAATAGTAAGATACAGGTGACTTGGAAACAATTTATTTTCTACTTTTTAGTACATTAAATAAATTAAAGCTTATTTTTAAAAAGTTTTTTTTTATATAATTTTATTTTCTACTTTTTAGTCTTCCATAAATTAAATTTTAGAGCTCTGAAATTTGTCGCAAAAAGAATTTAAAACTTGCAGAGCAGTACACAATATTTAGGGTATTCACAGTGTTTCCTATCGTCATATGTCATATCCTTAATTTAACAAATAATACGGCTGTGATCGACCGTAATATTCGTGGCATATTTGTGGCGCGATGAGTTGTTGTTGTTTTGCTTGCAAGGCGCGGCGAGTAAGTTCCTATCGTTTTTCATTGATGTGTGGTGTACCTGGTGTACCTATAATTCAAAACTGAAGCCCAAGTGTGTAGTTGCTTGAAAAGTGCCACGCCCCCTGTCCTACGCCCATAAAATTTTACCAGTGGGACGAAGCATCCAAGAGGCGACTGCATAAGAAATTTCAATGCTGCACGACCTTTAGTTCCAAAGCTATTCTATATAAACGATTTTGTTTGTATGGGCGGTGCCACGCCCACTTGTCCACCGCCCGTCTTATTTTCCCAGTAGATGGATATGGATATGTAGTAAGTTCCTACCGAGTTTCAGTGATGTGTGATGTGTAGTTCTAAAGTTATACACAAATCTAGAGTTGATAAAAAAGTGCCACGCCCTTTATCCTACGCCTATAAAATTTTACCAGTGGGACGACACATCCAAGAGGCGACTGCATACGAAATTTCAATGCTGCACGACCTTTAGTTCCAAAGCTAATCGAGATCAAAAATTTTGTTTGTTTGGGGTGCCACGCCCCTTATCCTACGCCCATAAAATTTTACCAGTGGGACGACACATCCAAGATGCGACTGCATACGAAATTTCAATGCTGCACGACCTTTAGTTCCAAAGCTAATCGAGATCAAAAATTTTGTTTGTATGGGGGGTGCCACGCCCCTTATCCTACGCCCATCAAATTTTACCAATGGGACGACACATCGAAGAGGCGACTGCATACGAAATTTCAATGCTGCACGACCTTTAGTTCCAACGCTAATCGAGATCAAAAATTTTGTTTGTATGGGGGGTGCCATGCCCCCTTATCCAGTGCCCGTCTTATTTTCTCAGTAGAAGGATATGGATATGTAGTAAGTTCCTACCGAGTTTCATTGATGTGTGATGTGTAGTTCTAAAGTTATACACAAATCTGGAGTTGATAAAAAAGTGCCACGCCCCTTATCCTACGCCCATAAAATTTATTGATTCATGTATTGTCATGGTGGTTACGCATGTATGCAAAGTTTCAGATCTCTAAGTAATCGGGAAGTGGGTGAAAAATTGATTACTAGATTCCACTACATACATACATACATACATACATACCGGATGTGAACCTAATATAAAGCTTATAAAATTAGTAACCATTTCGTGAAATTTCTGATTAATTTTGTTTTGAAATTACAACAAGTTTTCGAAAAAAAGCGAATTGAGATTAAGCATGATTCGTTTATTTCGGATGAGTTATGCCGCGTTCATGCTATCAAATGCTGATTTTGTTATAGCTCGGTTGCTTAATGTTGGGTATTACCCAGTCGGAGAAAACCGACTGTTGCTTCATTCTTGATTAATGTGTATATTTTAATGATTTCAACAACTACTAGTGTCTCTACGAACTAACCTCCAACCGCGGACCTGCGAATCAAAAGGGCGCTCATTAAATGGTTACAGCTTTTTAAATATCGACGGCTCTGGAAAATAGTTGGATGTTCCTTATTTTAACGAAAATTTCTGGACATCCTTTATTCACAATATTTTCTGGGAGTAAAGTGAGCTTTCTAACCCCAGATTGTCACGAATTGAATGTATCTCCATTAAATTCAAATAGAATATAGATTTTTGCTTGCAGGAATCTCCCACTATTAACGGTTCAAGTAAATTAAGCTTGTTCTTAAAACAGTTCGATGTGAAATATACGACAATGGAGAATTCAATTTGCAACTGTTCATTTGATCTGGGGCGTCAAAAAAGTTTTTTAGCCCAGTGCGCTAAACCAGCTATTTTCAGCCCTGTGGCTCAGTGACTGGATTAGATCGATTAGCGCTAATACAACTACTGCATGATCAAATGCAAGTAGCAGCAGCAGCTCTGCCGCACGTTTCCCTTTGCCGCTTTCAAACCCTCATCGCAAAAATGGGCGGCCCTTTATTACCGCGCGGTAAGCTTTTACTTTGCTTCTTTTGGCAGGATCCACCTCTTTCCACGGTTGCTATCCACACAATTGCAAGCGCTATGCTTTTGGCAATACTACTAAGCCAGCGTGCATGCAGTGGGACAATTAGCTACAGACTGGCGACACTAACCAACGTTCCTTCCAGTTGATGCAGGTAATTCTTTACACATGTTCTTCATATCCAACACTTTATACAAAACAACTGCTTGAAAACATACAAAAGTTTTCCCACACCCTTGGTGTAGGGCCTACACCAAGTATTATTGCAATAAATTTCTTTATATATTCACATATTTTTCCGATTGCGTATATTTCAATCTTGCCTTTCGCGAATGTGAATGCGTATGTCCGCAACATCCCTAGCACGTATGTGGTATGTAGTCTTTCCGCCCTGTGAGTAAGGACTTACACAATTGTAGATCGGTAGTAGACCAACTTTTTCAACAATAATATTGCAGTAGAATTGAGTTCCGCCTCTTCTGCTGAAACGACTTTATTACTCCACATTCGCATTTCACTGAAAGCACCAATGTTGTATTAGCCGGGAGGCGCTTTTCCGACTGCAGCACGAGCACAACGTGTTCACGGCAGTGCAAGTCCTGAATTGCAAAAACAGTGTACCTCAATGAAAGGGCATTTATCAATCACGAAATGTGGACACATGGAATCATCATTATCATCAGTCTTGCACTGACAATGACAATGACAGTGACGCTGACACTGACACCGGCACCGGTACAACACGAACATAAACACCTTCCACCTTCCCCAGACCGACTGGAAAATGTATTTGCTGAATGCGTCCTCCACGGACTTGGTGGGTGAACACAAAAGTATTGCTCGATGGGGGAAGAGTGAATGAAATATGTATAGAATGCGTGCAACATAACTCGAATTGTGGTGTGGAGGGGATTCGGCCAACGACCGTAAAACGAATTACAACTGTGAAGGCGGAGGTACCGTATCGTGCAGTGTACATACAGGAGCAGAGAAGGTTTGAACATAAACGAACACGGAACATTCCAACCGAGGGGAGTTCGCCGCGGTAGGGGCATTTGTAAGTCCCACAGCTGGAAATGTGCATGCGTGGCAGCCAGAACTGCAGGCATCACTACAGCAAAGCCCACACATATGCGCCCGGACGTAGACGTGTGAACGCAGGCTTAATATTCGGCACCGCTCTTTTGTGTGGTTGCACTTTCGCCTGCGAATGGCATGCGACTGTGTCCATGGGCATTCGTATACTGTTCCTGTTGGGGCGATGGCGTGTCCGCATTGAGATCCGGCATTGTTATTTGGATGCAGCCTCATAACTACTGCCGAAACTACATGCATGCCTGTACGGTGAGCGATTGTCACGTATGACGTATGTGTGTGTGTGAATGCGTGCAGTTGCTGCTGTTCGAGGACAGGCATGCGGGATGCTGCAGCTCTTGCTGCTTTTATCTCCGCCCGATAAGGACTACAGCCCGACAGACGAATTTACTGTGCCTGTTGGCGGTCCAGAGACGCGCAAGGGCTGCAAACTGACAGCCACTACGTGCATAGCAGAGCACGCGGGCATAAGGTGTGAACGTTCACATGTGGATGCGCACATTAACTTAATCTGCGTGTGTCTGCGTACGAAAAGGAATAGAAAAGGACATTGCAAGCCAAAAAGATTAGTTTCCTGACGCTAGAGCTCGCTGCAACACATGAGTCGATTGCATTTGGCGGATGCCAGCCAGACAAGGCCAATTCAAGTCGGAATTTCTGTAAGTTGATGAAACCGCTTACAAATTATATCAAACAAAAATGCACGCTTCCATAAATGTTCTCTTGCTTTATTTTAAATTTAATACCTCTTCTCTTACGGCCGCCTCCATATATACAATATACGCATACATATGTACAATATTTTGATCATTAATCCGTCAGCACTGGGTAGATATGGTACATCAATGCTTATAGATAAGGGGTGCAAAAGAAGCAATTCTCCAGTAATTTCAGTTGGAGGAAAAGAACAAACTTGTTTTCTTTCAGACTTTTATATTTCTTTGTTATTAATTGTTGCTCTCTCCCTCGGGTTGTGTTCCGGAATAGCAAATTTGAAATTACAATACTATAATGTGCGCCTTGGAACTTTGGAACATATTCAATATATTTTGTTTGTTTTCATTGGATTGGATTGGATTGGATTGGATTGGATTGGCTTGAATTGAATCAAGAAGTAATGTGTGAAAATTTTGCTTGATTTAGTAGGTGTTTGTCATATTAATTTATTGTTTGTGGTTTTACTATGTAGCTATTCATAAAGAATAATTATATAATAATAGATAATAATTACTTAAACATTAAGCTAACACTAAATACAATTCTTTTACTTTATACATTTACATCACACATACCTCATGGGACATACATACATATATTTTCATATTTGCTTCCCTTCTTTTGCTTAATCATAGTTATGCATGTAAATAAATTATAGGTACAAAGGCTCAAACAAAAAAAACGAATAAATATGCGTAGAAATAACATTTTTGAGAACGTTGTTGAACAACTTTATAAATATAATTTACAATATTTCCGCTTGCATGGCGCGCTTGCGCTTGCTGCCCATCTGGCAGGCTTCTAGAAGCTTCAATTCCTCTACCCCTCGCTACTGTTCTTTAGCGCCGATCGTTTCACTGCAAGCACAACGCGCCCGGCAAACTTCTCTCCGAACCAAATATGGTGTGAGTGTAGTTGAGCAATTAACAAGCAAAAAAAACTGCAGGATTTTCTTATTTTTCCTGCAATTTGATGTCTTCCGATGGAAAAGCCTCGCCCTTAGCTTTGGCAACGCGTTCTCGCCATTTCGTCCTTCGGTAGGATCTGTGTCATTAAAGAGCCAATTACGTCTGTTGGTTTGTTGATTTTGTCTTTGCTGTCAGCTTCTCGGCATTACTCTGGCGGTGCTTGCAGTTGCTGCTGCATTTGTTGTTTTTGTGTTGCTAACATTTTCAAGAGCAGATGTCGACTTTCCAATTGTTTCATATATTACCAAACAAGTCCTTCATTTTGTATATTCTGCGGTTCACTGAAATTCGATGAGGCCATAAATTCTGGTGATGCTGAGCGTGGCCCATTTTGTTGTTGTTGTTGATTCTGTTGCTGCTGCTGCTGCTGTGATAATAAATGTTCCGGAGGTGGCGGCGGAGGACCACCGGCTGATTGTATATTCATAGGTGGACCACCAGCTTGACTGAGAAAGTTTGATTCGGGCGTTAAGCCAAATTCATTGACCATCGGTATGGGGCCGGAATGATCCATGGGACCTCCTGCAAAGAAGGGCAAACTGCGCATAAGAAAAACTTACATTCTCAATCAATGTGAATCTCAATTTAACATTTCTCTTTGCAAGACTACACGGTACTTAACCCACCTGGCGTGTTGAAGGGCATCGGTCCTCCCGGATGTCCTGGAAAGAAGGGTCCATCGTGTGGATGGAACGGTGGTCCACCATAGCCAAACTCAAATTTACTATCAGCAGCAAAGTATGGAAAGCCAGGGCCATCGTCCAGACCACCGGGCGAGAGATTCATTGGAAAGCCGCGCATTTTTCGTGCACCACCAAAGAAGGGCGGACGACCCATACTTGTGATTTGCTTCATGCGCCGTTCTTTCGATCGTTTATTTTGGAACCAGACCTACAAAGGTTAAACAGAAGGGGACACACGTTAAGCAAGTGCTCAGGTTTTTCTTTGATCATTCAATTCGTTAAACTTAAATATTTGTCTTTACCGCGCACTCCACTTTAACCCTGAGTTTATCAAAATAGGTTAATAAAAGTTTATTAAGTGCTATATTACTACGAATCGTTGGAGTTACTTGAAAAAGGTGGCTTTTTGGCGCATTCGAAGGCAAATTAACAATACACAGCTGTTTGTGTCCTGTATTCAGTGGAGTTACTTGGGCTGCTATGAACTAGTAACGGCTGATGTCTTGAAAATTAAAAACTCTTCAAGCCAATCTCTTGGAACGTTTTTTTCGTTTTAAGGAAGATTCCCCTCGTGTATTAACTATCAAATATAAACCTTGATGTGTGTAAATTTTTATGATGATCCTTATTATCGCATGGAATTACGGAATTTTATGATTGCTATTAGACCGACCAGTAAAATTTATTGGAACTGCTATCGCTAGTTTATTTAAGTGGAGCAGGCATAAGAACCGGTAACTTGCTCGACGCTGCCGCTTATATCTTTATGTTCTTTACTAAACGCAAAGTAAATAATATATAGCAGACTAAAAAAATGCGGATGAAGAACGCAACAAAATGTGCTTAATATTCTGAAATATTTAACCGGGATGTGTTTTGATTTATGGAGTTCCGTCGCAAAATTGTATATGCAGAAAAAACCAAATGAGTTCGCTAAGGACTCGCTTGCTCGTCCACATCGAGTTTCCAACGAAATCTGGTACGTTCGTGCTCTATGTATCGACTATTAAAGCATGAATTTTAATGACCGTGCTTAATATTTGAGGAATTCATTTGAATTTGCTTGGGTTTGACGCTGGTTTCACCTTCTGGTAGACGTTGTGCTGCGCTGAGTTGAAACAAATGGGGGGAACAAATGTGGCTTGTGGAAAGGTTCATTTGATTCCTGCTGTGCGAAATGGGTCAGTGTCAAAATGTGTGAGCTCTTGAATGATTTGCTAAACTGTGGGAAATGTGTGGAAGCGTTTTTGCTGGAATACAAGTTCTAAGTTGACGCTTATAAATATTAATTCTACTCCTTTGCCAATGCAGATTCATACAATAAACAGTATTAAAATATTCACATACCTTTTAGAACATTCAATGTGATATTTCTTAGTGGATGTAGGGAAAATAAAAATTTTTTTCTTTCAACTCAATGTAAAGAATTTCATCAATTTGAATATGTATTTAAAGAATAAAATAACTATTTTGTTTGTTGTTCTTATTTGATATAGAAGGACAAATGTTCGCGTATATCAATTTTCAAATAATCGCATTTGCGAACTTGTACACGGGACACGGAACGGCCCACGGAGGTTGGAGGGGTGAACATCGGCCACTTAAATGTCATATTTTTTTGCAGTATCAACATGTACATAGTTATATTTGTTATTTACTTATTGAAATACCAAGGCTAAGCGCGAAAGTTAAAGTAGCAGGTATTTATTTTGAAGGGGCGTAAAACTAGACATACCCGTAGTTTTGAAAACCCATCAAGAGGTAATCCCCAAAAATTTTTATTTCACCAACTGCTGACTAGAATGGTTATTCGAAATTAAAAGCACTGATAAGGATTACTTTGGAAGAATCTATCAACATAGAACTACCTACCTATCTCACACACATTTGAGTGAAATTCGGGGTAGCATAATTATTTTGAATTGTATTTGAAACCCGAAAAACCCTCGTTCAAACCAGCACCCTAAATACTGAAATCGGAGCCAAGAGCCTTTGGATATGGGCTCACAGCTTACAATTTATGCACCGGTATATGTCCGGCTGCTCATTGCTTTCTGCCATAAAAAAAGAAATTCTCCAAATTGCCAACACTAAATTGAGCATAACGACACAAAAGTAACCTGCCGTCATCACATTTTCATGACCACAACCATAACTGTTACCACTCGCACCACACCACAGTCACTGCCACTGCCACAACCTGCGATTCCAAACCCCAGCAAAAGTGCCTCCGTTTACTGTAATTTGCTATAATTTTGAGCATAAAATTGTACACGGGACAACACTGCAATCACTATGTTAAGCTGAGTGCTTGCCCTCTCCGCAACCGTAGCCTACAATTTGGCTAAACGATCGAAAATGATCAAAACTGCCCCGCAATACGATATTTTTGGACACGGGCCAGGCCAATCTCGAAATGATGTGGCTCTGCTGAAGGACGCTGCAGCACACTCAAACAGCAAAGAACGGCAAGCTAGAAACTGAATGAAAATCGCATCGAACTCCGGAAGTTTTGGCGATCAAGCAGATCAATAAAAACGTAGCAAACGTTTATCATGCAAGCAAGTGATGCCTTTATGAATTTGCACTGCTCAGCGGCGGCGCGGTCTGTCTGCGCATGCCATATCTTGTTCATAGATGTGGATGTGCTGTTAGCCAACTGGACAATCCTAATGACGGCAGCAGGCAAAACAGGCAAGGCATATACGTGCAGCAAACAGCAGACAGCGCGTTGACGCAAATGAACTTAATGTCGATCGGTCAATTTCCGTGGACATGACCATTAAAGTTGAAGAGAGAAGAAGGCGCAGCCTTGCCGAAGCAAGTCGCAGGCATTCACCATTTGCTGGAAACAGCACAAAATAACGATCGAGCAAATTCGAATTGGAAATCTGGAAATGGCCGGCAATCAATACAGCAACACAACTCAGCTGACCTGCACCCAACAAATGCCGAAAGCAACAACCACAGCGAGCCATCTAAGTAGTAGCACAGAAACACACGCACGCATGTGAGTGCTTGGCAAGATCACTCATAAAAGTGAACGGCTTACAAATGCCCAGGTACTCGTGTCTGCATGTGTGTAATCTTTGTACAAGCAAGTGAGCGAGCACCGGCTATCGCGCCGCAAAGGGTTTCAACGCAGCTTTCGTAGAGAGGAAATGCCCTATACTAAACAGATTCGTACAACATGATCGCAGCGATAGCTACAAGCAGCAGAAGGGCAGCAGTTGATGAATATTCAAGAGGCCGCATCGGTTTTTTGATGCGTTGAACAGTTGAGAATATAATATCAGAAAATTAGCGTCATTAGGAGCGATAAAACATAAGAGGTAAAACAGCCGGCGACCGAGTTGTCCATACAAACATGTGCGCAACTTTTGTTGTGTCGAGTAGCAACACAATCGGCACCCAATTGTTTCGAAATTAAGTTTCTATGACTTGGCAATTTTAGCTTTAGTATAGCGCTGTCTCATCCGCACGGAGCAGCGCTGCGTCCCATCCCATCTAAAACAATGCGCACTGCATCACTGCTACAACCTCATCTAACGTTGGTAGTGCTGGCTGAATCGGTGGATTCAGTTGAGTCGTTTGATTGACTACTTCACTGGCGGAATTTCTCATTTTACATTTTTACGATCATGTTTTGCTCCATTAGAATAGCTAGAATGTGCAATTACAATTAAATTCCAATTTCAGAGTCAATCAAAAACTCATTCAAAAATCGATAACAAACAGCAGCAGTAACAATTTCTGTGGAGAGTATACTATTGGCGCACACAAGGGGACTTTTGGGTGTTGCAACACCCCTAAAATTGCAAACATGGCCCAAAATTTAAATGTTTCAAAAGTCATTCATTCATACTTCATTGTTATACATTAACGTTTTTTCTACGAAAGGTTTTAATCTCAAATTTCAATTAAGAATACCTCTACCTAAAAATAATGCACGTCATAAAGCAAATTGCTCTGCAAGCACCATTGGAACAGACAATGGCAGACACCCAAACAACACAACGAGCGACGGAAGTATCCTTCGCCATCCTGTCAATGAAAATTGGAAATGAGTAAGCAGAGTCAAATATCAGGTACGCCCAATAACTTCAGTAGTAGCTAAATATCTTGTTGAAAGGCATGACTTAACTTTCCTTTAATCTGCGTCGCTTGTGGCGGGGTGGCCACGACTCCAAGATTATACAGAAGGAACAAAAGAGCTAATCATGATGTGGCGTAGCTGCCAGTGTGGAAGTTCACTCTAGAGCAATTTTAATACTTTGTACTCCGATAATTGTTCGTAGGATTTTAAAAACGAAAACACCGATTTAAAATCGTGTTTAAAACTGCGTGGAAATTACATTAACGATGATATTAACAAAAAGTTGAATTGATTGTTGTACTGTTTGGTCACTTGTTTTAAAGCATTGCATATTTTTCTCTCTCGAAAATTTACAAAAAATTAATATTTACAGCAAAATTATAGCCAATATCAGCTAATCGTAATATATGAACAAAACGGTTTTAAAGTGCTCAAGATGTTTGTACACTTGTCCAATGGGAGTTACACAACATCGGAAATATCCCTATACATCATAGTTAACTCTACTTGTTTCGGAGGATTGAAATTCACTGCTTTGGACTTTAATTCAGAAATTCTTCAATTTTTCGGTCGAATATTTTTGGAGTTTAATTGGCAGGCCTCCTCCGCTGCTGCTCACTTACAACCTCAAATTTTTTTCAACTGTTCACCCGCAGAGGAGCACTTCGAAATTGCTATATCAATGTTGTCAATGACTTGCAAGTCTCTCCCAACAAAGGCTGCAAGTTCGTATTTCTTGTTTTCCCTCGTCACTGCTGCGGTATCGAAGTTAACGCCTATCTCAAGCTGATTGTACGCACCGTTGCTTGAAGTAGGCGCTTGCAGTAGTTATCTTGGATGCAGGGGTGCACGCGTGCACGGATACGATGCGCCATATTCAGCGTGACATGACAGGTTTCTAGCGCTGGCGCTTCCACTCGGAAACAATGCCTCCAATTAGCCGCTTTGTGCCTTTGAAGAGTTTGTTTTGAATTCACTTTATGGAAGTGTGGAAATACGTCAGCAAAACTATAGTTTTAAATGCGACCAATGAAAGCTTCGTTATTGCGGACTGAATAAAAATGTTGCCATAATAAAACATTAAGCAGAAATACCGCGCAAAAGCGTATGGGAATAGCATCACTCTTATTCCAATTACAACTGTTCAATCCGACCATTACCAATGCACTCGTAGTCTAATGTTAAACAATCTTCCAAGATCCTATGACTTTTTAATTACACATCCATTTTTCCTATTCTTAAGCAGTGCACATTATCCGATACACATACGTTGTTCAACCACGATATGTGCTTTAAAATGACTACTGAAATATATATGTACATACATAGTAGAGATATCAATCCCAAGGGTTTTACCAATCGAAATTTCGAAATCGTAAAATCGGTATCACTGGGTCCCCGGGATTTTCGGGATGTCCAAAACTAATTACCGACAGTGTAAAACTCTAAACCAAGTCACCGAACTGAGTGGTATTTAATCAAAATTATCTTAACGTTGGGTGGGCCACGCCCATTTTTCAAAAAATATGATACTTTTGTCTGTAATTCGAGGAAATTAAAAATATTACTTTTAATATACTACTATACATAAAACTTCATCCTTTTCTTCGCCATTGAGCACCAACTTCGGCTGCGCCTTTCTTGACATTATGAAAACCGAATTTTTTTTGGGAATTTTACGAAATAGTAAACTTCCTCAATCATCATCATTTCCTTTGCAAAAACTTAGCGCCTCGCTTAAACTTTGGCAAATTTTATTGTTTGAAAAATACTTTATTATGTTCTGACGCCTGCGGCTGAGCTACTACAAGACAGGTGCGAAATGGGCCCAACTTTTAAGCGAAAAAAAAATAAACGTTTAAATAGCTATTTATTGGGTTGGGACACAAACTATTTTTTTTAAACACTGTATAATTTTTTTCCCAAATGAATCAGAAAAATAATTCTTTCATTCAATTCTCAAAATTATGTAATTATTTTAGTCTATAGCCTTACAAAAAATTAAATAGAACGAAAGACTAAATAAAGATAATAAAAATAATCATAATTTATCGGCGCAACAGCCCGTGTGGGCTTAGCCTTAGCTTTCTCGTATTAACTTGTGTGTGCTCGCTATATTTTTCGGAAAAATAAACGGGACCTACCAATAACCGTATCCGAAAGAATTTATAAGCTTTTTATGGCATAGAATACTCTCGGAGAATTGCCAATTCATCGCGAGAAGTGCGCCGCACAAAGAAATTACAGTAGGAACTCGATTACTGCACGTAATGAAAACCAGGCTCGGTGCAAGTTTCGAGGTTGTCGCAAGTACCGAGTCATTCTTTTTCCATATAAATTATAAGAGGTCACTTTCACTGTAAAGAATCTAAGCAAAGAGTATGTTAATATATATTAACATACTCTTTGATCTAAGTTTGTTTTATTTTATACTTTAATTCAATGCACTTGCATTACGATACATTTTAAGTGCAATTAAAGAAATTCAGGATTTTGGTTTGTTTTGTGTACACTCGTTTGTTCAGTATTGCACTGCTCCCATGCAAAAGTTAAACAAGAACAGAGATTTCATCAGCATATGAATTAGTGGGTACTTCCCCGAATATTTTGAGCTCAAAACTGATACATTGGCGGTAAGTCCCCGAATTTTATTCAAAGAAAAAACAATAAAAGTCGCAAATATTGAGGTCAAAAGTTTTGAATGTCGCAAGTACTGAGTACGTAATGGAATGAATTTTTTGTCGCAAGTATCGAGGTGCGCAACTACCGAGTATGTGCAGTAATCGAGTTACTACTGTATTTGAAAAACAAATTCTCTTCTTTTACTTTTATTAGAAGAGGAGAGATCTGATTATTATGAGGCCACGGCCGAGATTTGAACCCAGGCTCACGATAAATTTTTGTTTTAAAAATATACTTGGATTTTGGCAATCCTGGCAGGAGTACACTCGAAAAAGCACGTTCGTTTCCATTCGCCCTGCATTGTCGACGCCCAGCTCCGCCCCTGTGACATAATACATAATTCGTCTCGTGCTTGCGCGGTGGAACAACATGTTAATAGGTCAAATAATTCATATTTCGAAAGCTGCGACTACACGTCGCCCTTGAAATCACGTTCTTGCCTGTAGCTCGAATTTCTAAGAGCACTTTTCGAACCATGAGGCTTTTTGATGACAAATGCCAAAAGTGGCGTTAATTTCGTTGGTTTTTATTTTCTTTTTTTTGTTTATTTATCTTAGCTTAACGGCAAAAGGAAAAGGAAATCGCGGGCGCATGCGCCATGGCGCCATACGTTACACGCTTAATTTCAAGCTGACTGCCGTTGTTTGTGCTGCTGCTGTTATTTCCCCTCGGTGCTGACTTGAAGCTTGAGCTTAAGCCTCTGTTTTGCTTTCGTGCTTTGCGGCATGGAGATCATTTCTGTGAAATGATAGAAGTCGTAAATGGTGCACATAAACGCAAGGCAAAGCAATAAGCAGCGACTTAAATGGGTTTAATGTAAAAAATATGTTAATGATTTTTTGTGGTGTGCATACAGCCGTCGGCATGTGGTCACCGGATAAGCGTTTTCGGGCAAGCAATCGACTAACCGCACACGGCTCAAATGTGTTGTGATCTTAACGTGTGTATATATGTACATATATACATGCATATACGTTCGATGCTTTTCGATAAGCGCTTTTGGCAGATTTATTAGCGTGAGTGGAAAATTGAGGGCGCACTGCTTTAGCTGTTAGATGAATTTGCGAATTGAAAGTTCATGCTCGCTTCAGAATTAATGTTGAAGAAATGTAGCCAACAGTCTAAGATGGTCCAATTATAAGATATTTTGTGACGACATTGCAGCCATCCAACCCGTTGTGCCGCTATTTCCCTCGCTAAAATCAGGCAATGACACAAGAGGCCGTTAAGGCCGAGGCGTATGGTATGCATTTTAGCGTTGCTGTTGCGTCGCATTGCACCCAATCCTGAGCCCGGGCAGATGGCATACCAAGCGCCCGTGATAAACCTATAAAACGATCTGTCTCTACACGCCCCTGCGTCCGTCTTGGTTTTAAACCTCAAAATATGGGACAGATTTTTACCTTTTACGGGGCAAGCTGGTCAGGAAAAGACAAGAGGAAGAAGAAGAAGGTTAAGAGAAGTGGCAAGTCGACAATCGTTTACATGTGAATCATAAAAATCGTGTGGACAAATTGCTGCTGTTGTTGTTTCTGTCATTTGTGCTCTGCAGACAGCAGAGACTGTCAGCGCCGCCGTTTTGCATGTCGGCAGCACAAACGACAGGCACAAACGCGTGAGTGGTACCAGTGGTACCCAAGTCAGCAACACAGCGTTTTACTGGAGGCGCACAGTGCCGAAAAATGGACTTATTTTGAGCAAATTTTAACACTAATTTCCTCAATAGCGTACTCACCTAAAACGACTCTCGGTTAGATTAAACCAATTGCGAAAGTATGTACGAAAAGCTCCCTTTTCAGCCAATAATATTTGTTTTCATGCTATTTCTATAAGAAAGGCCATTCCAGGAAAATTCAACTACTTCCTGACAGTCAGCATTTAAAGCCGTAGCAAAACCTTGAATAAATTAAAAAACAGTTCGTAGCTATCACTCATCTCTGAATGAGGTTACTAGAAAACTCAGCATACACCAGCTGGGTGCCAGGCCGAACTTCTCTTAAAGGACGATCATTTGTTATACAGATGGACTCTCACTGACGCAGGAATTTGGTGCATTTGACCCCAGAAATAATATTCGGAACCGATGAGAATATACTCTAGCATCGTCCAAGTTACGTTATCGTCATGGAACGGTAAATTCAGTTCAACAAACCAAGCTGCTACTTCGGCGCACAACTAATACCAGGTAAAGTCCAAACTGGTATGGGATTCCTTAAACAAAATTTTCACGCTTGGCTTGCGAAATGCCTTTCTCTTCATAAACAAAACGTTAGTCATGTTTCAGGAATTGTACATAACGCCTGGAGTACACGGCATGTCAAAATGGCATGAACATGAATACTACTGCATATTTAAAAATTCGTTATTGAGCGATTTCTTGAGAGTCCTAAGGTATGATGGTACTTTTGAATTTCCAAAGTGCATTTCGTCCGAAAAGTCCGTTGAGCGTCACTGTGCGGCGGCAAACTTCTAAGCGTTTCAAGTTATGTAAAAAGAGAAAAAATATTGATCCCACGCTGCGACGGGTGTCTACACTTGTTGCTGTGTTGTTAGTGTCCGTCGCAGTAAAATTCGCTAGTGACAGAATTGTTGCCTGCTGCTTTTCAATGTCATATTGCGTCTTCTCTCCGTCCTTCCCTTCCCTCCTTTCCTTCCAGATAAAAAGGGGTGTTTGTTGAAGATCATATTTCCTCCACATTCGGTAGTCAAGCAATTTATTGGGATTGCCCAGCTGTGCAGGTCGCGCGTGCATCTGCACATATTGAAAGTTGTGGCTGCGGTTCAAATTTGGATATTTCTTTTTTTTGTAACACTCATGCCTCCGTCAAATTGAGCTGTGCTGCAACGCTTCACACGATTGACATAATTCCACGATGTCAAAGTGCTCGTTATCGGATATTCTTGATCCTGAGCAGGTCCCTAACTTGTTCTACGGACAGTGCTGCTTGAACCAGTGGAATGTCACTTGGCCTTTTTATGCTGCACTGCAACTCTTAATAAAGATGGCATTGCTGACGCTTGATGACAACTTAAGTCAGACAAGGTGAAGCGAAGAAATGTGCATGCGTTCGAATTGGGGATTGTGGCATTCGGTTTCTTTAATCTTTGAACGTGAGAAGAGCGAGTGCGACAGGTTGTACATATAGTATTTGCCGCTTAAATGTGTCGCTGAAAAATGCATTATGTTTAGCACTTTGATGACAATTGCATCACCGGTAACCACGAAAAAAGCTTCACTTTCTGTCTTGATTTCCGGTTGTACTGTCTGTCTGTCTGTCCGTCCGTCCGGCTGCCTGTCCTTCTGCATGTGCGGGTAGGAGGGAAAGAGGAAGGTGTCCGATTTGGACCAAATTTGCTACACTGTGACAGTGAACCTTAACTTAATTTAAATTCCAAGACTATCCAAATCGCTCGAAAGACACGCCCATAATGGAGGCTCATAAGACCACCTAACTCGGAATTTCTCCAGTAAAATGGCTTAAATATGTTTAATGTTTGTCGCCCTACAAAATTAAAATCAAAATTACATATTAATCCTATACTGTCTGATATGCGGTTTTAAGCCGTGTTTGTCGATCCCCTCGGGATACGATTTGAGTATGAAGATATTAACACCTCTCGTGAGCTTGCATGCCGGCCGGTGTAAGGAGAGTCGCGCGCGATGAGTTGGGGGGAGTTTATTTATTAAGAAACTTAACGACCCGCAAAATAAATTCTAAATGTCTACATTACGAAGTACTTCCTTCCTTCCTTCCTTCCTAGTAGCCGCGACTTCAGCTGCTCCAGGGCGGCATTATTGTGAGAGTGCACTTTCTTACAGCCTGGCGGCGCATATCACACTTTTGAAATGCGGTGAGTCAGTGTAAGGAGCGCGCCAGCAAGCCGCCAAAATTACTGTAGCGAAGGTGCTGTACCTTCATGGTGCAACATATATATTGACATGTTCTTCTGGTGGTGCTGTCGTTGCCGTAGTCGCCGCCGCCGCCGCCGAAGCACGGCCGTCAATGTAGGTGCATGCAAGTTGCGCTGCTGTGCAGCGGTGCGCGCCGTGCGTGTTGAATTGCCGTCGGCATTGAGGTGTTGGCATGGTGAACGATTATATGTTTTTGTGCACCGCACGGGAGGTATCAGCTTGCTCTGCTTCGCTCCCGCTCGACGCCAACAGTTGTTGAGATGCAGGGCAGGTTGACCCCTGCAGGTAACGGCAATTATCAAGTGATGCAGACTCATCATTGCCATCAACGATCGCGGTAGTTCTCATGGCGTGTATCATATGCGCTAATTGCATGTATAATTTCTTAACTGGAAGCAACAAATTTGTAATGATTTAATGAAGATGCAATAGGATCTAGAGACGTTCAAAAAGTAACTATACGTGCAGTACTAATTGACAATATTGCAAAAAGGTGACACAGACAAATGGGCGGGTGGCGAACGGACAGGTGAACATGGTTCAGTCAAAGACTTACTGAATTAGTTAACCTATTGCCATAACCATAAACATATAAATATTGTTAAAAGAGCTAAACAAAAAACACATTATTCGCGAAAATTTAAACAGGTTTTAACTAAATTTTATTGAATTTTTAGGGAATAATCACACACTACTTCCATTTGGATTGAATTTTTCTTTTCGCGAGAGTAATAAATCCTTAAAAATAGCTTTAGAAAACCCTTATAATGCGATAGTGGCAAATTCAGAATGGTATAAAACAGTTGCCAGATGGTAAATTTAGAAGGAAACTGTGAATACCCTAACCATGTATTTCTTCCTATCGTTCTCTTGCTCCACCTTAAAATATGGCACAGACAGTCGTCATCGGCAACTTCAGTCTCAGATAAAAAGTAACGTTTTTATATTGCGCGCCTCGAAGACAAAAACATATTAAACGTAAATTTTGGAGTGCGGTTTTGCTGTAAAAAAACATTTCATTGCCGGTTAATAGCTTGTTGCGAGGAGAGGTCAAGTAAGTATATAAATCATTTTGCTTGCTTGAAACATACATATACATACATACATATGTATTTTGAAGCTGTTCGAAGTTTTGCTTGCAGCGTCTCAATAGGGTAAACCTCACAGATATTGTGCTTCACAAGCTCGAAATTATGTATTCTGGGCTGTTCTTTCAGAATTTAACAGAGCATCGCAGGATGCAGTCACACTTACCTGTATCACACGCATCGGCAGCCCTGTCTCCTTGGCCAATTGTTCCCTGATATGCCGTGTCGGTTTCGGTGTTTGATTGAATGCCGTTTTTAGAACTTCCAATTGTTTTGCTTTTATCGTTGTCCGCGGGCCTCGTCGCTTCGACCCGTTCGCATCGTCGGGACTTTTGTTTTCCGCCTGCGAATCCCCGCGGCCGTCAGGATCGCCGTCTAGAGAACCCTATGTGCGAGAGGTACAATACAAATGTGGTAGATGTAATATGTTTTGTTAAATGTTTGCAATTCATTAATCAACGACCATCGTCTTCGGCAGCAGCGTGCATCAAAATCGAATTCGACATTTGCCTCCGCGAACGAAAAGCGGCGGCAAAACATTAAAAGCCGAAAATGATGTGCGCTTGTCGCAACATGCTGCGACTGCCGTATAAAAGCCAGCCGGCATTACCTGATCTGAGTCGTCATGCGTATTTTTACTATCAGTGCTCATGCTTTGTACTGAGATGTCGGATGCTCCCAATGCCCCACCCGCTGAGTCGGGCCCATTCGGACCGAGAACGCCTAGTCCGAGCGGCGGTCCACGCAAATGTGGCGAGTCATCATCGTCCTCGTCTTCGCTGGCGGAGCCCATTAATGAATCTAAAAATGAGAAATACACAAATGCGTTTTACTTGGGCTAACTGGTTACTGCGGTAACGCGGGAGTCAAATAATGCGGCGGTGTCTCTACAGCTGCGCGATTCACATTTATACTTTTGTCGCTGCTAACAAAATTCAGAAAAAATATGTAGGGCATTTGGAAACTATTTTAGCTATTTCTCCTTCTTCTTCTCAATGCTACCGGACATTTATGTTGCGAAAAGTTGCATCCAGCTGCTTTTGTACCAAAAAGTTGGTGCCAGGTGCTAGCTATTTTAATCTTTCTGCGAACACGAACAAAACAAATGATTCTGAACGGTCTACGCTCGCTGACACCGACTTCGAAGGTTGTGGATCGTTTTGTATGTGGAAATTGCCTAACAAGATGATGAACCAACCTACAAATGCCATAAATAATATTTGCCAAGCTAATCCTCAGCACGACACAATGCCGCTGTAAACAAAAAAAAGGAAAATGCGTGCACATCGGCGGACGGCGAACATCGACCAACCCACCATGCCCTGGTGGCACGTGTCGCCATTTTATGGCATGTGGCGTATGCGTGCTGCGCCTGCTTTCTTGTCCCAAGTAGTTGCATGAGCCGCCACTTTTCGACGGCACTGCTTTTCTCCCCATTATTGGCCAACAAACACGCTGACACACAATTAACCATTCAAACACACGCACCACACGCAGGACACAATACGCGGCAGCGGCAATCAGAGCCTCTGGTCTTTCTAAGTAAATTAAAATGTTGCACTGCAAGTTTGATTCGCTATTGCCGACACGCTTTATCAATTGGAACCATACGAAATGCTGACACGAGCGTGGCAGCAAAAGCGAACGCCGTTGAGGTGCTCAATCCCATTCAAATTTGAGTGCTGCAGTCGAGACATGGCGCAGTGGCACAGTACTCCAGAGGTTCGAGCAAAGAAGCCCAAATTTACTTTCCGTATTATTCGAGTATGAATAACTGGGCGCAACGCACGCGTGTGAGTGGCATGTGCGCAGCGCACCACTTCGTCCCGTCGTGCACACACCCGTTTTGTGTTTCCTTTTTTACTATCACTGCAAAGCTTCTTCTGAAATGCGATTTAAATTTTTTGCACTTGGCCTCGGGCCTTTTATGTTGCTCTTGTTGTAAGATGCAAGCGTAAAAAGCTTCTTAAAGCAAGTTATATAATTTCCGAAAGTTCCAATTATCCATATGTATTTACTAATGTTAATGGCTCGTGATAGACTTAAATAACGTTCACTCATTTATCAGGGCTCTTAGGTAAGCAATTTTAAAAATTGTATGTGCATTGTTTTTTGTTCGTCACAGGTGTTTTTTTGAAGAAAACATAACGAAAACGTCTTTTAAAGCCGAATGTTTCACTATTCCCAACCCGGGTTGTGAATTTCGAACACTTGTTGCATGCATCGAGGTACCTAGTACTTACACCAATAAGGTTCTGGAGTTAGAACAGTGTTGATGCCTGTGCGTGTGTATGAGAATATACAACGTGCTCAATTGTCCACTAAGCATGCTATAATGAGTTCACAGTAAAAAGCGAGAACATAAATACTCGTTTCGGATGCAAATATTTACCTAATGATGTTTTATATAAACTATGTATATATAAAAAACATAGTATCGCTGTTTTTCATCAGAGAAAATTAAAGAAATCTGGAACAGCTTTCTTGGAATTATGAAAGTAATAAGGCACGATGCGAATGCACTAATATGCTTGTTTTTGGTGTATAATGTCCTTTCTTCATATTAATTGGTATTGCATAGTTATACTTTTTGACTATTTCATATGTGTGAAATATTTTCTTAATATGTATTTAAAAAAAATGCTTATGAGTTTAGCAGTGGAATAAATCCATAGTAATTTGGTGGATTTCGAAAGTCATAATTTGGCATAAGTGGTAAGTAATTAGTAGCAAGCAAAGAACAACAGTGCTATAATTCGACAACTTAAAAAAATTTTCTGGAGAAACATAAATATGAGAAATAGCAATATGACGGGTGAGTAATACGCTCGGTTAGTTGTAGCTGGGCCCAGACTTCGACAGCAGACTTAATTTCCCAGTGTGGGCACTAGTATCGCTTGGTGCAGCCCATGTTCGTAGAAACTTTATCATTATTTCCGATGACTGTTTAGGACATAAGGCACGTGTAGCTGAAACATCACAACCAGAAATCTTAGCCTCCGCAATGATACTTATTTTTAAAGCTATGAAAGTCTCTTAAGGGAATTAGGGGTGTCTTGCAGATGTTATTGCTGGGAACATTGCTGGTGCAGCTGCTGGTGCGGGTTCTTGGGATTGCGGAAACGACAAAAGGGTAGTTTTTAACCTCTCCTATGCTCTTGCGTAATTTTTTACATATTGTCTGGTCTGGTGTAAAGAATGTCAAGCACCGTGCACCACTCCCAGAGCGTAGCGCAGTTATAAATAATTGCAATTGTATGAGATTTGTTTGGTTTGGTGGGAGTATAATGCGGCGAGATATGAAGAAGGGTGTGTATGTGTGTAGTGTGACAGTTGTACAAGCATCATCTGCTGCGGATTAGATTAGACGTAATAGAGTGTAATTTATTCAAAAGTTGTCAGTTGGTAACAAGAGCAAGTATAAAGGAGGACATTTCAGAACAGCTCTTGGGATTTGATGCCGCCACCTTTGAATAAAACTGCGGCTGCAAATGTGTATAAACAGGTCCATAAGTTAGAAAAAGTTTGCAGTGAGCGCAACACCCCGTAGAACGAGGCTTAAACCTAGCTTTCTTACATTAATTTATGTGTACTCGTATACGATATATTTTAAGCACAAGTTATTGAGACCTGCACATCAATTCTACAGCCGTAAAATTTTTTTTATTGAAATTGCCCAGTTGGCGAATATTAGTTTTTATATTTGTACGGATACGAGTCTTTTTATGCGCGACATCCCTAGTACTTGCGTACACGCTTATTCAAGATGTTACTTGCTTTGCAACTAAGTTTTGTAGGTGAATGCGACAGGAACACGTGTTAATATCGCATTTTCGACAAGCGTCACTTAAATTAACTTCAAAAGCCATTCAGTAACACTTCATTTTATTTCTACAAACCCAACCCAACTCAGCTCAACTGAACTCAACTTAATTTCATGTTTTTGTTGTGGAATTGCAATTATGTCATTGAAAGCATTTCCTCCCCCAATTGCTGGTAGGCACGAGTGTTTTCACACACGTTTATACACTTACGAGACACGAGCTAACCACCAAGCTACCAACAAACCAACCGCCCAGCCACCCACTTCGCTCCTAGCCCTTCAGCACTGGCAGCGACCCTGCTGCGAGCACACAAAAAAAGTTCAAACACTCATTTTTCGCTTAAGAAAATATTTCATTGTTGGTTCTGGGTAAACACGAAAACAACAGCGACACCAGCAGAGGGGACTACTGGCACAGCAGCTCACAGGACCAAAAGGAAGACGAACAAGTGCAAGAGTGCGTTTGCCATACAAACACGCAGCCGTACAGATTCAGCAGCTTCAACGACAGCAGCCAAACAAATTCAAACAGAGCAGTGAGCCCGCTGGGGAGGCGGGAGTGCCGGAGTTGCTGCAGTGGCCTCAGTACTGACTGCGAGCGGTACTCGGCATGTTGTTGTCGTCCTGTTTGCATTCCAAGTGCTATGTTTGCGACGCCGCTGCCTGAAGAACGCTTTAGCGTCCGTCAGATGCTCGTCCCGGTTGGACCGGAACGCGGAGGACAAGCAAACCGGTGAATCGACGCTTTCGCTTTGTATTGTTGAGGGACAAGTGCGACCCTGCTTGCAATAAAAGCGCCGTGGCGCAGCCTTCTGGTAGTTGTTATTGCTGCTGCTGCTGTTGATGTTGTTACTGATGTTGTTGTTGTTGGTGTTGTCGGTAAACACTCAACTGAGCACCCATCACTTAACAACCGTTCACTGCTGGTGCGTTCTCCCCTTCGATGGCAGTCAGTGCGCCGCACTGTTGTACTGCCTGCCACACAGGGTTCCAGTTCGGGGTGTGTGTAAAGCGTTTTTTGACGCACATTAATTTCGAATTAGTTTTGCATCATATGGTCCACGATGCAGAAAAATCGTTTAAGAGGCTGCATGCGTGTTTGCGTTGGCTGGGTTAGACAAACCGTACCGCTTGAAATCGATTCATCCATCTAGCTAGCCGGGCCGTGCATATACAAGTATGTATATACACACACAGGCATACACACGCGTGTACGTTAATACCTTCACACCACACCACAGAACTCTACGTCGCACGATGCAGAGCCGTGGCAAGGCGAGACAAGCAGTTTTACGAGCGACTTTTGAATGTAAAAGCGCGCAATCATTCAAAGAATGTGGCATGGACGTGGAACAGATCAGCGGATTTTCTACATGAATGCGTTCCTTCCATCATATGCACTCCAACAGTTTGACTTTGCAGTGGCTGTCGTGTGCAAGTTCATACAAAATGCAGATGTATGCGTATGTGTGTATGAAATTAGGTTAATTCCCGGCGGCGAGAATGATTTAAAAATTAGTCGAGGCGACACACCAATCTGCGTCACAGCTAAAAGCTCGTCCCGTGGCGTCGTTTGTAAGTGCAGCAAAAGCAGGAGACGCAATAGGAGCTCGACGTAGTCAGCAAGAGTCTGATAAATTTCCAAGTTGTCTCGACTGGGAGACCTGCGGAAGAAGCAATGCTGCCTGTTTTAGAGCAACAAAGTAAAATTTTTACAATACTTTCACTGACAAAGTACTATATTTACTCAATGCCAATTATTATTAACGACATTCATGCAAAAATGGAAACGCCTACTCAAATTTGTCTTAGCATTTATGTATGTATCCCCGTCTGCAAATGGTTAACATGTATATATCCCCGTAGCATGTATATATCCCCGTCTGCAGATGCGTAATGTTAGAGAAAAATTCTTTAATGTGTGTATTTAAACTAAATAATATAAAACAATACAAAAAAATTGGATCAAATTTAGCTGCCTTTTACTTTTTAAATGTAATTATTGAAATTTAATCCCAATCCACGTTGACTTGATCCCAATCATCCGCGAAGGCCCCGTCATCATCCGCCGAAGCCGTTCTATGAAATAAGTTATGTTGTTTTGTATGAGAGAGCAGCGACCGCGTGGTTTTAAAATTTTAGGAAAAATACTAATATTAGATTCAGTGTCTGCGGATAAATTTACACTGAAATCACAAACTTAGATTGTAGGACATAATTATTCTCAATTGGTCGATCAGTGTTATTTTCTTGCCGTATAATTTCATTAAGTTTGTGTTATTTTTATGTGTAATATTAAGTTTTTTTTGAAGAATGCATTCCTATATCCAATCCCGATATTTTGAATCGGATTCGAACGTGCAGAAGTACAATCCCCTCTTACTACTACATCACTACAACAATCCATATAATTGTATCATTTATATATTTTCATTTGCTATTAAAAGTGAACTTAACAAGTTTAACTGATAAATTTTTAGTTCGCGAGCATTGACACACGTGTTATACATACTTCTATTCAGCGCTGTAATTTTTTTGTTAATTTTCCAACTACAACTTTTTTTTTTTTTTTTTTTTTTTGTTGTCGGAATATGAAAAACCTACCAGCACGCAGACAAGTATTTATCCATTGTACTGGTAAGCTGATTCCTTTTACTGAAATCTTCCTGAGCTTTTAATAAAGCGGAGGATTTTCGATGGTGGCAAGGAACTTAGTTGATCGGTTCTCACCACGTCTGACTCCAGCAGCTGCAATCGCGACCTGGAAAAGGCGGGACACTCGCATAAGAAGTGGGTAGCGGTATCCTCGTCCTCCAGACAGCTCTCACAGACACTGTCGTCGGCTAGACCCATCGCACTCAGGTGTTTTGCACAGGAGGTATGACCGGTCAAGACGCCCACAAGAAGTCTACAATCCTTACGGTTTAGAGACCTAAGAAAAGAGGACTTACCTTTGTCGACGGTTGGAAGCAGGAGCTTCGTCTGTCTGCATCCAGCTAGCCCGGCCCATCTTTGACCGTGTTGAGAAACAACCCAGTCGTTTATGGACGCTTTGACCATGGAAGAAGGCAGGCCAAGGGCAGGTTCAGGGCCCAGAAAGTGGTCTTCAGAACCTGATCTTGCAAGTTCATCGGACACTTCATTTCCGGACACGCCGAAGTGCCCCGGTACCCAAAAGAGGGCGAGTGAGTTGTGAAAGCCTACGCTGTTAAGCTTGGCCTTACACTCTTTGACTGTCTTGGAGGTGGTGATTGGGTTGAGCAAGGCCATAAGTGCAGCCTGACTGTCACTACAGACGCAAATACTCTTGCCAGACCATCCACTTTCCCTGACGAAATCCATAGCCTTTAGGATTGCAAAGACCTCCGCCTGAAAGACGGATGCATGCTTTCCCAATGGATAGTGAAGTTTTGTGTCGTTTTCCTCAAAATACACACCAGCTCCTGAACCTTCATCAGTTCTGGACCCGTCTGTAAAGACTCTACAACACCCCCTGCCTGGCTCGGCTGACGAAAGCCAGCTGTCGCGTTCAGGAAAGGAAACTTCGTATCTGCGCCGGAGTTCGAGGTGCGGAACTAATACATCAGACGGCATGCTCATTCCATCCAAGAATGGTAGAGAGGTCTGCGCAGAGTTATGCCCGCCCCGATGCGATTCAAACCACATCCCTACTTGTTTCAATCTAAAGCAGGCCTTGGCGGCTTCACCTCGGATGAAAATGTCCAGGGGTGGAATGTTGAGTATTACGTCTAGAGCAGGGCCAGGGGTGGTCGGGAAAGCTCCCGTACAGCCAAGACACACTGTTCTTTGTAGACGCCCCAGCGAAGCAATGACGCATTGGCGAGAAAGCCTGCTGAACCAAACTACAGACGCATACGAGATTATTGGTCGAATCATCGACGTGTAGAGCCAAAGGACTCGTTTGGGCGAAAGACCCCACGTTTTACCAAACACACCCCTACAATACCAGAAGGCAGAAAGAGCTTTTGAAGTTTTGGATTCAACATGACTGCTCCAGAGAAGTTTGCTATCAAGGATGACTCCGAGATATTTTATTTCCCTAGAGAGTTGGATAGTCACTCCCCCTAGAACAGGCAGGACAAGGCCATCAATCTTTCGCCGCCTGGTGAAGAGAACTACTCCAGTTTTGAGAGGATTGACAGACAAGCCATTGCTCATGCACCACGAGTGAATTATATCCAGCGCAGCTTGTGCCTTTCGACACACGACTCTAATGGATGAACCCGTAGCAAGGACAGCTACATCATCCGCGTAGGCTTGGGCGTAGACCCCGGACTCGTTGAGTGAGCAAAGCAGGGAGTCGATCAGCAAGCACCAGAGCAGAGGGGAAAGGACACCGCCTTGCGGGCAGCCTCTCTTCACCTCCGTCATGACAAACCTGTCCTCCTCCCCGCCCACCACCGCGGTCCTGCACTTCAGCATTGACCGGAGCCAATTTACTGTCGTGGGATCCACTCCATGAGAGCTAGCTGCGCTACACATTCCTTCAAAGGACGCATTATCAAATGCACCCTCAATGTCCGCGAAAATGCCCATTGCGTAGTCTTTCCTGTCCACAGCACCCTCAATCCTATCAACCAGATTTTGTAGCGCTGTTTCACAAGATTTTCCGCGTTGATAAGCATGTTGCGCGGGCGAGAGGGGATGCTGAAGCAGCGCCCTGCGGATGTGCAGCTCAACAAGTCTCTCCAATCCCTTCAGCAAGAAGGAGGACATGCTGATAGGGCGGAAGCTTTTGGCGAGTGAGTAGTCATCCTTTCCTACTTTCGGAATGAAAGCCACTCTCGCCAACCGCCATGGGAAGGGAACATAAGCCAGAGCAATACAAGCGATGAAGAGCTTCTTCAAGGTTGGTGCTATCTGGGCTAGTCCCTCTTTTAGAAGGGCCGGGTAAATCCCATCCAGACCTGGTGACTTAAAGTTTTCGAACGCAGATATAGCGTATCTAATCGCCGAGTCGTTAGCAATTCTGGATGCAATGTACCAGTCCCTCCTTGAGGGCCCAACTTCCTCCGTTGTGGACACACCAGTTATAGAAGGCAGGGGTCCCACCGAAATCTGACTGCCCGGAAAGTGAGTCTCAAAGAGAAGCTGCATGGTCTCCTCCTTGGTCTCAGTGTACGAGCCGTCAGACCTGCGAAGCGATTCCAGCTTGGCCTTTCGGTCGCTTTTCAGTATCTTAATCAGCCTGCTGGTCTCGCTAAGCGATTCAATCTGGCCACAAAAGTTCCTATAGGAGGCAGTTTTCGATTCACGAACCAGCCTCTTATACTCCCTCTGCTTAGATCGGTATTGAGCCCAGTCAGCCTCCCCACCCGTTTTCAGAGCACGGTTGAGTAGTTTCCTGGATTCCTTTCTCAGGTTCTGGAGGTCAGCGTTCCACCACGGAACCGGTGTCCTGCTCAGAGCCTTCCTAACCGGGCAAGCCTGTTCAAAGCTACTAACAAGGTCCGTACTCAGCTTGTGAGCAACGGACTCAATATTGTTCTTTGTCCTGACATCAGGATTGGCCGAAGTTTTTAATTCCAGCGTCTCCCTGAATTTTCCCCAATTGGTTTTTCTCGGATTCCTGCTCAGCAGTGGAATGTGTGTACCGCAGTCAAGCTGGAATTCGATGTATCGATGATCAGAAAGAGAATCCTCTGACAACACCCGCCAGTTAGTGATAGGTGCACTGAGCCTGTGGTTAGACAGTGTCAGGTCTATCACTTCCTGTCTTCTAGAGGTCACGAACGTGGGTTTGTTCCCTACGTTCTCGATGTTCAGACCAGAAGACAGTATGAAATCAAAAAGTTTTTGCCCTCGATAGTTGCATTTGCTACTTCCCCAGATGGAGTGCTGGGAGTTGGCGTCGCAACAGATAATCAGGCCCAAACCCTTCGATTCGCAGTACTCTATGAGCTCAGATACAACCTTAGGAGGAGGAGGAAGCACTGAGTCATAGGGAAAGTAGGCTGAGGCAACGACAAATTTAAGCCATTTGCCATCACACTTCAGGCCGATGCTAGCCGCCACCAAGTCTTGACAGCAAAATTGCCCAAGCTTGGTAACGTCTAGCACATTCGACACTGCCAGACAGGTCCTCGGCCTGTCGGAGCCCTCGTCTGCCAGTATCGAGAACCCTCGAACACCCCCAAGACCGCAAATGCGTTTATTGAAAACCCAAGGTTCTTGAATAGATGCTATGTGAGGGAATGTGTGCACCACGGAAAGTCTCCTACTTAAGAGTGCAGTAGCAGACTTGGAGTGTTGCAAGTTGATCTGGGTGAATATCATGCGATATTGATCCGAAGCTGAGACTCCACTAGCGCCTGGAATTTAATCGGAACTTTATCCTTCCCAAGTGGAAGTAGGGTCTCAGGTCGTACCTTGACCTGAGAATCTCCACTGAGCTCTGGTCTAGGCCCACAACAAGGGTCGAGCCATCCTCTCCATCCTGGCTCTTCTCCTTCCTGTGGGAATAGACTCTCCAGCAGCCAGTGTCGAGACCCTGGTTTTGGGCACGAAGGCCATCCAGGACAATCTTGGTGTTCCTGTGCGGACCAGGAATCCAGCAGACGCCCCGGACGAGCCTGGGCAGATCGGCGCCTTCATAGAAAGCAAACCTTGCATTGCCCAGAGGGGGAATAGACCGCACTGCCTCTCTCATACGATCGAAGGAGCCCTGAGAAGAGCATTTTACGACGATGACGCCGTTGCTATTCCCATAACTCTCTGCGTTCATATGAGAGCCAGCAGCCACGACTGAGCGGAAGAGATGATCGTGACAGTGCGACAGCTCTGCCCCATTCATCCTGCGGTCCTCTCCCATTTTGCCGATATTAGCCACAAGTGAGGATGAAACCACTTCGCTAAGCGTGGGTCCCCTCCTCTTTATAGCTTTCTCGGCGGCTTGGCTCGTGGAAGGACCATCTTCGAGTGGTTCCACAGCGCGGTAGGTTCCGGCCTTGTCAGCCTCACCTTCCGCACTCTGGTGACCCGCTCGAGTAGGGGCTCCATTCGCCGGATTTGGCTTTGGGGATGGGGCAGCGACAAGTTTCTGCCTTTTCCCCTTACTCAGCCTCGAACCTTGGTTTTGGAAAGCGCCCGAGTCGGCTTCAGTCGGAGTGACTTCTGTCGATCTGGGTCTCTTACCAACATCCATGGCCGGGGTAGAGGTAGCCTCAGTGGTCTTTCCCGACTCCCTTGCCCATTTTCTTAGCTTTCTAAGCCGAGATTTGGACAGGCCTGATCGGTTGGCGGCTGGTGCCGCCTTGGTCCCAGGTGGAACGTCCGGCTGCAGACCAGCTTCATCCGGGATCACGGCCTCCGCCATCGGCTGATCAGTATGCGTAATCTGCATTGCTGCTTTTCCGTCATCCAGTTCAGTCGATTGCGATTTGGGGGTGGGAAGGTGGCTAGATAGCGACTGACAGATTTGTGAAGCAGCTAAATCGCTGCCGTCTAAATCGCCAATCGCTACCTGGACTCTTTCGAAAAAGTCCGAAAGGAATTGGCTCGAGGAGCTATCCTCAGCCGTGTAAATCATGGAAGGTGAGGCCCCCAGAATCCTTGCCTCAGCCGCGTCCAACGCGGGTGGATTGCCACTGTCGTGGGTACCACCTGGGGTAGTCAAATCCATAGGTTGACTTTCCATGAAAAAGGGTTTTTGCATTGTAACCCTGCTGCGAGGGGGGTTGGTTCGCGAAGAGGCTTTCACAGATTGCTATGGCCCCTTTAACCACGGAAGAGAACCGTGGCGTACCCCTGTCCACCACCTGGGGACGCGCTCGATGGGCACCCAACCACAACTACAACTGCTGCACTTTTCTAATTTTCTCTGCTATGACCTCCTCATGTTGTTGCTTTGCAATTTCTTGCATGCTCTGGCAAGAATTAAAGTGAAATTTATTATATTAAAAATAAGTATGGAAGCATCAGTCTCATTTCACTGACCGAAACATACCCTCGCACATTCTTACATGTACATACATATATATCATATATGAAATCCCCCTTATCATTCTTTCGGACGCCGATAAGAAAGATTTATAATAATAATGTATAATCCAGAAAAGGAACTGTGCACTGGATTCGCTTTATACATATGCCGCAAGCGGTAATCAACGAAGTATAACTAAATGCTTGCAGACTTTTTCTCATTCCGTGGTAGTTGCTACATATCGCTGCGCCAGGAGCGTGCGTAATGCTGCATTTCTATCTGTTCTTGACGGATTTCCAGCCAAAAATAAAATGGTACATATAGGATGTTTTCACATTGCAAATTTTTTGTAAATGATGTTATTTCAAAAAAACTTGGGCGAAAATGTCTTTACGAGATGCGTATAAGGTGTACCCGCAGTGCATAAGTATTGCTGGTCTATGGATCAAGGCATTCGAGGTTCAATCCCAGACAGATGCCATGCAATCTAATAAAGAAACAATTAATATAAAAGTTTTTCTTTTTACGTCGTCATTATACGCGAGGATTGAAACTCTCCGAAAAAAATTTGTTATCTTGATAAAACGGAATTTATGCAAGAAAGCTAAACCTAAACCCCTTTTACAAGCTGTTGTGGGAGTTATATTTGCGTATATGAATATATATAAACGCGTATCGAATGTGGTTTTGTGGTTTGGATGACGATAGATCCCCCGAAATTATATAATTACACACTTTAAAACATATTTTAAAAATGTTCCCAGAAATCGAATCCTTGGAACGCGTAAAACCGAAACCAAAAGAGAAAAGGGAGATTTTCATAATATCGTCTTTCCCTTGGTTGCGACAAAACAAAGCACCTATGTATGTACATTCGGCTTCACTCTATTATGGAACAATTTGTAAATCCGCTGCCATCCGATCCTTTTAGCATGATAACATAAGTAGCCTGGGTTTAGCCGCAGACCTCACACAATCCCATTTCCCAGAAACGACGTAGCATAAATAAATCGCAGAGACATTCAAATGACATCGGAGGCAATGCACTCACATAATTCGTTTTGTTGACTTTTCAATTGGGATTAGGGCAAAATGCATACCTGTCCAAAAGTTGTGGTTTGCACCACTATACATGTATGTATGTATGTACGTATATAAGTACGGATGTATTTGGTGTTGTTAGTTCTATTTTTGTCCATCGTTTTTCGTGCTGTTTCATAGCTATTTTGTTGCTTTTGTGATAGTGGCAAAATCGCATGTCGTGACAGTCGCATGTCAGGCCATTGAATTTACTGAAACTAAGGCAGCTGTTGAGGTTGAGGCGAGTTCAATTCGTTCACATTTCTACCTGCCCACGCGCTTACGCTTGAAATCGATCGTCGGATAAGATCAGCTCTGGAGATCATTGCTCACAGCCGCTTGCAATTCATATGAGCTGTGGATTAAGAGTTCAGTCGGGAGTTCCTAAGGTGGGCGCGCTCTCGCACATGCGCACGGAGTGCAAACCTAATCCTGTCACAAAGTGCAATCTGTGCCAGGCAGATGAGACAAGGCAAGACGCGGCATGCGGTTCGATATGCCGCCTGTGCGCGATGAAGTTTCGTTGGGTTCGCTGCTTTGGAACTGCAACGAAATTTTGACCACTTACAAATACGGCTTTGCAGTTGCCTGCTCCGCCGCCGGAATAACCGCAAAGCGCTTTGGCGTGGAACATGACAGTGGTTTCATGACTTTGGCTTCCCTGCAAACCGTCAGCCTAAACAGAAAATACACGCAACACTCGGTGCGGAAAAGGATTAAACAAACAAACCGCATTTTTATATCAACGTCACCGGGGACGCGGACCGGCAGACGACAGCGTCAGTGTGAGTGCCGCCAGTGTATGTCAGTGGCACATGGCGAGTTCTCACAAACCTACATGAACGGCGTACAGCGGCAGGGCGTTCGCGCGTAATTTTGCAGCGGACGGCTTATCAACTCTGCCCAATTGTGACGGCTGCCTTGGTTGTTGCTGTTGCTGTTTGTGGCACTGTTGCTGCGACAGAAAGCACACACGTGTGAGTGCCACTTTGAGATAAGCTGCATGTTGATGCAGCAAAAAAATGCTGCATAGGGGTGCAAGCGGGCAGGAAAATCGGTACGTGGCTTAAAACACAGTAAACAACTCGAATTCAACTTTAACTGCATATGCATCCGAGAATCATTTCAAATTTTAAACAATTTCGAAGGATGTTCAATTATTTTACTACGGAATGCCTGAAGCTGGCGCCTTTCCCAAAAAATCTCCCATCAATGTGAAAACAATATTTTTGCAGCTTCCGTCTTTATGTATTATCTTTTAAAACGTAAAAGTTGCCAAATTCGTTTTGACATCCCTCAAAAGAGCGTTTTTAACCTTAGAACAACAACATGCCAGCGCGTTGAAATGAAAGAAAAACAACAACAATAACAATAACAATACCAATACAAATATCAATAGACGGGGCAAACATATATCGTTAGGTCGATACACATAGCAGTGAAAACTGGTCCTATTTGAGGCAGTTAAAGCGCTCATCGCAGTTCCATGCGTCCTTGCATATCACACAAAAGACTTTGCCCAATACCCAAAGCCCAAATCCGCTGAGATATCTATGATACCTATGCGATACTCTGCCATTATTTCCCTATTATGCATCAGGGCGAGTCTGAGTGTTAATTTTCGCATGTAGCCTGCCCTGTAGCAATGAAGGCAATCCAACGAAACTGAAAAAGAGGTCAGCGTTGTGGATTTCTTGAGCCGTTATCATAACAACAGAAATTGTTTCTTAATACCAATCAAAACAAGACACCGCATACAGTGGCAGTGGCAGTCGCAGAACGCAGCAAGGGGAGATGAGTATCGTATGTTGAACTCATAGCTCGGATGGTACCACAGTCTTTAATTCTACCGCCACACCGTGGTGGCGCGTAACTGCCAGTCTCAATTTCAAAGCGTTTTGGAATTGTTTTGCCTTTTTCTGCTTCCATTGTTTGCTGTTTCAGAATTGTAGGTACATTTGTTTTTGTTTTGACGTAAGTGGGGCGGTTGGAATTCGATATGCCTTGCCGAAACCTGTGGCAGTTCGCAACAAAAACGATATTTCATTTTGCAAATTTGTGAAAATGCACAACTCTCTGTTGATGGCAAATGTTCCTGCCGATTTTCCCGTTCAGTGCGCCTCAAGACTCAGAATAGATTAAACCTTAAGAAATTGCTTGTTCATTCAGCAGTTGTGATGCGATTATCACTTCCCGCTCTTTACGGATGTGGTACATACGAGGACATGTATGTATGTACATATGAACAGGTTCTCAAGTTCCGGAACGTTTTAGATGTTCCATCAACTGCATTGGGCCAACACACATTCTTACTAGATACTTGACGCAATACTCAAAACGAATTCCGGCATTTTTCGCACCTCGGAGCGTTAGTTCAGCATCTATGTAGCACAGCCAACCAAGCCTAAGTATCGATTCCAAATGACCTCACCGAAAAGGCGCGACGCAAGTGGACCAAATGCGGCGTAGCATGTGTGCGCCTCAGGCAGTGACACAGCAAACGGTCTCACCAAATCAAGTGGCGAACGGGATTCACAGAGACCGCACGCTAGCGCGGCATAGCCCAGCCCGGCTTGGAGCACGCCACGCTACTCTACGACGAAGCAACCACCTGACCATGTTACCACATTAATTTTCGTAGCATTTATTACGCCATTCGTCATTCTATCAGTCAACTAACAAATAAACTGCGACTGAAAACTACCCAAACCGAGCAGAACCAAGCCAAACCGCAGAGAAAATGTATAGTCAAACTTGGATCCGCACTTGCCGCTGGCCGGCTGGGGCCGCGGCGTCAAATGTATGTAGTACGTCGTCGCGTCGTTGCCACTTTTAAAAGTGCACTCCTCACAGTCTTAATGTTCCCTGGTGCCCCAGCCACGCTATGCCACATTAAAACCGCGTTAAAACCAATAAACGTAATTCATTCAAGCGAAACAAAGCAAAAATACCAACAATTAAAATAAAGCGGAGGAAAAATAAAAATAAAAGTAGCCGTTAAAGCACATATATTTAGAAACACAGTCACACAAACATATACACTCGTTCGCACTCATTTTCAGCAATTCCAGTCCCTTGGGCTTTTATACTTTATTTTCAAAAAAGTCAAAGTCGTAGGTTTTGGGTTATTTTACGCCTTTGCTTTCCGTGAAAAAAAAGAAAATCTGTTTTTACGCGCGATAAAAAACGAACACAGCTTGAAAGCGATTTGATGCGTTGCGACAGCGACAAAAAGAAATAAGACACTGCAACCCGCTTGCTAAAGTATCAACTAAGACTGAACGGGCGTTGAACTATTAACCTGAAGTAAACTTGGCACTCTGGAAATCAGATCGAAGCCGGCGCAACAAAAAGGCATACCTAGCCCAAAGAAGCATTGGCGGAAGGCGCATTGCAATGAATGTGGAAATTATTCGAATAGGTTCTCAAATGCCCAAACACGTCTAAGAAATCACAATGTTTCTGTAACCATTAGAACTGACACGAAGCAACCGGCTTTCGAAATCGCAATGTTGCAGTTGGACAAAGCTTGAGCCTTAGGGCCAGTTTCACAGTGGATGTTTAAACTCTGATTGCAGTTTAAATAGGGAATTTCAGTTTCACAGTGGGAAGTTAAATACAATTTAAATGCCCGGTTGTGGGCATTTAAGTACGGCACAGAGTTGCAATCGAAAACAAATAAACAGCTGATTTCGGATGTGCAAGCAAGCTGCGTCGACAATATTGCAATTTATAAGCGGCCAAATTAAACATACAACTGCATGGTGTAGCACATATAAATGATCCCGTAGTATTATAAATAATATAAACTGTGGATTCTTTGCACAATATCCAATAATTCACTTCTTTCGGCCGACGAAAAATTTTTAGCTCGCGCTGCCTCCATAATTGAACAATTGAACATATGTTTTTGGCAAGTTGTGCTGTGTTCAATTGTCAAATATTCGAAGTTGCCATTCATTATTCCGTATTTAAATAAATGCACTGTGAAACTCAAGAAAAGTTAAACTAGATTTAAACTCAATTCGCAAATTAGATTTAAACATCCACTGAGAAACTGGCCCTTAGTGACACGATGATCACTGTTGTGTCGAGTTTCGTATACACAGACTGCGTTTTATGTTTCATTTTTAAGTTTTTTGGAATACCTTTCAAATGATATATGTATGTACAATTTTATACATCTTTAACATTAAAAAATTATAATAATTGATTAGTGCAACAGCCTGTGTAGGCTAAGGCCTAGCTTCCTCGCGTCTAATTTGTGTGTGCTTGTTATATTTTGCACAAGTTAACGGGACCTACATTCACCGAATCTGAACGGGTTGAGAAGCTTTTCATGGCAAAGAATATTTTCGGAGAATTGCAAATTCATCGCGAGAAGTGGCGCCACACAAAGAAACCATATGAAAACAAATGCTCTTTGTATTCTATCAGTCCACTTTCAGTCCACAGTCAATCAAGTCCACTGAGCCACCGCGGCGTAAATTTACTATACAAAATTATAATACAGAAGTCTCGCCACATAAAATCGCCCATCGTTCTATGTTAGTTGCAATTATTATGCCCGTGATTTGTAAAGATCGATCGAATATCGATTTTTGCTAAGGCCGAGGAGGAATAGTTTCCTTAATGATCGAAGCCAAATTCTAATACTGGATTTTTGGAGAAAGCACACAAGTTAATGCGAGAGAGCTAGGCCTAAGCCCACACGGGCTGTTGTGCCAATCAATTATTATTATTTAATTTACAGTGCTATTCTGAAAGACTCTGAAAAGCCACAATTCAATAATATTTAAAGTGGGGATCAATAGGGCAATCAGCGCAGATTTTCCAAAAATTTAAATTCAGGAAGATGACTACTTAAACAATAATTTTTGCCAGTCAGTTAATATCAAGAAGAAGCGATTATTTTTCGATGGATCACCGTTGGAAATCTACTTAACCACTTAATGATGAATTGAAGTGTGGATTGTCCGTTTCTTCTTGAAAAGATTCATTTCTGCACTCCTCTCAGACCTCTTCGACAGTTTGACACTTTTTACGTTAGTTTCATTAAATCCAACTACGCACTAAATGCCCACATTATAACAGCTTTAATAGAATTTGATAAAATTTCGTAGCTTATAGAAATTGATTTTTTGACCTCAAAAAATTTTTTTTTATTTACTAAATTCGGCTATAAGAATAATAATAATAATAGACTGTAAGAATAATATTATATAGTCAAACACTAAACAAATAAATTAAGTATTAAATTATCGCCTATATCGTGGGCGAATCACGCCCATTTCTGACGAATCACAAGGAAATCCTACTCAGTCTATAAGTAATTAAAATTCAAATTCAAGCCATGTTAAATGAAAAAATTGCGAGGTTTTTGGACTGGACTGGACAGGCCACCGCTAGACATTTCCTTTGAAAGATTTGGATAATCTCGGAGCTTGACGTAAATAAAGATACATTGTCACTGTGTACCAAATTTGGTTTTAATCGAACAATTGCTTCTTACATACACTCAGCTGTAAATGAATACGTATACACACTCACATTTCAGAAACAACCAGTAACATGCATGAGTGCAAAAAAAGTTATGGAATGCGATGAATGCCACCAATGACAGAGATTTCTCGCTGTGATAAAAAGAAAAGTTTCAAAAAAATAATAATCAGGGACACCAACAAAGGCAAGAACTGCATTGTAAGCCCAGATATCAACCACATTGTCCTGAAATTTCATAACGAAAAGACCACAGCTAGGACGAACAAACAAAGTCGAACCAAAGCAAACAGAACTGAACTTGGGGAAGCTTAAGTGCGGCACAAAAGGGGGTTTACTGCTGGGCTGATTGTGAGTGAGGCAGGAGTTTACGAGATGTGAGCGCCATTGTCGATGAGCTTGTGTTGGTATGTGAAAGCGCGCGCTAAGCTACGACGCGCAGCGAATGCGAATGCGAAAACGGGCAACACCAGCTCCATCTGCAAAAGCACCAGGAACAGCAACAGTAATACGTAGCAACAATAGCAACAGTCGAAGCAATCGTTGGGATAGCACAGTCCCAGCAATATCAACTTTTCACGACTGCCTGTCATTGTTAAACTAATACTGACTTGTGTAGAGATATACACAGACATATATGTATGTACACACTCAAACACAAGGCCCGTAGCAGAGATTTTTTCGGGGTCGGTTCCATAAGTTAGTTTTATCACTTCACAACTCAAATAAGAGTTACAACTAAAAAAGTAATCTCCATGCTCTCTCTATTCTCCATGAAGAGTAATTCTTTCTTTTATTGCCGTACTCGAAATCGAATCCCGGATTTTGGGGGAATTTTGGTATGGCCGAAGCCGAAGTCAAATAGTTAATTTCGAGAAAGCTTAAACCAAATACGCGGTTGGTCTTTATATAGAATCTATGCTATATATGTAATTGAGAAAAATTGTATTCTTCCTATTACCCGTGCTAATATTGAGCGCATATACTCCACACAACACCCACCACAAATGTACGTACTAAAGCGACGTAGCCACATCTTATCAAAGTGGGAGAACATCTTTAATCCCATTCTTTGGCCAACATCAAACGGAAAGTCTTTCACGAAATAGTCGATTTTTCTACTCCTATTAACGTTTTGCTGCAACCTTCCATTCGCTGCCGTTGGTATGTTTTCTCTTCCTCATTCGATTTCCTTCCAGTCTAAATAAAAATCGATATGAAATGCTAAGATAATATTTCAGCTTTTCTTGCAGTTAAGTATTTCTGCTCATACTCTTCCTTTAACTATTTCGAATTCTTACTTGCATGTGCTGATCATACATAAATTTCTCTCAAGCGCAACCTATTATCGTGTTGTATACACGTACATAAATTCATTGGCCAAGGAGTAGCCCGGTGGAAATGCACAAATTGGGGAGGGGCATATGAGACAAAATTTTAAAAAGTCTCACTTTTTTAAATGTTAAAAAGAATTTGTTTGCTCGAGAAAAACTAAATCTTTAAAAAAATATGTGAGAGTAGGATAAGCCTACTTAAAACGATTATAAGTTTCGCTGACAGGCAATACTATTAGAAACCAAAAAGCTTTTAGCTCGTCTCCTAAACAATGTAAGAATAAGCAAACTCTTTTATTGATTGATATGATATAAGAATTAAAAATTTAATAATAATAATTGATTGGCGCAACAACCCGTGTGAGCTTGGCCTAGCTTTCTCACATTAACTTGTGTGTGCTTGTTATATTTTGCACAAGTTAACGGGACCTACATTTACCGGATCCGAACGGGTTTGAGAAGCTTTTTATGGCAAGGAATATTCTCGGAGAATTGCCAATTCATCGTGAGAAGTTGCGCCGCGCAAAGAAACAATTTGAAAACAAATTCTTTTTGTGTTAGATATTATGAGGCCCCGGCTGAGATTCGAAGCGAGACGATTTTCGCATCAGCGACCAAGCTCTTAGCCCACTGAGCCACCGCGGAGGCATTGATAATGATATATCTACATATTAAACAAGAATCCACAGGCTCCACCAATAAAATTTTTTATTCTGCTATTCTGTATTCTCACCTACACCTATACGTAGATATACTTACGATACAAAGAACTACCCCAGTCAGGACCTTTTAGGGGACGTCCTTGCGTACATTCCTATGTACATTCATTTATTCATGCAAATGTATATAGCCTTATTTGATATTTGTTAGCTCTATGTGAATGTGTACGTATGTGTGGAGATGTACATATATACCTCCACTACCTCCATAAAACCAGCGCGCACTCCATCCCCGCAGGGCTTACATGGATTCGACGTTCGGATTTGGTTTTTCGTGGTGCTGGCGTGACGTTCGGTTGGCATGGCACTGTAAGGTGAGGAGTGTGGAGCAGCAGCAGCATCCATTCGCACGTTTTTATCCATTTTACTTTTGTTCTTTTCAATGTTTCTTATTTCTCCTCCTTTTGCCACGTTTTATTTGCAGAGTTGCTCCACAAAATTACAGCCCATCCTTTTCGTATTTGTACTTTATCTGTGCATGCGTGCGTAAGTATGTTCGTGTGTGTGTGCGTTCGTTCGTTTTTTGGCATTGGTGTGCTGCCGTCTGATGCTGTTTCTGATTTGGATTCCTATTCTACTTCCCTTCAGCTGTCGTTGGGTGCTTCCGCAGGGTTGTTTGTGCATCGCTTTTGTCTAAAACTGCTTGGTGGGGTGTAGACGCGGGGGCGAAAGCGGAAAGGGCTTTGGATTTATTTCCAAAATGGTCGCTTGAAATTCTCCCCTATCGGAGCTTAAGTTTTCTGCTGCTTTTGAAATATGACATGATTACGGTTTTCTGTGCTTTTGCCCTGCCTTGCGAGAGAACAACTTTTGAATTCGTTGCGACCCTGGTGCATGGAGAATTTGCTGTTGAAGCTGATACATTTTTGAAATGGCTTTAATGTGCGCCTTTAAGAACCATCTGTCGTTGAGCAGTTGTATACGTTAAATGTTTTTAGGTATGGTTCAGTGGACAAGCGCTAGGTCCCTGATGCGTGGAGTTCCTGGATCGTATCCCAGTCGACTCATAAAATAAATAAAAGGGACTTTTTTGCGCGCGGCGCCATCTGTCGCGACGTTTTGACATTTATCCGAGAGTGTGCTTTGCCTTGATAAAAAGCTACTTACAAAAAACGAAATAGAAACCCCCGGCTATAGAATAGAAGTATGTGTAGGTGGTCTCATTAACTTGTGCTTAAAAAAAACCGTGGACAAAGAAGTTAATGTCTCGTTCTACGGGCTGTTTCGCAGATAATATAGCACTTAAACATCAGCGTTTTCGATAATATACAACATTATAACTCAAGGTACTTTACAAATGCACTAAAGTCGTCAATATTAGAACGCGAAAATAAAGTCATTGGCTTTCTAGCTCTAGCATTCCAGCTGGTATCGTCCAGCTGGTACCGCTCATCTTAGCGGTCAGTAAATTAAATCAATATATCTCGACCTGTAAGGATTGACGTAGTCCGCAATAAACCTCTGCGTCGTCAATACGTAATACGATTTGGAATTAAAGAAGGAATAAAAATTAAGTCAACATTTTACAACTCCCCAACTTTATAAAAATGCGTAGTAAAATCTTTTACTGCATTTTTCACGCGCTACTACGAGGAGCAACCACATTTACTCAGCATTCCACTCCTGGACATTTTCATAAGTGGTAAGGCTACCAAGGCCTACTTCAGACTGAGACAAGAAAAGGTGTAGTTTGAATCGCATCGGGGGTTCACAACCCTACGCAGACCTGTCTAGCATCTTTAGATGGAATGAGCATGGTGTCTGATGTATTAGTTCCGGCGCCGTTAGTGCGCCGGAGGAGAGTAGATGGTCTCACAGGGGTATTTCCACGACAGTCAAAGATAGTAAAGCTAAACTAAATAGTGTAGGCTTTCAAAACTAACGGTCAAAAATGGGCCGGGCTAGCTAGACGACGCTCCTGCTTCCAACCTTCGACAACAAAATCTTCATTCCTTAGGTCCCTAAACCGTAAAGAGTATAGACTTCTAGTTGACGTCATGACCGGTCTCACCTCCTATGCTAAACACTACTCACTTCTTATGCGAATGTCCCGCCTTTTCCAGATCGCAATTGCAGTTTCAGGAGTCATACGTAGTACGAAAATCTTCCGCTTTGCAAAAAGCTCAGGAAGATTTTAGTAAAAGGAATTTACTTATCAGTACAATAGTCAAATGCCTGTCTGCGTGCTAATAAGCTTTCTTATTCCGACACAAGGAAAAAAATACTCATGTTAAAAAGGTAAAAAACCAATTTTTTTCCGAATATACCCCACAAACAAAAGCTGGCTGCGTGCATATAACACAAAACAAAAAACCTAAAACAAAACGAATTGACTAAAATACATTTATATACTATAATGCATACACGAATACATCACATTGGAATACGTACATGTACCACACAGCTTAGACACAGCTACCTTACTGACCCATCACCATCCACAGGCAGCCCGTACTCACTAAGGTCTTGAGGCTGGCTCAGCTGTCATTATTTGTTTTCGACACCGGGTAGTAAAAACCAGCAAGAGAAGCAAAAGCTGTAAGCGAAGAAATCGCACAAACATACATTCTACTGGCACACACGAACTAACACACATTTAAGTGCAGACCACATCCCGTCTTTTTCCTCAACATCTTTTGGTATTTTGCAATACATTTTATGAGATAAATCATAAAGCCGAGCGTTAAACCGATAAAATGTTGTGTTCGACGTAAGCTGACCACATGCATACGCACACACGTACACACATATGTATATGCACACATAGCCATATTCTCCTACACATATACACAACATCACCGTGTATTCATGTGTCCACCTGCTTACTTGCTCACCCACTGTTGGTCGTGCGACGCTTGGTCTGTTTTTTGCTTCAACGTTATGTAAGTTCTCATTCAGATCTGTCTGTCTATCTGTCTATCTATCTGTCTGTTTGTCTGTCTGTTTGTCTGTCTGTCTGTTTGTCTGTCTTACCTGTCTGTCCATAAGTCAGTCACAGCCCGCCATTGTTTTAACGCCCTACCAAGGCTGCTCCTGTTTTCGGAGTTGAACTTCGAACACCAGGTGCGCATTTTTTTCACACTTTGGCCCCATAATTCAGCTTTTATTTTTCTGGTTTTGACAAGCTCATGCTCCATATGTTACGAAAGTGTGCGGCTATTCACTGTGCGGTCTCCGGACTTCGACTGGAATTCGATTTAGGCCTAGCTGTTCCTAAGCCGCTCCTTGTCAAATATTAGGTGTAAGTAATTTTGTTTGTATGCTTTTGTGGACTTCTTGAAATCAAAATGTTAATTGTAAATTCTCAATTGCCACAGTGTGCGTTGAGCTCGGCAGACGTGCGCAATTTCAATGCCTCAAGTTTATATTTTACTCTTTTCTTTAAAAACATTGATCAAAGCTTGTATTATCGTGCATCACAAGTATTACTCGAATTTGGTTCCCAACTCTTTGCGAGAGATGGTGGCGCAGATTGTATCATAACCATTTTAGCTGTCATTTTGGGATGTATAATTAATTCGCATGTATCCTATTCTGAATCGCGTCCTAACAAGCAGTTCTGTTAGAAATTTGCACTTTTACAGGACTTCTTTGCAACAGCTGGTTTTTGAGATTTTGTTTGACAACCTGCGTGGAAAGTACAGAAACGTTTGTGGCCAAAGTGTGCTGACAAAAGAACGGAATCGATTTAAGTTCTTCTGTAGAACATTTTTGCATATTCTACTACAATAAGATCTGCTGCAGGCAGTCGCACCAGTAGCAACAGCAACAACACAAACAACTTCCGTCAGCAATATATTCCCGGGACTTGCCCCACGTACATATGTGCAAAAAACGAAAACACGACCAAATTGGCAATAACTCTCGGCACTCTAGTTGGCATTTTAAGAAGGCAAGGTTATGAAGATGAGAAATACCTCTTCACTGCAGTTGGCAACACTTTTATTGCTACTTTAGCTTTTCTCATGCCTTTCCCTGCAACCAGTAGAAATGGCTACCGGGACGCACTGCTAGTTCCGACGCTCTACGCAAACGCACGCCTCCAAATGTCAGAAAAGTCATTAGGAAGTTAGACATGACAACAAGATGGCAGGCCGAGGTGGGGCAGGTAGCAATAGCACGGCATGATGGTGTGCTGCCCCGGTGGTTTTTTGGGTAGACTGTAGAGCTTCATTTAGAATGGCTGCGGGATTTGGGGATTCGGTGCAGGTTCACAGTTTTGATTTATAATGACAGTAGTCACGTCAGTCGGACATGGGACGATGCTGGCAAACAAATTGTTAAAACACTCTCCGCAAGTGCCATACACTGAGAAAATTTATGTGCTGATATAAATTTCATTTAACAATCGCAGAGAGATTATAGAGCTATGCTAACTGATATGTCGAGGTAAACGCCCAAGCAGCATGTCATAGTCCAGAGTAAATGAATAATTACTAAAGCACTTCGAAGTTATAGTAATCTGACGACATATTCTTCCCGGCGGAAGCAGATGTTGCAAAGCATACAATAATAAACTCCCGTCGGCACTCGCGAATGTAAGCGAAAACTGCATTTCAACCGTATCACACAAACACAAAATTCCGTCGGTCATTTCGCGCACATTCTTTGTTTTTCTTGAAGCAATACTTTTGACCATATCGTTTTACGTTGGCTGCACTCACACTCACATTAAAGCCGCTCAGATGAGCACGGAAGCACATTTTTACTCTAGTATTTTAAATCGGTGCAGTTTGGCAAATTTGAAAGAAAATCCGTCACACGTAATTAACACAATTAAAATCAAAATATTAATGACTTTCCACATGTTGTAGCCGAGAATACCTACTCTTAATTATGTTAATTGGGAGCAGCAATAAAAAGGGGAAAGTAATGGATACATATACGCCAACCCAACAAAAGCAGAGAGAATAATTTAACAAGGGAACGGCGTCTGTGGCGGAGAATAAGAGAACACATTCGGACATTTTCGCCCCTATATTTTGGTGTTGGTGTTGAAGAGCCACTTAGGGAACACTCATATCACACATGAATATCCAAACATTCTTGGATGTGTATATAAATGTATGTACGTATGCACGGGTGATGCTTAAAGTTTTAAAATTTTCAATTCTCCAGAAAGAATTTCCCCTTAGCAGGAAGCTTGCTACTCTATTTCATTGTGCTTATATCGGCTGCAACCATTTTGTGCAAAGAGGCGAGCATAACTTCGTGGGCAAAATGGAGCCCATGCTGCCATTGTGTTAGTGAACGAGGGAAGGACACACGTACATGCCGCGTGAGAGCATAGTTTCAACGAATGCTCACAGTCTGTAAATGTGTTGAAGTGGAGAGTATTCAGTAAACTCTACACTTCCATATATTTGGTTGTATGTGTGCGGAAACGTATGTATGCGTGCGTGCGTGTACGTGCGAGTGTGTGAAACAATGCGCTCAGAGCGCATGCTCGAGAGAAGGGTTGCTTGCAAATTCCTCAAAGAGCGCGCATTTGGGGACGAGCTGAATAGCGTTCATGTATTCGTGGTCTAAAATATGAAATATAGTATGCCACGAAGTTGCAAAAAATCGAAAACGTCTCGAATGGAAAAATAACGACATCATAAGCGGGTGCATAGTTTTATTTAGGGGAGATCAACCTTTTACTTGCCTAGGTTCATAAATCCAGAAAATATAAACAATTGAAATATCTGTTGTTTCCTATACTCTGGAACCAATTCGCAACAGCCTTATTTAAAGAGAGTAGTTAAGAACGATTAAGGCTCGTGAAATAAAGGTTCCGTACCAGAACTAACAAATTTTAAAGGACATTACGTTACACTCAGACAGAAGAAATGTTTTTCACAATCAAAAATTGTTAAATTTCAATAATATGTAAACATAAGAGCAAACGATTGGTCTTACAAGAGCTGGCTTTATATTAGTAAAAGCACATTCATTAGTTGACTCAAAGAAAGTAAAATTTTTCAGTAACTGTGAGAATAACGAAGACAGTTTTGGTTTTCGTTCTATCTATACCTGATTTTATAGATACTATAGCTTTAGAAACCTAGTAAAAATATGATAACGCCACGGAATATTATATTATTAAGAAATTAAAATAAATGAATAAATAATTGGCGCAACAGGCCATGTGAACTTAGGCCTAGCTTTCTGCCACTAACTTGGGTGTGCTTGTTATATTTCACACAAATCAACAGGACCAACAAATAGGCGCGTCCGAACGGATTGAGAAACTTTGCATGGCAAAGAATACTCTTAAAGTAAAAACCAAATTCTCTTTTTTTATAAGATTATGAGGTCGGCTGAGAGTTGAACCTAGGAATCTCGACGTATCAGTAGAGAAAGGCGTACGCTGCAAGGTTCCAAACCAAAAGCTGAAAGTCTGTCGGTGTGCTCGCATATGGAGCGAAATGTCGAATAATATCGTAAATTGTCGTGGTACGTTTATAAATTTACAGCCAGTGCAAGCAAATAATCACACATATACCCACAAACAAATGACTACAGCTCCTTAAACTCTGAAATGCTGTTCAGCAACGACTTGTAGCATCATAACAGTAAAATGTGCAATTTCAATTTAAGTTCTCAAAATTTTAAACGTTTTAAAGCATTTCAGGAGAGCGAATTTCAACATCATTTAAGTTATAATTTATTCGCACTACCCTGGCTACCATGAAAAATCATTTGCACTCCTCCCAAAAAAGGAACATGTGCAAATAGTGACACGCAAGCATATATGCCTTCCGAATGTAAACGATTTCATACGTTAGAATGTGTGTATATGCAAAACGTGTGCAAACGAGCTAAAACGGATGCGAATATAGCAGTGAAGTTATACATATAATCGCCCAGTGGTATGGTACGGAGGAATACAATGCGTCAGTAGCGCGCATACGTGTTTTTTTTATAAATGTTAGCTTAACATTTTTCGGATACAGTTTTTTCTTAGTGGACATATATTTCAGTTTGTTAATGGATCTAAAAATCCTCAATGGGAGCCTAAAAGGGACAAACATTTCTAAGTTTGTCATGACACTTGAATAATAACAGTCACACTCCAAAATATACCTTGCCTAGATAAAAAATCTTATCACAAAAAGGGTTTATAAAAACATTTTCCGTTCAGAAAGTGCTATAGAATAAACGTAAAGGTAAACAAGTTTCTGCGAAAATGCAAGGCCGATGCCTCGTTCTGCGGACTGTTATACCAATTTTTATATTATTAAATTCTAACATTTGTACACTTCTGAAACCTATTTTAATTATTCTGTAATCTGCCTGCAGTTTTCTGAAGTTCACATTGAAATGGATAGATGAATTTTTATTTGAGATCGAAAAAACCGTATAAGCGCATTCCTCAATTTTTCAGTATTCAAACCCGGTTTAAAACAAGTAAGGAAGTATCAGTCGGGTTTCACCGACAGAGTAATACCCTACACCATGTTTCCAAGTGGTGTGATAATTCACTGAAATTGTGGGTGCATTTGATTTACAACCTACATAGTGGGCGGACCACGCCCATTTCTGGAGAATTGAAAGGCATTCCTACCAGGAACGAAATAACCAAATCTGGACGCTCTGGTGTATATGGTTAAGAGGTTAAGAGGATTTTTCGTTTATCGCCTATATAGTGGGCGGACCACGCCCATTTTCTTGTATGGCATCTAAGACGTAACTTGGGAACCGAATTTCATTCATTTATATTCGTAACTAGTCAATTGGGAGCCATTTTACCGGCAAAATTTTACCGCCTATATAGTGGGCGGACCACGCCCATTTTTTCGTATGACATAGATGACCGACCCTTTAACTTGAATACCATGTATTATCCTTTTGAATGAGTAATTAGACAAATTATAGCAATTTAATCGAAAAAAAGCCGAGGTAGTGGGACTTACAGGCCCATTGGGGGGCGTGTCCTTCGACCGATTCAACTAATTTTAACACATTACCTGACCCGAGGTTCACTGTGACTGTGTACCAAATTTGGTCGAAATCGGACAACTCCTTCCTTCTTTTTTTTCCGGACACGCAGACAGACGGACAGACAGACAGACGGACAGACGGACAACCGGAAATCAACACAGAAAGTGATTCTAAGCATTTCTATATACTTATACCTATACCTAGGACGGCTCCTTTAATGCGTTACAATTTTCGCACAAAGTTATTATACCCTATTACCATAGGTGTAGGGTATAAAAATTATTGTTATCCGTACCAGATTCGATTGCATGGCCGAATAGCTGCATACGTGTCCCAGTCGATTTTGAGAGTGCGGTACTACAAATATGGTTGCCTGTAAACAACTGCGAGCAATTGTGTATTTTCCTAGTTTATACCACACAAATAACAGCAACAGCAGCAATGGACGCAAAATAAGCGTCGCTGTCGAAATTGCTTATCCGCCCGGTATTCCCAGAGTGTTATTTAGCAAATTTGTGTTAATGCTCTTCCCCAAATAAAGTACAAAGAGCGCGCAAAACACCACACCGGCTCCCCTCTGAACGAGCGAGCTCAGGGAGTGCGGAGACGAGGTGTATTCCTGTTTGTTTATGAATCCCTAAATTTGTTTGATTTTTTAGCAAAACCAACAATGTTATTAATTTTGTTGTCGCTGCTTTTGTCACTCAAGCGGCAATTGCTGCTCATGCTGAGGCACCATGTGTGCATTTGTTGTTGTCATTTGTCGTGCTAGGCAATAAACACGAAACAATAGAAAATTATTAGCAACGGCAGAACGGTAACACTACCGCAGATAATGCACCGCCATGGGACGGATAGACGGATGAGGCGCTGAAAGGAGAAGTGCACGCACATACCGGCGACCGAACAAATAATGCACATTATAGGGTAAGGCGCTTAATTGGCATATGGGCCCCAAGTGCATCTTCAAACTAAATAACAAAGCAACAGCAGCACAACATAATCTCTCCTAATTTGTGTTCGACACATTCGCGTTCAACTTCTGCATAGCTCGATGACATCGCATCGGCGCATTCAATCTTAAATGTTTTGCCGTTAATGTTCTGGCTGTTGTTGTTGTTGTTGCTGGTGTTCGGTTGTTTTGTATTTGGCAGACGGATAGAACCTAATATATTATTACTCGCGTGAGTTTCGATGCACACTTACCGCTAAGTGAGTTGTGCCCACAACTGGGCGTCTTGCCCAGCAGATAGTCGTCCTTGCAGATAAACTTATTGTCGTCCAACACGTAAAGTTGCTCGCCTGTACTCAGCTGCTTTCGGCAAATGCAGCATGTGAAGCAGTTTAGGTGGAACACTTTGTCGCGTGGCTTTCGCACAAGATCGGAGGGCGCAATTCCTTGTCCGCAGCCACTGCATTTGGTGCCGTATCGCCTGAAAACGAATGTTAATGTATAGTTTCAATACTATTTGCCAATTTCATGGAAATATTAAAGTTGACCCAGGAGTTAAGCGCTAGGGTTCTATTGAGTGGCCTCTTGAATGTAGCTCAATTTTAATGAGTCCTGTATATCCTGCACGTAACTGCAGCTAAAGTGCGCTTCAACCGATTGCGATGATCCATTCCGAGTGCAGTTGAAACATTTTATCGAAAAACAAAAAACGCAATTAAATGATTCAAGAAGTAGAGGAATCTCGCACTCGGGACGACAATAATCACATCGCTGGTAATTTACAATGAGAAATCCAATTTTTTATTCACGTCATTTATTCGTATGCAAATGGAGTCAGGCAGTTGCAGTGAGTGTGCGACGCTACATGACCGCCTGTCGTCCACCCGCCGCTAACAGCTGAGCCAATCAGGCTAACTGCGGTGGTTACTGAATCGTGTCCCATGTCAAAGGTGCTTATAGTGATAATTGCTTCTGCTATTTTTTCATTTCTTATTGCCCTCTTTCTTTTTACTCGTTGTTTTCTTCGCTTTAAAAAAAATGTATTTGTGTGAATAGAAGAAATAGTATGTAATCAGCTCTTCGAAAAATAAATGTAAAGGCGTTCTCTAAAAATCTAAATCTCAATAATAAAATTTATAGCACCTGGCGTAATTTTTTTGGAGCGTGAAGAATAGCTTTTGCCAAGCATTTTATAGAAATATTACGGCTGTACTCACCTAAAAAAATCATTCCTACAATATATCTTCGATTCTCTACTAAAGCATTTATCGGTTAAAGGTTGAAGGCATTCACAACAACGCACGCAAGAGGCATGCCATCCTCGTTCCAGGACATTCAATAAGAATTTATCTAAAATTGGTTTATTGCAGCCCGCACACGGATCCCCAACACCAACCGGCGGTTCACTGCGCCCTGAAAAGAAATCAATAATTTACTAAACTTTTTACATGAAAACGTGTTGGATATAAATGCAAAGCCTGGGCACTCGCCCGATAGCAAAATCAAGTCAATGTAATTTCAATGCAACTAAAATCTGAGTAGGTACTTTCTCGAGCATGCATGCACACATTATAAGCGTGTATTCAGATGAATTCCTTTTTGTGAGGCAAATGGCAAATTAGCACTTCAACTCATTAACTTAACACAATTTACATAATGACAAGCAAAAAACATCAAAATGAGCAAGTGGCGTCAAGCATCATCATTAGAAGGACGTACACGCCCGCCCGCACATACGCCCCTTGGCCAGCGTCGACACATATCAGCATAGGTGTGCATGTGGCAGTGTGTATGTGTTCACAAACGCAAATTCAGACTTAGCGGCACTTAATTTAACACATTTTGCTCTTATTTTCAGAAGCAAACGTTTAATTTGACTCCGGGGCACAAAGCCACACTCGGCACTCACTCATCTGTGCCAACACCTTCGGAGACTTTTCGACAGCATTGCGTTGTCCGCCCCTGTTGTGCAAACGCCACTGTCCCTGCTCCTGTGGACATTTGAAGTGCACTTGTTTTAACAGTATTTAAGATTGATATATACACACACACCACATCACAGGGTCCGAAGGCGAGCCGAACCGCCTACTTCCTCATTCTGCATGCATGTGCATTTACATACACACATGTAGATATATATGTACATACACTCATACATATGTACGTACATGAATTCATGTATAAGACTATCTTTCCTCCCTCCGCTAGTGTTTGTAGGGCCTGAACTTGTCGGGCTCTGAATTAAATCGCTAAAAGCATGAAAACAAAAAATACGAAATTATTATTTAGAAGTAGGTATGTATGTACGGTAGCTGCCCGCCCCTCGCCGATGAATCAGTTGCCAACCATTTAAATAGTGGATGGGGCTACGAGATTGGGGCACACCCTAATTATGCAACCGAATAATGATACGGTTCCATCAGTTTCAAAACCCCTCGAGGTTGCTGCTTGCTCCTTGGTTGAAGTTTAATTTGAACCAAGCATCTTCTTTCCACTGCACAATGGTCAAAACGAGCATTTTTAGTAATCAAATGCGGACCAAAAATGCTTTCCTGAAATCCGGCAAAGAATGGAAAGAAACATCGCTGTATGTGTGGGTGCAAGTTCTCGTATCTCCCGGCTCCAATTATGTATAGGTTTATCCTGCTGTGATGGCAAGGAGTTGCTGCCGCACCTTGAATATTTTGATGTATTAGTGACGGTGGCGTTCTTTTGCCATTTGATACTCGAGGCTGTAAATTAAACTACATACATATGTATTTGCAAAAAAATATTGAGTTAACTATTCACCTTCCGAATTTGCCATATAATCGCACAGTTTCACACAATCCAAAAAAAATCATCCGCGATGAAAATGGCAAATGCAAGTAATATTGTACGAAGGTTTGTAAATAAAACCTTTTATAAATAAAGCAGCGTCTAAGAGGAAATTTTACTAACAATTCCCTGGACCAGAAGAAGAAAGCAATAACATTTTTCAAAAGGGAATAAAATGCTTTGTGGAAAGCAGATTTTCCACGGAGATTTCAAATTGATTTTTATTCAACTAGTTTTCCAACTATAATTTTCAGCCCGCAAGACTACCACCTCTGCTGTGCGGTCTTAAGCAGTTTGAAGCGTTAAGTATTATGATCAAACAATAACACTACACATATGAAAATGAAAAACGGATCGGCGTATTGCGGCCAGGCGCTTTTATCGGAGCCATAAACTGCGTAATATTGTACCAAAAAATATGTGCAGATTTTACCTCTATATGCAGCAGGGAATGCGTAAAACCAGAACCAACTTTCCACATTGACCAACGAACACAAACACGTAGTGGGTTAGATGGGTAATAGCCGTGGGCTAAAAGCAATTAGACGCTTGTTCGGAACTCCTCTTTGCCTTTAAAATATTCGAAAACTACGCACAACCTGCATATTTATGAACATGAACATACCCTACATATTGCTATGCATGTATACACATACAAGCATAGTTATACACTCATCCACGTGAGGATGTACTGCAAATGCAAAAATGCGACCAAGCTACTTAATTACAACGCAAAATCGTTTTCCTGTATGTTTTTGTTGCTCGCGTTCAAATAAAATTTCCTAGAGGACAGATCGAGCTATGGACGAAAGGCGATGAGGACAGCCAGAAGAGCAAATTCGCAGACTCGCGGACAAAATTTGTGACAAGAACAACAGCAGCAGCAACCAGGACTTCGGTTGTGCCACTGCTAATCGACTTAGACCAAGGTAGGCCCAAGAAAACCATTGTCGGACGAGATGGATTTTGCTTCAGTCATAAATAAACATAAACAAATTTTGGACGTGGTTTGTGGAGAAGAAACAAGAACAGCTGTGGTCACCACTAAAACTTGAATTTATGATCCAGTGAAATAAATGAAGTTCTTAAACAAGGGTGCATGGGGTTAACATGTAATATACTACATCCGTTTCCAAAGGCGAAAGACACATTAACAACAATTATAAAAACATGTTGCGAAAATCCACTCCAATTCCTTAAGATCCTCCCCGAAATTAGTTTTCGCATTAGCCTTCTTATGTCAATTATACTGCTTTAGATAAAACCCATCCTGTCTGCAATCGTTTTCCTGGATCCGCTCCTGTCTTAGAATTCACCCAACCAATACTATATAGCTCAGACATTTAAAACACCGTTTCCAGCAGTTGGACCACTGACCGACGCCGCCCGATATAGCCGATAGTCCCAAAGGCCCATAAGGCAATAAGTAGTCCTATATATATACCTATATATTATACCTATATTTATATACCTATATATGTGCGTCTAATGTTCAAAAGCGGACAAGCAGACTGGTGAAACAGCGATCGGAAGAAAATTCAAAACCACTTTATTTGCATTCACTACCTGGATAGTATCGCAAATAGCCTTGTTGCTAAGACTGATACACAGAACTGGAACGGAGTGATGCTTCGCTTTAGTCGCCCAGCGCGTATATAGGTACTCGTATATGTATAATATGTTTTCAATATTTCAAGTGCTCTTTGCTTTTTGTGGCGTTAGTTATGCAGACAAACATTTATACAAATGCAGATTTACATCTACGTTATGTGCAAATGACCCTATATGCTGTTACCAGCATATCTATATAGCATCCGCCTGGAAGAATCAAAAGATGGAGAGAAGTTGCTTATGGCTTCGCAAAGACTCGACATTAGAACCGCATGGCTGAGCCAGTGCAAATACACATACATATATAATTCAAAATTCATTTGCGTGGAACCATTCATATCTCAGCGTATTTTCTTTTGCTCTTGCGGCGGCCAAACGGAACCTTACATTATTACGCCGAAGTTTCCGTGTTTCCAGAGCTTTAAATCTGTGCTGATAAATCCCAAGTGTCTGCTATGAGTCTCCGCTGTGAATACAAGACGCTGTGGAGGTGCATTGGGTTCAGTTTTCGAATGTGCATACATGCATACTTATGTGGGTTTGCCTCCGATGTAGTTTTTTAAATAGCTTAGCGGCTGTCTCAATCATCTCTCGCTGCTCCGGTCCCCAGCTCTGTTGCACGCGCTGCTTCCGTTCGTCTGTCTTCATATGCATTGACCAAAGCATGAGTTTTGGTTCAAGCACTGGTAATCCTTTCCCATCCCAACCCCTTTCCTCCTCACCATGCGGTTATACGACCAAAGTGGAGAAGATAGCTACCGCCTTTCCATCTCGTGCACTGCATCCGCTGCCAATGATGTGTTTCTTCGCTAGCTTCTCTCTACACTTCGTGCTATCAAATGCGGCGGGTAATGCGGCAACGGCAGCTACAGCAACGACCTATCACGCTGCTATATCTAAGTACGGAGGAAAAAACGTCCACCCATTTTGAGTTCAGTGCGAATATTTGCCATTCTCCCAGAAATCTTCCTATTCGCAGTGGCGCGAATAGATGCCAGAGCCCGCCTGTTTGGCAACATGCAGCTCGGGCAAAAACAGCTGAATGCTTTTGCTTTGCCCGACTCTGCCATCATTTAGAGTTTGCAGAGATTCGAGTTGGGTGGACTTCAGTCGATTCCAGTGAAACGTGACTAAAATGTTAAAGCCAACATCATTGCCATCATCGTTTCAATCATAGGAAAAATCTGTTTTCGCGTACATAGATATATACAATTGTAAAGATACTCACACAACCATATAAATATCAATATGACGGTGAATAGCTGAGCGACAAAGGAAGAAATGAATTTCTCTACCGAAACATCTTTTTCTATGGGTTCAGTACTATTGACTATGAGTATAGAAACATTAGGGAACTCGTCGCCGGATAAAGCGTTCCAGTTACAAATATTTTTAAGCTTTATATTTAACCATGTAGCAAAATACGCAAATTTTTCGCTGTAACTTTGAGAGAAATTCAAATATCTGAAAACGATCTTTTTAAACTTCTACAGAGCTTAAGCTTTTGAAAAACTGTTCTTAATTAATAAAACAAAACAAAAATTTTAGAAACATGTACATACATATGTGTTTACTAATTACTAAAGACCGGCTCTGCAAACAGCTTTGACCTGTCGTCTGACCTTGGCTGTAATTTTTTCCATAACATTCCCCCAGCTGAGAAACCCCTTTCATACTCAATGGACAAAAGACAAAATTAACAACTTTAAGTATTTCTCATTATTCAAAATACTTACTTCAGATCAAATTTATCAATTCCGTTTTCAAACCGTTTATCTGCAATTAAATCACCTGATAAACTTCCAATAAGGATGAAAGTATTGTTCGACACACTCTTCACTCTTATTAATGAACAATGTTAGGATTGTCAAATTCTACCGATTGGTAAACTAATTTTTCCCAAGAGTATTTTTGAGAACCGGTACTTTCGATTTGCCTTTTGGACCCTGGATACCGGTTTCAATAATACCGGTATCAAAGCCCCTAGTATGAATGTATGTAGAGAACTTAGCACAGCTCCGTTTACACGAATGGCCAAGAATAAGAAATAAGCAAAAACCAGCTTCCAATGTGGCTACTTCTTCGCCTCAAATCATGTACGTACATATTTATGGCTGGTAGGTTTGTGTCAGTATATGTGAGTATAGGTACAGATATTCGTGCACGTACCTACACGATACTTTTCATGCATACTCGTAGGATACGCGCAACGTTGCCTCGAGGGCAAAAAACGTGGATTTAAACACAAAAGTTTGGAGTTGTGCAAAAACAACATTTACGACAACTACAACAACAATAGCAACTTTATGGTCATGCTAAAGCCACATCGGAGGTATACAAGTACGGGAGAGGGAGCATATAAACGAAAAAAGACAAGAACGGAGATAAAAACTTTTTTCAAGCACTTTGTGCCGTTCATTCTCAAATGTTCAAATGTTTGCAAGTAACAGCAGCATGTACTGAAGACGACGTTCGTATGAATGAGCGAAACCAACAGTTTACGGAAAGAGGAAAGCAGCCATTTTTATATTGCAATCTCCTGCTTTTATTTGTATACAATTCAAATAACACTGCTGTCACAATTCGTTGATTCCCTCTTGTGAGTTCTCTCCTCCGCGAGAGAGCAGTCGAGGAGGGGCGTGAAGTGAAGGCTTGCATGTACATATATGTATGTATATATTAAATATGTATAGCTAATACTGATTTTGCTGCAGCTAATTTTTCCAAATATAAATTTTATAATGCTTAGCATGAACGTAGCATCTGTTGTTATAGTCGAATCGGATGCAAGTTTATTTGAAACTTGTTGCCTGTCTTTAGCAGTACGACAATATTTTCAACTCCTTGAGCTTATTTTATAAATATTTGCTCAGATCATTTGCAGTGAAAAATTCTCGCCATAAATTGTATACATCTTTTACCAGTCGCAGTAAAAAATCAAAATGGTGAGGTTATGTTAATCGTATCCGGCCTGGGCAGCATGATCTATCAGTTATTCGCACCTATACCAGATATATATTGTATATGATTGATTATTGTATTATTGTATTGTATTATATATTTGTGATTGTTTGTTTGGGTGTATGAATGTATGACCCATATAGTAGAAGGATGAAATTTTGACGCATTACCTATATACATAGTACCGGAACAGTTTATAGGGTATATAAAGGCGTAATTCAATAAGTGGTCGTGGCACCTCCCATACAACTTAGATATTTGTTTTGGCATATCTTTAAAACAAGAAGTCATACTTGTACAACATTAGAGCTCTGTATTCTGTTACACACCGACCTCATGATCCTATACAAATATATAGACATAGCAATCAATATTATGTAGATATAACCTTAAATCACGTCAAATACATGAACTCAGGTTCCACGGTCAGAAGAGCAAGGATAAGCGCGGCTGTTCAACAGAAAATAACCAAAACCAAGAAAAGGGCATAAGGGCAAGGAAAAGTACTACTATTAAATTAAACACAATTTAATACAGCAACAGCCAATCAGAGCACAGACAGGGAAAAACAAACTCCTGGCGCGAAAATCCAAAATATTTTTTACAGGTAGTCGCTTGGTTGGTTTAAGTGGCTAGCCCTGACTATCTATAAACACTGAGTGACATTTTGCTACCACGCCTCGATCAACATACAGCCATTTGGAGGAATTCTGAAAATTGAAAACATCTCCATACTTCTCCATAACAGAAAATGGATTACCCGAAGTGATCGGAACAAATAAAAAAAACTTCCGAACGTAAGGAATAATTAACACACAGTCATAGTTTGTTTAGTGAATATGCGATACGTAAAGTATTGTCAGAATTGTCCCTTTCCGTACTAGCAGAATTAGTCAGATTTACAGGTTTTAGTCAGACCGTTCCTGTTCTTGTAAAAACTTTAACCGAAAGTGAAGATGAGAGTGTAACTGAAATTTTCTCTTGGTCAGAAATCACAGGATTTAGTTAGAAAAAATTCTGCTGGCAATCCAATAAAAGCGCCAATTTATCAGCAGTTCTGCATTTCCAAACAAATTTAATAATTGAATTTTGCTTTTAAGCAATCTAACAAAAAGACATTAGGATTTATGTTTTTTTGCCTATTCACATGCGCTTTTTAAAGTAAAAATTTTATTCTCAGCAGGTAAGCGACACAAGTTTTAAGAAAAATTTTGATATTTGTTTCATGGCAACAAAAGTTGTCTTGTGCGTTCTTTAATATAGAAGCTATTTTTGGTGGATAATACTTTCCATAAATCACTCTTCAACAGATCTGTTTGCGGGGTCCATATTGATAGAAGATGGAGAACTTGATTTTCCTTGAATCTAAGATTGGATATTGATTGGAGTTAAAGGAGTATTTTATCCCTAGGAAGGAAATTATCATTCTCTTCATTTAATACTTTAACAGTCTCTCCTTTAGAATTTTTAGCACTCTCATCTATTTGGCAAACAAATTTTAAGTACATACTTCATATTGAAATACGTAAATACAAAGTAATCCACCTGCAACATATTTGCATTTATATTGAATTGCGTATAATTATTTTTGCTTGCGTCTACATGTCCATATACGGATACCTTAGTATCTTTTTAGCTAAATTTGTTGAAAGCTACTTTCTGGTTTTCTCCTTCTCGAGTTTTTCCTAGTCTTCGGTAGGAAAAACTTGATTCCTTCTTCCTTATATTCTCTGACATTACCAATCAAAAGAGTTAAAAGCTATGCAGACATACATATTTTTAATTTACTCTTTTAAAGTCAATCTCTGGAAAGTGCCGCCCTAGGAAAATGGTACCCTTGAGAAGTGCACCCTCAAGCAATTTACCCATCGTCGCCCCCAAAAACCGAGTCTGCACACCAACACAAGTCTAGAAAGGTGTTAAGCTACAATTCAACACCACTTTTCTGACGAAGCGTAGCTGTTTTCTGCCTGTATTGCTTAACGATACACTGATAAAACAAGTAAGGAAGCATCAGTCGGGTTTCACCGACAGAGTAATACCCTACACCAAGTAACTGAGTGGGCGAACTACGCCCATTTTTGGAGAATTAAAAGGTGTTCTTACCAGCAATGAAGTGACCAAATATGGACGCTCTGGTGTATATATTATGGAAGTTATAAGCATTTTCCGCTTACCGTCTATATAGTGGGCGGACCACGCCCATTTTTTGTATGACGTAGATGGCCCACACCTTATCTTAAATACCAAATACCATTCCTTTCTATGAATAATTCAACAAATTAAAGCAAATTTACTGGAAATATTCCGGGGTAGTGGGACTTACTGGCCCCTTATGGGTGCGTCCTTTGACCGATTTTTCTAATCTTGGAACTTGAAGTAGTGGAAGGTTCCCTGCGACTGTGTGCCAAATTTGGTCTAAATCGGACAACTCTTTCTTTCTCTCCTGTGCGCACGGACACCAAGACAGACAGACAGACAGACAGACGGACAGACGGACAACCGGAAATCAACACAGAAAGTGATTCTAAGCATTTCTATATACTTATGTCTATACCTAGGACGGCTCCTTTAATGCGTTACAATTTTGGCACAAAGTTATTATACCCTATTACCATAGGTGTAGGGTATAATGATCAAGTTTGTACGCCAAACTGACAAATGAACAAACTACAGTAGTCTCTTCCCTAATGTCAGTTATAAATTTTGATCTTATGAAACCCTTCGTAAATAAAATTCGTTGCGCTTGACAACATTTTCGATTAGTGGTGGGAATCAACAGAGATGTTAGTGGTAAAAAAAAGGCTGCGATGCTGTACTTCATTTAAATTATCTGACTGTAAATTATTACCATAAAATCGTCTTGAAAATATGCAAACGCTTAGTGCACTTCTCAAACAATAGGTAGATACGACGGTTGTATGATAAATTTTCTACATCACTATTCACTGACTAATACGATTCTTTTTTCCTCTAAACAGAATTTTAAGAGTATTGTTGTTGCTCGAGTTGAATATTCAAAGTATGCTTCTTGAACACAGGAGCATAGCATATTGAATTAAGGAATGCTTCATTTAGCAGGTATAAATGTGTGTAAACTATAATCGCATTAAAGTGCAGCCTATAGAGGAAGAATCGCTTTATGACATGCGTGCCTACAAATTAATACTAAAAATGTATATTTGAAACCACTAATAGGAAACACACTCTGCATGCAAGAACATATACAAATTAATAAATCATAACCTATATACATACTACATACACCTATCAATCAATGTTATCTATATGCATATATGTAAATGCATAAACGTACATTTAAATGTTAGCACATTTAAATAAGCAAGGCAGTTGAAGAGGGCGTGGGGTAAAAATATAACCAATGGAAAACAATGTTAAGATAGTAGAAAGGTGGATTCATATATAAAGGCTTGAAAGGATATTCCTGCTCATATACAGCTCGTCAAATGCAAATGAAGTATGCATGAGAGCAACGGTTACAACGAAAAAAATCAAACCACCGATGTTAAAATTATAAAAGTTCCCTCATGGTAACATATAACGGCCCTATTCATATCATTCTGCTCCAGAAATTAATTATGTCAGAGTTTCGTATATATTCATTTTCATTTGTACAATAAGACAATGTCTTTCAAACAATATTATCAGCTTATTGGACAAAGTAAAATTATTATTCATTACTGATTGGGGTTAGTCAGAGCGATCCTTGTTACTCCCATTACTAACATAACACACAGGCTTCACATGGCGCCTGCTGAGTACCTACTTGACATCTGTCGGGCAGTGAGCTAATGTGTGCACCGAGGCGTCCCCCAGACAAGGAAGTTGGCATGGACAGGGCAATGATGCTCAAAAGAAGCAACCTGCGACATCTACTACTGCTGCCATGCGGAGAAGCGCGAATTCGGATGTGACTTCGTGGTCAATCGGAGCCTACGCAACCTTGGTTCACCCCTGTGAACGAAAGACTGGCTCAATTCGCATCAAGGCGAACATCAACAACATTCAGCATCTACCTGATTTGTACGCACGCCCCCAAGAAATCAGGACAAGAATATTGCGAACGTGAGGAGATCGAGATGTGTAGAGACAGGAAAGACACTCAAAAACTTGACCATAAGGTAAGGCTTATAACCGAAGGATTTAAGACTTACATATGCAGTTTCTTATCGAGACGAAACCGGCAATCTGGTAACAGATGCGCAATGATTGGAATCAAAAATATTCGAAATTGTGAACACTTTTAAGGACCAGAATAAGTCTTGAATTTGTCTTCGAGATGTAAAATCTAGGCATATGGAGGTACCATTAAATAATTTTCCAATCAAGTTAACCAAAAATTTAAAAGCAAACGACACACTATACTTACGCCGTACTGTAGGCCCTATCAAAAACATTGCCATCTCCACATGAAAAGTTTCGTAGCCAACCACATGTGGTAGCAAAAGGAATGAGTTCAAAAGTGCTGTTGCCGCCATTTTCGCCAAAGCTTCCCTGGTGTGCACCACAAAAACCGTAAGAGCATGCGGGCTGCGTTGATAGCAAGGTTGCTGGGGTTAGGCGTTTGTGGTTGCGAGTCATGTAAATTTTGCATATTTCGCACGTACGCTCTTATATGCCACAATGAAGCTATAGCCAGTATGGATACACCGCTACCGTCAGGGGCATTGCAACGATTGCAGCCACCGGCATAGGCGTACGATAATAAGACCAGATGGAACAAAAACCCCCCATCCTGGAACTCCTTGAAAAAAGTAGACTTTTTAAGCAACAGCAAAAAATACGACAGACACCATTAATATATAACGCCTCTTAAAAATTAGATTCTTACTTCTGGAAAAAATATAAAATAATACCATATTTTCAAAGAGCTGGAGTTTGAAAAATATTAAAAATATGGGGGAGAATGTGCCAAGGAAATCATGTCAGTGTGACTGTAATCAGCACCTTCTATTTACAATTACTAACTTTCATATATAAATTAAGATATTTACAGTAAACAGTATTTTCCATCGAAGTGGCATTTGAAATTATTTTGAATACCAGAAGTTTACACAGTAAAAAATGCCATATAGTATATTAGTTCTTAAATGCTGAATACACTAATATATGTTCTGTTTATAAAAAAGATTGTATTGTATTTATATGAAAAAAAACTTGTATCCTCAATCTAATGAAAATTTATTCAATACTAAAAAAATTTTAATTTGCATATTATTGATATTTAACAAGTCATAAAATTTTAGTGAGGAAGTTATTGGTTAGTCCCCCTAAGTGAAACCCTGCGTACGACCATGTTTACCAGTGATCGCCCTGTATATGTACGAGCATATGGGGTATAGATGTAAAACTAAATAGGATTAAAGGCAAATCTCAATCAGTATGTATGATATTATTTCGTAAAAATTTATAAATATTTGCTGAGCGATAATTGAACGACATAACGCTGAGCATGAGCGACACTAGTTGTGGAATCAGTCAGGCAGTTTGGGGAACAGTGTATGTCGCGCAAGTGTTACACATATTTGCTTTAGCACTAAAGCCCCTAATTGTAGTTTGAAAAATATTGCTAAGATTGGGCACTGTTTGATTGACCTATTGTACTCCAAGCTTTGCCTGTTATGACTGATCGCTGGAAATCCAGCTCAGTACTGCGTAAGTTTTGATAAAATCTTCGTAAAACATCACATTGAAAGATTCGCACAGAGCGGAGAAATTGGCATTTCGGCTTAACGATCGATATATTGTATGTACAATCACAAAGCCTTATTGGCCCAAATACAGTCGCAAAGCGTTATCTGTGGCCTTCTTTCAAACTTACACTCAGAACGCAGCACCCATTCCAAAAAGTCAACCTTCCATATCTCCGCCACAGATCTCAGTACTATCAACTAAACGGAAGAGGGTCAACATAAAATTTTGAAAATAACAGCCTAACACCGAGTTCAAACGCAGAGTGATTGGTGGTGATTCGCTGCAACCAAGGCTGCTCCAGTTGCGCAAGTAAAAATATCAAACTCGTGCAAGTGTCAGACTTTGTCGTTCCTCACGCCAATTGGAAGTAGCATTCAAGCTGTGAACGGCGGCCACAGCAGCCGTAACGCCTTATCTTCATCTGATGGATGTGACACACTGCCGGCGACTGGTGTTGCTTCTGCTTCTGCTGAAGAGACGATAAGCGTTTTTTCAATTCACGTGACCGTCTGCCATAATTTTTGCGAGGATTTAAAGCATTTGAGGCACTTTCAGTGAAGCATGAAGATATTCCCTTAAAATAACGGAAATCCTGTAAGCAGAAGTGTGCCTATGTGCCGAGTATGATAAGGGATATTCGCAAGTTTTTAAATCTAACGAAAAATAAATTTTCCAAATGAGGTTTTGAATTTATTTTTCCGAAAAAATTTAAATCCCCCAATTTTTAAAATAACAACTATAACGCCGCTACCATATCTCTTTTTAGCATAAGTAAATTGGGTCTTTTTAATGAATCTGAATAGTTTGAAGAGCATTATCAACAGAATTTTTCTATTGATGAATAAGATCATATGGAAAAGGACAACAAAAAATTACTAAACTTAGTTTTTGTAAGATTGAAATTGCACCAGGGTGCAAGCACTGCACTTGAGACTGCAAAGACCATGTTCTAATCCGTTGGTGATACGATGCTGACGTTCTAGTGTTTTCATTGCATCCCATCGCTGAATTGCAAGGAACGTCAATTGAGGTTGTTGGATACCTCAAAAGTTGTCACTCATTTCGTTACTTCAATGCTTTATGTGGCCCTGTAACATAAGTGAACAAAAAAAATTACAAAGGCTGGGAACAAATGCTATATAATGACTAAGTTACTAAGCTACGAACTATTAAACGGAATTTGGGGAAAGGGAATAAAGTAGCAAAACGTGTTTAACTTATTTTTTTTTACAAAATTCGACATAATTTATATACCCTACACCTATGGTAATAGGATATAATAACTTTGTGCGAAAATTGTAACGCATTAAAGGAGCCGTCCTATGTATAGACATAAGTATATAGAAATGCTCAGAACCACTTTATGTCTTAATTTCCGATTGTAAGTCCATCCGTCCGTCTGTCTGTCTGTCTGTCTGTCTGTCTGTCTGTCTGTCTGTCCGCGCAGGATAGAAAGAAGGAATTGTCCGATTTTAACCAAAATTTGGTACACAGTTACAATGAACTTTAACTTAGTTTAAGTTCTGAGATTAGCAAAATCCGTTGAAGAACACGTCCACAGTGGTCCTACTACATCGGGTTTTTGCCGATCAAATTGCTGTAATTTTTCAAATTACTCATTGGAAAAAAATACTAGGATACTTTGGTTACTTCATTGCTGGTAGGAATACCCTTTAATGCCTCAAAATGGTCCGCCCACCTTGGGGGCGGTAAATTAAAGGTATCGATCATTACTGTAGTACACCTGTCAGAGCATCAGTATTTTACATATACAATAATCCTATTAATTATATCTTTAAGTCTGCTGAAAATGGGCGTGGTCCGCCCACTATGTAAATTAAATGCACACACAATTTCATTTCTTTCAGTGGATTATCGCCCCACTCGGTTACTTGGTATAGGGTATTACTCTGACGGTGAAACACGACAGATGCTTCCTTACTTGTTTCTTTTGTGTTCCATAAAAATTCTACAAAAATATTGCGGAGTCCTGCTCAAACAGAATATCTATCAACACAAAAATCGAAAATCGAAAAATCTGGACTACTACACTTTGGAAGAAAGAATGAGAATATCGAAAAAAGAAATATAAATGTCTCCGGCTTTATGGGACTTTTATTCGAAAATTTAATAATGGACATAGTAATACATATGTACATATATATTAATACCCTACCGGCAACTCAACTAACTTTTAGTGCACTATAAGCTAACTACTTCGCAACCATAGCTGACTATTCTTCGACTACTTTCAGTGGAAATGACTGACTTTTTTAACATTGCGATGTCCTAGGCAGTAGTCAGTCCCGATTACCCTTCGATGACTTTTCAACTAACTTAAAGTCGGTTACTTTGAAGTTAGCTAAAAGTTAGTTGTTTAGAAGTTAGCTAAAAGTTAGTTGTTTAGAAGTTAGCTAAAAGTTAGCTAATTTTTTAGTTATAGCTAACTAGTTTCATATAAAGCTATTCAACTAAACTATTAGTTGATAAGCTATTAATACGCTTTATTAAAATATGCTGTAAAATCGTTGCCTGTTTAACATAATATATCATCATATTTCCATAATTTGGCAAAAATATTTGGTTTTTGATCAATCTTTTCATTTCCTTCTGAGCAACTGATTGAAATTTTCCAATGCAAAATTTTTTTGACAAATATATAAAACAAAAAAGAAAGAAAACAAACAGCTTGCTTTGATTTTTCAATTTCAATTTCACAATGCACATAAGTAAATGAAAAATATTCAAAAAAAGCAAATAGCAAAAAAGAAGAAAGCAAACAGCTCGCTTTGATTTTGGGGCAGCTCTGCACTACATTGTAGTTAACTTATAGTTAGGTCATAAAAGTTAGCTATAAGTGTGCTATTTTCGTAGTCGACTACTGAAAAGTCAACTAATAGTGCCTTATTTTCGTAGTCGACTACTGAATTGCTTATAGGGTATATATGTATACATGAGCCGTTTATTTTGAAAGTGGTATAAGTCCACTTTCTGTTATTGCGAGATATATAAATGTTTACATTTCACTCTCAGTGTCACTAATATGAAGAGCTAAAACTTCCATCTCCCAAATACAAGAATCTAAATTTTTTTTTACTTTAAATTGTTTACCAATAGAAAGATCATAATAAGTTTTATCTAAAAATGCCATTATCTACATTTTTGTAAAAAATGGACTTATACCACTTTCAAAATCAAGGGCTCATATGTATTTTAATTTCATTTTAATATTATTAGCTACGACAATAAATGTAAATAACTAATAGAATTAAAAAGTACTGGCTCTTAATTAAAAAATATACTAAGATTATATTTGTTGGAATACTTTAATTTTATCTATAAAAGGTATTATATACATATGTATTATATAACAAAACAAATCTGCGCAAATGGGGCAACGTTTAAAAGGATGCGACGCAGATATTGAAAAAATATGCTCTTGTAATATTCAGATGAACAATAGAGACGCTCACTTTTCGTGACGTTTCCGGCCCAAAAACAATAATATTATATGTACCAAAAACAATGATGACAAAATTAACAAATTTCAAATAAATTAAAGGTTTTCTTAAAAATAAACGGGTCTATACGCTCTGCAATGACAACAGGTTTTTCATGATATGTTAATACATACATCTGTACATATTTTCTTTTGGTACGACCTTCTTACATACGCCGATGACCTCGACATTCGATATAGGCTTTAAAACTAGAATCCAATATTATTCTTGTATGTATTTTATTGATACAATATTCCAACTACTGTCGGCCCGAAATGTGAGTTAATAAAAACTAGTGACCAACCGATATCCAATTCTCTGTTCTATGCCGATACCGGCACTGGCATATATTTCAAAACGATGTTAATTCTTTAAATGAAGCTCACTCTACAGTTGTGACACATTCCAAGACTTAAATTTCTTCTCGATACCAATTCCGATTGGTCGGATAAGTTTCTCAAATTTTGCATTTATCTACTATTGTATAAATTGTGAAGTATTCCAGAAAATTCTGAGTTACTGAAAAGCTACTTAGAAATTACTGGAAAAAGATAAAATGTCTTACATTTTAAGTAATTGCTTGAGAAGCGACAACTGTGATCTTATATAATATGTATGTGTATGATCAGCAGACAGAGGCAGACAAACGGAACGGACCAACGAACAGACAGACAGAATAGTAGATATGCAAAAGAGTTCACAAGCCTCCAGAAAATTTTATTGACACCAGCCGAGAGACGTATGTATAACCGTAAAGACGTACAGGCGTACAGCTGCAGCGACAGGCTGTTGCTTAGTGCTGATCCGAAGGTGTTCACATGTTACGTCCATGTCCACATGTGGGGAGCTCAATATTACACGCATCATTATGATAATGCTGCGCGATCGCTCGCCTCGTACCACGTTGCAGCATCATCGCCCATTCGCTTGATCGCTTCGTTCAGCTTGGTTCTTGTTCGCCTGTTTCTGCTTGCGTCTTTTGCTTTTGTTGCTTTTTACTTTGGATTTGATGACGGAACGACTGCTGTGCCGATGGTGCGGCACTGCCACAAAGGGACGCTGTGTGTCGCAGCGCGTTCCCTGATCGCTTCTCACTGCCTATTGCATTGAGCAGCATTTGCCTCCGCACGGTCTCGGCGTATTTTATTTTCGAGTATTCGTAACGAATCGCATTTAGCTATGGTCATCTGCGCGATAGTTTTTCCCGTTCATCAGTTGTTGGTTACCTGTGAATTGCAGTGGTGCACTATGGCTCAAAAGCCCTAATCCTGCGGGCAAAAATTTAAAAATTGCTGCTTGCGCTTTCAATGCTGTTAAAAGGCTCTGGTAAAGAAAATTTTCAAAATCGGATTACTGTCACGCCCACTCCCATGGAAGGATTAAATGGAAGATAGAGGTAGAAAGCGTACCAAGATGTTTATTAGCTTAGTATTACCTCCATTTCCTTTCTGTTAATTCATTCTTTAATAAATAGCCCATCCAGTTTATAACAATATTTATATTTTTATCATCACCTTTGTCGTAGACCCAACAGAGCAGATTGGAAAAAAGGTTAGGTGCTTTTAACCGAAGAAAGAAGTAAAAAGGTCTTTAACTCATCTCATCCTTTTAAAGCCCAGCACTCCTTCTCAATGCAGATAAGAATACTACCCATCCTCATAAGCAAGTTCAGGGTAGCCTAACTTAGGGAACAATCTGCACAAATTGCGAGAAGTTATTGTGAAATATACTCCTATAGCAAGCAGGCCATCTCATTTCCCAAAATCTTTTCGGCGAATCAGGCTCACCTCTTTTCTACTGAAAACTATTGAGAAACTAATTTAAAGACATATAAGAGATGAATGTCTGAATCATAGACCTTTCCACAAAAACCAATGTGCCTATTAACCGGGAAAATCAACTACTCATGCTCTTCAGACTCTCACAGGCAATATTGAAAAATCATTGGGGTACAAAGAATAGGCAATTGGTCGCTTCCTAGATATCGAAGGTGCATTCAATACTACAGATTTTGCCTATAGTAGGAGATGCATCCAAAGCAAAGATATTAATGAAACAGCATGCAGCTAGATCCGAAAAGTACTCAAAGTTAGAAGCGTAATTATGGAGCCACGATTTTATATCTATCTATAAATGCTAATCTTAAAAAGACAAACATCACTATTTTCACAAAGAAAATGTATAGGTATAACCTTAGGAAGGCGCCGCGGTGGCTCAGTGGACTAAGTGCTTAAGTGTTTGGTCGCTGATGCGGGAGGGCCTGTGTTCAACTCTCAGCCCGGGCACAAAACATCATACAAAGAAAATTTGCTTTCAAATTGTTTCTTTGCTTACACTTCTCGCGGTGAGTTGGCGATTCTCCGAGAATATTCTTTGCCATAAAAAGCTTCTCAACCCGTTCGGATTCGGTTAATATAGGACCCGTTAACTTGTGCGAATATAACAAGCAAACACAAGTTAATGCGATAAAGCTAGGCCTAAGCCCACACGTGCTGTTGCGCCAATCAATTATTAATTAAAACCTTAGGGAACCAGTGCTTTTCTATGAAACTTTAAAGTTAACGAAAGAGGCAAAAAATCTAGGAGTTATCCTTGATGATAAGCTCACCTGAAATCCACACCTATAAAACATTTGTACTAAAGCCAGAGCCTTCTTATGAACCAGCAGAAGTTTCATGGGTAAAAATTGGGGAATAAACCTCAAGCTGACTATGTGGATGTATACTACCTTAACCATAGGTACACCCATCATCACATATGCAGCATCAATTTGGTGAATCAAGGTGAATCAAATAACAGCACAGATCAACAAAATGCAAAGACTAGGACAAAGACAAGAGCAATGAGAACGAAATATATTCACTCTTCTGTTACAGATGAATTGAAGTTGGACGAAACCCTCAGAATCCGACTACTGCCAATCCAAACACAACTTTACTCGTAACTTACGGTAACATTGTCAGATTGATAAATCTAGGAACAGAATTGGCCGAAGTTGACAGGAGACCATCATATCTGGTATATTGATGGCTTAAAGACAGAAGATAGAGTAAACGCACGAGTCCATGTGGTCTTACGAGAGAAATGTTTATATGAGAGTAAGGGCAAAGGCAACTCTGGACACTCACTCATGTAAAACTATTTTAGAAGTGGTATTGGCTTGATTACTGCTACTTATGAATCTGTCCAAATATAACCGAGTTCATTTCATCTGGGTTCCAGGTCATAGTGGCTTAACTAGAAACGAAATTGCAGATCAACCCGTCAGAAAATGAGCATCCGACCGAAACCATTTTGAGGTTAGCCATGGAGCTCCATTAGGCACAGCCTAACACTCAGAAGCAGAAAATGAATCTGAATAGTCACGGGGTTCCTGATCGGACATTGTAGGATAGTGAAAGATTGTAATGAGTATAGTACAGGATAGATGTGTCGTATTTGTAAATATGATGAAAAACAAGCAGAGCACATCCTATGCCACTTTGATGGGCTAAGAAGGATGGACTACAATCGCAGGATATTGCGGACAGAACTCCACAGGAAATTGGTTCATACCTCTTGAAGCTGTACATCCATCAGGATCTGTAAATAGATGCAGAACTGCCACAGCATACCTTTCAGGCCACGATGGCTATGAGACCAGATTTCTACTCCAAATACAATATAACCAACTTTCACCCAGACACTAAAAACCTGTTCGATGTTCACCTTGATCACATACAAAAATTGTAGTTATATTGAAGGCGAGGAAATAGTGTATAAAGTACACATACAAAAATTGTAGTTATATTGAAGGCGAGGAAATAGTGTATAAAGTACACATAATACCAGTTCGCAAGAATTTAGTCATTAATTCGAAAAGTTTAACTCTACGAAGCGAACTCACGCCTTCTAAATTTCCGCAATTGTGACACTTTAATACAAAGCATTTATCGGTATTAAAAATGTTCGTCAAAAACGCAAACGCTACTTTTATATTTTATTACAACATATTGTTTTCCACTTTAAAAAATTTCATTGCTTAGTATTTTGTAATAATCACATTTAATTAGTATGAAATGTAAAAAATCAAAACAACTGAAGCAACAAACTTCAGCTGATCAATAGAAAGTTGTTGACTGGCCGTAAATCGTTTTCCTAGTTACTATATTTACAATTAATTACTCAAAATTTTTTAAAATCAAAAATTGTATACCTATTAAAATTTTTGGACGCGGAAACTAGGTATTTGAGCCATAGTGCGGGGATAGCAGCAGAGGTTGAGGTACGAAAGGTCATTATCACCAAATAATTAAGGATTGGTGAGTGTAACTAAATTGGCAGCAGTAAAATTCAGCAACAGAGAATACTAATGCCATTGGTTTTGCAAGTAAAGAATAGGAGTTATCTTATCGACATAAGTATTGTATATTTAATAAAGTTCCTATGATACTACAAATATGTAAGTAGATGCAATACTTCATGTGATCTATGCGAAATTCGAAACTGTTGAGTTCACTAAATCAAAGTATCGCAAAACAGTTGACATCCCCATAAAAATATAGCATATACAACCATAGACAAGCGTACGAGTATTTTAACTCGGACAGGGTTATTACCTCAACATTCACTGTTTACAGGGAGGTAGTGTTCCTTATTTATGGAGTATAAATTATCTCACACGTACTATTGACAGCTTTAGAAAGAAATAATAAAACACTGCGAAGTCTAAGGAGAAGTTAAAGATGGAGACGGCAGTAAAGAAGAGGAAGAGGGAAATGGGAAAAGAGCAGCAGCAGCAAGCTCAAGTTCATCGCTTTTCTCATTTAAAACGCATGAAAAGCATTTTAAGACCATGCAAAAAGAACCTTAACCCAGCGTGAATTACTATTTTTAAGTTTGCCATACGACAACAAAAACAACAACAATAGCATCAGTAATATAAACATGAACAGAAACAGCATCAACCAAAGCCGCAGCAACAGCAACAGCTCACCAATAGCAACATAATGAAATTCACATCAGTTGGGGGCCACCGCAGCCGTAGTCGCAGCCGCAGACGCAGTCATAGCCATAACACTGGCCTCAGCGTTAGGAGCATTATCGGCTTCATCCCGCCACTGCTGCACCAGTATACCACATCATCGCAAGCGAAACCCAAGAATTAAAAACGCAATTTCAGAGGATTGTCTGCACCGCTGACATTTCACTACACCACCACCACCACCACTACCACTGAGAAATTCATCGGCTGGATCATATACGGACCGCAAAGAGAACTCGTCACAGCTTTTATCTTCCGTTGATATTCGAAAACGCCATAAATGTGGCTATAAGAAAGAAATGCGGACGCTGGACGCTGGAGCAGCAGTCATGTTGGCTTCTCTTTTTCAATTCATTCTGCTCGCGACTTGTGGCTGCAGCTGATTGTTTGGTAGCTTGATGGCTAGGTGGTATCCCGTATTTGGCACCGCCGTTCAATGTAACTGCGATGCTTTAAAGAGGGTCATAATTTTGCATAAAGCGCTGCTTGAGTTTGCCGATTATCCGTTTAAGTATCTTTACTTTTGTTTGAAGTTTCCGGCATTTGACAAGCCCGGAATGATTTCAAAAGTATCTATAGTAATATGCGTTTATAAAAAGAGCTGAATGGGCTTCCACTATTTACGCCCCATTTCATTCATTCAATATCGAATTGCTGTTTAACCACACTGCTTTATCATCTTTACATCTTGCATATAGGGATTTTTCCAGACCAAGCCTGATACAAACAACTCTTATTATTATAAAAATTACGTTTATCAAACTGATTAACACGAGAAGCAATACATAAGCATTTCGCCATGCGATTGCCTGCGAAGATCATTAAAAGTTAGTTCCTTGCCTCAAGACGTTGTAGCTTGCTTACTGAAATAGCGTGTCGGATGGTTGAACTAAGAGGGAGATAGTAGAATTCCCTCTTGTTAGTACAAGTGGTAGCATTTACAAATTGGTCTATTTTGTTCTTTACTTGTATAATAGTCTTGTGTTCCGAGGAGTACACTATTGACTGAACGTGATTTTCTAGTAGTTTTATTCACGTTCTTCTCTTAAAAACAAGCAAAAAATAAATAAGTGGCTAATGCTGGTGATCCTCTACTGTTGAGAGTAATCGTAAACACACGCATGAATTGAATCAACCTTCTGTTAAAGCTTTATATATTTTTTTTAAATTTTATATCCACATACGTGGATGTACTTATGAAAAAATCTGTACTAAGCAAAACTACGGCATAAGCGCTGTCAACGCGGTAAAATCCATCCTCTAGCATCAGCCGATACTTCAAATATAGTTAGCTATTTTGACGATGCCAAAGCAGCAGCAGCACACTAACACACCAGGCAACAGTGCAACAGCAGCAACAACAATGCACAGTTAAGATGGTTACTGCTCTTGCTTCTGCCACTGCTGCATCTACTATTGTTCCCCTGTTCAGTTCAAGTCATTTTAGAGCCTAGTCAAATCGTAAAATGAAGCCAGGAACATGACTTTTGGATGGCATGTGTGGTTGGAGGTCCTGGGGCAGCATGTGTGAATTGCGGTGTTGATGTTCATGCAGTTATTAACCAAAATCGTTCGTTGTTTTTGCCGCTGTGGGACAGATGAATTCGCGGGTCGACCAGCGCATAAATGCACAAGCGAAAGGCAGTACTCGCAGTTGCAGTAGCAACGGCTTGCGCGCATTGTTAGCCAAAATGCCAATGCTTGACTTGGTTTGGAAGGCGTTTGACGTTTGGCACCATTTACGATTTCCTGTTTACAGGCGAGAGCTCTTTGTTTGCGCTGATTATTACAATGCCGATGTGTTACCCTTTTGTATTGCATGCACGTGACCGAAACAGCGTGGGTTCCTTCAGAGACAGCAGAGCAGATATGTATATGCATATACATATGTAAGCAACTTACATCTCATAATAGCTTGAGGGCTAAGGTTGACTCTAAAAAATGTGCATTCAACTTGCGACTACTGTACTCGAACGGAAACAAATTTCGTATCTGACTAGTTTAGAAAGGCATTTCTTTTGTATTATATTAAACGCTTTTTCATTTACAACTTGGAATCTTAATAATCAATTGGCATAACAACTCTTTTAAATGAAGATTAAGCCAATCTTTCTCTCATAAACTAGTGGGTGCGGTCTATTTTTAGCACAAGTTTACGGGACCTACACATTTCTACAATAGCCGTGTACGAACGGGATTGAGAAACCTCTCCGTCCTACAATAGAGGATTAGAAATGAAATGAACTAGCATTTCATATGTGAACGTTTCTGCATATAATATATGCTTACATCCAAGTTTTCCAAACTTAAAGACCAAACTTTGAAAACCAAACTAAAATCAAATGAACAAAACCAAAAAAGGGCAAGTTCAAAAGTTCAAAAGTCTTGTGTAAAGACAATGTGGAGCGGAGCAAACTGCGGCACAGTGTTTCACGTTGTTCCTGGCATTCATTGCACTGACAGCAGTAACTTTCCTGTCAACTTGAAATTTCCGCTTTGCCGCAGTGGGGCTAACTTTTTACACATGTATCACTATTCACAAACAAACACGTATACACATGCAAGGTGACTCTGACGCCCAAAGTGCATTTCTATCAGTTATTTTCTTAATGGGGAGGGAGGCAAAGAGACAGGCATTACAGGAGACGGGGATACCGATACATTTGTGCTTATGATACCTCGTTTGTAGGGGTTGGTGTTTTGTATGGATTTACCTATGTTGTGTTGATTGGTGTGCAATACTGATCCGAACGCCATTAAATCCTTAACTGGCGGCACTCTTGAACCCAGGGCGGCGAAGCCGTCGCTTAAAAATGACGCCAGCGCGACAGCCCTGAGGGGCGCTTTCGATATTTCGGTAAGAATTTTGTTGTTGAATGTGGGGTTGTTTTTGCAGAAAGAAATCAACTTGCACACGGGACACAGGCACACACGATCGCACACAAAGGCGCGTTTCACAGTTTCACTTAATTGGGCTATCGAACGTCGCGCTTTAGGGCAATACGGCCAGATACAACGCGAACGAAGGACGACGAAGGCAGGAATATGGTGCGCACTCGCAACAATTAAAAACAAAAACACACCTACATATGTACATCGGCGCGAGCAATAACAACAACGTACATGCGCCGGTAGTTGGTGTGCAATGACGTTAATTGGCGCGAGCTCTTGCCGAATAGGTTAATGACACTGTCGCGCGGCCGGAAGAAGTTGTTGAATTTGCTAGCGGTGCTCACTTTGCGGTGGTATCTTTCTTAACGGCATTCAGCGGTACTCTCACTTTCGCCGCTGCGGACACGAGGGAATCGCATGCTCAACTTGCGACTTTAAAAGCCGGTAAGCGCAAACAGCGATTTCACGTTGTAAATGACGCTTGCCGGGATCTGAGCAAGACTTAAAGATCGAAATGAAGTTTTCGACTATTTTCTCGGCAAAAGCACTGGTATTTACTTGAGATGTGCATGAATTGCTCCCACACTTCAACACTTCAACGGCTTTGACAACTGACACCTGCTTGGCTGACTGTCACTTGCGTGTGTGTGCGCGTATTCCCAGCCGCATATGATTTTGACGCGTCACTTCTGCGTCTCGAGTTTTCACAAGGCACACACAAAATACAAACAAACGTCTTTACACGAGTAACGCAATATTCGAAAACGTCCGCTGCAAGCACACTACACGCACGAACTTCAAACGGAAACTGAAACCGCGGCATTCAACGAATGAATGAACAGATGACTGGCTATGAATGTGTGGATGTAGCAAACACTATACTGGCACCAGCACCAGAACCAGTGCCGGCGGCAGTTATCAAAGAGCAACCCTGAATGAACGCTTGCAAACATACCGGTTTGCGACGAGCACAGCGAGAGGGCCACACCCGAGCGCATGTTAGCCTGAAAGAGACGCCTTGCACTTCCCCTCAATTTTGAATCGGCTTGGCTCTCCCTTGCTCTCGCTCTCACACCTGTGCGAGCGAGATAACTGCAGGTACTATCGGTTGTTCTCTCCTACTCGCATAGCAATCTCGAGTAGTGAGCGTGGCCGTGTGCGGCAATGTGGCGAAAAATGGAGTCTGTTTGTGACAAGCATCCGTTAGCATTTGTTGGTGGCTGGATGTGACTGTGTATTGCCAGCGATAGTTCGGCGCTCGGCACGCACAGGCTACGGTGACGGCGACAGTCGCGTCTGCTTTGTGGTTGGAGGGCGTTGCTAAGCAACACTCGCAATTCAACTGGTTTTTGCGGCGTGTTGTTGTTGCCGCCGTACTTGTCCGCCGGGGAGTTTTTCGAACCAATAGCATTTTTCAAAGTGACAATTCGCTCTTTTGATGTCGTCGTGTCGTGCTGATGCTCCTCTTATCGTGTTTGTTGTTGGTCTTTTTTTCCAAGGTAAAATGTCAAATACTGGCTGTCATATACTGGCTCATAGCTCCAACTGTGTGAATGCGGCTGCGGTTGTGGCAGTGGCTGAGTGGCTCAGAGTGTAACACAAGGTTCGCACTATACATACACACGGAATAGTTAAAAAAAATCCGCCCCTTTGGCATTTTGGCACTCCGCTCTCGTACACCGTCTGTGGAATCCATGCCTTCCGTGCGGAGACTTCGCTTTCTCGTACTTTGAAGCAATTCCACAGCGTCGCGAGGTAATAAGCCAAAGATCAAACTAGAATCGAGTACTGAGAAAAACAAAAAAGGAGAAATGCTGTCTAGAAGGGTATGTGGAGAATGAGGGAAGTATTCCTTGCTTTCGGCAGATACGCGTCTAACAGCCCTGCTATAGTCTTTCCGAGCTCGGCGGGCGTGTTTTCTCCACTAACTGCCCTACCCCATCATACCACTCGCTGCCGTAAGTTCGGTGCACAATATTTGTCTCCTGCCTGTCACGGTGTGCTGGATGTTTGCGTTCTAGTTGCTGTGGCTTCGGTGCTGCTAGGTGACTGTTGTATAGATAGTTGGTGCGGATATGTATAGCGCACTAGAGTGTTAAGCCGTGAAGTATGTACATACATATGATTGTATGCATTTCATAAATTAAGGACGTAGTAGAAACGGGTTTTCTGAGGTTTCTAACCCACTTAGAGGATTTTAATATCGCATGGAAATATGTTTTTATCAAAATATTTGGATTCAAATAATTAGAAAAAGGGATGGAATTTAGACCCCCAATTCTGTTTCTAGAGAATATGAAATAAGCCCAATTTCCTGCACATAGAGAAAATCGTGTTTTCTACATATGTATGTATGTACATATGTTGAAAACTCGGCACAACACTGTATGGGACCAACATACTTTAGTACCCCCTTTGTAACTATTCTCAAATTCCTCCATTTCAAATCGAACATTCTGAAAAAATTTTAGACTTCACTCAGGAAAATATATACATATGTATGTATATTATAAACTTCAACTGCTAACTCGAGTTTAATTTCACATATTTATATTTTTTGACGAAATAAATATGTAATTATTCTACAATAATTGAGCACTAATTGTCAGAACTTTCGCCAGATAGGAGATGTAGTATGTAGACGTACTAAATTAATGGGATGTTTGTCTACACTTGGGGGTTCCTAAATAAGTAAATCATATAGGAGATCAATTATGCGCTATTTCAGGATAAACTTTCAACTGCGTCCCTGTGTTAGTTGTTTTACAAAAAGCACCCACAACGACAGCAATAACACCGATAAAAATAATAGCAAAAATAAACAAAAGTTAAATGTTGAAATTCGGAGCTAGAGGTGATCAACGTTGCTCATCAAGAGCTTAAAATGACTGTGTTAAAAAACAATATAATTTACCCCCTCCTTTCCTCTTCCCTTCCTCCCCCACCCTGCCACCGCACCTATTGGGAAGATTCATCATAGAGATAAACTTCTCACGTATCCATGGACACCAGATGAGTCCTTCCTATTTCTCAAAACTAGAGACGGGAATTGCAAAATCTAATTCCAATGGCTAAAGAAGTACCAATGGCTAGTCTATACACAAGTTAAAAGGCAAGGTGCTCTTTGTAAACATTTCGTTGTTTCAGGCCAGGAATATGTTCGGAAAAGGACTCACCAAAAGCTTAAATCCCTTATAGCTGATCCATTTAAAAGATGGAAAGTTGCAGTCGAAGTTGTTGATACCCACTCAAAGCTTCTGTATAACAAAACTAACACGCTTTATACAGAAAATTTTATAATAGGTTAGGTAGGTATAAAAGATCGCTTTTTGTTGTTTTGTTTTTATTTGTTTTGCGGTGCTGTTTTATCTTTAAAACAATCTGTATTTGTATTAACTTTGTGTTCCTGTAATATAATTCTTGTAGTGCGTTCTGGTCTGAGGTTTACTTATTGCCTTTCTGTTGGATTTGTTATAAAATTGTATGTATGTATATTATTATTAAAAAAAATTTGACGTAGTATTAATAACCAATGTGTACATATGTATGTATAGGGTTCATCTTATTTCAGTTAAAACGCGATTAAATATTAGTTTTTTATGGAAACTCCCCAAAAAAAATCCTGATCACGGCCCTGGAAATGAAATTGTGGGTGTATTTATTTACCGCCTACATGGTACGGGGACTACGCCCATTTTTATGAACAACAAGGTTATACTAATATGACTATAAAGGTTGGTGTAGCTAGTGGTTTCTTTTTGAAACATGGGTTATTTTGCCGCAGAAAGCTCTTTCTTGCGCAATATCATGACTGTCAGTGTCATCCCTCCGCGGAATGAAGTGAATCACTTTAAGGTTAAAAAATATTGGAAATTTATTTCCAAAGTGAGTGTTATGTTGCCCAAACAACATTTCACGCACCAGCCTGATGAGAATTTTGTGTAAAGGTCTCGGATTATTCGCTTACAAGGTCCAACTGACTCAGCTATTGGAGGCACGAGACCATCCATTATCGCATTTCAGTTTGGGCCTTAGAGCAGTTGGAATTGGACGTCGAATTAGGACGAAAAATTTTAATATGTATGTAATAATGAATAAGGATAATAATTAACCACGTTTTATAGTATTTACATACCCTACCTCTGAACACTTATGTACATATATATTATTCGTCAAATTCGTAATATATAATACATATTAACGCTTTAAATTGGAAATTAAAATTAGTTGCACTGAATTTTACCGATCCGAATCTTACTTACCGCCTAGGCGCCTGACCACACCGAGCACTGCTACATATTTGAAAAGGTATAGCTACCGTATCCGCTGTTTCTCCGCTTCTCCGTTTCCTTCCTTCCTGTTCGTATTGCTTTGAGGTTTCGCATTTCGTCGATGTTCATTTGAAAGTACTGACACTTGGCACAGTTACTACCAGGGATATCAATTACAGGATCCCGTATTATTTTGGTGGCTCAAAAAACAAGAAGAGTTTTTGCATTTTTTAAAGAACATAATTCATTTAAATACATTTACACTGAAAAAAGACACGTGCCCTCCGCTTATTTTGAATGGTCAAACTATACCTCAAAGCAACGACACAAAATACCTCGGAATTCATCTCGATCGGCGACTTACATGGGGCAAACACATTGATTCAAAAAAAGCGCAAATCAAATTTAAAATTAATAACCTTTATTGGCTTCTTAACAGAAACTCAAATCTGGCCATCAAATATAAACTTCTCTTGTACAAAGCCATAATAAAGCCGATTTGGACCTATGGTATCCAGTTATGGGGCACTGCATCACCTTCAAATATTGAAAAGCTGCAACGAAGCCAATCGAAATGCTTGAGACTCATCACAGGCGCTCCATGGTACATAAAAAATGCGAACATCCACAGAGACCTTAATATAACAACGGTTCAAGAAGAAGTACCTATATGCTGCAGAAGCTATGCTCGAAGACTAGTGCTCCATCCAAATGTATTAGCTAGGGAACTATTATCAAATATACACCATAGTCGCCTTAAAAGGAAAAATAATCTAATTTAAATCTGTAAAACTAATATACATAGTAAAAATATTACGTTTGAAAATTTTTGAAGTTCGGACCACTGGGGAAGAACTATAAATTAAAATTAGTTAGTAAGATTTGAATAATTATTGTTAGTTTCTAATTCTTAGAAAGATGCAATAAATAAATCGGAATGGAAAAAAAAAAAAAAAAAAAAAAATTTTAAATACCACTTTGGTCTTTCCTGAAACGATATTATCTAACAATAATTGATATACTTATATAGGGAACATGAAGCTTGGAGTCCTGGTTTCGCTTCGTTTTTTAAACTTTAAAACCTTATAATATTATCCTAATATCATTTGTATAGCTGTGAAGCACTGAGTTTTAGAAGTTTGCCAATTTTCTTAAAGGAAAAATGTATTTATATAACTGCAAATAGTATCGATACAATGGGATTGTAATTTTTCAGCCCTCAAATCCCAAGATTCACATCCCTGCCTAGCTGCGTACATAGAAATAAACAGATGTAAAAGATGTAAGTGGAACAGAAGAAAAGGAGTAAGGTGTACGTTGTACAGAGTACAGAGTACGGAGAAATAAGTAAGGGAAAGGGTTTTGTAAGCGATTGTTATGAACATTTTGAAATTTATACATTTTGTTCATTTTCTTCTTCTGAGACGGATAATGTGAAAAGTTTAATATGCATAAAGTTTGTGAAAACTACTTGAGGGATTACTTTCGATGCGGATTTCTAAATGCCAGGTACTATGTAGATACATTTGGCAAAGGACAGCAACGTAGGCAAGTGCCGAGCAGTTTTTGATATGAGAGGGCTTACAAGCGGTAGAAACAAGTGCATAACACTTACCGTTTTCAGCCACAGTAAGCTCACGAGCAGAAGTGGGATTCTCTGCCGACGGAGTGCGTGTATCAAAGTTTGTCCAACCAATTATATTGCCTTGGCAATATTCGGCGGATCTAGAAATCTTCCACTGAGAAAAGGGTGAAGTAGGAACCATTTTTCTAACAAAAACTAATACTCGTTAAGTCGACTATGATATTTATTATTATCTTTGTTACTGCTACTAGCTATATGGAACATTTTAAGACAAGCTACGATTTTTCGAAATTTTCTGCATTTTGAGTTTCATAGTATGAAATTAATGAATGTTTAAAAAATCTATTTCATTTTAATAAAATAAAGATATGACACGCTCATAGAACGGAGTTACTCATCGAAATTTTAAGTGGAATTTATCATTAATCCCATTGTCCAGATAGTAACATAATTCTAGGATCTTTGGTATAAGTCTGCCATGGATTGTACAAGACACCCCTCTCAGCAGAGTCCGGCCAAACGTTCACTAAGCCACTTTGGCGTCTTCAAACACATATTTCCTATTTCCGTGGTAAACAAAATTAAAATCTAAGTTTTCAAATTTTTCTACAAATTTTTCATATTTTAATTAAAAGTCTACATTGGTTTTACATAAATAGTTACCATTATATTCAGAATTTTATTTTTAAGGGTAAGTATATTTGGCCTCATAGGTATGTATTCTGTACAATATGTATTCGCACCATTGTATTATAGTTATAAATTATTATTGTCCCAGCGTGGTCGATATAGAAATTGTAAGTGAAAGAATTAACATAAATATTTTTAGTAGTAAAATATTATATTTCTGGTTTTTAAAATAGAACGTGATGGCCGGCGATGGTCATGTTTAGGATAAATTCTGAATTTTTTACGAATCTAAAATTTATTCTTCAATTGGTTGGCTGAATATGACATTTGTAAAATTTCGCATCTGGGAATACAGTAGGAAAAATAGGATATGGATCGAAAATTCTATGGTATTTGTGCCAAAAAGAAGAGAACATCAAAGATTAAAGGAAAAATGCTGCAAAACACCTGAAAAAATCTGCTGAAAAACTGAAAAAAGTTGCTCTGAAGAAATTTATAGACGTTTTAGTAGATTTCACAGTTCGCAGTTTTGGTTGATGTGCCTAAGGTAGATAGAGGCCCATTAGATGGAAATAGCATTACATTTGATAATGCATGATTTACAGAATTAAAACTTTTGATGTCTTAACAATATTATTTCATATTCTCACTAAAGCAGTTCAGAGATTTGATCAAATCGCTTCCTCTCTTTAGGGAAATCACCCCGCACAGTTGTTTTTTTAACATTTCCCTTGAATTGATCATACTCCAAAAATCTCCGTTTTTATCATCTCTCGGCGACATATACATACATACATATACCGTTTATAAGTTAATCAGGTACCGTTTTGCCTGAGCATGTTCCTCATGTCTCTATGACTAATGCATTGCTGCTGTCATAATCAAAATATAAGGGATGGAAATAAAAGAAAAAGATAACAAATTCTAGTTTCAGTAACTATAAATTGTCCACCTCATTTGGCCAATGAGTGCGGAAGGGAGAGAGGGAACTTGCGCTGGCGAACGGTATGATCTAGTCAGCGCATGGTGCTAAAAGTAAAAAGCATTGATGTGTATTGAACAAAGTAGCACCACCGAAAAACTGACAAGCTCAGGGCGCTTGCATAGCGATACGCATGCCATGTGCACACCCGCGCAAAAGACATCATTTTCGCACCACGTCTAAGTGTGTGTGTGTGAAAATATCATGGTGCGTAGGAGTGCCATTTTCGTCGCTTCAATACAGGTAAGAGCCAAACACAGTGGCAACGCCGAGGGAATGGGGACGGGGGCGTGGTCTTGGTCTTGGTCGTTAGTATGTGTTGGCATTTGCATTGCCCTCAATGCAACGCAACGCAAGTCACTTTGCCAGGCGCTGCGGGGTCGGCGATGCCACTACTGGGAGTATTCTTAACGACTATGATTGTCAACCTCAAAAGCTTTCTGCGATCCCTAGATTCCGAGGTTTTTCAGTTTCAGTCCGCTAGAAAAGATATAACTTATTTAAAACATAAACATAACAACCGGACCAGATATTCAAATTATAAGTGTATCACACCACTTTTTAGAAATATATTTCAAATCTGCATTGTTTTCTTTATAGGCCGAAAACCTTAGTTGTTAGTGTCTATTTCTAAGTTTGTATATAAAATTTATTTTATAAATAAACTCTTTATAATAATAATAATGCATTGTTTCCTGTGTTTAAACCTGCTCATATCTATTTTATTGCGGGAACTTAAAACTACCCAATCCACTAATGTTTCTGGCTACGACCTTTATGATGCAACAAAGTTATGAAAAGTTTTGAAATTTTTATACTCATTATATTTAAAAGCTATTTCCGAAACCTCTGAAATTCTTCGCATCGATGATCGATCTCGGAAATTCCAGCACTATGTTTCTGGCTGGGTAAAGAAGTAAGCGTCGGGCAAAGTTGAGTATGGTCAAATGGGGAAAATGTGTTGCCTGAGGTAACGAAATCCACTGGCGGCGGTAGAGGGCACAGTAGGGATTTTTTTTTGCCTGCACTAGCAGGCTTGTTGTCGGCCCATTTTATGTTTTTTGTTTATCTTGTCCAAACTTTTCTGTTTCTTCCGCTCATTCCCTTTGCTTTATTTCACTTCCATTCAACTTATTGTTGTCGCTTTGATTGCCTGGTATTCGTAACCCAGACTGGACGTGCTTGGTTGGATTTTTAACCTATGGGATATTTAGCGACGGCAAATAGTAGTGAATAAATATATAGTGGCAAAAGAATGCGCATCTGCTCTGAGAGTAAAGCTCGAAGAGTGTCCCCAAAAAAAGCGACTGGCACGTTGAACAAATATGGAAGCAGCTACAACTCATGCATACATACATATGTATGTATGTAAGTAAAACGAAAAAGACACCCACAACAACGTACACAAACAACGAAATCAAAATGAAAATATATTTTCGCACGTATGCAAACGTGATGCAAATGATTAAAAACAAGTAAAAAAGCATCAGACGGGTTTCGCCGCAGAGTAATACCAAGTTCAATAAGTTACACCAAGTAACCGAAAGGTGCGATAATCCTCTGAAAGGAATGAAATTGTGGGTGTATTAAATTTACCGCCTACAAAGTGGGCAGACCACGCCCATTACTTACGAAATGCAATATATTCCTAATAGGACTATATGTATATGTCAAATATTATATAAATATTCTGGCAAATGTACAACAGAAATTATTGGTATACTACAATTACTGCCTCCATGGCAGGCGGACCACACACATTACAGGAGAATTTGAAAGTAATCTTAACAGCAATAAGTTTACCAAATAAAATCGCTCTGGTGGATATATATTGAATATTTAGAGGATTTTTTGTTAACCGCCTATATAGGACCTACGCCTAGTATTTTGTACGACATGTTGGGCCGAAATCTGAACTTAAGTAACAAGATTTATACGTTTAAATTCATAATTAATCAAACAAGAGCAATTTCAGCGAAATGGTTTTACCTCCTAAGTAGTGGGCGGGCTACGCCAATTTTTTCGTGAGACATAGAAGACCGACCCATTAACTTTAATACATAGTATAATTCTTTTCCATCAGTAATTAGACAAATTGTTGCCATTTTAGCGGAAAAAAATCTGAGGTAGCGGGACTTACAGGCCTATAGTGAGCGTGTCGTTCAACCGATTTGACTAATCTCAGGAACTGAACTAGAGTAAGGTTCAATGGTTTGTCCAAATTGGACAACTCCTTCTATCTCTCCTGCACAGACGGACAGACGGGCAGACGGACAAGCGGAAATCAACGCAGAAAGTGATTCTGATCATTTCTATATACTTATGTCTATACCTAGGACGGCGCCTTTAATGCGTTACAATTTTCGCACAAAGTTATTATATCCTATAACCATAGGTGTAGGGAGGGTATAAAGAGGAAGTCAGCCAAACAGCACCAACAAAGCCAAATCACAAAGCAGCCGGTCACAGCATGAAGAGAATAGTGTAGTGGGTGGCAGATGGCGTGGGCTAGAAGAGTTGCAGTTTGTGTACGTAGCTGTGCATGTGTGTATCCGATATCAAATGTAACAACCGACAATATTTCAGATTTTCTGATACTAACAAGCGCATAGTGCAAATATGCACATCTATGGAGGCATCAAATAGTTTCATTTCCCCGACGTGCCACTCCCAGCACTTCCAAATGAAACGCTGGCGTGCAATTTTAAATCGCTGCTGTTATGAATCACTTTAATGTTTTAGTGCTTATGGCAAGGATACGATGAATGAGTGGACGTTTTTTGTGTGCTATGTTTGAAAGCCCCGACTTTAAAGCGTTTACTTATTTTTTCGTGGGAGTTTCAAGTACTGTAGTAGATTCGACTGCACAAAAGCGATAAAGCAAGACATCGTTCTGACAAACGCGCTAAAGGGTTTAAAGCATGGCGAGCAAGTGAGGACGCATTACTGTGGATTCCTCGACAGATTAAAAGCCTGCATCCAATAAACATGGTTACTGTAACGCTGAAATTGTGCCAAAACAAAGAAGAGGACTTCTTTAGATCATTAAACATTTCAAAAGAATTTTTCTTTCTTATTTATATCCGCCACAAAATCTATTATAATTTAAATTTTTTTTTCAACTCGTATAAACAATAGTTTCAGTTATGGTTTCAACTGGACGAAACTCCTTCAGTAAAATAAAAACTGTCATAGTTAGGAAAAATTAACTGGCAGGCATTCGTAACCGAATATTGTGAAAATGAAATTGTATTTTGCTGGCAGTTCAAGTTTCAGTTTAGGCTTAGCTGAATACATATTAGGGGTATTCCTTATCCGGAGCGAATGCAAAAGCAAAATTTTGCATTTGCATTTTTATAATCTGGAACGACCGATTGCGAAATCCATGCAACAGCTGTTTTATTTGAGAGTTTAATAAAATGACACGAAACAGCGGAAAACAACAATTTTGCGACTTCTTAATTGAAAATGCAGCAAATGAAATCACGGGTAAATATTTAAGACACCATTTTTTTAAATAAAAATCAAAATCAAAATGATCAGCTGGTCGCTGTTAATACTCGTTGTTGGCAGCTTAAATCACCGATATGTGCGACTTTTCAAATATTTTCCACTAAACGCAATGGATTTTGGTCTAGGAAAATTGTGACTAATGCAAAAGCAAACCAGTGTGTTTAATTTGATAAATTTTATTTGTCAAAAGATAAGACATATTTTATAACGGTAAGCTGACGCTGTTTTAATGTTGTTGAGAAATATGGTGAAGCCAAAAAAATTAGATCTCTGGAAAATAAAAAGGAAAAAGAATTGCATTAAATTTTTACACAAAAAACAACCAAAATCAAGGAAAGGTCAGACGGGCAAGGAAAGTCACTGTTTTTAAATTAAATACAATAAATTCAGCTACAGCCAATCAGAGAACAGACAGGGAAGAAGAAGCACTGCTGTATATAAGCAGTACAAAAACGCGCTTTCCTCTATTCTGTATTTTAACGCTCCCTTTATGAACTTATTGCACTGTGGAACACCTCCATAAATATATACCATATGTGAAGGGAGCAGTCTTATGCGGATTCTGTCCTCTATTTTTATGAATTTTACAAGATACATATTATTAAATAGCGTTAACTTGAATTTAAAAGAATTCAGCGAATTTGAATACACAGGGATTCAAATAACGATTTCAGGAAATAGCTCCAATTCGTAAAATGGAAAACTTTGCATAAGTTGGTTAAAAGAAACAACATTTTCGGGCATTAAATCAGAACTCACCTATGTGTGTGTGCATTGATGTGTTCAGATCCGTCGGCATTGTTTGCAACTTGTTGCACTCTATGTACACTGCACGCACCATCTGTGCTTCCGCACCATATGAGTTTTTTGTTGCAGTGATTGTGTGTGCATATCACTCTGGGCTGTTGTTATGTAACTTTGGGAGTCTTGTTTTCATTTAGAACCGGTCAAAATATTAATGTTAACAATGACTAAATTCTGGAGGAATTAAAATCCAAAATTCTCATTCCCAATGAATTTTTAACGTGCATAATAATATTAAGATTCATAAAAACTGCCGTTGCGCGTTTAAATCGATGACTGAGCGAGGTGAAATGTTAATTCGCGCGCAGTTGCATCTACTATGGTAGCCATCATCAGTCCGTGGTACTTGCATGACCAATTTGAATGGCGCCAATATTCTTGGCTATTAGTGCAATTGCATTAAAGAAGATAGGCTACCGCAGCCATCGGATTCCCCATTTCTCCGACGAGTGGCATTCAATAGTGGCAGCAGCCGAACCGTCAGCAGCATCAAGTACGTGACGACGGTGAAGGCGCGATGCTACAATCCAGCAATGCAACAAGCCAACTATGACACTCTGGTTACAGACAGCACATGCCGCCATCATGGCAATGCTTATGGCTGTTATGCGAACCGGTCTCCACCGTTACCCCCAACTTAAAGTGCCAGGATGCCAATCAGTGAGCTTCAATATTACGGGATGAAATCGTTGAGGAAAAATCTGTGTCTGCTACTGCCAGCGCTGATGCTACTGCCACAGATGATGTTGTTGATAATTGCATGTTGCACCTTCAACGCGAAACCGGACGCACTCAGGACCCATACCCGGAGGTTTCCATATGGTTTGGCCAAGGGTAGCCTGCTACAGCCTCGGTCAGTACTAGTGCTGCTGTAGCATATTCTTGTGCTGGTGTCGATGAAGGATACCATCTATCTACACAGTGCCTTTTGAGTTATTTTGTTATTTCGACAAATACAATTGATTTGTCCGTGCGGCGATACGTTCCATTCAGTCTTGTGTTACGCTCATCGCTGCTGATGTTGATGCAGCCGCTGACTGTGATGCGTGATGCCAATGGCGATGCCTTGATGGCATGATGTCTGCTGCGGCATATCTTCCGTCTGAAGACGACTGATTTATTGACTCAACGCATAGTGTACATATGTATATACGTATTCTGCCAAATGCCGAAACACTGCGGTTCATAGAAACTGTTTTCTAAGTCGACACACAGGCAGTGGATTTCTGCCCTGAAGCACTTGCATAGGTACACTCAGTTCCGTCGGAACCAGCTAAAGTCATCGCTCTCCCACTTTTATTATTCACACATAAATTTCATGAGGCGAATTTACATAATGTTAAACTTCCATAGCCTCCTTTCGTCGACTCAGGTCTTTAACTTACAAATGTATCCATTTCGTCCATTCTGGGCCTTCAGCTAAACGAATGCTCACATTCTAATGAGCCCATTCCAAGTCTATGTTTTCCGTAGACGTCCAAAAATCTACTGTCCAAAATTTAGTTCATATCGGATTAATCATATAGGAACGAAAATAGAATGTTATGGTCATATTTACTATTTATTTTTATAAATACAAATTATTATAAGCTTTATTTTTTATAACAAGAATAAATACACTATTTAAAATTATTTACATATGTACATACATATATTGAAATGAGGCATAGCAAAAAAGCTTTATTGCGATCGCAAGTGTAGTGCATTCAAACTCAGACTTTTGTGTATTGGTTAAGTGGAATACTTTCGTATCCTCTTTTATTGTGTGTAGCAATCAGGCTGATGAACAGGAACTGCTTGAAAGTGTGTGCTTCTCAAGTTTATTTTATTTATACGAAATTGTATGGATACTTGTCTGTCTCTTTTTACCATCTTGTGCCTGTATAGTAGGCTGGCATTAAAAAGTTATTTTGTAACTCTCCGCAGACTAAAATGGCGTTGTTTGCAATGAGAGTCAAGTAGCTATGTTCTATTTTATTGCTCCCAGTAGTGTAATTTTTTGCTTGCAGATATTAAAGTGAGTCGAAGCAGGAGTCTACGAAACCAACATTGTGCTCAATATCAGTAGCAAGCAGCGTCATGGCTTGGATTGTAGCAGTAAGCCATAATTTCATATCTGGCCAAATGGGGCGTTCATCCTCGTACAAAATAACAACTTCCGTAGGTCTGTTCATGTACTCGTACATGCCTCCCTGCTGCTTGTTGGGTTCAGATTGAAGTGGCCTTTCACAACGACAAGGTCTACACACATATGTATGTACGTACATTCATTGGTTATCTCATTTTTATTTCATTTTCGGATTGCAAAATTTTTATATTTTTACGTTTTCGGCTGTAGTAGTTCACGGTGCTGTCGCTGCTGGTCAAACAGACATCCAAAGCAAATCGTTGCAAGTGAAAAATTTTATCCTGAAACTGGTATTCTGTGCAAGCGTATTCTTTGTGCTGGATGAGTTCGCTACTTCTGTTGTTCTTGTAGTTAATATTGCTGTTGTTGGTGTTGAAGTTGTAGCAAACGCTTTATTGCAGTTGGTAAGATACTCGTTGCAGATACAGATTCGAATACTCCGCAGAATTGCTGCTGCGAGGGCTGCGGCTGTACATGCTCCCCGTCATATTTTTCTCAGCAAGACAATAAAAAAGAAGCCTTCTCAACACTGCTACGTCTTATCATTTTTAGTCCCTCGTCGTTTTTTTTTTGTTGTTTCATATTCTTTCAGTATTCTTTTTTATTGAATAGAAATTGTGGTTCCAGCTAGCGCTCGACAAGTATTGCAGCATAAGGCTTCGGTCAAAAATGGTTGATATTTGAACTATTTCGCAAAATATCTACAGACGCAATAAAATACAATAATTTTATTAAAATTTCTCAGTTTCAAGAAGTCTATTAATCGAAAAAAATTTTGCAGTTTTTTATGTGAATTTACATAAATTAATAAGCCAGGGAGCTATCTAAAGCCTGTTTGACTATTGTATAATAGGCAACGAAAGCCATAACCGGCAATATTTATGAATTTAGAGATGTTCAATTCGGAAAACTATGCCGATACTGTTTATATGTGTATTTTTAGTTTTATGCGTCCCATCGGTTTTTCTGGAAAAATTATACAATGGGTTTATTTATTTTTGTAGCTCAATACATATCTCTTTTGCAATAAATAATGTTTTATAGGACTAACATATATGTACATCAAAATATAAGAAAAATGTTATTAAGTTCAAAGTAAATTTCGAAAATATGTAAGGTGTAATAAACCCATGTTCATTGACGACTGGAAAATGATAAACGTTTAGAATCAATAGGTGAGGCTCGGTCACATACACCCATGTGCCGAGGAAGAATGCAGCTGAGGCTCAAAACGAACCCCACACACCAAAAATATTATATGCTCCTTTAGTGAAAGCTATACTTTTTTGTTTGATCCCAAAGTGTAATTGCTCACGAAATATTCTTTATTTTACTAGAAACGCTCGAAGAATTTCGAAAATATGTACTTTTGTTTGAGCATTCGTCGCAACCTGAAGCAGCAAACCTATTGGCATATTACACCAGCTTAAAAGTATGTGCGTACCTAAAAGCCTGCACCTAATAACACTTTTTGTAGACGTGTGTTATAGAACAAGAACAAGAACAATTATCAAATTTTTAACACAATTGTAACGCGCATGGCGACATGTTTCTTTCAATTACAATTTTTTCACATGGAACAAATATTATTTTTTAAATTAAACCATATCAACTGATACAAAATATTGCATTGTGACACTCGTGAGCATATAGCTGTTAGTTCCAACTTTCACAGTTGTGTCTCATTTCAAGTGTTTATAGGTTTCCTTACTTTTCAAAAATGTCTTAAATTTAAAGCACATTTTCATAAAAACCAAGTACTCCAGATTCTCTTATATACGTATACACCGATCGTGCCATGTATATTAATAATTGTATGAATCTCAGACATACCATCCACCCGTGTGTCCTGCAGACATTACACATGGGGGATGCGCTGCCTTGTATGCATGGAAAGTTCATAAAAAATTTCGTTATGCAACCGCATGGGAACTGTGGTGATGGTACGCTGTCACGTTGTATTACGCCTCCTCCCACTCGAGCTTATGTTAGGCCAGAAAGTGACAGCTAATTTGCATTGGAATTCCACTTGCAACGGATGTGTCGCTCAAATATGAGGGCACGTATTGATTAAACATACATAAGTATGTTGAAGAAGTGAGAAGTGAAGAATATGATCACAATGGTCTTTTTGAATGAAATTAGGTGAAAGTAAGTTTCCCTTCAGATGCTAAAATTAGTAAGTTGTAATGAGTTACAGTAATATATTTATGTCAGGAGCAACCGGATATATGGCTTTCCATTTGACTTTGGTCTTAAATTTAGTTAGAAAAAAAGTTGAAGTTGTTGGAGTACAGAGTCGAAATTTAAAAGTAAGAGACTTTCCATCGATAATATTAATTAAAATAAAAGTTTTCTTATTTCAAATTTGTTATAAGAATCGTATACTTTCTTTGCCATTGAAATAAACCTTTTATGTACTTAGACTTTTTAAGCATTTATATATATGTTAAGAGTGTTCATTTAGCCTGTTAAATTCGAAATGAACAACTTTCCTATCGATCTATGATATTAATTGAAATTTACGATTTAAAATTTTCAATTTATTTTAAGAATCGTATAGTTTACTTCTAGTTATACTTATAGTTGTATGTAACTTATACATTAAGAATAATTCCTTTAACCTGAGGAATTAATCATTTGAATGTTTTCATATTTTAATGCCCTACACCTATGGTTATAGAGTATAATAACTTTGTGCGAAAATTGTAACGCATTAAAGGAGCCGTCATAGGTATAGACATATGTATATAGAAATCATCAAAATTACTTTCTGTTTCGATTTCCTGTTGTCTGTCTGTCCGTCCGTCCGTCTATCTGTCTGTCTTCTGTCTGTCTTCTGACTGACTAACTGTCTGTGGTCGCAAGAGAGAAAGAAGCATGGTATCTACGTCGTACGAAAAAATGGTCGTGGTCCGTCCACTATGTTGGCGGTAAACGGAAAATCTTCGTAACTTCCATAAAATATATACCAGATTGTCCATATTCGGTCACTTCAATGCTGTTAAAAATATATTTAACTAGCTGTTACCCGCGGGTTTCACCCCGCGCTCTTATAAAAGTACGTAATGTGAAGAGGTGCTTGCATACGGAACTTCAATACTGCGCGACTTTTGTACGGGTGGTTCCACGCCTCTTATCCAATGCCCGTCCCATTTTCCCAGTTCAAGGATACGGATATGGTGTCAGTTCTTGCCGAGTTTCGTTTATGTATGATGTATAGTTCTAAAGTAATACCCAAATGTGAAGTTGATTGAAAAGTGCCACGCCCCTGTCCTACGCCCATAAAATTTTACCAGTGGGACGACACATCCAAGAGGCGACTGCATACGAAATTTCAATGCTGCACGACCTTTAGTTCCAAGGCTAATCGAGATCAAAAATTTTGTTTGTATGGGGGGTGCCACGCCCCCTTATTCAGTGCCCCCTTATTTTCTCAGTAGAAGGATATGGATATGTAGTAAGTTCCTACCGAGTTTCATTGATGTGTGATGTGTAGTTCTAAAGTTATACACGAATCTGTAGTTGATAAAATAGTGCCACGCCCCTTATCCTACGCCCATAAAATTTTACCAGTGGGACGACACATCCAAGAGGCGACTGCATACGAAATTTCAATGCTGCACGACCTTTAGTTCCAAGGCTAATCGAGATCAAAAATTTTGTTTGTATGGGGGGGTGCCACGCCCCCTTATTCAGTGCCCCCTTATTTTCTCAGTAGAAGGATATGGATATGTAGTAAGTTCCTACCAAGTTTCATTGATGTGTGATGTGTAGTTCTAAAGTTATACACAAATCTGGAGTTGATAAAAAAGTGCCACGCCCCTTATCCTACGCCCATACAATTTTACCAGTGGGACGACACATCCAAGAGGCGACTGCATACGAAATTTCAATGCTTTTATATATATAGATTTCTCTAATTTCTTTTTCTACTATATTCCGATATTTTCTGTCGTAAGTCCACCAGAGTATCAATCTTCGGCATATATAGTCCTATTAGCTATAGCTTTTAGTTTGTCAAATATCAGCGTAGTCCGCGCACTATTAAGGCGGTAAATTTAATGCACCCACACGTTAATTTCTTTCATTGGATTATCACCCCACTCGGTTACTAGGTGTAGGGTATTACTCTGTCGGTGAAACTCGACCGATGCTTCCTTACTTGTTATGTGATAGTTTAAATCTCTTTTCGCAAAGTGGTCCACGACGATCTCCAAGAGGTCCACGACAGTGTGAACAAAATTAAGGGTCCATGAGATGTGAATGGGGTCCATGAGAGTGGATCTCATAAAAACAGGTCGTGACTTCTATTTTGGCTTCCCGGGAATGGAATAATCCACATACTTAGAAAGTACTGTTAGAACCTATATTTATGCTCAATATACATAGGCCCTTATATAAATATATAAATAGGCATCACATTTAAAATTATAAAGATGTAACATTAAATGACATCAAATACTTCAGACGAGCAAGGAGAAGTGCTGCTCTTCAACAGAAAACAACCAAACCCAAGAAAATTACAGACGGGTATGAAAGAACCCAGTTGTATATAATGGATTTTTCTAAACATGTCGGAATCTAAAAAGAAATGTTGATAGTAAAGTGTTGACTATTTTAAGTTTGGGATTTATTGAGTCATTCTCGGACAAACAATTGTCTATGTGCCTTTTATGTAACAAAGATTTAAGCAATGCCTAAAATTGCCATGCGCTGGCTCGAGTTTTTCTTTCGTGTTAAGCTGGCATCTCTCAGCAGCTGCTTAATTCACGAAAATGAAAACAGATTGTAAGCAAATTTTATTGAATTTTGGGAGAATAATAGCACACTACTTCCATTTTGATGGAATATTGCTTTTTATGAGAGTAATAAATCCTTAATAATAGCTTTAGAGAACACTTATAATGCTATTGTGACGAATTTAGAATGGAACACAAAACCAGAGCGCTCACAGTTTTTGTTTACTATCATGCTGAAGTTGCGAGATAGTAAATTTAGAAGAAATTTGTGAATACCGTAATTCTAATGGCATCTGCTTTAAGTAGGTTAAGCCGAACCTGTGTACGCCAAAGTTTGGCTTCGTGCAAAAATGCATATCTCTTGAGCACAAATTTTCACTATTCTGTCAATTTCACACTGTTCACTAAAGCAGGTGGTATGTATAATTGTGATCTCAATGACTAAGTTAATCACATCAAAATCTTATTCATAAGATATCCGGTAAACAGGACTACGTCTATAACGTAAACACCAAGAACAATGTTAACGATAATAGCAACGACAATATACATAGCAACAGCAACTGCAGTGATAGCTGTAATACCGACAACAGGAAAAACATCAAATGAACAACAACTTCGTGAAACCCAAACCGCAACCAAAACTAAAACCTCGACTACAAAGGTGGCAGCAAGTAAATAAAATCTGCCGCCACAGGTAGATGTGGTATGCGGGCTGTTGGCGCTGCTCATGTTCATAACTTTGGTAGCTACCTTCCCTGGTATTGCGTGCCGCTCGTTTGGTCGGCTCAGTGGTTGCTTATAGCAGTAAGGATAATCTTCAGAATAATTATTACAATGTCATCATGCCTAGACTCACAGTTTCGGGGCTGTCCGCACCACACCGTCGGCGTGTACATCTATGTCCATGTTTTCATTCTTGTTCTTACTGGCGTGAGCGGCTGATGTGTTGCAAAAGGGCACGTCCTCTTCTGATGTTGGCAGAAAATATAATTTCTGTAATTTTCCTCATATGCATGCTTCCTGTCGGAGTTTTTGCTGTTGATTGTGTACTCCCTGCACTCAATAGGCGTTGACCTGTGAACCGTGTCCGTGGTAATGTCACTCGTGCCGGCCCGACGTGTACGCGTGCGTGGGCGTGTATGAGCATGGGAGTGTATAATATGTCGCTTTAATATCAAGTGCTGATGGAACAGGCGGAATTTGAGCTTGTGTGAGTTCCAAACCCAAAGAGTTTCTGTGAAAGATTCAAATCATCTTGACGAGTTTAACTACTTTCGCTTTCGATGAAAAGTGTTGCTAGAAGTTTGCGTAATTTTTATACCCTACACCTATGGTAATAGGGTATAATAACTTTGTGCGAAAATTGTAACGCATTAAAGGAGCCATCCTAGGTATAGACATAAGTATATGGAAATGCTTAGAATCACTTTCTGTGTTGATTTCCGGTTGTCCGTCTGTCTTGCTGTCCGTGGCCACAGGAGAGAAAGAAGGAGTTGTCCGATTTGGACAAAATTTGGCACAGCGTCGCAGTGAACCTTCCACTACTTCAAGTTCCGAGATTAGCAAAATCGGTCGAAAGAAACGCCCACAACGGGCCAGTAAGTCCCACAACCCCGGAAAATGTACAGTAAAATTGCTTAAATTTGTTCAAATATTCACTAAAAGTAATGGTATTTGGTATTTAAGGTAAGGTGTGGACCCTCTACACCATACAAAAAAATGGGCGTGGTCCGCCCACTATATAGACGGTAAGCGGAAATCCTTATAACTTCCATAATATATACACCAGTCTGTCCAATTTTGGTCACTTCATTGCTGGTAAGAACACCTTTTAATTATCCAAAAATGGGCGTGGGCTGCCCACTCAGTTACTTGGTGTAGGGTATTACTCTGTCGGTGAAACCCGACTGATACTTCCTTACTTGTTTTTGATGAAAGCATCCTGATTTAACATTATTCGATGAACGCAGATACTGGTTCTTTATTTATTGCTCACAAATTCCGACTTAAAAATGGATCGATTTAATATATTGGGTTGGCAACAAAGTAATTGGGTTTTTTTGAAGAAAATACAACTTTTCTTGGAATGTAGCCAAGATTTTTTAATCGCTTTTCAAGGCATGTATGTCTCTGCAATCACACGTGTTGAGCTATGACGGTCCAAATCCATTATGGCTTTGATTTGGTTCTCATCAACTTCAATTTGACGACCGCGATGTTCATCTTTGAGTGAAAATTCTCAAGGACGAAATTTGGCAAACGAATATTAACACTACCGCTCTTTTAAACAATTGTCACCATATACAGCACATACCTTTTGTGATCCTGCGAGTCTTGATGCTTGAACTACTTAAAATCATCAGAGACGAATTCAGAACTAATTCCGATCATTTCTATATACTTATGTCCTAGAACCTAGGACGGTTCCCTGTTATGAGCTACAATTTTCGCACAAAGTTAACATACTCAATTAACATAAGTATATGCTTATATAGGGAATAAAAATGAAATTTAATGGGATTAATTACTGTGCAACCTTATGTTAATTTAGAAAATAAATATTAAATTTCAATTTATTTATTCTAAGGTGTTAACATTTAAGACATTCGCCTTTTTCATGTCGCATAAATACAATAGATAATCAACTAATCAATAAATCAACTAATCTTACTTATATTAATAATTTTTTATATTTTTAAAAACAATAAATAATCAACCAATTTTACTTTAATTATAAGAGAGGATAAGAGATAATTCAATTTAATTTATTAGAATATATTGTTGGCAAATAAGAGTTATAACATCTTTTTAGAGCCCAAAAAAAGTACAAAATAAATAACAACTCGAATGATATGGACAGAAGAAAGAGAATGAAATAGACTAGTTAGATATAGAAGAAAGGGAAGGAAAAGGATAGCGAGAGAGGAGAGGTAGATGAGAGATGAAATTATGGTTAGGGAAGGTATTTGAAAAATAGATGCTTAATGGTTTTGTAGTTTGACACATTTTTAATAGTAGACGGTAACGAGTTCCACAGTCTGATCGCGCTTACGAAAAACAGTCTACTTGAGTTTATGTAGTTGAATTGAGGAATCGTGAGGTTCCTACTTTTACTAGACCTACAGAACTGGAGCTTTTCGAATAAATATCGTGGAGAACGCGAGTATATAACTTTATGCAAAAAGATGCAGTGTCTTGCTTCAAGATATCTAAGCAAACCAGTACTAAGAAGTTTTACCGGCTGTGGAAAATTGATACATGTTCCTCAAGAAAATATTGTCGATTTTTACTCGTGATGAAAGAAAATTTGTTTGGCCCCTTTATGACAACCAGCGTACGCCCGTGTATCTAATTATAAGTAATAACTATTATGAAAGAATAAGCTAGCAAAGCGACCTGACCGCGTTTATCACAGATGCGTACGACGACGATGTGTATCAGTTGTGACGAGTGTGACCGCGTGCATGCGGAGCAAGACAGACGAATCGCAAACAATTAAGCATGGTTGTGAATGCACCCTACCCAAAAACCCAGATGTATACATATGAATCTGCTTATCCACATGGTCCTTGTGCGCATTGCTTGACACCTACGAGCACCAATTCATCAAGTGACAACTGCTGAGGCTTGAGCCAACAGCAAGAGCTGCTACTGCCGTCTGACTTGAAGTGAGGAAGGCAGTAGCACAACACAGTGCGCTGGTAGGAATATAAGATGACCGAATCGCGATAAAGGGATTAAAAAGATAATATGCTCACATGCATATGTGTGTCTTAAGGTTTTCAATCCCGGAAACCCGGTGTGCTTTTCGGTATTAATAATTGAAATCCCGCGATCGGGATCGGGAATTCGAAATAGACAGTACAAATACACCATTCAAATTTGTACATTAGCAGTTACCAATCGTATATAAGATGTACAGGAGATATTACAGCTGCTTCTCCGATGGCAGCTGGGGATAATGCGAAGGATAACTTTTACCAATAGGTACTTCTATGGACTTGATTAGTAATTGAGAAGTAGAGTGCCCTCTCACCTAACAAACCTAACGCACTACAAGGCGCCCATTAACCCTCTTTTGTTTTTTGAGAGTATACTTTGCCATGAAAATAAGGCTTCTCAGTCCCGTTCGGACACGGTTATAGAATAAATGTGCGAATCCTTTGGCTTGTGCACAAATAGTATGAGCACACCGAAACTATAACGAGAAAGCTAGGCCTTAGACTCATTCGCGGGCTGTTGCGTCCATTATTTATTATACCCTACACTTATGGTAATAGGATATAATAACTTTTTGCGAAAATTGTAACGCATTAAAGGAGTCGCCCTAGGTATAGACATAAGTATATAGAAATGTTCAGAATCACTTTCTGTGTTGATTTCCATCTGTCTGTCTGTCTGTCTATCTGTCCAAAGCAAATTTTTCAACGAGCAGTTTGGCGCAAATTTGTGAGGTAGTCTATTAAACTAAAAAATGGACTGATGTTTAAAGTTTCAGGTCCTAGTTGTCGGTAAGTTCTTCTTTAGAATTAGCATACACCTATAAGACTTTTTCAAAGTATATTCCAAAATGCCTAATAATATATATATGTACATACATATGTACATACATTCTTTATCTTTTTCGTCAACTTATAAAAAAGAAATATTTGAAAATATAATCTTTTAAAAAAAATTTAGTACAATCACACTTTGTAATCGGTTCATATTTCAATAAACTAACATAAATATTCAGTAACTTTATAAGCGTCGGGATGCCAGGATTCAAATAGTTGAATCCTCGGATTGAAAATGATTCAAGATCCTTGGGGTGTATGTTCGCGAGTATAATTATGCAGAATTTCAAGAAACAAAATGGCTTAAGCAAATCCGTTTGCTGGCCTCCTTATTTATAAATGCCCTGCTCGCCATGCCTTCCTGTACCCTTGCGTAGGCTAAACACAGCTGTTTGGAAGGTATTTACTGCTTCTTGAGACATTTTGCAACATTTGTGGAAACAACAGCGACACCAACTGTGTTGTCATTGTTCGTGCAGTCTACCGGTGAGCTCAGCGACTGGCTGCCGCATTTTGTGGATAAATTTAATGCCGCCTTGCATTTACTTTCCAACCAGGCTTATGTGTGGCCCACCTTTACGTTCGGCCAGTGTGAACTTCGTTGCGCATCATCTCAGGTCACTGCTGCTGCTGTTACTGTTCTTGCTATAGCGGCGTGGAAAGAGCTGCCAGTGTGATGCAAATCTACCTTTTTATACCCTACACCTATGGTAATAGGGTATAATAACTTTGTGCCAAAATTGTAACGCATTAAAGGAGCCTTCCTAGGTATAGACATAAGTATATAGAAATGATCAGAAACACTTTCTCTTTTCATTTCCGGTTGTCCGTCTGTCCGTCTGTCCGTCCGTCCGTCTGTCTGTCTGTCTGTCTGTCTGTCTGTCTGTCTGTCTGTCTGTCTGTCTGTCTGTCTGTCTGTCTGCGTGTACGCAAAAAAGAGAAAGAAGGAGTTGTCCGATTTGGACTAAATTTGGTACACAGTCACACTGAACCTCGGGTTAGGTAAAGTGTTAAAATTATTCAAATCGGTCGAAGGATACGCCCCCAATGGACCTATAAGTCCCACTACCTCGGGTTTTTTTCGATTAAATTGCTATAATTTGTGTAATTACTCATGGAAAAGAATAATACTTGGTATTCAAGTTAAGAGGTAGGTCTTCTATATTTCAGGAAAAAATGGGCGTGGTCCGCCCACTATATAGCCGGCAAAATTTTTTCGGTAAAATGGCTCCCAATTGACTAGTTACGAATATAAATGAATGAAATTCGGTTCCCAAGTTGATATATAGGTCTTAGATGCCATACAAGAAAATGGGCGTGGTCCGCCCACTATATAGGCGATAAACAAAAAATCCCCTTAACTTCCATAATATATACACCAGAGAGTCCAGATTTGGTTACTTCGTTCCTGGTAGGAATATCTTTCAATTCTCCAGAAATGGGCGTGGTCCGCCCACCATGGGGGCAGTAAAATAAATATGCCGATAACATCTGTTGTACACCTGTCAGAGCATCAATATTTGGCGTGTATAGTCCTATTAGGTATATCTTGTAGTCTGCCAAAAATGGGCGTGGTCCGCTCACTATGTAGATTGTAAATCAAATACGCCCACAATTTCAGTGAATTATCACCCCACTTGGGAACATGGTGTAGGGTATTACTCTGTCGGTGAAACCCGACTGATTGCTTCCTTACTTGTTCAAGTACCTTCTGATTTGATTTTTACCTTAAAAAAAAGATGTAGTTTTCTATGCCATTCCTAATAAAAAGTAAGAAGGTAAGCTGGTACAACCAAGACTAATGTATTTTTTAGCGGATTATCCGGAGTTGTTCGCGACGAAAACATTAACTACATCGCTCGGGTTTCTTCTAGATAAACTGTAAATAGTTAAAGGCGTAGCATTCTGATATTTTTATTATGGCCGTAAAATTTTTATTGTTACAATAATGCTTATATAGACGATAAAGCCGGGGAGTCGCATGTACCGTTTTCGTCGCCGAAAACCCAGGCTTAAGCAGAGAAGTGATCCGACCACGCCCCTGCTTTTCGGTGGAAAAGCCGAAATTAACAACATATACCTCCGAACCAAATCTCATTGCTATAACTTGCTCGAGCCCAAAGATACGTTGCATTATCTCATATAGAGGTTTGGATATATCATTACAGAATTTTCGCATACAGGTGAGGTGGGTGTGCCAATGAGCTTACTTATAGCCGATTTTCTACGTAGGTGTCCAAAAAGCAAAGGTTCAAAATTAGACACAGATAATATAAAGCTTATTTGAGGGAAAAAACATACATATGTACATTAATCCATACAACCAATAACATTCGAGTGGTTTGGGAAGCGCCACGATCTATTGTACAAATGTTTAGGATATCCAATAGTAGGATAGAACTTAATAATGACTCCATACTAGGTATGAATAGTTAAATAGTACCACATAGAAAATTTGAGTTGTATTTTCTTCCCGTAGAATGGCATGGCTAAACATCGACCCCGCACCGAGATTCGATGTTTTGCTATAAAATGTTCTTAAGTTATACCACTTACCAATTTGAGTTAAATGCGAGCTACTCCTTCAAGCAACGCCCTCCTATTTTTTGCCAGTAAATGATTATGGAAAAATGACGAGTTCGCACCAATTTTTAATGTTGTTCGATAAGTTATTCAAAAGTTATATATACAAAAAATATTGCTAAAGAAACATTAAACAGCTGGGAGGGACAAAAAGTAAGGGGAGATTTCATAGTGAAATTCTGGCAGCACTGAGAGTGGATCATAAATCAGCTTCAAAAGCGATCACAGCGAAGGTGCAAAGCGCACCTGATTTAGACTGGGAAACCCACTCAAATGGAAAGCTGTTTTGGGAGATGCGATATCGCAAATGCACAAGTTTATCTTAATTGCGTAGGGATTACGTAGCGGGACAACGGAGGGGAAAACACAATAATTCCATTTCTTATGTTTTTGAGCTTCAAGTAATAGGAAGTATTGCCAGCATAACAGGCAGCAACAACAAATGCAAGCAATATTGCAAATGTATTAATAACAATAGACGGCGCATACACCGATTGCATTAGTATACCTAGAAACCCATTTTTGAGGGGGCCCATAAGAAATGTTGAAATCGACTTTATATAAAATCAAGTATTGGTTTTTTCCTTCAAAAATTGTTTATGGCATACACAGAGCTCCACGCCGTCAAGGAGGGTATATGCGGCAAACATTTTCTAGGTGGGTGAACTTATTCTGGCTATTTACAGCTTATTAAGTATTAAAAATATTTCGAAAAATTTCAGTTTCATAGTTTCTGGAATAGGCAATAAATGATATGTTATTTGTACAGGATTTACGTTACAAAACACCGTGTATAAATTTCCATGTCTAACTATAACTCTTCTTTATAAAAGTTATTAACTGATTGTTATTGCTTCTCTATCAAAGGCTTTTACTTTGAGAGCAAATTTTCTAGTTGTAAGAATGTGTACCTTTCCAATTTCATATAAAATGTTAAATGACATCTTTTCCTGAGGTCCTAAGCCAAGTCCATGCAATCCGTATATCCATCCCATTTGACAGGCTCAATATCTTCCGTTAAACATTTCGCAGTCGTTAGGCCTAGCAGGAGACCGCCTTACATTCGTTAACACAAACTAAAACAAAACGCGAATAGAATATAAACTAAACGATCAAATATGTAGTAGTGATTCGTTTACGTCGATAGCGTAAATACGCCCTATGCTCAAATTGTATTTGCGACTACATAAACTGGTAAACGTGAGAAAAGTTCGAGTAAAGTGTGGATATTTGAATAAACGCGGCATTCAAGGTTCACTTTGTATACAAGTGACCGTTTCTTTAATCCTCACACATTTGTCTGCCATTTGATACAGGTGCACGGTATGCGAAAAAAATCAGATGTTAATTTAATGTCAATAGAATTGTTGTATTAAAAAGCTAAGCCGTACTACTCCATAAACAATGGACTCTTATAAATATCATTGCTCTGCTTATATGCCATGATTAAGAAAATTTTTTTCAAAATAGTCGCTGAAAAATTTAAAAAATATTTGAAGCATTTTTTGCAAAATTATGACAGGTGATGAGAAAATTAGGAAAGAGGTGTCTGAGGGTTCCCTCAAAAACCCTTGGCTGCGCAACTGATCGGTTGGCGTATTATGCTGCCTGGCTTTTCCTATTAATCAATATAAAATATACTTTTTTCTACATCAGCGGTATCAGCAGCACCGATAACTAAAAAATTAACATATGTTTACACACACGCTTCGGCAACTCAAATATTTATTTATGAAAATGACATAATTTCCTGCAACTACCATAAAAATTAACAGCAACGCAAGCACCGACAAAAAAAGGCTGCTAATGCGCTTGACTGCAGCCTGCTAAAATAAACAGACGAGCTGTTTTACAAATATGCCAAACGATTGTAAAAAGTATTAATTGATTGCCGTTACATGACCAAAGCGATGAAGTGGCACTGGAAGTTGCTAAAAATTAAAATTGCAAAATGGTGCCGATTGCCTCATCCATGCCGTTTGGTACGTAGATAAGAAACGTGCAACTGTCCTGCAAAGATAGCCATCCCTAGTATGATTAGTGCCCAAATCCTTCAGAACACTCTCAGTATACCTTCAAAGCTCTATAACCCTCTTAAAAACCTTTGAAAAACAATTTCCGGCCTCGCCGACGATAAAGGAGGCAAAATGCACTCCTTACCTTAGTGCCTTTCAACTGGAGTTGACTACTTAATCAAAAAATATGGACTTTGCTTCGATCAGAGATGGGCAAGCGGCAATGAATAAAACTTTAAACATTAAAAGCTCCGTAAGTGTATGTACATGTGTTGAAATATGTGTATTGTATTTATGCTATCGTGTATTAAAATTGTATGCCGTTATCACGGTTACCAAACCAAATTTTTTGCTGGATCGAAAAAAACTAAAGGACCAAAATAACAAAAAGGGGCCAAGGCCAAGGGGGTAGAGAAAGTTTTTATGCTTTGCTTAAAAAATTTCATAGTTGATAAAACTTAGTTTTTTCATATATGTATATCAAACTTTCCAAACAGCTACTAAAAACGGGAGCCGAACTTTTTCTGATTAGTATTCATAGTTTAAGTTATAATGTTATATACATATATACCAGAAAAAGTAACAGATTGTAGTCAGTTTAACCAACTTTTACCATTGTACTACTGCTAGAAAAGAAAGGCAGTTTTTGATTCATGCCTATGTTTGCATACTTTTGAGATGTATCATTGCTTATTTGTGTCCAATAAGATAAATTTTGGAATACAAAAGTGCGAATTTAACATGTATTGATTGAAGAAAAAATATAATTAATTTGAAAAGTGGGCGAAATGTTAATAGAATTTTCGTGGATACCCTGAACATTCAGAAATAAAATCGTAAAATCTGTGTCAAAAGATATTTAAATTTCAATATTTTTCATCATTGCAGCATTTACGTATACATGTACAAAATGTATTTGCTAAAATGTTGCTTTCATTTATTTGCATAGATTCCATCTTAAAAATTTAAAAACGTATTGAGAGAAACGACTTTTAATTTGCAAACAAATTGCACGATATTCTGCTGATCAACCAACATTATGCATCCCTGCTTTATTATATTATTAACATATATGTATGTATGTTTTAGATATACGGTGATAATATACTTTCGTAAATATGCAAAAGAAATAATTGCAATATTGAGAATAGCGTGAGTGAGCCAACAAAAATACAAAGAACCCATTTTTGCTGCGATTAATTTTTTCTGTTGTTTTGACAAGAACTTTCGCTTCAAAAGCGAGTTGTATTAAATGGAGCAGCGCACAATAGGGGCAAGAGATGTCCAACGAAGTTGGAGCGTAGCTTGAAATACAGGAACTGCATTAATTAAAAAATTAGAATTCGTTTTGCACTTCTAAAGGAATATCGAGAAGAAGGCGAGGCCTCCTTGCAAATTGGAAACGTTGGAGCGTTGTAGACAGCAGGCAAAAGCTGTCAAGCGCAATGCATGAAGCGAACCGTATTTGCTACAAGACAACGGCCAGCCACCTGTATGAAGGACACATCAGCAACCGGAGAGAAGCAGGCGGAGTATAAATAAGCAGAGAATGCAGAATGCAAACAAACTGGCCACGACCTCAGCTTGCAGTTGAGACTGAGATCGAGGCACCAACCACTAAAGATCGAGTGTACGTGCGAATGCTGTTTGCATTTGCATTAAAAAGTAATCAAAACGCTCTTGATTTGTGATTTCCTGCTGCGCTTCATCATCCGTACGAGCACGGTTCATTGTCAATTCAGCATAACCCGATGTCTCTTTTCTGTTTTTCGCTCATGCTGCATTTAAAAAAAAACGCTCATTTGCTTTAAAATAGACGCATGTGGCATGCGCCCTTGCATTGGATTTTACGCAGAAAATGAGATCTACCCCAAGAGTGGTGCCAAGTGGAGAAGCCGAAATTATGGTATCTATCTATTTCTGACAAATATTGTATTCTGCTTAAGCTTTTTATAGCGATATTTACTTGTATATACCTACTTGGGACTTTCTCGTTCCATATTCGAATAGTTCGAATAGCTTAAGAACCTAGTCCACTGCGGTATGCCTACGACTAGGCCTCAATGCTAAAAAAACTCAACATGTAAACAATGATCAGTTCACTCTCTAGGTTTTAATGCATAAAACAACTCTCGACTTTCGGAGTATCCAAGAAATATATGAAAATTTTGAGACCGTAAGCGACTAACCGCCCGGCCACTCTTTATATGAATTATATTCTTTGGTCAGTTAAAATATATTCTATTCACTAATTTATATTACAAATGCCATTCTATTCTCCAACATCGGAAGATAAATCCATACCGCCGACAATGAAAGCTGAAACGCCCACTTGTGGATGATATATACCAGGTTTACTACCCATGCTCTAATGCATACATACATATAATTCTGGCACAGCCAGCCAAAAATTTTAAAACGGGTTCGCTACGGTTTTAGTTGAAGAAGTTGAAAAATATGTAAAAAAAACCTAGGGAACGGCCTTGTAAAAAATAAGAGATAAATCGTTTTTAACACTAAACCATCTACTTTTTTCTCCCTCTCACTCAATGGCCAGAAACACGTATCGGAGACGGTTTTTGGAACAGCTTATCTTAAAGTTGTGCATAAAATAATGCTTATAATTCACATTGACCTCAAAAATAATGTCTTTAACGATTTCATATTTTTTGACTAAGCGAAAAAATACCAAACCCCACATTTATAGATATTTTGCACCAACTGATGTTTTTCTTGCCAAATGAAACCGTAGGCAATCCGTCCCGTTAACTATAAGCATTAAATTGCAATAAGGTAATTGATCCGCTTTCACTAACCGACAGGCGAGGAACCGGCAACCAAAACAGTAAATGATTCTGACAATTTCTCTACATTTATAGCATTACAAGTTTTCTAAACACTTTGAAAACCCTTTTACCACAGGTGTGGAGCATAAATACTTACACATTTCGACCCTCGCCCCCATTGACGATTTCTAATACCACCACTGACATTAACCATATTCTCTTACAAATAAAAATATATTTAAGAAATAAGTACAATTACTAGGATAAATATATAGGCTGTATTCCTAAACGTACTTATGCAAAGCAGTGCTGCGCCCTCAATGCTCTACTGATTTATTTTCTGAGTGCTACTGCGATGCATTGCATCAATCAGGTTGGCAACACTTTTTAGTTTGGGAACACACTTGATGCCCAACATTGCTTTCACAAATGGAAATTGTAAAAAACTACTTATTCAACGCATTTTTGCATTTGAGTAGCGAATAAACTCCCAGCAAATCGAAATTAATTATAAAATTGAGAAAAAGGAGGCGAAATTAAATCTCTTCCTAAAAGTTTCAGTACAGCCGAAAAAACATAACCTAACTAATCACAAAGCATCAACAAAATTTGTGATGAGCTGTTTGCGCATTCGATGCTTATCGACAACTTGATGCCTGCGTTTAGGAACAGGGTGCACGTGCAAAGTTTTTATGTTTGCGTTTAGGAACATACTGCTTTGTACTTATGCAGCGCAACTGACGTTTAGGAATACAGCCATATTGTTCATTTTGTAGTAGAATTGTTTTTGCACTTTTATGGAAAACAATTTTAAATGTTCTCTTTTGCAGGTGTCATTTAAATAAAGGGATCTTTACCCCTTGACTACCCAAGTTTTGCTGTGTTTTTATGGACAGGAGTAGCTCAACAAAGCTAGTCTTTGTTCATTCATAAAATAATGTACGCACTCACAGACACATATTCGCTAAACACATATATATGTATACACATACAGCAAAGTACGATCGATATCTTGTCGGAAATATGGGAGCAGTCATCAGTGAAGCAAATCCATCATCAGGGCATCAAGGCGTAATCGAGCGAAGCCTCTATTCGCTCCATGAGCTACGGCTTCAGGCATTTTTGGCTTCTTCCTCGATTCCTCTACCGGCTCTCAAGCTTTGCATGTACAGCTTATTAGCAGCGGGTAACTTTGCAGCGTTTCCACCCATTCTTCTGTCAGTTGGTTTTCTGTATAATGCCTCTTGAATGCATGCTTGGCTCAATTGCAATCAACTCAGACATCAGCAGTCTAAGACGAAAACGCTTTACGCATGGGCGGCGCAGATACCTGCCACTGATAAACAGTCCATGAGCCTGGCTACCATCATGTTCATGAGTTTGTCGCTGCTGCCTACGGTTACTTTTTATGTTGATCCAGTCATCGGTGTAGCAGCAGAACCTCGGATCGAAATTGCAGGCAACTCATTTCACCGACATACGAGTTCTTCATCACGCTGTAATAAAGTGCTAAATCCGGCAAATCAGCTACTTCATTGCGGCGAAAATCCGTAGGTCTTGCGAACTATCCTGTCGCGCTCGGCCCTATTCGAAAATCATTTAAGGGGAAAATTTTATGAAAGATTAATACGTTATACGGCTTCTTACTTCGGGTTTTGTAAGTGCAGGGTAAAGTTTCTGATTCCTTTCCGATTGGGGTTAGCCAGAGCGATCCTTGTCACTCTATTTCCAAGTTGACACACAGCCTCCACGTGGCGCCTGCTGGGTAGCGGCTTGACATCCGTTGAGCGGCTAGCTAATGTGTGCAGCGTAAGTGTGCGCAGAGTTTGAGTCCCAGCCACGAAAAGCCTTGGATAAAATGTGCCCTAAAACTGTTGACAACCCCCGCAAACGTACTAAGGAATGCACCTGGAATATCCGGTCCCTCAATAGGGAAGGTGCCTCTATCCAACTGGCGGATGCCCTAGAAAAATCACAATCAGTAAAAGCAGGGTTAGCAACGGTAGCAAAATATACAATACAATTAGCAACGGCACCTACCAAACAACTATGCTGTTGCTCAAATAGTAGCAACTGGCAGAAGTTGGTTTGTAAGAGAAGAACCCGCCACCGGATCCGCCAGGCAGCAGTAACAACCGAAGAAATAATGGTAGCCCCAATAGCATTAATGTTTTAAATACGTAGCAAAATAACTGCATTTTACAAATTTGCACGAGTTAAGCCAAGGCAAACGCTAATGTTCCCAGGTTGCTATACGCTCGCGGTTCGACAACTCACCACTAACCCAACAAGAGCTTATGTAGTTGAGCATTCTGCACGGCTTCTATTATGAAATAGTTGTACCTGCATTGAGATGCTGAGCAGATTTGATGCATTATACAATCTTTTGCTGCATCCGGCATACGACATGCTCCGACTCTTGCTAGCCAAATCAATTCCTTAAACCGGCTTTGCGCTTTTGTAATATCGACTTCTTATAACTTAGATTTGTGAAGTTTCGTAAACTGATTAAATTATCTGACAAATAACGAACAGCGCAAGGCAATGCAATCGCCACATTCTCCGAAACAATCGGTTTTGCTGCGGTGTGAACTGACGGCCCGAAATCAAAACAGATCAAAGAGAATTCTTAACATGAAAAGTATTCAATTCTGTTATCCACAGCTACGACACTTCATTCTCGCATTTTATCAGAACTCAACCCTATTGAATAATAAAACCAAAAACAAGTCAGCGATAAATATAACAAGATAACTTTGCATGAAACTTTAAATCCCCTACCGACCAATCAAGCCTCTGACGTGTGCATCGGAATATCTCGAATGAACTTGAATAGTGAGGTTATGTTGATACGACTTTACGAGTGCAGCTAATGGGAAGTGCCGGTAGGAAAGATTTAACTTCTGTATTAAAAAATATTCTTAGTCTTCCAAATTCTAAAAAAAGAATTAAGCAGTAGATATGAGTTAATATTTTATAATCTTTTGTCAAATCTCATTACTTTAACCTACCTTCTCTACGTAGTATCCTGCACCAACAACAATCACGAAATTATCCAGATCTTTTATACGCCAGTGGTACCAGTATGTGGCGGTTTTCCCAAACGGGCGGAAAACCCTCCGCGCCTTCTTTAGCGCCTGTATATTTAGCCTTGCAATTGAAGAGTTTGTAGCAATCCTGAATATTGCTAACTTTGCAATGGTGTCATCGAGTATCCAACATCTTTTCCACAAAGAAGAGAGCCACGCATTCAGAAGGAACTGTGCCCAAACTGTAAGATGGTGGGCGCCTGCAGAGGAGCACAGGGTTGCAAATTGAACACGATTTTTCGAAATTCAAGCCACTGTTCCCGTCCAAGTTTGACTAGCATTGAGAAGGAACTGTGCCCAAACTGTAAGATGGTGGGCGCCTCCGGAGGAGCACAGGGTTGCAAATTGAACACGATTTTTCGAAATTCAAGCCACTGTTCCCGTCCAAGTTTGACTAGCATTGAGAAGGAACTGTGCCCAAACTGTAAGATGGTGGGCGCCTCCGGAGGAGCAGAGGGTTGCAAATTGAACACGATTTTTCGAAATTCAAGCCACTGTTCCCGTCCAAGTTTGACTAGCATTGAGAAGGAACTGTGCCCAAACTGTAAGATGGTGGGCGCCTCCGGAGGAGCACAGGGTTGCAAATTGAACACGATTTTTCGAAATTCAAGCCACTGTTCCCGTCCAAGTTTGACTAGCATTGAGAAGGAACTGTGCCCAAACTGTAAGATGGTGGGCGCCTCCGGAGGAGCACAGGGTTGCAAATTGAACACGATTTTTCGAAATTCAAGCCACTGTTCCCGTCCAAGTTTGACTAGCATTGAGAAGGAACTGTGCCCAAACTGTAAGATGGTGGGCGCCTCCGGAGGAGCACAGGGTTGCAAATTGAACACGATTTTCGAAATTCAAGCCACTGTTCCCGTCCAAGTTTGACTAGCATTGAGAAGGAACTGTGCCCAAACTGTAAGATGGTGGGCGCCTCCGGAGGAGCACAGGGTTGCAAATTGAACACGATTTTTCGAAATTCAAGCCACTGTTCCCGTCCAAGTTTGACTAGCATTGAGAAGGAACTGTGCCCAAACTGTAAGATGGTGGGCGCCTCCGGAGGAGCACAGGGTTGCAAATTGAACACGATTTTTCGAAATTCAAGCCACTGTTCCCGTCCAAGTTTGACTAGCATTGAGAAGGAACTGTGCCCAAACTGTAAGATGGTGGGCGCCTCCGGAGGAGCACAGGGTTGCAAATTGAACACGATTTTTCGAAATTCAAGCCACTGTTCCCGTCCAAGTTTGACTAGCATTGAGAAGGAACTGTGCCCAAACTGTAAGATGGTGGGCGCCTCCGGAGGAGCACAGGGTTGCAAATTGAACACGATTTTTCGAAATTCAAGCCACTGTTCCCGTCCAAGTTTGACTAGCATTGAGAAGGAACTGTGCCCAAACTGTAAGATGGTGGGCGCATCCGGAGGAGCACAGGGTTGCAAATTGAACACGATTTTTCGAAATTCAAGCCACTGTTCCCGTCCAAGTTTGACTAGCATTGAGAAGGAACTGTGCCCAAACTGTAAGATGGTGGGCGCCTCCGGAGGAGCACAGGGTTGCAAATTGAACACGATTTTTCGAAATTCAAGCCACTGTTCCCGTCCAAGTTTGACTAGCATTGAGAAGGAACTGTGCCCAAACTGTAAGATGGTGGGCGCCTCCGGAGGAGCACAGGGTTGCAAATTGAACACGATTTTTCGAAATTCAAGCCACTGTTCCCGTTCAAGTTTGACTAGCATTGAGAAGGAACTGTGCCCAAACTGTAAGATGGTGGGCGCCTCCGGAGGAGCACAGGGTTGCAAATTGAACACGATTTTTCGAAATTCAAGCCACTGTTCCCGTCCAAGTTTGACTAGCATTGAGAAGGAACTGTGCCCAAACTGTAAGATGGTGGGCGCCTCCGGAGGAGCACAGGGTTGCAAATTGAACACGATTTTTCGAAATTCAAGCCACTGTTCCCGTCCAAGTTTGACTAGCATTGAGAAGGAACTGTGCCCAAACTGTAAGATGGTGGGCGCCTCCGGAGGAGCACAGGGTTGCAAATTGAACACGATTTTTCGAAATTCAAGCCACTGTTCCCGTCCAAGTTTGACTAGCATTGAGAAGGAACTGTGCCCAAACTGTAAGATGGTGGGCGCCTCCGGAGGAGCACAGGGTTGCAAATTGAACACGATTTTTCGAAATTCAAGCCACTGTTCCCGTCCAAGTTTGACTAGCATTGAGAAGGAACTGTGCCCAAACTGTAAGATGGTGGGCGCCTCCGGAGGAGCACAGGGTTGCAAATTGAACACGATTTTTCGAAATTCAAGCCACTGTTCCCGTCCAAGTTTGACTAGCATTGAGAAGGAACTGTGCCCAAACTGTAAGATGGTGGGCGCCTCCGGAGGAGCACAGGGTTGCAAATTGAACACGATTTTTCGAAATTCAAGCCACTGTTCCCGTCCAAGTTTGACTAGCATTGAGAAGGAACTGTGCCCAAACTGTAAGATGGTGGGCGCCTCCGGAGGAGCACAGGGTTGCAAATTGAACACGATTTTTCGAAATTCAAGCCACTGTTCCCGTCCAAGTTTGACTAGCATTGAGAAGGAACTGTGCCCAAACTGTAAGATGGTGGGCGCCTCCGGAGGAGCACAGGGTTGCAAATTGAACACGATTTTTCGAAATTCAAGCCACTGTTCCCGTCCAAGTTTGACTAGCATTGAGAAGGAACTGTGCCCAAACTGTAAGATGGTGGGCGCCTCCGGAGGAGCACAGGGTTGCAAATTGAACACGATTTTTCGAAATTCAAGCCACTGTTCCCGTCCAAGTTTGACTAGCATTGAGAAGGAACTGTGCCCAAACTGTAAGATGGTGGGCGCCTCCGGAGGAGCACAGGGTTGCAAATTGAACACGATTTTTCGAAATTCAAGCCACTGTTCCCGTCCAAGTTTGACTAGCATTGAGAAGGAACTGTGCCCAAACTGTAAGATGGTGGGCGCCTCCGGAGGAGCACAGGGTTGCAAATTGAACACGATTTTTCGAAATTCAAGCCACTGTTCCCGTCCAAGTTTGACTAGCATTGAGAAGGAACTGTGCCCAAACTGTAAGATGGTGGGCGCCTCCGGAGGAGCACAGGGTTGCAAATTGAACACGATTTTTCGAAATTCAAGCCACTGTTCCCGTCCAAGTTTGACTAGCATTGAGAAGGAACTGTGCCCAAACTGTAAGATGGTGGGCGCCTCCGGAGGAGCACAGGGTTGCAAATTGAACACGATTTTTCGAAATTCAAGCCACTGTTCCCGTCCAAGTTTGACTAGCATTGAGAAGGAACTGTGCCCAAACTGTAAGATGGTGGGCGCCTCCGGAGGAGCACAGGGTTGCAAATTGAACACGATTTTTCGAAATTCAAGCCACTGTTCCCGTCCAAGTTTGACTAGCATTGAGAAGGAACTGTGCCCAAACTGTAAGATGGTGGGCGCCTCCGGAGGAGCACAGGGTTGCAAATTGAACACGATTTTTCGAAATTCAAGCCACTGTTCCCGTCCAAGTTTGACTAGCATTGAGAAGGAACTGTGCCCAAACTGTAAGATGGTGGGCGCCTCCGGAGGAGCACAGGGTTGCAAATTGAACACGATTTTTCGAAATTCAAGCCACTGTTCCCGTCCAAGTTTGACTAGCATTGAGAAGGAACTGTGCCCAAACTGTAAGATGGTGGGCGCCTCCGGAGGAGCACAGGGTTGCAAATTGAACACGATTTTTCGAAATTCAGCCACTGTTCCCGTCCAAGTTTGACTAGCATTGAGAAGGAACTGTGCCCAAACTGTAAGATGGTGGGCGCCTCCGAGGAGCACAGGGTTGCAAATTGAACACGATTTTTCGAAATTCAAGCCACTGTTCCCGTCCAAGTTTGACTAGCATTGAGAAGGAACTGTGCCCAAACTGTAAGATGGTGGGCGCCTCCGGAGGAGCACAGGGTTGCAAATTGAACACGATTTTTCGAAATTCAAGCCACTGTTCCCGTCCAAGTTTGACTAGCATTGAGAAGGAACTGTGCCAAACTGTAAGATGGTGGGCGCCTCCGGAGGAGCACAGGGTTGCAAATTGAACACGATTTTC